>CM072771.1:78287500-79537500 GCA_036936925.1 Cenchrus fungigraminus | reverse complement strand
GTGTCGACTAGGTGGGGTAAGCCACCTAGGAAGACGTGGGCTCCTAACTGTGCAGGAAAGCCCATACATCAAATCCAAGATCCATGGGAGGAATCAGCAGTTTTGCACAGAAGAGATCCTAGCTATCCAGCTATCACATGCACAATTTATTACAAGACGATCAAGCATGCCCTTTGTGACCTTGGTGCAAGTGTCAATCTCATGTCCAAGGCCATGTTCGAGCAACTAGGATATCCAGCTCTCTCTCCAACAGCACGGACTATCCAACTCACCGATTCAACGATACGATATCCAGAAGGAATTGTTGAGAGTCTATTGGTCAAGGTCAAGAACTCTTATGTCTTCGCGGATTTCGTGGTCCTTGATATGGACGATGAGGGAGGAATGCCGCTCATCCTTGGGCGACCATTTCTCAGTGATGTCAGAGCTAGAATCAATGTGGGAGTAGGAGTGATCTGTTTCCACATTGGGAAGAGGAACTTGATGTTGAGGTTTCAAGATAAAGAAGAGCAATGCTATTTGGTGCAAGATAGTGTTGAGCAGCTTGGGGGAAGGATGGAGCATTCACCCCCAACATATAAATCTCAGTCAACATTGAAGCAAAAGAAAATTCGTAAAGAGTGGCAGAAGGTTGAGAAGGCATTACCCTCTACTTCTCAGGAGTGGGATGCCGAGTGGTATTAACCGCTGAGAAGAGTCGTGCTCGTCGGACTAAAAATGATGAGTCCTTTCTACCAAAAAGGTTAAAGATGGTATTTATCTCATATTTCCTTTTCCAAAATTTTATTCAATTTTCCAAACTGCGTATTTGATTTTTCCAAACCTTGGATCTGCATGCTAGATTTGTCTAACCCATTTTTCCCTTTTGAATAAAATTTCTGAAATAATTCTTGAGTTTGAAAATTTTAGAAAAATCATTTGGGCAATTTCTAGAGCAAACTTTGGCTGGTGCACCAAGGTATATCATCACATAACCGTTGGAAGCACACCTGCCAAAGGGGGCCGAACCCTGGCAATGATCAAGTGGGCCCAGCTTTGGCCAACAGCTCCTAGCCATTGAGCAACAGCTATCCCGTGGTGTGCTGCCCCTTTGCTCTATAAATTGGACCCGAGAGGGGGTGTTCTTCACCCATTCAACTCTTTTCACCCACACTCCCCTCTCTACTCCTTGCTCTCTTGGTTTTCTTGGATTTCTTGCTCAAGTTTCGAATCATCAAGTACTCTCTTTATTGTGTTGCTGCAAGTATTGCTATTGGTGGAGCAAGCTCGGTAAGAATTTCATTCGATTTCACTAATCCATCACCAAGTTGCTTTTGTTGTCCCTTTGTTGTGCTAGCATGAGTTGGGTAGAGAATGCTCTTCAGAGGGTGACACGCTCCCGTTCACAGGCAAGCGCAAGTTCATCTGTCCCCGCCGAGTCGACGCCGAGCCCATCAACGATGGACTATGAAGAAGAGCAAGAAGAACAAGCCGAACCACAAGCAACAGAGGAGGTCGTCGATGACACCGCCCTACCTCAGCTTGTGAGGTGCTTGAGAGGAGCAAGCCTATGCTCTCCTAAAGGACCGAGTCTTCGCCCACACCCGGGACTTCGACCCAGCACTTATGGAGAAGACAGGTATGCACCACGAGTTCGCTTCTATTTGGCATGCTCTCGGTTGGGAGGAGTTTGTGCCGGTTACAGAGCTTGGCTCTCGGCCCCTCACCATGCACTTTCTTTGCTCTTTTACTGAGGAAGCGAATGGTGTTCAGTTTTGTCTTTTCGGGACCGATTACCAACTTTCATGGAAAGATCTTAGTCGTCTCCTTGGTTTTGATAATCGTTGTGCTATTTCTTTGAAAAAGGCTTTTGAGGGTTTTGTTTGAGATTCTTTCTAGGAACAGATTTCAGGTCTAGTTTATAGCGGAAAATTTGTACCTCAGTGCAATGATATCGTGAATCCCACTCTTCGATTGTGGCACAAGTGGCTCGCCATTACTCTCTTTCCACGAGAGGATGTTCGGCCCGTGCGCAACGATGAGTTGATGCTTCTATATGCCGCTACTAAACGGATCAAGGTCCCCCCGTTAAAGCTATGATTCGGCAGTGGTTGATGAATTTTAAGATGATAGATCCTATTGAGTGTACATCTTCGGTGACTCGTATTGCTCTCAGACTTGGGGTTCTAAGTGGGAATCCCATCCCCTTCATTGAGACGCTCTAAGTTCTCATTGATGAAGCGTACTTGATCCAAGGACATACACTTAAGAGAGGCCCAAATGATTCTTTGACTTTCTTCTTCCCGGGTTATACAAATCAGATCTCGTTACCTAACCCGGGGTTTCAATTGTATAACTCGAAGTCATTAACCATTCCCCTTCTTACACAAGAGGAAGGCCGTCGTACTAGCGTTTCAGGCAGGTCCACCAGAAGCGCGGTGAATAGAACACACATGCAGCAGCAGTAGCAGTCGCAGCCACCACCATAGCCTACTACACCACTGGTGGTAGGAGGGGCCCCTACGGGGTTCATGTTCGGGGTTACCCCTGGATATGCACCTGGTTGGGACCAGCCCGCCTACCAGCCGAGTGCGAGTGGCACGGCTTGGGCGAGTGCGAGCAGTGCTCAGTGGACTGCACCCACTAGTTCTAGCTCTGGTGGCCCACCTCCGTCTTCGTCCTTTAGACGACACTCTTTGGCCTCTGCACGAGAGGCTCAGCTCGCGCTGCAGCTGGGAGAGCTCACCGAACAGGTCACGGGAGTGGAGGAGACGCTGAACACACACATTGAGGCTAACTCAGCGTGGCAGCGTCAGACTGACGAGAGGATCGAGACCATGCAGCACGCACAGCAGCGATAGATAGAGGAGTAGAGGGCTTTCTATGTGAGTCAGGGTTTCTTCTACCCTCCACCGCAGTGAGCCTGAAGCTAGCTTGGGGGAGGACCCCCATCCTGAGGTAACTTGTATCTTCCTTTCTTTTCAGAATGTCTTATAATGAAAACCCAAAAATCTGCAAAAATAAAAAGACCAAAAAGATTTATTTGCTTTCATCATCAAGTTTGCTTAGTTTGCTTTGATATGCATAGTAAGAATGTTTTGCCTCTATGGTTGAAATGATGAATAGTTGCTCTGTTTATTCTTCTCCTATGTCTTGCTTACTGCTTTGTATCCTACCTAAGTTTTGAGTTTGTTGGCTTGCATGTTCAAACCTTAGCTTAAAAACTGTGGGTAGCAAAAAGCATGATCCATGCCTAAGTTGTTGTGAAACATGATATGGTATAATAGAGTGTTATGATCTTGTACCTAGTGATGCTTGACATCCGGAGTTTTCCTTTTTGAAAAAAAAAATCTAAACATGATGAGTTCCTCAATGATGAGCATTTCCTATCCAAGGCCATATGTAGATTCTAGCTCTTGTTAGCCTCCACATATGCAGCTTGTTCTCTCATTGAGCTTTGTCAAATTGTTGTGACCCTTGATAGAACTCATACTCCCCTGATCAAGATCACATACACGTTCATGCTAAAACTTCTACATTGGAAGTTAGCATTCATCATTTGTTCCATTTGCTTACGCATTCTTCCACAAATAAAACTCTATGCATCTTTGTATCATTCATCCCTCTCCGAATATCTCCAAAAAGATACAAAGGGCTAGCTAAAAAAAGAGAAGCGTGCTCAAAGCATGGCAAAATAAAATAAAGAGAGCTAGCCCAAGTCTCGAAAAATTTCAAAAGGAGAAAAGGGGATTGATATGTGTAAGAAAAAGAGTTCCACCATATAGATGGTAATAACTAGTACCTACTCCAGGGCTAGTGTCCACCTTACCATCAATCCCTCATTTCTCATATAAAGTGTGGTAATATCTAGCACCCATTTCTGGGCCTAGTATACACCTTACCATGCTCATTATCATCACACACATATGCACATCTTGATCAGGATGTATGTTTGCTTCTTCCAAGGATCCAGTTTTTGACTTAGCAAAATATGAGAGACAAGTATGCCACATTTCTTCCCTACCTACAGCTCCACATAAGCCTATTAGGAATAGGATGTGAAGAAAGGAAACTTAATGCCTTGGTGAGGAACCATACACTTCGAGCGATCCGAGAGTATCATTTGAGGAACTCTGATTTTCTTTTTGAAAAAAATTGCAAAACCTCCGGATTAATAGCTGATCAAGGTATGAGTGATTATGCATTTTCTATATAACCATTCTGTCTCTCAACCACCCAAGGCAGATGAAGCTACACGCCCCACATCATCAAGAGAATGGTAAGAACATTGCCAACTTGTTCAACTCTTCGTAGAGTACTTTGCTGTATGTTTGCCATAAGTTAAGGATACAACATCGCAGCAACTCCTGATCAACCAACCTAAGTCTCTAATGTCTTGCTTCGAGACGAGCAAGAGGTTAGCTTGGGGGAGTTTGTTAACGGCTGTTAAGTACCACTTTCATCCATCAATATATTCTCACATAAGTGGAGGCATATGCATTTATTACTTGCATTTTGGTTTGAATAATGTAGTTCCACTTGTCCTTGGCGATTATTTGTATCTAGGTGAAATAAGCATAGAAAGAGATGGAAACCCACCGTCTATGGAGTGGTCCATGCCACCTCAGCTGAGGAGATGGCTGCCACCTAGGAAACATGTGGCATCCACGTCACAGATCCATGGGAGGCACTCACCGACGAATCAGAGAGCGACACATGGACTTCACAAGGATCCATGGGCCCACCAAAGCTCCAACTTATCAGGAAACTTGGCATGCATAGGGGTGTGATCAAAGGACCCACATGTCAGCCACCCTGAGGAAACACAAGCCAGGAGGCCACCCGAGGGGGCCGGCTGACCCTAGGATCGGCCGAACCGACCTAGGGTCAGTTGATCCTGGTCCTCCACGTGCTTGCTCCTCATTGGTCACTTGCTGCATCCCCGGGTGTTTTGAGGCCATTTGGTGCTACGAGCAAGCCTGGTCCTTGCTTATAAATAGAAGGGGAGGGGCTCCCATTTCTCACACACATCTCTCTTGACTCTCCTCTCACTTTTAGTTTCTAAGGCTAGGGGGTAGGCTAGAGTAGCTCTTATTCAGGTTCTAAGTCTACTATGGAGTCTAGGTATGAGTTCTCTTGTATCTTTATTTCTATGTATGACTTTGATCGACTTCAGCAATTCAGCTATTTCATATAAAGTTGTGGTAGATCATATGATTGATATGTTCTTGAGTTCATCCATTGTTCATCATTTAGAGGCTCGTGTTCTTCATGAACACTACCTTTCGATCCAGTTGAAGGATGATTTACTCATTCCTTATGTGTTTGTTCATAAGTTAGAGGCTCGTGTTCTTCACGAACACGACCCTTTGATCTTGTTGACTAGACATAAGAGACTTCGTATCCGTTCGTATGACTAGACCTAGTTTGATCTTGTTTGATAGCATTGTTGTGTTGCATGAAGTTTGTATTTAAGCTATGGTACTCGGTCTAACTTGACCAGTCTTCTGGTGGCTTTCACCCTGGGTCACAATAGCGCGGGCCGGGTGAAGTCTTGCAGCAACACAGGCATGGTGCCTGGGTTGTGTGGCTACGTTAGTTATGAGGTTGCCCCCGTTAACGATTGAGGTAGGCTGCAGTGGTGACAGCTGTTGGACCCTTTGAAACCCTCCGCGCTGGGGTATTGCTGTAGGAGTCTAAAGGATAGTTTCGCAGAGTGCTGGTCGTAGCGGGCTATCTCCCCATTTGTACCTGGGTGCTGAACCTTACCTTTCATGCAATGCTTTATGCTTATCTCTTGTATCATCTAACTCTGTATGTTTAGTACCATAGAATCTAGAGCTAGCTTCGTATGTCCCCCCTATGCCATAGTGTGCTAGTGTAAAGATAGATCAGCGTGTGTGTCACACTACCCCTATCATATCATTTATCTTACCCCTGTCTTTGAGCTGTTATCTTCTATATCTATCTCTTGGTTTACATTCAGTGCAAAAGCATAAGTCTTGATATCTGCCATTGCCTTCCACGGATACAATACCCTTGGAACACTCACTTCCCTGGGGAAATGCTACAATGGTTTATCTGTGCGCTTGCGGATTCGTTCATGATCGTTAGATTTACCTTTGTCAAGTCATGATGCTCGCTCTAACTTGGCATTGTTAGTAGTGACGTTAAGAAACGCCAACAATCCCCCTCTAAATTCGTGGGTTTGGGTGCTCAATTTTGGGGTTTTGTTTCGGTTCCGGGAAAAGGTGTTCTTGGTGTTCATCCTCCGATTCCTCTTGATTTAGTGGATCTTTGGGGCCGATCTTTTAGGCATGACTCGTTCATGAGGTGATACACATATCCCCAAAGTTTTACTTGAATCCGTGGAGTGAATCGGGATATCGAGGCATCAGAAGGTGGGAGTTGACTCACGGGTGGAGTTCATCCCGAACAGCCCAGGCTTGACCGGTCAGACCGGTGCCCTCCACCGGTCAGACCGGTGCGGCCTGCTGTGGCTGTTTTTTGGGGAGTTCTGCTCCTGAGTGTTGGTTGTGATCTTGGCTTGCTGCTTTCTCAGTTTTGTGCAGTTTTGGCCCTTGGGAGATCGGTTTCTTGCAGTTGGGATTTCCTAAGCTAGACCGGTCAGACCGGTGGTGTGCATCGGTCAGACCGTTGCAAAGCTTCTAGTAGAAAAATCTCCTTTGCTGTTGTTGGTTGTGCCGCTTGTTCGCAGAGTGCTTCTGGAGCAAGTTTGACTATGGAGAGTTTTCGGTGTGCTCGGGTTTTGGAGTGTTTTTGCTTGCCTTGTAGATTTCAGGATTTCTCTCTATTGCTCCACATCCTGGAATTGACATCTAGGTTTGCTGGAAAAATTTGGAGGATTCTGAGCAGGTTGCTCCTGACCGGTCTGACCGGTGTAGGCAGTTTGCTACTCGAGGTGTTTTTCGCTGCGTGGTCGAGTAGCTTGGGTGTGTGGCTAGCTCCTAGGTCCAGTAGTACTTCAGTGGCTGCGTGGATTTAGCTAGCGAATCGTTGAGGACTGCGGAGTTGCGGTTGGGACCATAGGCCGAGTTCATCTCTTCGGAGAAGAATTTTTATCAGCTCCCATTCACTCCCCCCCTCTCTGGTCGCCATTCTGGTCCTTCAATTGGTATCAGAGCAAGATACAGATCATTGAGACCTTGACCGGTTGAAATCCAAAGATGGTGGACTATGGGAAGGGTTCAGGTCCCCCCCACTTCGATGGGAAGAACTACCAGATGTGGGAAGCCCAGATGGGCGTGTTCATGTGTGGAAAGGCTCAGCTGATATGGGATGTCACAGTTTACGAGAACTATGTCATACCGGAGACATTCTTGTTGCCCGGGAGTAGGGATATGTTCGATGCCAACAACAAGGTCGTGGACTATCTCTATCGTGCTCTCTGTGCATCCGAGTTCAGTAGGGTGTATGGAGAGAAGTTGGTAAATCGGATATGGACCCAGCTGAGAAATGCCCATGGAGGTAATAGTCAGGTGAAGGCGTGTCGCTTTATGACCTACCGGAGAGAGTATGAGAACTTCACTCATCTCCCCGGGGAGTCTGTGGATGCCATGTTCGAGTGGTTCACGCTGATTGTGAACAACATGAGAGCCAATATCACCGAGCTTCCATACGATGATCATGATAGAGCTATCAAGCTCTTACACGCATTGGACCTAGATGTATGGGGAGCGAAGGTTGAGGCTATTCAGGAGTCCAGTGTGTATGAGACCCTGACGGTGGACGAGCTGTTCTCTAAGCTCAAGTCGTCCGAGGTGGACCGAGACCTGAGAGCCAAGAAAGGCAAGGGTCCTGCTGATGATAGCCTTGCGCTTGTGACTGGACCGAGAACTAACTCTAATCAATCGTCTAGGATGTTCTCTCTGTCTGCTCTTGTTTCTTTGCTAGATGAGGAGTTCGAGGCTTTAGATAATGAGGATCTTGCTTTGCTGACCAAGCGGTTCGGGCGCTTGAACGAGAACAGGAAGAACTTCAGGAGGAACTCGGGGACGTGCTACAAGTACGGGAAGCATGGACACTTCTTCGCCGAGTGTCCCGAGGGAGACGAGAACAAGATCGAGCACAAGAAGCCCGAGTACAAGCAAGATTACAAGCATCGCCCGAAGAACGAGTACAAGCAGGCCGAGCACAAGCATCGATCCCGGAACCACTACTCCAAACACAAGAGTCGGGACGAGTGCAAGGGCAAGAAGAAGGGAGGCTACCACAAGAAGAAGTCGAGAGCGATGGTAGCTGGTGCGAGCGACGTGGACACCTCTTCCTCCTGCTACACCACATCAAGCTCGAGTAGTGAAGATGAAGACTGTGGGAGACACCAGAACAAGAAGCATTCAAGCAAGAACTTCACCTGGTTGAGCTTCATGGCGACGAGCGGATTCTGCCTCATGGCACACAGTTCAGGGAGCAAGAAGAGTGGCAAAGAGAACTCGGACTCCGACTCCGAGGATGAGGTATCACCACCTATCATGGACTCTTTGCTTGAGGAAAATGCTACTCTGAATGAATTGCTTAATAATCGGGATAGTGTGCTTAGGGATGCTAAGAAAATGAGAAGAGCGTAGGGCCTTGCTTGAGGGAGCTAGGGAGAAAGTAGCTAAATTAGAGGCTAGGCATTTGGATGACATGCTTGCTATTGATGCTTTGAAATCTGCTCCTGTTGTTACCGATGAAGTTGATTGCAGTGATTGTTCTGTTTTCTTATCTGACTTGACTGCTCTGAAAGAGAAGCATGCCCTCACTGTTGAGGAACTAGATGTGGCTAGAGTTGAATTGGTTGAATTGAAAGGTAGATCAAATTTGCTTGGTGCGTGCAAATCTTGTCCTGTGCTGCATGCTAAATTGGATGATTCACATGCGATTGTTTCCTTAGAGACTTAGTTGAAAGCTCATGTTCCTACCTCTTGTTTTACATGTGAAATGCATGCTTTGAAACATATGGAACTTGTGCACTATGTTGATCGCTTGCAGGATGAGAATGATAAGCTGAGAAAGTTAATGAGTTCGTTGTCTGGGCATGAGCCACAATTGAGCTTAATGATGGCTGAGTTTAAGAGGTTTGATGGCACTAGTAGGGATGTTAGCATCGGTGACGTTTACCTTTCGTCACTGAAAACGTCGTTTTGGTCACAAATAGTAATTTGTGATGAATTTGTGACGATTTGGGTTTCGTCATTAGGGTCGCGTCACATTTATCTATCAGTGACGAAATGCAAATTTTCGTCACAGATGTGTCGCTATTATGTGACGATTGATGTGTCGTCATTGAAGTGGTTTCCATCTGTGACGATCACTTTTGGTCATGGATGAAACACCATTTTCGTCATAATCTTCCGTCTGCCGAGCGTCTTGACGGCGCCGTTAACGACGTTTCTTGTTATGTGACGATCTGATTTGGTCATAGATAGCCTTATTTTATCGTCATTACTGGCTGTTTGGATTCGTTCGACAGCTTATGCCACGTTAGCACTGACGTCAGCTACCACGTCAGCGTGCAGCTGACATCATCGTGTAGGAATCGTCACATAATACATTTTTAAATCGTCACAGAATACTCTTTGTCATTGTCACACTTTGATATGAAATGGTCACGGATTTACCATCACTATAGTCACAAATGTAATTAAAAATTCACCATAGAAACAATTATATATTTGTCACAGAAATAGCTCCCATTACCAATGTGGAATTAAAAAACAAAAAAAAAGAAATCAAAATACTTTCTGTTCTTTTATTTTATACATGCATACATACACTCAGATCACTATCCATACACACTCAGATCACTATCCAACAGCACATACACTCAGATCACTTGTCTTTTCTCTTGCTCCAGTCCTCTTTGGAACATCCCCATTGAGGTCCTCACCAATGCGACCATCTACATCCATGCTGTTGTTAGTCGACTCCGAGCCAACATCAGATGAACCAGTTGCCTGCATGTGAATGAACATATAAGCATTTGCTTTTTTTATTGCTCCTATATAAAATGTCAGCTAGCATGCTTATCTTAGGCAATCTTATGGTAGTAAAATAAATCGTCAATTGTATCAATAGTAAGCTACTACATGCTAATCCTAGACATGCAAGTATTAGGTACTGCAATATCTGATGAAAATGCTATGGGAAAATAAATAGTAACTGATCTAATCAAGATAAAGATCATTTGCACTAGTTTTTTTGCACTTACCTGAACATGTAAAATAAGTTGATAGTGTATATATATATACTCACAATTGCTTGGGTACGAGATACAGGTTGCTGGTGGACTAGTACTCGATCACATTTCTTCACTACTATATGCATGTGCTCAACCTGCAAACATAGTAAAAGGTTTCTGTGTTAAAACTTGATCCAGACAGAAAGAAATCGAGTAAAACTTGCAATTGAATGCAATGAAATCTGTGTACAGAGAATTTCAGACACATACATCAAGATGAGTGAACTCAAACCATTGCTTTTTCAGTTTAGTTCAACAAAGTATTGTAAGCATGTCCAGATCTACAGAACTTTCCAACACATTACCTAAAACTGGGGTTCAACAGGGAGATAATAATTTATCTCAAACATGAGAACTGAACTAATGCTGGTTCAACAAAGACTAATTAAAGAGGAGAGGTTGTGCACATACTTAATTAACTGACAAGATAGATCATTGTTGAACATAGGTAATGACAGCAGTAGATCTGATCATTGTTGAACAGGCATATTTATTATTTGAAAGAAAAGACAGCAGCATACTTAAAATGATATCTGCACGCTCAGCTACTCACTTAACAGACATGGTCTTATCCAAGCTTTGCATAAATCGCTTGTTTATTGTGTTCTGTAAGATGAGACCACAAATCACTAAGTGTTTTGGCTAACTAAACTGCAAATGCATTAATCAGCTTAACTTTAACTCAACATAGTGGCACATACACTGTTCAAAAAAAGTAGGCACATGCACGAGTGGCATCAATTTTTTCAGAAATCAAATGGTTAAATGACAGTAGTATTGCATCGTTAATTGAAGAATTGGAGAAAATTATTTGAAAGAAAGCCAGGATCATAATAAAAATTCAGCTAGTATCTCTTTATGAGAAGTAATCTCAATGGGTGTTTGCAAGTAAACTAAAAACCAAAAGGATACCATGACAAGGAAACTATACCTGCATGCTCACTCAGCAAACATATTGTCGGGTCCAAAGTTTGCCTGAATCACTTGTGTATTGTGCTCTGCAACAGAAGGCAATAAATAAGTGATTGCTTCAAACAAAAGACTTTATCTGTGCAATATATAGAAGCAATCAATATTCCTCATTAAATGATCAGAACATACATATCAAATGCAGCCCTCTATACTCACATTTTTATGCATCCCTTTACAGTTCACATCACCAGCTAGGTAGTGCAAGCACTGTCGTTATTCTAACATCCCAGAATATAAATTAGTTCTAGTACTCTACCTCACTATTAGTCTATCACTGAACTATCACTTGCTTACTCTAATACACCTGGAAGGAAACAGATTTACTGCAACTGAATGTGTCGTGCAAACTAATAAGGAAGAAACTCAATACCTTGCATTCATTTGCCTTGCATTCATTTGGTGACCTTCCAGGTTACTAGTTTGTCAAGGAGGAGTTCGCTTCACCAACACACAATCCACCAGATCTACATAGCAACGAAGGGGAGGGTTGTTTGAGGGAAATCACAGGGGGGCACATCTACCTTCGGCAGCTGGGGGCTTGAGGGCTCTTTGGCGGCCGGCGGGCAGGGCACTCACGGAGTCGAAGCACCAGATCGGCAATTCGTCAGATCCACATACCAAGAAAGGGGACGGTTCAAGGGAGAGTATGGGGGATGCATTTACCTTCAGCGGCCGGTAGCGCTGGTCCTTGACAACTGGTGGCGGCGCGGGATCTCATCGGAGGTCGGTGCAAAGTCCCTTCAGCAGGCGGTGGCTTAGGGCCTCGGTGGGACCGCGGGTGGCAAACGGCGTGTGTGAGGGGCGGAGAAGGGCGAGGCCCCCGGGTCCTTGCGTCGACCTGCTCACCGTGTGCCATGGGAGGGACCGAGGCAGAGGGAGAGGGAAAGGGAGAGGAATCTGGATCTGAGAGAGAGGAGTTTGTTAGGTTGGGGAATGAGAGTGAGGTGTTGGGTCATTGGGTGCATGTGGATGAACCCTCTCAAACTGCATTGCATAGCTGTGGAATCTGTTCAGTACATAGAAAAGCATACACAACGCACGCACTCCTACCCACTGTACCAGACCTACAACTACACACCGCCGAACCAACCACGTCAATAGAGAGATCACCAGAAAACTCTGGTGCGCGACGAGGACGTCGCCCTACTATTATGGCACCACGCGTGAGAGGGAACCCACAAGATCTGGAAGACGAGCTCCCCTGAACAGGCCTCGAAGGACCCCTCCTCCACGAGTTCACCGACAACGATGGAGAGCGAATCGCCGTCGAAACGGCGGAAGCCCTGGAGACTTTATTCCAAATGGACGCACCGTCGCCGCCGCTTCTTCGATGCACCCTGGACAACAAGGTTCGCAGCCCAACCAACAAGGAACAGATCCTCACCGGGGATGGACCGGAAGAGCAAAAGCTTCGCCGCCGCAACGACTTATTTGCCACCGGAGCTGCAGTAGACCGCTTCGACGCAGACCACCACGGACGGCGCCAAAGCCACGGACATCAACAGCCCGCCACCGCCGCCGCCGACATCAAGCAGCCCACCACCGCCGCCGCCGCTGCGACGAGCAGAGGAGTCACCACAGGGGCTCCGCGAGGCAGATCCTGCTGTGGCCGGCAGCGACGGGGCCAGCGGCCACGCAGCAGGCCACCGCGACGGAGACGACAGGGACGCCGCGGCACCAGGCACCACAGCTCCGCCATCGAGCGACGGCAAGCACCCTAACTACCCTAGATCTACAAGAAACCTAGGAAGTATATACAGCCGGAGGTCGATTCGACGCCCCCCATCATCTTCGGTGCCGGAGAGGACACCGGAGAAGAAGGAGACCGCCGGAATCGGCCCCGGAAAGCGGGCGTCGCCCTCCCTACGCCTCGATCTACTGTAGCACTCGAGAAAGAAGGGGAAGGAACGAGAAGCCAGAGGCCCATGGCAGCGGACGTGAGGAGGATAGAAGCCGAATGAAAGAAAAATTCAGGTCCAGATGGAGGAAGCAGATTCCCTATGAGCTCTTCGCGTGCCCATCAAAAAAACACCCCGGTACACAGGAAAAAAACCGTTTCTAGTAGTGATTGGCGGAGCAGGGGGCGGCGGTGGGAGGGTCGTGCGGCGGTTGCGGCGCAGGGATGGATAGAGGACTTTTTTTGAGATAATGGAGAGAGGACTTAGGGTTATAGTGTTAAATGGGTGGACAATACATAGTGGGCCGGCTCGCATGGGCCTTATGTATTTTCATTTGGTTTTGTTTTTTGCTTTTATTTTTCTTTTTTTATTTTCTTTTTTCCACATCTCATGGGTGAAAGATGTATAGTACCAGTTTGTCAAAATCATTTGAAAATTTTATGAGATGATTGTAGAGCTAAAATATATTGTTTTGTATATTTGTTCAATTGTTTTACCAAGTTTAACCATTACTGTAATTATTTGTTGATTTAATAAAGAATAATTGTTAAAATAATCTAATTTAACTTAAAAAATCTGAAAACTTGCATGGGCTCCTCCTTTTGGTGTATTATGTTGAAAAAAAAGTTTCAATTGATTCCGATAAAGTGGTGATACACATCCCCACGAAACTATACATGTTTCACACATGCCCTTGTCACTTAACGAGAGATGTTCATCCTTGTGTGGATATATAGTACCAGTTTCTCAAAATCATTTCAAAATTTTTTGGAATGTTTATGGATCCAAACTATGATGTTGTGTGAAGTTTTGGAATTTTCAGACCAAGTTTGCCTATTATTGTAAATATTTATTGATTTAATAAAGAATAATTGTTAAAATCATCTAATTTATCTTAAAAAATCCTAAAACTCGCATGAGCTCCTCCTTTTGGTGTATTATGTTGACAAAAAAGTTTCAATTGATTCTGATAAAGTGGTGATGCACATCCCCACCAAACCATACATGTCTCACACATGCCCTTCTCACTTAGCGAGAGATGTTCATCCTTGTGTGGATGTATAGTACCAGTTTCTCAAAATCATTTCAAATTTTTTTGGGATGCTTATGGATCCAAACTGTGATGTTGTGAGAAGTTTTAGAATTTTCAGACCAAGTTTGCCTATTAATGTAATTATTTGTTGATTTAATAAAGAATAATTGTTAAAATCTAGATAATCTAGCTTGAACAATCTGAAAACTTGCATGGGATCCTCTTTTTGGTGTATTATGTTGACAAAAAAGTTTCAATTGATTCCGATAAAGTGGTGCTGCACATCCCCACGAAATCATACATGTCTCACACATGCCCTTCTCACTTAGCGAGAGATGTTCATCCTTGTGTGGATGTATAGTACCAGTTTCTCAAAATCATTTCAAAATTTTTTTGGATGCTTATGGATCCAAACTATGATGTTGTGTGAAGTTTTGGAATTTTCAGACCAAGTTTGCCTATTACTGTAATTATTTGCTGATTTAATAAAGAATAATTGTTAAAATAATCTAACCTAGCTTGAAAAATCTGAAAACTTGTATGGGATCCTGTTTTTGGTGTATTATGTTGACAAAAAAGTTTTAATTGATTCCGATAAAATGGTGATGCACATCCCCACGAAACCATACATGTCTCACACATACCCATGTCACTTAACGAGAGATGTTCATCCTTGTGTGGATGTATACTACCAGTTTCTCAAAATCATTTCAAATTTTTTTGGGATGCTTATGGATCCAAACTGTGATGTTTTGTGAAGGTTTGGAATTTTCAGACCAAGTTTGCCTATTATTGTAATTATTTGTTGACTTAATAAAGAATAATTGTTAAAATCAGCTAATCTAGCTTAAAAATCCGAAAACTCGCATGGGCTCCTCCTTTTGGTGTATTATGTTGACAAAAAAGTTTCAAATGATTCTGATAAAGTGGTGATGCACATCCCCGCGAAACCATACATCTCTCACACATGCCCTCGTCACTTAGCGAGAGATGTTCATCCTTGTGTGGATGTATAGTACCAGTTTCTCAAAATCATTTCAATTTTTTTGGGATGCTTATGGATCCAAACTATGATGTTGTGTGAAGTTTTGAATTTTTCAGACCAAGTTTGATTATTACTATAATTATTTGTTAATTTAATATAGAATAATTGTTTAAATCATCTAATCTAGCTTAAAAAATCTGAAAAACTTGCAGGGGCTCCTCCTTTTGGTGTATTATGTTGACAAAAAAGTTTGAATTGATTCTGATAAAGTGGTGATGCACATCCCCACAAAAAGCATACATGTTTCACACATGCCATTGTCACTTAGTGAGAGATGTGTTAGAAAATATTTTCATATGATCTAATTCCAAAGGGTGCGGATAGGGGTGGTTACATGTCCTAACGGACATGTCCCTTCGTGGTGCCCCTTCATCATGTATATATATGTACAGTCTTCATGAGATCAATACAACTGAATCACTTCCCTCTTGTCCTGTGTCCCATTTGCCTTCTATTCTAAACACGTTATCAGCACCTTGTCTCTCCACCGAGCGGATCGAGTTCGGGACTCTTGTTTTGTCGCTGAAATCAGAAGCAGAAGACGGACGCACGTACATGGTGTTTGCTTTGCCAAGATCTTCTTCCTCGGCGGTTATACACTACCGCATCTCCAGCGACGCAATCAACCGCGTCTTGCCTGAAAACGGCAATCAACCGTGACCATCTTTTCCATCTGTAAAGAAACATGCAATTTGTGTGTTTCAGATCATCACCGAAGACCAACTCAGAAACTGTAAGCGATGATGCTTCTTACGCTTTTCGGTATGTTATTTATGCAAAATGGAACTGCTGTCCTTCGCTCTTCTGCAACAAGCCTAGAGGCAGGACGCTCGCCTGCGTCTTCAACATGCTCATCATCAATGAATAAACAAGAACTGAAGCAGTAGGAGAAGAACAAAGGTATTCAATCTCGCAAACCAACAACGAACAGAATGCTGAATTGGTATGCATTTATTGCATTGTTACCTTATATGCCATCGTTGTTTAATCTCCCCAATATTCTGCATCATTGCTTACCCGTACATGCCTCTCTGGCTGCGATGGCGACGACGCATGGCCGCCCAAGCCCTCCGGCATGGCTGCACCTTGCGTCCGCGCGGCGGGCAGCGTTCGCACGCTCGCGCTCCTGTGGCTGTGGTAGCGATGGCGAACTGCTCGCGCGCCGTGACTGTTGTGGCACTAGCCCACCGTCCCGCATAATGTGCGTGCAGCGGCGCCCGTCGTGGCGACGGCGCACGGCGCGGTCAGAAGGGGCAGCGACGCATGGCGAACCAAAGCGGCAGCGCCATCCACCCACGGTTGGCACGAGGAGGCATAAGCACGCTCGATCAGTGGCGGCGGCGGCGTTCCCGCCGTGGCTGGGTGTGAAGCGGTTAGGCGACCGCTCACCCCGGCTATCTGGTGTGGTGACGGCAGTGACTTTGGGCCGGATCGGACCAGCCCATTTCACTGTCCCCTGCCAGCCTGCTTGCCACCTCCCTCCCCTCGCACGAGCCTCCGCAACACACATTTGATTTCCCGATTTCTCTAATTCAGCAGCAATTAAAATTTCTGACATGTGTTTACTAGCAATTTTGCGCTGAAATTTACATATTTTTTTCTGGATTTATCATTCTGTTTTAGCATGTTGCTTTAACAATTGTGTATAGTAGAGATAATTTACTCCTATGCATTAGACCAGAAATCATGTTAATTTTTTGGATTGCATTTTAACATACTTGAATTATCTTAATTAAGTTATTCTTAATTAATGATGGATTCAATGCAAAATAATGAATACATATCTTCAATAATTTATTTGGGAATGGAACACAACGTGATGGAGTCTTAGACATCGGCTGCAATATGTTCACTCTGAATATATTAGCCTTGAGACCATGTCTTTTGCAGCGATATATTCGCCCATCACTGAGAGATCTACATCTTATGATGATTACCTACACGTGTTATCACAAGTAAATTTTCTTTAGAGATTTAATTTTTATATACACCTCTATGGAGATTACCATTTTATTTTTGAAATTTGGTCAAGCACAGGGTAGTGGAGACCTAAGCATCGGTTGCGGTATGTTCTTTTAGAATGTATCAGCCCTGAGATCCATGCTTCTTGGCAGCAAAATACTTGCCCACTACTGCGAGATCTACTCCATTGTTTGGAGATTATCTACATTGTGTCCACCAATTTTTTCAAAAATAAATTAATTATGGGGTTCACTTTCGTGATGCCTCCAATTCTCCAATATAAGAAGATATGGTATTTTTTATGTTTTGCATCGATGTTACACCATCACCAATATGGTTCTAAATTTACTTGTAGTAAATAAATTGAACTAAATGATTATGACATGTTGGGGATAATTACTTTTAATGCACTCGCCAGATGGGCTTAATTATCCTACATGTGCATTAGATATCAAGATCATTTTGCACTCCATTGACTAATTCAAGTGGTTAGTGAACCCACTAAAAGGATCAACTTCTTCACATTTGGAAGAAATGTGGTACTATATTTCTGTTAAGTCCATAAGAATCTAACTCATGAGTATCAATTGGAAAAGAACATATGTGTTATGTGGCTTGCTCAATGTGACAGAACCGCCCAAAATAAATCCGGATTATCACCTAAGCCAGTCCACGTGGCTCATAAGCAATAACTAGGAGCTATTTTGTCGCCTCTGCCGGGTCATGCCCAGCAAATCACTTACACAGGATCGAGATATGCGCTAAGCCCACACGAAGGCGGGATCAGAGTACAAGATTACATTACATACAAGTCCATAAGTACTTAATATTACAAACCAGGTTTTTAGTACAAGAAAGTAAACATGGTTCAGAGTTTAAACAACGGAAATTAAACTATGCGCGTGATACATAGGGGAGGCCATCCACAACATATCACTCCTCATCATCGTTTTTCCATTCAATCTCCCATCCATCTGGAATTACACCAGGCCAGATAGGATTACCTGAAAACAACAAAATAAGCAAGGCTGAGTATTCTAATACTCAGCAAGACTGACCCGTCAAAAATAAAAGACACAGCTAGACATGCAAGGCTTTTTGGCTGGTGGGTTCGTTTTGCCAAAAGCAACTAAGAGTTGATCCTTATTTTCAAATTTTAGCTCAAGTTTTAGTATGTTAACCATTCTAGGTAAGCACCTAGCTAAACAAGCATGGTTGTACAAACAAGATTAATCAAGCATCAATATTAATCCAAAATGTTTCATAAATAAACATGGGGTAGTCAGTGGTCAAGCCGACTCAGATAACGGCGAGTGACCGACGATCGATCGATTTATATCCTTGCAAGGTAAACCCAAGATACAAGGAAGAAGGTAGACCCCAAAAGAATCTAAAGAAAAACAAATGTGGGGTCTACCCCGACCAGGCGGTTCCCGTCACTCCCCAGATTAGAGACAGATGCCACAGTCCTAAGTACAAGGTTACTGGAACGCCCTCACACGGCACGCCCAGACTCACACTTGCACTGCCGGAATCAAACCGGGAGACGCATCTCAAGATTAGTAGCCATAAAGTCCCCGCACTGGTTCATTAGGTACTAGGCTTACCGGTCCCATTCCCGACAAGCACTTGGTACGTTCAATAGCTTAGACCAGCACCATGCTACTCGGTCGAGACCGAACCCATTGCTCTTACCACATGAGCTAGTCAATTCAACCAACTTATGATTCCAACATAAGCATCCTATATCTCGCGAGCAATGAGTCATTACTCGACTTCTACCGTATCCTTAGAGCATGGCACTAGCGTTCCTAACATACTAGAAAAAGAGCATAGGAGTCCTAAGGATCATGCATCTAGGTTTCAAACAACTCCTGAAACTTAAATGCACAAAATAAAGCATAAATACTGGAAAAGTAAAAGGGTATGAGCTTTTAATCCAAAAAGGTTATATGTGACTCCGATGCTTGCCTTCCTCTGACTCAACACTAGCCTTGGGTTCTTCTGGACTTTGGTCCAGGTCTTGCTGCCCACTAGCTTGATTCAACTCTCCACTAGCGGATCCCTCCTCCTCAACAAGTGTGTACGTCCCGTCGGGAAGATCTACACGTTATGCATATGCATTAATTACAAGGTGAAGGTGAGATATTTATCATTAACCCAACTCTTGTGGGCCATATTCATCAAAACAAACAAGAGAACTCACAAAAGTATGGTGTGTGGTGAGAGTGAACTAACAACTATTTTGATGGTGATTGTGTGCATATTTAAGCAAATTAACTTATTAAACTTCATTAAAATTAAAGGGGTGGATTATGGTGGACTAACTATGCCTTTGATGGTGATTGTGTGCATATCTAAGAAATTCAAACTCATAAACTTCACCATCAGCATGGGGGTTGTGCTTAAATTCATTTTTAAATAGCAGCTGAACTTAAACTCCTCTAAATCAAATTAAAAGATGGAATAAATTTATTTATTCCATTATAACTAGCCATTCATCCATAAATCATAATAAATAAAATATGACTCCAACTGTCATGAAACTTTTACCACAGAAGCATATGACTAAAATAAACTTAAATATAAATTTTCAGATCAAGATCATTTATACATTATTTTAAATGAAAAAGACAAAAGACAACCTAGATAAACTTCATTAATTCATTCAAAAAGATTCACTAATCTTTTTGACCCCAAACTTTTCCTGTAGATCCAATATGCCAAAACAAAGTTCCAACCCAACATATTCAAGTGGATTCATCATATATTTTAAGTTATGAATTTAACATCCATCACAAGCATAAATAATAAACACTAATTAAATAGACTCCTAAAATCACCATTATTTTTCCAAAGGTGCTTAACATCACAACAAAGGCCTAGGGTGCATTGGTGCTGAAAGAAGTTATATTTTGAGGGAACTATAAAAAGCATCTAGCTTAAACTAGCATACATCTTCCAAAAATCATAACTAGAATTCTACCCAACAAAAATGTCTGAAAATTTGTCACAAAACTGAACATGGAGCACACAACAACATATCCAAATTTCATTGCATTTGAATGGGTACATTTTGAACTACAACAAATATGCCTCAAACTGAGTTTGAATTTACATTTAAAAACAAAACAGAAAAAGCCTAAACAACTTTTGTAAAAGTTGTAGATCTACTCACAAGGATTCCAGAACAGTTGGATTTACATTTTTCCTATTTTTCTACAATTTTCTATGGATTTTCTAAGTTACAGCCGAAACCCTGAAACACATTTACAAGCAGACCCTTGACAGAAGTTTCGGAAATTACAGAAGGGTCCCTACTTTGCAGAAAACTCCCTAAACAAAGCTCCAGGCTTGCAATGTAGTCCCCGGGCACACCGGCCGGGGGGAAGTCCAAAATCCGGCGAGCTCGTCACCGGGATGGACCGGGGAAGTGGCTAGGAAGGATCGGGGACTTACCTAGGTCCGATTCTTGGGCTCAAAAGGGTGCGGAGCGGACTCCGGGCCGGTCGGCGGCAATGCAGTGGCCAACGGCCACGGCTGCAGCTCCGTTCCGGCGAGGTGCGGAGCGAGCACGCGAGGCCGGTGCACGGGAAGGTAGCAGGGGTGGAGCACGAACGGAGGGAGGGCAACGGACGGCTGCAGGCTCGGCTCGGCGGCGACAGCTTTCAACAACAGGCGGCGTTCTGCTCTGCACGGCACCGCGTGGTGCCGTGCGACCGAGAAGGGGTGCGGCTGCGTTTTCCTGTCGCGCTCGCGACAGACAACGCGGACGAGTGGTCCAGCAGCCGGCCTTAAGGCCTAGCGGCCAGCTGGCCGTGTGCATGCGCCAGGGACGCCACGCGACGCCGCTCGCGCCGGCGCATGGCCGCTTGGGCCCGCAGCCAAACCGTGACGGCCTCCTGGGCGCGGCGTACGAGCCTGCGTGAGGGCGGAGTACCCACGGCGTCGAGCGGGTCCACAGCGGTGTTTACACGGCGTCCGTACACCGGAGAACGCGCGAGACACGTGGCCGGGCGAAGTGCTGGCGCGCGTGCGCTCTCGGCGCAGCACGACGTCACCCAGCACAGATTCAATTCCGCGAACCGGTATTCAAAATTCCGTAATTCCGAAAAGTGTCAACATACTCGAAAATCTCCAAAAATAAAAGTTGTAGAGGAGCTATAGACCTACAACTTTTACAAAGGGCGACCTATGGTTTGATCAACGGATTTGTGGGAAAATCGTGATGAAAAAGCAGGAAATCTCGGCCCCATTACACTGTGCGCAGGAACTTCATCTCGAATTTAAGCGGCTTTGTACTCAAAATTGGAATGTCTGCCAATTATGAAAAATGTGTTCCCGGAAATAAGGAACAACTTTTATATTGGCTGATTTTGAACTTCTATAGCAAAATTTTATAGAACGTGCAAGGAAACTGAATTAGCCTCTTGGATCCTTAGGGGTTTGACCGCATATTTGGACTTTGACCAAGGGCTTTTGTGCAAAAGTGTGCAAGATCATGTCAAGCATGCTTAGGAGCTAATTAAACATGATTAACCCTACTAAGTAATGTCATTAGCACAAACAAACATCAGGGATGTTACAGCCTACCCCCCTTAAAAGAAATCTCGTCCCGAGATTCAAGAGTTAAAAGATGCAAGCAGGGGAAGGAACTTACGGTGTCTAGATTCAAGAAAACCCGGATAATTCTCATTGAGATAATGTTCCGTTTCCCAAGTGGCTTCATCGACATGGTGATGACTCCACTGGATTTTATACATCTTCACGGATTGTCTTCGAGTCTTTCTTTCTTTTATATCCAGAATCCTTAGAGGATGTTCAACGACAGATAGATCCGGTTCAATCCAAGCATTAGCTTCATCAATGACTTCCCTGTCCGATTTATTAGCACATCTTCTCAATTGGGAGACATGAAACACATTGTGTACAGCAGAGAATCGATCAGGGAGTCGAATACGATACGCCACGGGCCCAGAGACTTGAATGATCTCATAAGGGCTAATGTATCGAGGAGCTAGTTTTCCTTTCACACCGAACCTTTGGACACCCTTGGTTGGCGAAACTTTTAAATACACAAAGTTACCAACTTTGTATTCTCTAGGTGCCTTTCCCTTATCATAATGACTCTTTTGCCTTTCTTGAGCAATTCTCAAATTTTCCTTGATTACCCTTCTTTTTCTTCGGCATCCTTAACTAGGGCTGGACTAAAGAATTTCCTCTCCCCAGCCTGTGACCAGTTCAAGGGAGTGCGACATCTCCGTCCATAAAGAGCCTCAAAAGGTGCCATTTTCAAGCTGGCTTGATAACTATTATTGTAAGAAAATTCCGCCAAAGATAGACACTTGTCCCAACTTTTATCAAAGTGAATAACACAGGCTCGCAACATGTCCTCTAGAATTTGGTTCACTCTTTCGGTTTGACCATCTATCTGAGGACGATAAGCTGAACCTCGTATGATCCTGGTGCCAAGTGACTTATGTAATTGTTCCCAGAAACGTGACACAAAGAGAGATCCCCTATCAGAAATGATGGTCTTAGGAACACCATGCAAGCGAACAATGTGCTCAATATAAAGACTTGCATAATCTTTGGCATCATATTTGGTGTGGACTGGGATAAAATGAGCAGTCTTTGTCAACCTATCCACGATAACCCAGACGGAATCATGATTTCTAGATGTGAGTGGAAATCCGGACACAAAGTCCATACTTATGTCATCCCACTTCTATGAAGGTATAGGTAGGGGTTGAAGAGTTCCGGAAGGTTTCAAATGACTTGCTTTAATTCTTTGACAAGTATCGCATTCCGACACATATTTGGCTATGTCCACCTTCATATTAGACCACCAAAAATTCTCCTTTAAATCTTGATACATTTTACTACTCCCAGGATGGATAGAGAATTTAGAGAGATGACCCTCATCAAAGATCTCCTTTTTCAAATCCCCATTATCTGGAACAACAAGGCGTTGCCCAAACCAAACTATATCTTTCTCATCCTTCCTGAAGCAATCATACTTAGGATCTTTTTCTAACAATTTTTGTTTGATCAAACGAATACCCTCATCTTGAAGTTGAGCCTTAACAATTCTATCAAACAGGTCAGACTCCGCGGAAATAGCATTTAGGCTTCCTTGTTCAACAATTTCCAAGTTTAGCCTTCTCAAATCCTCACATAGAGTGTCACTATAAGGTTCCATCGATAGGCAATTGCAGTGAGCCTTGCAGCTAAGAGCATCTGCAACTACATTCGCCTTTCCAGGATGATAATGGACCTCAAGATCATAATCTTTTATCAACTCTAACCATCTTCTTTGCCTCATATTTAAATCAGACTGAGTGAAAATGTATTTGAGGCTTTTGTGGTTAGTGAAGATATTGCAGCGGGTTCCCATAAGATAATGCCTCCACAATTTCAAAGCATGAACAACTGCTGCTAGCTCTAAGTCATGTGTGGGATAATTCTTTTCATGAGGGCGAAGCGCCCGTGAGGCATAGGCAATAACCCGATTTTCTTGCATAAGAACACAGCCAAGACCCGTGCCTGAAGCATCACAATAAACTTCATATGGCTTTGAATTGTCCGGCTGCGCTAGCACTGGGGCTGAAGTTAAAAGTTCTCTTAATTTTCTAAATGCCTTGTCACAAACCTCACTCCACACAAACTTCACGCCTTTCTTTAGCAGCTCAGTCATAGGCATAGCAATCCTAGAGAAATCCGGAATGAAACGGCGATAATATCCAGCCAAGCCTAGGAAGCTGCGGATTTGATGAGCATATTTAGGGGGTTGCCAATCCATAACTTCTTGCACTTTTCTTGGATCGACAGATATACCCTCGCTAGAAATAGTGTGCCCCAGAAATTTAACACTATCTAGCCAAAATTCACACTTAGAGAGCTTAGCATAAAGTTTGTGCTCTCTTAGGTGTTGTAAGACAATGCGAAGATGCTCCACATGCTCTTCCTCATTTTTGGAATAAATAAGGATGTCATCAATGAACACCACCACAAATTTATCCAACTCCATCATAAATACAGAATTCATAAGGTACATGAAGTAGGCTGGGACGTTTGTAAGACCGAAGGACATGACCAAGAATTCATAAAGTCCATAACGAGTAGAGAAAGCCGTCTTGGGAATATCACAAGGTCGGATTTTTATTTGATGATACCCAGACCGAAGATCGATCTTAGAGAAGACCTTAGCTCCAGCCAATTGATCAAATAGCACGTCAATGCGGGGTAATGGATATTTGTTTTTGATAGTCACCGCATTGAGAGGTCGGTAGTCCACACACAACCTCAGGCTACCATCTTTCTTTTTCACAAAGAGGGCGGGACAGCCCCAAGGAGAAGAGCTGGGGCGAATATAGCCCTTATCAAGCAACTCTTGAAGTTGTTTCTTTAACTCTGCAAGTTCTTTGGGTGGCATTCTATAAGATCACTTAGAAATAGGGGCGGTGCCAGGCTGTAGCTCAATGACAAACTCAACCTCTCTGTCTGGTGGCAAGCCAGGCAAATCATCAAGAAAGACATCCATGTACTCGCATACCACTGGAATGTCCTCAAGTTGAGTAGTTATGGCCGCATAAACACATGAGCCTTTATGGCCTTTGGGAGGAAGGTAAAGAATTGAATTCCCGACAAAAGGTGAGTTGATTTCTAACATTCTCTCTGAAATATCCAGGACAACTTTGTGCTGAGTCATCCAATTCATGCCTAGGATAATATCTACCCCATCCAGACTTAATGTGACAAGATTTGTTGGAAAAGTCTTGCTACCTATTTCAAGCGGTACCCTTAAGGCTACTTGATTTGAAGCAACTTTTCCACCCGGTGTGGCAATCATATAGGCCTGATTAGTATGACACCACTTCAAATCCCAATTATTCATGGTTTTCACATTAATAAAGCTATGAGTAGCACCAGAATCAAATAATATAGTAACTGGACGACCACGGATAGAAAATGTACCCGTCAAGACTGGTGCTCCCTCTGGAAGATCAACCACTGTGGTGAAGTTTAAACGGCCTTGCTTCACTTGCACAGTTTGTTTCTTTCCTTGATTTCCAGCCTTAGAACCTTGCCCCTGACTTTGCTGATGTTGCTGTCGAGGGCGTGTGCACTTGTTAGCATAGTGCCCCAGCTGTTCGCAGTTATAGCAACGACGATCCTCATTGTTGCGGGCAGGTGGGGGTGCACTAGGCCTAGGAGCTGACTGCTGGGTGCTGCGATAGCCAAAGTTGCCAGATGGCTTAGACTGAGATTGCTTCATCACCCAGCGTCCAGATGAAGATGGCTGGGTGGCACCCTGCACATTCTTCTTCACAAACTTAAATTTCTTGCCTTGGCCACTACCTGAAGCTTGATTGAACTTCCTCTTCCTATCCTGTTGAGCTCTTTTCATGGCATCCTCCTGAGAGATAGCCAAATTCACCAACTCCGGATAGCTATCAGTCTTGATTAAGTTCAACCTCTCATAGAGCTCTCCATCAAGCCCCTCACGGAATCGATCCATCTTTTTCTTATCAGTATCAACATGATAGTCCCCATACTGACAGAGACTGTTGAATTTTTGAGCATACTGATATACAGAATCAGACCCTTGCTTGAGGTGCATCAATTCCCTCATTTTTCTATCAACAAGCCCCTTATGAATATAATGCTCTTTGAAAGCCTTCTTGAATTCCGCTCAAGTAACATGGTGACCCTGTGGCTGCATGGATTTGAAATACTCCCACCAGATTAATGCTTCACCCCTCAGTTGCTGAGCAGCAAAGCCTATCTTATTTTCTTCTGAGCAAGGCAGCACAAAGATAGAGAACATGGCCTCTAGGGCCCTGATGAAGGCATCAGCCTCTAGGGGTTCCTCTGCCTTGGTGAACAATGGTGGCCTCATTGCCCTGAACTTGTCATAAGACATGACTGCGTTAGGCCCATCTTGATTTTGCCCTTGATGATTGAAGGGCTGCTGAAGCCTCTGTGCAATCAGGTTCTGTGTGTTGAGGATTTGCCTCATCACTTCAGCTTGGGCAACCATGAATGCCTGAGTAGGGGTCATCTGTGGAGGTGGAGGAAGACCACCACCACCCTGACCATCAGAGCTCTCAGGAGCATTGTGAGTATTATCAGCCATCTGAAAATTTCGAACTTTCATTAGATATATATTCAAAGCTTACTCAAAAGATTAACAAGAAGAATATGCATACGAAAATCCAAACTTATGAAAATTCAGAATTTAGGTAGCATCACAGTCCGGAGTAAATAATTCATAACTCTTTGTACAAAAGTCGAAAATTTCTAAAATTTGGTCAGCATGTGTAGAATTTCATAAGCTTCAACTTTGGTACTCAACCCCAGAACAGATTCATCTTTTACAGGGGTCGAAAAATTTAATTTCCAAAGCTCTGTCCAGCAGTTTGGACAGCAGCCAGTAGCTTACTAAAAATTCGATATTTCTTAAACTGCACATGCAAATATGCTGAATTTTTGTGAGCATAACCGTTATAAAGTTTAGAACAACTTTGGTATTCATCCAAAAACTCAGATTTGACCATAACTTTCTTCTTTTTCATTTCTTAGACAGATTGCTACCGAATGGTGTTTTTCCACCATAATTACAAATTACAAAATGTGGTGGATCACCATTACATGTGGGTCACTATGTAGCATCTAGCTACACAAAAGAATACTCTAAGTCAGCCTAGCACAAAAACCAACCAAAAAGGGCTAACAAAGAGTACATGTCAATATGTACAAACTATGGAGAGTTCCCCGTGGCATGTAGAAATAGAGCGCCAAGCTCCTCTAGTCGAGTCCGGGAACATCCTGAACCTCCTCTGGGTCCAGCTGGATCTCCATCTGCTCATCGGGCCCAATGCCCGGTGGGTGGTGTGCCTGCTGAAGCATGCCCACCTCAACCTCCAAAGCCTCAGCAGCAAGCTCCAAGTCGTCAACCTGGTCCTGCAGGCCCTGGATATGCTGGAGGTGCACAAGCCTCTCAGCATCTCTATCTGCCAACTGAGCCTGCAACTCCTGCTGCCCAGCCTGGAAGTCCACGATCTGCTGCAGGTGGTCGCCACGCTCAATCAGAAACTGGTGTGCCTGACCCTGGAGCTGCTGTAATTGACCCTGGAGGTCAGCAATAGCCTGCACGGCCTGAGTGTATCCACCGTGCTGCTCTGTGAAGAGACTGACGACCCAGTGAAAGTACCACGTAGCTCTAGTGAGGCGACCAGCCAAGTCATCCGCAATAACTCGGTGAAGGTCATGTAGAGCGTACAAGGCCCTCAAGCACGTGCCCAAAGTCTGCACTGTGTCGTAGGGTGGCACAATCTCGAGAAGTGTGGCTATGTTGGCCATCCGGCCTAGCCACATAGGATCGTTGGGGTCGAAAGCTGGAACCAACCCCAACGGCGTCTGAAGTATCTCCTACGGTCGGTGGGTGGAGAGGGTGTGGAGCACCATCAAGGCTGCCGACTCCACTGCCTCGAAAGCGCGGTAGCACAGGAGCTCCATGCTCAAGTCCGCCCACTCGGGGTGGCCCGGGTGGGGGAGCACGGTCACTCGTACTCGGCAGCTAGGCACGCCCATCTCCTCGTATTCCACCCTCTCGTAGCAAGGAGGGGTGATGTAGCCGACGGCACACAAGGCTCTCCACGCAATGCGTGCGAAGCCCTCCCACTGCAAGCCAGTGGTGGCTGAGAGCCAGGTGTGGTTTGAGGACCGGTGGATGGTCGCTTCCTGGTGTGATGAGTGATTACAACATGGTGTGGACTGATTCTTGGCTAAGTATTGCAGGTGCAGGTTGCGGCTTGACTGGTGTTGGTGCAGGTGAAGAACAAGCGCGAAAGGTCGTTGCCGGTGAGGCCTCCAGGTGTGGAGAAGACAAGTAGGCTTGGTTCGAGGGACCCGGTGGCCAGCGGGGTCAAGTGAGGGCCGCATGGTGGCAAGAACGGCAAGATGAAGTCATGGGTGGCAAGAACGGCAAGATGAAGTCATGGACGGTTTCTTGGTTGAGCCTCAAAACCAAGGTCGAGCCGGGACTACGTGGGAGCCGAGTCATGAGTGGTGATTGGCGCAGGCTACACCGAGTTCGCGGGGTTTCCGGTGGTTCACCAGAAAACCACTGGGTTCCTTGGTTGATCCACAAAGCCAAGACCGAAGAACCGAAGACGGAGGTGCAGCAGCTCCAGACCGGTCTGACCGGTGGGTACCGGTCTGACCGGTGGGGAGCACCGGTCTGACCGGTGTGCGACGACGCAGTCCGGAATCTTCGAAGCGGAGGACACGCGTCGGGATCGCAAGGCTTGCGTCGAGGCTAAGCAAGTTTGCGGTCGCTGGGCATCCGTCTGATGGAGCGAAGATAAAGATTTCTGAATTCGCCCTTGAGGGGCATGTATCCCTAGTTAGCTAGTAAGGGTATTTTCGTCTTTCGGTTGCCTCCATATAAACCAAGTGGTGAGAGGATGGCAACCATCTCTTGGAACCCTAGCTCATTTGCTTTCCTATTTTCTCTTCCTATTTTCCTTAGGATTTTCTTAGGACTAGCTTGAGAGCTTCATGGTGAGATCTTGTGAGAGGGAAGGATGATCGGGCGGCAAGCTAGACCTTGTATGAACCTCTTTGGTATGTATAGATGATTCGGCGTGGTTCCTCAAGGCTTGGATGTGTCTTTCCCGTTTCTCCTTTTTGGTGATTTTTGGAGCCCTTTCTTGGCGATTTTCTTGGAGCGATTTCGAGGCCTTTCTCTTTGGGATTTGGTGGGGGATGTATGCATGAACCCTTCGTGGTTCTTTTCCCTTTGATTCCCCTCCCAAATCCGTGAGCAAAGGAGCTCGATTTTGGGGTTTTCGTGGCTCTAGGGTTAGAGGCGTTCTTGGTGGGATTTCTTCGATTCCTCTTGATTTAGCAAGTTTTGGTGGACCAAATCTTGGCTATGGAGTGCCCATGAGGTGTTCCTACTATCCCCAAAGTCTTGCACAAATCCGTGGAGCGATTCGGGAGATCGGGAGTTGGATTTGGGGGAGTTGACCCGCGGGTGCTGTTCATCCCCGAGCGGCCCAGCCTGACCGGTCTGACCGGTGCTGCTCACCGGTCTGACCAGTGCAGAGGCTCTGTGGGTTTTGCCTCGGGTGAACGTCTGGGTGAGTTCGTTGTTGTCCCGTGTTGCTGCTGTTTCGAGTTTGGTCCTGTTTGGAGCTTGGTAGGTCAGTTTGGTGGATTTGGGATTTCCTGGCTTGGACCGATCTGACCGGCAAGCTACACCGGCCTGACCGGTGTAGAGGCCTTCTGTGGAAGTTCTCAGATTTTGCCAGCAGGGACCGGTCTGACCGGTGCTGCTCACCGGCCTGACCGGTGTAGCCCAGTAGCTGCTCGAGTTGGTTTTTCCGCTGCGTTCTTGAGTAGGTGTAGGTTGTTGTTGGTTCCTAGGACCAGTAGCACTCCAGTGGCTGCGTGGTCTTGGCCAACTTGGGTAGTTGAGTCGGAGACGTGATTTGGAAGCCGTGTTCGTCTTGTTGGAGTTCTCATCTCCTTCGAGAAGAATTTTTATTGGCTCCCATTCACTCCCCCCCTCTCTGGTTCGCCTAATCGGTCCTTCAGTGGCAAATGTGCCATCGGCACCCACCGCAACGAAACCAGGGGCAGCCATCTGTAACAATAAATTACAAGCGCACGTTAGACCCACAAAGATGAGTTTAACATGTATATGGCAAAAACTGGCAGTTAGAACAAAAATCCATAACTGTTAAACCAGTACCCCAAAAATTCCAAATTTTTGTGAGCAGCTCAAAAACATTCTAACTCACATTTTTGGTATTCAATGGTTGAATTAAATCAGAGTGTAAAAGGGTGCAAAAGATCCATTTTCAGAGTGTTGTTGCCCAGAAAATTTCAGCAGGGCAGAGCTTCACTAAAAATACCATAACTCAAAAACTAAGTACCCAATTACCATGAAATTTTTACAGCATGATCTAAGCTAGATAATGAACATTTTTTCTATAGATTCTCTGGTCATAAACATTTAGGAACTATGTGTAAAAAATTCGAGTTTTCAGACTAACTCAGGAATTTGACAGGATTTCAGCATGACCTTGCCTAGCAAATTTGATCCTAACTTCAGTTTTAAGCATCCTAAAATCATGAGAAATTCAGAGAGTAATCTTAACTAGGTGATGAACAATTTCCCTAAAGAGCACCTAGCCAGAATGTTTCTAGATAATCCTTAGAAAAATTTGGACAGCATCTAGTTACAATTTTTGCTTAACACCTCATCAAAGCATCAAACTTGCATGATTGGTCCTTAAGAAACACAAATTAAATAGAGACCAAGCAACACATGATTTAAGTTCGGTTTTAATTTTATAGCTTTTACATGATGCAAAAAGCGTCCTAAACTTCCTCACAAAGCTTTTAAGCTTAAAAACGAAGTTAGTGCCGGTGGCAAGGCATACATATACGTCTCTCCTTATAATAGCTAGTCGAAAGCTATTCGTTTCTTAATTACCGTACCTAACAACCGTGGTTAGTGTACCTGCAGAAAATCACAGAACATTCCGAACCTTTCATGCCAGCACTCACGAAAGTGTCCACATTCATTACCGTTCACTATAGAAATGGCATCCATGCCTAAAGCCGCTGCATGGACAGCGTCCTAATTAAGACTCTGACGCGACGTGGGTTCCCATTGGAATAGGTCCCATCCATCCCTCACGGACTTTCCCGTGACACCATCACGTATGGCATAACGTGACGAACTAGTATGGTTGTGCATGAATGTAAGTTTTGATAGGAATAAAATGTGCTAGAAGTCAGATTAAATATACCATAGAGTACTAGCCACCTGAAAGAACCCAAAAATTCCCTCTAGGGCCTCTCGGACTAGATTAGACCTTAACGTCCTACTCACTTAGCAAGATTATTAATCTTGGCAAATTTTATTCCAAAAACAGGTTTGTTAAGGTATTTCAATTACTCTGGTGCATAAACTCGCTCTGGTACCAGCTATGACAGAACCGCCCAAAATAAATCCGGATTATCACCTAAGCCAGTCCACGTGGCTCATAAGCGATAACCAGGAGCTATTTTGTCACCTCTGCCGGGTCATGCCCGGTAAATCACTTACACAGGATCGAGATATGCGCTAAGCCCACACGAAGGCGGGACCAGAGTACAAGATTACATTACATACAAGTCCATAAGTACTTAATATTACAAACCAGGTTTTTAGTACAAGAAAGTAAACATGGTTCAGAGTTTAAACAACGGAAATTAAACTATGCGCGTGATACATAGGGGAGGCCATCCACAACATATCACTCCTCATCATCGTTTTCCCATTCAATCTCCCATCCATCTGGAATTACACCAGGCCAGATAGGATTACCCGAAAACAACAAAATAAGCAAGGCTGAGTATTCTAATACTCAGCAAGACTGACCCGTCAAAAATAAAAGACACAGCTAGACATGCAAGGCTTTTTGGCTGGTGGATTTGTTTTGCCAAAAGCAACTAAGAGTTGATCCTTATTTTCAAATTTTAGCTCAAGTTTTAGTATGTTAACCATTCTAGGTAAGCACCTAGCTAAACAAGCATGGTTGTACAAACAAGATTAATCAAGCATCAATATTAATCCAAAATGTTTCATAAATAAACATGGGGTAGCCAGTGGTCAAGCGGACTCAGATAATGGCGAGTGACTGACGATCGATCGATTTATATCATTGCAAGGTAAACCCAAGATACACGGAAGAAGGTAGACCCCAAAAGAATCCACAGAAAAACAAATGCGGGGTCTACCCCGACCAGGCGGTTCCCGTCACTCCCCAGATTAGGGAAAGATGCCATAGTCCTAAGAACAAGGTTACTGGAACGCCCTCACACGGCACGCCCAGACTCACACTTGCACTACCGGAATCAAACCGGGAGACGCATCTCAAGATTAGTAGTCATAAAGTCCCCGTACTGGTTCTTTAGGTACTAGGCTTACCGGTCCCATTCCCGACAAGCACTTGGTACGTTCAATAGCTTAGACCAGCACCATGCTACTCGGTCGAGACCGAACCCATTGCTCTTACCACATGAGCTAGTCAATTCAACCAACTTATGATTCCAACATAAGCATCCTATATCTCGCGAGCAATGAGTCATTACTCGACTTCTACCGTATCCTTAGAGCATGGCACTAGCGTTCCTAACATACTAGAAAAAGAGCATAGGAGTCCTAAGGATCATGCATCTAGGTTTCAAACAACTCCTGAAACTTAAATGCACAAAATAAAGCATAAATACTGGAAAAGTAAAAGGGTATGAGCTTTTAATCCAAAAAGGTTATATGTGACTCCGGTGCTTGCCTTCCTCTGACTCAACACTAGCCTTGGGCTCTTCTGGACTTTGCTCCAGGTCTTGCTGCCCACTAGCTTGATTCAACTCTCCACTAGCGGACCCCCCCCCTCCTCAACAAGTGTGTACGTCCCGTCGGGAAGATCTACACGTTATGCATATGCATTAGTTACAAGGTGAAGGTGAGATATTTATCATTAACCCAACTCTTGTGGGCCATATTCATCAAAACAAACAAGAGAACTCACAAAAGTATGATGTGTGGTGAGAGTGAACTAACAACTATTTTGATGGTGATTGTGTGCATATTTAAGCAAATTAACTTATTAAACTGCATTAAAATTAAAGGGGTGGATTATGGTGGACTAACTATGCCTTTGATGGTGATTATGTGCATATCTAAGAAAGTTAAACTCATAAACTTCACCATCAGCATGGGGGTTGTGCTTAAATTCATTTTTAAACAGCAGCTGAACTTAAACTCCTCTAAATCAAATTAAAAGATGGAATAAATTTATTTCGGAAATTACAGAAGGGTCCCTACTTTGCAGAAAACTCCCTAAACAAAGCTCCAGGCTTGCAATGTAGTCCCCGGCCGCACCAGCCGGGGGGGAGTCCAAAATCCAGCGAGCTCATCGCCGGGATGGACCGGGGAAGTGGCTAGGAAGGATCGAGGACTTACCTAGGTCCGATTCTTGGGCTCAAAAGGGTGCGGAGCGGACTCCGGGCCGGTCGGCGGCAATGCAGTGGCCGACGACCACGGCTGCAGCTCCGTTCCGGTGAGGTGCGGAGGGAGCACGCGAGGTCGGTGCACGGGAAGGTAGCAGGGGTGGAGCACGAATGGAGGGAGGGTGATGGACGGCTGCAGGCTCGGCTCGGTGGCGACGGCTTTCAACACCTGGCGGCATTCTGCTCTGCACGGCACCGCGCGGTGGCGTGCGACCGAGCAGGGGTGCGGCTGCGTTTTCCTGCTGTGCTCGCGACGGATGACGCGGACGAGTGGTCCAGCAGCCGGCCTTAAGGCCTAGCGGCCAACTGGCCATGTGCATCCACCAGGGACGCCACGCGACGCCGCTCGCACCGGCGTGTGGCCGCTTGGGCCCACGGCCAAGCCGCGACGGCCTCCTGGGCGCGGCGTACGAGCCTGCGTGAGGGCGGAGTACCCACAGCATCGAGCGGGTCCACAGCGGTGTTTACACGGTGTCTGTACACCGGAGAACGTGCGAGACAAGTGGCCGGATGAAGTGCTAGCGTGCGTGCGCTCTCGGCGCAGCACGACGTCACCCAGCACAGATTCAATTCCGCAAACCGGTTTTCAAAATTCCGTAACTCCAAAAAGTGTCAACATACTCGAAAATATCCAAAAATAAAAGTTGTAGAGGAGCTATAGACCTACAACTTTTACAAAGGGCGACCTATGTTTTGATCAACGGATTTGTGGGAAAATCGTGATGAAAAAGCAGGAAATCTCGGCCCCATTACACTGTGCGCAGGAACTTCATCTCGAATTTAAGCAGATTTGCACTCAAAATTGGAATGTCCGCCAATTATGAAAAATGTGTTCACGGAAATAAGGAACAACTTTTATATTGGCCGATTTTGAACTTCTATAGAGAAATTTGGAGAACGCGCAAGAAAACCGAATCAGCCTCTTGGATCCTTAGGGGTTTGACCGCATATTTGGACTTTGACCAAGGGCTTTTGTGCAAAAGTGTGCAAGATCATGTCAAGCATGCTTAGGAGCTAATTAAACATGATTAGCACAAACAAACATCAGGGATGTTACACTCAACAAGCGCACAATGAATAGCAAGGTAATCATAAGATCCAATGTCTTATGAGTGAACCATGTATGTCTCTGTGTGGACAACAACCTTGCCGTTCGTGACATTTTCTCAAAGTTGAGATATTTGCAAACTGCCAATATTATTCTCTATTCATTCAAAACACATGATGAATTGTATGATGAACTTTTGAAGAATCGTCATCAATGCCAATTTGTGTGGCGTCTCTATCATGAGGTTCATAGTGTTCAGAATAACATTGAGAATACCATGAGGTTCAATGGATTGATAGTCCTATGAACTCGGCAGATATGCAAGGCAAATGTCTAATGCACATCAGAAAGAGAAGAGCAATTTGAATGACAATTTTTGTCATCAATGTGGTTACACTATACATTTTGGATATAGTGTCAATGCCAAAGCACCTAATCATATACAAGTCTAGATGAATGCAAAGTACTTATGAACATCAAGATATGAAGCGTATTTCAAATCTTGCATCTAACAAATTTGTTGGTTACTTGTGGCTCCTATTGAGAACCACGTACCTAAGCTTCTCTTCGCCAAGAGAATGCTACTTTGTTGGAGGGCATGCTCATTAAGTACTACTCAAATGATCTTTTTGAGATTTGGCATAATCTTAATGCAATTGATGTCTCATTTATTGATGTTGTACTATGTTCAGGCTCATGGATTTGAGTTGAACAAACTTGTTCATGATTAAAGTTCTACGAACTTGATTACGATTAGGGGAGTACGAACTCATGGATTTGAGTTGTATAAACCCGTGTATTGGAATATCATACTTCGGTATTGGATGTTCAATACACAGTTTTATCAAATTGTTGTCTTGTATAGACATGTACAGAAATTGTTCCAATTGAGGAGGAAATGTGCCTCGTGGTCAGTTACACCACAACCTCTATAATCAGGGATTATTTGGACAACCGCTTCATGCGATACAATGGTAGTCCACAATTATGCTCCCTATGGTAAAAAGTCATCTAAGATGTTTTATTACATCCTGCTTTGACTCATATTTTACCAAATTATAGAGATATCCATAAAGAATTCTATCATGTGCAAGCACAAGATGATAGTAAAGGATATGGCATGTATTTCTGAGAAACCATCTCTCTTGGATTGTATTGTACATACATTTTCCCGTACAACATGTTGCATTTGATACAATTTTTCCTGTTGTTGATGCATACAATGGTATGATCAACTTGGCCATTCTATCATTGGAATGAAGTGAAAAATTCAAGGCAATTCTATTGGTCATGATTTTCCATAGCTTGGATACGCTAGTATCGCATGGAACTGGATTTTAAGTCCCTCTTATCTTAAAATCAAATTTGAATGTCTTAAGTTTCTTGAATAGGGTATTCAAGAGAACAAGTGTGGTCTCATACAAAGATTGTATGGACATTTCGAGCATTATATGGTTAAATGATGCATCTACATGATGGCTTCAAGTGTGTGTCTTGTTGACAACATAATACCATGAATTAATAATGGCTCCAGTTTTGAGCGCATTAGCCTACACACTATTGATGAATCTATGATTCAGACATTTCAAATCATCACATGACCATCACTGATGAAATGCCAGTTCCAACATGTTTGTTGAGGTCAAGTAGTTTTACACACTCCTGATTTGTGATTAACTACATGTGTAAGTTCCCCTAAGTTTTGAGTACGTGGAAATCCATGAAGTATTTCCCATTTGCGTTTTGGTTATGTGTTTTTCTACACAACATCCCACTCTCACCACCACAATGTACATCAATGGGCACACAGAAAACTGGGGATCAATGTGAGGTTTCACTCTCCGTCGATCATTTGTATCCTCTTTGTGAGGAACTTGTTATGCCCGTACACTGGTTGTAATTTAATCATGAGCTTTTCCAGGCATTAGGGGGAGATATCAAGTACCACAAATAATGCCAGGAAATTTGTGGAATGCAGAAAGCATTCCAGGCTCAGGATTCCGTACCAAAGCTGAACCATTTGGGTTCAATGATTTGCTGGATTGCGAATCAACAGCCATTTGCATTTACTATTAGGTGTCACAAAATCTTGCTAATCCTACGTAGTGCCAGAAAGAGTGGTGGAATCACTCAACTCCCTATTACAATGGACGTTGTAAATAAGAGGGGGAGAAGTATGGCCACATATTGGGATTAAGCTACTTGCAAGCAACTGAAGGCTTGACCTTCTAAGATAGTAAATGCAAATCAACCTCCTCCTGGAGTGTTGGTAGACACCAAGAAGGATTGAATTATCCTGATGAATGGAAGCATTCACAACCTAGCTCAGTGGTGCACAATACTGAAGCTGGGATATCGGAAGCCCCTGATTCTCGTTTTGGGATTTCATGATGAATCATTAGGGTGCATAAGACACACACATTATGTCTAGGAGAATTACATTATTTAAAAGCTACATGTGTCGACACTTACTTCTCAGCAAATTGTATATGCATTCAAGTGATCCAATAGTCCATGGCCATGGCAGAGTACCTTTGTGCTCAAACTGGATCTTGTTGAGTGATGCAATAAAGCAGAGATAGTCTTGCTCACCTGAAAGAAGTATCGGGATGTTTCCAAAACTTCAAGGTATCTTTACTGTGGATACAAATTTGAGGTGGTGAGAAGCAAGGCTAATAGCAACAAGAGTTTACGCAAAACCCAAGCATTGTTTCAATGCTATTCTCCACTATGCCATAAATTTTCGATACTATACTTATGGGTAGTAAAAATCATCTATCTGTGCAGTTGATAGATGTAGTGACAACATACTTATGTAGTCAATGGATTACGATACATTTTTGGAGTTCTGAAGAAATCCAAATACATATTCCCTAAACACAAACTTGCAACATAGATAGTGTATTGCTTAGTCACTTATGACTTAAAGCATATGGTCGAATGTGGTACAATCGACCTAGTGAATCCCTCCTGTTGAAGGGATACACAGAGAATTGTATGTTTATGTGTATGTGTTGTTGCGTATTCTAAACATACAATGCTCATCGACGGATTTCGAGATAGAAGATATGAATTGAAAATCTTGAACGAGATTAGTTCAATTCAAAATTATCTTATCTCAAGAATCTTGGATACGAGGTTGTCTATATCCAAATCGCATTGAAAAGGTTCAATACAAAAGAATCATATCCATACATCATATGGTTGTTTGATTCTCTCATACACCTTGAGATGTGCTAATAATGCATCTTGCAAGAGCATTCGGTTGAATATTGTTTTTGAAATGATTTGCTAGCCAATAGCACATGGGATCATATTATGTTCTTCAGTGGAACTCATGATTTGGTTGTGAGATTGGATATACTGATCTTGGCTATTTATATACGATCCCCAGAGTGCAAGATCACTGACATGCTTTCCGCACTTGTAAGTTGGACCTACCTTTTCATGGATGTCTATCAACGGGCATTAGTGGTCACTTGCATGCTGCTTTGCAAAATGATAAACTACATAGTGCTACTTTGCGGTGGTTGTGGTTCTATGAATCACTAACCATATACTTTGTGTTGCTTAGATGGATGCAAGTTATGTGAGGTATAACCTCGGAAATGGTTTATTCCTAATATTGGGAAATAAACACTCCACAAATCTAAGTATTGTGATAATCATACAGATTATTTACACAGTCTCTACCTTGCTTCACATTTTCAAATGTGTTTAAGAGATGGTATGAGAGGACTTAGTGTTTTGCAAGTATCAGGGGGAGAGTTTCCTCTTTGATCCATAACTTGTTTTTGCATCATGTTGTACTCTTTTCTTTGTATGAGTTTTTGCCTTGTTAGGTTTCTCATTCAAAGTTTTTAATGAGGCAACATCAACACAAGGTGTTATGTCGTATCATCTATTTCCCCACAGGGTTTTTGAGGATGATACTCTTTGACATAACTATTGTTCTTTTCAAAATTATGAGTTTACCTCGTAAGAGTTCAAATGGAACAACATATATCATGGTTTTTCCTTATTTTTCCCATTGAGTTTTTGAGGAGTTTACATGATATATGTATATATTTCTCAAATTTTCTCACAAGATTATTTGGGACAATTTCGATTTAAACTATATGTCTCATCATTATTTTTCCCCATGGGTGTTTTTTAGAGATGATGGATATAGACATACTATTGTTCTTTGGACTGCAAGTCTTGATGGAACAATAAAGTACCATAGTTCTACTCCTTATTTGTCCCACTAGGTTTTGAGGAGTTCGTTTGGTACACATTTAACTATAATCATTCCTCAGATTTTTCCCACAGGGTTTTTCATGAAGGAATTAACAACATAACTAAAGGATGATCGAATGAAGCTGGAATTGATCAGGGGGAGTGTTAGAAAACATTTTCATGTGATCTAATTCCAAAGGGTGCGGATAGGGGTGGTTACATGTCCTAACGGACATGTCCCTTCGTGGTGCCCCTTCATCATGTATATATATGTACAGACTTCATGAGATCAATACAACTTAATCATTTCCCTCTTGTCCTGTGTCCCATTTGCCTTCGATTCTAAACAAGATGTTCATCCTTGTGTGGGATGTATAGTACCCATTTCTCCAAATCATTAAATTCTAAGAAAAAAGTTTCAATTGATTCTGAGAAAAAATTGCATAAAAAGAATATAAAATAGAGAAAGCAAAAAAAGAGACCCCCGATTTATTATTCAACTTAAAAATAGAAAAACTTCATTCTGTCAACATGAAAGGTAACGTAGTGCAGTGGTAGCGCTCCTACCTGTGCAACGCCTGGTCGCAGGTTCGATGCTCCGCGAGAGCAGCTTTTTTTTGCCAAATAAAACACGTCGACCTGTGGCTCACTTTGCAAAACAAAATTGTGACCCACACATCACACGCCGTCAAGTGGTACACGTGGGGGAAACATACACGTTATCTATGATGAGTACTAAAACTGATATGTGACCAATTTGTTTCATCATTATAGGTGTGCCAAACGAGGCAAATAAATGATGATGATGTCAAATGTAATATATGAGGATTATGTTTCGTCACTACAATACGCCATACGAAAACACAATCTATGACGATTTCCTTTTAGTGTTCTATGACATTATTTTCATTTTCGTCATTAATGTTCAAGCCAAATCTTGGTCACTTGTAACTTATGACGAAGATGAAAATAGCGTCATAGAAAGATAGCATTCTGTGACGAAAGTAACCAGCGTCACGAGCAAAACATCATGAATGATCATATTTCTACTAGTGTGGTCAGGCGTTGGGCTCTGACAAGGTTGGTGAGAGCAGTGGTGAGAAAGGAGAGAAAATTGGAGAGATTCCTATTCCACCACAAACTACACCCATGAACAAATATGCTCCCAAGCCTAACCACCTGAGAAACAAGCTTGACACCACTCCTGATCCACTCGTATTCCCCCACAAAACAGAAAACTACCAAAAATCCATAAAGTTTGTGAGCAACATGGGAAATGTGTTTGAGGGGAAGGGTGAGAAGAAATAGGAAGAGTAACCCGTTGAGAACCCACAACCAAAGCCAAAACAGGTCCGATTCCGTTGTGAGTATTGTGGGAAAGAAGGTCACATTGGTGAGTTTTGCTACAAGAGGAAGAGGGATGAGAGGTTGGCGAAGGAGTGCACAAACAAGGATAGGTACCACCCTTTTCATGGTGTGCCTGAGCCTCGTATGCCACTACCTAGAGGAGAGGATATGTTAAGGAATGTACCAGCTTGGGGAAGTCAGAGAGTTGCTGATCAGGACCGGGTTGCTGCCGGGGGGCCACCGGTCAGACCGGTCAGGGGCACCAGTCAGACCGGTGCACCCCAGAGAGGTGAGAGATTTGGGTTTCGTGGCCGTGGAGTTGGTTCTGGAGCTCGTGGTACAGGTGGTAGATAGTTTGAGTCTGGTCGGGGGTTGTTTGCTGGACGTTCTCCATCTCATGGTCGATATGAGGATGGGAGAGGTCGTAGAAGCCTTGAGTCTCAGCGGAGGTACGAGCCATGCTCTTCGTTTCATGGTGATCGTGCTCCTCCAGCGAGACGTGAGGTGGTTCAGTTTGGTAGGGGTCGTAGCTTTGACGGATATGGTAGGATGGATGTTGCTAACCCCTCTTTTGAGCAAATGGCTCGACACTAGTTTGACTCTTTTTGTACTAACCCCAGTGTTGAGTCAGCTGCTCACTTTCGTCCCTGTTTTTGATGTGCAGGTGGGAGGCTTGAGGAACATTTGGTTGTTGGACTCCGGTTGTTCACAACACATGACCGGAGACAGGGGGTGGTTCACAAGCCTCACCCTAGTGAGTACCAGGGAGTACATCACTTTTGGGGATAATGGTAAGGGACGAGTTCTTGGTGAAGGTAAGCAGGAAGGTGTCTCTGAGGCGTGTTGCTCTTGTCAAGTTGCTGGGGTTCAATTTGCTTTCTGTGTCTCAGCTACTTGATGAGGGGTTTGAGGTTCGGTTTAAGTTGGGTGCGTCTAAGGTGCTTGATTCTTGAGGTGACCGTGTTTGTATGGTTGTCCCCGAGAATCTTTCGAGTTGATTTCGCTTAGTCTGATGGTCCTGCAAGGTGTTTGGTGCCTGGTTCTCCTGATTTGTGGAAGTGGCATAGGCGGTTGGGACACTTGAGCTTTGATCTGCTTTCCCGCTTGAGTGGTCTCGATTTGGTCCGAGGATTGCCAAGGTTGAGATTTGAGAAGGAGTTAGTTTGTGCACCTTGTAGGCATGGTATGATGGTCGCTGCTTCTCATCCACCCCTGACTGCTATCATGACAGAGCGTCCGACAGAGCTGTTGCATATGGACCTTGTTGGGCCAGCTCGAGTTCGCTCGATGGGTGGGAAGTGGTATGTCCTTGTTGTGGTGGACGACTATTCTCCCTATGCCCGGGTGTTTTTCTTGGAGAATAAGAGTGAGACTTTCAGTTTTGTTCGAGACTTGATCGTGAGGTTGAAAATGAGAGGCATGGGAACACTATTCGAGCAATCTGCAGTGATAATGGCTCTGAGTTCGGGAACTCTCGTTTTGATGCCTTTTGCTGTGATCTTGGTCTTGAGCATCAGTACTCGACTCCTTATGTGCCCCCTCAGAATGGAGTTGTGGAAAGGAAGAACCGGACGTTGTGTGAGATGGCTAGGACGATGCTCGATGAGCACAGGATTCCTAGGAGGTTTTGGGCTGAGGCGGTGAGCACCGCGTGCTATGTGTCGAACAGGATCTTCCTTTGAGCGTTCAAGAAGAAGACGTGCTATGAGCTTATGCATGTTATAGCTCCTAAGGTGAGTCACTTCCGAGTCTTCGGTTGCAAGTGTTTTATTCTCAAGAAGGGAAAGCTTGATAAGTTTGAGGCTGGATGTAGTGATGGTATTTTCGTTGGATATGCTAACTATTCTAGAGCTTATAGAGTGCTTAATCTTGAGACTAACAAAATCATGGAGACTTGCGAGGTGACCCTCGACGGGACAGTGCCATGTAGCTCTCTTGGCTTTGATTATGCAGGTGACGAGGAGATGACCAAGACACTCTTTGTGGAGGAAGAAGAAGATGGTGCTGGTGATGGCGAGGATCGTGTACCTACTATGGATCATGTACATACTACTTCAATGACGACGACTATAGTTGATGACGGGCCTTCTACTTCGACTACGACGCATCAACATGTACTGCAAGCAAGGGTGGAAGCAGCTATGGAGGAGGGAGGTAGTCTCCAGGCGAGAGGCTCCTAGGCATGTACAAGTGGATCACTCTCCTTCGAAGATCATTGGAGACATGAACGAGAGGACTACACGGTCGAGGTCACGAAATACTTCTCACTTCACTCACTCCGCTTTTGTTGCCTATTTTGAGCCCAAAGATATTGGACATGCTCTTTCTTATGCAAACTGGGTGAATTCCATGCATGCGGAGTTGGAGAACTTTGAGAGAAACCAAGTCTGGGTGTTAGTCGATCCAACGCCAAATTGTCGTCCTATAGGTACCAAGTGGGTGTGGAAAAACAAAGAAGGTGAGAATGGGATGGTTGTGAGAAACAAATCGAGGTTGGTGGCTCAGGGGTTTAACCAGAAAGAGGGTATAGATTATGAGGAGACATTTGCTTCGGTAGCCCATTTGGAGGCGATTCGGATCCTTCTAGCCTTTGCCGTGGCTAAAGGGTTCAAGCTATTCCAGATGGATGTGAAGAGTGCGTTCTTGAATGGGGTGATAGAGGAAGAAGTGTATGTGAAGCAACCACCAGGGTTTGAGAGTGAGAGATACCCACACCGTGTGTATAAACTCCAGAGGGTGCTCTATGGGTTGAAACAAGTGTCGAGGGCTTGGTATGGTAGGTTGAGAGGGTTCTTGCTGAGTAAGGGGTTTGTGATGGGCACAGTTGATAAGACCCTGTTTCTCCTTAAGCATGGAAATGACCTTTTGATTGTACAGATTTACGTGGATGATATAATCTTTGGTGGCTCTTCTCACGATCTTGTTGCCAAGTTTGCAGATGACATGAGCAGGGAATTTGAGATGTCTATGATGGGCGAGCTGCAGTTTTTCCTAGGGCTCCAGATCAAGCAGGTCAAGGACGGGACCTTCGTGCACCAGAGCAAGTACACCAAGGACATGCTGAGGAAGTTCAACATGAATGATGCGAAGCCCATGTCAACACCGATGAGTACGACTACAGCTTTGGATGCGGACGAGGATGGTGATCCAGTGGACCAGAAGGAGTACCAGAGCACGATCGGCTCCCTCCTCGACTTGACGGCAATGAGGCCAGACATACAGTTCAGTGTGTGTCTGTGCGCTCGTTTTCAGGCTTCACCGAGGACTTCACATCGGCAGGCCGTCAAGAGGATTTTCAGGTATTTGCAGTATGCTCCTGAGTTTGGTCTTTGGTATTCTGCCGCCTCGACACACACACTTCACGGATTCTCCGATGCTGACTTTGTTGGGTGTCGTGTGGAGCGCAAGTCTACCTCTGATTCTTGTCAATTTCTTGGTTCCTCTTTGGTCTCTTGGTCCTCCCGTAAACAGTCAAGTGTAGCTCGGTCTACCACAGAAGCCGAGTATGTTGCAGCCGCTATTTGTTGTTCCCAGCTGCTTTGGATTTCCTATACCATGAGAGACTTTGGTGAGGAGTGCACTCAGATCCCACTTTTTTGTGATAGCACCAGTGCCATAAGTGTTGCCAAAAACCCAGTACTCCATTCCAGAACAAAACACATCGAAGTGAGGTACCACTTTCTGAGGGATAATGTTGAGAAGGGAACCATAGTGTTGAGCCATGTACCTACCCAAGACCAAAAAGCCGACATATTCACAAAACCATTTGACCAAGCTACCTTTGCTCATTTACAGGGAGAGCTTGGTGTGTGTTGTCCTTTTTGAGTTGGTCTTTGGGAGCTCACTTTGTAGCATATGTATCATACATGTTTACTTTGATGTATAGCATGCATGTTTAATTTCATAGAGTAGCCATCTTTCTATCTTGATGTATAGTTTGAGCTTGTGGATGTGCTTGATTGATATTTGGGATGATAAGCTATGCTCTTGATAGTTTGGTGGTATATCCATGATGAAATAGCTTACTTTTGTCAAAAATGCTAGATAGGCTCTCTTTTGTGAGTTTAAGGCTTTACATGATCTTAGTGTGCTTTGGTGGTTTATATCATGCTTAATTCATGGTTGGATATCATGTGCTTTTCACTTGGGGTCAAAGACCCATTTGTCATTATGAATGTTTAGCCCATGTGTTACCGTGTAGGGAAGCATAAGCTTCTTTTTGCCGCAAAGGCACTTCATGTACCATTTTGTGCTTAAAAATGAAAAATGAAATTGGTATGAAATGATTGTGCTTGAAGTTATGCTCTCACTTGTTCCATGTCATAAATTCTTTAAATCTGAATTTAATATGGGTGCTAAACCGTTGCATGTTGTCTACCATGAGAAGTCTCATTTTAAGAAGTAGACACATGGCTCGGTGGCTTTAACATGACATGAGATGCTTATGGGTGTTTGTAATGATCTTGTGTCAAGGATATGTGACCTAGCATGAAGTTTGGGTGATCTAGATTCACTTTGGCATGTTTTGCTCATGTTTAGGTCTTTGCTCATGAGAGAGAAAATTTTCGCAAAAATGCTAATTTTTACCGTAGCTTGAACTTGTGAGTATGCAACTGAATATTCTTGATGGGTGTGCTATTTTGAACATTTGTCAACTCTAAGTAGTCCATTTGCTTGTTCCTAGCACATTTTATGGCTCTATGTCCATTTGAGAAGCCTTTAGTTGAAATTTTCGTTGAAATGCCTTGATTCATGCATTGTCAATAAGGTGGAGAAGTTTGGGCATGAAATGACTTGCTGCATAAATTTAGAGAGTTTTGGTGGAGTTTCAGACGAAAAATGGGCAGGTGCTTTTTCCCAAGTGGTCATCAGTCTGACCGGTGTGGGCACCGGTCTGACCGGTTGAACCAGGTGCACTGTGGATATGGTCATCGGTCTGACCGATGCCTTGACCGGTCTGACCGGTGTGAGCTGTGAGCTCGGGTGCTTCAGCTAAGTTGCATGGTTTGGTTCAGGGGGAATTGCATTTGCTCAGGGGAGCTGCATGTGTTCAGGGGGAGCTCCTTGTGTTGTTTTAGTTCTTGTTTTGGTTGGTTTGCTCTGTGTGAGCTTTGCTTTGCTCTTTGTGAGCTTTGGTGGTTTGTCTTGGTTGTGTTGAGCTGTTGCCCTTGCCTTAGAGGGACCGAGACTTTGGATTGCAAGTGATCAGGGTTTGTGTTGTTTGGTTTTTGGATCACTTGTTTGGAGGTTTTCGTTTGTCTTTCGTTTTTACTTTTCTTTATGTTGTGATTATGTGCTGTGTTGTCAATGCACTCATCAAGGGAGAGATTGAGGACCAAAGTGTCCAATGGCTAGTAGTTGGCCACTCTCTAGTGATGAGTGATTGACAACGTTGTGTGGACTGACGTTGTGCTCTATCTTGTGGATGTAGGCTGCGGCTTGATGTGCATTGGTGCAGGTGAAGAACAAGTGCGAAAGGTCCTAGCCTTGCGAGGCCTCCGAAGGACTGGAGGGACAAGTAGCCTTGGTTCGATGGACCTGGTGGCTAGACGGGATGAAGTGCGAGTCACATGGTGCGAGAAGAGCAAATCGAAGTCAGATGATGGCAGGTTCGTTGGTTGATCCGAAAGCCAACATTGAGCCGGAGCGGACGTGGCGGCCAAGTCCAGGAGCTCGGCATGGAGGCTGCACCAAGCTCGCGGGGTTTGCACTGGTTCACCAGAAAACCACTGGGTTCCTTGGTTGAGCCACAAAGCCAAGTCCCAGTGGTCGGCGGCTCAGCTCTGCTCGGTGCCACCGGTCTGACCGGTGGGGAGCACCAGCCTGACTGGTGGAGGCCGAGGAGCGTCGGGTGACTCGAAGCGAAGGACACGTGTCGGGATCGCAGGATTGGCGTCGAGGCTACGCAAGATGCAGTTGCTGGGTGTCCGTTCGATGGAAAGGCTGTCAAGTTTCCAAATATGCCCTTCGAGGGGTTGTATCGCCTATAGGGCATTCTAGTCATTTACCCCCACCAGAGGACCTCATATAAAAACAGAGGTGGAAGGGTTGTGGCAGCCATCTCTTGGGCTTTAGGGTTTTCATTTGCTCTAGGCAATTTCTTTTTTTAGTTTCCTATTTTCTCTAGGACTAGCTTGAGAGCTTCATGAGAGATCTTGAGAGAGGGATGGATACTAGGGAGGCAAGCTAGACCTTGTATGAATCTTTCGTTTGATGTATAGAAGGTTCGGCGTGGTTCCTCTAGCTCTTGTGGTGGTGATTCCCGTTTTACTATTTGTGGATTTTCGGAGCCTTCTCTTGGTGATTTTCTCTTGGTGGATTTGAGGCCTTCCCTTTGCGAATTTGGTGTGGGATGTATCCATGAGCCCCTTGTGGTCCTTTTCTTTGTGATCCCCCCTCTAAATCACTGGGTTTGGGTGCTCGATTTTGGGGTTTTGTTTCGGTTCCGGGAAAAGGTGTTCTTGGTGTTCATCCTCTGATTCCTCTTGATTTAGTAGATCTTTGGGGCCGATCTTTCAGGAATGACTCGTTCATGAGGTGATACACCTATCCCCAAAGTGTTACTTGAATCCGTGGAGTGAATCGGGAGATCAAGGCATCGGAAAGTGGGAGTTGACTCGCGGGTGGAGTTCATCCCGAGTAGCCCAGGCTTGACCCGTCAGACCGGTGCCCTCCACCGGTCAGACCGGTGCGGCCTGCTGTGGCTGTTTTTTGGGGAGTTCTTCTCTGGAGTGTTGGTTGTGATCTTGGCTTGTTGCTGTCTCAGTTTCATGCAGTTTTGGCCCTTGGGAGATCGGTTTCTTGTAGTTGGGATTTCCTGAGCTAGACCGGTCAGACCGGTAGTGTGCATCGGTCAGACCGGTGCAAAGCTTCCAGTGGGAAAATCTCCTTTACTACTGTTGGTTGTGCCGCTTGTTCGCAGAGTGCTTCTGGAGCAAGTTTGGCTGTGGAGAGTTTTCGGTGTGCTCGGGTTTTGGAGTGTTTTTGCTTGCCTGGTAGATTTGAGGATTTCTCTCTGTTGCTGCACATCCTGGAATTGACATCTAGGTTTGCTGGACAAATTTGGAAGGATTCTGAGCAGGTTGTTGCTGACTGGTCTGACCGGTGCAGATGACCGGTCTGACCAGTGTAGGCAGTTTGTTGCTCGAGGTGTTTTCCGCTGCGTGGTTGAGTAGCTTGGGTTTGTGGCTAGCTCCTAGGTCCAGTAGCACTTCAGTGGCTGCGTGGATTTGGCTAGCGAGGTGTTGAGGATGCGGAGTTGCGGTTGGAACCATAGGCCGAGTTCATCTCTTCGGAGAAGAATTTTTATCGGCTCCCATTCACTCGCCCCCCTCCCTGGTCGCCATTCTGGTCCTTCAACTTCAATCTATGACGACAAGGTTTTTGGGGCTTGGCCCAACAAAATATGGGCTGAATTCACTTAATGACAAAATGGTTTGTCACAAAACACCGTGCCACATCAGATTTTGGCCCGACGTGGCATGTAGCTTATGACGCCTTAGTATTACAAATTTATACGCGTCATTAAACTCATGACACTGTGAAATAAGGTCTCATCATTAATCACGGCTTGTGACGCTCGATTAATGACAGAGCATTGTAACCACTAGCATCATTTATCGCGATTTATGACGAGAATCGCCCTTTTTTGCGTCACTAGTCAACACATTCCTTGTAGTGCAGCTTGCTCCCGATTGAAGGCATTCTGCTAGTCAGTGGCTTTGTCCTTCAGCTTCTGCACCGATCTCTCCAGTGCTGCATATCAACAGTTCAAGGGGTCAGTTCATCACGCCTACAATAAGTACTCGTTACAAGGCTGGAGCTCCACGATGACCTTTCTTGTCATGCCGCAGAGACTTGTTTTTGCGAACGACATCATCCTTCAGCCCCATTGGTTTCTAGACTTCATGGCGGTACTCAGACGCATTGGAATCTAGCCTCATCTGCAGCCGAGACGAAAGCTCCCTTTCCTTCCTCAGGTCCTCTTCAAGCTTGGTCACACGCTCTCCTACGGTGGCTTGCTTGGTGAGTTCCCAAGACTTCCGCCTCGACTTCCTCACGATGTCCTGCACATTACCAAGGGATTTGATCCAGTACTCGAAGACTATACACTTTGTCTACTACAAAAGGGTACTCATTCTTACCTGCACAAACGAGCCGAGTTCGTGAAGATTCTTCAACTGCATCTCCACATATCCAAGCTGCAGCATGGCTTCATCGATGCTAGCCAGCACTTCGTCAGCATGGCTACTCGTCTCCGCCATAAACTCCATCGGGCGGCTCCGTAGCGGCGATGGGTCTTCAATATCGATGTCACGCACAACCATCTGTCGCTCCGAGCTCATCTCAAGGATTACCCATGCATTCTCCTGATGCAAGGGGGCTGGACTTCCTTCTTCCTGCGACAAGTTGGCCTCATCATCAGGCAGTATCGCCTCTGCTAGCTCTGCTTCAAGTTCCGCCAGAGGATTAGTCCTTGGCTCGGGGGCTGCACCATACGCACAAATCAGCAACTCGACTACTTTACTCCAGAGTTGGGACAAACCTGTGGCGGCGACTGTCTCCGTCTCGGTCGTGTCCACCGGGGTTTGCTCAGGCTCCACGTCTTGTACAGGAGACGACACCTTGTCTTCAACCACAGGGGCCTCCACCCTCTCCTCCTGGGTCTGCTGGGCATCCTTCTTAACTTCTTCAACACAGGTACTGGCACCCGCGTCGGCTCCAGCACCCAGCGATTCCCAGGAGAGATCAGTTGATTTCCTGCACCAGGACCTCATACATGACTCCACCGTTGATCAATCTTAAATAGGTACTCGAGTTGTCGGGTACTTATAGCGTGGAGCGTGGAACTTGCTTCTTGGGCCCTCAAAGCAGTGAGAACAAACTGGCGGCGACTACCGGTGGCTCTACAACTACTCGCGAAGACGCAGGGGGCTCCGTGCTCTTCTCCGCCGTTGTCATCGTTGGAGCTTGAGGCTCTTTCGACAACGATGGTTCGGATTCTACGGATGTACTACCCATGGGAATTCCCACAGGCAATACAGTATCTTCATCGCCAAGGTCTACGACCCCGACGGCTTCAGGGTTAACGCTTTGCACAGGCTCTGGCACCTGCTCAACTTCCTTTTGTCCCTGCACACAAGCATCATGGTCAAGGACTACTTCAAACGATCTCACCGACTACTCACAAGGTCAGAGCTTTACCTCAGCTGATGGCTCCTGCGGGGTCACGGTCTTCTTCACACAACGGTTCCACACCATTCTTCTCTGCTTCCTCGGTGGTGGAGCGATGTCTCCAGCAATGTCGACTGCCGGCCTCTTCAATGAGCCAGCAGCCGAACTTCCTGCGACAGACGAAGAGTACCCATAGAGCAACTTCAACTCGTAGTGCTGTGACAGGGTGGTGTCATCATCGTTTGTCAAGCAGTATTCTACGGCTCCTTCCGCGGTCTCTTCTGATTCCATGGCATCGGCTACTTGTTCCGCTGCTCGTGCCTCCCGCTCCGGGTACATCCCACCATTGACATACACGGGTAGCGGCGGCATGGAGTAGAACCGCTCTACATCCTCCTGCAAACGCATGACAAGTTAGTGTTAAAGGCTATTAAGTACCACTTTCAGCCATCAATATTCTCACATAAATGGAGGCATATGCATTATTTACATGCCTTTTGGTTTGAATAATGTAGTTCCACTTGTCCTTAGAGATTATTTGCATGTAGGTGAAATAAGCATGAAAAGAGATGGAAACCCACCTTCTATGGAATGATCTATGCCAACTCAGCTGAGGAGGTGGCTGCCACACTGATTCTAGGTGGCATCCACATCACTGATCCAAGGAAGGCACTCACTGACGAATCATTGAGTGACACATGGACTTCACAAGGATCGATGGGCCCACCTAGGATTCCAAACCGCCATCAAATAAGTCATGAACCGGGAAAAGCTCAGAGGGCCCACCTGGCAGCCACAATGAGGAAGCACACCATGTGGGCCCCCCCTAGATGGTCGGTCGATCCTAAGATCGACCGAACCGACCTAGGGGCGCCACATCCTGGCCTTCCACGTGGTGCTTCGTCATTGGTCACTTGCTGCATCCCCGGGTGTTTTGGAGGCATTTGGTGCCCGAAGCAAGTCTGGTCCTTGCCTATAAATAGAAGGGGAGGGGCTCTATTTCTCACACACAACTCTCTTGAATCTCCTCTCACTTTTAGTTTCCAAGGCTAGGGGGTAGGCTAGAGTAGCTCTTATTCAGGTTCCAAGTCTACTTTGGAGTCTAGGTATGAGTTCTCTTGTATCTTTATTTCTATGTATGACTTTGATCAACTTCAGTTATTCAGCTCTTTCATATAAAGTCGTGGTAGATCATATGATTGATATGTTCTTGAGTTCATCCATTGTTCATCATTTAGAGGCTCGTATTCTTCATGAGCACTACCTTTCGATCCAGTTGAAGGATGATTTACTCATTCCTTATGTGTTTGTTCATAAGTTAGAGGTTTGTGTTCTTCACGAATACGACCCTTTGATCTTGTTGACTAGACATAAGAGAGTTCGTATCCGTTCATATGACTAGCCCTAGTTTGATCTTGTTTGATAGCATGGTTGTGTTGCATGAAGTTTGTGTTTAAGCTACTGTACTCGGTCTAAGTTGACCAGTCTTCTAGTGGGTCTCACCCTGGGTCACAATAGCCCAAGTCGGGTGAAGTCTAGCAGCAACGCAGGCATGGTGCCTGGGTTGTGTGGCTACGTTAGTTATGAGCTTGCCCCCCGTAACGATTGAGGTAGGCCGCAGTGGTGACAGCTGTTGGACCCTTTGAAATCCTCCGCGCTGGGGTATTGCTGTAGGAGTCTAAAGGATAGTTTCGCAGAGTGCTGGTCGTAGCGGGCTATCTCCCCATTTGTACCTGGGTGCTGAACCTTACCTTTCATGCAATGCTTTATGCTTATCTCTTGTATCATCTAACTCTGTATGTTTAGTACCATAGAACCTAGAGCAAGCTTTGTATGTCCCCCCTAAGCCGTAGTGTGCTAAGTGTAGAGATAGATCAGAGTGTGTGTCGCACTACCCCTATCATATCATTTATCTTACCCCTGTTTTTGAGCTGTTGTCTTCTATATCTATCTCTTGATTTACATTCAGTGCAAAAGCATAAGTATTGATATCCGCCATTGCCTTCCACGGATACGATTGTAACATCTCAGAATTTTGAATGTTTTACTATGTGTGAATTTTCACAAAAATTTAAAATTTTTTGTTTGATCTTGTGTGCTACCAAAATTTGAATCAAATGCTAGCTCTTACCTAAATTCCCTACAAAATAAACCCTAAAAATTACTTTTGAATTATGGTTTAAATGTGAGTTGGGTCTTTATGGATTTGTTTGGATCTTAAAATCCAAAATACAAACTAAAGCTACTATTTAAATAGGACATTTAAATCTTGTGTGACTAACTCTAGCTTTCACCCGAGCTGAACACAAGCCAATCTGCTCGGCAAGCTCGCTAACAATGGCTTTGCCCGTCTGACCTTCTCTCTTCTTCTTTGCTTGCTAGCTTGCCGCTTGCTAGCGTGACTTGCTAATCACGATTAGCACCAAGACCAACTAGTGCAGCCAGCTTGCTTCTTTTTTTTTTTTTGATGACTGCTAATCTCTCTCTTTTTCTTTACCCCATATTGTGGCCCGCTTGTTTTATTCTTGCGGCAAGCCCAAATGCTAATTGCGGCCCACCAGCCCAGCTGCCACCACCGCTCCTGCATGCCCCTGTTGCCACGCCAGCATCCTCCTCGCGTTGCCTTCACGCAGAACCAACACCGCCCGTTTTCTCTCTCTCAACCCCGTTCTGTTTCCTCCGTCCCGTCCCGCAAAACGGATCGGCGAGGATGCACACCGCGTAGCTGGCAGCACACGAACCAAAGATCGCCGCCGCCCGTCACCTCCCGGCACCCTCGTGAACCCTAGCCTTTTGGGTTATAAAAGTCACGCCGCTGCATTCCTTTCCAGCATAAGACCATCCGGGGAAAAACTCCAGTTCCAAGCCGCCGCCGCTGCCGTTTGAAGGATAGAGGAGAAGAGAGGCATCGTGGGAAGGAGTAGAGCACCACCGCGCCGTCGCCATCCTAGAGCCCTTCGCCGCGACTTCATCTCCACCACGACGTGCGGCTGCCGTATCGGAGAAGCCGTGCCACGCCATGGACGCCGTCACCGTCGGGAGGAGCCGTGGACATCTTCGTCGCGCCGCCGCGTTCATCGTCCGCTTCGCCTCGCCGCAGGACACGAAGTCCCTGTGTGCGCAGCACGCCGAGGAGAAGACCGCACCATCGCCAACCAGGAGTGCCGCGACGTCGTCCTGGAGCTCGGGAACACGCCGAGCTGACGCCTCGCCGTCAGCCACGTCGTTGTCGCTGGAGACCGCGCGCCCGTGGTGGTCATCGTCGGGAGAAGCAACGCCTGGGAAGCTCGGTACAGAGCCGAGCATGAGGGAGCCGAACACCTTGCCATGCCCATGGTGTCCACCCCGCCCGTGACCTGCTCGATGTTTTGCCTGAAAGCCGCAGCCACGCCGCTGTGAACTGTCGACACCGAGGAAGATGTCGAAGGAAGCCAGAGGCTGCCCACGCCTCAGTGCCGCTCTGTTCCGTCTCACCACCAAAGCCGCCGCCACCACCGTTCGGGAACGTCGCGCTGTCGAGGTGCGCCATGCGCCACGCCGTCGCCGCGAAGGATTTCGAGTACACCGTCGCCGAGAACGCCTACGCCGTCCAGAAGCTCCGCGCTCTCCCTGAAGCCACGTCCGCACCGCTGGGCACCACGACGCCGCGTACGACGACGACGACCGCAAACACATGGAGGCCAAGCCGGAGGAACTGAAGCTGTCGTCGCCGCCGTCGGGTCGCAAGTCGTCGATGCCGAACACCATGACCTTCACTCCATCTCTGCTCGAACTCACGGTGAGCACCACCATACCTTTTCTTTGCTTACTGCCAACCGTCGCCCTTTGAAACATGCTGCCCGATCCTTTCCCATCCATGCTGATGCCTTGTTTGCTTGTGTGACGCCGGCCACGACAACCGCCTGCCAATGGAAGCCAAGCCAATGAAGTTGGAGTTACCGCCGCTGCTGCCGGCCTCCATGATGCTCTGCGATCTGTGCTATGACGTCCAAATTGCCTGCATCGCCTCGTCGCGGCCACGATCTCTCCTTGCATCACGTTGACCTCTAATGAGCCCTCTGGTGAGCATCTTACACCCAATCCATCCCCTTTATACTCAGCGTTGCATGCCTGTGTTGGCCGGACGTCGTGTCGTGTATGCTCCTGCTTTCAACTGAACACCCGTGACCTTTGATGGTTTGGTTTTTGCTGCAACCATGGCATGCACACGATCTGTCCGAAGAAATGCCTGAATGAGCCTTTGGACCCCTAGTGACCGAGGCTTCCATATTTTGTTGTATCTTTGTGCCAGCCTTTGTTCTGAGATGCTGTCCCTCGAGGTGTCGCTTGCATCGCCGCCGCCCGCCTGTCCGGCCTTCGTGCCGTGAGCGTGTCCTTGCAGGTGCCTCGCTGGAGCCGCGCGCCGCTTGTCTTGCTCTGCTTTGTGCCGTAATGCGTGAGTTGTGCCGTGCGATCTCAACTAGGATGCCGCGCGTGTTGGACAGCCGTGCTGTGAGTAGGGGCCCCTGCTTCACGCATGGCAACCCCGTGTTGCAACCTAGTTGCCTCATCATGACCGCCGCTGCATCGCTAGCACACACCTTGACGTGTTCTTGTGCATGCCTTATCACGTTGCCACCTAAAATCGACCACGAGTCGATCCTTTCATCCTCTTTGACCTGCCGCCGCATACCTTGATCTAGTAGTGTTTTGTGAAGCTGGCCGCCACCTCACTCTACCATTTGTTGAGCAGTTGCCTTGCCTTGCCTTTCCTTCGTGTACCTTGGAGCACCGAACCACTCGCCAACATCTCTTTCCGCGTCCTGCTTGCAAGCTTGATCACCCAAGATCTTAGCTTCAAGACCCTTAACCCAACCATGAACTAACATTCTCCCTATTTTGTTTTCTAGTATATAAAGCTAGTTACTTAAAACTATTTTATTATAAAACTAATTACTTTAATTTCCTTAATTTAAACTAGTGCTCCTTGTAGTTAGTCCGGATTTACTTGGTTTTTCTAAATTGATATTATTTGGAGTTATTGCCTAGATGATTGTCGTTATTTATTTCCGTGTCGCATCTCGTGTAGGCTTCTGATCATGTTTGAAGACCTGACCTGTGACGACGACCCGAGCTGTGGCAATTGGGGAGACCGTTGACCCGAAGGAAGGGCCCAACCTCTACTACTCTACGACGACTACCGCGCAGGTGTCATGTCACTCCCGACCATGTAGATCCCATGCATGCCATTTAGTTGCTAGTGTTTTATTTATGATGCTTTGGATGATTGAAATGCATAGACAATCTTTTAGCCTTGCCTTGGATTTGATATACCCCGTTCCTTGAACTTCCTACCTTTGGAACTAGCTACAGACCCCTAGCTAGTTCCCGATATTTACTATCGATACATTTTACCTATTTTGTGATATGGATGGATCTCTGGTTTGGACCGAGATTGGGATGTCTCAGTATTCTAGCGTGTGTTTTGGGTGAATTTGTATCCTTGACGTGTTACCGCGGGAGCGAGCCGCTTTGGTTACTTGTGAACGCCTGTCTAGGGGAGATGCGACCTGGCCTCCCGCCCTAGCGGCGTGTCGGACGGTGGGAGTTGGTGAGTGCTCGCTCTTGCAATTAAGGACCGATCGACAGTTTAACCGTGATCTTTGGGCTATTTTCTTACAAACCGTTCGCCTTGTTATGGGCGGGGTTCGGTCCGAGAACTAGTTGGTGGTTGGCGCTCAGCTTGTAGGCGGACCGGTGTGGTCGTGTGAGGGGGACGGGTTATACCCCCGAGTAGACGTCGCCCCGGCTCCTCCGGGGATGGTCTCACAGCTTCGAGGCCCTGCTGGCAAGTTTCGCGCCCCAGTTCAGGACGAGTCAGGCTCGGAGAGGCAGGAGAGTGCCACCCACTGCTAGGTCTCCGGTCGTTAGGTAGGGATGTGGAACGGCTGATCCCCGTTTCTGCCCTATCCGGCGGGTCCAGTTGTACAACCTCTGCAGAGTGTTAAACCTATAGCTATAGTCCGTGTTCACTGGTATGGACAGCCCACGGGTCTGTTACTCTGGCTAGTATCTTCTTGTGCTGCTTCTCTCCCCCGAGTGTGTGAGCCCGGCTTGGTGCAGTTGAGATGTGAGGTAGGAGTTGGTGACCTCACATCGCAGATGAGAGTGGAATGCTGTGACTCGGTTGAGATCCAGTGTGTTGGTGATCTTTTCTTGGTTGGGGTGTTGACCCCGGAGGCGTTGGCCTCGGAGGTGTGGATCTCCTCGGAGATGGTGACCTCTCCGCATTACCACTTACCTTGATGTTGCTACCGCTGCTTGCATAAACCTTCTACAGCCACATATAGGCTTATCCCTGCATATTAGAATTCATACACCGCTTTTGCTCTTTGTTGGGAAGCTGACATGACCTACCCGCTTATCGGGTAGATGGCAATGCCTACAGACTCAGTGATCGACTACGACAACGATGATGAAGGATGGGAAGACTAGAGCTGGTCCTACACTTAAGTTTGCCTGTGGAGCTGGAGACGCTTCGCTTCGATAGATCCGCTGCGTAGATGTTTTACCTTTCTTGTTTAGTCTAGTTGGACTTGTACCCGGCTTACGTCGAAATGTTGTACTCTGATGTATTAATAAAATTATGTAATTTTCCCTTTTTCCTGTGTTGTATGGATTTGTACCACTTGAAACAGGGTTTGCACGTGATAGCCACCTCCTGGGACTATCACAGAGGTGTAGAGGATCAGGTTTTCAGTTTTGGAAATCTGGTTCGTTTCAACGTTACCCTTGGAAAACTCACTTCCCTGGGAAATGCTACAATGGTTTATCTGTGCGCTTGCGGATTCGTTCATGATCGTTAGATTTACTTTGGCAAGTCTTGATGCTCACTTTAACTCGACATCGTTAGTAGTGACGGTAAGAAACGCCAACAATCATTTTTGGTGCCATTGCCGGGGAAGGCACAGGATTATCATGACTATGCTTTGCATCTGTTTATAAATCATGAGTAGGTTAGAGCAACTCTCAATGTAGGCTAACCTTGATTGTCTTCTATTATCTTTGGATGATGAAGACATGTAGTGTATGACTGGTTTCGACTTACCGGAGAATTTCACAGAAGATCCCGAGTCACTAGTGAGGAAAGCTCGAATTCATTTTGACTCACCTCGTCGTACTCGTCCGGAAGGCGATCCAGCTTCCTTTGTACCATCCACGTCAACCGCTATGGCCCAGAAGACGCTTCGTGAGTGCTCAGCTCCTTCTGCCGACCTGGTGCTGCAAGGCTCTGAGGTGACAATGGGGACTGAAAATGTTGAGATCAAGACGGGTTTAATCACGATGGTACAGGCTAGTACATTTTGTGGCAAGCCAAATGAGGATGCTAATGCTCATCTACAGCAGTTCCTAGAGCTCTGCAGCACTTTCATCATCAGGGGTGCAAATATGGACGTTAGTCTTCTACTGTTTCCTTTTTCTCTCCTGGGGAAAGCCAAGCAATGGTTCTATGTGAATCGTGACGTTGTCAATACTTGGGACAAGTGTTCAGAAGTATTCCTCAAGAAGTTCTTTCCGTTGGGCAAAACCAATGCTCTTCGTGGAAGAATTTCTAGCTTTCAGCAAGTAGCAAGTGAATCTATTCCAGAGGCTTGGGGAAGGCTTCGGGAGTACGTCCTGGCCTGTCCTCACCATGAGATGGAGGATTGGCTAATTCTTCAAAGCTTCTATAATGGGATGCCTCCGACAGCCCGAGGCCATATTGATGCTGATGCTCAGGGAGCATTCTTCTCACTCACTGTTGATAATGCCAAATCACTAATAGAGAAGATGGTATCCAACCAAGGGTGGAGCGATGAAAGACTCCAACCACATCAGAGGGGTACTCATACTGTCAAGGAATCAGATATGATTTTTGCCAAGCTGGACCTTCTTATGAAAAGATTGGATGACTACACCAGCGAGAAGGCTGCCATGGCCACCACTACTCTGCCTATGCATTCTCATATGACTTGTGAAGTCTGTGGTAACACTAGGAATTTGGGAAATTACTGTCCTAAGACTCAGGAGGAAGTGATGTACATGAATGGCAATAACAATGGTTATCGTCACCAACAACAAGGAGGCCAAATGTGGAATCAACAACGCCCTTATTATCAAGAAGCTAACCAAGTTAACACTTACAATTCTAACCAGCCCTCCTTGAGAGATCTTGTCTTCGGGCAGACTAAAATTAATGAAGGTGTTAATAAAAAGTTAGCTACCCTTGATAAATCCTTGGAAAGTCTCAGCGTTGAGCTTGAAAGTTATTCTTCTGCTCAGAAGAGCCAGCTAAGTTTTAATAAAATGATAGAAACTCAGTTAGCTCAGTTAGCTGTTTTGGTTCCGTCTGCTGATAACGGGAGGATCCTGGGGCAGCCTGTGTTCTCTTGGGAAAATGTTAGTGTAGTGTCGACTAGGTGGGGTAAGCCACCTAGGAAGACGTGCGCTCCTAACTATGCAGGAAAGCCCATACATCAGATCCAAGATCCGTGGGAGGAATCAGCAGTTTTGCACAGAAGAGATCCTGGCTATCCAGCTATCACTTGCACAATTTATTACAAGACGATCAAGTATGCCCTTTGTGACCTTGGTGCAAGTGTCAATCTCATGTCCAAGGCCATGTTCAAGCAACTAGGATATCCAGCTCTCTCTCCAACATCATGGACTATCCAACTCGTCGATTCAACGATACGATATCCAGAAGGAATTGTTGAGAGTCTATTGGTCAATGTCAAGAACTCTTATGTCTTCACGGATTTCGTGGTCCTTGATATGGACGATGAGGGAGGAATGCTGCTCATCCTTGGGCGACCATTTCTCAGTGATGTCAGAGCTAGAATCAATGTGGGGGCCGGAGTGATCCATTTCCGCATTGGGAAGAGGAACTTGATGCTCAGGTTTCAAGATAAAGAAGAGCAGTGCTATTTGGTGCAAGATAGTGTTGAGCAGCTTGGGGGAAGGATGAAGCCTTTACCCCCAATGAAGAAATCTCCGTCAACATTGAAGCAAAAGAAAATTCGTAAAGAGTGGTGGAAGGTTGAGAAGGCATTACCCTCTACTTCTCAGGAGTGGGATGCCGAGTGGTATTAACCGCTGAGAAGAGTCCAACTCGTCGCACTAAAAATGATGAGTCCTTTCTACCAAAAAGGTTAAAGATGGTATTTATCTCATATTTCCCATTCCAAAATTTTATTTGATTATCCAAACTGCATATTTGATTTTTCCAAACCTTGCATCTGCATGCTAGATTTATCTAGCCCTATTTTCCCTTTTCGAATAAAATTTTTGAAAATAATTCTTGAGTTTGAAACTTTTAGAAAAATCATTTGGGCAATTTCTAGAGCAAACTTTGGCTGGTGCACCATGGTATATCATCATATAACCGTTGGAAGCACACCTGCCAAAGGGGGCCAGCACCAGGCACACAGCTTGGTCGACCGAACTAGGGTTCGGCCGAACCCTGGCAACGGTCAAGTGGGCCCAGCTTTGGCCAATGGCTCCTAGCCGTTGAGCAACGGCTATCCCGCGGTGTGCTGTCCCTTTGCTCTATAAATTGGACCCGACAGGGGGTGTTCTTCACCCATTCAACTCTTTTCACTCACACTCCCCTATATACTCCTTGCTCTCTTGGTTTTCTTGGATTTCTTGCTCAAGTTTGGAATCATCAAGTAATCTCTCTATTGTGTTGCTGCAAGTATTGCTATTGGTTGAGAAAGCTCGGTAAGAATTTCATTCGATTTCACTAATCCATCACCGAGTTACTTTTGTTGTCCCTTTGTTGTGCTAGCATGAGTTGGGCGGAGAACGCTCTCCGGAGGGTGACACGCTCCTGTTCACGGGCAAGCGCAAGTTCATCCATCCCCGCCGAGCCGACGTCGAGCCCATCAACGATGGACTATGAAGAAGAGCAAAAAGAACAAGCCGAACCACAAGCAACGAAGGAGGTCATCGATGACACCCCCTACCTCAGCTTGCAAGGTGCTCGAGAGGAGCAAGCCTACACTCTCCTAAAGGACCGAGTCTTTGCCCACACCCGAGACTTCGACCCGGCACTTATGGAGAAGACAGGTATGCACCTCGAGTTCGCTTCTATTTGGCATGCTCTCGGTTGGGAGGAGTTTGTGCCGGTTACAGAGCTTGGCTCTCGGTGCATCACCATCCAGTTTCTTGCTCTTTTACTGAGGAAGAGAACGGTGTTCAGTTTCGTCTTTTCGGGACCGATTACCGACTTTCATGGAAAGATCTTAGTCGTCTCATTGGTTTTGATCATCATTGTGCTATTTCTTTGAAGAAGGTTTGTGAGGGTTTTGTTCGAGACTCTTTCTGGGAAGAGATTTCAGGTCTAGTTTATAGCGGAAAATTTGTACCTCGGTGCAATGATATCGTGCATCCCACTCTTCGATTGCTGCACAAGTGGCTCGCCATTACTCTCTTTCCACGAGAGGATGTTCGGCCCGTGCGCAACGATGAGTTGATACTTTTATATGCTGCTACTAAACGGATCAATGTCTCCCCCGTTAAAGCTATGATTCGGCAGTGGTTGATGAATTTTAAGATGATAGGTCCTATTGAGTGTACATCTTTGGTGACTCGTATTGCTCTCAGACTTGGGGTTCTAAGCGGGAATCTTGTCCCCTTCATTGGGACGCCCCGAGTTCTAATTGATGAGGCGTACTTGATCCAAGGACATACACTTAAGAGAGGCCCAAATGATTCTTTGACTTTCTTCTTCCCGGGTTATACAAATCAGATCCCGTTACCTAACCCGGGGTTTCAATTGTATAACTCGGGGTTTCAATTGTATCTCTCTCTCTCTCTCTCTCTCTCTTTACGTGATATTATTTCTGTTATTCACTAATGATGTCACTATATGTATGAAACTAGATCCTGGCATACATATAGGTAGCACTTGGTTTCTTTTGAAAACCGGGTGTGACATAGTGGTATCAGAGCTGTATCGACTGTAGGATGTAAGCCTAGATAGAAATGGTTGCTTTCTGAGGTCTGCTTTACTCTAAAACAAATTCCTATCTTACCCTTGACCATTCTGAGAATTATTCTCACTTTTTGATTGTTTTCCCTTCTCAGACCCTACTTGATATTCTTGTTTCCAACTTATCCTTATACAACTATTTCCTAATGTATATATCTCTCTATTTGAATCTCTTCTTGCTTCTATAGATGCATCATCTTATTCTTTTCTTTGATTCTTAATCCAAAGTGATATCCTGCTCTTTTTATTCAAAATGTTTTTATGATCTGAGCGACTGACATAAAACCTTCTCAAGTCACCCAAAGACTGAAACTACCAGTTCATCTCTTCAAGCCAATCCTCGGTGAAGAAGAAGAAGCATCACAACCAAGCTTAGGAGGATCCCTCTAACCCTAATAACAACATTTAGCATCGATCCTTGACTGTTGTGCTGATTGGTGAAGCTTCGTGTTTGCTTGATGATGCTTGCCTTTATGATCTTGTTAGAGTTGGATCTTTGTATTGATTGTTGGTGTACTGTGGGTCTTCTACCTACAATAATATCAGTTGCCTAGTTGGGTTCTTCATTTGCACCTCCCACCTTCTTGTTATCCCTCTTTCTTTCTACCCAAATCCATTGGAGGATGCCAGAAGATGAAAGTTTGGAAGACAACACCAACATCAACAACAAGAAACCTACAAGCATATGCAGACATCAACACATGAAAGAAGTTGAAGAAAAGAATGTCCTATTTTCTTTTTCTACCCCTTGCTATTCTGCTTTCTACCACAATTTGATTACAATCACAACAACCAAGAAATGATGGATATGATATCAAGAATTCTACCTACTCTTGAAAGGATCTTGATGTCGTCTAGAGGGGGGGTGAATAGACGAATCTGCACTAACTAAAATTTTAAACCCACTGTTAGTACCGAAATCGGTCAGACCGGTTTCCCAAACCAGTCAGACCGGTTTTCCATAGAAGGTACTGTCCAAAACTGAAATTCTCTCTACGAGTTCTAGCACAAACCAAACTTGATGTAGGGCTTCTCCAGATGTTTCCAAGAGTTATAATAAAGCCCCTGCACAAAGCACAAGCACACCAAGGTAGATCGAAGCGGAAGCACAAGGAATAAGCTAGAGACCGAGGTAAATGAAGCAAGCAAGATATATGAATGTAAATGCACAAGAGACACAAGGATTTATCCTGTGGTTCAGCTCGCCACAAAGGCTGGCCTACGTCCATGTTGTTGAGGTAAGCCACTTCGGGCTTTGGGATCTCTTTCAATCCACTCCTCTCTCACATCTATCACCACAAGTGATAGATGGAGGATTCCACTATCTTCAATCTGCAGTTACAAACTTCTTGGAGCCGCCACACAACGATTGGAGGCTTCCAAGCGACCTTCTAGCCGTCTAGGAGCAAAAGCTCCAAGAGTAACAAATGCTTCACAAGATGGATCAATACGATCAGCTAGTGCTCAAGATTAGGATCTGCTCACAAAGCTCACAAGGTTCACACACTAGTCACTCTCTCAACCCAACTCAAGGATAAGGCACTAGAGTCTTGAATCTCACTTAGAGAGGTTGGGGAGAGCTCAGCTGGTGTCTAAGATGGTGTAGGAGTCGTGGAGAACCAGCAGCCCCTCAAAGAGGAGCTCATGGGTATAAATACCCAAACCACCAAAACTAGCCGTTAGTCTGTCAGACAAAACCGGTCAGACCGGTTTCAAACCAACTAGTCATTGGACTGTGTCAGTGCCAAAACCGGTCAGACCGGTTTGGGCTAGAGAACCCCACCAAGGTTTAGATCTCACGGGTTAGTCTCTCATGGGTTCACTTGAGCACTATTTGATGCATGAAGTCCAACTAATGTTGCATCCCTCTTGATAGTAGGACAAACCTAAACTCAAGGCAAAATATAAATACTATTTGATCCACTTGAGCTTGAATACCAAGATCATGCCGAAACTTGATATTTGTCAACTTGAGGGTCTTCAACATTTTATTGTTGCCATTCAACTGATCTTCAATGCTTGAGCATATCCATCTTGAGCTAGTGACATGGGATTCTTCCTTAGAGTAGTGTAGTGTTCACTTGAATCCATAAGCCACTCCAACACATCAATCATAACGTTTGGATGCCTTGCATTGCTTCCTTGATAAAACTTGGATATGATACTTCAAAATCCCTTGATGCTAGTAACGTCACTTTAGCAACTCGCTCATGGTCGCTATCCATAGCTTTTGGTTGGTCTCTCGTTCTAGCCATCTTGATTTCTTCTTCACTTACCCTTGCCTTATTGAGTCTAGCTTTGCATCATCCATATTGAATTCTTATTTGAGATGCCACTCAAAGACTTGTTCTTTGATTGATAATGAATAACCATGTTTTGCAAACTTCCACTTGTAAGTCCAATAACATAGAGATAACCACATGACCTTTTCCAAAGATATTCTTGAAGTACTTGCAAACCCTTGCATATGAGTCACTACAATTCTTTGAGATAAGAACGAACAACATTTGTAGTGACTTTGTCTTGTAAGCTTCCATTTGTAGGTCCATACTACAAGTGAGCACGTGACCCTTCAATATACTTAACTTGAAACCTCACAAGAACAACTTGTATAAGTCAACAATTCTCTTTTTGATAGTTAGAGTAAAATCCACTTAATGTTGACTTTTATTGACTTGTATATCCCATTTGTATATGACAAGCTTTGCTTTCTCCACATATAGGTCGACCAAGAATTTTATACAATTGTGCCTCTTTCTTTATCTTAAATGCTTGTTGTATGTTGTAAGTAATATCCATGGGAATAAATGACTCCTATCATGACTCTTGTCTTTAGTATGCTTGCATACCATCCATGTATAAAGTCATGATCCACACTTGTTTTTTCTTTGCAATATGAGCCATAAACATGATCTTTCACATAAGGATCATTTATCTTTAATTCACAACCTGCTCACATGCTTAAACAAGATTGTTAGTACTTTAATCAAGTTGTCACTCAACTCACCAAAACCCACTTAGACCTTGATTGCACTTACAATCTCCCTCTTTTTGGTGATTGATGACAACCTCGATTAAAGCTTACAAAAGATATATAAATGAAGTTCATAAGTCTGAGATTTAGGTAAAGCTCCCCCTCAATGTGTGCAATGAATGAAATTCATCAATTTGGCCTCAAAATGCCAATTTGCACATATTCAAGAAAAACAAGGAGCGCCCCCTAAATCTCAGCAAAGTGGGGTGCAACAAATGTGTGTAACAAAATAAAATAAAAGTGTGATGCATATGAAAAGATTTCTCATAACAAGAGACAAAAACAACAAAGATGAGATGTATTCTATCTGGGTCAAAACCGGTCAGGCCAGTTTTAGAAATCGGTCAGACCGGTTTCACCCAGTCAGTTGACAAAATAGGTAAACTCAGAAACAACTTATCCATCATACAAACATGCATCACAGACTAACATTTAAGTCACTTAGGATTTAAAGAGTACATTACACACAAGGTAGCACACATCACAATTGTTCTCAAGTCCAACACATAGATAAAGTTCAAGCTAGATTATTACAGATCCAAACAAGTTCTCTCAACAACTAATAGAGAGACTAAACAAGATACAGAGCTTGAGCTTGCTCAGCTCAGCACAAACCGGTCAGACCAGTTTGAGAAACCGGTCAGACTGGTTTCACCAGCACAGACAGATAAGCTTTAATCCTTCTTCTCCCCCTTTGTCATCCATCAACAAAAACTTGGAGAAGGTGTGCTGCTGAGCTTGTCCAGCTTCACTCCTGGCCATCGTCATAGTCATGAGAAGAGTCGGGCCTCATGGTGAAGTCTAAGAAAAGATTTTTCAAAGAATGAGAGTGAAGAACTTTGAGAATATGTAGATGGTTGACGGTAGGAATTCCGGAACACATCATACAGTAGGATCACCAAAGAGTGCGTAAACAGCACGGGAAGCAACATCATCCTCATAAGTAGGAGGACCGGTAGGAGGAGGAACAGGTGGGGGGAACTTCATATCCATAGTGATGAGCATAGGCTTGATAGTAACCCTCTGAACTCAATCGAGCAACCATGGTGTCAACTGAAGGAATCTCTTCTTCTATTGGCTCGGGAGAGATTGGGGGTCTAGGAGGTTGAAGTCCTTGACTATTATGCAATAATTTGATCGAGTCTTGCATTTTCTTGTTTGCTCTCCTAGCCCTCTGCTGCTCAACCATAACATCTCTCTGACTCTTGCACGTAGAGGTAAAGAAATCCATTAGCTTGCGTAGAGGAGAAGGAGGTTTCTCTCTGGGATTGGTGATGCCTGATGCAAACTGGTCAGACCGGTTTTCCAAACCGGTCAGACCGGTTTGGCCCTGATCACTAGCAGCAGCTGCTGCTGCTGTCCTTCTACTTCTCCTTGTATCTCATTCACTCTTTCAGGTGAGGGAGCAATTATCTTCTTAGGTGCAGCAATTCTAAATGGCTCATGACTTGTATCTTTAACGAACTTCTTCTTCGACACCCTTTCAATCATATGCATGATATAAGGTGCATAGCCACAAAGCCTCTGCGGCTCACTAATGCTCTTGATCTCCTCCCATATGAAATCTCCAACTCGAAACTGAACTCCAGGAGATCTAGTGTGGGCAAGCAAATCCTTAGCATAATTCGATATGTCCGAAGGGTTCCCACCTCTAGGTGTAAGTGTCATCCGAAAAAGGCGGTTGAGAACCCTATAATAGGTGTAAAGACTTGCCACTTGCCCAGCATTGATTTGCTTGTTCCTTGGATACATGAATCTGATTTCTTTAGCTTCCAAGGGACGAGCGCCATTATGGATACAAGGAAAGGTCAAGTCTGAAGGACCGAGGCCGAGCAACCTAGTGAAGTTGATGTAAGAGATAGAATACCTCGTGCCCTCAGTCATCCAGTGCATCTTCTTTGTAGTGTCATTCTCCTCAAATGCAAGAGTTGCATAGAACTGTGCTATAATCTCAGTGTTCCAGCTATGCTTGTATCCCATGAGGTTCTTGATTCTCAATCTAGTGCAAACATCTATAATTTGCTTGAAAACATCATTGTCTGCATTTGCCATGTAGTCCCAATCAATCCACCTAGCCTCAGCAATAATCCCCTTCTTCTTTCTAATAACAGCTGTGGTGTAGAAATCCTACTGGAAGAAGGTGTAGAACCTGTAGTCTATCCCAGCATTAGGATTCTTAGGCTCACCATATGGCCACTCCTGTCTCTTATTCCTTGCAATCTTTGTCATTCCGGTGCCAAGATAATTTACAAATCTATGTGAACCCGGATTGACTGGCCTTCTAACCTCAAGGAGCATGGGCTCATCTCCTTCGTCAATTTCCTCTGTCATAGGCTGCCTTCTCTCTCGGCCTCCCATATCTTCTTCTTCATCATCCTCCTCATCATCAGACTCACCATTATCTTCAGCTGGTCCCTTTCCTCTATGAATGTGCCAACCATACACCTCATCATCCACATTGTCATCATCACTAGACGTGCTGCTGCCCTCTCCCAAATTCTCATCAAGAGTATCTGCTGCTGCACTTTTAGACACCCTAAGCCTCAGAGATGGTCCACTGGAGGTAGCTGGAGCCTCACTCGGATTTTCGGGATTTTCCTCAACCATTTTCTTCTTTCTTTGCCTAGCATAGGTCCTCAATTCATCCAACATTCTGGATCAACTCCCTGACCAAAAGTATGTGAAAACACTGAGTTTAGATCAAGGGAACAGATTTGGATGAAAAAGAGATCAAAAGTTGATGATTTGGACAAAGTCGGTCGGCTCTGTCTGAAACCGGTCAGACCGGTTTCGGCGTCCGAACCCTAGATCAAGGAATTCAAAATGTAGCCATCCAAACTTAATCAACTCTTAGGTATATGTTCCTGGGCATACTAGTAGATGATTGCTCAAAGGAATCCTAGAGATATGCATGCAGCAAAGAGATCGGGCAAAGAAATCATTTGATACCTTGAGATGGTGGGAGAAGATGAAATAAACTTCAAAAACGGTCTCCAATCCGGTCAAGCCGATAATGACACCTTCAATGCCTTAATCCCCAAGAGTTAAAACATCTCCCTTGAGCAAACCTTACATATCCATGGAGGGAAGAGGTTTGGAGAGAGGAGGCACGTGGGAGAGAGGTAGGGGACGACCCTGGGTCTGGTGGGAGTAAATGGAGAGAGAGAGAGAGAGGAATATTCCACCAGGGGAGGAGTTAAGGAGGTGGACCCCGGGGAAAACTGGTCTGACCGGTTTGACAATCCGGTCAGACCGGTTTCCGTCTGGAAACCAGATCAATTTTGCATTGACTCCATTTGAAGTTCTTTTTCCTGATCTAGTAAGAGATATATGCTTAAAAGGTGTCCATGTACTAAATATCGCTGAGATACCTTCAGAGTCTTCAATCCAAATTTTTCTTCTCAAATTCTCCAAAAATTTTGATAAAGGAAAGGTGGATAAGATATGGAAATTATAAGCACCTTTCCTCTCGAGATAGATCTAGTGAAAGATAGAATTTTTCAGAGAATCTCAAACCACTAGATATAATTCATAGAGTGTGATTTTCCATTTAGATTCGAAAACTCCTTGATACTTCCAAGAGAGCTTGAGAGAAAGATATAGAGAATATGTTGGACTTAAGAAAAATCTCACCACTTGTGACTAGCCATCAATCAAGCAAGGTTAACCATAGTCACAAGAGGATCAATTGGGTCATAAAGACCAAATGCCAAATATTTTCACAAATCACACAAATCCTATCATGGTAGTTGAGTTTTGTAAAATCTAACCTATGTCACACGATCATGTAGCCAAACAAGTTTTAGGACCATATTGGTATGTTTAGTTCATACCTTTCACATTATAACAATCATTTGACTTCAAGCCAATATAAAGGTAGGCATCAACTAAATATCCAATAGGCACACAAGAGAGAACTTAGAATGGACCACATGTCAAGAGAATGCACCCACTAGCATGAACAACCCTAGATGATAAAGGTAGAACAAGTTGCGAATGAAAATCATACCTTTGCCTCTAGCTATTCACATTTGACATTGGTGAATCGTGAATTTTCATTAACTTGTGCATTATCATTTTAAGCCCAAATGCTAACTCTCACTTCATATATTCCTTAAGCACATCATGAGAGAGAAGCATTAAATAGCACAAGCACTAGCTTCAACCTTTAGTGACCATTTGGATTAGAGAGACAAAGGGATCACCAAAGATTGAAACCTCACAATATAGATCAAATTCCCTTTGGTTTTGGTGTATGTGAAGAATTTATGAACGAATAAAGTCACATGCACCAAATAGGTCAATTAAGCCCAACTCAAGGAATTTAAGCTATATTGTGGTGAGTAGCTATGTACTAGGTTAGTTTCAAAAACCAAATGGAGAGAAACCAATTTTACCACTTTGAGCTCATGTCATAGCATACTCCCTTTTGAGAGAGACAAGCTCTCAATTTGAGACTACAAAAATCACTAAATGAAAACATTAGTCTCAAAAACACAAATTGTAGAGTGATCTCCCCTTAAAAAGGTGCATCATGGATTTGAGTTACATGAAATGAGCACTTAGTCAATTTAATGATCTTGGGGAGGTCACTTCACAATTTGGTCAAGGCACAAAGAAGATAAATTACAAATATTGAAATTGTGCCAAGAGAACTTACCATCACAAAGATAGTGTATATATGATGCCATTTAAGAGCTGAGGAAAGTTGAATAAGTTTCTTCAATTTTCTTGAAATGAATCGATCTGTTGTAGCGGCACTGGGCCAGGACTGGTCAGACCGGTTTGGCAAACCGGTCAGACCGGTTTTGCCAGTGAGCTCAACTGAAAGAATTCCTCTAGATTCCTAACAGTTTTGCGATGCAAGCATATCTTCACGAGTCTTCAATTGATGACAAGCACCGTGATTCTGATGCTCTGTAGGTCTGAATTCCAGATTCTAGAATCTTCGAAGAGTTTCCCAGAGGTTGAGTTCCTGCAGCGATTTTCGAGACCTCCGGGGAATTTCTCGGAACTTCTGGAGTCTGCACTTCTATAGAATCAGGGATGTTTGGCCTTTAGAGTTGGTGTTGAAGCATGGAGATATTCCTCATCTTTTCTTGAGCTTCAACTTGGTCTTATCATCACCTTTAGCCAAATGCTTGATTCACTTACAATGTCACCTCTCCTTTTCCCTACACCACTTAGATCAACTTGCTCTACTAGAGAGCGGTTACGAGCATCATATGGTAAGAGGAGCATAAATGTACACTAAATTACCTAGTCAAGCCAAGTGTACAAGACCATGGTCTTGTAGCACAAGTATCCACCAAGGATCTATTGACTAAGATGAAAAATGAAGATTATGTTACCGAGATGTCATTGGAGTGTGGATGTAAAAGTTTATGCTTGATACTTGGCAATATTGTAGGTTGTAGTCCTTCTTTCTAGTTTGCCAAGCCTCCAATGCATCTCCATGCTCCTGTAGTTCTAGCAAGCACTTTTTGGTACCCAAGCTATGTTGGGTCCTTTGAGGTTAGTGACAAGAGATTTGAGAATCCAAATGGCTCTTATACTAGTTTGAGGTGAGCTAATCACTCTAGTAGCATAGACACCCTTTTTGTCATCCCTAAGTCTAGAGAATGCATAATCGACAAGTTTTGACTTAGGAATGTTACCATTTGGACAAACCTTAATTACTCTCATGTCCTTTTGTCCGACAAGTGTAGCAAATGCGGTTTTTGTTCTTGCTTTCAGATGAATTGCTCTTAATGTTGCTCACTTGTCCTTTACTGATCTCATGGCTTGCTGTAGAGGCTTGATCATGCTTGACATAGTGTTGAGAGGCTGTCCTTGCCAAAACCGGTCGGACCGGTTTCCCAAACCGGTCAGACCGGTTTGGTGCAGACAGCACCCCCACATCTTGTGGACATGCTGCAATCAAGTGTCCGGGTCTCCTACACTTGTAGCATATTCTTTGTCTTGATCTTCTTGGCCTCTTGTTCTTGCTCCCTAGTTGTGAAGAGCACATAAATGCACAATGCCCCATGGTTGAGCACTTATAGCATTTTATGTGATCAAGCTTCTTTTCTATGATTTCTTGAGTCTTGCACTCAATAGATTGATTCTTCACATCATGACACATTCTCCTCTCGATGGGCCTTGTTTGCTTCTTGGAGGATGTCTTTTGAGCCTCGGGCTTGATGAGGCAATGGGAGCTTTCATTTCCCATCATTGAGCATTTGACATGCTCTACTTTCTTTTCTCTTAGAATCTTGCTCTTGTTGATCTTGAGTTGATGTTGAGGAGTTGAGTTAATGACGGTTGACCCCTTCTCAAGCTTCTTCACCATGTAATCACGGTTATCTTGAGAAGGTTGCATTTTACCCTTCTCCATCAACTTGCTCAAGTCTCCTTTAAGTTTTTCAACCTCTTGCATGAGTTGATTATTTTCTTGAGCAATGAGGTCATCACAAGATTCTACAAGTACATACTCAATACTAGATTGGCTTGCTATAGAACAACAAGAATTAGTACAAGACAATTCAATATTGACACGTGAGCATGTGCATGTGTGTGTGAGAGGTTGAGTGGATGTTACCGAAGAAAGCACAACCTCATGAGCTACTTCTAGATAAGTATAGGATTGTACAAGCTTTTCATGAGAGCACTCAAGTTCCTTGTGAGTAGTTTGCAAAATCATATGCTCACTAGTGAGCTTCTCTAGTTTGTCATTGAGCACTTACTTATCTTGTTCCAAAGATGCTACACAAGTAGTCAAGTTAGTAGCACAAGCATAAGCATTGAACAAGTCCTCATACTTACTGACCAAGGCCTCATGTGACACTTCAAGTGATTTAAGCTTTTGGCTTACTGCATTGATGACTTCAATACTTTGATCTACACTTCTCTTGACCATCTTGTTCTCTTCAGCCATCAAGCACTTGTGATCACCATCACTTGAATATGAGGACCTTGATGACTCTAAGGCTTGTCTTGAGCGCTTTCGGGAGCTCATTTTTGCCTTTTCTTGCTTTCATCCTGTGAAAACCGGTCAGACTGGTTTGCCAAACCGGTCGGACCGCTTTTGGCAGAGAGCTCCTCAACTTGCTTTTCTTCTCGTGTTGATCCATAGTTGGAATCACTAAAGAATTAGTGCAAGTTTCTGATGTAGAGCACTTCTCTAGTGATTCACTCACTACTTGATCTTGATCTTTGCAAGCATCATACATATTTTTGAGTGTGGTCCAAATACGATGTGCATCATGATTAATTGTATCATCATTGTCATCATCCATGATCAAACTGAATAAATCTTCACTCAAAGCTCAAATCAAAACGTAAGATGCTTGAGCGTTGAGTTGTATGCAATTCTTCTCCTCTTCGGTCAATTTTGAAATATTAACATTGGAAGGAGAATTGCCCACAACTACAACCTGCTCAAATTGTGGACCATGGTCCTAAGGATATCAAGAATCTGAGCTGACCAAGAAACATAGTTTGAGCCATCAAAAGCTAGTGGCTCAAGTGATACCTCATTTGATTCCGACATCTTTTCTCCAAGCGGTTAAGCTCGATTCGGAGCACCAAAGTTCTGATACCAATTGAAAGGATCTTGATGTCGTCTAGAGGGGGGTGAATAGACGAATCTGCACTAATTAAAACTTTAAACCTACTGTTAGTACGGAAACTGGTCAGACCGGTCTCCCAAACCGGTCAGACCGGTTTTCCACAGAAGGTACTGTCCAAAACTGAAATTCTCTCTACGAGTTCTAGCACAAACCAAACTTGGTGTAGGGCTTCTCCAGATGTTTCCAAGAGTATTAATAAAGCCCTTGCACAAAGCACCAGCACACCAAGGTAGATCGAAGCGGAAGCAAAAGGAATAAGCTAGAGACCGAGGTAAATGAAGCAAGCAAGATATATGAATGTAAATGCACAAGAGACACAGGGATTTATCCCGTGGTTCAGCTCGCCACAAAGGCTGGCCTACGTCCACATTGTTGAGGTAAGCCACTTCGGGCTTTGGGATCTCTTTCAATCCACTCCTCTCTCACACCTATCACCACAAGTGATAGATGGATGATTCCACTATCTTCAATCTGTAGTTACAAACTTCTTGGAGCCACCACACAACGATTGGAGGCTTCCAAACGACCTTCTAGCCATCTAGGAGCAAAAGCTCCAAGAGTAACAAATGCTTCACAAGATGGATCAATACGATCAGCTAGTGCTCAAGATTAGGATCTGGTCACAAAGCTCACAAGGCTCACACACTGGTCACTCTCTCAACCCACCTCAAGGATAAGGCACTAGAGGCTTGAATCTCACTTAGAGAGGTTGGGGAGAGCTCAGCTGGTGTCTAAGATGGTGTAGGAGTCGTGGAGAACCAGCAGCCCCTCAAAGAGGAGCTCATGGGTATAAATACCCAAACCACCAAAACTAGTCGTTAGTCTGTCAGACAAAACCGATACGACCGGTTTGCCAAACCGGTCAGACCGGTTTGGGTCAGAGAACCCCACCAAGGTTTAGATCTCACGGGTTAGTCTCTCATGGGTTCACTTAAGCACTATTTGATGCATGAAGCCCAACTAATGTTGCATACCTCTTGATAGTACGGTAAACCTAAACTCAAGGCAAAATATAAATACTATTTGATCCACTTGAGCTTGAATACCAAGATCATGCCGAGACTTGATATTTGTCAACTTGAGGGTCTTCAACATTTTATTGTTGCCATTCAACTGATCTTCAATGCTTTAACATATCCATCTTGAGCTAGTGACTTAGGATTCTTTCTTAGAGTAGTGTAGTGTTCACTTGAATCCATAAGCCACTCCAACACATCAATCATAACATTTGGATGCCTTGCATTGCTTCCTTGATAAAACTTGGATATGATACTTCGAAATCCCTTGATGCTAGTAACTTCACTTTAGCAACTCGCTCATGGTCGCTATCCATAGCTTTTGCTTGGTCTCTCATTCTAGCCATCTTGATTTCTTCTTCACTTACCCTTGCCTTATTGAGTCTAGCTTTGCATCATCCATATTGAATTCTTATTTGAGATGCCACTCAAATACTTGTTCTTTGATTGATAATGAATAACCATGTTTTGCAAACTTGCACTTGTAGGTCCAATAACATAGAGATAACCACATGACCTTTTCCAAAGATATTCTTGAAGTACTTGCAAACCCTTCCATATGAGTCACTACAATTCTTTGAGATAAGAATGAACAACATTTGTAGTGACTATGTCTTGTAAGCTTCCATTTGTAGGTCCATACTACAAGTGAGCACGTGACCCTTCAATATACTTAACTTGAAACCTCACAAGAACAACTTGTATAAGTCAACAATTCTCTTTTTGATAGTTAGAGTAAAATCCACTTAATGTTGACTTTTATTGACTTGTATATCCCATTTGTATATGACAAGCTTTGCTTTCTCCACATAGAGGTCGACCACAAATTTTATACAATTGTGCCTCTTTCTTTATCTTAAATGCTTGTTGTATGTTGTAAGTAATATCCATGGGAATAAATGACTCCTATCATGACTCTTGTCTTTAGTATGCTTGCATACCATCCATGTAAAAAGTCATGATCCACACTTGTTTTCTTTGCAATATGAGCCATAAACATGATCTTTCACATAAGGATCATTTATCTTAAATTCACAATCTGCTCACATGCTTAAACAAGATTGTTAGTACTTTAATCAAGTTGTCACTCAACTCACCAAAACCCAATTAGAGCTTGATTGCACTTACAGCTCTTCAATTTATTCTCGTTCTCTTGTGATCTTGATCTTTGTCCACCAACCAGATGGAAAAAGGCAACCAAGACAAGAGCAGTGATAGTAGTTACAACCATGGATACGACCAGTATGTGTCACTATATCCAAACCCGGAGGATACACATACAAAGTTCTGGAACACTGAGCCACCTATGTTCTCTAACACTATGGAGCACCTAGAAGCTGAAGACTGGATCACGACAGTTGAGAAGAAACTAGATATGGTACAATGCAATGATAGAGAAAAGGTTTTGTTTGCATCAGGACAACTTGTAGGAGTAGCCTCAGAATGGTGGGATTCCTACATCTACGAACATGAGCAACCACAAGGTATTGTTTGGAAGGAATTCAATGACAACTTTATATCACACTTTAGTCCTGTAAGTGCGATGAAGCTCAAAAGGAAGGAGTTCCTTAGCTTGAAGCAGGGACAAATGACAGTGACTGAGTATAGGGATAAATTTATCCAGTTATCTATGTACGCACCAAGATCGTCTGAAAGTGATAAGAAGAAACAAGGACATTCCATCAAAGGGTTGAATGAAGACCTTCAGAGTATAATAACCTTACGTGAATATTCCAGTCTACAAGACGTCATCAACAAAGCTATTGAGTTAGAAAGTAAACTACAGGAAATCATAAGTAAGAAAAGGAAAATGAATTTTCTAGAGCAACGTGATAACAGTTCACACCTTTAGCATTTGTCTCAAGCATCAAATTATCCTGAAGATGGGTATGAAGATCCACCAAGCAATCGTCGAAACCTTAAAGAAAGTGGAGCTTGTTTCTACTGCAAAGCTCATGGACATTTTATTAGCAGGTGCCCTAAGAAACGTGTTGACCGATATGAGAAGAAAGCTCAGCAGAGATAGAATAAGCAAACCAATGCCCAAGAAGCATTTGGATCAAATGAAGAAGAATTTTAAAGGTTGTGTATGAGGCCCCGAAGTATGACTCGAGACAGTTAAGCTTAGAAAAAAATGATCATGGAGTCAATCCAGCTCTATTCAAATCACTTTATCAAGATGAGAAGAAAATCCTACGAAGACGAGTCAACGAAGCTGATAGTTACAAGTGGAGCTAGGCTCAGTACTCCTAAGATGTTTTACTTATTAGTAGGGTTATGAAGAATAAAGAGGTGTGTTTAAGAAGATTTTGTAATGCCAAGCAATTTGGAAGAAAGTTTATAAGTGTTGGATGGTAACCACCCGAACCCTTGTTTCATGCTAGCCTTTGCGAATCTCGGGACGAGATTCCTTTTAAGGGGGGTAGATTTGTAACACCCTGAAATTTTCAAATTTCAGGATGTTAATAGGAAGAATAATTAAGCAACAATTTTCTCATAATTTTAAAATTTGCCTAAATTTTATTCTCTTTACAGGAAATTTAGTATCGAAAAAAACAATTGATTGTTTTATAAAAATTAAATAAAATGAAAATGTGTGAGTGTCATGGTTTTTGGTTGATGGTTGTATAGTTCTCAAAATCAAGGAAAAGATCAAGTCTGAAAACCACCCTCAAGCTCTCCCTCTCAATCTCCTTTCCCCCTCCTTTTAGCCCAACCCGCTGGTTCTCTCTCTCTTTCAGCCCAGCAGGCCCTCTTTTTCTTTTCTCTTTTTCTTTTTCTTTCGCGGCCCAGTTGGCCCCAATCCGCCCGAAGCCCAGCTTCCCTCCTCATTCTCTTCTTTTTCCTGCGCCGGCCCAGCTCCTCGCGGCCCAGTCCAGCGGCGCGGCCCAACTCCGCGCGGCCCGCCCCCCTCCCCTCTCTCACTCTGACCGATGGGGCCCACCCGTCAGCTTCACCCCTAACCTCCCGCCGCCCCTTTCCCCACCATGGCCGCCGCCCACCTCCTCTCCTTGGCGTCCCATCTTCCGCGCCTCTCCCTCTTCCTCCACAGCATGCCTTCAATGCTAGTGGCGCACTCCCGCCACCACCTCACCCCCTTCCTCTTCTGAAAACGGCTGTCACCACCATGGCCATTAATGGCCACCGAGCTCCACCGCTACACCGCCGGAGCCGCCCCTTCTCCTCCTTCTCCGCCCTATAAAAGGTGAGCTCAAGCCTTGCTCCTCCCGCACCTCCTCTCTGCTCTCTCTCCCTCGCTTGGAGCAGCACACATTCTTCTCGCCGGAGCCCGGAGCGCCGCTAGAGCCGCCGGCGTCGATCTCCTTCCCTGCCGCCTCTCCGACACCCTCTTCTACATCCAGAGCTTCGCATCGGGGTAAGGAAGCCGTCCCTCCTTTCTTTTGTTCGTAGTCACGCCAGTCCTTGCCAAAGGAGCTCGCCGACCTTGTGCCCGCCGCCGCCGTCCGCTTTGCCGGCCGTTGCGCCTCCGCCGCCACTCCAACCCCCTCTGTAACCCCCTATCTGTGTTCACCACCTCTCCAGCAAGCCGTAGGAGCAAACCGCCTCTCCATCCGAGCTCCAGAGCTCGATTTCGAGCAACACCGGCGAGCATCGCCGCTGTGCGCCACCGCCCGTCCACCCGCGGCTGTTGCCCGCCGTTGGATCCGGCGCGGACGGCCCGGATCTGCCCAGCCGCGAGTCAAACCGGTCAGGTACCGGTCAACCCCAGCCGGCCGCTGCAACTTTGCAAAAAAAACCCCTGCAGTTCTTAATATCACAACCATGCCCTTCCACGTTTAAAAACCTTTACGGTTAAGTCCTGTTTTTCTCGTTTAGGCCCCTGCGCTTCTCTGTTTCTCCCACCGACGTCCTTAGTCGCTCGTTTTGCACCATTAGAACTGGGATTTGAATTTGGTTTTTTGAATTTGACCGGTTTTAACCGGTATCCGCAGTAACCGCTCCGGTATAACGCTACCGGAGGCTGGCGGTAGCAGCATACCGGTCGGAAAAAACCCTGCCTGGGATGCGCAACACACGTCCATCGTAGGCTGCCGGCAAGCATCACTGTGCCCATGCACTGCCCCCCCCCATCCAGCATTCCACGACCCCTTCACAGTCAACCTCGTCAGTGCGCTCCGTCAAAACCCCGCGCGATCCCATACCGCCACCGTCCCGTCCACTTGCTCCGCCGTGCCCATGCCGCTTACGGCGATGCCAGCTCACTACTACTGAATGCAGCATCACAAACGCTTTATCGCAAACGGTTTTGGCATTACCGTTGGCAATGAGTCATCAGCGCTGATTCTTAAGGCTGACCGCATAATGCGTGTGTTACAATTAAAAACCAGTAGTGATACCCCTTTTCACCGTCAGTTGGTGGCTAAAACTGTTGGTGAAAGTATCACTACTGGTTGAAATCGTTTGTTTGGGTTATGAAGGGAGTCTCACATCCACTCCTTCTCTCTACTCGCTCTCTTTTTTTATCCATTCGTTCAAGTCTCACATCCGCTCCTTCTCTCTCCTCCCTCTCTTTTATTATCCATTCGTTCCCTCTCCACAGACCACATCACCAGCCTTCTCCTATCTCCATCTCCGCATCTCCCCTCCTCTCTCTCTCTGATTTCTCTCCTCCAAACTCCAGGTTGCCGGCCGGCAGGAGCTTTGCTGCCCCTCCTCACCTCCTCCCTCCATTCACCCCTCACTAGTAGTGAGGAGTGGCAACGGGGCGAGGTGCGAGGGTAGTGTGTGGTGTGGCTGCCGAATGCAACGAGCGGAGGAGCTACAGCGTGCTGGGCAGCGCGACCACGGCAGATCGCATGCGACGACACATGGGGGAGCCGCGATGTGCAAGTGTGCGGCGGCGGTCCAAGTGCGGCCGGGTATGTGCGGGCAACGAGAGATGCAGGAGCGCGCGGGGAACCAGTGACAAGCAGGCCAAACGTGGCGGCGGGCTTGGGATTGTCGGTGTTGACCTAGCAGGTACATCTCTTTCCCAGTACTGGTGGCAGCGGCCCATAACAGACGTGGCGATGGTGCGGGATGGGGGCGGCGTCGACACGGGATATCAAAGTTCAGGTCCCCCCATCTGCTCGCACGGGAGCGCGCCACCGCGCCTGCTGCACGCGTGTCGCGCAGCGCTCGCCCCGCGCCCCCGCTGGGTCCTTTTGCAAAAAAAACCCTGAAGTTTCTAAATTTCAAACGAACTCACTCGCATCCAATCCCTAACCCTAACTCCTCAGCCCTCTCCTCCCCGCATCGTTGCCCCGCGCTCTCCTCTCCGCGCCGCCGCCGCTGTGGGCTCGTCCTCCTCCTTCACTCATCCCCCCTCCTCCCGCGCCGCTCCCGCGTCATCCACGCGCCGCTCCCAGCCCCAGCCCTCAACCCTCATGGTGGTGCCGCACCTCCCCACCCCCCTCACCGCGGCGCTCCTCCCCTCCGGATCCGGTGAGGGCACGACTTGAAGCACCAGCGGCACCGGCCGGGCTGCCTCACGGAACAACGGCTCCTTCCCTCCGGATCCGGCGAGGGTCGCGGCTGCGGCGGCTGGCGACGCCGCCCCTCCCTGCCCCCCTCATCACGACGCCCCTCTTCCTTAGAGAACTCAGGTTGGTTCGGGACCCCTCACCCTCCACCCTCAACATGAGTTGATCTAAGATTTGGATGTGGTCTTACTTTGGTTGGCTTGAGCAGTTTATTCCAATCCGATATGACGTCGTACTCTTCTTGCAGCTGAGACGTGGGTCTTCGATTGGGTTGCTCACAGCAATACAATCATTGATGTGTGCTGGATCAAGGTAAATTCATTTGCAATGGGTCAATCAGGCCAATGAAATCTATTACAGTTTTCAATCCTTAGTCTATGTGTACGTTTGTGACTAAGATCTCTATGCATTTGTTAATTGTGTAGGAGGGATCCCAACTACTGACTGCATAGGGTGATCGAACTGTAAGTAATGCAATAACAACCAAATCAGTGTGTTTAGATGCCATCATGGTACAGTGTGTTTAGATGCCATCACGGTACATGTCAAGATATGGAGTGTGGGGAACAGGAAATGCATTGGTGTCTTGTCAGGACACACTGGAAGCATGAAATCACTTTCATGTCATTCCTCAAATCCTGGTTAGTATCTAGCCTGAATTGCAGAATCGGTTTGACTTAATCTGAACAATGTGAACCCCTATTTATGAAGTTTATTTTTTTTGCTGAGCTTATTGTTTCTAATTCAAGGGGTAGTTTTTGCTTCGTGGTATTTAAGATGAGACCCTAAATGTTCGATGTCAATTAGAAATCTACAGTGACAAATGTTTGTAGTGATGCCACAACTAACACGACTCACTAAAATGTGCGACAATGTTTGATTCTATTGCATGGCCAACCAATATTTTTGAGAAGGAATTATAGAAAAGTTTGATCTGTGTAGATTGTATAATATGCTTATGGGAAGTATGATGTGTTGTAGAGACAGATCCAGTTTCAGTTTAAGTTTATGTTGATGGCCTTATTTAGAGGCTTTATTAATTTTTCCTTTACAGCTCAAGCAAGGATAGGGAGAAACTGCAAAGAATCTGTTCAAGAATTGTTATCAAGATGCTGGAAATGAGGACAAATGGACAATGATATTGTGCTGGTCCGGCTACTGAGCCTAGGTACTACCTTGCTCTTTAGAATGTCGTTTGCACCATTTATGTTAGTCTGACAACTAGCATGAGAAAAATTGCTTGATGACCTCTTAGTTAATTGCATAGGTAAACTGCAATGTACTATCATATAGTAGTTTGCCTTACTATTTATCTGCTAAGCATACATATGGCTTAGTTATCACTAGAAGCTTAAGCTATGTCCAAGGTAATCAATTAATTGCCAGTCATGCATATCAAGCTTTTATTTGTGCTATTGTTCTTATATGGACTTCTAGAGTAGCTTTATCAAAGAGTTTTTAGTTGAATGCAAACTATATGAAGCTGCAAAACACAGTTCATATAGTTTTTAGTTTTATAGAGGTTAGCTCAATTCTAAAAGCAGCTTTTGATCGATACTTGAGTGCTGAGCCATAGTGGCTTGCAGCACACCTAGCTGTTACTGTGCTCCAGATATGGCCACCTACTACTGTCCTACATTCTCATTTGTATTTTGGAATAATGCTATTTTTAATGAGCACGAGGAATAGGATTTCTCTGGAGGGCTTTTGTTTTAGTAAAGCAGTATAATATGTAATAATAAAATTATGTCCTTTTTACCGTGTCCATGCTTAGCAACCTTTTGACTTGGTGAAAATGGTACTCATCATGTGTTTTATTTCAGCAAAACATGGTTGGTGATGCTCCACCACCAGGTATATTGAGGCCAAACAAGGAGTTTGCTATTTAGTACCCTTCCACCAAAACAGTGAATGCTGAGACCATCAGGGAGGATGTCAAGTACATTTTTTATGCTGCCAATAGATGCTACAACCTTGCACCCTTAGTACATTCTGATGGTCTTGTGAATGTGTTGGTGTGGTAACACATCAATAACTTTCATAGTAATGGTTCCATGTAATTGGCTTGATGCGTCCTGCTCTCCTCATTTCACGGTCATGAATTGAAGGTGAAGTATATGGTTGATGGTGTGCAGGAAGCTAGCGACTCAAATCATTCAGCCAGTAGCATTTCTAGGTGTTAATATGAGACACTGATGGACAACAATCCAATGATATTGCCATGTACATAAATTTCAGTGTTGTTGTCGATATAATGATTTGTTATCAGAGCATTGGCTATTTGAGATGGATGTTATTATCTTCCATTACCTTCTGTTCATCTCTTCTATAGAAACAGTTATCTGCTTTATATTGTTAGATTAAGCTGAAATCATAATTTATTCATTAGTTCAATTTTGTTTGTATTTTGATTTCACCTCATGTATATTTGACTGTCCAAATAGTAGGGCACGCAACGCGTGCTGAATTGTCTAGTATAGGAAATGGACGCGGCGACGCAGGGTGCGGCGGCGGCCAGGGGAGCAGTGGCCGGGGGGGTCGTTGGATTTTTTTTATTACTGCTTCACTGCTGGTTTCAAACTGGTGCTGATGGCATATCCCATCACCACCACTTGCTAGGCAACGGTTTTCAAAACCGACGGTGATGGAGCTTTTGGAGCCAGCGGTGATATGATGTTCTGTGGTAGTGGCTCCTCCTTGCCAGTGCCCGCGATTGCTCGCACCCATCCTCGCCACTGCTTGCCAGAGCATAGCCGACGGCTCACATAGAAGGGTTAAGTTCAACTATAAATTGGATGCTGCAACTTGAAAGTAAAGATCCACTTTTAGTTGCTTTTTGGCAAAACAATATTAACCCCTCGGCCAAGAGCCTTGCATACTAGTATATATATATATATATCATAGTTGGGAAAGTTCTGCGGAGTATTAGGATACTCAGCATTGCTTGTTGTTTACTTCCAAGTCTTAGTGAAGAAGAAATGATCGAAATGGTTGCTTGTTTATCTTGTGATGCGGTCCTTTATCTGAGGGGCGGTGAGTTGCTCGGGGCCCGCGATTCCAGGAGGCCTACGTCGTCACCAGTAACCCCGCTACAGTCCTTCGCCGCTCCCGCCGCACCATCATAATCAGGGACGGAGTCAGGAAAAATTTTAGGAGGGGCTGAACTATAAAGTCATATCGACATAATACCACTATGACCTCTCAAAATAGACAAATATAACAGTTTAAAGTAGTCTTATATAGTTATATATATTGAAACATTGATAAACGATGAAAATCATAAAATACATCATGAAAAATAAAGGTTGCAATTTATCCATACCAAAAGGTAAAAGGCTATATCACGAAACCAAGAGACAACATGTGACGGTGACAAATTACGGGACACACTTCACTACTTTGGTACTTCACATATTCAATTTTGCTGTAAAAAAATCACCTGCTGGCTACTGCGGTGCTGCCTGCTGCTCGTGAGCTAGTGGCCGCATGACGTCGTGCCGCTCGATGCTCGTGGCTCGCCCTCGAGCTTTGCACCGCCGCGGCCTGCGGGCTTCCCGCCGGCACCCGCCTGGGCAGGGAGCTGCGCCTGGGAGACCAGAGGGAGGGAGGATTAGCAGGGATCGGCCGACCGGAGAGGTGGAATCGCGGAGATGGCAGGAGACCCAGAGAGTCGGAGACGGGAGACGGCACGAGGTCGCGAGGAGGCAGTGACGGGCTGGCGACGGCGGACAGGAACTGGATAGCTCATAGCGGGATAGGGTTTTTCCTTTGTCGGGTTTTGGAGTTTGAGTTTAGATGAAAATGTTGACCAGTTAGCCCAATATATAAAAATACGTATTGTGTATTTTTTTTCAGCCCCTCATACTTGTATATACATGAGTAAAATTTGAGAAGGAACTCCAAGAGGCTCTACGTGCCGGCGAGCCGTAGGGGGGCTCGAGCCCACCCCGCCCCCCTGGTTGCCTCCGTCGGGTCCGACGTGGAGAAGGACACCCTATACTGTAATCTAGTCACGATCCTCGTTTTGACCCCATAGACATCTCCCTTGCGACTATAAAAGGGAAGGAGGAGGACTGATGATGTTATCATGTGTTCAATTGTCAATCTCTGAAAAAAACCGCCTTGTAATAAGGATTCAAAGTTCCAAATATAGTTTAGTAAAACTGGTAATCAATGGTTGCTAGTTTGCTTCCTACTCTATTTCTAGTTATAAACACTACCGTATACAATAAAATGTTGCCTTTCACTCTGTATAAAGAATCAAAGATTAGGGGAAACACATTGAACTGGTATCCGAAAGTAGTACCACACTAAAATACAAAAGTTATATAACGACTTATGCACATGTATAATGACTAAAATAGTAATTTCTATGACAATGTGACATTTCAACAAAGATGATATATTTTTAAAAGTAATTTCATGATGACTCTAGCAAAAAAATACTTTGTGGATCCATGCCCTTATTTATTTTTATGTATGGACAAAGTTAAAAATTTGACTTAAATTTATATGATTATTAGATGGAACACTTATTGTTTCCAAAGACAGTTTGAAGTGGATTGACAGTCCCGTGATTTTTTATCGATATTTTCAAAGTGAACAACGCATCAACTGTGTGCATTGTGTCATGGCTTCTCTGTTATCATGTTTCAATGTTTGAGAAAGTACAATATCTATGGTAAAGTTGCTCTTGGCTTTCATGGTGGCACGCCGACGGTCAGTTCTGATAGAATATTAGTGGCCAGCCAGCAGCAAGCGTAGAGCTACTCCAATGTCATCTATTCTGAATGTTGCTACTTACGTGGCCCGAAGGTAGTTAATTAAGTAAAATTAAAATGTAATGTAAGCTGCTTTCGTAGCTCAGTTGGTTAGAGCACCCGTTTAGTAAGCGGGAGGTCTTGACTCTTGAGTTCTCAACGAAAGCATTGTTATTGGCTTCCGGCTGGCTATTTTATTTCATACTTTTTTTGGATTTCTTCCTGCAAATCAAACAGGTGTTCTTCAGCCATAAAGCATGCATACTAGTAATGCTTTTGTTTGTTTATAAGAATGAACAGGACGTCAGATTTTGATGGCCCAGCACTGCTCAACAGGTGTTCTTCAGCTATAAAGCATGCATACTAGTAATGCTTTTGTTTGTTTATAAGAATGAACAGGACGTCAGATTTTGATGGCCCAGAACTGCTAGAGCATGCATCCTGCTGACACAGACGCTTGCAAATCAAACAGACGCTTTTTTGGATTTCTTTTGGATTCCTTCCTGCAAATCAAACAGACTGTCTACCTTTCGGTGTCAGTATTCTTCAGCCATAAAGCATGCATACTAGTAATGCTTTTGTCTGTTTATAAGAATGAACAGGACGTCAGATTTTGATGGCCCGACACACAAAACAGAGTAAAAGGGCGTAAAGCTGCCGAAAGATGGAGAAGACGATAGATCACAAATTAATCCACCCTGGTTACACATGTTACATTTTACATTTCAGATACAGGCTATTATTAGTTGGACAGGATACCCATCAGAATGTGTACATTACTAACATTCAGATTATAAATATGCATAATGCTTGTGGTTCATCCTTGTGAGTTGCCCGATGCAGCGGAACTTCTGCTGAAGCGTCCCGACCCGTCCCCCCCCCCCCCGACCTCTCCCCCGCCGCCGCCGGCCGCCGGAGCAGGATCTCCCTGCTCCGGGTGCCGCGGCCACCCCCGTTGACGGATCCGGGTTCCTCGCGCCAAGCTCGTTCCATCCCTCCCCTCCTCTTCCCCTCTCGTGTCCTCTGCAGGAAGATCGGCGAGGTGCCTCCCATGGTGCTTCTTGAGCTCCAAGAACCCATGGATGACGACGACCTCCTCGGGGAAGAGCTCCTCAACTCCGCCCCCCTCCGGTCCTCCCTCCTCCGCCGGCGCACTCGGCCCCCTCCTCCTCGGGCCTCCCTCCTCCCTCGCCGCCGGTGCGGTGGGCAGCGGCAGCTCGGGGTCGGTGGGGTGCCCCTGGCCGCCGACCGCTCCGGCGCAGGGGGGCCCAGCCATGGCCGCAACTGCGGCCTCTGCTGCCCGGCCTGCCGCCGGCCGGCCCCCGCCCCCCGGCCCGTCCCCTGCCAGCCTCCACCGCTGGGCGTTCCCCCTGCCGCCGGCCACCCCTCTGCCGGTCGCCTCCTCCCCGACGGCGGTCGTCGCGCTGTCGCCGGCTGCCTCGTCGTCGGCCGTCTCCTCCCCTGCTGTTGTGCCCACGTCCTCGGTGGAGGTCGTCGCCGCTCTCGCCGCCGTCCCCGGGCTCTCCCCCGCCACGGCCGCTGCCCTCGCCGCAGCCGGGCCGGCCGCCGTCACCTCCGCCCTTCGCGTGCTTGAGGCATGCGTGGGGCAGGGGGTGCCGCCGCCCTGGTCGTCGGCCGCTCTGCGGCCCTTGTTGCCCGACCTGTTGACTGCGCTGGCCCGGCTGCCACCCCGTCAGCTGCCGCTCCTGCGGCGCCTGCAGGCTGCAGCGGCCTCTCCCCGGACGCGGCTGTGGGACGCCCGGCCGCGGGCCGGTCGGCCACTGTTGCCGCGGTCCGGGTCGCGTCTGACTCGGCGTTTCGTGGCTTGGGGTGCCCGCCCCCTCCTCCCCCACCCACCGTTGGGCACGCCCTCTCGAGCCGGCGGGTGACGACCTTGTTGGGTTCGGCTCTGTCCCCTCTGGCACTCACCTGCCTCCAGTCGCAGCGGTAGGGGTGGTGGAGCCGGACACGGCGGAGCCAGGCCCTTCCATCCCCTCCGCCCGGGAGCTCTGGGATCTTGAGGCCTCGGGTTCCTCTGCCTCGGGCTCGTCCTCCCCGATGCCGCGTGGTCGCTCCCCTTCGCCCACCTTCTCAAAGCAGGTGCGGGGGCAGGCATCCCGGTGCCGGGGTGCACCCCCTCCCCACCTCCGCACCTGTCTCGGTCGCTCCTCCGTGGTCACCCCTCCCAGGTTGCCTCCGCCGCCGCTGATCTTTTGTCGACGGCCGCTCCGCGGCCCGTGGTCGCTTCCTCTAGGGGGATCCTGGGCAAGCGGCCGCTGTCCCCACCACCACCGCCTCCGCCTCCTCCGCGTCGGCGCACCAAGGCGGGGGCCGCCCGCGCTGGCCGTCCTGCTGGGCCGCCTGCGGCCGCGCCTCGCCGCGCAGGGGACGGCCATGGGGCAGCCGCTGCTTCCCGACAGGCCCGCCTGGGGCCCCCGGGTGGACGCTGACGGCTTCGTCGAGGTGCGGTCGCGCAAGCAGCTACGTGAGGAGCGGTCGCCGCCGCCACCGCCGCCTCCACCCTCGTCCTTCGTCCCCACAGATCTGGTGGGCAAATGCTTCAACTGCTTTGGGGAAGATCACATCGCCGCCGCTTGCCCCCACGCTCCGCGCTGCTTCCGGTGCCACCAGCTCGGCCACCACGAGAGCTCGTGTTGGCGCCCGAAGGTTTGCTTGGTGACGGTGGAGGACGCCCGCCCACGTCCGGGAGGTCACACCTCCTCCCCACCTCTGGTCGCCTGGCACCCTGCTAGTCGCTCCTCCCCCCTCTGGCTGCGCAGGGAAGAGATGCCCAACCACCTCCGCCTCCACCGTCCCAGCCGAGGCCCGTCGGCACCCTTCTCCGGCGGCCCGCGACGCTCCGCCACCGCCTCTGTCGGAGGGTCATCGTCACCCCCCGCCGGCGGCCCGCGACGCCTCGCCTCCACGACCGCCAGCGGGCCGCAGGCGTGTCCCCCACTCCGCGGCGCGCCGTGACACGGCTCCTAGGGGGGTGCGCCACTGCTTCGTCGCTCTGCGGGCGAGGCTCGGGCGGGTGAGGTTGCCTGAAGGGTGCCATCCCCTCTACCGCTTCCCGCAGGTGCCGCTGCCGGTGCCCCCGCGGTCAGTGCCGCGGAGCCCTGTCCTCCGCCTCCACCCCCTCCCCTGCCAGCGCCACTGGGGCACCCCTCGCATCATCCGCAGCTCGAGGTGTGCATCATTCCTCGACTCCCTGAGGTCGTTGCGAACGAGGTCGTTTTGGTGCGCGCTCTGGTCGTGATGGTCGCGGGCACTCGTCTGTTCGCCTCTACCGCGGATGTTGATGCCTACCTCACCGGTCGCTTTGGTGTTCAGCCAGGGTCGTTCATGTCCTACCCCTACCACCCGGACGACTTCCTCATTATCTTCCAGGACTCCTCTGTGATGCTGCGGGTTCTCTAGGAGCCCATTCCGGACGGGCCCCTTCGCCTCTCCTTCCACCGTTGGAGGCGGTCGACGAGTCGTGCGCTACCAGGTGCGGGTGGGCATCAAGGATGTGCCTGCGCACTTGTGGATGCACAGCACGGCGCAGGACGTCCTCGGCTCCTCCTGTGCGGTCATCACTCTGGCTCCTGAGTCTGAGTCGAAGGCCAACCTTAAGGAGCTCTACGTCCTGGCAAGCTGCATCGACCCGGACCTGATCCCAGTGCAGAAGAACATGCTGATGCCGATTGAGTACACCGAGCTGGGTGCTACCCAGCCCTATCTCCGTTACCGGGCGACGATCGACATCATCGAGATCATCGACACTCTGGCACCCCCGGCTGGCGGTGCTTCCCAATCGGGGGGCTCGATGGTGGTCCCTTTGGTCCCTCTGGTCGCTCTGGTGCTCCCTCTCAGCCGGGGTCCTCGGCTCTCGGCGGCGGCGATCCTCCGGCACCAACCCCGGTGGAGGGGCCTCCCCCTCGTCCGGCAGGCAGTCTGGTCGCGCGGCCGGAGGGGGGCGAGGATCCGCTTGCTGGGGTGCCCCCACCTCTGCTCCTCCGCTCGTCCCTCCGGCTCCCTCCTTCCCCTACTGGGTGCTGCAGGGCATTCACTCTCCATCTGTGGTCCCACCTTGGTCATCCCGCCTGTCGGCCGCTGCTGCGTCGTTCGTCGCCCGAGCTGCGGCCTCCGCTACACGGACGAAGCGTCGACCTACCGCTGCGGTACGCACGCCGGTGGGGGCTGTGCTGCTCACTCGGACCTCCTCGGCCTCTGCTGCCTGGCCTGCCGCCGGCCGGCCCCCGCCCAACGGCCCCCTACCCCCCGGCCCGTCCCCTGCCAGCCTCCACCGCTGGGCGTTCCCCCTGCCGTCGGCCACCCCTCTGCCGGTCGCCTCCTCCCCGGCGGCGGCCGTCGCGCTGTCACCGGCTGCCTCGTCGCCGGCCGTCTCCTCCCCTGCTGTTGTGTCCGCGTCCTCCGTGGAGGACGTCACCGCTCTCGCCGCCGTCCCCGGGCTGTCCCCTGGCACGGCCGCTGCCCTCGCCGCAGCCGGGCCGGCCGCCGTCACCTCCGCCCTTCGCGTGCTTGAGGCATGCGCGGGGCAGGGGGTGCTGCCACCCTGGTCGTCGGCCGCTCTGCGGCCCTTGTTGCCCGACCTGCTGACTGCGTTGGCTCGGCTGCCACCACGTCAGCTGCCGCTCCTGCGGCGCCTGCAGGCTGCAGCGGCCTCTCCCCGGGCGCGGCTGTGGGACGCCCGGCCGCGGGCCGGCCGGCCACTGTTGCCGCGGTCCGGGTCGCGTCTGACTCGGCGTCTGGTGGCTTGGGGTGCCCGCCCCCCTCCTCCTCCACCCACCGTTGGGCACGCCCTCTCGAGCCGGCGGGTGACGACCATGTTGGGTTCGGCTCTGTCCCCTCTGGCACTCACCTGCCTCCGGCCGCAGCAGTAGGGGTGGTGGAGCCGGACACGGCGGAGCCAGGCCCTTCCATCCCCTCCGCCCGGGAGCTCTGGGATCTTGAGGCCACGGGTTCCTCTGCCTCGGGCTCGTCCTCCCCGATGCCGCGTGGTCGCTCCCCTTCGCCCACCTTCTCAGAGCAGGTGCGGGCGGCCGGCATCCCGGTGCCGGGGTGCACCCCTTCCCCACCTCCGCACCTGTCTCGGTCGCTCCTCCGTGGTCACCCCTCCCAGGTTGCCTCCGCCGCCGCTAATCTTTCGTCGACGGCCGCTCCGAGGCCCGTGGTCGCTTCCTCCAGGGGGATCCAGGGCAAGCGGCCGCTGTCCCCACCACCACCGCCTCCGCCTCCTCCACGTCGGCGCACCAAGGTGGGGGCCGCCCGCGCTGGCCGTCCTGCTGGGCCGCCTGCGGCCGCACCTCGCCGCGCAGGGGGCGGCCATGGGGCTGCCGCTGCCTCCCGACAGGCCCGCCCAGGGCCCCCGGGTGGACGCTGACGGCTTCGTCCAGGTACGGTCGCGCAAGCAGCTGCGTGAGGAGCGGTCGCCGCCGCCACCGCCGCCTCCACCCTCTTCCTTCGTCCCCACAGATCTGGTGGGCAAATGCTTCAACTGCTTTGGGGAAGATCACATCGCCGCCGCTTGCCCCCACACTCCGCGCTGCATCCGGTGCCACCAGCTCGGCCACCACGAGAGCTCGTGTTGGCGCCCGAAGGTTTGCTTGGTGACGGTGGAGGGCACCCGCCCACGTCCGGGAGGTCGCACCTCCTCCCCACCTCTGGTCGCCTCGCACCCTACTAGTCTCTCCTCCCCCCTCTGGTTGTGCAGGGAAGGGACGCCCGGCCACCTCCGCCTCCACCGTCCCAGCCGAGGCTCATCGGCACCCTTCTCTGGTGGCCCGCGACGCTCTGCCACCGCCTCTGTCGGAGGGTCGTCGTCGTCCCCCGCCGGCGGCCCGCGACGCCTCGCCTCCACCAATGCCAGCGGGCCGCGGGCGTGTCCCCCACTCCACGGCGCGCCGTGACGCGGCTCCTGGGGGGCGCGCCGCCGCTTTGTCGCTCTGCGGGCGAGGCTTGGGCGGGTGAGGTTGCCTGAGGGGTGCCACCCCCTCTACCGCTTCCCGCAGGCGCCGCCGCCGGTGCCCCCGCGGTCGGTGCCGCGGAGCGCTGTCCTCCGCCTCCACCCCCTCTCCTGCCAGCACCGCTGGGGCACCCCTCGCATCATCCGCAGCTCGAGGTGTGCATCATTCCTCGACTTCCTGAGGTCGTTGCGAACGAGATCGTTTTGGTGCGCGCTCTGGTCGCGATGGTCGCGGGCACTCGTCTATTCGCCTCTACCGCGGATGTTGATGCCTACCTCACCGGTCGCTTTGGTGTTCAGCCGGGGTCGTTCATGTCCTACCCCTACCACCCGGACGACTTCCTCATTATCTTCCAGGACTCCTCTGTGATGCTGCGGGTTCTCTAGGAGCCCATTCCGGACGGGCCCCTTCGCCTCTCCTTCCACCGTTGGAGGCGGTCGACGCGTCGTGCGCTACCAGGTGCAGGTGGGCATCAAGGATGTGCCTGCGCACTTGTGGATGCACAGCACGGTACAGGACGTCCTCGGCTCCTCCTGTGCGGTCATCACTCTGGCTCCTGAGTCTGAGTCGAAGGCCAACCTTATGGAGCTCTACGTCCTGGCGAGCTGCATCGACCCGGACCTGATCCCGGTGCAGAAGAACATGCTGACGCTGATTGAGTACACCGAGCTGGGTGCTACCCAGCCCTATCTCCGTTACCGGGCGATGATCGACATCATCGAGATCATCGACACTCTGGCACCCCCGGCTGGCGGTGCTTCCCAATCGGGGGGCTCGATGGAGGTCCCTTTGGTCCCTCTGGTCGCTCTGGTGCTCCCTCTCAGCCGGGGTCCTCGGCTCTCAGCGGCGGCGATCCTCCAGCACCAACACCGGTGGAGGGGCCTCCCCCTCGTCCGGCAGGCAGTCTGGTCGCGCGGCCGGAGGGGGGCGAGGATCCGCTTGCTGGGGTGCCCCCACCTCTGCTCCTCCGCTCGTCCCTCCGGCTCCCTCCTTCCCCTACTTGGCGCTGCAGGGCATTCACTCTCCATCTGTGGTCCCACCTTGGTCATCCCACCTGTCGGCCGCTGCTGCGTCGTTCGTCACCCGAGCTGCGGCCTCCGCTACACGGACGGAGCGTCGACTTACCGCTGCGGTACGCACGCCGGTGGGGGCTGTGCTGCTCACTCGAACCTCCTCGGCCTCTGCTGCCCGGCCTGCCGCCGGCCGGCCCCTGCCCAACGGCCGCCTACCCCCCGGCCCGTCCCCTGCCAGCCTCCACCACTGGGCGTTCCCCCTGCCGCCGGCCACCCCTCTGCCGGTCGCCTCCTCCCCGGCGGCGACCGTCGCGCTGTCGCCGGATGCCTCGTCGCCGGCCGTCTCCTCCCCTGCTGTTGTGCCCGCGTCCTCGGTGGAGGTCGTCGCCGCTCTCGCCGCCGTCCCCGGGCTGTCCCCTGCCACGGCCGCTGCCCTCGCCGCAGCCGGGCCGGCCGCCGTCACCTCCGCCCTTCGCGTGCTTGAGGCTTGCGCGGGGCAGGGGGTGCCGCCGCCCTGGTCGTCGGCCGCTCTGCGGCCCTTGTTGCCCGACCTGCTGACTGCGTTGTCCCGGCTCCCACCCCATCAGCTGCCGCTCCTGCGGCGCCTGCAGGCTGCAGCAGCCTCTCCCCTGGCGCGGCTGTGGGACGCCCGGCCGTGGGCCGGCCGGCCACTGTTGCTGCAGTCCGGGTCGCGTCTGACTCGGCGTCTCGTGGCTTGGGGTGCCCGCCCCCTCCTCCTCCACCCACCGTTGGGCACGCCCTCTCGAGCCGGCGGGTGACGACCATGTTGGGTTCGGCTCTGTCCCCTCCGGCACTCACCTGCCTCCGGCCGCAGCGGTAGGGGTGGTGGAGCCGGACACGGCGGAGCCAGGCCCTTCCATCCCCTCCGCCCGGGAGCTCTGGGATCTTGAGGCCTCGGGTTCCTCTGCCTCGGGCTCGTCCTCCCCGATGCCGCGTGGTCGCTCCCCTTCGCCCACCTTCTCAGAGCAGGTGTGGGCGGCCGGCATCCCGGTGCCAGGGTGCATCCCCTCCCCACCACCGCACCTGTCTCGGTCGCTCCTCCGTGGTCACCCCTCCCAGGTTGCCTCCGCCGCCGCTAATCTTTCGTCGACGGCCGCTCCGCGGCCCGTGGTCGCTTCCTCCAGGGGGATCCTGAGCAAGCGGCCGCTGTCCCCACCACCAACGCCTCCGCCTCCTCCGCGTCGGTGCACCAAGATGGGGGCCACCCGCGCTGGCCGTCCTGCTGGGCTGCCTGCGGCCGCACCTCGCCGCGCAGAGGGCGGCCATGGGGCCGCCGCTGCCTCCCGACAGGCCCGCCCGGGGCCCCCGAGTGGACGCTGACGGCTTCGTCCAGGTGCGGTCGCGTAAGCAGCTGCGTGAGGAGCGGTCGCCGCCGCCACCACCGCCTCCACCCTCGTCCTTCGTCCCCACAGATCTGGTGGGCAAATGCTTCAACTGCTTTGGGGAAGATCACATCACCGCCGCTTGCCCCCGCACTCCGCGCTGCTTCCGGTGCCACCAGCTCAGCCACCACGAGAGCTCGTGTTGGCGCCCGAAGGTTTGCTTGGTGACGGTGGAGGGCACCCGCCCACGTCCGGGAGGTCGCACCTCCTCCCCACCTCTGGTCGCCTTGCACCCTGCTTGTCGTTCCTCCCCCCTCTGGCTGCGCAGGGAAGGGACGCCCGGCCACCTCCGCCTCCACCGTCCCAGCCGAGGCCCGTCGGCACCCTTCTCCGGCGGCCCGCGACGCTCTGCCACCGCCTCTGTCGGAGGGTCGTCGTCGTCCCCCGCCGGCGGCCCGCGACGCCTCTCCTCCACCACTGCCAGCGGGCCGCGGGCGTGTCCCCCACTCCACGGTGCGCCGTGACGCGTCTCCTGGGGGGCGCGCCGCTGCTTCGTCGCTCTGCGGGCGAGGCTTGGGCGGGTGCCACCCCCTCTACCGCTTCCCGCAGGCGCCACCGTCGGTGCCCCCGCGGTCGGTGCCACGGAGCGCTGTCCTCCGCCTCCACCCCCTCCCCTGCCAGCGCCACTGTGGCACCCCTCGCATCATCCGCAGCTCGAGGTGTGCATCATTCCTCGACTTCCTGAGGTCGTTGCGAACGAGATCGTTTTGGTGCGCGCTCTGGTCGCGATGGTCGCGGGCACTCGTCTGTTCGCCTCTACCGCGGATGTTGATGCCTACCTCACCGGTCGCTTTGGTATTCAGCCAGGGTCGTTCATGTCCTACCCCTACCACCCGGACGACTTCCTCATTATCTTCCAGGACTCCTCTGTGATGCTGCGGGTTCTCTAGGAGCCCATTCCGGACGGGCCCCTTCGCCTCTCCTTCCGCCGTTGGAGGCGGACGACGCGTCGTGCGCTACCAGGTGCGGGTGGGCATCAAGGATGTGCCTGCGCACTTGTGGATGCACAGCACGGCGCAGGACGTCCTCGGCTCCTCCTGTGCGGTCATCACTCTGGCTTCTGAGTCCGAGTCGAAGGCCAACCTTAAGGAGCTCTACGTCCTGGCGAGCTGCATCGACCCGGACCTGATCCTAGTGCAGAAGAACATGCTGACGCCGATTGAGTACACTGGGCTGGGTGCTACCCAGCCGTATCTCCGTTACCGAGCGACGATCGACATCATCGAGATCATCGACACTCTAGCACCCTCGGCTGGCGGTGCTTCCCAGTCGGGGGGCTCGATGGTGGTCCCTTTGGTCCCTCTGGTCGCTCTGGTGCTCCCTCACAGCCGGGGTCCTCGGCTCTCGGCGGCGGCGATCCTCCGGCACCAGCCCTGGTGGAGGGGCCTCCCCCTCGTCCGGCAGGCAGTCTGGTCGCGCGGCCGGAGGGGGGTGAGGATCCGCTTGCTGGGGTGCCCCACCTCTGCTTCTCCGCTCATCCCTCCGGCTCCCTCCTTCCCCTACTGGGCGCTGCAGGGCATTCACTCTCCGTCTATGGTCCCACCTTGGTCATCCCGCCTGTCGGCCGCTGCTGCGTCGTTCGTCGCCCGAGCCGCGGCCTCCGCTACACGGACAGAGCGTCGACCTGCCGCTGCGGTACGCGCGCAGGTGGGGGCTTTCCTGCTCACTCGGACCTCCTCGGCCTCCTCTTCGGCGCCGGTCGTGCGGCACCACCGCCCAGTCGAGAGACCGTGGCTGGAGCACCTCCCTCCCCTCTGTGAGTCGACGCCGCCTAGGGATCTCTCCGACGACCCGATGCTGCTTGAGGCGGCACTCTTCGTCGCGCCCTGTGGCTCACCGCAGCCTTTGGTTGCTTCTCCGGTCGCCGGCGTCGTGCACGGCGAAGCGGACTCCACTTTGGTCGGTCGCCCTCCCGCCTCCGCACGTGTGGTGCCTGTGACGGACGTCTTCCGCAGGATACTCTCACCCCTGCTTGCCCCCCGGCTACTGACGCAGGATGGGCTCGGCGAGGACGCTTGGTGCGGCTCCTCCACCATGGTCGCCCCTTCTCCGTTCCGGTCGCCTTCTCCGGCCCCCTCCGGGTCGTGCTCCACCCCTCCGCGGCACCCACCCGACGTCTCCCCGGTGGCCGCGGAGCTGCCTCCTTCCTCCATGCCCCCCAGGTCGTGCTCCCCTCCCCCCGCGCCAGCTGCTAGACCCACCCAGGGCGACCTACAGTCGCTGGTGGCTGACTTCTGCGCCTCCCTCCAGCGGCCGCCTCCGGTATTGTGCGCCCCACGACGTCGTAGGGCTAAGGTCTGCCCTTCGCTCGCTACGCTTCGCCGTAGCAGTCGTCTCGCCGCGGCTTCGAATGGCCGGGGCCCGAACCCGGTCACGGCGGGGCAGAACCTGCTCGTGCGGAAGCTGGGGGTCATCAGGCCGCACAAGGCGCCGGACGCTGACGCGTTCCAGCGGTACACCAGGCTCTTCGTGGTGGGCTTGTCAAAGGAGCACTGCAGGGCTATCCGAGAGATCTTCGGTGCTCAGGTCGAGGGATTGTTCCAGTGCTCTGTGCTTGAGGACGACGAGTTCCAGGCGGCAGTTCGCGAGCTCTTCCCCGAGGAGCAGCTGGTCGTCGACGCGCAGGCCTGAGTCTGCGTTAGTCGCGTGGTCGTCTCTTTCTGTTTGTTTTAATGGATGTAAACCTAGTAGTTTGGAATGTCTATGGGCTTAACCAGCATGCTAGACGCTCGGTGGTCCGTGAGTTTATAGCCTCTGAGCGTGTCTCTCTCCTATGCTTGAAAGAGACAAAGCTCGCGATTGTACCCCCTCCTTTATGCTTGATATGTTAGGTTTGGATTTTGACTATGTTGCGTTGCCTGCGGTCGGCAGTTGCGGTGGTATCCTGATCGCTTGGCGCAAAGACACGTGGCTCGTCTCCTCTCCCTCCCTTGGCCTTCACCATGTTACAGTGAAGGTCGCGCTGCTTTCTACACCCTCTCAGTCTTGGTGGCTCTCTTCCGTTTACGGCCTGCAATCTGATGCGGATAAAGTCTCCTTCCTCGCCGAACTTCGTGCCCTTCGTCCTATGCTCTCTAGGCCTTGGGTTCTCTGCGGAGACTTTAACCACATCTATCAAGCAGCCGACAAAAACAATGGCCGCCTTTCGCGTAGAATGATGGGTCCCTTCTACCGTTTCCTCAACGACCTTGAGCCTCTTGAGCTCCACCTTCAGGGTCGTCTCTTCACTTGGAGCAACGAGAGGTCGCATCCTACGATTGAGTGTATTGACAGAGTCTTTGTCTCCCCGGACTGGGAGCTTCTTTTCCCATCCTCCGCTCTGCACGCTGTCTCTCCCAGATGCTCTGACCATGCCCCCCTTCTCCTCCTTCTCGACAGCGGGATGCACCCCAAGAAACGCTTCACCTTCCAGGCCTTCTGGCCTAAGGTGGAGGGTTTCCTGGACATTGTTAAGGTAGTATGGTCGGGGCCGCGCCCTGATGCAGACCTGCTATGTACGATCGATCACCTACTTCGTGAGACAGCGAAGGCGCTGGTTAAGTGGAGCTCCAATGCGATTGGTAGTATTCGCTTGCAAATCCAGATTGCCAAGGAGGTCATTTTCCGTCTCGAGATCACACAGGATTCTCGGTCGCTCTCTCCTGAGGAGATTTCTTTACAGCGTTTTCTCAAGCTCCGCTACCTAGGGCTAACTTTGCTGCAGCGAACGATCGCTCAGCAAAAGTCTAGCCTTAGGTGGCTCTGCGAGGGGGGCGCAAATACTAAGCTTTTCCACCTCCATGTTAACCACTGTAGAAGAAAGAATTTCATCCCCTCCCTTCTGGTCGATGGTCGCCATGTCTTTCGCGAAGATGAAAAAGCAGCTGCAGCCTTTGCTTACTTTGACAGAATTCTTGGCACCAGTCACGAGCGTTCCTGCGCGCTCGAGTTTGTGGAGCTGGGCCTCCCGCGGTTGGACCTGGAGGACCTCGCCCTCCCCTTCTCTGAGGCTGAGGTCTGGGAGGTCGTCAGGGATCTTCCTTTGGACAAGGCCCCCGGCCCGGACGGTTTCACGGGTCGCTTCTACAGGTCTTGCTAGTTGATCATTAGGGGTGATGTGCTGCGGGCGTTCAACGCTCTCTCTGACCTGGACTTCCGCAGCTTCCACCACCTGAATGACACTCTCCTCACACTCATACCCAAAAAAACAGACCCGGTCGCTCTTTCAGATTATCACCCCATCAGCCTAATTCATAGCTTTGGGAAGCTTTTTTCCAAAGCAGCAGCGAACCGTTTCGCCCCTCACCTTCCTTCCCTAATCTCACCTAACCAAAGTGCTTTTATCAAAGGTCGCCTCACCCACGATAACTTCCGCTACGTTCTTCGCACGGCCAGAATGCTCTCTAGTCGGAAGCTTCCTAGAATCATGTTCAAGATTGATCTAGCTAAAGCCTTCGACTCGGTCGGGTGGGTTTTTCTTCATGAGCTCCTTTCGGCGGTCGGCTGCCCACGCAAGTGGACCAACTGGGTCTCGATCATCCTGTCCACTGCTAGCACCAAGGTTCTGCTAAATGGTGTCCCAGGGCAGCGGATCTGCCATGGTCGAGGCCTGCGTCAGGGAGACCCTCTCTCCCCCATGCTTTTCGTGCTGGTCATGGAATGCTTCCATGCCCTTTTCCGTAAAGCATAATCCTGTGGTCTCCTTCTGAGCTTAGGGAGGAACATCCGCTTTCGCGCTTCTCTCTACGCAGATGATGTGGTCGCTTTCTTTTCTCCGGTCAAGCTGGACCTACAGGTCGTCAAGGCGGTGCTGTCGCTCTTCGAGAGCACATCTGGCTTGGCAGCCAATTACTCCAAGAGCCAAGTCTACCCCATCAACTGCTCTGAGGACCACCTATCCTTGGTTCGCTCTATCCTCTCCTGCACCATCGCCGACTTCCCTTGCACCTATCTTGGGGTACCTCTCTCTATTAGAAGGCTACCAAAAGTTGCCTTGCAGCCACTGGTCGATAAGGTCGCCAGACGCCTGCCTCCTTGGCAGGGTAGGCTGTTGAGCCATAGTGGTCACCTCGTCCTCGCCAAGTCCACCCTCTCTGCCATCCCGGTGCATATCTTGATGGCGATCTCCATCTCCCCATGGGCGCTACGCGCGGTCGAAACTCTCATCCGCGGCTTCCTCTGGTCTGGCACAGAGGTGGCCTCGGGCGGTCGCTTTCTGGTCGCTTGGGTGAATGTCACCTGCCCCACGTGTTGCAGGGGTCTTGAACTGCCCAACCTCCGCACCTTTGGTATGGCGTTGCGCCTGCGTTGGCTTTGGCTTGCGCGGACCAACCCGGACCGGACATGGGCGGCGTTCCGTTCCCAGTTGACCGGGCCTCACATGCATTCTTCGACGCCTCCGTCTCTGTGGAGGTAGGGGACGGTGCCCGCGCACTGTTCTGGGAGGACAACTGGATCTCCGGGTGCTCCGTCAAGTCCTTGGCACCCAACCTCTGGGCCGCGGTCTCGCCGAGGGTGCGTTGGTCCCGCACGGTCGCTGAGGCCCTGCAGGTGGGGGCGGTAGGGATACGTTGGGTCGTGGACGTCACCCGCGCCAGGACTGTGTGTGACAATCCACCCAGGAAAATACCATACTATCACCTCAACCAATCCACTTTGGCCATTAAGTGACAGTAAAGTATCATCCTATCGTTAGTTGCCGGGTTAACGCCCGGTAAATCACTTGGAGTTCACACAGAGGATCGAACATATGCATTAAAACTCACGCGAAGGCGAGTCCAGAGTACACACCAATTAAATCCAATTTATTACAAACCATTATTCATGACAGGAAGTAAAGGTTCAGAGTTCAAAAACAGCGGAAATAAGATAATCTAGCGCAACGGTAAACATCACAGGAGGCCGTCCGTGATGCCGACACTCATCGTCATCCACCATCTCTGCTCCCAGCCGGGTGGAATCTCACCAGGTCAAACAACACCTGCAACAACAATTTTAAAGCAAGGCTGAGTATACTAATACTCAGCAAGACTTAACCGGCGGGAGATAACTACATCACCAACTCTAGACATGAGAGGCTTTATGGCCGGTGGAGTTCTTTTGCTGAAAAGCAACAAAGAGTATGTCCTTACTTTCAATATTTTAGCACAAGTTCTAGTTGATTACCATTTCTAAGTGTGCCAACTAATTCAATCAAGAATTGTACAAACAATTAATTCAAGCCGTAAACTTCATCAAATTCCATCATTAGGGGATATCATGGCCAGTTGATTAAGCAGTCTCAGATAACGGTGAGAGGCAGACAAACGATTGATTTAAACCTTGCAAGGTAGACCTAAACACACGGTAGGGTGCCCCCGCGAGGACAACCATCCAGGCGGTTCCCAAAAATCCTCGGCTTGGGATCAAAGCTTACCATCCTGGGTACAAGGTTATCTGGCGTACCCCGCAAGGCACCCAGCTTCACACAAGTACCCCCCTTCCCCGGTAGCTAGCCGGGTAGGTGATTGCTCAAGATTTGTAAGGGACAGTTCCCACACCATCTCTTTAAGGTACTAAGCTTACCGGTCCCATTCCCGACAAGTGCTTAGTACGTTCAAAAGCTTAGCCCACGAAAGCCACTGGACCGGAGCCCAATCCCATGCTCTTACCACATGAGCAATCCATTTATCAAGATCTTATGATTCCAACATAAGAACCTATTCTCGCGAGTGACGAACATCACTCAACTTGTACCGGTCCTATAGCGTAGCAGCTATCGACCTAACATACTAGTAAAAGAACATAGGTACCTAGGGATCATGCATCTAGGGTTTCCATTCAATTCCTGAAACGTAAATGCGCAATCAGAGCAAAGGTAATTGCATAATTTTTAAAAGGACGGGTTAATGATCCGGGGCTTGCCTTCGCTGGCAAGGTTGGCCTTGGGCCCTTCTGGACTTTGGTCCAGGTCTTGAGCTATGAACACGTGCTGCAGCTCACCGACAACTCCTCCTTCTCCTCCTTCCGGCACGAGCGTATAACTACCGTCGGGAAGATCTACACGAGGATGCAAATGCAAGATTTAATTGACAATTTTTAATCTAATTGATTACAAACAACAAATGACAACCATGGGGTGCATGGTTGACCACATTCACCTAGATAAGAAATACATTCAGCATACTCTTCCAAAAAGGAACAATATGCGGTTCTATATTATTCATTCTTTCTGATAGTGACTGTGTTCATATTTATGTAAATAAATTAATTTAAATTCCACAAACAGCACTGGGTTGGCCTTTACCTTTTTAAAATGATTTACATTACACACATATGGTTATGAGGGGTGTGGTTGGTGATTTTCTCATTTAATTTAATAGTAAGCTTTAATTTGCTTCTATTGCTTTTATTCATAAAATAAATTAATAAAATTCAGTGGGGTGTGTTATGAAGCACTACAAACCTATACAAAGCCACTGCACACACATGCGCACTTAGGGAAGCTATGAAATTAAATATACCAAAAATAACAAAAGCTAGCTACTAAAGCAAGATAAATGCATATGAAAATAAATACACATCAAAAGGATTCCAACTTTCTCACACATGGTCTATGGTCCAAAACTAACCTAGGAAAGCAACATATACACCTAGAGACGCTATAGATCTAGGGTTATGCATTTACAAAGAAAAACAATCATATTTCAATAATAAATATTTATGTCAATTATAAAATTGTGATTAATTCATCAGAGATGTATTTTGGCATAAACAGACAACATGCAGAAGTTGGGCACAAAAATCTAATTATCTTTAGCTACAAAAATCATTTAGGCAGATTCTGAAAAAATAGAAAACAATTCATAATAAAAGATTTACAGTATAAATTTGTGCAATTTTTTGTACAGGAGCTATTCAAGACAAAACACACAACATATCCAAAAATTAGCTGCAGAAGACATGTAGATTTTGAGATACAACAGATCTAGTTTTTTCAGTTTTGTATTTTTCATGCAAAAACTATCAGGAAAAACTATGGATAGGCTTTACAAAAGTTGTAGGGTTTTTCACCAGGAATCCAACAAAATTCAGTTTGCACTTTTATGATTTTTCTACAAAATTCTACGGATTTTACAAGATCCAGCAAATCTGCTTTACTATTGGAGATTATCTTTACCGGCAGGTCCCTGGAGGTTTTCAAAGATTCACACATAGGCCCCTGGTTCACAGAAAAGTCCCTGGAAGCATTCTTACCCTTGCAATTGGGTCCCCGGGCACCGGCCGGCGGCGGTCCGGCCAAATTCCGGCGATCCGGCGGCCGGGACCGGCCGGGCGCGGGCGGAGATCGACCTGCGGGGCCCCTGGGCTCGATTCCCGGGCTTGCTTGGGACAGAGGCGTGGCCGGCGAGCACGCGCGATGGTGCAGGGCGGCGGCGTCCACTGCGGCGCGTCCCAGGCGAGGATACCGGCGGGGCTAGGCCAATGCTAGGCCCGGGAAGCTGCGGTGGGACACGGAGAGGGGTTAGGCAGGCTTAGGCGGCGGTGGTGAGGTGCGGAGGTGCGAGCTCGGCGGCGCTCAGCGGCGGCTGCCGCTGCGGCGGGGAAATCCCGGCGAGGCCAGGCAATGCTCGGCAACGAGCGACAGCGTGAGCTCCTAAGGGGTACAGGGAAGGTGTTGGGGGGGCACGAGGCCGGAGGATCGAGCAGAGGGGGCAGCTTGCCGGCAGCGGCGCTAAAGGCGGACGGCGGCGCGCACTGGGAGTTGGCGGGGGCGCGGTCACGCGGGGGAAACCGGTCGTGCCCCTTTTATAGGCGGCGAGCGTGCAGGGGGGGCATTGCTTCACGGCGAAGACTACCCCGGCCATTTAAGCCGCAGGTACGGCGGCGAGCCTCGGCATGCGCGCAGGGGGAACGCGGACGGACCGGCGGGGAAAACGGCGTGCGGCCGGGCGGCGAGTGCGGGAGCTCTGCGTGGCAGGGATATGCTCCGAGGGGTGCGGCACATGGACCGGTGGTCGCGGGCCCGCCTCGACGTGCGCGTACGGTGGCGTACGACGGTGTATGGCGCGGCGCGGTGCGCGCGGGCGCGTTGGACCGCCAGAATGCGGTGGCGCGGCGCGACGTCGCGTTCCGGCATGACGCTATTCCGACTAGCACTGTTTGACCGCGAACAACTTTGAAAATTCGAACTAAAGTGACCCAAGGTGATTATACCAAAGTTGGAGATCTCACTACTCTCTACAACTTTTACAAAGGCTCTATGGTGTTTTTCTCAACGGATTTTGCATAAACTGCTCGCCAAGTTCCTGTTTTTCATGGCGCAGGTGAACAGTGCCGACTGGCGTTGACCGACTTTTTCACCTATTTCCACTTCAAATTGCAAATGCCATCCAACATGAAAGTTGTGCCTCTCGAAAAACTGGACAACTTTTATATTGGGAGATTTTGAAGTGTTTAGGTGAAATTTGGAGAACGCGGCAAAAGTTCCGGAGGGAGTTCAAGGACATTCAGGTTTAAGCAGGGTTTGACCGTGCCTTTGACCAATGTTTGACCACAAGTGTGTGTTGACTTGATCAAGAGGGTCATTAGGGATTGTTGACGAGATTTTCGAGGTGATGACCCAGGTTGACCGTGGTTTGACTGATGTCAGCAGGTTTGACTCAGCTGATCCGGCCATTAGCATTAATGGCGCTAATTAAAAACCTGGGGCGTCACAGCCTACCCCCCTTAAAAGGAATCTCGTCCCGAGATTCGACAACAAGATTAGAGCGATCCCTTTCAACATGCCAGGGTTACAAGGAAGAAAGATATATCCGATTACACTTCCCGACACCGAGAATTCAGATAGGACAAAAGATACATGGTGCATCCCTCACTACCTCAACGCCGTTCATGAGGAAGCGGACGATGAAGGTGTACATGAAAAACTAAGAGCAGACAGATCCCGCCTGCGATGCAGAGATACATCCCTACCAGTGTCCAGCGAAGCGACTCGAACACCTCCAAGAACTGAGTCATGGGTGGCAGCGTGGCTCGAGTTCTTCTTCCGACCTCCTTCTGCTTCTTCTCGACGTCGTCAACGAGGACGGAGGGACAGCTTGCTCGGCGAGGAACAGAGCGGACGGGCGAGATGGCTAGTGACGGGTTGGCCAAAAACTAACCGGAGGAGAACAAGAGCGATGGTGATGTCGAGCTCGAAAGGATGCGAGGCTTGGTACTGGCGGTACTGACGGAGGGCTTCCTTTTTATGGTCGCCGCGGGGCTGCAACGGTCATCCAAAACCACCCGAGGTATCCGGTGGTGGCAACACAGGCTCGACCATGGTTAGCCCGTGAGGTCTCAGCGACGTGATCGTGACCACGGAAAAGAGATGGCAGAGCGACGTCGCAACGTCGTACGGTCGTGGCACTTGACAAGGATGGAGTCCAACGGTCCGAAGAATCGACCGTGATGGTGAGAAGAACGAGGTGAGCTCAGGGTATCCATCTTTTAAGCTCGAGATTGAAACTAGGCGGGTTGAGCAGAGCTTCTATCGATCCTGGGTTTGCTCCTTTCTCGACTCCGAGGATTTTGGAGGGTATGAACACGGGTCATGGACGGATAAGCGATGGGTAACTCTCAAACCTTGACTTTTCGAGAACCTTGATTGCTCAAGAAAACTCTACTTCTACTTCTTCAACTTAGCCGGTTGAATGGAGTTGATGCTAGGGGACACTGAGACTGGCGTAAGAGACCAAGTCGAAAAGTGATCATCAAAACAGATTTCTAAAAGAAAAGGAAGGCTAGTAAAAGATTTCCGAAATTTTCTTTTGGAAGAAGTACGGATGTGGTTTTTTTTTTGGGTCAAAAGTTTCCCATGCTCGGTCAAGGTGGTTCATAAGAACAATATAGGAAGGTGAATTCGTAAAGGCATTCGCAAGGAATGGCTTACGAATATTGGGTAGGAAAGGTATGGAAGGTAGATTTAGTATGGGAATTTCAGAACAGTCTTGCCCACACGCTTTTTAACTTGTGAATTTGGGTGGCACCGACATGTTACATTCCGGTGCAATGATTTCAAAAAGTTGGGGTGATGCACATGCTTATGAAGACACGATGCACATGCTCATGCGGTATGGTGCTCACGATGCAGGTTAGCACGACTCGGTCACCCACAAAATGAGTTAGCGATTGAGAGGGCAGTCTTAGGTTGAGAAGGAGTATGCGTGGCAAGTCGCATTCTCATAACCAAGATACCTAGCGCGCCCCTAGTGGCAATCACATGGCTGCAGCACACATGATGCCCTAGGTTCCGTCACGACACCTTTGGTTATGGGTCAACAACATCACCAATCATAAGAAGGATAGAGTAGGAGTATTCAATTCTTCCATGCGTATGCACGTTAGTTCACCCAAGATTCCCAAATGCACGTGCTATGCAAATGCATACCCAACAAGTGACTTTTTTTAAAGGTTGTGAGCAAGACCATGAGGAATAAGCTCAGGATTGAGAGATCGGATTGATCACGATAGGCATGAAATTTTTGGACGAGTTTGATACTCATCACAGAACTCTGATCTGATCACAACCAGCATAACTAATGCCTTACGAAGGTCACTGCTGAAAGATGTTCAACCAAAGCGTTACATCGATGAGGGGTTTTGGGATTACCAAAACAACGCCTGGGGGTTACAAATGCAGGCTAGCCGCACAAAAGAAGGCTCCTAGTTCAGCCTACCACAAAAACTAACCAAAAGCGGCTGCACACACTAGGGGTTCCTTACAACTATTACACTCGTACGACTCAGAACTTTATTACAAACATACCAACTTCCAACTAGGTGACAACCTAGTCTTAGGTTTACTTCCCACTGGCTGAGTCTTCCATGTCGACGGAAAACTACGGTGAATCAGGTCCAGACTCTACCCCAGATTCTCCTTGAATGTCCTCAACATCTTCTTCTTCTTCTGGTCCGGGAATGACAGGTTCCGGAGGTGGAGCTGCTATCGCTTCTAACTGATTCTCTAGTTCAAGCATATATTGGTCATTATGCTGCAACATGAAATTCTACTCATGAATAACTTCACTTAATTCCCGCATCCTTGCCTTATTCTTGCGTTTTCCCTTCTTGAGAGTGGTTATCATTGCTCGGGCTTCCTTCAACACTTGAGCAGTATTCTCCATTTCTTTAACTCGGTACCTATAGATTTGGTGTCTATAGAATACACTTTCTCCCACCATCCGTCGGTAGGTGTCATACATGGCTTCGAAAAAACGGACTGAGGTGACAAGATCAGGACTATAGTGAGAGTTTTCCTAAGCTGCGAGAGAAGCTTCGCGTCCGACCCAAGGCACAGTGTGTCACTCAGGTACAGGAATCACTTTGGCTGTAGTGTTAGCCACCGAGTCAGGGTGCTTCCCACAAAAAGTTGTGAGCGCTTCAAGAGCAGCCTTCTGCACGGTGTCAGCCAGGATCCATCCTTGTGCCTTACACTCCCACTCTTCCCAAGCAGGATTTGTCGGGCACACAGGGATCTTCACCTTCACCTCACAACGAAGGAGTTGGCCAGTGGTCATGACCTCACGTGTCGAGTACTCTGGGTAAGCGGTGTACCCAAAGTCTTTCAGGGTGTCCCACAAGAGTGCAAGAAATCCACCCTCCTCGAGGTAGTTCACGAGAGTCCATGCTTCCACATCAGCCGACGCAGACCCAAAGTTGTCCATCTGGACACAATGACAAAAGTGAGAACCAAACGGATGTGAGTGTACAAGGATAGGTTCGGTCAGCGATGAAAAAGAATACATGGGTAAGAAATGGGGTAGCCATGGTACGAACATACAACTTGGCAAAGTTCTGGCAGTTGTGAACAAAAATTCATAACTTAAAAACCAAGTCCCCAAAAATTCCCAAATTTGTGCAGCAACTCAACAGGGTTATGAGGCACAGAATTGGTATGCAAGATCGATCTAGAAAGGTTAGGAAGATGCTTCGACTAAGCAAGGTTGCAGATTGGGTTTCCGGAAAAACAGCAAGATAGGGGTTCACTAATTTGAGCACAACTTGAGGTAGACCAAAGCTATGACCGTGAATTTTTGCGAGCAGAAACTAGATTAGATATGGAGCAACTTTGGTAGAGATCACCTAGACAAATTGAGTTTTGAACAAGGTGCACAAATCAAGCAAACAGCCCTATCAAGATTTGGACAGCCCAACATCGACACACGAGAGGCTATGCAAAGACAAAGCACACTAGCAAAATTTTCACCTTAGAGAGCACATAAAACAAACAGGGGTTCAGTTTTAAAGTTTTCATGATTTTTAACATGATGCGAGACGTCCTATTCGTCCTCACAAGGCAATCAAGCCAAAACTCGAAGTTAGCGCCGGTGGCAAGGCATATACGCGTTTCTCCCTATAATAACTAGTCGAGCACTAGTCGACGCTCACTTAGCGACTTACGAAACGTGGTTAGTGTACCTGCAGGAGATCACAGAATACAACGAACCTTTCATGCCAGCACTCATGAAAGCGTCCACATACATTACCGTTTACTATAGAAACGGTACCCATGCGTTTATCGCTGCATGGACAGCGTCCAACCTCGGATACGCTCCTTTTGGAATGAAGCGGATCCTTGCCTCGCATATTCACAATGCGGAACGTCCACGTATGGCAAAACGTGGCGAGACACAGACGCGACGTGGGTTCCCTTTGGAATAGGTCCCATCCTTCCCTCACAGGACTTTCCTGTGGTACCACCACGTATAGCAAAACGTGATGAACTAGTATGGTTGTACAGAAAGTAAGTTCTGACAGAAAGTAAATGTGCTGGGAGTTAGCAAAATAAACCATAGATTTGTAAGCCACCTGAAAGAACCCAAAAATTCCCTCTAGGGCCTTTCGGTCTAATCCATCCTTAACGGACCAACGAATTTTGCAAATCCAAACAAATCTTGGAAAGTTTTATTCCAAAACCAGTGATTGAGGTTGTTAATTAAACTCTGGTGCATATAATCGCTCTGGTACCAGCTGTGACAACCCGCCCAGGAAAATACCGTACTATCGCCTAAACCAATCCACTTTGGCCATTAAGCGACAGTAAAGTATCATCCTGTCGTTAGTTGCCGGGTTAACGCCCGGTAAATCACTTGGAGTTCACACAGAGGATCGAACATATGCATTAAAACTCACGCGAAGGCGAGTCCAGAGTACACACCAATTAAATCCAATTTATTACAAACCATTATTCATGACAGGAAGTAAAGGTTCAGAGTTTGAAAACAGTGGAAATAAGATAATCTAGCGCAACGGTAAACATCACAAGAGGCCGTCCGTGATGCCGACACTCATCGTCATCCACCATCTCTGCTCCCAGCCGGGTGGAATCTCACCAGGTCAAACAACACCTGCAACAACAGTTTTAAAGCAAGGCTGAGTATACTAATACTCAGCAAGACTTAACCGGCGGGTGATAACTACATCACCAACTCTAGACATGAGAGGCTTTATGGCCGGTGGAGTTCTTTTGCTGAAAAGCAACAAAGAGTATGTCCTTACTTTCAATATTTTAGCACAAGTTCTAGTTGATTACCATTTCTAAGTGTGCCAACTAATTCAATCAAGAATTGTACAAACAATTAATTCAAGCCGTAAACTTCATCAAATTCCATCATTAGGGGATATCATGGCCAGTTGATTAAGCAGTCTCAGATAACGGTGAGAGGCCGACAACCGATTGATTTAAACCTTGCAAGGTAGACCTAAACACATGGTAGGGTGCCCCCGCGAGGACAACCATCTAGGCGGTTCCCAAAAATCCTCGGCTTGGGATCAAAGCTTACCATCCTGGGTACAAGGTTATCTGGCGTACCCCGCAAGGCACCCAGCTTCACACAAGTACCCCCCTTCCCTGGTAGCTAGCCGGGTAGGTGATTGCTCAAGATTTGTAAGGGAGAGTTCCCGCACCGTCTCTTTAAGGTACTAGGCTTACCGGTCCCATTCCCGACAAGTGCTTAGTACGTTCAAAAGCTTAGCCCACGAAAGCCACTGGACCGGAGCCCAATCCCATGCTCTTACCACATGAGCAATCCATTTATCAAGATCTTATGATTCCAACATAAGAACCTATTCTGGCGAGTGACGAACATCACTCGACTTGTACCGGTCCTATAGCGTAGCAGCTATCGACCTAACATACTAGTGAAAGAATATAGGTACCTAGGGATCATGCATCTAGGGTTTCCATTCAATTCCTGAAACATAAATGCGCAATCATAGCAACGGTAATTGCATAATTTTTAAAAGGACGGGTTAATGATCCGGGGCTTGCCTTTGCTGGCAAGGTTGGCCTTGGGCCCTTCTGGACTTTGGTCCAGGTCTTGAGCTATGAACACATGCTGCAGCTCACCGACAGCTCCTCCTTCTCCTCCTTCCGGCACGAGCGTATAACTACCGTCGGCAAGATCTACACGAGGATGCAAATGCAAGATTTAATTGACGATTTTTAATCTAATTGATTACAAACAACAAATGACAACCATGGGGTGCATGGTTGACCACATTGACCTAGATAAGAAATACATTCAGCATACTCTTCCAAAAAGGAACAATATGCGGTTCTATATTATTCATTCTTTCTGATAGTGACTGTGTTCATATTTATGTAAATAAATTAATTTAAATTCCACAAACAGCACTGGATTGGCCTTTACCTTTTTAAAATGATTTACATTACACACATATGGTTATGAGGGGTGTGGTTGGTGATTTTCTCATTTAATTTAATAGTAAGCTTTAATTTGCTTCCATTGCTTTTATTCATAAAATAAATTAATAAAATTCAGTGGGGTGTGTTATGAAGCACTACAAACCTATACAAAGCCACTGCACACACATGCGCACTTAGGGAAGCTATGAAATTAAATATACCAAAAATAACAAAAGCTAGCTACTAAAGCAAGATAAATGCATATGAAAATAAATACACATCAAAAGGATTCCAACTTTCTCACACATGGTCTCTGGTCCAAAACTAACCTAGGAAAGCAACATATACACCTAGAGATGCTATAGATCTAGGGTTATGCATTTACAAATAAAAACAAGCATATTTCAAGAATAAATATTTATGTCAATTATCAAATTGTGATTAATTCATCAGAGATGCATTTTGGCATAAACAGACAACATGCAGAAGTTCGGCACAAAAATCTAATTATCTTTAGCTACAAAAATCATTTAAGCAGATTCTTCAAAAATAGAAAACAATTCATAATAAAAGATTTACAGTATAACTTTGTGCAATTTTTGGTACAGGATCTAGCCAAGACAAAACAGACAACATATCCAAAAATTAGCTACATAACACATGTATATTTTGAGATACAATAGATCTAGTTTTTTCAGTTTTGTATTTTTCATGCAAAAACTATCAGTAAAAACTATGAACAGGTTTTACAAAAGTTGTAGGGTTTTTCACCAGGAATCCAACAAAATTGAGTTTGCACTTTTATGATTTTTGTACAAAATTCTACGAATTTTAAAAGATCCAGCAAATCTGCTTTACTATTGGAGATTATCTTTACCGGCAGGTCCCTGGAGGTTTTCAAAGATTCACACATAGGCCCCTGGTTCACAGAAAAGTCCCTGGAAGCATTCTTACCCCTGCAATTGGGTCCCCGGGCACCGACCGGCGGCGGTCCGGCCAAATTCCGGCGATCCGGCGGCCGGGACCGGCCGGGCGCGGGCGGAGATCGACCTGCGGGGCCCCTGGGCTCGATTCCCAAGCTTGCTTGGGACAGAGGCGCGGCCGGTGAGCACGCGCGGCGGTGCAGGGCGGCGGCGTCCACTGCGGCGCGTCCCAGGCGAGGATACCGGCGGGGCTAGGCCAATGCTAGGCCCGGGAAGCTGCGGTGGGACACGGAGAGGGGTTAGGCAGGCTTAGGCGACGGCGGTGAGGTGCGGAGGCGCGAGCTCGGCAGCGCTCAGCGGCGGCTGCCGCTGCGGCGGGGAAATCCCGGCGAGGCCAGGCAATGCTCGGCAACGAGCGACAGTGTGAGCTCCTAAGGGGTACAGGGGAGGTGTTGGGGTGGTCACGAGGCCGGAGGATCAAGCAGAGGGGGCAGCTTGCCGTCGGCGGCGCGCACTGGGAGTTGGCGGGGGCGCGGTCACGCGGGGGAAACCGGCCGTGCCCCTTTTATAGGCGGCGAGCGTGCAGGGGGGGCATTGCTTCGCGGCGAAGACTACCCCGGCCATTTAAGCCGCAGGTACGGCGGCGAGCCTCGGCATGTGCGCGCGCAGGGGGAACGCGGACGGACCGGCGGGGAAAACGGCGTGCGGCCGGGCGGCGAGTGCGGGAGCTCCGCGTGGCAGGGATATGCTCTGAGGGGTACGGCGCACGGACCGGTGGTCGCGGGCCCGCCTCGACGTGCACGTACGGCGGCGTACGACGGCGTACGGCGCGGCGCGGCGTGCGCGGGCGCGCTGGAGCGCGAGAACGCGGTGGCGCGGCGCGACGTCGCGTTCCGGCGTGACGCTATTCCGACTAGCACTGTTTAACCGCGAACAACTTTGAAAATTCGAACTAAAGTGACCCAAGGTGATTATACCAAAGTTGTAGATCTCACTACCCTCTACAACTTTTACAAAGGCTCTATGGTCTTTTTCTCAACGGATTTTGCATAAACTGTTCGCCAAGTTCCTGTTTTTCATGGCGCCGGTGAACAGTGCCGACTGGCGTTGACCGAGCTTTTTCACCTATTTCCACTTCAAATTGCAAATGCCATCCAACATGAAAGTTGTGCCTCTCGAAAAACTAGACAACTTTTATATTGGGAGATTTTGAAGTGTTTAGGTGAAATTTGGAGAACGCAGTAAAAGTTCCGGAGGGAGTTCAAGGACATTCAGGTTTAAGCAGGGTTTGACCGTGCCTTTGACCAAGGTTTGACCACAAGTGTGTGTTGACTTGATCAAGAGGGTCATTAGGGATTGTTGATGAGATTTTCAAGGTGATGACCCAGGTTGACTGTGGTTTGACCGATGTCAGCAGGTTTGACTCAGCGGATCCGGCCATTCGCATTAATGAGGCTAATTAAAAACTTGGGGCGTCACACTGTGCAGGTGCTTTTGCAGTACCTTACAATCTGGGACCTAGTGCAGTAGGTTAGGCTCACGTCTGAGCCTGACAGATTCATATGGAAGTGGTCGCCTAGCGGGGTTTATTCTTCGGCTTCGGCCTACTCCGCCCTCTTTATTGGTCGTGTTGAGATCCTTGGAGCACGCTAGATCTGGAAGGTTCATATGTCGGGGAAGTGCAAGTTTTTCGCCTAGCTGGTCTTGCATGGTCGTTGCTGGACCTCAGGCGGGCTCTACCATCACGGGCTCAGGGGTTCGGATATCTGCGCGCTCTGCGCACAAGAGTCTGAAACACTGGATCACCTGATTGTGGACTGTGTCTTCAGCAGAGAGACCTGCTTCTTGGCACTCAAGCATATTCTCCTCCAGAACCTAGCTCCGGACCGCCCGATGAGGTTCGCGGAGTGGTGGTGCTCCGCTAGGAAACAGGTCGCTATGGTGCGAAGGAAAGTCTTCGACTCCTTCGTCGGGCTGGTTGCTTGGTCGCTGTGGAGGGAGCGGAACAGGTGCGTCCACGATAAGGAAGCTCTCATGCCGGTGGCGCTCGTGTCGGTGATTCTGGATGAGGCTAGGTCTTGGGCGCGTGCGGGCTTTCTTCCGCTAGCTCGCCTGTTAGGTGTTCGCCCGGTGAGAGCGGTGTAACCCTTCTACCCTGACTTTCTTTTCATTTAGCTTTTGTGCCTGCTGTAACCTAAACGGGCGTCTTTTTCTCCTCTCTTAATGAAAAACGTGCTTTGCACGTCTTAAAAAAAATAAGTTGCCCAATGCACAGCAGTCAACAGCCAGGAGCGTGGAGACTGTGCCGTCCCTGGAGGATCAAGATTCAAGAGTTAGGATGAGACGACAGATTGGCCCAATATGCTGTTTTTAAAAAAAAATCATGATAATGATGGCAAGAGCGCTGAATGGAATGCCACCTTCGAATGGCTGAGAGAATGGAGTGCAATGATAACTAATCCGATTTCAATATCTCACAAGTATAGAAATCTGCTATTGCAGTTGAATTTTGAAAATTAACCCATATCAGGCACTAGCCGTTTAAAGGTGCATGCTAGGCATTTTCTCTTTTTTACTTTTTTGCTCACCGGTGGACTAGACATAAGTGACCGGTTCCTTTCTTGTCTCAAAAACTTCTTCTTTCCTTTCTTGATCCAGAATCAAATTTTGGTTTCTTATTTGGCCTTCCGTCAGCTTCTCCATCCATCTACCGTTAAAAGGCAAGCGAAAAGATGATTTTGCCCCTGAGAAAATGTGGGCCCCACCACCAACCCCTTCCCCTTCCTCCCTCCCCTTCTGCCCTGCGCTACGGCCACACTGTTCCTGGGCTATGTCTGTGGCGTGCACGCGAAGGCCACGAAGGGGCCTGGCCCGGCCGACGGTGCCAGCCCGTGGTGGAGCTCGAGCTCACCTGCGAGGGAGCTTCAGCTTGCCCAGCAGGTGGCGCAAGCTGCCAAGCCCGCTCGACTTGCTCCACCGACGGCCTTGCCTCCCAGCCCCAGCTCCGCCAATGGGCCACCGCTCGATCTGCTCCGTCAGAGGCCTTGCTTCTTGACCCCATTCCGCCAGCAGGCTCCCGCTCGATCTGCTCCGCCGTGCGCCCCTATGCCGGCCTCCTCTGCTCCAACTCCGTCATCAACAGCCATGACGAAGTGGGACAGTGTGCAGGTTCTTCGAGTAGATGAGACCCCATGCGGTGCAGGCCAACGCACCTCCAGCGAGTGCTGCCAGGAGCTTGGCACCTCGTCCTCCTCCGCCCCCGGTGCCGTCGTATCCAACTCCTCCGCCCGCTCGGACGGCAAGCTCGTAGCCTCTGCCCGTCCCCACCCCGCCGAGCGTCGCGGCGGCGGAAGGCAGAACCCATCCTGTGCCCAAGGTCCTGGCGAAGTTTCACCGCGGTTGAAGTTGGCGATCTTGGCGACGGCGTCACCGGCGATGAAGGTCGTGGAACGCCCGGCGTTCTCGACGAAGATGTAGTCGAGGTTGACGTCGATGGTCTCGTCGCCGCGGGCCTCAGCGTCGATGAAGGCACGACCTTTCCCCACGTGCACTGGGAGAGGAGGAAGCTGGCGCCCGGCATTCGCGAGGGGACCGCGAGACCCCACCGCCGGCGCGTAGGGACGCAGCTGGGGGAGCACGGGCGGCCGTCGCCGGCGGGGACGCTGCGTGAGGGTAGGGCGGGTTGACGCCGGCACAGTCGTCGGAGGGAGAGCGGATGGGAGACGGAGGGGGCGGCCATCACCAGCGTGGTCGTTGGTGGCGCCCGGCAGACTAGCACCGGGAGAGGTGTGACACGCAGCAGCACAAAGGAGGGAGAAGGGGGTTGGTGGTGGGGCCCACATTTTCCCGGGGCAAAATCATCTTTTCGCATGCCTTTTCATGGTAGATGGATGGAGAAGCTGACGGAAGGTCAAATAAGGAACTAAAATTTGATTCAAGGCCAAAAAATGAAGGAAGAAGTTTAATTTCATTCAGAGCCAAGAAAGGAAGGAAGAAGTTTGTGAGATCAAGAAAGGAACCGGTCACTTTTTTTTTGGACCAAATAAGAAATTCTCTAAGTGTTATTAGGCTTGCCATAGGCAGTCAATCAAGTTGTTGGCAATGGTGGATCAAGTTGTTGGCAGTCGATCAAGTTGTAATAAAACTCAGACGGCTGCGAAAATATCGTTAGAACATCTTACACGCTTTTGGAAGACACCTTACTATATAAATAAATTCCAGTAAGAGACAGACACTTGACGTTTTGAATAAGATTCCAGGCCAAGTATATGCAAACTTTTGAAATTCTGATTGTCAACATCGAACTTTCAAAATACGTTGTTTGAAATAAAATAAAATTATGAGCGCACATATTAATTATAAAAAAATATCGTCCAATTATTGCCTCAGGTTTGTTTTGGCTATCGAACTTCAAAACCGAATATCTTTGGTCATCCAACTATCAAAATCATTCAAATTTGGCCCTCGGACGGTTTTGATGGGTGGTTTTAAATTTTTTATAAGTTAGTCCTTAGATCTTAAAATGATTATTACTTTTTGCTCTTACCTCCGATTTAGGTGATTCTTGCGATCACGCGTTCATAACAGTGAGCTTTATCTTTTAAAATGTTCTTTATACTATTTTATCTCTATTATTATATTATTCTTATTTTGTTTTGTACAAACAACAATATAAAAAAAGTAAAGCAAACAATTACAAAATCAACATTTTAAAAGATAAAGCTCATTGTTACGAACGTATGACCACAAGAATCATTTAAATCGGAGATACGAGAAAAAATAGTAATTATTTTAAGATCTAAGAACTAAATTGTAAATAAAATAGTTCTTGGATCTTAAAATGATGAGTACTTTTTTCTCGTGCATCCGATTTAAATGATTTTTGTGGGCAAGGGTTCGTAATGATGAGCTTTATCTTTTAAAATGTTGTTTGTATTATTTTGCAATTGTTTGCTTTATTTTTATTATATTATTTCTTTACACAAAAAATAAGAATAATATAACAAATAAAGATAAAATGGTGTAAAGAATATTTTAAAACATAAAGCTCACTGTTATGAACGTGTGACCGCAAAAATCACTTAAATCGGAGATACGGGCAAAAAGTAATAATCATTTTAAGATCTAAGCACTAAATTATAAATAAAAAATTTTAAAACCACCCATCAAAACCGACCAATGGCCAAATTTGAACGGTTTTGATAGTTGGATGGCCAAAGATACCCGATTTTGGAGTTCGATGGCCAAAACCAAACTAAAGCAAGAGTTGAATGGTCAAAATAAACTTTTTTTAATTATATTGTAAAAAAGTTGGCGAACAAAGCCATGGTTTTAAGATCAAGCTAAGTTATCATCCAAAATTTTTAAGTATAAATTTGTGACTTGATACAGTACTGTATTTCAGACGGTGCATATATTTGTACCCAACAACACTACTCGAAACAAATGTGCCAACAGCATGGTAATCACAGAATTGGATTCATTGACCCATCGATAATTAACCAAGACCAAATAAAGAAACAATCCAAGACTACATTCGACACAATGTTGAAATCCTTGTCGGAGCATAATTCCAAGGAAATCATACTACTACCTTACAAATTTAAGTAAGTGTTATAATCTAAATATTTTTCTTCCTAATTAGCGTAGTTAATGTTATTTAGTTCTAATATAATGATTGTGTACACAGTTTCCACTATATTCTCGTTATCTATAGCAACTATATAGGTGAGACTCACTATAAGTCATGGATAGATTTCTCTCAACAGGTGAAATGTGAAAGTAGAAATACCAAAGTGATTACATAGGAACATTCATTTGTAAACAATATTATATATCAAAGCATGTTATTTTTGTTGAGAGTGAACCCTTCTAAAATGATAAATCCTACATGTATTTATTATATATGAAAGCATGTTATTTTGTTGAGAGTGAACCATTCTAAAATGATAAATCCTACATGTATTTCAACTGCGGAAATTGTGTGGTGTGCTACTCACAAATACATACTATTAGCCACAGAAAATCAGTTGAAGACATAAATAGATGGTGTGGTGGATAATGACATGGTGTATAGTGGATGGTGACATGACGTATAGTGAGTTATAACGTGAAATGATTGCATATTGAGAGAAATAGAGTTATGACTTTTAGTGGGTTCCATCTATATAGGTTACTAGGTGATACACCATGCGTTGCTGCATTAATTTTTTAAACAAATGTTTAAGATGAAATGTGAAAGTAGAAATACCAAAATGATTACATGACAACATTCATTTGTAAACAACATTATATATGAAAGCATGTTATTTTGTTGAGAGTGAACCTTTATTAAATGATTGATCCTGCATGTATTTCAACTTAGAGAATTTTGTAGTGTGCTACTCACAAATACATGCTATTAATCACAGAAAATCGCTTGAAGACATAAATAGATGGCTTGGTGGATGATGACGTGGCGTGTAACGGATGGTGACATGGCATATAATGGATGGTTACGTGGAATGCTTGCATGTTCAGAGAAATATATCAATGACTTGTAGTGGGTCTCACATATATCACCTATATAGTTGTTATAGATATACATATATGATTCCACTTGTAATGTAAATTGTAATCCATATGATACGATATTTATAAGTTAATCCATATGTATATATTTTGTGACAAACACAAAAACAAAAATGTAAGGCAAGTTTTAGTGCATGTGCACAAATGCCACGATCATTTTGGCGGTCCAACTTATTTGGACCTGATTCCGGCCGGTCGGTCCGTCTAGAAGCGCTGACAGGCATCGCTACCCATCATCGGCCAACGGGCCTGACCCGCCCTTTCCTTTGGAAAGTTTCTATACAGCAACTCATATATCCAAAAACATCCAATTGCCTTTCAAAAAAACCATCCAGTTGAAATTCCAAAATAAAAAAATCCAAAATTCAAATCCAAAAAGTTCAAAAATTGTTTTCATTTTCGGAATCAGATGGTAAACACTGAGAGTGCCCTGTTGTCGTAACAGGCTTATTTGGGGCAGGCACCCCTCTCGCAGTAAATTTGCGAGATTAGACCACTCATCATGTCCCTTTAACTGCCTGAAGGATCATGTTTTAAATCCCTGCACCCACCCACTATTTTATAACATTCCCCTGCTCGCCGGCCTCAAACGCCAACCGATGTGGAACTAAAACACCCGCTGTGCTGAATTCTTTCTCGAAGCCTCTCCCTTCTCTACGGTAGAGAGAGGCGATCCAGGAGGCGAAACGGGAGGTGACAGTCGCCGCCGGCGGAGCCGGTGGTCCCTTCCGCCTCCGATGGCCTGTGGGTCGTCGGGAGGTGGCGGGGGCCGTTTGTCTCTCGCCGGCTGGTGTGGTAGGTCCTAGGTTAGGGTTTCCTTTCTCTAGGGTTAGGTTTTCGGCGGCGGCGGTGAGGCGGCGGCGGTGTCATCGTCATGGAATAAGGTCCTCCCAGTCTCTCCCCCGCCACGATGGTGCTTCACTCCGGTGCTATCAGCGAGCCTGTGGAGGAGGGGCTCCCAGCGTGGAGTCCCTGTACAGGAGTCATTTGCCGGTGGCTCGTCGTCAGGTGAGTTCGCCGGCTTTTGTGGTCAAGGATGCAGTGACAGCTTTGGGTCTGTTGGATGTCTGGAGAGTGGACCGGACTCGACTGTACCGCGGCGGTTTCGATCGTCGACGGCGAGCCTCGATCCAAGGTCGTTGGAGCTTGGGGCGCGGCCCCGGCCGATGTGCGAACGGCGATGCCTTAATCTCATCTGCGTGGGTGAGTGGATACTGTGGCTCTCTTCAAAGCCTCGTGGCGACGGAGCGCCTCCTGCCCTGGGCATGACGGCGACGGGCCTCCGGCTGCAACCGGCGGCTGCGAGATCTGGAGGATTCGGCCTGCAGTGGTCCTAGGGACCTACTTGTATTTTCTTTGTTTTTTAGGGACCTCTGTGTCAAAGGGTCGAGCTGCTGTCCTTTGTATCCTTCTGTAGCGTATCTGCACTTGTACGGTGTATTTGTACTATCCTTATCTTGAATACAGGTACGTTTGATCAAAAAAAAAACACCCACCGTGCTAGACGAATTCGCTACATTCGTGATTAACATAGCGGAGTGGGCTTCGAAGCCTTGTTAGTTACTCCTTGTCTAGTTGGGCTTAGCCCAGTTGCATATCTATCTCGTCGATTTTTTAATTCTTTTTATATTATTTTTTTGTTTTTCAAAAATATACCATGGATCTTAAATTTGGCAAAACTATACTACAACCGCCGTACCCTATGGCGGTAGGGACCAACTGTCATAGGTCACGACGGTTGGAGATGCTAGTGCCCAACCGCCGTAAGTTTGAAAAGGATATACTGTACCCTAACGCCATGGGCCACAGCGGTTGCAGGTGCTACAATACCTACGCGGAGGGTACTGTTCACAACCGCTGTGGCCGGCCCACAGCAGTTGCACTGTAGCATCTCCAACTGTCGTGGCCCATGGCGGTTGGTCCCTACCGCCATAAGGTATAGCGGTTGTAGTATAATTTTGCTAAATTTGAGATCTATTATATATTTTTGAAAAACAGAAAAAAATAATATAAAAAATAAAAGATTCTATCTCGTCGTTTAGACACCCAAGCACCGCAGCCCACAGTAACTTCCTTCATTAACTAGTACTGCCTCCGTTCTTAAATATATGACGTTTAGGACAAACAATTTAGTTCATTTTTAACTAAATAGCTTGTCCTAAACGACATGTATTAAGAACAGAGGGAGTATACTAGAAAACCTCGCGGCGTTGCCGCGGATGGCTAGTGGTGGGCCCTGTTTTTATTTTTTAAGTCCAATTATATTGTATAGTTTCGTTGCATGTGTAGGTAAATTTCATGTTTTGATCCTTGTTGCTTCCGCGCGTGGCATGGTTTTTCATGAATTCATCTCGTTTTCATGCTGTCTGTTGTGGGAGAAGATTATTATAATATTGTGCCACTTAATATAATGGGTCATATATATGGTTGTATGCTCCCTAGAGAAATTGTATTTGAGGATTTGAGTAAGGAGCACAATTGTTATTAATTTGGGCTCACAAAGAAAATGTTGTGCTGAACAGAAAAGCAGGTGAACTCTAATTACCATAATCGCCACATCTGATTCGCGTTGTGTGATCCATGTGCTTATGTTGTAGCCCATCATATATTTTTTTCTCATATATAATTATCAATAGTTGTCATGTTTTTGGAATACTTTACATTTGAAACATGTAAAATGAAAGTAATATGGTTATGAGAGTAACCATGGAATGAATTTTGGTGCACCTAATGGATAGTTCTAGGGAGAAGGGAATTACACTATTGATTGATGTGTTTCGCGTTTTTGCAAAAATAAGTGATTTAATCAGGGTGTTTTATGCAATATTTTTTACGATGTAATTTTTGGATGGAATTTCTTTCTTTGTCAAGGATTTGTTTGCAAAAGTTATTAACCTTATCTCTTACTATTCCTGTCAGACTGCTCCCTACCTCCCCTTTTGAGCGGTGCCACGGATCCTCGGAGGCCAAAGCCTGGGTCGCCGGCTACCTGCTGTGGCTGCCTTCCTGCTAGCCTGGGGTGCGCCAGGCTGTGGCTGCTGCGCCGGTCGCTTGGGGAGCGCCGGCCGTGCCGACTGGGTGCGCGCGGCGGTTGCCCGTGGGATCAGTGGCGTAGCTAGAAAAAAATTTCAACTGGGGCGAACTTCTAATGACAAACTAAATTGAAACCAACAACATAGCAATCCAAATTGCATTAATGCATTCATATATTGCAATCACACAATTTGAATACGAAATTGTGATATTACCTGAAATTTGAAGAATAAATTGATAGTTTTTGCACTAATGCATCACATATGGTAAATTCAAAAGTAAATATAGGAAATAAGAAATAGATGAACCTGTAAATTAGATAAAGACATCATTTAGCAAATAGCAAGTAATACTAATGGTTCGTACTAAAAAAGCAAATAATACTAATAATACTAATGGTTAACATCTTTAGCAAATTAGCAATTGATACAAGCACACAACGATTAGCAATTGCCTGGGGGTTGTGCGTCTGCTACCTGTCTGCGTGCGCACTGCTGCTGCTGGAGCTGTTGGGCCTTTTTACGAATTTTGGGCTGCTAGACTAGTGGGCCGGAAGGTAAGAAGGTAACAAATAAAGGCCCAGTTGGACAGGTGTTCGGTGTTCTTCTACCTTAGAATGCGTCGGAGCCAAGAACCGAGCAGCCGCCATGGCGGCCAGGAGTTCTGCTGGAGCTCGGATTCTCACCAGAGAAGAAGGGAGGGTATTTGGAATCCCAAATCTAGCTGGGGCGGCCGCCCCACCTCGCCCCAACGTAGTGGCTCAAGTGCGCGAGGCCGCACCAGCTCCTACACGGCGGTTTTCCTGGCCGGTGCTCTCTGGTGGCGTCCATTTCTCCTCTCTCGTCTACTCTTCTCCCTTTTAGGCTCTTCGATCTGCTCGTCGTTGTCGCCTCTTTCTCTTCCGACCTCTTCTCTTCTCCCTTTGCAGACCGTGGCTCCAGATCCGGCACCTGCTGTGGCGCACCAGTGTTGCTCGGGTGCCGCGCCGCAGCTCGAGCAGCCTTGTTGGGGCGCACAGCCGAACCCTTTCCTTGGACTGCAGGATGATTTTGGGAAAGATCAGGAACTTCTTTGCAAGTAAACCGCTACTCGTCCGATCCAAACCGTTCATGCGCCCGATTTGACGACCGAGAGCTGCGTGCTACGTGGACACGCTCCCAGGCTGCGATATTGGCCAAGAATCATAGGTAAAGAAGATTGCCCGTGCTAACGTTACAGGAAAATGCTTAAAACTGTTTTTTTATAAAAGTTGTAAACAAAATTGTATACATCTAATAAAAGGTGAACTCATGGAACAGGTACATTTTAATTCCTTTCGCCGTATTCTTTTCCTTGAGCCGTTATTTTTTGCCCAGAAAAAAAGGAACTGGTCGTATGCAAATCTGCAAATGCAGGTAATGTGTTACAAAGAACGCTAAAATAAAAAAAGGAAATTTTAACTTCTAAAACGGTACTGACAGATTGGAATGATTTGTGGTACATCGTGCCATATTACTAAACATAGGAATGTGGGTTGAAACAGGACAATACAAATATTGAAACAAGACTACACCACAATGCATCACTTTCACAGTTTAATTCACATTTATTGACCCTGTTTGGATACTCCAACAGGGTTAGAGTTAGAGTTTGTTTCTAACTCTAGCTCTAGCCCTAAACTAACTCTAACTCTAACTCTAGAGGTGTTTGGATGGAATGGTTAGAAACTTAGAATGACATTAAATGTACTTTTTCAATCATTAGGTGTGGGTGGAGGGAGAGAGAAAAGTCACTTTTTGGTGGACTCAACATGAACTAGCTCCAATAAGTACCTCTTGGGTGGGATAGTTTTTTGGTTGGGTTAGATGCAAACTAGCCCAATCTAACCCTCATGTTTGGATATTTTAATTTATACCGAGGATGGAAAGAGACTGGTGCAACTTCTCAGCCAGAAACTTCAATGCCTAGGTCTCTGGCTGACTTTGTACCATGAAGTATTTTGCCGCTGTATGGATTTCAAGTTCACCCAAGCATCTGACTCCCTCCCAGATCTCGTTCATCTGATGTGCACTTTCCTTTTGCCACGTGATGATGGCGGCGCCCCTCTCTTCTCAATTCCCAATCCCCTTCTGATCTCACTAGAACTCCTCTCGGTCCCTCTCCTCTCTTTTTTTCGTTTTGCGGGTTCACAACAACACTGGGCCCCGTTAGTTGGTCCGCATAACACCACTTCCTAACGCAGGCTCAAGTTGGGCTGTCCAGCGGTCTTGCGGCGTGATCCCGACCGCGTTGGCCTATCCAGTGGCGAAGCCAGGATTTCGGCGTAGGGGGGACTGAGCAAAACCATAAGCCATGGTGTGGGACCAAGGTTCAAAATTTTTGTCGATTTCAATCTGTTTCATGGTGACCAAAATCACTGTTTGCTCGAAATTTCATTCACTTCATGAAAAGATTCATTCACTTCAAATCAAAAGTTCTTCGTTCTACAGTTTTTGATTTGAGTAAATGAACATTGCATCACCAGGTCCATGGCTGTGAGCCGCCGCTAGTAGCAAGGTGTCCACACCGCCCCCAGCAGCAAGGACTCTACGCCATCGCGCGAGCCCCAAAAGGGTAGCCGCGCCTCGCATGATGTTGGTGCTGGTAGCTTTTATATTGTTAGAGATATGCAAGAGCGAAATAGCAACCATATGTTGCAAGAGGTGTGGCAGTAACAGATCAAGTCTACTGGAGATGGGAATAAAGAACATAAGCATGATTGATTTAGATATTTAATGAAACAACTTTTTGACTTTACATCGTGGGATAAGCCTGCAATTCCTGACAATGGAAATGAAATGGGTGATGAGCTGAACTATCCTAATCCTCAGCTGGTGGTATTTACCTGGCCAAGATTTTATGGTTACCTTGTGAGAAGTAAGCTTACATCAGGTTATAACATGCTACAAACATATATGGTTAGCTTAATCACAGAGCATAAAAAGTTCATTGTCCTTCATGTGGTTTGCTACAATGTATTTCAATGAGTCAAAAGTTAAATTATTGTCTTACCTTAGGCAAGGATAGTAGCATGAATTTCCATGCTTCCTATTTGCATCTTAATTAGTCTATCTACTCGTCAATTGCATGTATGGCCACTTCCATTCTTGTTTCTGCAGAAACTTGAACATGATTATTTGGTGGTCAGTAAATGAAACAGCTGCAGAGGCAACTCATCAAGCACTTGGTGCGCATGGTCCATGAAGAAGGCATTGGTGAGCAACAGAATATGGAATTAGAGAGCAGGACTGCAGGAGCAATCACCATGGTCTGTGCCGGATTGCACACGGAGCCCCAGCTTGCAGCCTGTTCGTTTGGCTGGTGGCTGGTGCTGATTTGTTCTGAGAGAAAAGTACTGCTGGCTGGTTGCTGGTGGCTGGTTTGTTCTGAGAGAAATGTACTGCTGGCTGGTGGCTGATAAGCCAAACGAACAGGGCGCAAGTCCAAATCGAGGTTGTCCTCGTCCCTATGCGGTACGCCATGCACTTGACAGGAGTCATGGCGGTAACGACATCATAATGTCGGCAGCGCAGCCTCTAGCGTTGCTTGTCTCAAGCAAGCAGAAGCTCCTCTCGAGCAAGCAAAGCGGAAGCAGCAACACACCAACAACTCATCTCCCATCGATTCCGGCCATGCGCCCCCTCTGCTGGCCTGCTCCTCCACCCCACGGCTCAATTCCGGCCGCGCCGCTGTCGCTCCTCCGTCCCGCCGCACGATTGCTCCTCGGTGCGGCCGGATCTGTCCATGCCGCCTCTTCCTCGCCTGCCAAACAAGGACCGGGGCCATTCCTGTCGGCTGCCATGTGAGGAGGTGGGGTTGGAGCAGAGGAAAAGAGTGCCATGGGGCAAGTGCAGAGAGAAGAAAGAGCACTACTGGAGGAAGAGGAGAACCTGAGCCCCCTGTTATGGCCCTTCTGCTCCGCGTCGGGAACGACCGCGGCGCCCCCGCTCCTCTGTGCCGTCGCGTGGGCCGGCCAGCGCACCCCTGCTCTCCGCAACCGCCGGCAGATGGCAGTCGCGGCGCCCCTGCTTCTCCACTGTTGAGTGGGCTGACCAGCGCACCCCTCTCCGCGCGGGCCTCCCTGAAGCTACCGACTGCCGTGGCACCACACTGGATTTAGGCTTACATGGCTGCTGTCACCGCCTCATTGCCCACATCGTACCGACGACTGGAGCGATGGGGGTGTACCTGGGAAGGTCCAACACGCATCGGTCGTCACTGCATCCTGCATCCGGCGCCTGCGCCTGCAGTCCTCACTCCTCCCGCCGGATCCGCACACACCGCCGTCCACCGTCGGATCCGCGCTCGGCCGGCCGGGGGAGGAGAGAAAGGGACGCGACACGAGAGCGTCGGCCACCAGGGGAGGAAAAGGAAGGGACGCGAGAGGAGGCGGCGTGGGCGGCCGTGACCGTGGGTCTCCTCGAGTCCCCTCGGTGCACGGGTGGGTGTGGGACCGAGAAGGGGGCGGCGGGGGCGCGCGTGTGCGGGGAGGAGGGGATTGATTCGGGGATGTGAGTGCACTTTCTCTTACTCACTCATTCACATCCCAAGGTTGAGCGCTCCCCCGAATCAATCCCCTCCTCCCCGCACACGCGCGCGTATTTTAGCATCACACGAATAAATCCGTAAGCGCACAGATACTGTTGTAGTTTTCACCTCAGTGTATTCCAAGGGTATCGAATCCAACGGAACGTGTGTGTACTAACTCCGTACTAGTCGGTCCAAGGACACACCTAGATAAGAGGCAAGGATAGGGAGGAATCCTAAAGATATCACTATAGATGAGATTAAAGGTCGATCTCTAGATAGAACTTGGCTTAGGGTACTGATAGCCCTGACTTAACAGGCGATTCCGGCACGTAGATCCATGTGGAACGAAACTCTGACTATATCCAGCCACGGAGGATCAACGAAGGCCAGGTGGGCTGTCACTACCACCTGGACTATCTCTACCTAACCTTGGGATAAGCCGAATGAATGATAACCGGTAGCGTGACACAACGTCTACGTTGTGGTTACTGCCGTAGCCAACAGACTACGACACTCTGTACTTATAGAACTACAACTACGGAAAAGAACTGATCTCACTCACTATATGTACTACTAGCTTATACTAAAGGCATACAGGAGAGAACTCGACCTCGTACTATGCTTCCAACGTATACGAACGACTTACAGCAGACGAACGCATAAACCCAAGATCTACGCACTAGCAGAGGAAAAAGTCTATTCATGCAACCTAGCATAAACTATTAGAAAGGAATCACGAATGTCAGTTTGGTCTAATTGGAACATACAGGAATATCCACTATATTCTAATTGACGAACACACATACAAACGGATATGAGAACTATGAACTTGTGCCACAAGATCAACGGGTTGTGTTCGTGAAGAACACAAGCCTCTAAATCAAGAACACACGAAGAACAAAAGAACATATCACCTATGCAAGAATGCTACTTTAGTCTAATTAGAAGAATACAAGAATACTCACTTTAGTCTAAATGAAGAACAGCAACATCGTAGAGGCACATGCCTCTCTCTCTCTCTCTCCCTCTCTACTCTAAACACTAGCTAGGAGAGGAGCCTTGGATAGGTCAAGTGTGTCATGGACATATGGCATCCTACGTGGCAACACGTCGCCACGTGGCCTCGTGTGGGTCCCACCAGGGCCACATGATGTGATCTTGTGAGTCGCATATCTCATTCATACGAACTCCGACGTAGGCAAATAATATATCCATTTCGATCGTCTCGACGAGCGTGTCGCAATGGTACAGTCCAAATTGGTATTTGAGGTCATTATGGATGACATCCTATATAAACCATTGGATCACTTGCTCTCAATTGTATCATTTAACATATATTCCGGTGCATCCTGCAACAAAAGCTAGAAACACCAACACTAGTCGAAATTGTTAGTATAAGCCCTATTCTAGTGTTGATGATCACTTTTCATTCATTTTATGTAGGAGTTGACGTCATAAAACTGGTACTTAATAGCTGTCAACAACACCCCACACTTGACCTTTGCTCGTCCTTGAGTAAAGGAGAATGGATCAAGGTGAGACATGATATTCAAAGGTTTGAGCGAGCATAAGAGATATTCCAAACCATACCTTGTACTCATGAACTCTATGGAGTGTCTATCATGCCATCTTGGGTAGTTGAGGAATGGAACAGTCATGACTCAAATCACTTCTATTCCTCATGTCAAGTAACTTGGGGTTTTACAATAAATTTTCAAAAACAAAACATTGCTTAGCTCCTCATTTGATTCTCTCATGTCGCTCAATGTGTATATGTCCTCACCAAGACATTAGACTTGCCTTTCTTCATCCTACTTCTAACGATGGCTATATGTGGAGCTCAGGGTAGGATAAAAGATAAAGCATACTTGCATCGCACCTATTGCAAAGTCAAAAACCGGATCCAAGAAGAAAATCAAGTCATGCAATCAGATCAAGATGTGCACATGTATGGATGTGATGGATATGGTAAGGTGGATACTAAACCCGGAATGGGTGCTAGATATTACCATATATATATGATGAATGTTGTGGTGATGGTAAGGTGGACACTAGCCTCGGAGCGGGTACTAGTTAGTACCATCAAAATTATTGGAACTCCTTTTTGCATGATTCCATCTCTCTCCCTTTTTCTTCTTTCTTTTGGACGTGGGCTACCTCTCTTTTTTTCTCCTTTTTTCATGCCTTGGGCATTTTTTCACTCATGCTTTGAGCATGTTATTTTTTCTTTTTTTGCATAGCCCATATCCTTTTTTCAAAGATACTTTTGGAGAGAGAGGTCACACCATACATGGAGCTTTATTTTTATGGAATGGATGGATGATACAATGCTAACTCCCAGTGTAGAAGCATAGCAAGGGGATATGGAGTGCACATGAATCTTGATCATGAAAACATGAAAAGAATTCTCACAAGGGTCACAAAAATTTGACAAAGCTCAATGCAATAACAAGCAGCATATGAGTATAAGGTTTCCAACTAGAAACATCATATGGCTTTGGTAGGACTTTGGCATATCAAAGAGGAGCTTTGCAAAGGGTTTTCAAGTTTTCAAATAAAATTCCCAAGAACTCAAACATTCAGAGAGAAGATCATATCATCAAACCATATCACAAACGCCAAGTACTTAGATGAGCATGAGTTCCCTAATGATATTTGTTCACAAGCATCAAGATAAAAAGCAAGCAATAAAACATATGCAAGCCAACCACATGAAAACATGTAGAGCAGGTCGAGAACGATTTCATGAGTTTGATTTAGCGGATAAGAATTGAAACTCATTCAAACTCATGAATCAGGGAGAGTGAGATAAAGGGTGCACATACCATTGGTCCTGAAGAAAAGGGGATCAAGGAGGACTAGCAGTGGTTCGGCTGACCCATGGGGCAGTCGGCTCACTCTAATTTACCTTGTCCGTTGTCATGAAAGCGCAGTCAAGGTTGTGCAACGCCTGTGTTAGAGATCTCAAGTGTGTATGTCGATGATAAGCTTGGGAGATCTCCCCCACACTTGTTCATGTACCTGGTGCTGTCTTCAAACAAAAAATGGGAACAAAAGATGGACTCCACTGGTTCGCGAACCAGGAAGTCTTTATTCGAAAAGCAAACATTTTTTTTGTTTTTTTATTCACCATGAGGCCTAGCTTAAACAAGGCTAGAGATGGCAACAGGTAAAAACCCGTCGGGTAGTACCATTTCATACCCGCACCCGCCAACTCTAACTCTACCTGTTAAAAAACCCATACCCGCATACGGGTACAAGTTCTTACCCATACACGCACCCGCGCGGGTTTTTTTACCTGTCGGGTAACCCATACCCGATAGCATGCTCATTATAATCTAATATAATTGGAAACATAACACATGAGAAAGTGCATGTATCAACAAATTGGAATAAATAAAAAAGATAAATTATAATTCTAAACCAATTAATAGTCTAATGAAGCATAAAATTATTAGTTAGTTATTAATATTAAGCTACCCTTCACTAACAATGTGCAAATTTACAAGTTTATCACATATTGTAGACGGGTATATTTTACCCGCGGGTATGGGTAGTATGCACCCGTACCCGCACCCGCTTACCCGATGGGTACATGATATTGCCCATTTGTGTACCCGCGGGTAGAGATATGTTTCCATACCCGGCTTCTTATCGGGTAAAACCCGTCGGGTACTCGGGTTTCGGGTACCCATTGCCATCTCTAAACAAGGCTGACATGCCTTGGCTGACCTTCCCATTTGAATCAAGCTCGATGACTTACCCCATTTGGATTTGAAAATTCCTGCAAGGGTTAGTCCGCATATACAACCAATATCCATACAAGCATTAAATATAAGGTTCATCAATCAAACTCGACGCCATGCCTTGTTTGATTGAAGAAGATAGTTTTAACCTAAACATCATGTTTAATTTAAAACAACCTATGAATGCACGTAGCTAAACATGCACTCAAACCATAGCATCACAAACATAGATAAAGGAAGCACAGAATCATGATCAAGCTATTTCCAAACGGAGATAAACATGAGCATAAGACGGTGAACATCAGGCAACCTCCCGAAAGGGCTTTGTTTAAAGTCAAAAGCAGGACGTACCTAGCTAGTTGGGCAAGATGCAAGAGCTAACATCATCTCCAAACCAGGATAAGATTTGGATGAGAGGAACTTTACTCAGGATGCTCACATACCTCCCCCACACTTGAAGTTTGCATTGCTAGGCAACAAAACTCAAGTGTGTGTGGAGATCAAGCTTCCTTTTGTAATGTTTCCTCACCAAAAACTACCAAAGTGTCGAGGTGATGTAGCTCACATGTTCTTAGGTGCTACCTGTCCGTCGTTCTTTATAATCTCCATCTAAAAGGTTAGGTGTAACACCCTAATTTTACAAAAATTTGTTTTCAATAAAATTTGTTAGAAACAAGGTTTGAATTTAAAGAATATAAGGTGTATTTAAATTTTTAGGCATTTAAATATATTTTTGAAAATTAATAAATAAATATAGGAGTTTATTGTTGCATGTCATGCTGGTGCATTATTTTTGTTTGGTTGAATTCAAATTTGAATTTGAATTCAAAGTGTTTTAATCCTTTTAAAATTTCAAACTCCCTTTTCTTTTATTCCTTAATCCTTCCTTCCTTTCCGGCCTGTTTTGTGTTTCGGCCCAGCCACAGAAGTCCACTGGTGCTCCCTGTTCTTTCCCCGCCGCTCGCGTTTGCCCCCAAGCAAGTGGCCCAGCGTCGACCCGCGTAACACCACCCTCTACCGCAGCCGCTGACGTGTGGGGTCCCCCTGTCATTCCCTTCCTTCCGCCGTCCCTGTCCCGAACTCGATGCCGCGGCCGAGTCCCGGCCACCCCCATCTCCGAGACGCCCTGTCCCGCACGCCAAGCCCCGCGCCCGGCCTTTATAAGCTACCGCGCCGCGCCGCCTCCTCCAAACCCGCCACGAAACCCTAGCCGCCGCCGTCGCTGATCCACCGCCTCGCCGCCGTTCCGTCGACAAGAAGGCCACCTGGAGAACCGCAAGGAGGTGAGGAACCCCCAGAGCCGCTTGTTCGCGTCCAGGTGCTCTACTTCGCGAGTTTGAGCTTGTCGGTGTTTCTTTTTCCACCGCCGCCGCCTCGCCGAGCTGCGAGTCGTCGTCGTTGCCCGAGCCGCCTTCCCGAGCCCCTAGATCGATCCGTCGTCGCGCTAGTGATCTCCCTGACCAATCTGCGTAGCAATTCGAGCACCCTAGGTCAAGATCGAGCAAGTTCGCCGGAGAACCTCTGCTGCACCGCCGCTCGTCGTCGACAGCGCCGCCGCCGAACGCTTGTGGTTCACCTCGGCCATCCGATCGAGATCCTACGGCTCGGATCAAATCCAGCCGGGGTCAATACCGGTCAGCCGGTCTAATCCCCCGCGTGGCTGTGCTGTTTTGCAGAAAAGCCCCTGATCTTTTTAATATCACAAGCCGGTCCTTCCACCAGTCAAAGATCCTTTCAGTTAGGTCCTGTTTCTTTTGTTTTAACCCTTGAGCTTTATAGTTTTAGTGCCCGAGGTCCAAACCTTAAGTTTTTTTTCACCCAAGCCCCCTCTAATTTTCAGTTTCTTTATGTTTTAGCCCTCAGTTTCTTGCTGTTAGGCCCCTGTAACACTAGTTTCTTCGCAGATAAGCTCTTGCACCTTCGTTTAGCTATTCTTCTTCGTTTTAGCTCCGTTTTAGTGTTCTTTATGTCCAAACGATCGTATAGAAGAGTAGAATAGCTTTTTGCCTCTGTTTTGCTTTGATAATACTATTTGGTGCTTGTATCTTATTTTATTCTATTGTGTGCTTGTATGTACCTTGATGTGATGCGTAGAGAATGTTTGGGCTGAAGGATTTGAAGACCAAGAAGCTGAAGTGTCTGAACAGCAACAGGGATTTGTTGAAGGCAAGTCTTCCTTGATGCATACTTGTTTACCTATACAACATGCATTTAATTCACTGTTTTTACTTTTTGCTTGCATTAAATTGATGGGACCCAACTAAGGACTTGACTAGATTATTTTTATCCCTTTACCTTGAACAACCTGGGTTTTAATTTATTGTTGGGTAGCTCTTGCTATGCTTAACTTGGTGGATGGTATTAATGAATTTCATGAAACTTGATTTATTTATGTTATACCTTTATTACTACAAGATCACCTTGTTTAATTGGAACATGGAGCGACCACCCAGGATAACAGTGCAACCACAAGGCTATATGGCTCTGGCTTGGCTAATTAATTAGGGACTCTAGTGTTGGGGTGACCTTACCTGATAAGGGCAAGGGGGAGCGTTAGTCAAGGTATAGACTCGCTCTAGTAGGGAGCTGGGCTTTGCTAAGACACGGTACCTACTAGGGGACTTTATGCTTTGCGGCGGCTCGGAACCTTCGCGGGTTGTTTCACACTAGGGAAACTTTGTAAAGGCCTCGTAGCATCCCTATGCAATCACACCTCGCAATTCTCTATGATAAGATGGGGGAACAAATCTATCGCGCATAGCTACCTTAAGGTCTTCCCAAGTCGTAGGTGCTCTACCATCCCCAACTAGACCAGTCCACCAGACAATAGCAAAATCTTTAAATTCACTAGTGGCTTGTCTAACTTGATGGTGTTCAGGTACAAGGTGGGCAGCAAATTTCTGTTCTATCATCATCTCCCAATCAAGATAACCCTCAGCATCATAATGACCCGAAAAAGATGGTATAGTAAATTTAATCTTTGCATAAGGATCGTCAGGAGCATGATTGTTATTACCTTGCTGTTGGCGGTGTGGCATACCTTCTGTGTTCTGACGAAGGCGGCGACGTAGTCGTAAATCTCTGGTAGCCGCTTCATCATAATTACCTTCTGCATCAAACACCGCATCATCGGGAAAACGTGGAGGAGGAGGTGGTGGCGGTGCATGTTGTCGCATCTCCAACACAGCAAGTCTGTCGACGATCTCGGACAATCGTCGATCCAACCTCTCGTAATTCTTGCCAAGGTCCAATGCAATGAGCGCATCATGCACTGACTTGTTGACCGTCTCCTCCATCTGCTCCTTCATGAGCTTGGTGTTTGCCTCAAGATCTTGGCGGCTAACACATTCATTAAAGTCTGTAGGGATCGTTGCTTCTTCTGCATCGCCTGCCATCGAAACACCAAAACAGGAAACAAACGGTGAAGGTTATCCCTAATAATCGCACTACACGCTCCTCTCAGGTGGCACACAGGAACACGCTCTATTGTGTCTTACCAAGCTCTTACAAGTGTCTGACGAAATACAAAGCAAATGATGGTACAATCAGAGGCTGGTTCGTGATACTTACCAAGAGGGAGTGAAACCGCGATTGCAAGGTCAAAGCTGTATTGATCAGAAGAAAATATGTGGAGCTTGGGAGGCCAAAATAGAATATCAAAGGATTAGCAAATATCGAGTGCAGATTAGCGAAGTTCAATAAGTGTCCAAAGCACAAGTCACAATTGCTGGCCAAGACGGGTCCTATCGTAGCACAACAAGGTAAAAGTAACAAGGAACGATGGACAAAAACTCAAAGAACCAGCAGAATGGCAGTTCTGTAAATAGAGCAGTTTTTTCAGCACTAGTAGAAATAAAAAACTGGCACTTCCAAAGAGGTACTAGCAAATGAGTTGATCTTTGGCCGAAATTTTTACCACTGAACTAAGATCACCAGAGATGGAAGCACAAGAAAATTCACCTGAAACAAAGGTGTATTGCGGCCTAGGGAAATTCTGGAACTTTTTCAGAAATCCCTCAAAACGTGTAAACAATTTTTTTCTTTTTCTTCCTGATTTTTTTTTGATTTTTTTGAGAACGGCCTGACCGACAAAGTGGGTGAATCGTATGTGCAACTTTTTGTTGCCAAGCTCCTGTAAAAATTTCACCAAAAATGGAGCACCGAGCGAAAAGTTATGCCTGTTTTATGGAAGGTACCTCAACCTATGTTTTCCAAAGGCACAAATTGGCAGGAAACGCAACGGTGGCTATGGAACGCAGGGGCACAATCCTCCCTGGTATAAGCAGTAGGTATTGCAAGATTATGAATCAACGAGGGGCACACAGGCGGTTTGCAACCTATCTATGGCTGGCGTGGCGGGAATTCACACAAGGCGGCTAGCGAAGGCAAGTCGAGTAATGTGGTGGCTCGACTTGTAATCTGGAAAAGGTGGATGGGATAGCGGCGGAAACAAATAATAGCGATGGAGCGGTTGAACTACGATGACGAACACGACCTAAACCAGCAACAAGACTCAAACACGGACACAAACTCAACAAAGCAATCTGAAAACGAAATTGCAAGGCTAAACAGGGTTGTAGGACAGCGGAATTTTTTTTGAAGCTTTTTTTGTGGACTATGGGACGAAGGCGAAAACTCTCAAAAACTATGGTAAGCCTGACGGTGATACCTGAGTCTCTGATTACCACTTGATGGGGACGTGGGTTCCCGATCTTCCGTCAGGAGGAGTAACTATCGATTTGGTGGAGATGTCACACAAACGATCCGGCTTCCAATCAACACGACTAGAACCCCGCAATCGCAGCACCACTTCTCCTCTGGTTATCAACCGTGCACTGCGCGATTGACCTCGCCACGAGGGCTAATCCTTGCCTGAGAATCGAAGACACAAGCAAGAACAAGAAAGAACACAATCTAGAATATTGCGGATGAATGATTAAGTTCATAAGTTGGGGTCTCACAAACCGATCGAGCGGCAAACTGTTCTTGACAGAATGACTTAAGCAAAACCCAAACCCTAATGAGGGTGGCGGCTACAGAGATATAGAGGTTAGGGGCGTGACCCCCTCCCTGGACGCGCCCCTAATGGGCTGAACAAAGATACACGGCCCAAAGGCCAAGATACGGTGTCGCAGCACCGAGACAGATTCTGAACGTCATATTGCTCGGACGATTCCCGTCGACTCCGGTTGAATTTGGGCCTGAAACCAGTGCCATTGGAAGCTTCTTGAAATTATCTTTCCATCCATATATAGTACGTCCAAATCCGACTCCGTATGCGACCTGAGCGTCCATTTTACGATGGGCTGTTCCTGGAGTCCGAAACTGAAACGAAGTCGAATCGGTTTGGGCCTCCACCTTGATCCGGACGTCCTTGCTGGTCTTCCACGCCTCCAAGTCCTTCCCCATGTCCATGCTGGTCCTCTCCTTCATTCCTAAGTACAATTAAATCATTAGGTAGCACACTATTCTCAAATGCACAAGAATAAATACATAGGAACGAGCTCACCTGTAAATTCAATTGTCTTGCGCGTGAGCGAGTAATCGGACCTTGAACATCAACTAGAGGAGTGTTGTTTGTATCCATGGGAGTGATGTCCTCATCAGCATCGTAATCAAGAGTTTGAAGCTACCATTGGGAGAAACACCAAAGGGACCACAGGTGATAACGAGATTTTTGCGAGTCAGCCGACACAGTCCTGTGTCATTGACAACGGTAAGGAACTGGCTAGCTTGTGTATTATTACAACTATTGAGTTAATGAACATTTAACCAAACTATGTTTTACTTCTATATATAAAGGTATCACACAGACCGACCCTCTGGGTGACAGAATTTTGATTTCATCTGATGCCGGAGTAGCAGGTGACAACATTACCTGATCTGGGGGAAGGGTTGGCACTTTATATGTGTCTCACCTGCCATTCTACTTCTGCAGGGACTTCTAAACATGTTGATGTTCATGAGAGGTGTACTGCCACTCAACCATCGGTTGTTGAAGGTATGTGCCCATGAATTGTGAATGGCGTGAGACATGAGAGCTCTTTCGGTTCATATTTTGCAAGTTTACCTATGTCCGTCTCACCAATGTTGTGCATGTGTTGCGTTAGATGGTGATGAGAACGTCGTGTTCGAGGAGGACGAGGAAGAGGATGAAGGCTACCTTTTTGCGGGACAAGGTAGTTTACCTCGATGCAATTATCCTGCATTATTAAATTACCAACATAATATAACACCCTTGACCTATGCTTTATATTATAAAAGAGGATGATGATCAAGATGACCTGGAAGCCGATGTCACGATGGAAGATGACGATACCATCGAACCCGATGTACCGGATCCATTCGGTGCGGTCTATGCCAATGTCAAGGACGAGACCCACTTGCTAAAGCCTGTGGATAATTGCGAGTTCTGCAATGCAAAGAAGTTTGAGGGAGAACCGAAAGGATTCTGCTGCCGTAGTGGAGCTATTCATATAGCCCCCGCCGACCCGCCCCCAGAACAACTCATGCGGTTGTGGACGGCCTCAGACGACATTTTCGTGAGCACATCAGACATTTCAATAGCCACTTCTCATTCACTTCTCTGTACTGCCAACTTGATGGTGCGACCACCGACACCCGGAAGTGTGGTATTTTCACTTTTCGTGCGCATGGTGCTCTTTACCATAATGTCAAAAACTTTGGGAAAGAAGAGAAGTATGAACCATCTCACCTCGAGCTTTATTTCTACGACAATGATCCAGCTCTTGATTATAGGCTACAGAAGTGTCGTGAGAAGACCGAACAGAGAGATAGAGAGGTCATTTGTACGTTGGCTGGCATCTTAAATAGTGGCATTAATCCCTACTCCGATCACCTTCGCCCTATGGGAGAGGTAGAGGATTTTTCGGATGTCCATATTGAGTTCAACCTTGATCAACATCTGGATCAGAGAGTATATAACAAGCCTTTAACGTATGAGGTGGTGGCCGTATGGATCGAGGGAAGTGAGCATCGGGGTCAGTTCGATAATAGCGTTGTGCTCCACGGGAAGGATAGGTCATTGAAAGGCATCCGGTCGTATCATGCGTGCTACGACCCCCTCTCGTACCCTCTCTTCTTTCCAAGAGGAGAGTTCGGGTGGCACAACTGCATTCCCAAAGTTGGTGTGACTGATGCGCAGGTGCAGGCGGCCCGAGCCAAACGCAAGGCACGTATGCAGGAGGGTGGAGATGATGACGCGGGTAATTGCATAAATCCTTCTTAATGGACTAATATGATTCTATGAACATGTCTCACGATACTAACTGAACATCTGTATGTGTGTAGGTTTCGCTGGAAATTTATGTGTTTCCGTTCGTGATTACTACGCCTACAAGTTTCAGATGCAGCCTGGTATTTTCAATCCAATACTGTATGGCAAGCGTCTGTTCCAGCAGTTTGCTGTCGACACCTATGTGAAGATAGAAAGCTCGCGTCTTGACTACTACCGCTTCAATCAGGATAAAGTGAGGGCTGACTTATACCAGGGTTTGGTTGACAGCTATCGTACGGGCGTGGAAGACGCGAACGAGGTTGGGAAGCGTACGGTGCTATCACCGACTTTCATTGGCGGTCCTCATGATATGCGGCGATGGTACATGGACGCGATGGCTCTGGTGCGAAAGTATGGAAAACCGGATATCTTCCTCACCATGACGTGCAATCCAAATTGGGAAGAGATAAAGAATGAGTTGTATCCAGGACAACAGGCGCAGGACCGTCCAGATATCGTGTCTCGAGTGTTCAAGGCGAAGTTGGATGAGCTGAAGAGGCGGTTGTTGCACAACGACATACTTGGAAGGGTACGTGCATACGTATATGTTGTTAAGTTCCAGAAGAGGGGCTTGCTACACGCACACTGGTTGCTGATAATGCAAAAGAAGTTCAAGATCACTTGCCCTGAGCAGTATGACATGCTTATCTCTGCGGAGCTGCCAAACAAGAAGAAATTTCCTGAGCTCTATAGGATGGTGACGAAGCATATGATGCATGGACCGTGCGGGGTGCTTAATCGTGAATGCCCGTGCACAAAGGACCGTCCTTCATGCAAGAACCGTTACCCTCGACCATTCTGTGATTCAACATCACAAGGCAAGGACTCGTACCCGATGTACAGGAGACGTGATGATGGTCATAGGGAAAAGATTCGAGGTCACATGCTGGATAATCGATGGGTTGTTCCGTACAACCCGTACTTGATACGTACTTTCAACTACCACATAAATGTTGAGGCATGCAGCAGCATTAAGTCTGTGAAATAACTTTTCAAATACATCTACAAGGGCCATGATAGAACATCTATTGCTGTTAGGGAAAATGGGAAAAAGGATGCCAAAGGAAATGTTGATGAGATCAAGGAGTACAGAGAGGCCCGGTGGGTAGGGCCTCCAGAAGCGATGTGGAGGATATACAGTTTTGACTTACACCAGTGTCACCCACCAGTTCTCACGCTGCAATGTCATCTCCCCGGCCAGCATATGGTTTCATTTCATAAACGTGACAAGGTTGAAAGGGTTATAAAGCGTCCGCGTATTGAGGAGTCAATGCTCACAGAATGGTTTAACTTCAACAGGCAGCATCCGGAAGCCCGCGAAATCTTGTATCGTGACTTTCCAAAGTATTATACATGGAACACGAAAGATAAAGTTTGGCAAACAAGGAAAAACTCAGTATACCAGGTCGGGAGAGTCGTATCTGTGAATCCAGCGGAGGGTGAACGCTACTTTCTTCGGATTCTTCTGAACAATGTCCCTGGAGCGACGTCGTGGGACAACCTCACGACCGTTGATGGTGTGCATTATCCTTCATTCCGTGATGCTGCAATGAGGCGAGGTCTGATCGAAGAAGACAAATCGCTGGATGAATGCCTTACTGAAAACAGCCTATTCCAGGTGCCATTCTCATTGCGTGGGTTGTTTGCTACAATACTGGTGTTCTGCGAGCCGAAAGATGTGCGAGGTTTGTTTACCACACATTTGGATGCGATGGCAGAAGACTACAAGCGCAACAATCCAAACCCGAACACGGTGGAGCAGATGGTTCTAGTTGACATCAGGAAAATACTGCAATCCATGGGTAAGGACATAAAGTCGTTCCCTCTTCCAGATATCGACGATGCATTTGATGATGCTAGCGGGGTCCCTCGTGAGATATTTGAGGAGTCGAGCATTGAGCCGAATCAGGAAGATGTGAGACTAGCTGATATGCTAAACAAGGAGCAGAAGGCTGCTTACGATGACATTATGTCAACTGTCGACACGGAACGAGGTGGCATTTTCTTTGTTGATGGACCTGGCGGCACAGGCAAGACGTTTTTGTACAGAGCACTTCTAGGAACCGTCCGCAGTCAGAACAAGATTGCAGTTGCTACATCTACATCTAGTGTTGCAGCATCTATAATGCCCGGAGGGAGGACGGCACACTCATGTTTCAAGATTCCCCTTACTCTTGATGAGAAGTGTTGTTGTAGCTTCACGAAACAGAGTGGAACCGCCAAGCTGCTGCAGCAAGCGTCTCTCATCATTTGGGACGAGGCGTCTATGACAAAGAGGCAAGCCATTGAGGCGCTCGACAACAGCATGCGTGATATAATGGGACGGCTAGATCTTCCATTCGGTGGCAAGACGGTTGTCTTTGGTGGAGATTTTAGGCAGGTCCTCCCTGTTGTACGGAAAGGATCTAGAGCTCAGATTGTCGGTGCTTCCTTACGGAAGTCATACCTTTGGGAGGACATGCAGCATCTTAAGCTTGTGCACAACATGAGGGCCCAGAGTGACCGTCCGTTCGCGGATTATCTGCTGCGCATTGGTGATGGCACGGAGGAGACAAATAAAGATGGTGATGTACGCCTTCCTGACGAAATATGTGTCCCCTACTCTGGAGATTCCGAGAAAGATCTTGACACGTTGATCGAAAGCATCTTTCCAGATCTCAATGCAAACATCACAAACAAGGACTACATCACCTCTAGAGCCATTTTATCAACACGTAATGATTGGGTGGATGATATTAATTTGAAGATGATCAACAAGTTCCAGGGTGGGAAGATGGTGTATCATAGTTTCGATGAAGCCGTGGATGATTCACATAACTACTATCCGGAGGAGTTCCTTAACACACTGACTCCCAACGGTCTACCTCCACATGTCCTAAAGCTAAAGATCGGCTGCCCGGTAATATTGCTTAGAAATATAGACCCTGCAAACGGACTCTGCAATGGAACGAGGCTGGTGGTTAGAAGGTGCCAAAGAAACTCAATAGATACCGAAATTGTTTTGGGAGACCATGCCGGAAAGAGGGTTTTCCTTCCTCGGATACCCTTGTGCCCCTCTGATGATGAGATGTTCCCATTTCAATTTAAGAGGAAGCAGTTCCCTATTAGGCTTAGCTTCGCCATGACGATCAACAAGTCACAGGGCCAAACAATACCTAATGTAGGAGTGTACTTGCCCGTACCTGTGTTCTCTCATGGTCAGCTCTATGTTGCTATGTCTAGAGCAACGGCCAGAACGAACATCAGGATCCTCGCCCTCCCGCCTAACGCAGAGGCAGAAGAGGAAGAGACTAGAAGGCAAGAAGAAAAGGACGCAAAAAAGAAAGCGAAGGGCAAGGGTAAAAAAAATGATGTGGTCAAAAAACAAAAAAGAGTACTACCGGTGAATGTCACATATACAAAGAATATTGTATACAGAGAGGTTTTGACACTGTAGCTGAGGTAAAATTATGATATTTATTATTCATGCGTATCTTTCATATTAATTCATATGCGTATCTTTCATATTAATTCGTATCTGGAATAGAATGATGTAATTTAATGCTTCTTACTTTCTCTCTAGGTAAAATTAAATGCTTTATGATACTGTGCGTGGGATGGTGTTTCCGCTCCATATGGTTTGTGTCAATTCAATCATCCAGGTAAACAAAGGTCTATTTTGCGCATCATTGGCACCGAGATAAAATAGATAGAGGGTGACATTTTGAGTGACTTGTCATAGTTACTAAGGCAAATTATCTGTTAAACATCAAGATGTGCGCTCAATTTCAAGACATTTGCATGATATATTATTATTTATTATTGACATTGCTTCCATATTTTATTGTATTGTTTTACCGATATTTGATGCCAGTAGCAACGCATGGGCATTATCCTAGTTAGCTAAAAAAGAAAAAAATCACTAAAAAAATGTAATCCAACAGACTCTTTATTTTGCTGCATAGCTATGTTTGCTCGCTATTTTCTCATCCTCGCTCGTCAAAGAAACCGAGCGTGTACCGCTCGGTATCTCCCTCTGTCCGCCTCCTAGGGATCCGCGGCCCGCTCCCCCACGCGCCCCCGCCGTCGAAGGGCCACCCCGCCGCCCCGCGTCATCCCTGTCGTCGAGCGCCGACTCCGCCCTCCAGCCGTCGCACCTCCCTCCCTTCGCTGCGCGCCGCCGCCGCTGGTCCTCCATCGGCGAGCCAACGCCGCTCCTCTGCTCTGCCGCTAGCGCGCTGTTGCTCTGCTTTCTCGCTCTGCACCGCTGCTTCCCTCTATCGCGCTGTCGCACCTTCCTCCGGCGAGGGCCGCCACTGGTCCTTCTCCGGCGAGGCTCGCTCCCTCTCCCCCGCCGAGCTTGCGCTGCTCCTCTGCTTTCTCGCGCCTGTGCCGCTGCTCTGCTTTCTCGCGCTCGCGCAACTGCTCTCCTGCGCCCGTACCGCTCCAGCGACCTGCCGCCGCCGCGCCGTCCGGCAGGTCGATTCCCCGCGGCCCGAGCACCGCCACAACCTGGCCGACCTCCCCCAGCCTCCACCTCACCTCCGCCCTCCCCACAGCGAGCCGTCGGCGAGCTCCATGCCTTGCCACGGCCGCCGTCGCCTTTCGCCGTGGCGCCGCCCTCTCCGGCTTACACCCATCTCCGGCGACCACCTACCTAGAATCGCGCGCGCTTCCTCGTCGTGGGGGTGTCGGCCTCGCTGGCAGGCGCCGCTGTACCCGCCGGCGGCTACTGGCTACCTCTGATTGGCCGGTGTTGTGGGTCCTGGGCCCACGCGTGTGAGCAGGATAGGAAGGGACTGAGTAACAAAAGTTTTGACGTGATTGTGATGGAGTATTGAGAGTCAGAATTTGAAGAGGCTGTTGGTTTCTCCACTCCGTGAGAAGCTTTTTATATTTTTATATGATCTTTTACCTCTTCATTTAGCTAGGATTTTTACCTAATCTGTTGGAGCTGCTCTAACTTACACAGTTCGACCCAGCATAATGTAGTGTCCCAAAATTGCTAAGAACATAGAAGGGGGAGATTGAAACTCACCCAAGCAGTAGTGCAGTACCAGGCTAGCAGAGTAACAGCCTAGCAGCTGGATCATTGCATACTTGCAGGAGGATGGGTAGGCACAGCTCCGTTGCAGGCGGCAGGGCGGGCGCATCTCCATTGCCTGGGGCATCTCCTCGAATCCATTCAGAACAACAAGAGGAGGCTGGTTGGCTCAACAATTTCATGGTCGACCTCATCAATAGAGGATTGGGGAGGGAGGGGAACTCACCTCAGGGCAGGGCGCAGTCGCTGTCGCAGGGGCTCCTCGTTGCCGTCGTGGAGACCGGGCGCAGCTCTTCGTTGCCGTCACAGGGGGCTCCCTGCGGGCGCGACTGCTTGTCGCCGGCGAGGCGGAGGCTGGTTGCCGGCGGCCGGCGGCCACGGGCGGCGCGTGCGGCGCGTGGAGGCGCCCAGTCGGGAGGCGAAGGTGGCGACGGCTACGTCGAGACTGGCTGCGCTTGAGAGGAATCAAGAATCACTGGCGCTTGAACCAAGAATCAAGAGCACAACTAATAAATCAAGAACTGGATCTTAACGATTGGATATATGGCATTGTAGGGTCGCCGTAGGGGCCGCCGACGGTCGCCGTCCTCCTGCTGCTCCAGCATCTGGCGTTGGTGTGGCAGCGAGATGGGTTGGATTCCGGCCACCGGTGGAGGTGTGGCGGCGTGATGCGCACTCGCGTGGAGGTGTGGCGGGATGGGTGGAAAGGGAGCCCAACTGGCCAAGAGGATAAGGGCAGGCTGCGCGCGGTAGCGGGGGAATTTCGCCCCTCAACAGAGCCGGAGGCGTGGTGGGTCCTGAGTGTCGGTGAGGGAAAGCAAGACGGAAGCGCGGGAGGTGCAGGTGCTAGTTTTTGGTCTGGCGGGGTGAGTCCACCATGTCAGTGATAGTACTAGTAGTATTAAGAATTCAATTAGTTTTTTTTAACAAAATACAATTTCAGATGAAAATAGTGTCGTAAACAAAGTTGTACAACTCATCAAGGTCAACAACTTTGATATTGGTCATTGTTTCATGTGACTTTGTTTGGGTAGTTCCAATGTTGAATTTAAAAATGTTCAAACTTCACACAATTTTGAGACACTATGTTATTTCAAATGAAAACTCATGAATACCAAAGTTGTACATCTCATCAAAATGTACAACTTTGATACTAGTAATTTTTTCATCTGACAAAGTCATGGTACAAGTGTTCACAAATTTTACTAATCTCTCTTAATGTTTATGAAACCATAAGAGAGATACATAAAATTTGTAAACACTTTTATCATAACTTTGTCGGATGAACTAGCGACCAAAACAAAAGTTGTTTATCTTCACGAGTTGTGCAACACTAGTATTCATGAGTTTTTCATTTGAAATTAGATAGTGCCACAAATTTTGTTTGAAGTTTGAATATTTTTAAATTCAAAATTTGAACTAGCCCAACAAAGTCACATGAAAAAATGATCAATACCAAACTTGTTCATCTTGATGAGATATGAAACTTTGGTATTCATCACTTTTTCATTTGACATCATCTAGTGTTTCAAATTCTTGCCATTGGTTATCAATTTTTGAAATTCAAATTTTGGATTATTCATACTTTGCCACATGTGTTAATGAACTAAATAAAGTTTGTACATCTTGATGAGTTCTATAACTCTGGTATTCATGACCTTTTCATTTGACCTCATTTATTACCGTAAATTAATGTATATTACTTAAACGACCCCAAAATCTGTGTAACTAGGTTAGCGGCTTTAATTTTAACGAGAAACCTCAATAGATGCACTGGCTAGCGGGTAGAGGTGCGGCACTTGACGTTGCAGTATCGAATCCACTATGACTCAATTTTTTCTTATTCTTTCTCTGTTTTTTTTCCTTAGGGCGCGTGACCCTTTTTTCGCCCGTGTCATTTGTGGAATTAGTTTTAAAAATGCTAAAAACAAAACAAATCTCAGTATCAAACTGTTGGTGTGCAATATCAGGATGCTCATTAAACTGTTGGTGTGCAGTATCATGATGATCCTCTTCCAATACTACAGGAAAGTTAAGACAATACACATCGGAGATCACTGTTCATGTGCAGTATCGAAAACAAGAAGGAACTTCATGACCATGATTTACTCAAGTTTTGATATCAAAGTCATGGCACAAAAAAAGAAGAAAAAAATTTGTATTCCAACAGCTGTAGATTATTGCCTTGCCCTTAGCATCACAGCCAAACCAAAGACGAGTTAACAGAAAACAAAACAACACCGAAAATTGATATGGAGACCAAGACTACCCGCACTGGGCGACGGCAAAAGCCCCGTGATCCCTGTCGCTTTGTACTATGGAGGAAAGTGACCCCGCAGCGGCTTCCTGCAGGGCGCACGCCAAAATGCCGCGGCCTCCCGGTTCCTCTGGATCCAGAGGAACTGCGGACTCACGGGAAAGGACGAGAGCGGGACCCACGGGGAGTTTGTTGCTCTTTCGCGCCGGCAGCAGGAAGGGGGAGGGAGCTAGGGAGGGCCGCCGGCAGCAGGGAGGGAGGGGCCGCCGGCCTCCCCCGAGGAGGAGCTCCGAGCCGCCCTCGAGGCCGCCGCCGCATCGCCGGATCTCCCCGCGACGAGCAGTGGATCGCCCGTCGCCGTCGTCACCCCTGCTTCCTCGCCGCCGGAGCTCGAGCAGGAAGACCACCATGGACGCCGGCCAGGGACGCAGATCCAGGCCGCCGCCCCTGCCCACGACCGGCGAGGAGGGAGATGCGCCGGTGCTCGCGTGGAGGGAGGCCACCGGGACCTCGAGCCGCAGATCCAGGCGCCGCCCGGAGCAGGGGTGGAGGGAGCACCGGCTCCCGGAGCAGGGATGGAGGGAGCGCTGACCTGCTCGATCCGCCCGTCCCCAGCTCGACTCCGCGACCGGTGTTTGAGGAGGGGTCGCCGTCGTCGTCGAGCCGCCGGATCTCCACGCCTCCACACCTACAAGCCGCCATGGCCTCCGCCACGCCCACAGGACTGGAGAGGAAAGGGAGGGGCGGAGCGGCGCCTGGAGAGGAGAGCAGGCGGCGGCGGCGCTGCCCCTGCTCCAGTCCCGCCGCCGCCGCCTGCTCCAGCTGGCCATGGAGCTCTGCCTTCCGTCCGCCGGCGGGCACCACGAGGAGGCGCCGAAGAGGAAGGGTTGGCCGGCACGAAGGAGGGCGGCCGAGTAGGGGTCCATGACAAGGTGCACGGCGCCGCCGCCGTCCTCGCAGCAGGCCTCGCGGAGCCGCACCACGGCACCGTCGCCGCGGGCCGACATGCGCCGCATCATGGCCACCTCCTGCTGCACGTCCGCCGCGTGCGCCGCTGTCCTGTCCTGCCCGGGCGACGTGACGGGGAGCACGAAGAAGATGCGGTTGCGGAGCTTCCGCGAGCAGGCGAAGGCGGAGTAGCAACCCCCCATCGGAACGCGGCGGCGGCGGCGACGAGACGCCTCGACGGCCGGCCGGGTGCTGCTCCCCTTCGCCTCGGCGCGTGTGCGCTGGGCTGGGCGCCGGAGCAGGGTGCGAACGGGGCGGAGATGCCGGCTGCGGGATCCCGCACCGCACCGCAGGATCCCAGAGCCCGCCGCCGTTGCATCCCGAGCAGAGGAAGGTCGCCGGCGCCGACGGAGAGAGAGGGGACGGAATGGCGAGCGGAGGGGACGAGGTGGGTGGGGCGGTGGTGCCAGTGGAGAAAAGAAAGAAGGTCTCCTCGTCTGCGCGAAGCTCCTGCCGCCTGGATGGAGCCGGCCTGCCGCCGCGTGGTGCTGCGACCGTGCTCGCCTCGCCGACGACGAGCTGCACCGGTGCGAGCGCAAGGGCGTAGCTCGAGCTGCGCCAGGGGATCCGCGCCGGAGCCAGGATTTGGGGGCGAGCTCGCCGGAGCCCACAGCGGAGAAACCAGGGGCGCCGGCCCCGAGCCCCATCCGCGCACGGCGGCGGAGAGTACGGTGGGCGGGTTGGTGGGGGAGGAGCAGAGAGGATAGAGACGGGGTGGGGGTGGGGAGGGAGGGAGGTGATAAAAAAAGATGTGTGGGCCCAGTTGTTGGGATGAAGGAGAAATATGAAGGATGATGAATGCGGGAGAAGTAAGTATAAAGGAGAGAATATGGGTGAGTAGGATGGAATATTCCGTTTTGAAGGAGAAGATGAAGGAGAACGAGTGTGGATGGTCTAATGGTGCGCTGCAACAGCAGGGGCACCCTCAGCTTCCTCCTTGGCCTTGGTGCGCTGCAATATCTGACGTTGCTCCTCCTTGTAGATCATGTTCCTGCGCTGCAACCGCAGAAGAATCACAAAGCCTGAGTCAATGACATGTATTTTTGAAGTTTATAATACATAAATCAATGGTTCATTTACAAGTTCTGTCTGGGAAAAGAGAAAAAAGTTGGTGTCAATATAAAATTTTAGGCTAGTATCTCTGACTCATTACAGATGGAAAGAACTAAACTGAAAAAAATGAGAGCAAAATGACACATTATACATGAGTAATAGAGCAAACAAAATATCAACTCTGAGGAACACCACTTGTCAGCCATTGAGATATCCAATTCATGCTAACAAAAGATTAGCAGAGAAACATGATGTTTAAAATTTACCCAGACATCCACAACAGATTTTATATACTAAGAAATGACACCTGATTAATATATTTATATAATAGTTCAAAAGGCATCTACGTGGCAACCAAAGTCGCTGGTCCATCTTAAAGATTCTAGGTGCTAACATGTCTTCATTATATATATAGGGTATCTTTTCTACTCTCAGGAGTAACTACTCCCATATTTATTTCTCACAAACTATAGGGTATCTTTGCATACTTGAGGTTTCTAAAATAAGTATGTACACATACTTGATTTTCAAAAATAGTATGTGAACATACCTATTTTTTATATATGAGGAAATACATAGTTTGTGAACATACTCTTGTTTTTATATAGGAAATAACATATATCACAAGGTGCAAAAAAAATTACAAGTTCCACCGAATTTTTTTCAGGGTTATCACTTTGATAAATCTTTTTTTAAGTATGTTTACATACCCCAATTGATAAATAGGTATATACACATACGCAAAGTGATATTTTGAACGTGAGAGTAACTACACCCGGGAGTAAAATGAATTTTTCATATATATATATATGACAGCGCTATTCCATACCGAATATTATTCCATACCCGAGCGAGCCTCCGACGCGCGCCGTTCGGCCGCGCCCGCGCGCCCACCTCCGTGCTGCCTCGGTTTTGTCCCGCAGCCCCGACGATCTCCCTCCAGCCCCGGGTTTTTGTCCACAAATCTTTCCTTTTTTTTTGTTCTCTGAGGATTTTTTTTGTTCCGTACATATATGCATATATGCGATTTTCACGGGAGGAGATGCGTCGGTCAAAGGCCGTTAGGATTGGAGGATAGAAAATTATTTCTATACCGGGATTTACATTCGCAAGGCACACTTTACGAATTACAGAGCATTTCCCTTATTTGTTTATTACAGTATATCATTCGCAAACTTAGGGTATGTGCCGCTAAAATATCTCCAACGCATCATACTTTTTTTGAATCAAACACGTCATAGTATTTTAATGCAAACAGATTTGTTATTAAATTAGCAGCTAGGTGCATAAGGAATACAAATTGGACAAATCTAATATTCTCTCTCTAAAAACCCATCTTGACAGGTTTTTCAGCTGGCTGCTGACCTTGTTCACAATGGCATTTGTACATTGAAACTGATTTTGGAGAAGCTAAGCCCTCTCCCGCAGCCGCTGACGTGTGAGGTCCCCCTGTCATCCCCTTCCTTCCGCCGTCCCCGTCCCGGACTCGATGCCACGGCCGAGTCCCGGCCACCCCCGTCTCCGAGACGCCCTGTCCCGCACGCCAAGCCCCGCGCCTGACCTTTATAAGCTGCCGCGCCGCGCCGCCTCCTCCAAACCCAAGAGCCCCAGCCGCCTTTGAGCTCAGCGCCGCCTTGAAACCCTAGCCGCCGCCGTCGCTGATCCACCGCCTCGCTGCCGTTTCGTCGACAAGAAGGCCACCCGGAGAACCGCAAGGAGGTGAGGAACCCCCCAGAGCCGCTTGTTCGCGTCCAGGTGCTCTACTTCGCGAGTTTGAGCTCGCCGGCGTTTCTTTTTCCGCCACTGCCACCTCGCTGAGCTGCGAGACGTCGTCGTTGCCTGAGCCGCCTTCCCGAGCCCCTACATCGATCCACCGTCGCGCCAGTGATCTCCTCGGCCAATCCGCGCAGCAATTCGAGCACCCTAGCTCAAGATCGAGCAAGTTCGCCGGAGAACCTCTGCTGCACCGCCGCTCGCCGTCGACAGCGCCACCGCCAGACGCTTGTGGTTCACCTCGGCCGTCCGATCGAGATCCTACAGTTCGGATCAAATCCAGCCGGGGTCAATACCGGTCAACCGGTCTAATCCCTCGCGTGGCTATGCTGTTTTGCAGAAAAGCCCCCGATCTTTTTAATATCACAAGCCAGTCCTTCCACCAGTCAAAGATCCTTTTAGTTAGGTCCTATTTCTTTTGTTTTAACCCCTGAGCTTTATAGTTTTGGTGCCCGAGGTCCAAACCTTTGGTTTTTTTCACCCAAGCCCCCCTGTTTTTAAGTTTCTTTATGTTTTAGCCCTCAGTTTCTTGCTGTTAGGCCCCTGTAACCCTAGTTTCTTCGCAGATAAGCCCTTGCACCTTCGTTTAGCCATATCTTCTTCATTTTAGCCCCGTTTTTAGTGTTCTTTATGTCCAAATGATTGTATCGAAGAGTAGAATAACTTTTTGCCTCTATTTTGCTTTGATAATACTGTTTGGTGCTTGTTTCTTATTTTATTCTATTATGTTCTTGTATGTACCTTGATGTGATGCGTAGAGAACGTTTGGGCTGAAGGATTTGAAGACCAAGAAGCTGAAGTGTCTGAACAGCAACAGGGATTTGTTGAAGGCAAGTCTTCCTTGATGCATACCTATTTACATATAGAACATGCATTTAATTCACTGTTTTTACTTTTTGCTTGCATTAAATTGATGGGACCCAATTAAGGACTTGACTAGATTATTTTTATCCCTTTACCTTGAACAAACTGGGTTTTAATTTATTGTTGGGTAGCTCTTGCTATGCTTAACTTGGTGGATGGTATTAATGAAACTTCATGAAACTTTATTTATTTATTTATGTTATACCTTCATTAATACAAGATCACCTTGTTTAATTGGAACATGGAGCGACCACCCAGGACAACAGTGCAACCACAAGGCTATATGGCTCTGGGTTGGCTAATTAATTAGGGACTCTAGTGTTGGGGTGACCTTACTTGATAAGGGCAAGAGGGAGCGTTAGTCAAGGTATAGACTCGCTCTAGTTGGGAGCTGGGATTTGCTAAGACACGGTACCTACTAGGGGACTTTATGCTTTGCGGCGGCTCGGAACCTTCGCGGGTTGTTTCACACTAGGGAAACTTTGTAAAGGCCTCGTAGCGTCCCTATGCAATCACACCTCGGTAGTATGGTATGATGCTTGGCCGGCATCGCATGGTTGGGTTTAAAGTTCCTAGAACTTTTACGCGACTTGTGGGTAAAGATGTGCAACCTCTGCAGTGTGTTTAAAACTAATAGATTAGCCGTGCTCACGGTCAAGAGCGGCCTGGACCCTCACATGATTAATCTATGAAAGACAATGATTAACTTGATGCGTCTATCCTTATTTATGTTGTTTATTCTCTTATGATAATTATGGGTTTGGTATAAACTTACACTTGCTAGTATTTATGTTGCTAATAAAACTTGACCAATTAAAATGCGGAATGCTTAAACCCATCAGCCTCCACTAAACAGCCTTGCATGTTGTATTATGTTTCCACTTGCTGAGTACGGCATGTGCTCACGCTTGTTTTCATTATTTCAACGACACTACCCGGATGCTGTTTAGACTTGGAGAGGTTTGAAGATTTCCCTGGAGACTTCGACGAATACTAGGCGGGCGTGTCACCAGTCAACTGCCTGTGGTGTTGACCCTTTCGGCTGCGTTCCTACTCGTTATTATTAGTTCGTTTATGAGACATTTGGTCTGTAATAAAGTTTAATACTCTCTTTATGCTTTGGCACTATGTTTTGGTATTCACTGAGTCGTTATATGTGTGAACTTTGATCATGGCGCACATATAATATGAGCATTTGAATTTGCCTTTAAATTCAGGTGTGACATTAGGGACCAAACATACCCGAAGGACAACCTTATCCTAAAAACATGCTCTTGCTTTTCATTTGAAAAGGGAAATAAAATATAACCTAATCCAGGCTATCTCCTGGTAGTGTTTTGTTTACTGTCATAAGCTCGACCATGGGAACTTCTTCCTACAGCTATCATTGGTGATGTCATTCCCGTCTCACCACCAATTATTGATGTGTCATTGAAGCTTCAGCTGCAAGGTTAGTGCCACATGCATGTACGAAATTAAATCTGCAATGCTTATTGTAAACATATGCATCTACAACCAACCTTCTAAACTTTTTACAGGAGTGGACCATAAGGTGGTTGTAGTCCTCGTGCGTGCTCCGTGCACTGAGCATGGCTGACACTGGAGAGGCATGATGCAAGCATGGTTCCTGAGGTATATCAAGAGTGAAGCTACCATGCTTGGCAATGGAATCCTTTCCTTCGGACTCCAAAGTTAGTGCCTCATAAATTTCCATGGCCCATGATTTCTCCATCACAAGAGATACATGTTGGCGGTCGATTTCCGTCAACCAAGAACACTTGTTATGTTATAGTTTGGATTTCATTTTGGAACTAACCCGCCACTAGGCATACTAATGATATGACAAGTTCATTGTTGGATGTGTGTTTTGGAGTACAATGTTTATGCAGGAATTCATGCACTAAATGAGAAGAAATACATTCGGTTCGGAGGACGATTTACATGATGATCAAGAGGCTCTGACCATGCATGAACTTGACTCCAATGGTGGCAAGGACCAATGAGCTTCGAAGGAGAATCTCCGAGGACCAAGATGAAAAGACCGGAAGATCATGCGTGAAGACCCCTTGACTTGGTCGCGGAGATAACGACGTCCAAAGCTCATATCCGAAGGAGGAAAAACCCCAAAGTGCAAGAAACGACACGTGGCAAATGACGGAGGCGAACCGGGCCGAGGATGGGCCAGGCCGGCCGGCCCAGGCTGGCCGGCCCACCCCCTTTTCGCCTCGGTTCGCCGCCGCCTTTCTTCGATGATAAATTCGCGGAACCCTAATTGTTTGGAGAGAGGAGCCATTCGCGAAAGACGACCAGAGAAGCCTCGGGAGATCAAACACAAGGAAGAGGGTTGATCGAGGGGGTGAAGATTCAAGAGGATCATCACCTAGATCAACGGAGGCCACCACGAGGGAGGATGCCGAGGCCTTGCCACGGCCCCGCCGGAGTTGAAGGACACCGAGAGACGGACTCCATCAGAGGCATCCACCATGTTCAACGGTGCCATGCCTAGCGTCTTGATGGGGTAAAGTAATCGTTTGTCCATGGAGTTGTAATGGATCTTGACATGTAGTCACACACTCTTTGTTTGGATCTTTATCTATCATATCTTCAGGTTGATGATGCTTAATGTTTAAGGTTAGCTACCATTACCATCGGGGTTGCTCCCGTAGATCACGTCAACATACCGTGTTCATTAGGGTTAGAGATGATTACCTTCGCGTAGTGACTAGTATGAGGGAAGGGAAACGCTTAACTCTTTGTTCACATCATTTTATAGATTGGATCGGGGTTTTACATGTTTTGGGTGATTGCATCTCAAGTACCTAGACTCCATGGGCATACGTCTTTCATACTCGTGAACCGCCTTTCTCTTTCTCTTTAACTTAATCTAGGGTTAGTTTGTCTTTACTTTATAGATCAATCTTTACATCATAAAGTCCTTAATCAACTAAGTTAGTGTTAGGTTAAACGCAAGTAATTCTCTTACTCCGTGGATTGACAAGAACCTAGGGGGTCCCCTCCCTTGGTGAAAAAGGCGCCAAGTCACTCCGTGGACTTGTGGTGAAGTTGAACGCGGTTTTGAACCGTCAACAAGCCCCTTTCTCTGGCGCTGTTGCCGGGGAGCAAGCCAGTTTACTTCGTTTATTCTCTCATTGATTTTTGTTGATTACTAACACCTAACCTTTGTGTTCCAGAAACACACTCTTTTGTTTTTTGTTTTTGATTGTCTAGATGGCGTTCGTTGGAAATCCTTTGGAGGAACAGGAAAAATCGCTAAGAGACTATGCTAGCCCTCGATGTGAGGACATCAAGGTACAAGAGTCGGATTCGATTCTCGAAGCGACGAGGTACGAAATTAGAGTTCAAATCATCAAGATGGCAGCAACTAATCCGTTCCGAGGGATAGAGACGGACAATCCATATAGACATATCCAGCGCTTCACGACGTTGTGCAATACTGTGCGACAAGAGGGAGTTCCCGACACTTGGTTTAAATGGAATCTTTTTCCCTACTCACTTGCTGATGAAGCAACAAAGTGGTATTCATTTGCGTCCTTCGAAGCCGAGGGAAATTGGGATCAATTGGTAAAGAAATTGTGTGCCAAGTTCTTCCCTATAACCAAGATTCAACATATAAGGATGCAAGTGATGACTTTCAAGCAAGGAAAAGAAGAGGGGATTGATCAAGTGTGGAATCGATTCAACGAACTAGTTGAACAAGGAGCAAGACTCGGATTCCCGGGTGACGTACTTTTGCATACATTCTTTTTTTCCCTAACCCCTAGTTGCATGAAATACGTTCAAATGTGTGCAGGTGGGGATCTCATGGAGAAAACACTCACGGAAGCTGCCAAACTTCTACAAAAAATAAGTAAAGCGGCAGCCATGCGAAGAGATTGGGAAATACGACTTTCGGGAAAGCCGGAATGTGATACAAGTGTGGCACCCCTTGCTGCAATTTTCAGAAATATGGCTCCGGAAGAGAAGAAAGAGGAACTAATCCCAAGAAAGGTTGAAGAAGCCAAACATGAGGAAACTAGAACTATTCCGGAGAGTGATCACGCCGAGACAAGTAAAGCAAATGAAAGAACTATGTCAAGCGCGAAGCCACTAAGGGAGTTCGAGCAAATGGATTGGATCCCACTTGATTTTGGAGAAATCTTTGACAAGAGGAGACCATTCCCTAATCAAAAGGGAACGGCAAGAGCTTTGGAGATAGACTTCCCGCCGAAAAAACAAGTGGAACATTCATACAACATAGAGACAACCGGGGAGGTCCTTCAAAAACTCTTTAGCGAAGAAGAAGTTGATCTGGACCATGTGGCTGAAGCTATAAGAATCATGGGAATCAAGCCCGAGGTGCCACCATTTGCCCGCCTCGCTGAAATTTTTGCCATAGGATCCGATGAAGAGGAGAAGACATCGCCACATATAGATTGCAAGGTCAACAACATTAATTGCAAGGCGTTATGCGACATTGGACCACAAGTAAGTGTCTTGTCTTCTAAGATTTTTGATGAAATTCATGACCACACCATTGACCTAGTTCCAATCTCTACTAAACTAATTATGGGAGATGGTAGAATTGTTAAACCTCTAGGAATTGCTCGTGACCTAGAAGTTTTAATTTCCGAAAAATGCATTCCAACCGATTTCTTCATTGTTGATGTCTACTATGATAAGAATGATCATGTAATTCTTGGTAGACCTTTTGTCAAGTTGATTAATGCCGTTTTAGATGCCGAAAAAGGAAAAGTTACTATTAATCTTGATGGAAATAATCACAGTTACAATTTTCTTCCCGCTTCTAGATTTGCCTCACCCCTACCTCTTGATGACAAAGAGGTAGGGAGCCTTCGTTTTGTTGAAACTTTCAGAGATCTGCTACAAAGAGCTATGAAGAATCAATCTAATGATGAGTTGGATGAAGAGCTAGCGGAAGCAACCAAAGGACTAGAACCACAAGACGGAAGCTTAGAGGAGGATAAATTTGAAGACCTTGGAGAAATTGTACATGAGGAACCACAAGCACCGGAGGTGGATCTTAAGCCATTGCCCAAAGGATTGAAATATGAATTTTTGGGGCCGGACAAGACTTATCCCATGATTGTGAGTGACGAATTGAGTCCCGAGGAGAATGATATGTTGTTGAATTTATTGAAGAAGCACAAGAAAGTGATGGAATATTCGATAAATGATATTAAAGGACTCAGCCCAGCATTTTGCACTCACCGCATAGCTATGGAGGATCAATGCAAGCCCGTAGTGGACCATCAAAGGAGGTTAACCCATGCCATGCGAGAGGTGGTGAAGAAGGAAGTTATCAAGTTGTTGGACGCCGGAATTATCTACCCGGTGCCGCATAGCGAATGGGTAAGCCCTGTACATTGTGTTCCTAAGAAAGGAGGTTTGACCATGGTGAAAAATGAGAAGAATGAATTGATACCGCAAAGAACCGTGACCGGATGGAGGATGTGCATTGACTATCAGAAATTGAATAAAGCAACGAAGAAAGATCACTTCCCCCTACCGTTCATCGACGAGATGCTTGAAAGGTTAGCAAATCATGCATATTTTTGCTTTCTTGATGGGTACTCGGGGTTCATGCAAATACCTATTCACCCAGATGATCAACACAAGACAACATTCACATGCCCTTATGGAACATTTACGTATAGAAGAATGCCCTTCGGTTTATGCAATGCTCCAGCCTCTTTTCAACGATGTATGATGGCGGTATTTTCGGAGTTCATAGAGGAAATTGTTGAGGTATTTATGGATGATTTCTCCATTTATGGTAAATCTTTTGCGAATTGCTTGGCAAACTTGGATAAAGTTCTCACTAAATGTTCGGAGGTGGATTTGGTGCTAAATTGGGAGAAGTGTCACTTTATGGTGAGACAAGGTATAGTGTTGGGACACGTGATATCTGAGAGAGGGATTGAGGTGGACAAGGCTAAGGTTGAAACGGTTGAAAAACTTCCACCCCCAACGGATGTCAAATCTTTGAGGAGTTTCTTAGGCCATGCGGGATTCTATAGAAGATTCATCAAGGATTTCTCAAAAATTACCAAGCCATTGACCAATCTTCTCCAAAAAGATGTGCCATTCAATTTTAATGAGAAGTGCTTGGCGGCATTCCGGACATTAAAGAGAGCTCTTGTAACCGCACCCGTCATTCAACCGCCTGACTGGAATCAACCTTTTGAGATAATGTGCAACGCTAGTGACTATGCCGTTGGAGCGGTGTTGGGACAATGAAAAGAAGGCAAGGTACATGCTAGTTATTATGCTAGCAAAACCCTCAATGGAGCTCAATTAAATTATGCAACAACAGAGAAGGAATTGCTCGCCGTAGTGTTTGCCTTTGAAAAATTCAGATCATATATTGTGAATTCTAAGGTGATTGTCTACACCGATCATGCGGCGATCAAGTATCTCTTGTCTAAAAAAGATGTCAAGCCAAGGTTGATTCAATGGATCCTTCTCTTGCAAGAATTTGATGTGGAGATTAGAGACAAAAAGGAGTCGGAAAATGTTGTAGCCGACCATTTATCAAGGATGAATTGTGAGGATGATAAAGAGCCTATTGAGGATAAGATGAGAGATGATCACCTTTATCACATCCTTGACAAAGATACTTGGATGATCAACATTATTCGAGCCATACGAAAAATGCCACTTGATCATTTGGATAGGAATGCTCAAAGGAGAGTGATCGCCGAAAGTCGAAAATATTATTGGGATGCACCTTACCTCTTTAGACTTGGAGCGGATGGAGTCTTACGAAGGTGTATACCAAGAGATGAAAGAGGCGAAATATTGAGAAAGTGTCACTCAGGCGAATATGGAGGACACTATGGACATTTTAGGACTCAAGCAAAGGTATGGGCTAGTGGATTTTATTGGCCGGAGATGCATGAAGATTCGGAAAGGTATGTTGCTTCTTGTTCGGAATGTCAAAGAACAGGGAATATAAATCAAAGAAATGCTATGCCCTTGAATTACAACTTGCAAATTGATCTATTCGACGTATGGGGGATTGACTTCATGGGGCCCTTCACAAGTTCAAATGGATATGAGCATATTTTGGTTATGGTTGATTATGTATCCAAATGGGTGGAAGCTATACCTTGTCGAAGAGCTTCAACAGAAGAATCCATATCCATGATCAAAAATATTATATTCCCACGCTATGGAGTCCCACGAGTATTGATAAGTGATGGAGGAACACACTTCACGGGAAATAGCTTCATAAAATGCTTGTCCAAGTTGGGGATCGAGCATAGAGTGGCCACGGCTTACCACCCACAAACCAATGGTCAAGCGGAAACTTCAAATAGGCAGCTCAAGAGCATTCTTAACAAGACCGTTGAAAAGGGAGGTAAAGATTGGTCGAAGAAATTGGATGGAGCATTGTCGGCATATCGGACGGCATACAAGACACCAATAGGTATGACACCATATCAATTTGTCTATGGTAAATTGTGTCACTTACCTTTGGAGTTAGAACACAAAGCATATTGGGCAATCAAAGACATGAATCTTGACTTTGATGCCGCGGGAATCAAACGGAAAATTCAAATAAGTGAACTAGAAGAGATGAGGCTCAAAGCTTATGAGAGTGCAACCATCTACAAGGAAAGAATGAAGAGGTGGTATGATAAAAGGCTTCGAGCAAAGGAATTCAAAGAAGGTGACAAGGTTCTCCTCTATAATTCAAGGTTCAAAATATTCGAGAAAGGAAAATTGAAGGGCAAATGGGATGGACCGTACATCGTTCACTCGGTCTCGCCAAATGGAGCAGTCACAATCATGGACGTGAAAGGAGATCGATATGTGGTTAATGGTCAACGGTTAAAGGTTTTTCTTGAACAAGACATCGTGCCCATCGACTACATTGATATATATCACATGGAGGACGAGCCCGAGCGTGAAGCCTAAGACGTAAAACGAGGTAAATTTTCTATAAATATGTTTTTGTTTTTGTTTTCGTATTTATTTCGAGTCCTTTTCATAATTTTTAGTTGGACCCTACCACCACCTAGGCTAGTATTCACAAAACACTGAGGGCCGCAAAAGTTGGGCCACTGGGGCCCGAAGGAGGGGGTAGGCCGGCCGGCCCATGCCGACCGGCCCACTACCCCCTTTGCCCGTTTTTGCTCATTTTTCTCTGGGACACAGTTCAGTGCATTTCCTTTTCCTGTCTTCCCTTTTTGGGGGCGACAAAAATAGGTAAGGGAGGGTTTCAGCCGAATCTTTCCAGGGATATTTAAGGATGACTGGGGAGCTCGAGGTTTGCATCTCAATTGCAATCTCCAACCTCCACGAAAGCACCCAAGCACCCATGGCATCCTCGAGCAGCACCAAAGGCAAGGAGGAGGTGAAGGCGACCATGGAGGAAGAAGCACGCCTCCCCTCTCCAACTCCGGCGAATGAGGAGCTTCACTGGTGCGCTGTGGTGCTGGAGCCCAAGAAGAAAGTGAAGAGAACCTCAAGGATTCAATGCGGAGGGTGTGTTCCAAGAGGGCGCATCGCTTGCCCAAATCCCTGGGTTGAGGTGAAGAAGGAGAAGCCCCCTTCGCTCGTTTTCCGCTCAGAGAGGCTCCTTGGGAAGAAGAGGAAGGATTACAAGGAGAAGACCCCCGAGCCAGTGGATTTCTTCAGAGATAGTGATTACTCCGATGATCGAAGCCCTAGCTTGTGGGCAGCCGGCAGAAGAGACGACAATGATCTCTACGTTTGGGAGGAGATGCCCAAGGAGGAGCTGGAGGAGCATCCGGAAGAGCAAGGCAAAGGAGGCAACCCAGGCGGCGGTAATGATCCGGACGGTGGAGACGATAGAGATGATGATCCGAAGGAAGAGCACAATGTGTGTTGCGCGGCATGTCACAACGCCATTGCGGAGCTCTTCTCATCCCTTGATGAGTGTTTCCACACCATCAACGCCATGCAACAACGAATTGAGCTTTGGGAGCGCATGGCGGAAGATGACTTCAAGTACCTCAACCGCAACATAAGGAAGCTCTTCGGGATGAATAAAAATTTCAAGAAGAAGGAGTGGTGCAACTCGTGCGGAAAGTACCACTAGGTGTCGTAGTTAGAAAGTTCTCTCCCCTTGTGCCTTTTGTAAAGTTACGACAAGGACGTCGTAAGATCTAAGCGTGGGGGGAGCTAGCTAGCTACCTTTTTAAATTTTTGCTTAAAGTGGTGTGAGAGTCTAGTCTTTAATTTTTGAGTCAAGTGTGAGAGTGTATGAGTCTTTGTTTTATCTTTTTAGCTTGAAAGAGTCTTAAATTAGCATTGAGTCAAATAAAAAAGAAATAAAAATTGTCTTATGCAAAGTATCATGTTTCTTTTCTCATTATATCTTTAATTTATCTTTCTTATTTGAGCATGAGCGTTTTGATTAATTGTTTACCGTGGTGCTTGGTGGAACTCACCTTTGTAAAGCACCCATACTCAAACTAAGATCTAGGACTTTGCTTTGTCTACACTTTTAGTAATGCTAACTTTGGAGATTTTATTTCTGAAAATTAAGAAAAATACCTTGCTATGAAGGTTAGCAAGTTCTTTCTCCAAGTTGAGAGTGATATCTATCCTATACAAAGCCTTTACATACATACATATGCTCCACCATAAGTGTGGTTTAGCATGATGAGTTGAGTTAGGATTTTACTCTCTTGGCAGGTCTAATTTCAAGCAATGATCTTGTCCTTGATGTATACCTTTTGTTGCTAGCCTCTTCATGTATTCAGTAACAGGAATTTCACATTGAATGCCCCGTACATCGTCGGATTCCTTACCCAAACCTATAGACATCTTTTTATCATCTTACTCCTTGAACACAACCTATATTCAAAGATTCGTTCAATCTCTAGGCATGTTTATATTTTAAATTCAGATTGTGATCATGTTCGAAAGTTGAGCGAAAAGCATAGGAGAAGAAGGTAAAGAGGTGAAAAGAAAGAAAAAAAATGTGTATGTGTGTAGTGCGCACACAAGAAAAAAGGAAGAAAAAAAGAGAAAAAGAGAAGAAAAAGAAAAAAAAGGGGAGAGAAGAAAAAGAAGGAAAAGAAAAGAAAGGAAATCCAAGGCAAGGCAAGAAAGGTGTAGTAAGGGATGATAAGTCAAGTCAAGACCAAATGAAGTGCAAGGAAGGATGCCACGATGTTAGGAATGAATCTTATTCCATACCATGTGCAATCCGACATCGAGGACATCATTAGTGCCTTGAAGTCATTTTTTCTTTTTCCCTTTGCACATGTCCACCATTCTAAATCTTCTCATCCTTGACACCCCTACATTATGGTTAATTCTCATGATCATTGGCTTGGAAGGTGAACAACCACTAAAGGATTCTCCTAGCTTGATAACACTTGTGCTAACTTCACTAGCCACACCTATAGCTCCACTTACATCACATATGAGAGACTTGTGGGAGGTGAGAGTTTATAAAATTATCTAGGATAGCCACTTTAATGAGTGACATGTGAGAACTTGGAGAAGGACTTTGTCTAATGCTTTGTGCAGGAATTTTATTTTAAAAAGTTGCAAAAACCCTCCAAAGGAAGTAAGAAAGCAAGTGTGGATGAAGTTGAAGATCTCTAGTGAAAAGGTAAGAGTTGTGGGGTAAGTCTTGAATTGGTAATTTCTAAACGCCCATGTTTACATTATGATCTTTGTTTCATGTCTCTTATATTAAAGATGAATGATTGACTAACTTGAAAAGAAGGATTTGACAAAGCATGTTTCAAACTCCATGGAGGAACAACTTTTGAGCAACTTGCTCGAGGACGCGCAAGATCTAAGCGTGGGGGGATGTTGGCGGTCGATTTCCGTCAACCAATAACACTTGTTATGTTATAGTTTGGATTTCATTTTGGAACTAACCCGCCACTAGGCATACTAATGATATAACAAGTTCATCGTTGGATGTGTATTTTGGAGTACAAAGTTTACGCAGGAATTCATGCACTAAATGAGAAGAAATACATTCGGTTCGGAGGACGATTTACATGATGATCAAGAGGCTCCGACCGTGCATGAACTTGACTCCAAAGGTGGCAAGGACCAATGAGCTTCGAAGGAGAATCTCCGAGGACCAAGATGAAAAAACCGGAAGATCATGCGTCAAGACCCCTTGACTTGGTCGCGGAGATAACGATGTCCAAAGCCCATATCTGAAGGAGGAAAAACCCCAAAGTGCAAGAAACGACACATGGCAAAAGACGGAGGTGAACCGGGCCGAGGATGGGCCAGGCCGGCCGGCCCACCCTCTTTTCACCTCGGTTCGCCGCCGCCTTTCTTCGGTGATAAATTCGCGGAACCCTAATTGTTTGGAGAGAGGAGCCATTCGCGAAAGACGACCAGAGAAGCCTCGGGAGATCAAACACAAGGAAGAGGGTTGATCGAGGGGGTGAAGATTCAAGAGGATCATCACCTAGATCAACGGAGGCCACCACGAGGAAGGAAGACGCCGAGGCCTTGCCACGTCGCCGCCGGAGTTGAAGGACACCGAGAGACGGACTCCATCGGAGGCATCCACCGTGTTCAATGGTGCCATGCCTAGTGTCTTGATGAGGTAAAGTAATCGTTTGTCCATGGAGTTGTAATGGATCTTGACATGTAGTCACCCACTCTTTGTTTGGATCATTATCTATCATATCTTCATGTTGATGATGCTTAATGTTTAAGGTTAGCTACCATTGCCATCGGGGTTGCTCCCGTAGATCACGTTAACATATCGTGTTCATTAGGGTTAGAGACGATTACCTTCGCATAATGACTAGTACGAGGGAAGGGAAACGCTTAACTCTTTGTTCACATCCTTAGATAGATTGGATCGGGGTTTTACCATGTTTTGGGTGATTACATCTCAAGTACCTAGACTCCATGGGCATACGTCTTTCATACTCGTGAACCGCCTTTTTCTTTCTCTTTAACTTAATCTAGGTGTCGACCGGGCATCCCTGGGCCCACCACACATGTGGGCCATACCCGGGAGATAAGATCCTGCACACCTGGACTACTCGACTTGTGGGCCACAATGTAAGATTACCGTGGACCACAAGGCAAGACAAGACGGAAAAGGACTTGTACTAGGATTAGGATAGCTTTCTATAACTCGTATAGGCTACTCCTAGCCCTACTCCAATAGTACTCTCGTACCAATCCAACTTGTAACCCTGCCTCTCGTGGCATATAAGGCGAGGCAGGGACCCCTCTCAAAACATACGCAATCAATACAGAGCCATGCAGCATACAGGACGTAGGGTATTACGCACATTGCGGCCCGAACCTGTCTAATTGTGTGCCCCGTGTCTCACCATCGTGTTCCTGATCTCGGCGAGCCCCACTGCACAATCTACTACTTCGGGTACCCTGTGGTAGGCTTGGTGTCTAAAACACTGACAGCTGGCGCGCCAGGTAGGGGATCTCGTCATTGATCCACTGGCAAATTCGATGGCTCTTGTCGTCATCAAGCCGACCGTCGCTTTCCAACAAGGCGACACCTTCGTTTTTGGCTCCTGGGTTTGCGTCGCTGATGGCGTCGGATCGTTCCTGCGTATCTTAGCATTAACTCCAGAGTCAAAGCTCAAGACCTCGACGCTTACGCAAGCTTCGATAGAGGAACTCGTCGAAAATTTCAGCGAAATTTTGCTCTCTGATCCGCTCAGAGAACTCGAATCGGAGTCCGATTACAACTCGACTTCGTCTCCTATTCAGCCTGAGTTGTCTTCTCGAGCTTCACAGCTTGCGCTCAGCCTAGATAACATTCCAAAACCACCTCTCTTCGGCCATCGCCATGTCAGTGCTGCTTACCAAGCCGCGCTGAAGCGCCTCATGTGCCCTGGTTCAAAGATCATGCTCGAGTACTCTTCAGATTCAGAAGTCAACCTCGACTTCTATGATTTGGATTCATCTGAGTTCGAGTTCGACTACGGTTCGGACTCTTCTGAAGCACAACAACTGACTGGCCCTGCTCACAGACTGGTGATCACATCGACACCTGAGGGTAGATTCGTCTACTGGCCTGAGCATGTGCCTGCTGATCTCACCTTAGATGATCAGGAGCGCTTTATCGCTTGTCTCGACAACTTACCCTTCCAGGAAGGTGCCAAGCTTGTTGATTATGACACCGATACTGAGCTCATTGAGAGTACGGGTACTCACTCATCTTATCGAGAAGTTTTCGTCGTCGATACTCCGCAAGGGTGTCGTGCCAATTATCACTTTCCAGATGATGTATCTGATGATGAACTCTCTGTCAATGCTCCTGCTGATGAAACTGCGGAGGCCAAGACTACACGTCGTCAACGCAATACAGATCGTGCAACTCTTCGTCGAGAACTCGCGGAAGCTCTACCTACCCGTAATCTTCAAGAGGCTCTGGATGCGGTAGCTACTTGTCAATATCGTACTCTAGAGGAAGCTATTAATGCGATCAACTTGCTTGGTCGCTCTATGCCTCGTGACAGGGCGGCTACTGAAGTCGCGAAGCTGGCTGAACTAGCCTACACTATGCTACGTCAAAATACTAGTACTACTAGCCACCATGGTAGTAGTGGAGGTGTTCATCACACCATGCCCACTCCTCAACGCACACGTCCGGAAGCTAGCAACAGGGACAAAGGTGGTGAGGGTAGTGTCAATAGCAAGTCGGGAGACTCTCGCTACGATGCTCGCACAACAATCAACACCAGACGTGCTGAGCGTGAGAAGCAAAAGGATGTTGACTCTGATTCCTTTCTTGCCTTCTCCACTTGACTTCGAACTCTGCTTCTTCCGGAGAAATTCAAGCCCTATGGTATTTCTAAGTACGATGGCAAGCAAGATCCAAGACAGTGGTTGCGCTGTTATGCTCTGTGTTGACGGTTGAAAAGTGCTACTTTTACACCGTCAATACCTGCATAATATAATGATAAAAGGATCATCAACACTAGATTAGGGCTTGATATTGATGATTTCCACAAGTGTTGGTGTTTCTAGCTTTTGTTGCAGAATGCACTGAAATACGTGCCAAATGGTACAATTGAGAGCAAGTAGTCCAATGGCTATTAAAGGACATCATCATAAACATCCTCAAATGCCAATTTGGACTGCACCATTGCGATGGGCTCGTCGAGACGATTGAAATGGATATATCATTTGTCTACGTTGGAGTCCGGATGAGAAAGATATGCAGAAGACAAGATTACCCTCTTGATATCATGTGGGCCCGGTGGGACCCACACCAGACCACGTGGCGACGTGTGCCACATTGGATGCCATGTGTCCATGACACCTCACCAATCCCTGTGAAGCAACTCCCAACGAATCAGACACCACCACGTGTGCAACACAAGGATCCAAGGGCCCACCGGGGACCCAAACCACCACGAAACTTGCCATGCACGGAGGAAAGATCATGGGACCCACATATCAGTCACTGGGAGAAAGCACACCGCGAAAGGCACCGCTAGGGGGTCGGCCGATCCTTGGATCGGCCGAACCGCCTTAGTGCCCGTTCATCGTGGCCTTCCACGTGGTGGCCCCTGATTGGTCCCTTGTCGCGATCCCGGGCGTTTTGGAGCACTAGGAGCCCCGGAGCAAGCCATTCCCTCCTCTATAAATAGGAGGGGAGGGGCTCCATTTTGGAACACACACTTCTCCTCCTCCTCTTCATTTTGGCTTGGAGCCTCTCTCTTTAGGAGAGGAGAGCTCTTTGTATAGGATTAGTGCTAGGAAGTGAGGTGGGAGGCTTGAGGCCATGTCATGATTCATGACATCTTCCTCAAGAACGATCCTCAGCGGTGCCTTTGTTCTTCAACTAGACTAAAGTGAGTATTTCGATATTTCCTATTTAGATTAAAGTCGTATGCATGCTTAGTTGCTTTATTCTTGTGTTCTTCGTTTGTTCTTGGTTTAGAGGCTTGTGTTCTTCGAACGCAACCCTTTCGATCCAGTAGACTTAGATCATAAGTTTGTATCTAGTTTGCCAGCTTGTCTATTAGACTAAAGTGAAGCTCCTACATGTCCCTAGTTAGATCAAAGTGCATTCGTGATCTTGCATGAGTGATAGAGCATACCTTGAGCTAGTGCCATTATCTCCCTCACGGATTCGTAGTAATAGTAAGTGGTGTAGACGTGGTGCCTGGACTAGAAGCTATCCTTCGAAGACCACGTTCGATCGTAGCGTAGAGGTAGGCCACAGTGGTGACAGCCTGTTGGACCCTTTGTCAACCCTCTACGTCGCGTACCGAGTTGGGCTCGCTCCAGCACATTGACCTAGGATGTGCCTTGTGCCCGAAGTGAGTGTTATACCTGAGAGACCGTAACTAGACTCTGTGCTCGGTTGAGGCAGATCCTTTCTACCTATCCTATCAATCAGTGTTGTGCCCTTGGATCATCTATACTAGAGTAGGAGATAGTACACATCGTTCCTTGGATTCGATACCCTTGGAATACTCTCCTTCCTTGGGGAAGTGCTACAGCGGTATTTCCGTGCGCTTGCGGTATACCCGGTTGTTCTTATACGCTCCCTCTAGGTGCGCAACTAGTGGTGATGTTAAGAAATGCCAACAAGCATTTCTGGCGCCGTTGCTGGGGAATGGTTGCTGTATCTATCTTCGAACCTAGTGGTCCTCGTAGTTACCTTTTTCGTTTTCTTCTACCTTCACCCCCGTTACCCATCGAGTTATCGTTTTTGTTTCTTTTCTTCTACCTTTACCCCCGCTAGCCTTTGAGATGCCTTCCTGTCAAAGCCTCTCTACCCCTAGGGGCGAGTTCATCTTAGAGCAACCATCAACTTCCTCATCTTGCTGCGAGCTTCGTCCCAGCTTTATAGCCATGGTTCGGAATTGACCTTTCTCTGGAGCGATCAGTGATGATCCTAATGTTCATTTAGAGGAGTTCGAGGACTTGTGTTCGTGCTTGGTAATTCCAGGCATGACACAAGAAACTTTGAAGTGGAAATTGTTCCCTTTCTCTCTCGTAGATAGAGCGGAGCAATGTTACACCCACACGTCAGAGCATGTGAATAATTGGGGAGAACTACGAGAAAACTTTTGTGACTCATTCTCCCTTTATGAATGCATAGAGCTCTTGCCATGTGAACTCCTTGACTTTGAGCAATTAGAGGGTGAGTCCATAGGTGCAGCTTGGGCTAGGTTCCTACGTCTTATGACATCTAGCTCAGACATGTCTATACCTGATGATATAGCGACGTATACCTTTTATGCTCGTATAGACATGGAATCTGCACAAGAGCTCAACCTTTAAGCTGGAGGTTCATTCGAAAACCAAACTCTAGTGGAAAGAAGAGAGATCCTAGAATTCTTCTTAGAAACCTCTTTTTCCCATATCGTTTACGACGAACCCCATCTGGAGTCTGAGTTGGTCCATGAGAGTCTCTCAATAGCCGAATCTGAGCTTTCATTCTATGAATTCCTTGATTCCTCTGTTGAGCCCTCTCTCGAACGACGAACATCGAAGGAAAAAGAAATTCAACCTTCAGAGTTCTCTTCCCGATTTGAGGATGACCCTTCTCAAAACATCAGAAATACCTCAGATCACTCTTGGCACGAGAAGCCTACGACATCGTTGGACCTTTATGAGGTCCTCGATGAAGTTTGGAATCATGGGACGATAGTGGATTGGTCACCTCAGAAGCGTACATCCGAAGCAATTCGGGTTGGCTCAACTTCCACGATCATCCGTTGTTCTATGAGAGGAAACACCGTAGATGCTGTCCATGACCCTACTGCTGGGGCTTGCATCATACCAGAGGCCCTTTTGGATACTCTGGTGGGTGACACGCCCTTGATCTCTACTGATGGACTTTTCCATAGCCCTAGGTGGCGCTGTGCTTTTCCATGTAAAGGGATTGCTAGGGACGTGCCGATCACCATTGATGACATAGAGGTGCGGTTAGATTTCCACATCTATGACATCATGGATTTTGATCTTCTCCTAGGTTTCCCCTTAGAAAAACTTCTTAATAAATCCCAAGGAAACCCGGAAGAAGAGCTTAGGGAAACCGTTTCTGTCCATGCTGAACCATCTAGACATCCTCTGACAGAACCTTTCCCTAGACCTACGGTATCTCCTTTGCCTCTCGATCCTCCTGACGAAGCATTTCCTGAGGAGGCCATGAAGAAGGAATGGCCAGATGGAATGATATGCTTTTCCGAAGCATTTTGGGATAGTACATCCTCTCTGGTTATTCCTTGTTCTATTAGAGGGATTGCCGTAGAGGCCCACTGTGACCCCATCATGGAGGTTAACATCATGCCATGGCACTTAGCGGAAACTCTTTTGGGCAAAGTTCTGCTAGCACCATCCGACATACTCCTCGAGACTTGCCCCTTTGGGCACGTTCTTGAATGTCGAGGGATCGCAAGTGCCGTGCCACTCATCATAGATGGAATTGAGGCTAGCTTAGACTTTCACATCTTTGATGTCCTCGATCTTGATCTACTCTTAGGCTCCCCGCTTGAGGAATTCTTTGAGGAATCCATTGGGAGCCTAGATGGTAATCTTGGGAAAGTCATTTCCGCCACTGCCACCCCTTGTTTGGGACACCCTATGGCGAAGCCTCTTCCCCAGCAAAACCCGTTCGAGAAGACGACATGTATACCTCCATTCATGTCATCCGAGCATGTTCTCATTGAGGGTGTAGAACTTTCTACTCCTCATGAGTACGACTCGGAAGACTCTCTTCACCTTTGTGAAGGCGAACGATCATCACCATTCTCGACCAAGTTTCAGCCTCTTCCCGATGGCCCGTATCATGTTGCTTTCGATCATGATCGAGAGTCAACATTGAATGTCCACGATGACTCTCTTGAGATGGAGAATTCATGGGCCATGGAACCTTTCGAGGCACTGACTCCGGAGTTTGGAGGAAAAGACTTCATTGACGAGCATGGTAGTTTCATCCTTGATCTACCACATAAACCATGCTCGCATCATGCCTCTCTAGAGTCAGTCATGCTTAGTGCGCTGAGCACATACGAGGGCTACAACCACCTTCTAGTCCTCTTTTGCAAAACGTTTGGAAGGTTGATTGTAGATGTATATGTTTACCATAAGCATTGCAGATTTCGTGTGTGCACTGTGGCACTAACCTTGCAGCTGAAGCTTCACTGATACATCAAGGATTGATTGTGAGATGGGAATGACACCACCAACGATAGCTGCAAGATGAAGTTCCCATGGTCGAGCTAATGACCTTAAATAAACAAAGCACTACCAGGAGATAGCCTGGATTAGCATAGGTTTTATTTCCCTTTTCGAATAAAAGCAAGAGCATGTCTGTAGGATAAGTTGTCCTTCGGGTATTCTTGGTCACTAACCTTTCAGGTGGAGATTGAAAAGAAAGATGGACTGGTGATGCCTACGAACATGTGAGCCACATCAGCTGCAACACCTAGATAAACTTGGGTGAGGGAACATTTACAAAAGGAGGCTTGATCACCACACACTTGAGTTTTGTTGCCTAGCAATGCAAACTTCAAGTGTGGGGGAGGTATGTGAGCATCCTGAGTAAAGTTCCTCCTCTACCAAATCTTATCCTGGTGTGGTGATGATGTTAGCTCTTGCATCTTGCCCACTAGCTGGGTAAGTCCTGCTTTTGACATTAAACAAAGCCCTTTCGGGAGGCTCCCGAGGTTCACCGTCTTATGCAAATGCTTATGTCCCTTGTTAATAATAGCTTGATCATGCTTTCTTGCTTCCTTCATTTATGTTCTTATGCTCTAGTTTGAATGTTTGAAGTACTCACACATTCATAGGCTATTTTAGATTAAGCGTGGTGCTTAGGCTAAAAACTGTCTTCTTCAGTCAAAACAAGACATGGTGTCGAGTTTTGACTGATGAACCTTAGAGTTATATTTTCATAGATCGTGGTTGCATGCATGCTAACTAACCCCTGCAGAAAATTGTCAAATTTGAATGGGTAAGTCATTGAGCTAAATTCAAATGGGAAGGTAAGTTGAGGTGTCAGATTCATGTTGCACATCATGCAAAGGTGGTACATATGACCTCTCAAAGGTCCAAGGTAAGTATATTCCCCTTTGTGTATAATGCGTAACCTTGGTCTAACCCTTCTTGAGTAAATGACATGGTGACTGTTGACGGTCAATATTTGCCATTTTCAAGACCGTCAATCCCTGCGAATCTAAGCATGAATTAAACATCCACACTAGAATAGGTGCTTAAACTCATACTTTCCACCAGTGTCGATGTCTATTTGAATGCAGGTATTTAGCATAAGAAATGAGAGAAATTCATGCACTTTCAGTCCACTCCAATCCAAGGCACTCAAATGTTGGCCAATCAGGGGCTGCCACATGGATTCTCCTAGATCCATGATGTCACCAATCCATGTGAAGAACTTCCGACGAATCACACGCTGCCACGTCAGCATCACATGGATCCATGGGCCCACATTACCAACTAAACCGCCAGGAAATGTGCCATGCACGGAGGAGAGGCATCAGGGCCCACATGGAAGCGAGCCAGTGGAAGCACTGGCCAGGATACCACCCAAGGGGGTCGGCCGACCCTAGGTTCGGCTGAACCGACCTAGGATCGGTTCATCTTGGCCCTCCACGTGTTGTCCTCCCATTGGCTCTTGGCTACAGTCCCGGGTGTTTAAGGGCACTTTGAGCCCCGGAGCAAGCCTCCTCCTTGTCTATAAATAGGAGGGGAGGGGCTCCATTTCACACACACCACCTAGCTCTCAAGTTTCACTTTCTCTTGTGTAGCTCTCTCTCCCTCTCTCCAATTCTGCCATGAGAGGTGATTCTCACCTCTTTGTGGTAGAATGGTGATGAGGAGGGATCTAGATTAGGATGAGTGTGAGGTAGAGGAGGGGTAAGGAGTGAGTTGATGTCCTCGTGGATGCTTGTTCTTCATTTAGATCAAAGTGAGTATTTCAGCATTTCTTATTTAGACTATAGTGGACATCATGCGTGGTTGCTTTGTTCTTGTGTTCTTGGCTCAGTCATAAGTTAGAGGCTTGTGTTCTTCGTGACACAAGGCTTCGATCCTTTAGAGATAGAACCATAGTTCATTTACTTGTTTAGCATGCTCTGATCCTGTTTAGTTAAGTGTGTTTGCTGTATCTCGTTCAGCTGCATCCATAGTTTCCTTTCTGCTCCCAGTTCAATGATATGATCTGATTCGGATCTTTCCCTTGTTCGTGGGACCGTATTTATACGGTTACTATAGTGTAGTTAGCGGGCTAGCATACGCCGCACTATAGTATTTATCTGGGGTACAGACGTGGTGTCTGGGCCTTGGGTTTCCTACGGAGACCACGTACGATCGTAGCGTAGGGGTAGGCCACAGTGGTGATAGCCTGTTGGACCCTTTGTAACCCTCTACGTCGCGTACCGAGTTGGGCTCGCAGGACAGCACCTCTGAGTGTTGTCGCCCCGCGGGGATGACTGAGATCTGACGGGAATACATCTTGAGAGCTAAGTCCCTTAAGGAAGTGTTTCTTGTATCCCAACCTATCCCAGCGAAAGCTGGTGTCCTTGGATAGACCCTCTCTAGTTACTCTCCGTCCTAGGAACGAAACCCGAAGGGGGTACTCATTCTCCTAGGGAGAAGTGCTACAGCGGTGTATCCGTGCGCTTGCGGATTCGTTCGCACTCGTCAGTGTACCCTGGAGTTTCTTACTGGTCTCACGCTACAAAGGCGCCAGCGTTGAGGATAAGAAACGCCAACAAGCATTTCTGGCGCCGTTGCCGGGGACGGCTGTTGTTGACCTTCGAGCCCGTCTATCCTCGTATTTATCTTTTTTCTTTTTATTCTACCTTCACCCCTGTTACCCTTTTTGAACTATCCCTTTTTGTTTTCTTTCTACCTCTACCCCCGCTACCCATGGAAGGTTATCCTCGTAAACACCTTCCGCTTTCGAGGAGTGAACCCTCAGAGTCATCTTCGTCAAGATCCACTCTTACATCTGGCTATAGGATTCACCCCTCTCATGAAGCTAATTTAGGACCTATCCTTCTTGGGGTTAAGTCAAGAGAACCCTTTTGATCATGTGAGAGACTACGAGCGTCTGATTGAAACTCAGGGTAAAACCGGAGAATCACCGGATGCTCGGAAAAGAGAGTTTTTCCCGCTATCCCTCTCTGGGGAAGCTCGGGATTGGCACCGTTGTTTTGGTAGGGACTACCTTACTTGGGAGAGGTTGAGAGCAGCTTTTTGCTCCCGCTTCTTTCCAATACGACGTGTCGTCTCGTTAAGGGCAAAGATTCTTTGTTTCAAGCAATGTGAGGAGGAATCACTAGGAATGGCATGGAATCGTTTCGCCTCCGCGGTGGAAGATTGCCCAGTCCTCCGCATTCCCGATTGGATGTTGCTTCAGCACTTCTGGTTTGGATTGCGGAAGAATGATGCCATGAGGCTTAATGCTCTCTCCGGAGGATCCTTCGTGCACCTAGATGCTGTCAAGGAAAGAGAGATCCTGGATAATCTCCGAGATTTCAGCTCCCCCTGCATCCCGATCAACGAGGCACCCACCAGAGAAATTGTTGAGCCACCTAGATCCATCGTCAGCCGAGTCTGAGACTTTATGTCCACTCTTTCTGAGCTCTGGCTGAAGATGTCAGTCCTGAATAGCAGGAGTCTAAGGGAAAGATTTCGTTGCATGAAATCTACCCTTGGGTTCCCCTCTCGTGCATCTTCTTAGACCTTCTCCCCGAGACTTTGTCTCGTGGGAGGACAAAGAGAGTAGTTCGGAGAGAACGACCATTCCCGGCCAGGATGATTTGTTCGATCCTCACTACTATCTTCTGAGAAGGGAATGAGAGGCCCATCATGTTTCTACGTCGAGGTTTGAACTGAAGTGCCTTGCCCTGAAGTTTCGTATAAACCGAGACATCGGTCTCTGCTTATTAATCCATTGGATTCATCCGTCAGACTGAAGGAACATGATCATTCACCGATCGAATGGAATGCATTCACTTTTCATCTTGAGCACATCGATCGATGCCGATCAATCAAGAGAAGCTTTTACTTCGCATCTTATGCTTGATTTGATCGATGCCCAATGGGAGGTGTGCTTTTCAGTTTATCCAAAATCCCCCATTGGAAGCTTAGGCTAGATTTGGGAATGTTTTCGTCACTTTGATAGGAACATCGAACCCTCTGCCTAAGGTAAGAGTGAGTAAATCTTGCTCTTCATCCGAACTCTAGTTCTTGATCGTACATCGGCCTCTAGAAGTCCACGCTTCATCCTTTTGAGAGCCGGGTGTCCTTCTGAACTTGAGTTCACTCGGAGATCGGTACCTATTGATGAAGCACTAGCTTCAGTGCTCGATCTTTTCATCTCCGAGTTCCACGAACCCAGTGCTATAGTCCTCGAGCCCCATGACCACCTCAGGGAAGGCCTCAGCCTCTCTGGGATGATCATGCTTGCTCTCAGCCTCGATATACCTTTCAGGGCTCGAGGTCGTATAGGCACTACCCTTGCAGAGCAGAGCTTATCGTCATATCAACATCATCTGCAAGGAGATGGTCATAAGTTGAGACAGGAGATCACAAGACACCCACACCCTGAGTACTCCAGGGACTCCTCTCGTTTCCCCCGGACGAATTATCTTTCGGGTATCTTGTGGACCGTGGTCATGCTGGAGAAAGATTAAGAGAAGAAGGCAAAGGTCCACGGGAAGGCAGCACCTTTGTGGTGACACGGACACTTCGTGACTACCGCCGGAAGTGCCTACACTTCTGACGAACCTAGTGTGTCGCCAAGGTAATTTCCCCCAGATTCTTTAGGACATATCACGGTTTGGCCAAGGTTGGTATAAAGTTGAAGGTGAAATTTTCAACCTCAACCTTATTTTAGCCTTAAGCCTAAGCCAATCCTTCCATCTCGGGGAACCCACCTGGGCCGTCGATCCTGAGACCTACTTGAGCCCACACGAGAAGGGGGAGGACCAGAGGGGCCCACAGGGGGCCGGCCGAACCCTGGTTCGGCTGAAACCCTGGTGCCTCCTCTCCCCTTCTTCTTTCACGTGTGCACCTCATTCTCCTCCAGAACCCTTCTCCCCGCCGCCCGACGAAGTTCTCGCATCGCGAAACCCATCTCCTCCACCTCAACTCCTCAGCTCATCTCCGCATCCATGGCCGGGAGGAGCGTTGTCCCTTTCGACGGCTCCACCTCGTCCACCGGCCCCGGGGCAGGAGGCAACCCCTCCATTGTTGCCGCCCCTGCTGCGGACCTCGCAATGGTGGCCGGTGTCCTGGATGTTCCGCCGCTTGCCACCATCCCGCCGAGCGGGAGGATTCCAGGCACACCGCCCTCACGGTGCTCCGCCTCGCCTGGGAAAAGGCACATGAGACAGGCGGCCAGCCCCTACGGCAGGCCGACCACGGCTCAGCTTCGCCCCAAGGGGTTGCCGCTCGCTCCACCTAGCACACCTGGATCGTCGCTGGCTAGAGGGTAGATGAGCTCAGCACAGTCTGCTCCTTCACCACAGCCGCCGGTGACCATTAAGCCGGCGCTGCCCAAGGAGAAGGCTCCCGTAGGGCGCCCAGCTCCAGTTCTGCCAGAAGAGGAGGAAGACATTGGGCTGGACGATGGGTTGCCACCGCCGCCCTACACTAGGAGGTCCAGGGAGAGGACTCGGGCAACCGAGCAAGCCCCCAGGCTCTCCTCAGTGTCCAAGCTGACCCCGCTGATGAAGGAATTGGAGGCCAGCAACGAGAAGCTTAGGGCTGCTTACTCAGAGCAGAAGTTGGACCTGGCCGAGCTCAGAGACGACATCCGTGACCTTCGCCGCGGCCTTTGTGCGAAGATGAGGAGGTTGTTCTCAGCCACGGGGCATGCAGCCCTCTATGATGCCGAGTAGTGGGGATTAGCCCCAGCTTTAGTTCATTAGGGGCTAGTCTAGGTCTAGGTTGATTTCTCTTTGTTTCCCTTTATTTCATTTATTTCCCTTTGCATGTGTGTAAGCGCCTAATCATTTTGATTAAAACATTTTGAATTCGAATAAAGTGGCTCACCGGTCATGTAACCCGGTTTAGCCACCCTTTGTGTTGTTACTTTGGTCTTTTTGAATTCGAGGACATCTAGGTTCGAGACAGTGTGGGGGAGGAGCCACGACTCTCCCAATGCAAGAGCGACGTTTTCGTACGTACCCACTGCGAGCACTCCGCGCTAGCCGATCGATCACCTACCGAGAACCTGAACGGGACCCGCACGAGTTCACTCCTGTGGAGAGCCTCTCACGGTTCACCTTCTATGCATAGCGCTGGTTTGCATCTCGACAACTCACTCTCTTTCATTCCTGAGTTTTATAAGCCATATCTTCTATCTCTAAACTAAAACTCGAATGATGATGCTAAATATCACCCAGCTCATTTGTACCTGAGTAGACTTACATATGTTTTATTCCTTGCTTTCTGCCTGACGCTTGTGAACCAAAATCTTCTTAAGGACAAGCATGTTCACCTAAGTAATTGATGAGTATGATATGGCTGGATGATTTGATCTTTTGCTCTGATGACTAACTCTTTTGGGGAATTTATTTTTGAAAACTCAAAACCTCTTGGAAAGGCTCCTCTTTGATATGCCTCCGTCCCATTAGAGCCATATGATCTCTGTAGGTAAACCCTTCGATTCATATGCTGCTGGTCATTACTTTGAGCTTTGTCAAATTCTGTGACCCTTGTGAGAATTCTTTTCATTACTTTCATGATCAAGATTTATGTGCACCCCACCTATTTTCCCTTTGCTATGCTTCTACACTGGAAGTTAGCATTGTATCATCTATCCACTCCATAAAAACAAAACTCCATATGTGGTGTGACATCTCTCTTCATAAGTGTCCTTCAAAGAAGAGACATGGGCTATGAAAAAAAAACATGCTCAAGGCATGATAAAAAAAAAGAAAAAGAAAGAATAGCCTATGTCCAAAATAAAGGAGGAATAGGGGAGAGATAGATCATGCAAAAAGGAGTTCCATATCATAGATGGTAATAACTAGTGTCCATTCCGGGGCTAGTGTCCACCTTACCATCAACCCACATTTTCACCTTATATGTATGGTAATATCTAGCACCCATTCCGGGCCTAGTATCCACCTTACCATACACACCATAGCCTACCCTGAGCTCCACATATAGCCATCATTAGAAGTAGGATGAAGAAAGGTGAAATGCCTTAGTGAGGACATATACACATTGAGCGATTTGAGAGAATCAAATGAGAAGCCACCAAGAGTTTTGTTTATGAAAATCTTGCAAAACCCCCAAGGTGTTTATCATCAGGTGCATTAGTGACTTGATTCATAGTTGTTCTACTCTTCAATAACCTAAGGGAACATGATAGCCACTACACGGAGGTTCACAGGAGCAAGGTATGGCTTGGAATATCTCTTATGTCTGTCTTACTTTCCGGTATTTATGACCCGCTTGGCTTTGTTTCCCATTCACTCGGGACGAGCAAAGGTCAAGTGTGGGGGTGTTGTTGATGGTCAATATTTGCCATTTTCAAGACCGTCAATCCCTGCGAATCTAAGCATGAATTAAACATCCACACTAGAATAGGTGCTTAAACTCATACTTTCCACCAGTGTCGATGTCTATTTGGATGCAGGTATTTAGCATAAGAATTGAGAGAAATTCATGCACTTTCACTCCACTCCAATCCAAGGCACTCAAATGCTGGCCAATCAGGGGCTGCCACATGGATTCTCCTGGATCCATGATGTCACCAATCCATGTGAAGAACTTCCGACGAATCACACACTGCCAAGTCAGCATCACATGGATCCATGGGCCCACATTACCAACTAAACTGCCAGGAAACGTGCCATGCACGGAGGAGAGGCATCAGGGCCCACATGGAAGCGAGCCAGAGGAAGCACTGGCCGGGAGACCACCCGAGGGGGTCGGCCGACCCTAGGTTCGGCTGAACCGACCTAGGGTCGGTTCATCCTGGCCCTCCACGTGTTGTCCTCCCATTGGCTCTTGGCTGCATTCCCGGGTGTTTAGGGGCACTTTGAGCACCGGAGCAAGCCTCCTCCTTGTCTATAAATAAGAGGGGAGGGGCTCCATTTCACACACACCACCTAGCTCTCAAGTTTCACTTTCTCTTGTGTAGCTCTCTCTCCCTCTCTCCAATTCTGCCATGAGAGGTGATTCTCACCTCTTTGTGGTAGAATGGTGATGAGGAGGGATCTAGATTAGGATGAGTGTGAGGTAGAGGAGGGGTAAGGAGTGAGTTGATGTCCTCGTGGATGCTTGTTCTTCATTTAGATCAAAGTGAGTATTTCAGCATTTCTTATTTAGACTATAGTGGACATCATGCGTGGTTGCTTTGTTCTTGTGTTCTTGGCTCGTTCATAAGTTAGAGGCTTGTGTTCTTCGTGACACAAGGCTTCGATCCTTTAGAGCTAGAACCATAGTTCATTTACTTGTTTAGCATGCTCTGATCCTGTTTAGTTAAGTAAGTTTGCTGTATCTCGTTCAGCTGCATCCATAGTTTCCTTTCTGCTCCCAGTTCAATGATATGATCTGATTCAGATCTTTTCCTTGTTCTTGGGACCGTATTTATACGGTTGCTATAGTGTAGTTAGCGGGCTAGCATACGCCGCACTATAGTGTTTATCTGGGGTACAGACGTGGTGTCTGGGCCTTGGGTTTCCTACGGAGACCACGTATGATCGTAGTGTAGGGGTAGGCCGCAGTGGTGACAGCCTGTTGGACCCTTTGTAACCCTCTACGTCGCGTACCGAGTTGGGCTCGCAGGACAGCACCTCTGAGTGTTGTCGCCCCGCGGGGATGACTGAGATCTGACAGGAATACATCTTGAGAGCTAAGTCCCTTAAGGAAGTGCTTCTTGTATCCCGACCTATCCCAGCGAAAGCTGGTGTCCTTGGATAGACCCTCTCTGGTTACTCTCCGTCCTAGGAATGAAACCCGAAGGGAGTACTCATTCTCCTAGGGAGAAGTGCTACTGCGGTGTATCCGTACGCTTGCGGATTCGTTCGCACTCGTCAGTGTACCCGGGAGTTTCTTACTGGTCTCACTCTACAAAGGCGCCAGCGTTGAGGATAAGAAACACCAACAGTGACACTAAAAAAACCAAAAATATTTGAATTTGAATAAAGGCTCTATGGTTGTCGAACCAGTAGAGTCCATCTTTTGTTTTCATTTATCATTTGAAGAACAGCACCAGGTTCAACCACTAGTGTGGGGGAGTTCTCTCAAGCTCATCATCACATCTCCACTAGAGAACTCCCACACAGGAGTTGCACAACATCGACTACGCCTTCATGACAAGAGCAAGGTAAACTAGAGTGAGGCGGCTGCCTTATGGTCAGCCGAATCACCACTAGTCCTCCTTGATCTCTTATCCTTCAGAACCGATGGTATGTGCACCCTCTATTTCACTCTGCCTTATCCATGAGTTTGATTGAATTTCAATTCATATCCTTTATATCAACTCAGAGGTTTGTGCTATGCTTGCTCTACATGATTCCTGTGGTTGGCTTGCATATGTTTTATTCCTTACTTATTGTCTTGATGCTTGTGAACAAATATCATTAGGGAACTCATGCTTATCTAAGTAGTTGGTGTTTGTGATATGGTTTGATGATATGGTCTTCGCTCTGAATGTCTGAGTGCTTGGGAATGTTATTTGAAAAATCATGAAAACCCTTTGCAACGCTCCTCTTTGATATGCCACCGTCCTACTAGAGCCATATGATATAGTCGAAAACCTTCTACTCATATGCTGCTTGTTATTACATTGAGCTTTGTCAAATCCTGTGACCCTTGTGAGAAGTCTTTTCATTACTTTCATGATCAAGATTCATGTGCACACCACCATATTCCCCTTGCTATGCTTCTACACTGGAGGTTAGCATTCTATCATTCATCCATTCCATAAAAATAAAGCTCCATAAGTGGTGTGACTCTCTCTCCAAAAGTATCCTTCAAGAGACATGGGCTATGAAAAAAAAGAGAGAAAAAGAAAAGAGACACATGCTCAAGGCATGATGAAAAAAAAGAAGAAAAAAAAGAAAGAAAGTAAGGATAGCCCATGTCCAAATAAAGGAGAAATAGGAGAGAGATGGTCATGCAAAAAGGAGTTCCATAACTTAGATGGTAATAACTAGTGTCCATTCCGGGGCTAGTGTCCACCTTACCATCTACCAACATTCATCATATATGTATGGTAATATCTAGCACCCATTCCGGGCCTAGTATCCACCTTACCATACTCACCATATCCATACACGTGCACATCTTGATTTGATGGTATGATTTGATTTTCTCTGTGGATCCAGTTTTTGACTTTGCAATATATGTGATGCAAGTATGCCTTATCCTTTATCCTACCCTGAGCTCCATATATAGCCATCATTAGAAGTAGGATGAAGAAAGGCAATCTAATGCCTTGGTGAGGACATATACATATTGAGCGATTTGAGAGAATAAAATGAGGAGCTAAGCAAGGTTTGTTTTGAAAATTTATTACAAAACCCCAAGTTACTTAGCATGATGAGCAGGAGTGATTTGATTCATGACCGTTCCATTCTTCAACTACTCAAGATGGCATGATAGACACTTCACAAAGTTCACAGGTACAAGGTATGGTTTGGGACATCTCTTATGCTTGCTTCATACCTTTGGATATCATGTCTCACCTTGACCTGACTCCCTTTACTCGGGACGAGCAAAGGTCAAGTGTGGGGGTGTTGTTGACGGTTGAAAAGTGCTACTTTTACGCCGTCAATACCTGCATAATATAATGGTAAAAGGATCATCAACACTAGAATAGGGCTTGATACTGATGATTTCCACAAGTGTTGGTGTTTCTAGCTTTTGTTGCAGAATGCACTGAAATACGTGCCAAATGGTACAGTTGAGAGCAAGTAGTCCAATGGCTATTAAAGTACATCATCATAAACATCCTCAAATGCCAATTTGGACTGCACCATTGCGACGGGCTCGTCGAGACGATCGAAATGGATATATCATTTGTCTACTTTGGAGTCCGGATGAGAAAGATATGCAGAAGACAAGATAACCCTCTTGATATCATGTGGGCCCGGTGGGACTCACACCAGACCACGTGGCGACGTGTGCCACATTGGATGCCATGTGTCCATGACACCTCACCAATCCATGTGAAGCAACTCCCGACGAATCAGACACCGCCACGTGTGCAGCACAAGGATCCAAGGGCCCACCGGGGACCCAAACCACCACGAAACACGGAGGATAGATCGTGGGACCCACATATCAGTCACTGGGAGAAAGCACACCGCGAAAGGCGCTGCTAGGGGGTCGGCCGATCCTTGGATCGGCCGAACCGCCTTAGTGCCCGTTCATCGTGGCCTTCCACGTGGTGGCCCCTGATTGGTCCCTTGTCGCGATCCCAGGCATTTTGGAGCACTTGGAGCCCCGGAGTAAGCTACTCCCTCCTTTATAAATAGGAGGGGAGGGGCTCAATTTTGGAACACACACTTCTCCTCCTCCTCTTCATTTTGGCTTGGAGCCTCTCTCTTTAGGAGAGGAGAGCTCTTTGTATAGGATTAGTGCTAGGAAGTGAGGTGGGAGGCTTGAGGCCATGTCATGATTCATGACATCTTCCTCAAGAATGATCCTCAGCAGTGCCTTTGTTCTTCAACTAGACTAAAGTGAGTATTTCGATATTTCCTATTTAGACTAAAGTCGTATGCATGCTTAGTTGCTTTGTTCTTGTGTTTTTCGTTTGTTCTTGGTTTAGAGGCTTGTGTTCTTCGAACACAACCCTTTCGATCCAGTAGACTTAGATCATAAGTTTGCATCTAGTTTGCCAGCTTGTCTATTAGAGTAAAGTGAAGCTCCTGCATGTCCCTAGTTAGATCAAAGTGCATTCGTGATCTTGCATGAGTGATAGAGCATACCTTGAGCTAGTGCCAGTATCTCCCTCGCGGATTCGTAGTAATAGTAAGTGGTGTAGATGTGGTGCCTGGACCATAATCTATCCTTCGAAGACCACGTACGATCGTAGCATAGAGGTAGGCCGTAGTGGTGACAGCCTGTTGGACCCTTTGTCAACCCTCTACGTCGCGTACCGAGTTGGGCTCGCTCCAGCATATTGACCTAGGATGTGCCTGGTGCCCGAAGTGAGTGTTATACCTGAGAGACCGTAACTAGACTCTGCGCTCGGTCGAGGCAGATCCTTTCTACCTATCCTATCAATTAGTGTTGTGTCCTTGGATCATCTATACTAGAGTAGGAGATAGTACACATCGTTCCTTGGATTCGATACCCTTGGAATACTCTCCTTCCTTGGGGAAGTGCTACAGCGGTATTTCCGTACGCTTGCGGTATACTCGGTTGTTCTTATACGCTCCCTCTAGGTGCGCAACTAGTGGTGACGTTAAGAAACGCCAACACTCTGTCCATCACTAATGCCAGGGGCAATGATGATACTAAATGTATCTATTTCCCTTTTTGTCTGGAGCAAGAACCCCTCACTTGGTTCGAGTCTCTCAAACGAGGTTCCATCGACAACTGGGGACAACTCAAGCAACGTTTCACTAGCAACTTCGCGGGTTCTTTGGGCCGTCATGGTACTCAGATGGACCTTGCGCTGATCAAGCAAAAACAAGGCGAGACTCTTCACGAGTACATGCGCTGCTTCTTTGAAAAAAGGGCTACTGTTGTTGATGTTACCGAGAAAGAAGTCATAGATACCTTCCAGGATGGTTTTCATGACGACAGGCTTTTCCAAGACTTCGGTCGCGCTCGCCCAGCCAATATCACCAAGCTCAAGGAGATGATCACTCATTGGGCGAACGAGAAAGACAAGGCTCGGAATCGATTCAAGCATCTTCGCAACAACTAGAACAACAACAACAACAACAATGCTGGTGGAAACAATAGTGGCAAGCAACAGCAGGGCAATCGCACGAGTAATAACTACTCGAGTAATCCTAATCGCAAGTGCAAGCCCGATAACACTGTTGTAGCCATGGAAACTACTGCCAAGCCTGAAGATGATTCTCACTGGGCAACATTGACCAAGCAGAAATGCCCATGGCACCCAGAGGGCGATCATACTACAGAGCAATGTTACCAAATTCGCTGTGCACTGAAGAATACACCCGAACCAGCGCACCCAAACCTAAGGTTTCATAAACATAAGGGGAAGAAGGCTAACACAGATAAAGACACTAGGTTTCAGAACCCCTCCAATACTGTCAATGTCATCTTTGGTGGGATTCCAACCAAGCGCATGCAGAAACTTGCACTCAGGGAGATTATGTCCATTCAACAAGCAACTCCAACTTTTCTAAAGTGGTCTGAAACCCCTATTACCTTCTCAAGGGCAGATCAATGGACTAGTTTTTCTGAGCCAGGATGGTATCATCTCGTTCTGGATCCAGTGGTGGCAGGCTCCAGGCTTACCAAGGTTCTTATTGATGGTGGCAGCGGTCTCAATGTCCTGTTCGCCAAGACCTTGAAGAAGATGGGCCTGGATATCACTAATATACTTACCAAGACCAACTCGTCATTCTATGGTATCATCCCGGGCAATGCAGCTGTTCCTTTGGGTTCAGTTGTACTACCCGTTACCTTTGGGACTAAGGATCACTATCACACCGAGTACATTAAGTTCGAGGTTGCTGACTTCGAGACTTCTTATCACGCTATTCTTGGCAGACATGGCCTCGCCAAGTGCATGGCTATTCCACATTATGTGTACCTTGTACTCGAGATGCCGAGCCCCAAAGGAGTTCTCTCATTGCAAGGGGATTTGAAGCGTTGTTACGACTGCGACATTGAAGCCGTAGAACTTGCTTCGACAACTCAAGTACCCAATGCTATGATGGAAGTCTTCACTGCAGCTAAAAAGCTTGCTCCGAGCGAGCTGGAGGTTCCTGAGAAGATGGATAACAACTACAAGCCTGCACCGACTAGTGACGTCCTGCTCAAAGCCATTGACCTCGGTACTGGTGACAGCAGCAAGACGACCATGATCAGTGCACAGCTTGATCCTAAATAGGAAGACGCGCTCGTCAACTTCCTTCGGGCTAACCATGATATCTTTGCATGGAAACCATCTGACATGCCAGGTGTGCCCAGGAGGTTGATCGAGCACTCACTCAACGTCGATCCTAACACTACCCCCAAGAGACAACATCTTCGTCGCTTTGCTGATGACCGCAGGGTTGCTATCAAGAAAGAGCTCGCCAAACTATTCGCGGCTGGCTTCATCCGGGAAGTTTTTCACCCGCAATGGCTTGCTAACCCTGTGCTTGTCAGAAAGAAGAACTCTAATGATTGGAGGATGTGTGTCGACTACACTGATCTTAATAAGCATTGTCCCAAGGATCCGTTTGGGTTGCCGCGGATTGATCAAGTCATTGACTCCACGGCGAGTTGTGCTCTACTCTGTTTCCTCGATTGCTACTCCGGCTATCATTAAATTGCAATCAAGGAATCTGATCAAGAGAAGACCGCATTCATCACCCCGTTTGGTGCTTATTGTTACACAACAATGTCCTTCGGGTTGAAAAATGCTGGTGCTACTCATCAAAGAGCTATCCAAGCGTGCTTCAAGAAGCAACTTCACAAGAACGTGGAAGCATACGTGGATGATGTCGTTGTAAAGACTAGGGATCTAGACATACTAATCGCAGATCTTGAGGAAACTTTTGCTTCGTTACAGGAGTACCAATGGAAGCTCAACCCCAACAAATGCGTCTTTGGTGTATCGTCGGGAAAACTACTCGGGTTCATCATTAGCCATCGTGGCATCGAAGCAAACCCCGAGAAGATTACTGCCATCTCCAACATGCAAGCTCCGACTACTATCAAAGATGTCCAGAAGCTTACTGGATGTATGGCATCACTCAATCGCTTCATCTCGCGACTTGGAGAAAGAGGTCTACCTTTCTTCAAGCTACTCAAGTGGCAAGAGAAGTTTACGTGGACAACCGAAGCTGATCAAGCTCTTTCTCAACTCAAGGAGTTCTTATCCAAGCCTCCAGTCCTCACAGCTCCTCTGCCCAATGAAGAGCTCTTGCTCTACATCGCTGCGACTACTAATGTTGTCAGCACTGCTATTGTCATTGAACGGCAAGAGGAAGGACATGGCTACCCTATCCAGAGGCTAGTTTATTTCATCAGTGAAGTACTCTCAGAGTCCAAAGCTCTCTACCCTTCAGTACAGAAGCTACTCTATGCGGTTCTGATTACTTCACGGAAGCTCCACCACTATTTCGACGAATACAAGATTTCTGTAGTTACTAGCTACCCGCTTGGCGAGATATTGCACAACCGGGATTCCACAGGAAGGATTTCTAAATGGGCTGTAGAGCTTGGCACTCTATCGCTCGACTTCAAGTCTCGCACTGCTATGAAGTCTCAAGCCTTGGTTGATTTTATGGCTGAGTGGTGGGAAAATCAAGTTTCAACTCTAATTGAGCGTCCAGAACATTGGGTCATGTACTTTGATGGTTCCCTCAAGTTGGAAGGCGCTGGTGCCGGGGTACTTCTGATTTCTCCCAAGGGCGAGCAACTCAAATATGTTTTGCAGATCTTCTGGAAGGTCTCAAACAATGAAGCTGAATATGAAGCTCTACTGCATGGTCTTCGCCTTGCAGTCTCTCTTGGTATTACACGACTACTTGTTTATGGTGATTCTTTGGTGGTCATCAATCAAATCAACGATTCTTGGGATTGTATTCTTAGAACATGGATGCGTACTATCAAGAGGTACGCAAACTTGAGAACAAATTTCATGGTCTCGAGTTCCATCATGTTGTTCGCGACAATAATGTTGCTGCGGACGTCTTGTCGAAGCTGGGATCTACACGAGCTCAAGTGCCAGCAGGAATCTTTGTTCATGAACTCCACAAACCATCAATTTCGGAGCAATCATCTGCACCTGCGACTACTTCAGTTCAACCTGATCGAGAAGTGCTTATAATTGACGTGGACTGGAGAACTCCTTTTATCGACTACATTAAACATCAGTTGATTCCTGAAGATAAGTCAGAAGCTGAGCGCATCTCACGCCATGTCAAGGCTTATGCTCTAGTCGGAGATCAACTCTACAAGCGAGGTGCAAGTTCCGATGCACTCATGAAGTGCGTTTCTCGCGAAGAAGGCAAGGAAATATTAGAGGAGACACACAAAGGAATTTGTGGCAATCACGCCTCTTCACCTTGGTGGGAAAAGTCTTCAGACTTGCTTTCTATTGGCCTACAGCTCTTGCTGATGCAGAGGAACTAGTCAGGTTGTGCCATGGATGCCAATTCTTCACCAAGCAACAACACATTCCAGCATACAAGCTCATCACGATACCACCAACTTGGCCTTTCGCTTGCTGGGTGCTGGAAATGATTGGTCCTCTCCCAAATGCGCCAGGAGGATTCAACAGAGTTCTGGTGGCTATCGACAAGTTTACCAAGTGGATTGAGGCTAAGCCTGTTACCTGCCCTAAGGCTGATAGAGTCCTCGACTTCTTGGATGAAATCGTACATCGCTATGGGTTCCCTAATCGCATTATCACAGACCTGGGTTCGAATTTCAACAATCACCAGTTCTGGGAGTACTGTGAGAACAGTGGAATTGACGTTCGGTACATCTCCGTTGCTCATCCACGCGCCAATGGCCAAGTGGAACGCGCCAACGAGATGGTACTCGATGCTCTCAAAAAGCGACTGTATGATGCTGCAAATACCAAGGGCGGCATGTGGATCAAGGAACTACCCAATGCACTCTGGGGGCTATGTACTCAACCTACTACCCCCGCAGGGCAATCACCCTATTTCCTGGTCTATGGCTCTGAAGCCGTCTTGCCTGCTGATGTTATGTGGCGTTCTCCAGCGGTTGACCAGTATGAAGAAGGCGTAGCTGAAGAAACAAGACAGACAGATGTCGATAGTCTAGAAGAAGCTCGCTGCAATGCACTCGTTCAATCAGCTCGATATCTTGAGAAGATTCACCACTATCATGACCGTGATGTTAAGGAATGCTCCTTCAACATTGGTGACTTAGTCCTGCGTCGCATCTAGAACACGACAGGGCTACACAAACTCAACTCACCATGGGAAGGTCCTTTCTCTGTTGCGAAGGTCACCGTCCCTGGCTCATATCATCTCCAAACTCTTGAAGGTGAAGAAGTCGACAACTCTTGGAACATCGACCAGCTTTGTCGCTTCTACCCGTAGGGGGTCTCAACAACCCTCTCCAAGAAACTACGGTTGCTACAACTCTATAGGCAGCTACGGTTGCCACTACTCATAGGGGATCAAGACAATCCTCTCCAGACAGTTTCGACTGTGACTACTCGTGGCTTCGGCTGCGATCATTCGTAGGGGATCATGGTAATCCTCTCCAGGTAGTCTCATTCTGCGAACTCGTAGGGAGTCGTGATAACTCTCTCCAGACGACTCCGAGTCATATAGAGCAATAAGTGGCACATGCTGTCCATGTCTCTGTTTTTAATAAGAGGCTTCGGCCTAGAGTAACACCCTTCATAGTAGAGTCTCAGTGGAACTCTCATACAAGTTGCTGCTACAGCAAGGATGAGTTCATCACACTGTCTCCTAACTGTCTTACTCGTTCTTCGGAACATTCTTGCGAGTACTCTCTCACTAGGCTCATAGCCTCATAGGTACTTAAGGCACTATTACTCAATAGTGTATCCAGACATTGTAAACTCTGTACAATGTGTTCAGTAATAAAGTTATTATTCTATATATCGACTTGTTACTGTCCTTTGCTTATTTCACAACAAAGCCTTCTTTTACGCTGCTACAGCTAAGGTGTTCAACTCATTGTGTTTAACCTAACGTTCTTTGGAACATATCTAGACTTGAGTACTTCTACTCGAGTACCGTATCTCTTTTTGCAGCCACACACTCATTATCAATTCGAGTACATGGCATTCACATAAGCATACAAGGGATCCAGATAATTGACTTACTCAAGTTTTCAATTATATTACATAAACACTTTTTTGGAATCACACTTGTTTTTTCCATAGTGTTTTATCCTATAGGTTCATCTACCGGAGATCTATGAACTTGGAGACTACTTCTGCGATTGGAGATGTCTGTTGCATCAACTCGTTCAATCTGTCATCGGTGCAATCTCCAGATCTTCCGTTCATGATGACTGTCAGATCCGCTTCTGTGTAGAAGGACTTGATGAAGCTCAGCACTTGATTGGGAATTGTGCAGGCCAGCTTCTGGGCGTACACCAAAATCTTCTTTGGTGTGTCCTTCAACCTGTCCACAAGTGGACGGGGCTGAACTCCAGCTACTCTGGGCTCTAAGAGATTGACGACTGGCTCGGCTGCATCCATCAAGGCCTTCAACTCAGCACGCAGGCACTCAGATTCTTCGATTTTGATCTTGAGCGACTGCATACAAGTCAACAAATCATTCTAGCCGTCAAGGTGAATCTGCATTTCACACTCAAGTTCCATGCACCGCACCTTATAATCGGCTTCGAGGTCAAGACGGGCTGATTCTTCACGGTTATACACCAACTGCCAGTCCAGTGACTTGTTCTTGTACTTTTCAACCTCTTCAGCCAGCTCTGCAAAAGACCAAGACTACTTATAAGGATGTAGTGCGCAAGAAAAAAGTACTCTAAGATAAATTCAGAAAAGGGGAATACCTTTATTCTTCTGGCGCAGTGACTTGTTCTTCCCAACAACGTCATCCTTCCTAGCCGTCATCTTCTGGATTTTGTTGTGGTACTCTGCGGCATTACCATCAAGCTTCTCTTGCAGCTTCAGAGACAAGGCTTTCTGTTCCTTAAGTTCTTCTCTGAGCTGAGAGACTTCTTCGATGTCAGCCGCGTATTGCTCGAGCAGACGAGTCTTTCGTTTCGACTGCTTGACTACTTCCTGCAAAAGCAAAACAACTCAAGAGTCAAAGACATGATATCTTTGGCCAAAAGTACTCTACAAGAGAAGCCAACTTACCGCAAAGAGCTTCTCTACAATGCGAAACATCTCGGAGTGCGCCTGCAAGTTGTCCTCATCCAGGCATGAGTCATCATACGGCATCAGGCCTTCAGCTCTGGATTGAGTACTCGCGCGGGTCTTCAATTTCTAGCTCGTGCGGCACTATGCGGCCTTCTGGGCTGTCTTCAAGTGCTAGTCGTACATCTGTCTGACGCACGGGGGCTTCCGCAACTGGGATTTCTTCATGGCGTAGTCCAGCTTCTGGATCAACCTCCAGGCCTTCATTCACCACCGCCTCTATGTCTTCGAGTTGCTGAGCCCTTGGTTTAGAAGCCGCATCCACTGCTGCCTTGACTACATCGCTCCAGAGAATGCACAATGCTTGTGCGGCATCAGCTTCAACAGCTACTACTTGAGGTTCTGGAAGCACGTCTTCTTGTTCTACTGGAGAATTCTGATTATCTTCAGCAGGACTACTTCCAGAAGCTCCCCACTTTACATCAGTGGATTTACTGCATCAACAAGTTGGTCAGCATTTTCAAGATTATCAACAACAAGAAGTACACGAGTACTCGGGTACTTACAGAGTAGCACGGGGCACCACAACTCTTGGTCCCAACATGTTGAAGAAAGAGGGTGCCGCCGGCTCCACTGGAATTTTCTCCACCGGTGGCACACTTCCCGGTGCCGCAGCTCCTTGTTGTTCAGGCACCACCGTTTCAACAGTTGATGATGGAACCACCTCGGGTTCTGTTGTTCTTGCAGGGCTACTCGAGGGTACATGGGCAGTACTCTCGATAACCTGCGCAAGTCAAAATTCAAGCCATTACAACAGAGAACAAGTATTCAACACGATATTGGCTACTAAAAGTTCTCAATACTCACCGTAATGGATGGCAGAACTGTGACTTTCTTCACAACACGCTTTCCCACAGTGGTCCTTTTCTTCCATGGCGGCTGCGTCACATCCTCTGCGAGGGATGAAGCCAGTCTCTTCAAGGCTCCTGCAGAGGGACCACTGGGGATTGGCGCCCCAGAGTACCCGTAGCGACCTTTCACTTCAAAGCGCTGTTGAAGTGTTTGCTCGTCGTCGTCGCTCGAGGAGGTGTCCTCCACTAAGACTTCTTCTTCCCCTTGAGCAGATCGACTACTCTCGGGGGCTTGAGCCTCAATTTCTGATGGCTCTTCCTCTGGCGCTTGTAGTGGGTCACGAGGGCGAGGAGGAGGGTCGGAGACAAACTTCAAGACATCCTCCTGCAAAACAAGGCAAAATTCTAAGTTCACGACTACTTTTAATAAGTACTGAGGGGCTAGTTCGCAGATACTCACCAAACGCGGAGGATTGTCAGCACTATAGTCTTGGACAGCTGCTGGAATTCCATGAAGATTCTTGAAAATCTTCTGCAGCCTCTCCATCACAAGATCATCGCTGATCTCCTCTGAAGACAGTCTTGAGCCATCTCCAGCACCTGTGTACTCGTACCCAAGATGCTCTCGCTGGATCAAGGGTTGTACTCGCCGCTTCGTGAAGCTGAAGGCTACTCTCTCAGCTATCAATCCTTGCGCTTTCTTCTGTGCAATCTTGGCCAGTAGCTTTGGAATCTGAATGCATTCTTGCATTGTTGGTTCATCCTTCTAGAGCCTATCATACACCGGCGCAAACATACCTGGCTTCGGTAGTTGAGGCAGGGTGTTGTCAATATAGAACCACTTGGTCTTCCAATCTTGGTTTGAATCAATCAAGTCGTACTTAAAGTACAACTCTTGTGCCTTCTGGCGCATCTGAAGACCAGCTCCATCGACTACTACTGGGAAGTTTGCATTGGGCTGTGCCTTCAAGTAGAATATCGTCCTAAATAAAGCCCAATGTGGGCGAATACCAAGGAAAGCCTCGCAAAAGTGCACGTACACTGCAATCTGGAAGATGCTGTTCGGGTTCAGATGTACGTGCTCTAGCTTGAAGAAGTCGAGGAATCCCCTGAAGAAATCCGACGACGGCAGAGTCAACCCACGCTCGATGAAGTGGCCGAACATCGGGATTTCATCCGGAGTTTTCTCCATTGGCCACGCATCTCCAGTGGCAGAGCTCCATCCTGCGACTGCCTTCTCACGCAGCAACCCGGCGACCTCAAGGGTCTTGATGTCATCCTCCCTCATCTTGGATTTCTTCCAAGAGACATCTTGGCTTGGTGGTTTGGTGATTACCACGGTCTTGTACTTAGGCTCCAGCAACTGATTTTTGCCGCGGCCAGATTTCCTCTTCTGTCCCTTGGTCGGTGCAAGCTTCATCCTTCCAGTCACAAGGGTCTTCTTTCGCATCAGCTCAAGGGCTGCGAGGGGTTGGAGGTGGAAGCACTTGGCGCTGTGGACGCTCAAATTCTATGGCGGCTACGGATGCTAGGGCTTCCTTTCTGGATCTAAGGGCGAATGGAAGCAGTGAATCTGAAGGACCGAATAGGCGACCAGAGAGGGGGGGGAGTGAATGGGAGCCGATAAAAATTCTTCTCCAAAGAGAGAACTCAGCCTATACCCTGATTGCCACTCGGATCACTCGCACACACAAAAGCGGCTATAAACTAGGCACACACAAGCCTACAAGTCCTAGAGACAAGCCACGAACAAAGCTAGAAGGATTAGAAGCGGAAGCAAATCACAAGAGGCGAAGCAACAAGCTGTCTACCTGGGCAGGGGCGGACTGTCCGCATAGTAGGGGCGGACCGTCCGCGGTACCCTGGCGGACTGTCCGCGCTGCTCTCGCGGACTGTCCGAAAAAGCCACCTGAACCACCAGAGACGCACCTCGAAAAATCGGACTGTCCGACGGTTCACTGCAGACCGTCCGACGCCCGCGGACTGTCCGGGCCTAGCACACGGACTGTCCGTCAAACTTCTTGCCACCAAAAACACCCAACTCAACAGATCGAAACACGGGCTCGCAAGAACACATGAAGAACACGGTGAACACCTGATCTGTAGGCTCCACGCGGACCGTCCGCCCTGCCCACAAAAGCAAAATCGCAAACCCTGCGAAAACACCTCCAACTTCCGATCGACGGATCTCCCAAACTGCTGGATGGATTGAGCCCAAATTTTGGGTAGATGAGAAGCGTCTCTAAGAGAAGCTATGCCCAAAATCTTGGAACCTCAAACCTATCCAATCAACCGGAATCGCAAATCTCGTGCATGCAAAGCACAAACTCGAGTTCATCCAAACCTTGCCAAATCGAGCCCGATTCCCGGCGTTTGAGAGGTCAAAATCATCCACAACGAGGCACAAGGCACTCACCCATGATCCACTCAAAGAAATCCAGAAGGAAACAGCCTAGAAATCGACGCACAAGGATCAAACCGAAAAGCTCCGAAAATAGCACAAAAACCAACTCGGGAATTTAGGAGATGGAATTTGCTCGAGGAATTTGCACAACATTTGAGGGACTAATTCACTTTGAATATTCTGCCATGTTGGATTACTAGCCACTCCATGAATTGCAAATCTTGGATGGCAAAAAGCTCCAAACAAAGAGCCACACATCCCTCTCTCCCCAAGAGCACCCCAAAATGAAAGAGCACTCCCACCAACTAAGCCAAAGAGTTGGCTGAAAATTCAGCCCCCTCCTCCTATATATAGGCCCTCCAGAAAAGACTGAAATGCCCATACACTAGGAGATACAATACAAGCCCTCACAGGGGCATTTTGGTCAACACATGAAGTTCAACATCGGACGGCCGCGCATCCATCGGGCCTTCGCATCCTCCCGACGCAAGCACCTCCATCAAGCCGTGTGTCGCCCGCCTCGAAGCTTCCCGACGCTCCCGGATCCCCGTCTCCGTCACGTTGGGCCTTTAGACTTGGTTTTGAGGCCCAAACCAAGAAACCGTCCTCCGATGGTTTTGTGGCCAAACCACCAAACCTCGCGTACACGGCCCGGCCTCACCACGCCAAGCGTCGAGCCCATCATGCCTTTCACCTCCGGCACCCGGACGGTCTACTCGGTCTTGCCTCGTTCCTTGACTTGTCCGCCACCGATGCACCGGCTCCATGTCCATGACTTTGTCTTGCTCTTCTTGCACCATGCGGCCCGCACTTGATCCCGTCAGCCACCGGGTCCCTCGAACCAAGCCTACTTGTCTGTCCATCACCCCGGAGGCCACCTTGGCATAGACCTTTCACGCTTGTTCTTCACCTGCACCAACGCAAACCAAGCCGCAACCAACACCTGCAATACTAGGCCAAGAGTCAGTCCACACAACGTTGTCAACCACTCCTCACGAGTGCATTGACAACACACCACATAAAGATATGAATAAAGGACACACAACCGACAACACAACCCGACAAAACACACTCAACACAAAGCCTCAAAACATCCGGTCAATCGCTCATCATATACAAACAAAGGCACATATCAACTTGGTTTCTCAATGTCCCCCTTGATGAGTGCATTGACAAAAAATGGTTTGAAAGCAAAAGGAAAATTCATTCAAGTGCCCAAAAGCCAACAAAAAGCAAACACAAGGCAACTTGAAATGAGAAGAGCTCCAACCAAAACTCTCGAAACCAAAGGAAGCACAAAGGCTACACGCCACTGAAGAGTCAAGCAATCCACAAGAGCTACAAGCAATCCCGAAAGCCATCAAACCAATTTCACCTCTTAACAAAGCACTTGCGAACCGCTCATCACCATCGAATCAAGGTTCATATCAACTTGATTTTCCAAATTTCTCCCCCTTGAGGAGTGGGTTGACAACATGCGAGCACAAAGAAATGGTTTGAGAGGGCAAAGGCCGAAAATCTCATCCAAGTGACACTAGTAGAAATGTTCACATCCATGACAAAACACTTTCGTCACGGAACAAGCTAAATTCGTCATTGAAAACCTTCTGTGACGAATTTATGACGATTTTAAGATCGTCATAGAAAGCGCTTCACATTTGTCGCACCGTGACGAATCAGCCATTTTCGTCACAGAACTGCTCCTTTTCAGTGACGGACACGTTTTTCGTCATGTAACCGCTCGTCTTCTACATCGTCACTAATTTCGTCATGAAAGTGACCGCCACGTGGCACCGTGCATGCTGGCAGCTGACGTGGCTCGATGCCACGCTGGCTGCTGACATGGTCCATTGCCACGTTGGCTACTGACGTGGCTCGATTCCACGCTGGACGTTGACATGGCTCGGTGCCACGCTGGCTATCTATGTGGACGATGACGTGGCTGCCTACGTGTACAATGACGTGGTTGCCTACATAGACGATGACGTGGCAGTTGATGTGGCATTGATGACGTCACCACCACATACACAATTCATAGATGGGCCTAAATGGCCAATTATTTCACTGATTCACTTTTTTATTCGAGCCCATCCAGCAATAATAAAAATTCAGCCCACCAAAATTCGCCAAATTTAAACCCACTTATACAAAACAAGTTACAACAACCCATGGTACACATAATTTCAGCAAATTACAGAGCCCAGATCACATACATGCTCACAACAGTACAATATAATATCTCCTAAATCTCAAAAAATAGAGATTCGACATCTCATGTTACATTTAGAATCACATCACCATATAGTTGATTACATTATGCTTTCATCTTGCATCCACTAGACCTCTTCGTCAATAACCTGCAGTCAAAATAAAAATATGCATTAGCACCATTGTATGTATATAGTACTCAGCTGCTAACAGATTGCAGTAACATCAACTATACATGAAAAATTTTACTTTGACCACACCATATTTAAAAAACAACACCAGAAAATTACTAATTGTGCCTCATTTGTATTCAGATAGTAGCATGCTGTTCAAGGAGCAATACAACAGCAGTACTAATTGTGCCTCATTTGTATTCAGATAGTAGTATACAATGTTCATGGAGCAATACAATAGCACAAAATGAGGTTAATGGATGCAGTACCTGAACTTGGATCATTGCACAAAAAGACAGTGATAACAAGTTAATGGCATGTGCAAAAGTATGTAAACTGGCACCCTTACACAACCCTAAATAACTGTCTAGATCTCCTATACACTTCACTTGGGTTCAAATAATCATGCTAGTCCTGGAACAAGAAAAGCGTTATCATGTACAGACACCAGCAAGCATAGCTACATGCTTAAGGTCCATTGATAATGTGATGACAATAATGAAACACACATCCAATAGAATGAATGAAAAGAAAATGGTAAAGTAAATATCAGTGCTTCGAGAGTCAATAACTCTAGATAATGGAGCATGTTAAAATTGTTTACCATTATTCATTATATAAATGCATAGCCAAAACTACGTACAGAAGAAACCAGCACAGAGCAGAGCAGAGCATCAATCAAACATTCATTTATCTACACAAGTTTGCCAAATACTACTGTTTACCTCAGAAATTGTATACAAGGATAGGTGCATAGATGAAGTTAAGACCATATCACATTTCACTCGCAAAATCCGAAGGATATCTATCTGTCAGCGTCAACATTTCACAGTACAACTCACAACATGCTACCGATATATTTGGGAGCCAAAGGCATGACACATAACCCCCAAATTCAAGCAAATGACAGAACTCACAAACAAGCACTAGAGCAGCAGAGTGAAAACTGAAGGGAAAAAACCGTTATCGCGGCATCACCGTACCTCTGGACGCTCCTCCTTATCGAGCTCGGCAGCGCGGGAGTCAAGCATCATGGCCTCCACGCTAAGGTCCCTGGAGTGCTCCTCCCAGTAGCTCCTCTGCGCCTTCCTCTCCTCCACCTCTGGGGCCCCTGCAACACCAACACAGCACGAAACCATCATCAGTCCCCACACTCTGAGTACAACTTTCCAGACTACAACTTACCAGACTACAGCTTGAAATTATTGCTATTGTTCTCCATGGTCACACTGATATATGGTACTCTGCAAAGAAGTTAGATAGTTTCATTAAGTGTAGTGATCCTTTTAAGAGAACAGGGTAATCTGCAATAAATGGGAGTGCTCTAGAAATGCAACAATGTAAACATGGAAAATCCTATGGAAAACTATGACCAATTGCTAGAAATTTTATAGGGAGACAGAGCATACGAGAGAACTGAACCCAATTGCCACTTCTATACAGTCATGTGTTCATGCATCGCTATTGCAGGCATGTCACATGATACCCTTAAGTGGAAGTTGTTTCCCTTCTCTCTCGTAAAAGGGGCTAAACAATGGTACACGAAAACCGCAGGTAGCATGAACGGAAGCTGGGGTGACCTTATAGACAAATTTTGTCTTAAGTTCTTCTCCATGACCCAGATGTATGCTCTACGAAGGGCTATCGCATTCTTCCAACAGAATCAGAAGGAATCTTTAGGTGCGGCCTGGGCTAGATTTTCACTCTTGGTGAAACTAGGCCCTATCCTATCCTATCGATGCCTGATGCTATATTACTTCAGCACTTTTACACGGGTCTCGATCAGGACTCCGCCCAATATCTCGACATCACCTCTGGGGGATCCTTTGTTGAAAGGACTTCAGATGAAGCTATAGAAATCTTAGAGAGAATTTTTGAAAATGCCTCTTTCATAGCTGAGTCTGAACCCCTCCACAAAGAGTTTGTGTCGAGCCATGAGAGTCTCTCAACAGTCGAACCAGAACCAATGATTTCCACATCCCAAGATTTGTCTGTTGAGCTCTCTCCTGAACCAAGAACACTGGAGGAAGAAGAAATTCAACCTTCGGAGTTTGCATTCCAATTCGAGGATGACCCTTCTAGGAATCACAAAAGCACCTCGAATCTCTCTAATGCCCAATTAGGGGAGGAAGTCTTTTCTGTCTATATCTTTCAATCTAGAAATCTTTTGACAGAACCTTCTCCTAGGCCTACGGTACCCCCTTTGCCTCCCGATCCTCCAAACGAAATATCTATCATGGAGCCTATGGAGAAAAAGTGGTCGACTGGAGTGGGAAACTTTTCCGAAGCACTTTGGATTTGTTCACCCTCTACGATCGTCTCTTGTTCCATAAGGGGAACTACCGTACAAGCCCATCTTAACCCCACTATGGAGGTTAATATTATGCCATGGCACCGAGCGTACACTCTTTTGGGCAATGTTACACTAAAACCATCCGACAAGCTCCTCAAGAGTTGTCCCTCTGGACACATTCTTGAGTGTCGAGAGGTTGCATGTGCTGTGCTGCTCCTGGTGGACAAGATCAAGGTTAATCTAGATTTCTACATCTTTGATGTCCTCGATCTTGATCTCCTCCTAGGCTCCCCTGTAGAAAAACTTCTCAATGTATCTCGAGGGAGCCTAGATGACAAGCTTAGGGAAGTCACTTCTTCCACCATTCCCTTATTTTCAGAAAATTCTATGGAGAAGCCTCTTCCCAAGCAAAACCCGCTCGAGGAAATGATGCATGGATCTCCGTTCGCCTCATCCGAGCCCGTTCTTGTTGAGGGTGTAGAATTCTCTACTCCTCAGGAGTACGACTCGGAAGACCCTCTTCACCTTTGTGAAGACGAACGATCATCATCACACTCAATCGAGTTTGAGCCTCTTCCCGCTAGCCCAAATTATGTTGCTCTTGACTTTGATCGAGAATCAACATCGAGCTTCCATGATGGATCTCTTGAGATGAAGAATTCATGGGCCATGGAAATCTATGAGGCGCCGACTCTGGATTCCGAAGGAAAGAATTCTATTGACAAGCATGGTAGCTTCACTCTTGATATACCTCAGGAACCATGCTTGCATCATCCTTCTCCAGAGTCAGCTATGCTCAGTGCACGGAGCATGCACGAGGGCTACAACCGCCTTATGATCCTCTCCTGTATAAAGTTTAGAAGGATGGTTGTAGATGCATATGTTTACCATAAGCATTACAGATTTCGTGTATGTATGTGGCACTAACCTTGCAGCTGAAGCTTCAATGACACATCAACAATTGGTGGTGAGATGGGAACGACATCATCAATGATAGCTGCAAGAAGTTCCCAGGGTCGAGCTTATGACCATAAACAAAGCACTACCAGAAGATAGCCTAGATTAGGTTTGTTTTATTTCCCTTTTCAAATAAAAAGTAAGAGCATGTTTTTAGTATAGGTTGTTCTTCGGGTATTTTTGGTCCTAACCCTTTAAGGTGAAGATTATAAAGAACGACAGACATGTAGCACCTAAGAACATGTGAGCTGCATCACCTCAACACTTTGGTAAGTTTTTGGTGAGGGAATATTTACAAAAGGAGGCTTGATCTCCACACACTTGAGTTTTGTTGCCTAGCAATGCAAACTTCAAGTGTGGGGGAGGTATGTGAGTATCCCGAGTAAAGTCCTCCTCATACCAAATCTTATCCTAGTTTGGAGATGATGTCACTCTTGCATCTTGCCTAGTTAGGTACGTCTTGCTTTTGACTTTAAACAAAGCCCTTTCGGGAGGTTGCCCGATGTTCACCATCTTATGCTCATGTTTATATCCCTTTGGAAATAGCTTGATCTTGCTTTCATGCTTCCTTTATCTATGTTTGTGATGCTTTGGTTTGAGTGTATGTTTAGCTATGTGCATTCATAGGTTGTTTTAAATTAAGCATGGTGCTTAGGTTAAAACCATCTTCTTCAATTAAACAAGACACAGTGTCGAGTTTGATTGATGAACCTTATAGTTAATGCATACATGGATATTGGTTGTATATGCAGACTAACCCTTGCAGGAATTTTGAATTCAAATGGGGTAAGTCATCGAGCTTGATTCAAATGGGAAGGTAAGCCAAGGCATCTCAGCCTTGTTTGAGGTATCTCATGGTGAATATAAAAAACAAAAAAAATATTTGAATTTGAATAAAGGCTCACTGGTTCTCGAACCAGAAGAGTCCATCTTTTGTTTTTCCTTTGTTTGAAGACAGCACCAGGTACATGAACAAGTGTGGGGGAGATCTCCCAAGCTTATCATCGACATACACACTTGAGATCTCCCACACAGGCGTTGCACAACATCGACTGCGCTTTCATGACAAGGGACAAGGTAAACTAGAGTGAGCCGGCTGCCCCTATGGGTCAACCGAATCACCACTGGTTTCCTTAATCCCTATATCCTTCAGGAGCGATGGTATGTGCAACATTATCTCACTCTCTATGATTCATGAGTTTGATTGAGTTTCAATTCCTATCTTCTAAATCAACTCATGAAATCGTGCTCTACTTGCTCTACATGTTTCCTGTGGTTGGCTTGCATATGTTTTATTCCACACTTATTATCTTGATGCTTGTGAACAAATATCATTAGGGAACTCATGCTCATCTAAGTAGTTGATGTTTGTGATATGGTTTGATGATATGATCTTCTCTCTGAATGTTTGAGTGCTTGGGAATTTTATTTGAAAATATGAAAACCCTTTGCAAAGCTCCTCTTTGATATGCCACCGTCCTACCAGAGCCATATGATGTTCCAATTGAAAACCTTAGACTCATATGCTGCTTGTTATTACATTGAGCTATGTCAAATTGTTGTGACCCTTGTGAGAATTCTTGTCATGCTTTCATGATCAAGATTCATGTGCACACCATATCCCCTTGCTATGCTTCTACACTGGAAGTTAGCATTGTATCATCCATCCATTCCATAAAATAAAGCTCTATGTGTGACCTCTCTCTCCAAAAGTAGTCTTGAAAAAGAGACATGGGCTATGCAAAAGAAAAAAAGAGAAAAAAAAACCATGCTCAAAGCATGAGAAAAAAATGCTCAAGGCATGAAAAAAATGAAAAAAAAGAGAGAGATAGCCCATGTCCAAAGGAAAGAAAAAGGAGAGAGATGGAATCATGCAAAATGGAGTTCCAAAATTTGATGGTAATAACTAGCACCCATTTTGGGCCTAGTGTCCACCTTACCATCACCACAACATTCATCATATATATGGTAATATCTAGCACCCATTCCGAGCCTAGTATCCACCTTACCATATCCATCACATCCATACATGTGCACATCTTGATCTGATTGTATGACTTGATTTTCTCCTTGGATCCGGTTTTTTACTTTGTAATAGATGCGATGCAAGTATGCTTTATCTTCTATCCTACCCTGAGCTCCACATATTGCCATCATTAGAAGTAGGATGAAGAAAGGCAAGTCTAATGCCTTGGTGAGGACATATACACATTGAGCGACATGAGAGAATCAAATGAGGAGCTAAGCAAGGTTTGTTTTGAAAATTTATTGCAAAACCCCAAGTTGCTTAACATAACGAGCAGGAGTGATTTGATTCATGACCGTTCCACTCCTCAACTACCCAAGATGGTATGATAGACACTTCACAGAGGTCACAAGTGCAAGGTATGGTTTAGAATATCTTTTATGCTCGCCTTATACCTTTGGATATCATGTCTCACCTTGATCCTTTTTCCTTCACTCGAGGATGAGCAAAGGTCAAGTGTGGGGGTGTTCTTGACGGCTGTTAAGTACCAGTTTTATGCCGTCAACTCCTGCATAAAATGAATGAAAAGTGATCATCAACACTAAAATGAGTGAAATGCTACAACGGTATCTTGTGAGTCGTATATCTCCTTCATACGAACTCCGACGTAGGCAAATAATATATCCATTTCAATCGTATCGACGAGCCTGTTGCAATGGTGCAGTCCAAATTGGCATTTGAGGTCATTATGGATGACGTCCTATATAAGCTATTGGATCACTTGCTCTCAATTGTATCATTTAACATGTATTCTGGTGCATCCTGCAACAAAAGCTAGAAACACCAACACTTGTCGAAATTGTTAATATAAGCCCTATTCTAGTGTTGATGATCACTTTTCATTCATTTTATGCAGGAGTTGACGGCATAAAAGTGGTACTTAACAGCCGTCAACAACACCCCCACACCTGACCTTTGCTCGTTCTCGAGTAAAGGAGAATGGATCAAGGTGAGACATGATATCCAAAGGTTTAAGCGAGCATAAGAGATATTCCAAACCATACCTTGTACTTGTGAACTCTATGGAGTGTCTATCATGCCATCTTGGGTAGTTGAGGAATGGAACGGTCATGACTCAAATCACTTCTATTCCTCATGTCAAGTAACATGGGGTTTTGCAATAAGTTTTCAAAAACAAAACCTTGCTTAGCTCCTCATTTGATTCTCTCATGTCGCTCAATGTGTATATGTCCTCACCAAGGCATTAGACTTGCCTTTCTTCATCCTACTTCTAATGATGGCTACATGTGGAGCTCAAGGTAGGATAAAAGATAAAGCATACTTGCATCACATCTATTGCAAAGTCAAAAACCGGATCCAAGGAGAAAATCAAGTCATGCAATCAGATCAAGATGTGCACATGTATGGATGTAATGGATATGGTAAGGTGGATACTAGGCCCGGAATGGGTGCTAGATATTACCATATATATATGATGAATGTTGTGGTGATGGTAAGGTGGACACTAGGCCCGGAGCGGGTACTAGTTATTACCATCAAAATTATTGGAACTCCTTTTTGCATGATTCCATCTCTCTCCCTTTTTCTTCTTTCTTTTGGACGTGGGCTACCTCTCTTTTTTTCTCTTTTTTTCATGCCTTGGGCTTTTTTTTCACTCATGCTTTGAGCATATTATTTTTTCTTTTTTTGCATAGCCCATATCCATTTTTCGAAGATACTTTTGGAGAGAGAGGTCACACCATATATGGAGCTTTATTTTTATGAAATGGATGGATGATACAATGCTAACTCCCAGTGTAGAAGCATAGCAAGGGGATATGGAGTGCACATGAATCTTGATCATGAAAGCATGAAAAGAATTCTCACAAGGGTCATAACAATTTGACAAAGCTCAATGCAATAACAAGCAGCATATGAGTATAAGGTTTCCAACTAGAAACATCATATGACTTTGGTAGGACTTTGGCATATCAAAGAGGAGCTTTGCAAAGGGTTTTCAAGTTTTCAAATAAAATTCCCAAGCACTCAAACATTCAGAGAGAAGATCATATCATCAAACCATATCACAAACACCAGCTACTTAGATGAGCATGAGTTCCCTAATGATATTTGTTCACAAGCATCAAGATAAAAAGCAAGGAATAAAACATATGCAAGCCAACCACATGAAAACATGTAGTGCAGGTCGAGAATGATTCCATGAGTTTGATTTAGCGGATAAGATTTGAAACTCATTCAAACTCATGAATCAGGGAGAGTGAGATAAAGGGTGCACATACCATCGCTCCTGAAGAAAAGGGGGTCAAGGAGGACTAGTAGTGGTTCGGTTGACCCATGGGGCAGTCGTCTCACTCTATTTTACCTTGTCCGTTGTCATGAAAGCACAATCGAGGTTGTGCAACGCCTGTGTGAGAGATCTCAAGTGTGTATGTCATTGATAAGCTTGAGAGATCTCCCCCACACTTGTTTATGTACCTGGTGCTGTCTTCAAATAAAAAGTGGAAACAAAAGATGGACTCCACTGGTTCGCGAACCAGGAAGTCTTTATTCGAAAAGCAAACATATTTTTTTTTGTTTTTATTCACCATGAGGCCTAGCTCAAACAAGGCTGACATGCCTTGGCTGACCTTCCCATTTGAATCAAGCTCGATAACTTACCCCATTTGGATTCAAAAATTCCTGCAATGGTTAGTCCATATATACAACCAATATCCATGCAAGAATTATCTATAAGGTTCATCAATCAAACTCGACGCCATGTCTTGTTTGATTGAAGAAGATAGTTTTAACCTAAGCACCATGCTTAATTTAAAACAACCTATGAATGCACGTAGCTAAACATGCACTCAAACCATAACATCACAAACATAGATAAAGGAAGCACTAAATCATGATCAAGCTCTTTCCAAATGGAGATAAACATGAGCATAAGACGGTGAACATCGGGCAACCTCCAGGAAGGGCTTTGTTTAAAGTCAAAAGCAGGACGTACCTAGCTAGTTGGGTAAGATGCAAGAGCTAACATCATCTCCAAACCAGGATAAGATTTGGATGAGAGGAACTTTACTCACGATGCTCACATACCTCCCCCACACTTGAAGTTTGCATTGCTAGGCAACAAAACTTAAGTGTGTGTGGAGATCAAGCTTCCTTTTGTAATGTTCCCTCACCAAAAACTACCAAAGTGTCGAGGTGATGTAGCTCACATGTTCTTAGGTGCTACCTGTCCGTCGTTCTTTATAATCTGCACCTGAAAGGTTAGGGACCAAAAATACCTAAAGGACAACCTTATCCTAAAAACATGCTCTTGCTTTTTATTTGAAAAGGGAAATCAAATCTAACCTAATCCAGGGTATCTCTTGGTAGTGCTTTGTTTACTGTTATAAGCTCGACCATGGGAACTTCATCCTGCAGCTATCATTGGTGATGTCATTCCTGTCTTACCACCAATTATTGATGTGTCATTAAAGCTTCAGCTGCAAGGTTAGTGCCACATGCATGTACGAAATCTGCAATGCTTATTGTAAACATATGCATCTACAACCAACATTCTAAACTTTTTATAGGAGTGGACCATAAGGTGGTTGTAGTCCTCGTGCGTGCTCCGTGCACTGAGCATGGCTGACTCTGGAGAGGCATGATGCAAGCATGGTTCCTGAGGTATATCAAGAGTGAAGCTACCATGCTTGGCAATGAAATCCTTTCCTTTGGACTCTAGAGTCACTGCCTCATAAATTTCTATGGCCCATGACTTCTCCGTCACAAGAGATACATCATGGAAGCTTGATGTTGATTCTCGATCAAGGTCGAGAGCAACATAGTACGGGCTAGTGGGAAGAGGTTCATACTCGATCGAGGGTGATGATGATCGTTCACCTTCACAAGGGTGAAGAGTGTCTTCCAAGTCATACTCTTGAGGAGTAGAGAATTCTACAACCTCAACGAGAATGGGCTCGGATGATGCGAACGGAGATACATGCATCACCTCCTCGAGCGGGTTTTGCTTGGGAAGAGGCTTCTCCATAGAATTTTCTGAAAACAAGGGAGTGGTGGCAGAAGGAGCTTCCCTAAGCTTTTCATCTAGGCTTCCTTGAGATTTATCAAGAAAATCATCCAATGGGAAGCCTAGAAGAAGACTAAAATCGATGATGGGGTAGATATGAAAATCTATGCGCACCTCAATTTTGTCTATGATGATCGGCACGTCCCTAGCGATCCACCGACATGGGAAAAGGTAGCCCCACCTGGGACTTTGGAAATATCTGTCAATCAGGGTCAGGGGCTTGTTTCCCACAAGAGTATCCATAAGGTACTCCGATATGATGCAAGTCCCAACAGTAGGGTCATGAACAGCTTCTACGACATTTCCGCTCATGGAGCAAGAGATAGTCGTGGAGGTTGAGCTAACCCGAATTGCTTCGGAAGTATGCCTTAACTCCTTTGACCAATCCGATGTGGGTGCCTGATTGGAAACTTTATCGAGGGCCTCATAAGGGCACATCGATGTCGTAGGATTCTCGTGCCTAGGATGATTCGAGGCGTTATGATGTCTTTAGAAGGATCATCCTCGAATCGGAAAGCGAACTCTGAAGGTTTAATCTCTTCTTCCTTCGGTGTCCGTGGTTCGGGAGAGGGCTCAACGGTCGAATATTGAGATGTGTAAACCATAGGTTCAGGTTCAGCTGTTGAGAGACTCTCATGGCTTGATACATACTCATCACGGAGGGGTTCGCTTTGATCGGTAGGTAAGAAAGAGTCTTCTAAGAGGGTATCTAGGATTTCCCTTCCTTCCGTTGCCATTTTGTCTTAAAACGAGCCTCCCGCGATAGTGTCAAGCTCTTGGGCAGACTTCATGTCTAGACACGAGCAAAAGATGTACAAAGATACACCCTCGGGTATATACAAGTGTGGGTAAGATGCCAAGAGGCATAAATATCTCACCCACGCTGCACCAAGATATTCCTTCTCTAGTTGCTCAAAATCGAGGATGTCCATCGGAAGGGAATTTATGCGTTTCAGGAGGGAAAACGAGGAACAAAAGTCAACTCGTAGTTTCTCCCAATCACCACTCATGCTCCCTACCAAATGGATGTACCATTATTTCGCCTTCTTCGTGAGAGAGAAAGGAAACAACTTCCATCTCAAGGTTTCCTGCGTCATTCCTTGGACAACCAAGAATGAACACAAATCCTCGAACTCTTGCAAATGATCGTAAGGTTCTTCATTAATTACTCAGAGAAGGTATGATTCCGAACCATGGCTATAAGTTCGGGATTGAGTCCATAGATGGGTGTGGAAGTTGATGGATCAGTGAACTCATAAGTTGAGGTGGAGAGGTCGTGAAAGGATGGCCTCTCCATGGGTAACAGGGGTAAAGGTAGAATAAAGAAAAAAAAATTAAAAGATACGAGGACCACTAGGTACAAAGATAGATACGACAACCGTTCCCCGGCAACGGCGCCAGAATGCTTGTTGGGTGTTTTAGCGTCACACGAATAAATCCGCAAGCACACGGATACCGTTGTAGATTTCACGTCAGAGCATTCCAAGGGTATCAAATCCAAGGGAACGTGTGTGTACTAACTCCGTACTAGTCGGTCCAAGGACACACCCAGATAAGAGGTAAGGATAGAGAGGGTTCCTAAAGATAGCACTATAGATGAGACTAAAGGTCGATCTCTAGATAGAACTTTGCTTAGGGTACCGATAGCCCTGACTTAACAGGCGACTCTGGCATGCGAATCTATGTGTAATGAAGCTCTGACTATATCCAGCCACGGAGGATCAACGAGGGCCAGGTGGGCTGTCACCACCACCTGGACTGCCTCTACCTAACCTTGGGATAAGCCGAACTAATGATAACCGGTAGCGTGACACAACATCTATGCTGTGGTTACTGCCGTAGCCAATGGACTACGGCACTCTATACTTATAGAACTACGACCACAGAAGAGAACTGATGTCACTCACTATATGTACTACTAGCTTATACTAAAGGCATACAGGAGAGAACTCGACCCCGTACTATGCTTCCAACTTATACGAACAACTTGCAGCAGACGAACGCATAAACCCAAGATCTACGCACTAGCAGAGGAAAAAGTCTATTCATGCAACCTACCATAAGCTATTAGAAAGGAATCACGAATGTCACTTTGGTCTAATTGGAACATGCAGGAATATCCAGTATATTCTAATCGACGAACACACATACAAATGAATATGAGAACTATGATCTTGTGCCACAAGATCAAAGGGTTATGTTCGTGAAGAACACAAGCCTCTAAATCAAGAACACACGAAGAACACAAGAACATATCACCTATGCATGAATGCTACTTTAGTCTAATTAGAAGAATACAAGAATACTCACTTTAGTCTAAATGAAAAACAACAACATCGTAGAGGCACATGCCTCTCTCTCTCCCTCTGTACTCTAAACACTAGCTAGGAGAGGAGCCTTGGATGGGTCAAGTGTGTCACAGACACATGGCGTCCTACGTGGCAACACGTCACCACGTGGCCTCGTGTGGGTCCCACCAGGCCCACATGATGTGATCTTGTGAGTCGCATATCTCCTTCTTACGAACTCCGACGTAGGCAAATAATATATCCATTTTGATCGTCTCGACGAGCCCGTTTCAATGGTGCAGTCCAAATTGGCATTTGAGGTTGTTATGGATGACGTCCTATATAAGCCATTGGATCACTTGCTCTCAATTGTATCATTTAACATGTATTCCGGTGCATCCTGCAACAAAAGCTAGAAACACCAATACCTGTCGAAATTGCTAGTATAAGCCCTATTCTAGTGTTGATGATCACTTTTCATTCATTTTATGCAGGAGTTGATAGCATAAAAGTGGTACTTAACAGCCGTCAACAATCACTGCCTACCATGCACGTCACCCGCCTCGCCTCTCACCTGGCGGAGTGCACATCTCCGTCACCTCTCATCGGCGCATAGAGGTCGCGAGACCAAGGTCGCGCGTCTGCCCGCCCAACGAGGTTGCATGGAGCACCGCCTGCTAGATTCATGCCGTAAAGGAACCTGATACAAGAGAGAAATTGATTCATTGATTTTTATTTAGACTCTACACAAAGAAAACAGCATTGGAAAGAACTAGAGTCTTGGTACAATATCCTAGACTATGGACTCTATAAGTGGAGTCTGCACTGTGAGTGCCTTATGATCAGTTTGGTTCATTGATCTAAAATAGTTGGTTTGTTGTGTACATTTTGTTGGGTGTACTTAAATGTGAAGATGACTGTTGAAATGTTAGGTTGTGTAGTTTTAGCAAAGAGTTGAACTGGTGAGTTTTATAGTGGTAGTGATTAGACACAATGTTGAAATCCTTGCCAGAGCATAATTCCAAGGAAATCATACTACTACCTTAAAATTTATGTAAGTGTTATAATCTAAATATTTTTCTTCTTAATTAACATAGTTAATGATATTTAGTTCTAATATAAGGATTGTGTACATAGTTTCCGCTAGATTCTCTTTATCTATCTATAGCAACTATATAGGTGAGACCCACTACAAGTCATGAATAGATTTCTCTTAACATGCAAGCATTCCACGTCACCATCTGTAACGACCCGGGTTTTCAAAAGAGGAAAACCGGTCAACCTGTACGCGTGATAGTCCCTGGATCAGACGCTATCACGCACAGACTTCCATCACAGATAAATATCACATCCATACAACGAAATTAAGCATCAACGTATTAATAATGTTACAAGTCCTGAATAAAGGAGTACATCATTACACGCCTCTTGGTGGAATAACAAGAATAAGAGCCTACGCAGCGGTAGCTAGCTTCCCGAAGATGTCTCCGGCTTCATTCTTCTCTCCCACAGGCATCCTTGAGTGTAGCGTCGCGCCCTTCAGTCGTACCATCCGTCCGCGTTGTTGTTGAAGTCTGACTCGTACCCTGCAATCTCAGGAGCTATCCCCAAGGATCGGGATAGGTCCACGTCACCAACCGTATGTAAGCTTTAAGTGGCCTACTTCTAAAGGTAAATAAAAGTTCAAGGTAAAGGCTAGAGTTTTCCTAAGCAGCAGCAGCAACATATAAAGAGTAATATCTCCAAATCCCACCATTTCCCAAGTCTCTCATCCACGATCGGTAACACCTGGTCACCCAGATCACCATCACCAAGCCCTATCTCCATCTAGGGTCGGTGCGAGGACTCCCACTCCTCGCACCTCAATGATTGCACTCGGATCTGCGAGGCAGAGGGAGCAAGGCTCGGCCACGGCCGGCGGCGGTGAGGTCCGGATTCCGGCGAAGTGGCGGCGAGATAGGGTGGGGGAAAGGGCTGAGATGCACTAGGGCGTCACCTTGGGTTGATCCTGGTGCTCCGACGCGGCGGAGGGGCTGCTGGCGGCGAGGTTCGGCGGCGGGGTGAATCTGCAGCCGCGGCGGAGCAATCTCCGGCGAACAGGGCAGCGGGGCTCGACAACACGTGGCATGGAAAGCTCCAGTGGATCGAAGGGGTGCTGCTAAGGAGCTTAGACAGCGATGGGATGGCTCGGAGGCAAGAGCTCGGCGACGGGGTGGAGCTCCGGCCGCAGGGACGGCCGCTCCGGCGAGCTAGGTGCCCGGACTTGACAATGTGCGGCCCTAGGGCGTGGAACTGGGGCGTGTGGTGCTGCATGGGGGCATAGACGGGGACGAGGTGGCTCGGGAGCAAGGGTTCCGCGGCGGTGCTCTGGTGGCACGCTGCAGTAGCCTGGCAGCGGGGTAACGGAGCTGCGCTGGGGCTTGCGGGTTCCTGCCCTTTGTATAGGAGGCCGGGAGGTGCTGGCGCGAGGTCGCTGCATGACAGCTAGCAGGCCAGCGCGACGCGGGAGTGGCGGCGTGGTGCGGCCCTGCCCGGCGCATGGCGGCAGGACGGCGACGGCATGGCGCGTGGCGAGAACGGGCGGGCGTGCGCGACAAGTGGCATCCACGCGGCATGGCCAACCTCGGGCAGCGCGGGCATGTGATGGCATGGGACCCACCTTGGCGTTCGGCCTAGTTGGCACGGCGGAACAGCGAATGGGCACACGTGACACACGGGCGCCGGGGTGCGGTCGAGGTGTGACGTCGCGGCCAGAGCGCGCGCCCTCGGTCTACAGACGCGCCACACATTTCAGCTTAGGGTCGTTTGACCGAGCAGAACAAATCAAATCCAAAAGGAAGTCAACTTTTGGCCAATATCAAAGTTGGAGAGGAGACTACCCTCTACAACATTTGCAAAAGCCGACTAGTGAAAAACTCAACAGATCGGGCAGAAATTTGATCTGAAAACCATGATTTTCTCGGCGCAGTCAAAATGATGTTCAGGGCTTTGACCACATTTTTGAGGTATTTCCACTCAAAATTTGAAAATCTGCCAATTAAATAAAATGTGTCCCATGAAATTCTGCACAACTTTTGTATTGGCCGAATTTTCAGTGTTTTGGGAAATTTTGGAGATTTGACCAAAGTTCTGGAGACATGTACATGAACATAGGGGTTTGACCTTGTTTAAAAGGGTTTGACTTCAAGATTTGAATACTTTTCACTCAAAATCTTTACTCCCATCCAAAAGATGATTTGTTTCTCTTGGGCAAACCAACAACTCTTACATTGGTCGATTTTTGAGTTGCTATATAAAATCTTGAGATTGTGGCTAAGTCATCACTTTAACTCAGAATTCCCTTTAGAGAGTTGACCAAACATGATAGGGTTCAATTCCTTCTTTTATCCATAATTTGCAAAAGTGTCAAACTTCAAGGTCATGTTCCTGAATCTTGGTGATAACTTTCAGACTGGAAAAAGTTCAAGCTCGGAGTGAAATTAGAATCAAGTCCAAACTATACTTTGCCTCTAATGGTGTTTTAAGAAAACTTGCATTGATTGATCCTTCAACACCATTGGCTTTAGGTTAACTCCTTGATTAAAAAGAGATAAACACCTGGGGTGTTACAGTCTTTTCCTTAATTAGAAATATGTGTTCATAGTTATGTGCTCATACAGGTCTATCTCTATCTAAAAAATTGTAACCGAAACTAATTGTTGTTGTGAAACTCGCTGAGCTGAATAGGCATTGTGCTATTTGACCACTACATATTTGTTTTCCACATACTTCCTACTAGTATATACATATTTGCATACACCATTATTAGTACTACATCTGAATTTTTTCCATGCTGCCGTATTAATATTTATGTGCACGTGTAGAGACTCCGATTTGACAGGTTGTTGGTGGTCGATTTCCGTCAACCTAGACATCAGTTTACCTTCAATGTTGGTATTAATTTGATATTCACACTAACAATCCTAACCCTCATTATATGTCAAGTTCACACTCGTGCATGGTTTTTGGAGTTTATTGTTTACACAGGGATTAAGAGCCTAAATATGGACTTCTCGGTAGAGTTCATCAAGGGTTTTACAAGAAGATCATGAAGCCCGACACAAGCCAAGATACAAGATGAACATGACTCCAAATGAACCAAGGACTGAAGCGTGAAGCCGAGAAGTGTCGAGGACCTAGACGGAAGATGCGGGAGTTCATACGCCAAGCACCCTTGTCTAAACCGCGAGGAAAATGACGTCAAGGACCCACATGCAACTCGACAAAAACTTAGGAAGTCGCGAGAAGCATCGGGAAGAAAACCGGGGGCGAACCGGGCTGAGGAGGCCCTGGGCCGGTCGGCCCAGGCCGGCCGGCCTGGCCCTCCTGTGGGTCGGTTCTCCACCCCCTTTGACCTAGCACCCCTTCGGGCTATTTATAGTCCCCGTGCGAAGAGCCAAGCATCAAGTCATTCGTCATCCGCCGCTGAGGAGCAGAGAAGCTAGAGGGACACCATCTCGGAGAGGAGGGTCATGCTAGTTGTCTAGGGTTTCCCTAGCCGACGTGGGAACCTTGCATGGAAGACCACATCGGAGTTCCGAAGCTAGGATCAAGATCATGGTAGGATCCCAGTTGTGATCTTGTTCGTGTATCATTCATGGTGAAGTCTTTGTGAATCCGATTTCTAGCAATCAAGTACTTCCTCTACGGTTTTGTCTTCTCTTGGTTTTGCTTCTTCCTCAATCTATACTTAAGATAGATTGCTTAGGGTGCTCTTGTAGCCGTGGTGGCTAGAGGTGGATACCCGATCTACCAAGTGTTTTCAACACGTTCCTCATGAGCGTGCTCTTAGGTTCACCTACACAAGATGCAGGGCATCGTGACAGGATGTTGATCACGTGTACGGTAGGTGCCTTCGAGGATTGGAATGGAAGCCACATGCTTTTTATGAGATTCATATTGCTATCTTCATCTCTCGCTTGGAACTACAACAAAGGCACGATCTAGACTCTCTAGGTCAGTTATCTCTTTGCTTTCTTTTGCTACCTCTCATGTTTTAGTAGATTAGATGCGTTTGAAACCTCTCTAGAACAAAGTGCTTTCTCGCTTTATTGGATCGATCTTGCGTTGCACATGTTCCATGGATTCGATACCTTGGGTTTACACTTAAGGGAAAGAGGGTCCCATGTGATCCGTACGCTTGCAGATCGAAGTTTACAACGATAATCAAACGTCAACACAGGTGATGTGTGGACTGTACTAGTCGAAATCTGTGGGGAAAATCTACGATATGTCTCTGCTAAATTGGACAAGGGTATTATAGACTTTGGTGCCCTAACAGATATTAAAGAAAAGTTTGGATTTGAGCAGCGGGACTACATGTACTACATGAAGAGAAATGAAGATTATACATGTACAGCGAGTCCTATTGAAATTAAATCTAGGAAAGATATACTACAAATGGTTCAGTATGTGGAGTCAAGCAATGAGAGGAAATTAAGGTTGGTACTGTCAAAAAATGCTGTTGATGCAGAGGCGGTTAGTGTTACACCCCTGAAACTTCAGAGGCGGCATCCTAATCCTTATGATGACCCTGATTCTGATGATGAAGACAACTATGATGTTGATGATTACAAAATTTGGCTTGAAGAACAAGACGAGGACTGTGGTACATAAGTTGCTTGTTCTACACTAGCCACATGTAGCCTTACCTGCACATTATACTCATACCAGTGTTTCTAATTAATTTGCAGACCTTCACGATGACTTCAGGGAAGATACAGTTAAAGCGTACACTAAATGGTTAACTAGTGTCAGATCTCTCGAAGAAATTAGTAAATCCTTTTTCCTTGTCGACTGCAGCTTATTTGTGATGAAAAATGTGAACCTTCTAAGTGCATGTGTTTTCCATTTTTCAGAGGTGTATGATAAAGTTCAAGCTAAACCTACAGAAGTAGTCGTACTCCAACAAGATGAGAGCAATGACAGCAGCCCGACACCACCACCAGAAACGATGCCGCCACCACAACTTCCATCGCATGCTAGGAGACCAAGGAAGACAAAAGGTTAGTAAAGCTCTACACCTCGAGAAACTTCACTCTTTATTTTTCATTGGTTTCTGCAACTGCTATTGTTTAGTAGTGAATGTTATTTTCTCTGGTGTGAATGCAAGTAGGTGGCAAGAATGTTGGCCGTGGAACCCTGAAAGGGTTATCTACAGTTGCCAAGAGATCAAGATCTGGCTGCGAAAAGTTGAAAATCCAATTTTCATCAAAGTTGGGTGGTCCCTTTGGAGAAAACAGACGTACCTTTATTGATGAGATTGTTGTACATACTAGGCAGAGGGCTCCACTAGTTGGAGTCCGATATTGGAGTGAAGTGCTGCCAGTAGTAAAGAAAGAGATCGTAAAAGCTGTAATGGTAAGTCACTGTCCACCGCATGCACCTTGTTAATTTAATATAGCAGATGCATTCCCTCTATTTTGTTCATATCCAATTTTATGGTTGAATCATGCATGAATAACAAGGTTCCATCCCACTAGGAAGGATGGGATTTTGAGGGCATTCAAAATCTAGAGGAAAAGATATTGTAGATTGCCCACCAACGCTACAAAGGTTGGCGAGGCGACATGAGTGCTACATACAAGGCGTACAACAGTTATCCGGAAAGAATAAGGCACAAGCCTGTTGACCTAAACATTGTGGAGTGGCACTATTTGTGCCACTACTTTGGAACAAAAACATTCAAGGTACAATTTTTTCTACTAAATTAAAGAACAACATTGTGAGTTATATAGAAGATGAGTTCTACCTTTCATCGCTTAACAGCACTGGTTCACTCCTTGCAGGATCACAGCACCCAGAACTCTGACAATCGCGGCCGTCTGGTTAGCAACCATTCGGTGGGTTCGAAACCTTACTCTCGGTGGAGTTGAGAAAAGGTAAAGATTGGTTACAATATTCTCATCTTTCACTATCTACATAAGAAAATCATATATTGATGCCGTGTAATGATGCAATCATAGCGAGATCCCGAAACTGGTGCTGAGCCACGCCAGTTGGAACTTTGGAAGGTTACTCACTCAAGGGATGGAAAATGGAGAAATGAGGTGGTTGAGACTATTTATGTGAGTAGAAATTTGATTGTAACCTTGCGTGCATATAACACTTGTTTAATTTTGAATCAAACCATGGGCACGGTTTTCTATCTTACAATTTTTACTTGCCCACAACATTGTACAGTCAGGAAATTAGCTCTACTAGCAAATCTAGATGAGGAGGGTGAAGACACAAGTTCCACTCCTCAAGATGACGAGGAAAAGAAATTTTTCCAGGAAACATACAGGGAAAGAACACATGTCAAATCCTCCGTGTCACGTGGCCATGGTTACATGTCCACTCCAAGAAGCAACAAAGTGTATCAGGAGAGATTGTTACATGAGAAGCTCGATAAGGTCGAAGCACGAGAACATCATCTGGAAGAAATACTCAAGATGCATGAAGCTGACAAGGAACGCAAGAAAGAAGAATTTAAGAAAATGATGGAAAAGCAAATGCAGGAACAATTTGAAAGATGATCGAGCCTATCAAACACTTGCTGCCATGTTCAGAGGTACCCAGATGATTGTACCTGTTGTGTTCATAACTTGGCCGATGCAGCTAATATCATACCTTCCATCATTTCAAATAAGCAGAATACACCTGAATCCAACAACAGTACAGGTCAAGTTGACCCCAGGGTCGATGGGGATGGCATTGCTGTAAGAACATTAGTTTAGAGTCAAGAAACAGTGAACATGGTAATGACTATACTTGGTTGTGATTGAGAAAATGCATATTTATGCCACTTATCTCTCACCTGCCCTCTTTCACAATGTGCAGACTCCCTCTGAAACCATCAACAATAGTTCTAATGAAGCTGTACATACGAGGTCGGAGGAAAACATTCCTGCAACACAAGTAGTGCGGGATCATGTAACAACAACCCAGGTAGCGACACCGAACAAGCTTTCCAATCATGATGCATGGTGTCGTGCTTTTAATAACAACGGATATAGTTCCGATATAAAACTATACATTCCAGATGCATCTATCAAGCACCTTGACAAAAGACAAAGAAAATGTGCCACCTAACATCAATCATACAAGTGCCAACATTTCCAAGACACTATTCTCCGAGAAACATGATAATCGTGCTCCACCTTCTGCACCTTCTTCTGCACCTACAAGATATATCGCTACAAACACGCTGGTGAATCAGTCTAAGACGCGATCAGGAAAGAAGAGAGCACAAGATCAGGTACTAACTGAATTGTCCTTTCTTAATGCCATTTATATTCTTCTACTTCCAATCCATATGATGCTGCATATTCTCATTCCAAGACAAATTGGGTTCAGATGATGTAATTCTCTAATTTCTTTACATCCAGAATGGCATAAAAAGAGAAGGTCTGGAGCCGAGAAAAGACTCAAGATCAGCCAACAAAATCCCTTCGGCGTCAAACAAGAAGCTCAAGCCTCCAAGCAAACCTCAGCTCCAGAAATGATGAAGATCTTCAACAATACTAGGTGGGAGTGATGATAGGCTCGTTACAAACTTTGTTACTATAATGTGAGTGATGGACAAGAGTGCAAAATTTAATGTGGTGAATTTTATTCTGTTATATGAATAATTTTAGCATTGAATGACATGAATGTACATTGGTTGCATCAATCTATGTTTCGAATATTTTTGTTGCATTAAAGAATCCGAAATTGGGGACGGTGGGCATCCAGCGTGTATCCTATGGCGACCAATATTTTGTTGCGATTTCCTCTATGCCAATAGCGACGAACCATAGTTCGTAGTGATACAGTACATGCATATGGCGACCAAAATTCATCTGACACGTTATCACTAGAGCATATAGTGTCGACACATGCTTCGTTGCGATACCCCTACTCATATAGCGACGGTACTCATCGTTGCGATTTGGTTAAAGAACATGGCGACGACCAATCATTGCTTGCTTGACCATCTATTTGTATAGCGACGAAAATTAGCGTTGTGATTTTGTTCAAGCATCTGGCGACGACCCATCATCGGTTGCATGACCAGCAACGTGTATAGCAACGATAACTAGCGTTGCTACTTTGTTCAAGCATATGGCGATGACCAATAGTTGGTTGCGTCACCATCTATGTGTATAACAATGGTAATTATCGTTGCGAATTGTTTCGATCTTATGGCGACGATGCATAGTTGGTTGCGTGAATCCGTTCGTGTATGGCGACGACACTTAGTGTTGCAATTTCGTTGGATCATATGGCAACAAACCATATTTGTTGTGTGACCCTCTTTGTGTATGGCGACGGCAATTAGCGTCGTGATTTGCTTCAAGCATAATGCGACGACCCATATTTGATCGCGTGAACCTTGTGCTGTATAGCGACGGTAATTAGTTGCATTTTGGTTCAAGCATATGGCGACGGATTACGACTTCGTTGTGATAGCCTACATAAAAATTGCAATGGCACGTGTCGCATTGTGACACGATTCTTTCATTGTAATAACGCTTGTTTGCAACTGAGCAAAGTGGTCGCAAAAACCACTATAGCAACAACGCCTTTCATTGCAATAACCTGTGTTGCAATGCCACTGGTCGTCGCTACTTCACCTAATTGCGACGCCAGGCACCGTCGCAACACTTGCTTTTTATTGCGACGCCGTTTTGGAACCGTCGCAGCAACATATTGCGACGGACAAAATTGCGACGCCTAGCGACGAAATGAATCTGTCGTAATCTCTACGTATCGCGACCAAAAACCCCATATAGCGACCACATGGAGGCGTCGCGAACAACACCAATCGCTGTAGTGACATCATGATACAAAGATGGCTATCCTATGAATTTAAACATGCATGCTATACATCAAAGTAAACATGTATGATACATATGGTACAAAGTGAGCTCCCAAAGATCAACTCAAAACCAAAAGAGGCAAAAAGCAAGCAAAGCGAGCAAGCTCCTCCTACACACATGCACAAGGGTCAAAGAGCATAAGGGTCAAAGAGCATACAAAGCTCACCCAAGATACATGTGATAAAAAAAAGCAAGCAAGCTCACTAGCTCCCCCTAAACACATGCATTAGGATCAAAGAGCATACGAAGCTCATCCTAAACACATGTGATAGAGCAAATCCTCAAACTAAAAGGGCAACTCACAAAGACCACAAGAAACAACAAGATCAAAGAGCTTTTCACTTACTTGACACACTCCTACGGTCCACACTTGTCCATTATCCCAGAAAGTGAAGTGCTCCAAAGACACCACTGGGATGAGGCTAGAGAACCACCCCCGAACTCCGATCTTTAGACAAACAACCGAAGTCCATCCACCAAATGTTCTCCAAGCCTCCCACCTGCATAATAAAAAATGAGAATGAGAGCGAGCAAACATCTCAACACTAGGGTTAGCACAAAAAGAGTCAAATCAGTGTCGAGCCATCTGATCAAAAGTGGTGTTAGCACCATACATCCTATCATGTCCTCCAAAGCTACCACCACTCTGCACCATCTCTCGTCTCACTGGAGGAGTACGATCACCACGAAGGGGGAAATGTGGATCGTAGCTCCTTTGAGACTCAAAACTACGACGGCCTCTCCCATCCTCATAACGACCACGAGGTGGAGAACATCTAGCAAACCAACCACGACCAGTCCAACACGCCTACCACCTATACTACAATTACCTGAACCAAACTGATCAACACCATAAGGACTAGGTGTGTCTGAGGACTAGTGGAGGGTCGCTCCTTAGTGATGAGTGATTGACAACATTGTGTGGACTGATGCTTAGCTAAGTGTGCAGGTACAGGTTGCAGCTTGACTCATGTTGGTGCAGGTGAAAACAAGCACGGAAGACCTTAGCTGTGGTGGCCTCCGGGTGATGGAGAGGCAAGTAGGCTTGGTTCGATGGACCTGGTGGCCGATGGGGTCAAGTACAAGCCGTGCGGTGCAAGACTAGCAAGTTGAAGTCATGGAAATAGGCCAGTGCAAGGTAGCGGTTCGAGGCTGAAGCTTGCACGCGGGGTTTGGTGGTTTGCCCACAAAACCATCGGTGGACGGTTTCTTGGTTTGGGCCGCAAAACCAAGTCCGGAGGCCCGATGCGACAGAGACGGGGATTTGGGAGCGTCGGGAAGCTTCGAGGCGGGGGGCACGTGGTGTGATCGCGGGGCTTGCATCGAGGCTAAGCAAGTCTTCGGTGGAAGCGTGTCCGCTCGATGGGAATTTCCGAAGACTTGACCATATTGCCCCTGAGGGGTGTGTATCTTCATTTTAAGTTGTAGGGGTAGCGTGGCCATTTGCCTCCTCCGGTGGACTTCGTATAAATAGCGGAGAGGTGGATGGCATCTCTCTCATCTTGGACTCTAGGGTTTCCTCCCCCGGTAGATCGCTCTGGACTGCTTCTTTTCTCTGTTATTCCTTAGGCTAGATTCTTGTATAGACTCTGACCTCTGGATGTATGTAAGCATTCGACGTTGTGATGATCTCCTAGCTCTTTGTGATTTTCGTGTCTTTTTGGAGCTATTTTTTTGGTGGTTTCGTTCTTCGCTCGATTCGTTGATTTGATGGCATTTTTCCTTAGAGGGGACCATAGGTGGATGCCTTGTGCATCTTCGGGTGTGATCTTGACCCCTCAAATGCCGGGAAACCCCTTCGATTCGCGAGTTTTGGTTGGAGTCGGAGTTCTTGGTGGTGGTTCATGTGATCCACGATTCCCGGTGATTTAGAGATTTAGAGGCCTAGATTTTCGGGGGCATAGCTTCACCTCGTGATGCTTCTCATCTCCCCCAAATCTTGTCTCAAGAGCTCAAGCCGTTTGGGAGATTCGGTGATGGATAGGTGGAGTTGAACCCCCCGCACGTGTGTTGTTTCTGCTCTGTTCGTGAGCCGCGGACAGTCCGCAGGGCTGAGGCAGACGGTCCGCGTGGCCTGGGTTCGTCGCAGTTTGTCGCTTGTTCGTGCGAGTTCGTGTTTCGATCCGTAGCGCTCCTAGGGTTTTGCTGCAAGCATTTTGCGGACAGTCCGCCGATCAGTGACGTACGGTCCGCGTGGGCGAGTTTGAGCTGGTGCTTCAGGTGTTTTGGCCAGATGGTCCGCAAGGCCTACACAGACAGTCCGCGACACTGGCGGACGGTCCGTGTGGCTCAGTCGGACAGTCTGAATTTCTTGGTGTGTCTCTGGATGTTCTGTTGGAGTTTTCGGACAGTCCGCACGGACGGTCCGGACAGTCCGCCTAGGTCTAGCAGACGGTTCGCCCGTACCAGCCGGACAGTCCGTGCCTAGCTTTCCAGAATTGGCTAAGTGCTTTGATTCTTGTCTTGTGCTTCCGCGCTTTGTTGCGAGGCTTGTCTCTAGGACTCATAGGCTTGCGTGTGCCTAGTCTAGAGCTTCTTTGGTGTGTGTGAGTGATCGGAGTGGCAATCGGGGTATAGGCCGAGTTCATCCTTCAGGAAGAATTTTTATCGGCTCCCATTCACTCCCCCCCCCTCTCTGGTCGCCTATTCGGTCCTTCAATTGGTATCAGAGCCGGTTACGGATCTTCGTGATTCTAACCAGTCTAAGATACAAAGATGGGCGACTATGGTAAGGGGTCGGGTCCTCCGCACTTCGATGGCAAGAATTACCTGATGTAGGAGAGGCGCATGGGCGCGTTTTTGCGTGGGAAGGGGACCCTGATGTGGGATGTGACCCAAAATCCTAATTATGTCATTCCAGACAGTTTCCTTCTTCCAGGATTGCGGGACATGTTTGAGGCTAACAGCAAGGCTGTTGATTACTTGTTCTGTGCTCTCTGTGCCTCGGAGTTTGATCGAGTGTACGGAGAGGATGTGGCCGGAAAGATATGGCTTAAGCTTAGGAATGCTCATGTTGGCAATACCTAGGTGCAAGCTTGTTTGTTTTCCACTTACCGGAGAGAGTACGAGAACTTCACTCATCTCCCCGGTGAGTCGACCGATGTGATGTTTCAGCGCTTCACCAGCATTGTGAACAATATGAGGGCCAATGTGACAGTGCTCCCATACACGGATCATGATCAAGCTATCAAGATTTTGCATGCACTGGATAGGTCTGTGTGGAGTGCCAAGGTCGAGGCCATTGAGGAGTCGAGCGTGTATGACACCTTGACGCTGGATGAGCTGTTCTCTAAGCTCAGGTCTTCGTAGGTTGATTGTGGCTTGAGAGCCAAGAGCTAGAGCCCCACTGATCCTCATAGTTTGGCTCTTGTCTCAAGATCGAGGACTAATGCTAACTCTGCTGCTTTTTCTTTGTCATGTCTTTTGTCTATGCCAGATGAGGACTTTGAGGTGCTGAGCAAGGAGGATCTTGCCTTGTTGAGCAAGAGGTTTGGGTGGATGTACGAGAACCACAAGAATGCGAGGAGAAGCTCGGGGATGTGCTATCGGTGCGGGAAGCACGGGCACTTCATCACCAAATGCCCTGAAGCCATGGAGATCAAGAACGACTACAAGGGCAAGCCCAAGCACAACTACAACAAGCACCGCTCCCAGAATGACTACAAGGAGAAGTGCAAGGACAAGGGTGAGAGAAGGATGAAGAAGAGCAGCGGGTACAAGGAGAAGACGGCTCGAGCGTTGGTTGCCGGAGCGAGCGACATCGACTCCACTTCAAGCGACGCTTCTTCCAGTTCGAGCAGCGATGAAGAGCAAGATCGGTGCAAGGACAAGCGGTACACGGGCAAGAACTTCACCGGCCTCAGCTTCGTCGCACAAGGTGGATTTTGCGGCATGGCGTACTCCAAGAAGGGTGGGAAGCACAGCTCGGACTCGAACTCCGACTCCGAGGAAGAAGTACGACATGATCCCAACTTCTTGCTAGAGGAGAATGCTAGGCTGAATGAGTTTCTTGATAACTGTGATGATGTGCTTAGGAAGACCAACAAGGAGAAGAGAGAGTTTCGGTCTTTGCTAGGTGATGCTAAGGACAAGATAGTTGAGCTTGAGTCCTTGCTTGTTGATGCTAGAACTGAGATAGACTCTTTGAAAGCTGCTCCTGTTGTTTCTGATGAGGTTGATTGTGGTGATTGCCATGTTTTCTTGGCTGACATGACTGCTCTCAAGGGGAAGCATGCCTCAACTCTTGAGGAACTAGATGTGCTTAGGATTGAGTGTGATGAGTTGAAATCTAGACCTACTTTTTAAGGTGTTTGCACTTCTTGTCCTGTGTTGCATGCTAGGCTAGATGAATCTCATACCAAGATAGTTTCTCTTGAGGCTGCATTGAAAGCTCCTATTCCTACATCATGCTCTACCTGTGAAATGCATGCTTTGAAAAACATGGAACTTGCACATTATGTTGACCGTTTGCAGGATGAGAATGATGAGATGAGGAAATTGATGAGTTGGTTGTCTGGGCATGAGCCACAGTTGAGTTTGATGTTGGCTGAGTTTTAGAGGTTCGATGGTCAGGCGTTGGGGGTTGGCAAGAGTGGTGAGAAGAGTGGTGAGGGAGAAGAGAAAGTTGGACAGATTCCTATTCCACCACTTACCATACCCATGAACAAATTTGCACCCAAGACACACCTCAGAAACAAGCTAGACACAACCCCAAATCCACCAGTGTTCCCCCACAAAACAGAAAACTACCAGAAACCCATCAAATTTGTGAGCACCCAGGGGAATGTCTTTGGTGGGAAGTCAGGAGAGAAAGCTGTTGAGAAGCCCACAGAAAAACCACAGCCTAAGCCACAGCCAGTCCGCTTCCATTGTGAGTTTTGTTTCAGGAGGAGAAGGGATGAGAGGTTTGCTAGGGAGATGGCAAACAACGACAGGTACCACCATTCTCATGGTGTGCCTGAGCCTCGTAGAGGGCCTCTGCCTAGAGGTGATGGGTTTGTGCGTACAGTTCCCACTCGTGGTGGTGGTGTGTTTCCTTAGAGAGAAAGGCATGTTGGGTTTGGGTGTGGTGAGTTTGCTGGACGTGCTCCTGCTCGTGACTGTTACGAGTTTGGGAGGCACGATCGCAGTTTTGGGTCTCAGAGGGACTACGCCACACTTTCCCCCTCATGGTGCGCGTTCCCCTCCAGTGAGATGTGACAAGTTCTTCGGTGGTAGGCGTGAGAGGGCTCCATCTAGAGGTTTTGATATGATGGATTTTGCTAACCCTTCTTTTGAGCAAATGGCTCGACACTGGTTTGACTCTGTTGGTACTAACCCCAGTGTTGAGTCGCTTGCTCATTCTCGTTCTCATTTTTTATTGCAGGTGGAAGGCTTGGAGGACTTTTGGTTGATCGACTCCGGTTGTTCTCGTCACATGACCGGAGATCGTGGGTGGTTCTTCAGCCTCACCCCGGTGAGTACGAGAGAGTACATCACTTTCGGGGACAATGGGAGAGGACGAGTGCTTGCTGAAGGTATGGTGAAGGTGAGTAGCAAGGTGACCTTAAAGAGTGTGGCATTGGTCAAGTCACTTGGTTTGAACCTATTGTTCTTCAGCCTCACCCAGTTGCTTGATGAAGGTTTTGAGGTTCGTTTTAAGTTGGGCGCTTCTCGTGTGCTTGATTCTTGAGGCGATCTTGTCTGTACGATCATCCCCGAATGTCAAATCTTTCGTCCCGATTTTCCCAGTCTGTTGGTTCTCCTCGATGCTTTGTTGCTGGCGTTTCGGCCGAGCTTTGGAAGTGGCATAGGCGGCTAGGACACTTGAGTTTTGAGTTGCTTTCCCGCTTGAGTGGCCTAGACCTTGTCCGAGAATTGCCTAAGTTGAAATTCGAGAAGGATTTGGTTTGTGCTCCATGTCGGCATGGAAAGATGGTTGCTGCTTCTCACGCCCCTCTGACTGCGGTCATGACCGAGCGACCTTGTGAGCTGTTGCACATGGATTTGGTTGGGCCAGATCGTGTTCGCTCTTCGGGTGGGAAGTGGTATGTGTTGGTTGTGGTTGATGATTTTTCGAGGTACTTTTGTGTCTTCTTTTTAGAGGATAAAAGCGAGACATTTGGCCTTGTTCGAGACTTGATCTTGAGGTTGAAGAATGAGAGACATGGTGATGCCATTCGAGCTATACGCAGTGACAATGGCACGGAATTTAGGAACTCTCATTTTGATGCCTTTTGTGGTGATCTTGGTCTCGACCATCAGTATTCTTCTCCATACGTTGCTTGCCAGAATTGTGTAGTGGAGAGGAAGAACCGGACCCTGTGTGAGATGGCTAGGACGATGCTTGATGAGCATAGGACTCCTAGGCGTTTCTGGGCTGAGGCGGTCAATACCGCTTGCTATGTGTCAAATCGCATTTTCATTCGTGCTATCAAGAAGAGGACTTCGTACAAGCTGATGCATGGGTGAAAACCCAAGGTGATTCACTTTCGTGCTTTCGGTTGCAAGTGCTTCATTTTGAAGAAGGGCAACTTGGATAAGTTTGAGGCTAGATGTTCGGATGGTATCTTTCTCGGTTATGCGATTCACTCTAGAGCATATCGTGTGCTCAATTTTGACACTAACCGAATCATGGAGACTTGCGAGGTAACCTTCGACGAGACACAACCATGTAGCTCTTCTGCTTTTGAGTGTGCAGGTGACGAGGAAATTGGTGAGAAGATCTTTGAGGATGAGAAGGATTGAGATGAAGAAGATGATGGTGTTGATGCCCCCGCGGCTGATCATGTACACGCTACTTCCACTACGACGATGACGATCGAGGATGGTCCATCCCCTACACCCACTACGACTGAGGCTGTTCGAGTGGAGGCTGCTGCTGAGGGGGAGGTTGTGTCCAGGCGAGAGGCTCCCCAGCGTGTACAGGTGGATCACCCACCGATGATGATCATAGGTGACCTTCATGAACGCACTACACGGTCGAGGTCAAGGAATACTTCTCACTTTGCTCACTCTGTATTTGTTGCTTCATTTGAGCCCAAAGATATTCGACATGCTTTGTCTAATGTGAACTGGGTGAATTCCATGCATGAGGAGTTGGAGAATTTTGAGAGAAACCAAGTTTGGGTGTTAGTCGATGCACTGCCAAATTGCCGTCCCATATGTACCAAGTGGGTGTGGAAGAACAAGGAAGGTGAGAATGGGATGGTTGTGAGAAACAAGTCGAGGTTGGTGGCTCAAGGGTTCAACCAGAAAGAGGGTATAGATTATGAGGAGACATTTGCTCTTGTGACCTGTTTGGAGGCAATTAGGATCCTTCTAGCCTTTGCCGTGGCTAAAGGGTTCAAGTTGTTCCAGATGGACGTGAAGAGTGCTTTCTTGAATAGGGTGATAGAGGAAGAAGTGTATGTGAGGCAACCCTGGGGGTTTGAGAGTGAAAAATACCCACACCGTGTATACAAACTCCAGAGAGCGCTTTATGCGTTGAAACAGGCACCGAGGGCTTGGTATGGTAGGTTGAGAGGCTTTTTACTGAGCAAGGGGTTTGTGATGGGCACAGTTGATAAGACCATGTTTCTCCTTAAGCATGGAAATGACCTGTTGATTGTTCAAATTTACGTGGATGACATAATCTTTGGTGGCTCTTCTCCTGATCTTGTTGCCAGATTTCCAGATGACATGAGCAGGGAATTTGAGATGTCTATGATGGGCGAGCTACAGTTTTTCTTAGGACTCCAGATCAAGCAGTGCAAGGACAGGATGTTTGTACATCAGGCGAAGTACACCAAGGACATGGTGAAGAAGTTTGGCATGAATGACTCCAAGCCGCGGACAACACCGATGAGTACCACTACGGCTTTGGATGCGGATGAGGATGGCGAACCCGTGGACCAGAAGGAGTACCGGAGCACGATCGGCTCCCTTCTCTACTTGATGGTAACGAGGCTGGACGTACAGTTCAGTGTGTGTCTGTGCGCTCATTTTCAGGCTTCACCGAGGACTCCACATCGACAGGCCGTCAAGAGGATTTTCAGGTACTTGAACTACACTCCTGAGTTTGGTCTCTGGTATTCTACCTCCTCGACACTCAAACTTCACGGATTCTCTGATGCTAATTTTGCTGGGTGTCGTTTGGACCGCAAGTCTACCTCGGGTTGTCGTCAGTTTCTTGGTTCTTCTTTGGTCTCTTGGTCATCTCGCAAGCAATCCAGTGTAGCCCAGTCCACTACAGAAGCCGAGTATGTTGCTGTAGCCAGTTGTTATTCCCAGCTTTTATGGATGACCTACACTGTGAGCGATTTTGGTGAGGAGTGCTCCCAGGTTCCACTCATTTGTGACAGCACCAGTGCCATAAGTGTAGCCAAAAATCCAGTCCTTCACTCCAAAACAAAACACATCGAAGTGAGATACCACTTTCTGAGGGACAATCTTGAGAAAGGGAACATTTCCTTGTCCTATGTACCTACCCAAGATCAGCTAGCCGACATTTTCACTAAACCACTTGACCAAGTTACCTTCACATGCTTGCGAGGTGAACTTGGAGTGTGTTTTCCTTTTTAGTTGAGTCTTGGAGCTTCTCATGTATATATGTGATATATGTATCATTTGTTGCATTCCATGCATGCATTTACTTTTTGTACAAAACATTGTAGGATAGCCATCTTTGGATCCTTTGTGGTAGAATGAGCTTCTCTTATATACTTTGATCACTATGATGTGCTATATGTGAGATATGTGTATGCATTGGGAATGGTGATGTGAATGCTATGCTCTTGATGGTATTGTCATATATTCATGATGAGATAGCTTTCTTTTTGTGAAAATGCTAAAAAAATACTTCACTCATGAGTAGATATTTTTTCATGCTCAATCTGTGCTCAAATGCCTATATCATGTTTAGTTTGTGTTTGAGTATCCTGCTCTCTTTGCTTGGGGTCAAAGACCCATTTGTCATGGTAAATGTTTAGCTCATATGTTCACTTGTGGAGGAGCATAAGCTTCTTTTTGCCGCAAAAGCATTTCATGTACCATGCTTAAATTTTAAAATGAAATTGGTATATGAATTGCCTTATGCTTGAAAAATGAGCTCTTAATCATGTCTTTATGTTTTGATATACATATCTTGAGTGCTAAACTGTTGTATGATGTCTACCATGAGAAGTCCCATTTTAAGAAGTAGACACATGGCTCGATGGCTTTGACATGACTTGTAGCTTATAGGCGTTTGCTATGATCTTGTGATGAGAACTTGTGATCTTGCATGAGCTTTGTATGATCTAGTTCATTTTTGCTCAAATTGCCATGGATAGGGCTTTTCTCATGAGATGTATGTTTCTTTGTGAAAATTGCTTAAAAATGCTTTTGGCCATGTCACATGCTTATATGTCTCTACTTTCTTGATGGCAATGTGCTAACTACAGCGTGCCTACTTAGCTTGCTATATGTCTCATTTGTAGCATTTTATTGTGATCTTTGTATATTTGAGAAGCTTGGTAGATTGTATATGCTTTGACATGCATTATTCATGAAAACAAGGGGGAGAGTTTCATAATACCTTGATTCAAGCATTGTCAACAAGGGGGAGAGTTTGGGGAGATTTTGTGAGATTGTTGCATGTGAGGAGAAAAGTTGAGAAAAGAGGTTGCATTTGCTCAGGGGGAGTTTGCATATGTGCATGGGGAGCTCCTTTGGTTTGCCTAAGTTTTGTGCTTTGTGGTGTGCTCTTTGTGAGCTTTGCCTTGTCTCGGCTTTGTTGAGCCGTTGCCCTTGCCTTAGGGGGCCGAGACTTGGTCTGGCGAGTGATCGTGTTTTTCGCTTGTTCTTTGGCTTTGGATCACTTGGTTGGAGGTTTGTGTTCGTTGTTGTTTTCTTTTCTTTTTCTCTATGATGGTTACTATGGGTGTTGTCAATGCACTCATCAAGGGGGAGATTGAGGACCAGGTGTGTCTGAGGACCAGTGGAGGGTCGCTCCTTAGTGATGAGTGATTGACAACGTTGTGTGGACTGATGCTTGGCTAAGTGTGTAGGTACAGGTTGAGGCTTGACTCATGTTGGTGCAGGTGAAGAACAAGCACGAAAGGCCTTAGCCGTGGTGGCCTCTGGGTGATGGAGAGGAAAGTAGGCTTGGTCCGATGGACCCGGTGGCTGATGGGGTCAAGTGCGAGTCGTGCGGTGCAAGACTAGCAAGTTAAAGTCATGGAAATGGGCCGGTGCAAGGTGGCAGTTCGAGGTTGAAGCTTGCACGCGGGGTTTGGTGGTTTGCCCACAAACCCATCGGTGGACGGTTTCTTGGTTTGGGCCGCAAAACCACGTCCGGAGGCCCGGTGCGACAGAGACGGGGATCCGTGAGCGTCGGGAAGCTTCGAGGCGGAGGCACGTGGCGTGATCGCGGGGCTTGCGTCGAGGCTAAGCAAGTCCGCGGTGGAAGTGTGTCTGCTCGATGGGAATATCCGAAGAGTTGACCATATTGCCCCTGAGGGGTGGGTATCTTCATTTTATGTTGTAGGGGTAGAGTGGTCATTTGCCTCCTCCGGTGGACTTCCTATAAATAGCGGAGAGGTGGATGACATCTCTCTCTTCTTGGACTCTAGGGTTTCCTCCCCCGGTAGATCGCTCTGGACTGCTTCTTTTCTCTGCTATTCCTTAGGCTAGATTCATGTATGGACTCTGACCTCTGAATGTATGGAAGCATTCGGCATTGTGATGATCTCCTAGCTCTTTGTGATTTTCATGTCTTTTTGGAGCTATTTTTTGGGTGGTTTTGTTCTTTGCTCGATTCGTTGATTTGAGGGTGTTTTTCCTCGGATTTATTTGAGGGGATCATGGGTGGATGCCTTGTGCGTGTTTGGGTGTGATCTTGACCCCTGAAACGCCGGGAAACCCCTTCGATTCGCGAGTTTTGGTTGGAGTCCGAGTTCTTGGTGGTGGTTCATGTGATCCGTGATTCCCGGTGATTTAGTGAGTTAGAGGCCGAGATTTTTGGGGCATAGCTTCACCTAGTGACACTTCTCATCTCCCCCAAATCTTGTCTCAAGAGCTCACGCCGTTTGGGAGATATGGTGATGGATAGGTGGAGTTGACCTCCTGCGCGCGTGCTGTTTTTGCTCTGTTCGTGAGCCGCGGACAGTCCGCAGGGCTGAGGCGGATGGTCCGCGTGGCCTATGTTCGTCGCAGTTCGTCGCGTGTTCGTGCAAGTTTGTGTTTCGATCCGTAGCGCCCCTAGGGTTTTCTTTCAAGCAGTTTTGCGGACAGTCCGCTGGTCAGTGACGGACAGTCCGCGTTGGCGAGTTTGAACTGTTGCTTCGGGGGTTTTGGCCGGACGGTCCGCAAGGCCTACACGGACAGTCCGCGACACTGGCGGACGGTCCGTGTGGCTCAGCCGGACAGTCCGAATTTCTCGGTGCGTCTTTGGAGGCTCTGTTGGAGTTTTCGGACAGTCCACAGGGACGGTCCGGACAGTCCGCCTAGGTCTAGCGGACAGTCCGCGCCTGGCTTTCCAGAATTGGCTAAGTGCTTTGATTCTTGTCTTGTGCTTCTGCGCTTTGTTTTGAGGCTTGTCTCTAGGACTCGTAGGCTTGTGTGTGCCTAGTCTAGAGCTTCTTTGGTGTGTGCGAGTGATCGGAGTGGCAATCAGGGTATAGGTCGAGTTCATCCTTCCGGAAGAATTTTTATCGACTCCCATTCACTCCCCCCCTCTCTGGTCGCCTATTCGGTCCTTCACTCCACGGTCACGAAAACCAAACTGACCTCCTCTCTATGGTGCACCGGTCTAACCGGTGTGTTGGCGGTCGATTTCCGTCAACTAAAAACACTTGTTACACTTTGGTTTGAGCTTTGAATTATAACTCACCTGCCACTAGGCATACTAATGATGTAACAAGTTCGCACTTGCATGTGCTTTTTGGAGTATGTTGTTTACGTAGAATTTAAGCGTTTAAAGGAGGACTTTCGGGCAAAGTTCATCGAGCACTTTATGAGAAGATAATGAAGCCCAGCACAAGTCAAGACACGAAGTGAACATGACTCCAAATGACCCAAGGACCAAAGCATGAAGTCGTAAAACTACAGGGACTTGGAGGTTTACCCACGAGATAACTCAGCCCGAGGGATATTCGCGCAGCCCAGAACAGCATCATCTTTCGGTGCAGATTTGGAGACTTAAACGGCCTCTAATGACAAAAGTTTGAATACCAAAGTTGTGGGCCTCAATGAGAGCTTCGATTTGGACATATGGAAGGCCCAATTCGGGTCAAGGAGCTAGGAGATATGGCCCCTGAAATACCTGCTGCGCTGATAAGTCTGAAATCAGATAGATTATCTTCCGAGGCTGTTTTGGGAATCTTATCTTCGTTTCCAATGAAAGTAATGAATACCAAAGTTGGAGATAATTTCGTGGCACACAATCTAGAAACTGAATTTGCATTATTTGGAGTCCGGATGTGGGAGATATGGTGCCGGGAAGAAAGGGTTGTGAATCAGGAAAATCTGGACGAGGCTGATTTTATGGAAACCAAGTTCGCTTTCGTGCAAGGAAAAGTGGAGCTCGCCCCAAAGCTCCCCAAGGGTATAAATACAACCTCCCAGACGTCCAAGATGGGGGATCCATTCACCAGATAGCTGCTGAATTGAGGGACACCCAACGAAGGAAGCCGACGGCCGCCGCGAGTCCTCGATGTTGCCTAGGAGATGGCTTAGGCTAGAGCCTAGCCGCCATGGTTGGCCCTGCGTGGTGAAGTCATGGTAGAGTTCCGGAGCCATGCTTTGGATTCATCAAGGCATATGTACTTTTGATGGTGATATCAATCTAATCTAATCTTGTCTCTACTTTTGATTTACTATGATGCATGCCTTCTCTCTTTCATATGTGTAGCTAGCATATGACATTAGTAGGAGTAGATTTAATCGTGATGGTTAGTCTATGTCTTGCGGATATATCGTAGTAGTGCACGGGAAGTCGGTGGTTGATTACCCTCGTGTGGTGACAGCATGCGGGAGGGAAAAGACCGAATGAACGTGTAATGATGAGTTTGATCTATGGTGAGCATCGTGAGAGTCGTTGCGCAGCTACCAATAGGTGGAGCTTCGAGTAAAGAGCACTTGGTGGACGTTTGAGGTAACGCTTTGGGGAACCTTAGGCGTGTCGTCTACACGCACCTCGCAAGGGCATCCACGGGAAAGTTTTTAGAGATATCTCTTTGTCATGGTATGAGTATTAGATTAGTTTATCGCTTTGACAGGAGTTGCAACTAGAAGACGGTAGGCTCGTACTACCTTTGGTCGTGTTACCTTATGGCTACCAAATGTGATCCATACATCCATCCTATGTTTGTATATTAACCTCTTTATGCAATCTATGCTACATGTTAGGTTAGGTTCGATAGATTAGATGGAAAACCTTAGTCGGTTCGCTTCCGATCCACGGATTGATAAAGCTTGGGGGAATACTCTAAGGGAAGAGCTACAATGATCCGTGCGCTTGCGGTTCGAACTTGACGCGCTTTTGAGCCGTCAACAAGCTTTTCTGGCACCGTTGCCGGGGATCGGCAACACGAACCCTAGGGCGATCACTACTAGAAAACCCCCCTTTTAGCTATGTTATAGTAGCAACGCACCCTAAAAGCGTTTCTATGTCAGTGCATAAAGATGCTTTTTGACACGATTTTGATAACATATCAAAGTGTCACAATATTAGACACACTTACATTATTAGTAGTCTTATAGAGATACTTTTTGAACACGCTACTGAAATCATCTCAAAAAGACACGAAGTTAGACACGATTTAAAGTGTCATTATTGTCAAGACACGCTACAATACGTGTCAAACAATGTCTATAGCCACGTAAAGATACTTTTTGACATGATTGTAAAAAAATGTTTCAAAATGATGCATGGTTAGACATGCTTTGAATCGTGAGTAGCATGTAGGAACGTCATAAAGCGTATCAAATAAGTGTCGTAATGGTTCTTCATAGCATAACTCAAAAGTAAAACATACTTATGTAAGTCAGATTTGTTGTGTAGGTGAGACGGTAAGGAAGTTATGTTTGAGGTGAGAGATCTTGAGTTCGAATCCTACGCACCGCACATATTACACATACATAATCATGGATAGGTGTCCTCCAATATGAAATATTTTTTTATTTTTTCATAAATTAGTAGACGTTTTACAAACGTATCTAGGAGTTTATCTCTATATTTTTCAGCACACAATGAAGCGTTACTATACTACGTAACTACACCACTAAGCATGATATAAATGCATCTCTAAAATTGTATCAATGCAAGTAGACACGCTTAACGAATTCGTCTCTACGAAGCCTGACACGGTCCCTGCGAAGACGCTTCTAACACGCTTTTTGGAAGTGTATCTACAAAGCCATATAGACGAAATAAAGTGTGTCTAACTCTAAATATAGCGTAGCTAAAGGGAGGGTTTTCTAGTAGTGGATCTATCTATCTCTTTGGACTAACCCTAATTTTATTATTGCATATATCTTGTGTTTCTTGTTTGTGTCCATGAATGCAGGTAAAACCCTAGACACAAAGCGATCAAGGAGTTCTCAACGTCTGTACTTTGACAAGTCCAATCTCGCTCAAGCAAGTTGATGGCTACATGAAGACCCACTCTTTAGTGCTAGGTGCTAACTTTTGTTAGTGGCCCAACATCCGCTATTGAGCCCGCACTCAAAACAAGTAAAGATGAAAAAGGTATATCTCCATGTCAATTGATTTTTTTGGATAATGTCTCTTGGAGATTTCTTTGTCCAAGCTATAGGTGATGAATCAAGCCCCGAAGAAGTCGTGACATCCGATCATCAACATCTCTGGAAGGTTGCTGTTACGATCAAGTTTTTCACCCGTAATCAAAGAGGTACCACGGAGGAAAATTGAATATTATGAAGCTCCATCAAGTCTTCTTTCCAACGCATAAAAAATCGTCAATTTTGGACATCGGTACAAAGAGTTAAGGTAAAATCTTTCAACGCTACACATTCTGAAATTCTCCAGGACAGGTTATAGTGCTAGAGTAATACGAGCATAGCTCTTTCATCCGGAGTCCGTTTGGAGTGAATGAGCACTCGTTGGAAAGGGAATTTGATACGCATTGCAATGGAGTGAAAGTTTGGTACATGTTCCACACTGGATGAAGAGTAATTCAATGAAGAAGAGGCAGCAGCAAATGATAGAGAAGGCAATGACGATGTAGAAGAAAGATTAGAGAGCCTTGAGCCCCCTATGATCCCGACACCCTGGGTAATGCAAAAACAACGAAGAAGAGACATCATTAGAGCCATGATACTCGCTGGCGGATCAGTGGTTTTGAATTTGAAGCCTAGGGATACGCAACATGATGCTCAAAGGCCACAAGATCAAGGTCATCAACATCTCCGGATTGATTCACAAGAATGTACCGATTGCGTCTAAATTCTGCAAGGCTTCTGAAGAAAGCAACAGTATATTTTTAGATATTAAGGAGCCCCATAAAATTCTGGTTCCAATGAGTCAAAAACCAAGTCAATCGGAGATTCCTACAAGCGGTTATTGCCAAAACATCGAAGGTCGCGCGTTCTGAAATTTTCTGAATAGCACGCAGCGTTAAAGTAAAACGGGCATAACTTCTCCCTTCGAGCTCCGTTTAAGACGAATGACCACTTGTTGGAAAGGTAATTTTATAAAATTTTCAATAAAACAATATTTTTGTATAGGTTCTGATCTGTACGCAGGGGAAAATCCATGAAGAAAGATGCAAGAGCAACATGACGAGAACAAGGTGAAGGAGATAAGGATGACAACAATGAAGAGGAGCTTGGGCTGTGGTTTCATCAAGCATACATGATCGAATTCAGAATCTCAAGACAAAATAAGGGCCTCAAGAACATTTGCAAATGAAGGCACGAGTGACAGCATTCAACGAATGAATATGTTAAAAGCAAACCACGATGGATTACAAAGGGCCACATCAATACAAGCTGCATGGACAATTCGAACTCTCGCACGAAGGACCATGGCTTCACAACAACGAGAAGGTATGTGAGAGAGTCAAGCTCTATGACTTTAAATGAAGCGCTTTGCGGGAGGCAACCCGTTCTTTTTATTTAGCTATATATATTTATGATGACGGTCTATATTGTGTTCTTAAATTAAACCCATCAAGTAACATTGTACCTTTGCTCTAATAAATGCCATAACATCATGTTGTATGTCTTAATTGCTAATGAGAGAGCACCTTGTTATTTGATCATGGAAAACTTGTAAACCCTTTTTGTGTGCCTATTAGTGTTTAGAGTCTTTTTATTTGTGTCCTTTTGGAGATAAATGTGAGGTATGACACAACCCTTTGATTCTAAGCTTGTGGCTAATTAACTTAGGCTTTCTTTTGCTTTGTTCTAGACCCCATCCATAGCATGTCACATTGTTTGTTTCAAAAAAAAGCATGTAACATCATTTTGTTTTACCTTTGGTTGCATTGCACTCTCATGTTGTTACCCCTGCTGCATGTGTATTTGCATTTATTCCACCATTCATGAGTCAGCTTCGTTTCTTTATGATGAATGCTTTCATATCCATGTTAATACTTCTATAGGGCATTTTCCTTTTTGCAATCTTCTGTAAATGTGGTATTTAAATATGATTGCGGACCACCATCATTTAGTTCGATAAACCTTGCTAGCTTTTCATGTTATACTTTGCACACACACACACACCCATTAGGTTTTTATTTTTCTCCTTTACTAGGATAATTATGCCACAAGTTAATGTCATAAGGGTGTCATTGGATTGTTCGCATTTGTATACTCCTGATCGTCACCCTAGGGGTAGTTTGTGTGTTTAATGGTCTTGCAGGCATGGCGAAGCACTCCCAAGAATTAATGACCAGACACGAGGAACCAAGATCGTCGACATCTTTGGAGCTTAACAAGGAACGTTGGTGTTTTCATCAGTTTTGTGCACATGTTCAGAGATGTACAAGGAAGTAAAAGTTGATATTCAGAGGCTCCATCAAATTCTTGTTCCAACACATCCAAGAACAACAAATTTCAAGACCCATACAAGGAGATATGCAAAAACATTGGGCGCTGCGCATTGTGAAATCAGCTCAGGACAGATTGCATCGTTGAAGGAAAATGAGTGTAACTCTTTTGTTCTGAATCTGTTTTGGGTGAATGATGATTCGTTGGAAAGGGAATTTTGTCCACCATGCACTAGAGTAAGGGTATGATACATATTCTGTTCAGAACATAAAAGAAAACTTTGTGGAAGATGAGCAGCGATGAAGGATAACAATGGAGAGATGATGATAGTGAGAAAAATGATTGGGACCAAGGCTTAGTGACAATGAGAAAAAGTTGAAGGACACATGAGGAGATGAAGGTGAAGAAGCATAAAGACGATCTCCATAAACATGGCAAAAGAACTTCAAGAACCAGGAGACGCTTCACAATCTTCTTCTACGCTTAGCAACAGCTAAGCATGGGGGAAATTTTTGGGATGAAGAGAAACGAGCCACATGGAGTACAAAGATTATAGTCACCACATGATGCTCAGGATTCTTCTTCCATGCTAAGCACAATGCTTAAGCATGGGGGAGGCCACACTTCACTTCGACACAAGCATCGAAAAGGACGGTAACTCTTCCTCAACCTTTCTTTTTGTGCATCATTTTCAAAATGCTTGTACATATATGCCATCGACCATAGGTTAGAAAACCTTTGTTTTTCTCGCTTGTTAATAACATGGCTACTAGGAGTACAACCTAGGTTTGTTTTGGTTTTCAATAAATGTTTATCACCATCACCTTGAGCTCACCACAATGATATTCTTAAATGCTCTTGCTTATGGAAAAGTGATGAAAGTTGCTGCTTTGTTCTACTTGCACAATGTTATATGTGACTTGACTATCTGCTCTCCATTAAAAGGAACTTAAATTGACAAAATACCGGCTCTTTTATTTATGGAGGTTAAATGACTAAATTCTAGACCCGCATACTCTATATTTCTCTCTGACTTAAGTTTACCAACGACCTTATATCTTGTATTGTTTAATTTAAAAATTTATTTTTATGCTATCTACATGCGTGAACCTCTTGCAAAGTTCTACCTACCAAAGCCTTTACATATGTATGTTCTTTCATGATGAAACCTTTAGTTTGCAAACTTATATTTTGATGAGTTGGATTAAGATTGATTTCTGTGGTATGAGACTTAGAAGCTGGTCATTCCGTTTCGCGTAACTTCTTATTTCTAGCCTTTTTGTCCATGCATTGTGAGTTTCTAGACTTGAAATTTCACAAACCTCGCTGGGCATCCAACCTAAACCCAAATTATCATTTTTGTGACTACCTCCTTGACCACAACCTATCATTGAGTATGGAAAAATATCTTGTCCAAGATTCAGAAGATTAATGAGTGCCCCTTAAGATCAAGACCTAGAGGTGCTCATAAAGTGTGGAAATCCCTTTAGAGGAGTAAATTAATTTTTGTTGGGGATTGAATATTTTGATACTCACATCAGCAATATATCATTGTTCCCTTTCATGCTCGAGGATGACCATCATCTAAGCATGGGGGAGGAGTCATCGCATTATTTTTGACTTTTTGCTGAGTGAGTGCTATGTTGCAAGAAGTTTTGAGGAGCAAGAACAAAAAAGAAAAAAAAAGCAAAAGAAAAGAAAAAGAAGAAGAAAAAAAGAAAAAAAAGAAGAAGAAAAAGAAGGAAGAAGAAAATGAAAAAAAGAGTGCTCCTCAGTTCTTCGAGCTTCGTTAAAGTTCAAAGCGTGCTATCAAGATTAAGGATCGATCCGTACTCAATTTTTCCAACCATGTGCAATCTGATAACGAGGACTTCGTTCGTGCCTCGGGATCATCCATTTGCCACTTGCACATGTCCACTTATCTAAATGCGTGTGTTCCACCTCTCTCTCCCTCCAACATTATTTTCCATGACCTTTTGGACAAGTCTCAGTAAATTCAATAGATTTCTCTCTTAGTTTGGCAATATTTCGGATATAATGTTTTGCTAGGATTATTTTTACCCACCATGCTCCACATAAGCCTTCCACTTACATATATGAGTAGAATAGGTTGAAAATAATATAGTATAGGCTTGAGTGACTTGATGAGATGAGTGTTTCCAAGAGTCTTGCAAGAGGACCTCACTATGTTTGGTATACACCTTTTTGAAAACTCTTCACTATGCAACAAGGTAAAAGGTTTCAAGTTTGCTTAAGTTTGAGAGAACTATATTTAATTTGTTGTGGCATGTTCTTTATTACTAGTCTACCTTCCATGATGAAAGTAGCCGGTCAAAACTTAAACATAATGCTAAATAGTTGAGAGAGCAATGTCTTGTTATGTATGATTGAGTGTAGGGAAGACACTGAAGGGCAACGCTGATATCCAAGTTAAGCAAAGATCCTGGACATGCTCGAGGACGAGCAAGGTTTAAGCATGAGGGAGTTGTTGGCAGTCGATTTCCGTCAACTAAAAGCACTTATTACACTTTGGTTTGAACTTTGAATTATAACTAACCCGCCACTAGGCATACTAATGACGTAACAAGTTCGCACTTGCATGTGGTTTTTGGAGTATGTTGTTTACGTAGGATTTAAGCGCTTAAAGGAGGACTTTCAGGCAAAGTTCATCGAGCACTTTATGAGAAGATAATGAAACCCAGCACAAGTCAAGACACGAAGTGAACATGACTCCAAATGACCCAAGGACCAAAGCATGAAGTCGTAAAACTCCGGGGACTTGGAGGTTTACCCACGAGATCAACTCAGCCCGAGAGATATTCGCGTAGCCCAGAATAGCATGATCTTTCGGTTCAGATTCGGAGACTTAAACGGCCTCTGAAGGCAAAAGTTTGATAGCAAAGTTGTGGGCCTCGATGAGAGCTTCGATTTGGGCATATGGAAGGCCCAATTCGGGTCAAGGAGCTAGGAGATATGGCCCCTGAAATACCTGCTGCGCAGATAAGTCCGAAATCAGACAGATTATCTTCCGAGGCCGTTTTGGGAATCGTATTTTCGTTTCCAATGAAAGTAATGAATACCAAAGTTGGAGATAATTTCGTGGCACACAATCTAGACACTGAATTTGCATTATTTGAAGTCCGGACATGGGAGATATGGTGCCTGGAAGGTAGGACTACGAATCAGGAAAATCTGGACGAGACTGATTTTATGGAAACCAAGTTCGCTTCTATGCCAAGGAAGATTTCGTGCAAGGAAAAGTGGAGCTCGCCCCAAAGCTCCCCAAGGGCATAAATACAACCTCCCAGATGTCCAAGAGGGGGGAACCATTCACCAGATAGCCGCCGAATTGAGGGACACATACCGAAGGAAGCTAACGGCCGCCGCGAGTCCTCGACGCTGCCTAGGAGATGGCTTAGGCTAGACCCTAGCCGCCATGGTTGGCCCTGCATAGTGAAGCCATGGTGGAGTTCCGGAGCCATGCTTTGGATTCATCAAGGCATACTTTTGACGGTGATATCAATCTAATCTTGTCTCTACTTTTGATCTACTAGGATGCATGCCTTCTCTCTTTCATATGTGTAGCTAGCATATGACCTTAGTAGGAGTAGATTTAATCATGATGGTTAGTCTATGTCTTGCGGATATATCATAGTAGTGCACGGGAAGTCGGTGGTTGATTACCCTCGTGTGGTGACAGCATGCGGGAGGGAAAAGACCGAACGAACGTGTAATGTTGAGTTTGATCTATGGCGTGTATCGTGAGAGTCGTTGCGCGGCCACCAAGAGGAGGAGCTTCGAGTAAAGAGCACTTGGTGGACGTTTGAGGTAAAGCTTTGGGGAACCTTAGGCGTGTTGTCTACACGCACCTCGCAAGGGCATCCACGGGAAAGTTCTTAGAGATATCTCTTTGTCATGGTATGAGTATTAGATTAGTTTATCGCTTTGCCCAGAGTTGCAACTAGAAGACGGTAGGCTCGTGCTACCTTTGGTCGTGTTACCTTATGGCTACCGAATGTGATCCATACATCCATCCTATGTTTGTATGTTAACCTCTTTATGCAATCTATGCTACACGTTAGGTTAGGTTTGATAGATTAGATGGAAAACCTTAGTCGGTTCGCTTCCGATCCATGGATTGATAAACATTGGGGGAAAACTCTAAGGGAAAAGCTACAATGATCCGTGCGCTTGCGGTTCGAACTTGATGCGCTTTTGAGCCGTCAACACAGTGCCCCTGACCGGTCGGACTGGTGCCTCCCTGGCAACAACCCGGTCCCGATCAGCAACTCTCCTATCTCCCCAAGCTTGTATAGACCTCACCATAGTCTCTCCTCTAGGTAGAGGCATACGAGGTTCGGGCACACCATGAGAAGGCTAGTACATGTCCTTGTTTGCCCACTCCTTAGCCAACCACTCATATTTCTTTTTCTTGTAGCAAAACCCATCCTTGTGATCACTCTTCCCAAAATACCCACACTGAAACCCCACTGGTTTTGGGTTCTCTTCTGGCTTTGTTTCACTTGGCTTCTCACAAGGTTTCTTCTCGTTTTGCTCTCTCGGCTGGGTGATGTGTGGGATAGGTTTGGTAGGTATCTCCTCTTTCTTACCACCGCTCTCACCAAACTTCTCAAAACCCAGACCACGACCATTCGCCCTCTTAAACTTAGCCACCAACATGCCCAGTTGTTGCTCCTGTCATCTCAACCAACCCAACAAACTGCACAACCCATCATTCTCATCGTGCAGCTGATCAACAATTTGTGCAAGCTCTAGATTTTTCTCAGCATGCAAATCACATGTAGAGCAAGAAGTAGCAACAGGAGCTTTCAAAACCGCTTTGTTGGCGTTTTTTAACCTCAACGCTAGGCACTGTAATAGCGTGAGCATGTAAGAGACTCCCGGGTACACTTACGAGTGCGAACGAATCCGCAAGCGCACGGATACACCGTTGTAGCACTTCTCCCTAAGAGAATGAGTATTCCCACAGGGTATCGAATCCAAGGATGGGAGAGTTCTGGCTCGAACCTAGCTGATGGTCTAAGGACACAACACTAATTGATAGGATAGGTAGAAAGGATCTGCCTGACCGAGCGCAGAGTCTAGCAGGGTCTCTCAGGTATAACACTTGCCGTGGGCGCCAACCCACTATAGCTGTTTAAGGCTAGGCAATATGTTCTGGCAACGGGGCCCTACTCAGTACACAGGCGCGGAGGGTTCCAAAGGGTCCAACAGGTTGTCACCACTGCGGCCTACCTCTATCATTACGCGAATGTACTTGGTATTCGCAAGATAACCTATGGTCCAGACACCACGTCTACATCACTAACTACTACTATAGCCAGACACCGTCTAACGTCCCGATAGCCCGACTATAGCAATGCGTATAAATACGAAACTACGAATCCGCGAGGGAGATACTGGCACTAGCTCAAGGTATACTCTATCACTTATGCAAGATCACGAAAACACTTTGATCTAACTAGAGATATGCAGGAGCATCAACTTTACTCTAATAGACAAGCTAGCAGACAAGATGCAAACTTATGATCTAAGTCTACTAGATCGAAAGGGTTGTGTTCGAAGAACACAAGCCTCTAAATCAAGAACAAACGAAGAACACAAGAACAAAGCAACTAAGCTGCATAGAACTTTAGTCCAAATAGAAAATGTTGAAATACTCACTTTAGTCTAGATGAAGAACAAAGGCACCGCTGAGGATCGTTCTTGAGGAAGATGTCATGAACATGACTTGGCCCCAAGCCTCCCACCTCACTTACTAGCACTAATCCTATACAAAGAGCTCTCCTCTCCTAAAGAGAGAGGCTCCAAGGCCAAAATGAAGAGGAGGAGGAGAAGTGTGTGTCCAAGAATGAGGCCCCTCTCCTTCTATTTATAGGCAAGGGGGAGGCTTGCTTCGGGGCTCAAGGTGCTCCAAAACACCCGGGATCGCAGCAAGTGGCCAATGGGAGTCCTCCATGTGCAAGGCTAGGATGAACTGACCCTAGGTCGGTTCGGCCGATCCTAGGGTCGGCCGAACCCCTAGGGCGGCCTCCTGGCCTGTGTTTTCTCCAGGTGGCTGACCAGTGGGCCCTTTTGTCCTTCCCCCGTGCATGCCTCGTTTTGGAATCCAAGGTGGGCCCATGGATCCATGTGATGTCCATGTGGCGGTACATGATTCGTCGGGCTTGCCTCTCTTGGATTGATGACGTCGGTGATCCAGGGGAATCCTATGTGGCATCCCCTCATTGGTTGAGCTTGAAGTACTTGGATCAAAGACTTGTGCTTTTACTCCTCTTTCTAGTGCTAATTACCTGTATTTGCATAATCACTAACACTTGTGGAAATGATTAGTTTAAGCCCTATTCTAGTGTTGATGATCATTTCTCCTGCCAAAAGGTACATGTTGACGGTTATAAAATGAGTGGATAACAGCCATCAACAAATACCCCCACACTCGACCTTTGCTCGTCCCGAGTGAAGGGAAGAATAAGATCAAGGTTGAGACATGATATCCAAAGGTATGAAGCGAGCATAAGAGATATTCCAAACCATACCTTGTGCCTGTGAACTTTGTGAAGTGTCTATCATGCCATCTTGAGTAGTTGAGGAATGGAACAGTCATGAATCAAATCACTCCTGCTCATCATGTCAAGCAACTTGGGGTTTTGCATTAAGTTTTCAAAATAAACCTTGCTTAGCTCCTCATTTGATTCTCTCAGATCGCTCAATGTGTATATGTCCTCACCAAGGCATTAGATTGCCTTTCTTCATCCTACTTCTAATGATGGCTATATGTGGAGCTCAGGGTAGGATAAAAGATAAGGCATACTTGTATCACATATATTGCAAAATCAAAGACTAGATGCACAGAGAAAATTCAAATCATACAATCAGATCAAGATGTGCACGTGTATGGATATGGTGAGTATGGTAAGGTGGATACTAGGCCCGGAATGGGTGCTAGATATTACCATACATATATGATGAATGTTGGTTGATGGTAAGGTGGACACTAGCCCCGGAATAGGTACTAGTTATTACCATCTAAGTTATGGGACTCCTTTTTGCATGATTTTCTCCTCTCTCCTTTTTGAATTACCGAGACATGGGCTATCTCTCTTTCTTTCTCTTTCTCTTTTTTTTCATCATGCTTTTTGAGCATGTCTTTTCTTTTTTTTTCTTTTTGTATAGCCCAGTCTCTTTTGGAGATGTGTGGAGGGGGATAAATCATGGAACAATGGAGCTTTATTTGGTGGAATGGATGAATGGTACAATGCTATCTTCCAATGTAGAAGCATAGCAAAGGGGGAAATGGTGGTGTGCACATGAATCTTGATCATGAGAGTAATGAAAAGAATTCTCACAAGGGTCATAGAATTTGACAAATCTCAATGCAACAACAAGCAACATATGAGTATAAGGTTTTCAACTATGAACATCATATGGCTCTAGTAGGACGGTGGCATATCAAAGAGGGGCTTTGCAAAGGGTTTTCAGGTTTTCAAATAAAATTCCCAAGCACTCAAACATGTAGAGTGAAGATCATATCATCAAACCATATCTCAAACGCCAACTACTTAGATGAGCATGAGTTCCCTATAATGATATTTGTTCACAAGCATCAAGATGATAGGTAAGGAATAAAACATATGCAAGCCAACCACAGGAATCATGTAGAGCAAGCATAGCACAAATTGCTGAGTTTGATGTAAAGGATATGAATTGAAATTCATTCAAACTCATGGATAAAGGAGAGTGAGGTAGAGGGTGCACATACCATCGCTTCTGAAGGATAAGAGATCAAGGGAGACTAGTGGTGATTCAGCTGACCATAAGGCAGCCGACTCTCTCTAGTTTACCTTGCTCTTGTCATGAAGGTGTACTCGATGTCGTGCAGCGCCTGTGTTGGAGTTCTCAAGTGGAATGTCGATGATGAGTTCGAGAGAACTCCCCCACACTAGTGCTTGAACCTGGTGCTGTTCTTCAAACAAAAAGTGGAAACAAAAGATGGACTCTACTGGTTCGAGAACCATAGAGCCTTTATTCGAATTCAAATAATTTTTTTGTTTTTTTTGTTTTATTGTCACCATGTCATTTGCTCGAACAAGGTTAGATCAAGATTACACTTTATACACAAAGGGGAATATACTTACCTTCGACCTTTGAGAGGTCATACGTACCACCTTTGCATGTTGTGCAACATGAATCTGACACCTCAACTTACCTTCCCATTTGAATTTAGCTCAATAACTTGCTTGTTTAGGAATGATAATTTTCCTGCAGGGGTTAGTTCACATACATGCAGCCAAAATCTATGAAAAATATACTTCTGAGGTTCATCAGTCAAAACTCGACACCATGCCTTGTTTTGACTGAAGAAGACAATTTTAACCTAAGCACCATGCTTAATTTAAAACAACCTATGAAGGTATGTTGCAACATACATTCAAAACAGAGCATAAGAACAAAGATAAAGGAAGCATGAAAGCATGATCAAGCTATTACCAAAAGGAACATAAGCATGAGCATATGATGGTGAACCTCGGGCAACCTCCTGGAAGGGCTTTGTTTAATGTCAAAAGCAGGACTTACCTAGCTAATGGGCTTGATGCAAGAGCTGACATCATTGCCACACCAGAATAAGATTTGGTAGAGGAGGAACTCTACTCAGGATGCTCACGTACCTCCCCCACACTTGAAGTTTTCATTGCTAGGCAACAAAACTCAAGTGTGTGGTGGTCAAGCTTCTTTTTGTAAATGTTCCCTCACCAAGGCTTATCTAGGTGTTGCAGCTGATGTGGCTCACATGTCCGTAGGCATCACTGTCCATCCTTCTTTTCAATCTCCACCTGAAAGGTTAGTGACCAAAAATACCTGAAGGACAACTTATCCTAAAAACATGTTCTTGCTTTTATTCGAAAAGGGAAATAAAACCTATGCTAATCCAGGCTATCTCCTGGTAGTGCTTTGTTTATTTAAGGTCATAAGCTCGACCATGGGAACTTCATCTTGCAGCTATCGTTGGTGGTGTCATTCCCGTCTCACCACGAATCCTTGATGTATCAGTGAAGCTTTAGCTGCAAGGTTAGTGCCACGATGCACACACGAAATCTGCAATGCTTATGGTAAACATATGCATCTACAATCAACCTTCCAAACATTTTGCAAAAGAGGACCAGAAGGTGGTTGTATCCCTCGTATGTGCTCAGTGCACTAAGCATGGCTGACTCTAGAGAGGAATGATGCGAGCATGGTTTATGTGGGAGATCAAGGATGAAACTACCATGCTCGTCAATGAAGTCTTTTCCTCCAAACTCCGGAGTCAGTGCCTCACAAGGTTCCATGGCCCATGAATTCTCCATCTCAAGAGAGTCATCGTGGAAGCTCGATGTTGACTCTCGATCATGATCGAAAGCAACATGATACGGGCTAGCAGGAAGAGGCTGAAACTCGGTCGAGGGTGATGACGATCGTTCTCCTTCACAAAGGTGAGGAGGATCTTCCGAGTCGTACTCATGAGGAGTAGAAAGTTCTACACCCTCAATGAGAACAGGTTCGGATGACGTGAATGGAGGTATACGTGTCGTCTTCTCGAGTGGGTTTTTTCTGGGGAAGAGGCTTCACCATAGGGTTTCCCAAACAAGGGGTAGCAGTGGCGGAAGTGGCTTCTCCAAGATTACAATCTAGGCTCCCTATGGATTCCTTAAAGAATTTCTCTAGAGGGGAGCCTAGGAGTAGATCAGGATCGAGGACATCGAAGATGTGAAAGTCTAAGCCAGCCTCAATCCTGTCTATGATGAGTGGCACTACACTTGCAATCCCCCGACATTCAAGAACGTGCCCAAAGGGACAAGTCTTGAGGAGCATGTCGGATGGTGCTAGCAAAACCTTGACTAAAAGAGTTTCCTCTAAGTGCCATGGCATGATGTTAACCTCCATGATGGGGTCACAATGGGCCTCTATGGCAATCCCTCTCACAGAACAAGGAATAACCAGAGAGGGTGTACTATCCCAAAATGCTTCGGAAAAGCATATTGCTCCATCTGGCCATTCCTTCTTCATGTCCTCCTCAGGAAATGCTTCGTCAGGAGGATCGGGAGGCAAAGGACATACCGTAGGTCTAGGGAAAAGTTCTGTCAAAGGATGTCTAGATGGTTCAGCATGGACATAAATGGTTTCCCTAAGCTCTTCTTCTGGGTTTCCTTGGGATTTATTAAGAAGTTTTTCTAACGGGAAACCTAGGAGAAGATCAAAATCCATGATGTCATAGATGTGGAAATCTAATCGCACCTCAATGTCATCAATGGTGATCAGCACGTCCCTAGCAATTCCCCGACATGGAAAAACACAGCGCCACCTGGGACTATGGAAAAGCCTATTAGTCGGGATCAAGGGCATGTCACCCACCAGAGTATCCAAAAGGGTCTCTGGTATGATGCAAGCCCCAACAGTAGGGTCATGGACAGCATCTACGGTGTTTCCTCTCATGGAACAGTGGATGATCGTGGAAGTCGAGCTAACCCGAATTGCTTCAGATGTATGCTTCTGAGGTGAACAATCCACTATCGTCCCATGATTCCAAACTTCATTGAGGACCTCATAAAGGTCCAACGATGTCGTAGGCTTCTCGTGCCAAGAGTGATTTGGGGTATTTCTGATGTTTCGAGAAGGATCATCCTCAAATCGGGAAGAGAACTCTGAAGGCTGAATTTCTTCTTCCTTCGATGTTCATGGTTCGGGAGAGGGCTCAACAGAGGAATCAAGGAATTCAGAGAATGAAAGCTCAGATTCGGCTATTGAGAGACTCTCATGGACCAACTCATACTCCAGCTAGGGTTCATTGTAAACGATATGGGAAGAAGAGGTTTCTAAGAAGAATTCTAGGATCTCTCTTCTTTCCACTAAAGTTTGGCTTTCGAACGAACCTCCAGCTAAAAGGTTGAGCTCTTGTGCAGATTCGATGTCTATACGAGTATAAAAGGTATACGTTGCTATATCATTAGGTATAGACATGTCCGGGCTAGATGCCATAAGACGTAGGAACCTAGCCCAAGCTGCACCTATGGACTCACTCTCTAATTGCTCAAAGTCAAGGAGTTCACACGATAAGAGCCCTATGCGTTCATAAAGGGAGAACGAGTCACAAAAGTTTTCTCGTAGTTCTCCCCAAATATTCACATGCTCTGCTGTGTGGGTGTACCATTGCTCCGTTCTATCTACGAGAGAAAGGAAACAATTTCCACCTCAAAGTTTCCTGTGTCATGCTTGGAATTACCAAGCACGAACACAAGTCCTCGAACTCCTCTAAATGAACATTAGGATCATCACTGATCGCTCCAGAGAAAGGTCGATTCCGAACCATGGCTATAAAGCCGGGACGAAGCTCGCAGCAAGATGAGGAAGTTGATGGTTGCTGTAAGACGAACTCGCCCCTAGGGGTAGAGACGCTTTGACAGGAAGGCATCTCAAAGGGTAGCAGGGGTAAAGGTAGAACAAAAGAAAAGATAAAAAGATACGAAGACCACTAGGCTCGAAGATAGAAACAACAACCGTCCCCGGCAACGGCACCAAAAATGCTTGTTGGCATTTCTTAACCTCAATGCTAGGCATCGTAAAGCGTGAGCGTGTAAGAGACTCCCGGGTACACTGACGAGTGCGAACGAATCCGCAAGCGCACGGATACACCGTTGTAGCACTTCTCCATAAGAGAATGAGTATTCCCACAGGGTATCGAATCCAAGGACGGGAGAGTTTAGGCTCATTCTTCCGAGATTTCACTCCTATAAGTGGAGTTTTTTTCCTAGTGAACACTACAATCTAGTCCACAAATGTACGACTGTTGTCACCACAGACTCCTCCCGTCAATGCGTCAAATGAAAATTTTAATTTCTGAGTTCCGCTCCTGATTCTCTTTGCAGTTGCTTTATAACCTTTGAGACATCCACACCGACGGGTTTTGGATGCACCTAATTCACATTTGAGACATATATAAAACGCATGATCATCGAAATAGTTTAAGACATATAAAACGCATGATCATCAAAATAGTTTACAACGTACATCTTAAAAAGAAGAGAGAAAAACAGATACAATTCCCTTCTTTTGGTTTTCTTGCATGAGATGGCCTCTTATTACTGTTTGCTATCCTCCTTTCCTAATTTCCCTCACCTCCCTCACCTTGTTGATCATTATCTATATCTGTCTGTTCTTCTAATAACGATACTACACAGAACCAAAAAACAGCATATATCAATTAATTTATTCAATGAACAAGTATTTGATGATGTGATATGAAACAAATTTATTTACGCATATGGCGACGCCGGCCTATGTGCCTGAGCCATTCCTTGTATGTATCGATTGTTTCGTCCCTGAAGTCATCCATAAAGTCTGTGAATCATGATCCCCAAATGCAATTGTCAAAACAACTTTGTATCCGATCCTAACCAATTTAATGAGTTATGCAAATATTGAGTATACCTATTTCTGGGTCTTCCTCTTGCATTTGTACTAACCAAACCTTGTAGGCATCAAGCAGCTTATCTGTACTAGTCTCAGCATGTCTTCGCTTCCCCTCCCGTTGTTTAATTGGTGTTAAGCTAACATTACCCTGAACTTGGGGCTCCTTTGACATTATGAACTTGATTTAATTTAAAAACTACAATTTAATTTGGTAGAACAAGGGCATGCAGCAACAAAGTCTAGTATAAAAGGGTGAATTCAGAACTGTATATGACTAAACTAACTATAAACATGCAAAAAAAATAAAGCCTCTGATCAGTAGACATCTTGAACCTGATTTCCTTTTCCTTAGCATTGTCATGTAGCATTTTTTCTGCGTGTCGTGAATATTCGATGGGCTCAATTGTACCTACATCGCCTCCGCAATGCTTCTTGTAGTATAAATAGTCCCTTGATCCATAGCCAAACTGTTCCTTGAAATAGATCAGGTTATGGAATGTGAGGTGAACTCTATCGACTTCAAAGTCGATAAATTCATCCTCCTCTTCAGCATGGCCCTTCAATTGGAAATAAATTGTCCACATTTCATCCGTCAATGGTTCACTACATATAATACATAGAAACATTAGCACGTCCTGCTTATTATACTATGAGTTCTCACAATATGATCTAAATATAAAATTGTGATTAAATTTGGTTTAATAAGGACATGCATGCAGCAATAAAGTTTAGCATAACGGTGAATTCATGAAACATACCTGGTTTCTTGGTTGGAATATATATATGATGCAAATGTTGCATTTACCAAAACTTAATTGGGACAGTTGCAAAAGACACTTTCCTTAGCCTCAAATTAACAAAACAGGAAGGATGATGATGATCTTTGCATCTACTGTTAAGGCTAATATAAATTGAATATAGGTATATGCTAGTGTGCACCTACTTTTCAAAAGCAGAGACTTCCTGCTGAATATGAACCACATATAGCATTTAGTTGTTAACAGACCAACCTAGCTAGTTTCTTGAACAAGTCTTAGGGGAGGCAGAGATATCTGGCGAAATTGCTTTCAAATATCAATTCGATTATGACAAGTTGCATATTGAGTAACCTGGTTGATTACTTCTAATCTGTCAGCTTTCATTTATGAAATATTGTTAAGGCTGATTTCTGATCTTTGCATGCATGAACATGTTTGGTCAATTATTAATTCTGAAACAAAAAAAGTGCTAACCCTAAACCCTAAAATCGTCAAGGCTTGATGACAGTCCCAAGATCCGCTAGGCTTGAACCGAAAAAAGTGCTAACCCTAAGAACCTGTCATCATCACCAAGGAAAGAATACATGCCCAAGAACAAGAACAACTAGGGGCAATCCAAATGAAGGTAGCTAGCAGATTTATGTAGTACCTCATTTCTAGGAAGCGTATTACCCCTGAGCCATCATCGCCAAGTTCGTCATCATTTTCATCGTGTTGATGTGGGTGCATATCTTTTGAAGTTTCTTGCGTGGAGGAAGGAGGCGCAGTGAAGCTGATGCTTCTGCGTGTGGTGTCCGTTTTCTTCATGGTGTCCAGCTGTGGTGGCTCGCTGTCGTCGTCGCCGTCGTGGTGGAAGGGGGTGGGGTTTGATCGAGGAGTGCCGGCGTTGCCATCTCGTGACCTAACTAGGGAAGACGACGAGTCGTGGTGGAAGAGGGGCGCGGTTTCGGGAGTAGCGGTAGCAGGCGCGTGTGAATGAAAAGGCCCACGATGCCGCGGTATGCGGATGTTAGGCGCGTGAATTTGGCATCCAAACGATGCTTTGGCGGGCTGTAAAAAACCAGAGGGAAAATTTAGTCCGGGACTTGGTATATGTACAGAGTAACGATATTTTCATATGTGATATTACACATAAACGAAATTTATATATGTGAAATTACAAAATAATGAAATTATCATATGTATAAGTCCACGCATAAAAAAATACTTTCGTACAAAGTCTAATATCATTGTCTAATGAAAAGGCATGACAAACGAAAACAAGAGTGAAGTCCAAACTTTGAATATTAAGGTGTGCTATGTTTTGTCTTGTGACCTCGAGTATAAATGTAACCCTAAAACAGACTATGACAAACAAGAGTGCATAGCTAGATCCACGAGAAGGAAGATAAGGTGTTGTTAATCCTAGTGCTAGGACAAGGTGTGTCCATTCGAAAAAAAACAAGAAGGAAGATATGCCGGCAATGCTGGAGATCATCTTAGATAATATCCCTAACCCCGACCATAGTGAGTAGACCCTCCAACTATACGGATGGGAGCTTGTAGTCTAAATACGCACAGGCCAATCTGTGTGAGCCTCTGTCACGTTAGATACATCAGCTTTTCAATAATAGAATTTACTAGCTGATTAGACTGAAAAATAGAGGATAGATGAAATACTAGAGAGGCAAGGGGGCATACATAGAGCCGGTAACCATTATGACAGGCAAATTAAACTACATACCGACATATCCATTACGAGTATCTCATGCCTTCTTCAAGATAGGAACATTGGTGTACACTTTCTAGAAGGCCATACTCATAACCCTAGCTAGTTGTTAGAGCAAAGGGAAGTAACTAAGAACTTGCTAGAAGATAGGCACACATATAGGTGAACACTTCCTAGAAGGCCATTATGCCTTTCTAGAAGATACGAAAAATATGAATTAAAAAATTGCTAGGGGATATAGATATAAAGAGAAAAAGAGGATTTGTTTAGAACAACTTTATAGAAGATACACACATATATAGGTGAACACTTTGTAGAAGGCTATATAGGTGAAACCGTTAGTGTTACGAATTATATAGTTTATAGATTAATGCCTAGAAGGCCATTACGCCTTCTAAAAGATACGAAAAATATGAATTAAATAAAATTGATACGGGCTATAAGTATAATGCCTCCAACTATACCCATATGGATAGCTCTTAAGGGCACCTGCAATGTGTGAGCAGTGACGGATCAGAGCTTGTAGACTAAATACGCAGGGGCCAAATTGTGTGAACCTCTATGACATTAGATGCAACAGCTTTTCAATAGAATGAAAAATAGAGGATGTGGGCCTAAACTTGTTATGAGTGCTTACGAAAGTGCTTAGATATATCAACATGTATGCTTATAATTTTTTAGTATGCACCTGATCAGCTTGAGCTTCTAGTAAGGCTGTACTTAATTTGATGACATGTATGCTTGTTGCATTATATTTCTGCTCCTTTTCTCATTTATTGGTTCACTGCAAGATACTTGCCTTCTTGGGCTTAATTTGAATCTACTTGTGCCACATATATGTTCATGGTAAAGCTATTGATGTATACTAGGCGTAGATATATGATGTTGGTTCCCTATGATGCCTGAAATTTGAGCAACATACACCCTCCTGTTGCACTGACTGGTTAGCAGTTGTAGTGAAGCCAATGTGGCTGTGTGGCACTGCAAAAATTTGATTGCAATTTTAAAAAGTTTCAACATATATTGCATTGTGAATATAGTTAGTAAGAGTGAAAAATGCCTGAAGAGGGTGTGTTGCAAACTGGTTGACCATGGGGGGTAGGTGTGTTTGCTACAACGAAAGATAACATAGAAGAAGTTAATAATAGTGAAATCTGGTCTGGTAGGATGAAGTGGAATTTTAATGTCACCAAATCAATCTCTATGCCATGTTGTTTAAGACATCTTTTCTTACTGGTGCTTACTAATGAATCAGCTTCTCTAATATGCAACTTGTTTTGTTTGGTCAGGCTAGTGAACAATTCTGTGAATCAGGTGAGGATCATCATTCCGGACTCGGATGATGAACAAGACAACAGCAAGGAACCGTCGCTGGAACCCATAAAGAAAGCTTCGGGATCATCGAAAAGAAAGGTGCATTTTTATGATTATATGACTGCATTGGCGACTGCTGATCTGAGAATTTCATGTTAATAAGTTATGTTTGTTGCCTGCTGTAGAAAATACCCTTGTGCCAAATGGTAGAACAGCTGAAGAATCGTTGTGATGATTTGCGTGAGGAGATTGAGAACCTTAGCCTGCACGTTGATGGAACGCAGGAAGGCATAGAAATGAGCCTGAAGGAATTCATAGAGACTGTAGCTGACAAGTTACATGTGATGGAGACTAAGATCCGCAAGCTTTACAAGAAAGTCAATGGCAAGTAGTAGTAATGGCTTGGCAAGTAGTAGTAATGGCTTAGTACGTAGCATTGTTGGCATTTCTTAACGTCACCACCACTGGCGCACTAGCTTGAGCATGTAAGAAACTCCCAGGTACACTGATGAGTGCGAATAAATCCGCAAGCACACGGATACACTGTTGTAGCACTTCTCCCTAGGAGAATGAGTATTCCCAAAGGGTATCGAATCCAAGGACGGGAGAGTAACCGGACGAGGGTCTACCCAAGGACACCTAGCTACCACTGAGATAGGTAGGGAGTGAGAAGTACTTTCTTAAGGACCTTAACTCTCGAGATGGATCTGTCCGCTATTAGTCCTCTCCGTGGAGCGCCAACCCATCCTAACTTTTTAGGGCTAGGCCAACGTTCTGGCAACGGGGCCCTACTCGGTACACAGGCGCGGAGGGTTTCAAAGGGTCCAACAGGCTGTCACCACTACGGCCTACCTCTATCGTTACGCGAATGCACTTGGTATTTGTAGGATAACCAGAGTCCAGATACCACGTCTACACTCCCGATAACTGCTATAGCACGGTTACGTCTGTCGACCCGCTAACAACACTATAGCAACCCATATAAATATAGGACTACAAACTAGAGAGAGAACGGCTCAGATCATACTAGTCATCAAGTTACGGAGCAGCAAGAAAGGTTTGGATGCGAACGAGATACAACAAACTTACTCAGCTAAACAGGATCAAAGCATGCAAACAGATACTTGAACTAATGTGCTAGCTCTAAAGGATCGAAGCCTTGTGTCACGAAGAACACAAGCCTCTAAACTATGAACGAGCCAAGAACACAAGAACTTATCATTCATGCATGATGTCCACTATAGTCTAAATAAGAAATGTCGAATACTCACTTTGGTCTAAATGAAGAACAATGCACCCATGAGGACATCAACTCACTCCTCACTCCTACTCTATCTATCAACTAATCCTAGTCTAGATCTCTCCTCAACCCCATTCTACCAAATAGAGGTGAGAATCACCTCACATGGGCAGAATTAGAGAGAGGGAGAGAGAGCTACACAACAGAGAAGTGGAGACTTGAGAGCTTGGAAGTGTGTAGGAAATGAGGCCCCTCCCCTTCTATTTATAGGCAAGGGGGTGGCTTGCTCCGAGGCTCCAAGTGCTCCAAAACACCCCGGGATGCAGCCAAGAACCAATGGGCGAATGACACATGGAAGGACGGGATCAACCGACCCTAGGTCGGTTCGGCCGATCCTAGGGTCGGCCGAAACCCTCAGCTGGCCATCTGGCCTGTGTTTCCTTTGAGTGACTTCCATGTGGGCCCAGATGCTCATCCCCCGTGCTTGCCAAGTTTCCTGACGGTTTGGTTAGCAAAGTGGGCTTATGGATCCATGTGATGCTGACGTGGCAGCGTGTGATTTATTGAGAGCTCTTCACATGGATTGGTGACATCATGGATCCAGGGGAATCCATGTGGTAGCCCCTCATTGGCCAGAACCTGAGTGCCTTGGATTGGAGTGGAATGAATGTGCATGGATTCTTCCCATTTCTTATGCTAAATACCTGCATTCGAATAGACATTGACACTGGTAGAAAGTATTAGTTTAAGCTCCTATTCTAGTGTGGATGTGCATTTCATGCTCCAATTTGGAGGTGTTGACGACCATGAAAATTGTACTTAACAACCGTCAACAACACCCCTACACTTGACCTTTGCTCATCCCGAGTGAAGGGGAAACAAAGCCAAGTGGGTCATGAATACCAAAGAGTTAAGACCAACATAATAGATATTCCAAGTCATACCTTGCTCCTACGAACCTTTGTGGATTGGCTATCATGTCTCCTTGGGTGATTGAAAAGTAGAACAGATGTGAATCAAGTTACTTATGCACCTGATGATAAACACGTTGGGGTTTTGCAAAGTTTTTCATAAACAAATCTCTTTACAACTTCCTCATTTGATTCTCTTAGATCACTCAATGTGTATATGTCCTCACCAAGGCATTAGATTGCCTTTCTTCACCATACTTCTAATGATGGCTATATGTGGAGCTCAGGGTAGGATAAAGGGTAAAGCATACTTGTATCAAATATATTGTAAAGCCAAAAACTGGATCCAATAGAGAAAATCAAATCATACAGTCAGATCAAGATGTGCACTAGTATGGATATGGTGAGTATGGTAAGGTGGATACTAGGCCCGGAATGGGTGCTAGATATTACCATACATATATGATGAAAACTATGGTGATGGTAAGGTGGACACTAGCCCCGGAGTAGGTACTAGTTATTACCATCTGAAATGCGGGAAATGATTAACTCCTTTGCATGAGTCTCTCTCTCTTTTTAAAAACTTGCGAGGGCATGGCTACCCCTCTTTAGGTGGACCTTCATGTGTCCACATTTTTTTATCAGGGGACCTTCATGTGTCCCAATTTTTTTTCAGATAGCCATGCCTCTTTATAAAGGACTTGAGAGGAGAGAACATCAATGCTTTTGGCAGAGTTTAAATCATGGATGGGTGTACAATGCTGATCTCTAGGGTAGAGATTTAGCAAGGGGAATGATGGTGGTGGCGTGCACGTACATCTTGATCATGAAGGTAATGAAAAGAATTCTCACAAGGGTCACAAAATTTGACAAAGCTCAAAGTAATAACAAACAACATATGAGGATAAGGTTTTCAACTGTAAACATCATATGGCTTTGGTAGGACGGTGGCATATCAAAGAGGCGCCTTTCCAAGAGGTTTTGTGTTTTCAAAAATAAATAACCCAAGAGAGCTTAGTCATCAGAGCAACAGGTCATATCATCAAGCCATATCATACTCGTCAATTACTTAGATGCACATTCTTGTCCTTAAGATGATTATGGTTCACAAGCATCAAGATAGATAACGAGGAATAAAACATATGTGAGTCAACTCAGTCATCAAGTAGGCTGGGTGATCTTAGCATCAACATTCGAGTTTTAATTCATATGATAGACAGTTATGGCTTATAAAACTTAGAAATGAGAGAGTGAGTTGTCGAGATGCAAACCGGCGCTATGCATAGAGGTTGAACCGTGAGAGGCTCTCCACAGGAGCGAGCTCGTGCGGGTCCCATTCAGATTCTCTGTAAATGATCGATCGTCTAGCGCAGAGTGCTCACAGTGGGTACATGAGAATGCATCATGCCTGCTTTGGGAGAGTCGTGGCTCTCCCTCACACTATCTCGAACCTAGATGTCCTTCTATAAAAAATGACCAAAGAGATAACACAAATGTGGCTTGACCGGGTTACATCACTGGTGAGCCAACTTTATTCAAATTCAAATGTTCTAAACTAAAATTATTAGATGCTTACAATCATGAAAGGAAATAAATGAATAGAAGGGAAATAAATAAAGTAAATGAAAGGGAAATAACCTAGACCTAGACTAGCGCCTAATGGAACTAAAATCGAGGCAAATCCCCACTACTTGTCCTGTGGCCGAGAAAAGTTGCCTCATCTTCGCACAGAGGCCGCGGCGAAGGTCACGCACATCATCCCTCAACTCAACCAGGTCCACCTTTTGCTCCAAAAAGGCAGCCCTCAGCTTCTCGTTGCTAGCTTCCAGGTCCTTCATCAGTGCTACTGAGGAGAGCTTGGGGAGTTGCTCAGCCATCCGAGTCTTCTCCCTAGACCTCCTAGTGTAGTATGACGGTGGTAGTCCGTCATCCAGGCCAAGATCTTCATCCTCTTCAGGTAGGACAGGTGTTAGATGTGCTTCAAGAGCCTTCTCCTTGGGCGACGCCGGCCTTATGGTGACTGGTGGCTGTGGCGACTGAGTGGTATGTGCTACGCTCGTCTGCCCCCTAGCTACCGATGATCCAAGCGCGCTAGGTTGTGGTGGAGGCGTGAACAGCATACCCTTGGGGCGAAGTTGAGCCGTGGTCGGCCTGCCATACGAGTTGGCTGCCCGTCCCCTGTGCCTCTTTCCAGGCGAGGCAGAGCGCTTGAACGGTGGCGTGCCCAGAATCCTCCCACCTGGCGGGATTGAGGCGAGCGGAGCAACCTCCAGGACGCTAGCCATCGTCGCAAGGTCTCCCACAGGGGTAGCAGCGATGGAGGGGTTACCACCTACCCCGGGACCGGTGGACGAGGTGGAGCCATTGAAAGGAACGACACTCTTTCCGGCCATGACTTCGGTGATGGGTTGATGAAGGTGAGGTGGAGGAGATGGGTTCTGTGCGACTCGGAAACTCATCGTGCGGCAGGGAAAGGGTTTCTGGAGGAGGAAGAGATGCACACACGAAAGAAGGTAGGAGGCGGCGGCACCCTGGCTTCGGCCGAACCTGGGTTCGACCGGCCCCAGGTGGGGCCCTCTTGTCCTCCCCCTTCGCGTGTGGGCTCAAAGAGGCTTCAAGGCCACAAGCCCAGGTGAATGCCCCGAGATGGAAAGGTTGGCTTTCGCTAAAGCTAGGATAAGGTTGGGGTTGAATAATCAACCTCTACTTTATAATAACTTTGGCTAAGCCACTAGTATAACCATAGGTATTCTGGGAGAACTCACCCTGACAACATACCTGGTCCATCATAAGTGTATGAGGACCGGGTGTGTCCGAGGACCAGTGGAGGGTCACTCCTTAGTGATGAGTGATTGACAACATTGTGTGGACTGATGCTTGGCTATGTGTGCAGGTATAGGTTGTGGCTTGACTCGTGTTAGTGCAAGTGTAGAACAAGCGCAAAAGGCCTTAGCCGTGGCGGCCTTCGGGTGATGGAGAGGCAAGTAGGCTTGGTTCGATGGACCCGGTGACCGATGGGGTCAAGTGCGAGCCGTGTGGTGCAAGACTAGCAGGCTGAAGTCGTGAACATGGGCCGGTGCAAGGTAGCGGATCGAGGCCGAAGCTTGCATGCGGGGTTTGGTGGTTTGCCCACAAAACCATCAGGTGGACGGTTTCTTGGTTTGGGCCGCAAAACCAAGTCCGGAGGCCCGAGGCGACGGAGACGGTGATCCAGGAGCTTCGGGAAGCTTCGAGGCGGGGGGCACGTGGCGTGATCGCTGGGCTTGCGTCGATGTTAAGCAAGGCCGCGGTGGAAGCATGTCCGCTCAATGAAGACTTGACCAAAATGCCCTTGAGGGGTTGTATCTTCATTTCAAGTTGTAGGGGTAGCGTGGTCATTTACCTCCCTCCAATGGACTTCGTATAAATAGCGGAGAGGTGGATGGCATCTCTCTCTCTTGGACTCTAGGTTTTCCTCCCCGGTAGATTGCTCTAGACTGCTTCTTTTCCTCTGTATTCCTTAGGCTAGATTCTTGTATAGACTCTGACCTCTGGATGTATGGAAGCATTCGGCGTTGCGGTGATCTCCTAGTCCTCTGTGATTTTCGTGTCATTTTCGGGGCTATTTTTGGGGAGTTTCGTTCTTCGCTCGATTCGGGGATTTGAGGGTGTTTTCCTTCGGATTTCTTTGAGGAGATCATGGGTGGATGCCTTGCGCATCTTTGTGTGTGATCTTGACCCCTCAAACGCCGGGGAAAGCCTTCGATTCATGAGTTTTTGGCCAGAGTTCGAGTTTTTGGTGGTGGTTCGTGTGATTCGCGATTCCCGGCGATTTAGTGTCTTAGAGGTCGAGATTTTTGGGGCATAGCTTCCTCTTGTGTTGCTTATCATCTCCCCCAAATCTTGTCTCAAGAGTTTTTGCCGTTTGGGAGATCCGGTGATGGATTTGGAGAGTTGACTTTGTGGGGTCGAGCTTTTTCTACTCTGTCCGCGCCTGGCGGACTGTCTGCGGGTCACGTGCGGACTGTCCGCACGACTGCAGTTTGTCGCGTGTTCATCCGTGTTCGTGTGCGTTCGCGTTTCGATCTGTTTCGCCGCTAGGGTTTTGTTGCAAGTGGTTTGCGGACTATCCGCGTGTGCTGGCCGGACTGTCCGTGTGGTGTTGTTTTTTGTCTGGGGTGGCTCGAGGTTTGTCTGGGGTGTCCAGCAAGTTTCGCCGGACTGTCCGCCTAGTGTGGCCGGACTGTCCGCGGTGCTTGCCCGGACTGTCCGATTTTTCCCGGTGCAGCACTGGTTGTTCGAGGACCTATTTCAGACTATCCGCCGAGGGTCCGCGGACTGTCCGCCAAGCTTGCGGATTGTCCGTCGTACTCGTCCGGACTGTCCGGCCAGGGCTTCGCAGATTTGGCTAAGTCTTTTGATTCTTGTCTTGTGCTTCCGCGGTTTGTTTCAAGGCTTGTCTCTATGACTTGTGGGCTTATGTGTGCCTAGTCTAGAGCTTCTTTGGTGTGTCTGAGTACTCGGAGTGGCAATCGGGGTATAGGTTGAGTTCGACCTTCGGGAAGAATTTTTATCGGCTCCCATTCACTCCCCCCCCTCTCTGGTCGCCTATTCGGTCCTTCAATTGGTATCAGAGCTGGTTACGGATTGTGACAGAACCGTCCAAATTAAATCCCATTTAACACACATAACCCATCCACTTGGTCATTATGCATTAAAGAGGAGTTAACTTGTCGATATCTGCCGGGTCAAGCCCGGTAAATCACTTACGACAAAGGATCGATAGATTTTACATCAAAACTCACACGAAGGCGACTCCAGAGATAAACAAGTCTTAATTTATTACATCATGACCAACATAGATTCATTATTACAAACCAAGTCATTTGCATAAAGTAAAAGGGTTCAGAGTTCGAAACACAATGGAAATAAACTACTAACGAGATAGGTTACATCACTAGAGGCCATTAATGATGCCACTAAGCACTGTCATCCTCTCACTAAACTTCCCAACCGGGTGGGAGAGAACCAGGCCACGGAAACCCCTCCTCATACACATCATTACCTGAAATCATCAACAAAGCAAGGCTGAGTATACTAATACTCAGCAAGACTTAACCGTCGGGTGATGAGACCATCACCAACTCTCTAGATATGCAAGCTTTTTGGCTAGTGGGTTTCTTTTGCTGAAAAGCAACAAAGAGTATGTCCTTACTTTCAAGTTTTAGCTCAAGATTCTAGTTGATTATCCATTACTAGGTAAGCAACTACTGCAAGCATATTTGTGCAAACAATTAAGCATACAACAGTAATACTTCTCAATTCCATCATTAAGGGACATAGAGTGTATGGTTATGCACTCTCGGATAACGGTGAGAGGCCAACGATCGATCGATTCATAACCTTGCAAGGTGGACCTAAACACACGGGAGAATGCATACCCCATCATACGACCACAGCCCCTACAGTGCGGGGTACACACCAACCAGGCGGTTCCCAATCATCCTTGGTTCAGGATCAATGTCCACAGTCCCTGGTACAGTTGGTCAGGTCACGGACTTACATCTTTTGCCGCCCAGATCCACGCATGCACCACTGCCTAGAACCTGGGGACTACTCCCGAGGTAGTGGTAAGGAGTTCCCTTACCGAATCAAAAAGGTACTAGGCTTACCAGTCCCACTCCCGGCAAATGCTTAGTACGTTCAAACGCTTAACCACAGACCTACTGGCCGGAGCCGTCCCATGCTCTTACCACATGAGCGGGTAGGTTCAACAATCTTATGGTTCCAACATAAGAAACCTATAGCTCGCGAGTGACGACCATCACTCGACTTCTACCGGGTCCTTAGAGCATGGCAACTAGCGACCTAGCATACTAGTAATTGAACATAGGAACCTAGGATCTTGCATCTAGGTTTTCAAATCAACTCCTGAACGTAAATGCACAATCATAACAAAGAGAGTTGCATAAGTTAAAAACATAGGTTATGCTCAGGGGCTTGCCTTCACTAGCACAGTCAGTAGGGAAGTCCTCCGAAGCTGAGTTCGGGTCTTGCTGCACTTCCACGGTGTTCACTTCTCCCTCAGCTGGTTCTCCTTCAGCGTCCAGCACCAGCTCGTAGTTCCCGTTCGGAAGTTCTACACGATATGCGTATGCATGACTTTAAATATTTAGGTTTAGGGAGTGAAGTGCTTCTAAAATTTCAGAGACAAACATGGGTGTATTGTAGGCCACATTCACCTGGATAAGATTTTATCCAACTTTTCTTTACACTAGAAAAAGTTGGTAACTAGGTGAAGGTTATTATTCTTATTTGATGGTGATTGTGTGCACATATAAATTATTTAATTTATTTTACTTCACCAATGTAAGGGTGCTGTATAGGGGGTATTTTAGTGAATATTTATTATTTGAAATTAAGTTACATCAAAGGTGTGATTGGTTAATCCTTTTTATTTCATTTACAAGGCTTGATTTACTTTGGAATTTATTTCTGGATGTTTCATACATCAATAAACTGAGATAAAATTCACACAAGCACACAATATACTGATCAGGCTACTGACCAAAAATTAATTTAAACTAAGCTATAGATTGCACATGAAAAATCTATAAAAAAACTAGCTAGCATAAATTTAAAATTTTTATACAGACAGATATATATACAATCTAGGATCAGGATTTAACACAGAGCAATACCATGACATATCTGAGCTACTCAAAAATTACCAGCGTCAGAAACATAGCATAACATGCTTGATCAAAATAACTCATATTAAAGCCATAAATTAATTTGAACTATTTAAACATGTCAAAAGCTATCCATCTATTTATTATGGGTATATCTAGTCATACTCATGCTACTGCAAAAATATCAACCATAGTTTCTGAAACTGAAATTACATATTAAACAGGAACATATATACTGCCATATATCAAAATAAAATCATATCTGCAAAACTATAACAGATCTATGTGCCATTTTTCTACACAAGATCAAGAATGGCCATACTAGCAACATATCCAAAATTCACATACAGAGCAGCTATAGATTTCAAATTATTTCAAATCTAGCCAAACTGATCATTTCAAAATTATTCAAAATCTACAAAAAAATTTACAAACTTCCTTTCTAGAAAAGTTGCTTCTGTTCACAAGGATCACAGAACAGTTGAGTTTGTATTTTTCTGATTTTTGTTTGATTTATTATGGATTTTCCAAGCCACAGGATATTTGAACAAAACTTGAAGAATCTTATTACATTTAGCCCCCTAGACTTTTGCACAGAGGACCCTAACAAGATTTCGATCTTTACACAGATGCCCTCGGCGGCACAGGGGATCTCGCCGGCGGTGAGGGGCTGCCGGACCTGGCCGTGCGAGCGACTAGGTGTGCGTGCGTGCTCACCCTGGGCAAATTGGCGGAGGCGGCTTGGTCGGGGACGACTCCGGCGATGGCCGGCGGCGAGGTCGGGGCAGAGCAGCCGCGGCGGCCGCAATGCCGGCGAATGTGTAGTTGCTCCGGCCAAGGCGCGTGCTTGGGGAGCTTCACTGGGTCACTAGGGATGTGCAGGGGCCATGTGTGGTCGACGGGAAGGGGCAGGGGGTGGAGCTCGTCGTGGGGACGACAATGGCGGGCGGTGGAGCAGGGAAGATCCCACGCGAGCGCGCCGGGGCTTGGCTTTTATGCACGGGCGCGAGCACAGGGGTGGCACGAGCTGGCCAGGCTGCATGAATGCTAGCTCGCGGGCCAGCTGGCCAGGGCATCACGCGCACGGCCCCATGGCGGCACGGCGGAGCGGTGCGTGCGCGGCTAGCCGGCGTAGAGTGCTCGAGTGCCTGGGCAAGCAGGGTTCGGTGACAGGGGGGAGAGGACAACGGTGCAGCAACATGACTTGGACGGCCAGCTGCACAGGCGGGGCGTGTCTGCACGGCGGCACTGCGGCGACGTGTGTCAACGGCTTTCGCGGCGGAACGACGGCGCAAGCGACGCGGTGACACGCCAGCTGTCCCTGGGATGCCACGTTGGACTAATCAGTCACGGGGTGCAGGTGGAGCCCACTGGCACCGGCGTATGGGCATGCGCGCACGTGAGGGCGTAGACGTCGGGGCGCGGCGCTCGGCGCGACGGTGATGCGGGAACGCGCGCTCTGGCGCCCAGGTTCAAAAACAGTTCGACTTAGGGGTGTTTGACCGGTTCAAACAATTGAAACTTGAATACAAGTTCAAAATGGGCCAATGTAAGAGTTGTAGATGAGGTATAGCTCTAGAACTTTTGCAAAGGTTGACCGGTGATTGGATCAAAGGATTGAGTAGGAAAAAGGCTTGAACTTTGAGATTTTCTCGGCACCGTCAACAGGGCCTTCTGCACTTCAAACCAGTTTTTGAAGCATTTCCACTCAAAATTTGAAATGCCACTAATTAGATGAAATGTGTCCCATCAAATTCTGAGCAACTTTTAGTTTGGTAGATTTTTGAGTATTTAAGAAAAATTTTGAGATCTATTTGAGACACCAAAACAAGGTCATAGGAGCATAGGGTTTTGACCACTTTGACTAGGTTTGACCAAGGTGCTTAGGGTTTAGCTTTAGGAGTTGACCACAATTAGCAACTTGCAATTATAGTTAGCAACTTGTGATCATGATTAGCAACTTGCACATGTGATTAAGAAACTCCAACACCAGGGATGTTACAATCTACCCCCCTTAAACAGAATCTCGTCCCGAGATTCGGAAATTAAAGACAAAGGTAGGGTAGAGGTCTTACGGTTTCGAGCTTGAAGAAAACCGGGGTAGTTGGTATTTTGGTAGTGCTCCATTTCCCATGTAGCTTCATCCTCAGAATGGTGACTCCATTGTATCTTGTACATTGTCACCGACTTTCTCCTGGTTTTTCTCTCCTTCCTATCAAGAATCCTCATAGGGTGTTCCACCACAGAAAGATCGGGTTCGATCCACGCATTTGCTTCATTTATAACTCTTTTCTCCGGCTCATGGACACATTTCCTTAATTGAGACACATGAAACACATTGTGGACAGTAGCAAGTCGATCCGGAAGATGGATGCGATAAGCAACCGGTCCACATGTCTTAATGATCTCATAGGGTCCGATGTATCGTGGAGCTAGTTTCCCTTTGACACCAAATCTCTGTACTCCTTTGGTGGGTGAGACTTTCAAATATACTTTTTCGCCAACTGGGTATTCTCTAAGTGCTTTCCCTTCATCATGATAACTCTTTTGCCTCATCTGTGCAGCTTTTAGGTTCTCATGTATCACCTTCCACTTTTTCTTCGGCCTCCCTAACTAAGGCAGGGCCAAAGAATTTCCGTTCTCCCATCTGGGACCAATTCAACACGGTGCGACACCTCCGTCCATAAAGAGCTTCAAACGGTGCCATTTTCAAACTAGCTTGGTAGATGTTATTATAAGAGAACTCAGCTAAGGCTAGGTAAGAATCCCAATTCTTGTCGAAATGGATAATGCAAGCCCTCAACATGTCTTCTAGGACTTGATTAACCCTCACAGTTTGACCATCCGTTTGAGGATGATAAGCAGAACTGTGAATTAATTTAGTTCCCAAGGAGTCATGCAGGTGTTGCCAAAAATGTGCCATGAATTGTGAGCCTCTATCAGAAATGATAGTTCTAGGAACTCCGTGTAATCTCACAATGAGTTCAAAATAAATGTCTGCATATTGCTTGGCTGAATATGAAGTGTGCACTGGAATAAAATGTAAGGTCTTTGTGAGTCTATCCACAATAACCCACACCGAGTCATGGTGCTTAGAGGTAAGGGGTAAGCCTACAATGAAATCCATACTTATGTCATCCCATTTCCAGGAGGGTATGGGTAAAGATTGAAGAGTACCCGCTGTTTTCAAATGACTCGCTTTGATTCTTGCACAAGTGTCACATTCTGAGACATATTTGGCTATGTCCACTTTCATGTTGGACCACCAAAAATTTTCCTTTAAGTCTTGGTACATCTTACTACTTCCACGATGAATTGAAAATTTAGAAAGATGTGCCTCATCCATAATCTCTTTGCGAAGATCCGGATTCTCTGGAACAACAAGATGTTGTTCAAACCAGATCGTCCCATTGGGATCTTGGCGAAAGCAACTGACCTTGGGATTATTTTCTGACAATTTCTGCTTAAGGGTTTTGATTCCCTCATCACTAGATTGAGCCGTGATGATTCTATCCCACAAGGTCGATTCAATGGTAATAGCATTTATCATGCCTTGTGGAACAATTTCCAAATGAAGCTTACTCAACTCGCTACATAAGGTATCATTATATGCTTCCACAGACAAGCAGTTGCAGTGAGCCTTGCGGCTAAGAGCATCTGCAACAACATTCGCTTTGCCGGGGTGATAATGTACCTCTAAATCATAGTCTTTAATAAGCTCCAACCATCTCCGTTGTCGCATGTTTAAATCAGCTTGGGTGAAGATATACTTGAGGCTTTTATGATCGGTGAATATATTGCATCGGGTTCCCATTAAGTAATGCCTCCAAATTTTGAGAGCATGAACAACTGCTACTAATTCAAGATCATGCGTGGGGTAATTCTTTTCATGGGATTGAAGTGCTCGGGAAGCATATGCAATTACTCTATTTTCTTGCATGATCACACAACCAAGACCCGTACCTGAGGCATCACAATAAACCTCATATGGTTTAGAGTTATCTGGTTGAGCCAACACAGGTGCTGAAGTCAAGTGTTGCTTAAGGGTGTGGAAGGCTTTCTCACATTTCTCATCCCACACAAACTTCACCCCTTTCTTCAAAAGTTCAGTCATGGGTTTGGTAATTCTGGAAAAATCTGGAACGAATCGCCGATAGTAACCAGCTAGCCCAAGAAAGCTTCGAATTTGATGAACGGACTTAGGTGGTTTCCAATCCATCACTTCTTCGACTTTGCTTGGATCTACTGAAATACCATCACTAGAAATAGTGTGACCCAAGAATTTCACACTATCCAACCAAAATTCACATTTTGAGAATTTAGCATAAAGCTGGTGGTCTCTTAAGCATTGCAGAACAATGCAAAGATGTTGAGCATGTTCCTCTTCATTCTTGGAATAGATTAAAATGTCATCAATGAATACCACCACGAACTTGTCTAGCTCATTCATGAATACGGAATTCATGAGGTACATGAAGTAGGCAGGTGTATTAGTCAACCCGAAGGACATGACTAAGTATTCATATAGCCCATAGCGTGTGGAGAAAGCAGTCTTAGGGATGTCACAAGGTCGAATCTTTATCTGATGATAACCAGACCTAAGATCTATCTTGGAAAAGACCTTTGCTCCCGATAGCTGATCAAATAACACATCAATGCGGGGAAGAGGGTATTTATTTTTGATGGTCACCGCATTGAGAGGTCTGTAGTCCACACATAGCCTCAAACTGCCGTCTTCCTTCTTAACGAAGAGAGCGGGGCATCCCCAAGGAGAAGAACTCAGGCGAATAAAACCCTTATCCAATAATTCCTGAAGCTGTGTCTTTAACTCAGCCAGTTCCTTGGGTGGCATTCGGTAGGCTCTTTTGGAGATAGGAGCCGTACCTGGCTGAAGTTCGATAATGAATTCAACATAGCGGTCTGGTGGCATACTCAGCAGTTCATCAGGAAACACATCGGGATACTCGCAGACCACTGGAATTTCATCTACTGGTAAGGTTATGGCCACATAAGCACAAGGATTCACAGGTCCTCTATGGGGCAAGTAGAGCGTTGAAACTCCTACGATTGGAAGTTGATTTCTATTCGCCTCTCAGCAATATCCAGGGTCACCTTATGTTGGGTCATCCAGTCCATTCCTAAAATGACATCAATACTGTCTAGACCCAAGGTTATAAGGTTGGTCTGAATCACTTTGCTACCCAGTTTCAGTGGTACCCCACGAACTATGGTGTTGGTAAAGATTTTCCCCCCTGGTTTTGCAATCTGATAGTTGCTCTAAATTTGCAATACCCTTAATCCCAACTTAATTTGTGTTTGCTTGTTCATAAAACTATGCGTAGCACCAGAATCAAACAATATCTTAATAGGTTTGCCTTGGATAGAAAATGTACCCGTCATAACTGTTGCTCCCTCAGGAATTCCCATCATGGTGGTGAAGTTGAGGCGACCTTGCTTGACTTGCACGATCTGCTTCTTTCCATTGTCCTTGTTGTTCTAGTTCGCTCCGCATCCTTGATTCTGCTGGTTGGGATGGGTGCACTCACTAGCATAGTGTCCTGGCTCTCCACAGTTGTAGCACTTGCCATCCCTAGGGTTGCGGTTTGGCTGGAAAGCATTGGACTTGTAGTTCTGCTGCTGGGAAGCAGAAGAACGGTAGTCTCCCCTTTGCTGATTCTGGGGAGGCTTGGCCACCCAACGTCCAGAATGTTGGTTCCCATTGGAATTCTGGGAAACTTTCTTCACTATGCGATACTTCCTATTGGGTGTGTTGCTAGAGCTGGAAGGGGCCTTCCTCTTCTTGTCATTCCTCACCTTCTTCATAGCATCTTCTTGCGAAATGGCCAAGTTCACTATCTCATGATAGGTCTCGGTCTTGATGGGGTTAAGCCTTTCATAAAGCTTGGGATCCAGACCACATCTGAAGTGATCCATCTTCTTCTCATCGTTGTCCACATGGTATCCCCCATACTGACACAGATTGTTGAATTTCTGTGCATACTGGTACACAGAGTCAGAACCTTGCTTCAATACCAGTAATTCACTGATCTTTCTATCCACCATTCCCTGAGGAATGTGATGAGTTTTGAATGCCGTTTTGAACTCATCCCAAGTGATGGCATGTCCAGCAGGTTGTGTCATCTTGAAATGTTCCCACCAGATCAAGGCAGGGCCACGGAGTTGCAGGGCTGCAAAGCTGGCCTTGCGCTCTTCCGAGCATAGAAAGGTGAGAGCATCAAAGCTAGCCTCAATAGCGCGAACCCAGGCATCTGCCTCCAGGGGTTCATCAGCCTTGGTAAAGATCGGCGGCTTCAGCGCCGTGAAGTGCTCATTATTGGCAACATTTGGCAGATCATCCCGATGAGGGGCGCGTTGCTGCTGGTTGTGCAGGATCTGGCGCATCATATCCGCTTGAGCCAGCAGATATGTCTCCATAGGCGTCATGGGTGGTGGCGGTGGCGGTGGGTTGCTGCCACTGGCATCACCAAACCCGTGGGGAGTGTTGCGAGTGTGGCTAACCATCTGAAAAATCGTTGTAGCAGGGATTAGTCACATACTCATAATCTTGCTGATACAAGCATAAACAAGGAGAACATGTGAAATAATTCCTCTCAACAACAGAATTTTTCAGAGGAGTCAACAACAATATGCTGAAGTATAAAACTCATAACTCCCAACTCGCTTCACGGATAATGCTCAAATTTGGTCACAAGGAGCATAATTTCGTGCTCTACAACATTGGTATTCAACTGAAACTCAAATTTTTAAGTTAACATGTCCGAAAAATTCATTTCTTGACTCTCTGTCCAGTCTGATTTTCAGAAAACCGAGGGTCACAAAAATATGCATAACTCTCAGTTCATAGGGGCAAAGAGGCTGAAATTTTACGAGCATGTACATCATGAAATTCCCAACAACTTTGATATTCATTGCATAACCCAGATTTGACCATAAGAAGGTTCAAATTACACATTGCACAAGCTGCTGCAGAAAGTCTTGCAACACTTAGGTCACACCACATTTTTACAACACATGGTTACAACACAAACCAAATCCTTGGTTCACATACCTAGTGGTTAACGTGTAGCACACGCTACACATGAGAGATACTCTATCTACGTCAGCCTATCCTCCACGGACCAAAATCAGGCCACCCGTAAGAGTATGCACGCTACACTGACTACTAGCATCTAGAAGTCATCTAGGTTACCCACTGAAGAAACGCTCACAGCGGGTGAACCAATCTCCATAGGTGCGGGCTGCGGCGACTCCCTCTCACTATCCACCATAGACTGAGCGTCCTCCGGGTTGCCCTCCATGGCTCTCGGAACCGGTGGCTGTGGCGGTGGTGGTGGCTGCTGCAACATGAGGATCAGACCATTAGCGGCCTCTAAGTCGTCTTCTGTCAGCTCCAGCTGCTCCTGCATCTGGGCCAGTGCCTGTATGTGCTGAAAGCGCTCATCTCTCATCTGGTCCATCTCCACTCTCATCTGCTCTCGTTGCTCCTGAAGTCCCACAATGGTCTGAACACGAGCAGCAAGCTGATCCACCCACTCTGACTCACGGTTCACCCAGTGAGCCACTCTCTCCTCTAGTGCGGTGATCCTCAGACGTGCCTCTGCAAGGTCTCACTCTAGCCCCATGTGGCTAATAGAGATAGAGCGAAGGTGGTGAGTGCGCACTCCCAACACTCCAGCAGTGTCAAGAGCAATAGAAGACGTAGCGGCGGTAGCCGTACTGCAAAGAGCCTGAAGACGGTACAGTGCCTGCACGCATCGAGCCATCTCCTGCAGTACGTCAAGTGGGGTCCTGTCCGTCAGAAGTGCGGCCATGTTCCCCATACGGCCCCTCCACGCGGGGTCCTCAGGGTCACGGTCGGAAGTAGTCCCACTGGGGTCGACGACATCTCGTGATGGTGTTGATCACTGAAGGTGTTCAACACACTCAAGGCGGCAACCTCAAGGGTCTCCATCAACTGAATACTCCTCACATCCGTGCTCAGGTCCTTCCACTCGGGGTGAGCATGGTGAAGCTGCACGGTAACTCGAACACAACAACAAGGTACTCCAAGCTGTGTGGTCTCCAAAGCCTCGTACGTCGGAGGAGTGGTGTAGCCCAAAGAGCGAAGAGTGTCCCACAAAATGCGGGCAAACCCCTTGATGTGCAGTCCGTCGGTGCGGATCGTACCATCTGGGCGTACCTCCCAGAACACCTGTCCAGCCATCTGCATCCACAAAACTCCCACTGATTAGCGTGAGTTGAGAAGATGACAGATTCTGTCCAGTGCATAAAAATGCATGTAACTCACAAACTAATAGGACAAAGGTGCTCAAATTTTACCAGCTACTTGGTTACATTATTTGGCCCAAAAATGGTATTCAAGGGTTGAGCTAAAAATCACAGGAAGATGCTCAAACAGACCAAAGTTCAGTCTGCTGTCTCCCAGGAAAAACAGCAAACAGACCGGCACCCAACTGAGCATATCTCTAGATTCTCTTGCTAAAAAATTCTGAAATTTTTACAGCAGGATCTTGACTAAGCTTGCTACAACTTTCCTATCTAACTTTTCTCCAGAAGGATCTGTTTAGGGGGTCCAAAAATTCAGACCAACAGACTGACCTAACTTAGCACAGAGAAGACAGCAAAATAGGGAAAGGTTGGATTAACTTTTGGTGAGGTGATTCTTATCATGGATTTTAGGAACGATTTATATTTTATTGATAGACTTAGCATGATGCAAAAATGTCCTAACCATTCTCACAAGGCAAATCCATGCCTAAAAATCGGAGTTAATGCCGGTGCCTTGGCACCATATACGACTCTCCCTATAATAGCTAGTCGAATATCTATTCGATTCCCGTTCTTACGAATCGTGGTTAGTGTACCTGCAGAAAATGAACCTTCTGTGCTAGCACGTCACGGAAGCGTCCTCATACATTACCGTTCACTATAGAAACGGCACCCATGCGTTTAACGTTCCATGGACAGCGTCCAACCTGAGATACGCTCCTTTTGAATGGAGGGTATCCCCCATCACATGTTCGTAATGCGGAATCATGCACACGTATGGCAAAACGTGGCGACATCACAACCCATGATATATTCATGTGAAATAGAATATATCATCCTTCGCATGCTTTGCACACGGAAAGCGCACGTATAAGACACGTGGGCATCCAATCGAGAAGATAGGATCCGTTGAATAGATTGCCCAATCGACCCTCGCATACTCGTGATGCGGCATAACCACATATGAGACACGTGGGTTAAGAATGTGCTGGTAGTTAGTTTAGATACACCATATATTACTAGCCACCTGAAAGAATCCGAAAATCCCTCTAGGGCCTCGCGGACTAGTTAACCCTTAGCGTTCCTAACGCATTTTCGGAAACACCTTAATCTTGCAAGTTTTATTCCAAAAACATGATATTAAGGGTGTATTAAGATCTCTGGTGTACAATCGAGCTCTGATGCCAGCTGTGACAGAACCGTCCAAATTAAATCACATTTAACACACATAACCCATCCACTTGGTCATTATGCGTTAAAGAGGAGTTAACTTGTCGATATCTGCCGGGTCAAGCCCGGTAAATCACTTACGACAAAGGATCGATAGATTTTACATCAAAACTCACACGAAGGCGACTCCAGAGATAAACAAGTCTTAATTTATTACATCATGACCAACATAGGTTCATTATTACAAACCAAGTCTTTTGCATAAAGTAAAAGGGTTCAGAGTTCGAAACACGACGGAAATAAACTACTAACGAGATAGGTAACATCACTAGAGGCCATTAGTGATGCCACTAAGCACTGTCGTCCTCCCACTCAACTTCCCAACGGGGTGGGAGAGAACCAGGCCACGGAAACCCTCCTTATACACAACATTACCTGAAATCATCAACAAAGCAAGGCTGAGTATACTAATACTCAGCAAGACTTAACCGTCGGGTGATGAGACCATCACCAACTCTCTAGACATGCAAGCTTTTTGGCTAGTGGGTTTCTTTTGCTGAAAAGCAACAAAAAGTATGTCCTTACTTTCAAGTTTTAGCTCAAGATTCTAGTTGATTATCCATTACTAGGTAAGCAACTACTGCAAGCATAGTTGTGCAAACAATTAAGCATACAACAGTAATACTTCTCAATTCCATCATTAAGGGACATAGAGTGTATGGTTAAGCACTCTTGGATAACGGTGAGAGGCCGATGATCGATGGATTCATAACCTTGCAAGGTGGACCTAAACACACGGGAGAATGCATACCCCATCATACGACCACAGCCCCTACAGGGCGGGGTACACACCAACCAGGCGGTTCCCAATCATCCTCGGTTCAGGATCAATGTCCACAGTCCCTGGTACAGTTGGTCAGGTCACGGACTTACATCTTTTGCCGCCCGGATCCACACATGCACCACTGCCTAGAACCTGGGGACTACTCCCGGGGTAGTGGTAGAGAGTTCCCTTACCGGATCAAAAAGGTACTAGGCTTACCGGTCCCACTCCCGGCAAATGCTTAGTACGTTCAAATGCTTAACCACAGACCTACTGGCCGGAGCCGTTCCATGCTCTTGCCACATGAGTTGGTAGGTTCAACAATCTTATGATTCCAACATAAGAAACCTATAGCTCGCGAGTGACGACCATCACTCGACTTCTACCGGGTCCTTAGAGCATGGCAACTAGTGACCTAGCATACTAGTAATTGAACATAGGAACCTAGGATCATGCATCTAGGGTTTCAAATCAACTCATGAACGTAAATGCACAATCATAACAAAGAGAGTTGCATAAGTTAAAAACATAGGTTATGCTCCAGGGCTTGCCTTCACTAGCACAGTCAGTAGGGAAGTCCTCCGAAGCTGAGTTCGGGTCTTGCTACACTTCCACGGTGTTCACTTCTCCCTCAGCTGGTTCTCGTTCAGCGTCCAGCAGCAGCTTGTAGTTCCCGTCTAGAAGTTCTACACGATATGCATATGCATGACTTTAATTATTCAAGTTTAGGGAGTGAAGTGCTTCTGAAATTTCAGAGACAAACATGGGTGTATTGTAGGCCACATTCACCTGGATAAGATTTTATCCAACTTTTCTTTACACTAGAAAAAGTTGGTAACTAGGTGAAGGTTATTATTCTTATTTGATGGTGATTGTGTGCACATATAAATTATTTAATTTATTTTACTTCACCAATTTAAGGGTGTTGTATAGGGGGTATTTTGGTGAATATTTCTTATTTGAAATTAAGTTACATCAAAGGTGTGATTGGTTACACCTTTTTATTTCATTTACAAGGCTTGATTTACTTTGGAATTTATTTCTGGATGTTTCATACATCAATAAACCGAGATAAAATTCACACAAGCACACAGCATACTGCTCAGGCTACTGACCAAAAATTACTTTGAACTAAGCTATAGGTTGCACATGAAAAATCTATGAAGAACTAGCTAGCATAAATTTAATATTTTTATACAGACATATATATATACAATCTAGGATCAGGATTTCACACAGAGGAATACCATGACATATCTGAGCTACTCAAAAATTACCAGGGTCAGAAACATAGCATAACATGCTTGATCAAAATAACTCATATTTAAGCCATAAATTAATTTGAACTATTTAAACATGTCAAAAGCTATCCATCTATTTATCATGGGTATATCTAGTCATACTCATGCTACTGCAAAAAGATCAACCCTAGTTTCTGAAACAGAAATTACATATTAAACAGGAACATATATACTGCCATATATCAAAATAAAATCATATCTGCAAAACTATAACAGATCTATGTGCCATTTTTCTACACAGGATCAAGAATGCCCATACTAGCAGCATATCCAAAATTCACATAGAGAGCAGCTATAGATTTCAAGTTATTTCAAATCTAGCCAAACTGATCATTTCAAAATTATTCAAAATCTACAAAGAAATTTACAAATTTCTTTTGTAGAAAAGTTGCTTCTATTCACAAGGATCACAGAACAGTTGAGTTTGTATTTTTCGAATTTTTATTCGATTTATTATGGATTTTCCAAGACACAGGATATTTGAACAAAAGTTGAAGATTCTTATTACATTTAGCCCCCTAGACTTTTGCACAGAGGACCCTAACAAGATTTCGATCTTTACACAGATGCCCTCGGCGGTGAGGGGCTACTGGACCTGGCTGTGCGAGCGACTAGGCGTGCGTGCGTGCTCACCCTGGGCAAATTGGCGGAGGCGGCTTGGTCGGGGACGACTCCGGTGATGGCCGGCGGCGAGGTCGGGGCAGAGCAGCTGCGGCAGCCGCAATGCCGGCGAATGTGCAGTTTCTCCGGCCAAGGTGCATGCTCGGGGAGCTTCACTGGGTCACTAGGGATGTGCAGGGGCCATGTGTGGTCGACGCGAAAGGGCAGGTGGTGGAGCTCGTCGTGGGGACGACAATGGCGGGCGGCAGAGCAGGGAAGATCCCGCGCGAGCGCGCCGGGGCTTGGCTTTTATGCACGGGCGCGAGCACAAGGGTGGCACGAGCTGGCCAGCCTGCATGAATGCCAGCTCGCGAACCAGCTGGCCAGGGCATCACGGGCACGGCCCCATGGCGGCACGGCGGAGCAGCGCATGTGCGGCTAGCCGGCGTAGAGTGCTCGAGTGCCTGGGCAAGTAGGGTTCAGCGACAGGGGGAAGAGGACAACAGCGCGGCGACGTGACTTGGACGGCCAGCTGCACAGGCGGGGCGTGTCTACGCGGTGGCGCTGCAGTGGCGCGTGTCGATGGCTTTCGCGGCGGAACGACGGCGCAGGTGATGCGGTGACACGCCAGCTGTCCCTGGGATGCCACGCTGGACTAATTAGTCACGGGGTGCAGGTGGGACCCACTACGCTAAAGTTCAAAATCAACCAATGTAAGAGTTGTAGATAAGGTATAGCTCTAGAACTTTTGCAAAGGTTGACCGGTGATTGGATCAAAGGATTGAGCAGGAAAAAGGCTTGAACTTTGAGATTTTCTCGACGCCGTCAACAGGGCCTTCTGCACTTCAAACCAATTTTTGAAGCATTTCCACTCAAAATTTGAAATGCCACTAATTAGATGAAATGTGTCCCATCAAATTTTGAGCAACTTTTAGTTTAGCAGATTTTTGAGTATTTAAGAAAAATTTTGAGATCTATTTGAGACACCTAAACAAGGTCATAGGAGCATAGGGTTTTGACCACTTTGACTAGGTTTGACCAAGGTGCTTAGGGTTTAGATTTAGGAGTTGACCACAATTAGCAACTTGTAATTATAGTTAGCAACTTGCACATGTGATTAAGCAACTCAAACATCAGGGATGTTACACGGATCTTCTTGATTCTAACCAGTCTAAGATCCAAAGATGGGCGATTATGGCAAGGGGTCGGGTCCTCCGCACTTTGATGGCAAGAATTACCCGATGTGGGAGAGGCGCATGGGTGCATTTTTGTGAGGGAAGGGAACTCTGATCTGGGAGGTCACTCAGAATCCTCATTATGTCATCCCAGACAGTTTTCTGCTTCCAGGATCGCGGGACATGTGTGAGGCCAACAACAATGCCATTGATTACTAGTTCCGTGCTCTCTGTGCCTCGGAGTTCGAGCGAGTGTATGGAGAGAATGTGGCCGGAAAGATTTGGCTCAAGTTGAGAAATGCTCATGTTGGCAATGCCCAAGTGAAAGCCCGTTTGTTTTCCACTTACCGGAGAGAGTATGAGAACTTCACTCATCTCCCCGGTGAGTCGACCAATGCTATGTTGCAGCGCTTCACTAGCATAGTCAACAACATGAGGGCCAATGTGATAGTGCTCCCATACACGGATCATGATCAAGCTATCAAGCTTTTGAATGCCCTAGATAGGTCTATGTGGAGTGCCAACGTCGAGGCCATTGAAGAGTCGAGCGTGTATGATACGCTTAAGCTTGATGAGCTGTTTTCCAAGCTCAGGTCTTCGGAGGTTGATCGTGGCTTGAGAGCCAAGAGCGAGAGCCCCACTGATCCTCATAGTTTTGCTCTTGTCTCAGGATCAAGGTCTAACGCTAACTCTGGTGGTTTCTCTTTGTCTTGTCTTGTGTCTTTGCGAGTTGAGGACTTTGAGGTGCTGAGCGAGGACGATCTCGCCTTGTTGAGCAAGAGGTTTGGCGGATGTACGAGAACCGCAAGAATACAAGGCGGAGCTCGGGGATGTGCTATCGGTGCGGGAAGCACATGCACTTCATCACCGAATGCCCTGAAGCCATGGAGATCAAGAACGACTACAAGGGCAAGCCCAAGCACAACTACAACAAGCACCGCTCCCGGAACGACTACAAGGACAAGCACAAGGACAAGGGCGAGAGAAGGTCCAAGAAGAGTGGCGGCTACAAGAAGAAGACGGCTCGAGTGATGGTTGCCGGAGCGAGTGACATTGACTCCACATCAAGCGATGCTTCTTCCGACTCGAGTAGTGAGGAAGAGCAAGAAAGGTGCCAGGACAAGCGGCACATGGGCAAGAACTTCACCGGCCTAAGCTTCGTCGCACAAGGTGGATTTTGCGGCATGGCGCACTCCAAGAAGGGTGGGAAGCACAGCTCGGATTCAAACTCCGACTCCGAGGAAGAGGTACGACACGATCCCAACTTTTTGCTAGAGGAGAATGCTAGGCTCAATGAGTTGCTTGATAACCGTGATGATGTGCTTAGAAAGACCAACAAGGAGAAGAGGGAATTTAGGTCTTTGTTGGGTGATGCTAAGGACAAGATAGCTGAGCTTGAATCCTTACTTGTGGATGCTAGAAATGAGATAGGCTCTTTGAAATCTGCTCCTATTGTGTTTGATGAGATTGACTGTGGTGATTGTTCAGTTTTTCTTGCTGATTTGACTACTCTCAAGGAGAAGCATGCCTCTACTCTTGAGGAACTAGATGTGGTTAGGATTGAGTGTGATGAATTGAAATCTAGGCCAGCTTTGTTAGGTGCTTGTACCTCATGTCCTGTGTTGCATGCTAGGCTAGATGAATCTCACACTAGAATAGTTTCTCTTGAGGCGGCATTGAAAGCTCCTCTTCCTACATCATTTTCTACCTGTGAAATGCATGCTTTGAAAAACATGGAATTTGCACACTATGTTGACCGTTTGCAGGATGAAAATGATGAGCTTAGGAAATTGATGAGTTGGTTGTCTGGGCATGAGCCACAATTGAGTTTGATGTTGGCTCAGTTCAAGAGGTTTGATGGTCAGGCGTTGGGGGCTGACAAGAGTGGTGAGAAGAGTGGTGAGGGAGAAGAGAAAGCTGGAGAGATTCCTACTCCACCACACACCATACCCATGAACAAATATGCACCCAAGCCAAACCACCTCAGAAACAAGCTTGATACAACTCCAGACCCACCAGTGTTCCCCCACAAAACAGAAAACTACCAGAAACCCATCAAGTTTGTGAGAAACGTGGGGAATGTCTTTGAGGGGAAGTCAGGAGAGAAAACAGTTGAGAAGCCCACAGAAAAGCCACCGCCTAAGCCACAGCCGACCCGCTTCCATTGTGAGTATTGTGGGAGGGATGGGCATAAGGATGAGTTCTGCTTCAGGAGGAAGAGAGATGAGAGGTTTGTTAGGGAGATGGCAAACAAGGATAGGTACCACATTTCTCATGGTGTGCCTGAGCCTCGTAGAGGTCCTCTACCTAGGGGTGATGTGTGTGTGCGTAAAGTTCCCACTCGTGGAGGTGGAGATGGTTTTCCTCAGAGAGACATGCGTGTTGGGTTTGGGCGTGGTGAGATGGCTCGACGTGCTCCTTCTCGTGACCGTTATGAGTTTGGGAGGTATGATCGGAGCTTTGGGTCTCAGATGGACTACGGGCCACATTTTCCCCCTCGTGGTGCGCGTACTCCTCCAGTGAGACATGACAGGTCCTTTGGTGGTAGGCGTGAGAGGGCTCCACCTAGAGGTTATGGTAGGATGGATTTTGCTAACCCTTCTTTTGAGAAAATGGCTCGACACTGGTTTGACTCTTTTGGTACTAACCCCAGTGTTGAGTCGCTTGCTCATTCTCATTCTCATTTTTGATTACAGGTGGGAGGCTTGGAGGACTTTTTGTTGATCCACTCCGGTTGCTCACGACACATGATCGGAGATCGTGGGTAGTTCTCCAGCCTCCCCCCGGTGAGTACGAGGGAGTACATCACTTTCGGGGACAATGGGAGAGGACGAGTGCTTGCTGAAGGTATGGTGAAGGTAAGTAGTAAGGTGACCTTAAGAAGTGTGGCTCTGGTCAAGTCACTTGGTTTTAACCTGTTGTCAGTATCGCAGTTACTGGACGAAGGTTTTGAGGTTCGTTTTAAGTCGGGCGCTTCTCGTGTGCTTGATTCTCGAGGTGATCTTATCTGTACGATCGTCCCTGAGGGTCAAATCTTTCGTGCTGCTTTTTCCCAGTCTGTTGCTCCTCCTCGATGCTTTGTTGCTGGCGTTTCGGCCGAGCTTTGGAAATGGCATAGGAGGTTGGGACACTTGAGCTTTGAGTTGCTTTCCCACTTGAGTTGTCTTGACCTTGTCTGAGGATTGCCTAAGTTGAAATTCGAGAAGGATTTGGTTTGTGCTTCTTGTCGTTATGGAAAGATGGTTGTTGCTTCCCATGCCCCTTTGACTGCGGTCATGACCAAGCGACCTTGTGAGCTGTTGCACATGGATTTGGTTGGGCCAGCTCGTGTTCGCTCTGCTGGTGGGAAGTGGTATGTTCTTGTGGTTGTTGATGATTTTTCAAGGTACTCTTGGGTTTTCTTTTTGGAGGATAAGAGCGAGACATTTGGCTTTGTTTGAGACTTGATCTTGAGGTTGAAGAATGACACTACGTGGTTTTGTGGCTATTGCCACAAAATGTTTAGGCAACACCACTAATTAGGTTGCAATAGGGGGGTACTATGGCACCGAAATAGTGATTTGGTTGTAATATGTGTGTCTATTACTACACAAAATTTGAGTTGCCATATTTATTTTTTGTGTTGCAACAGGTTGACGCTATTGCACCCATTTGGAGGATTTGTGTTGCAATTGGTTGGAAATACTGCTACACCATTTCTGCATTGCATTAGCATTTCGTGTGCTGCAATAGAAAGTTGCTATGGCCACCATACTAGGGTTGGTTGCTTTTGAATGGCTATATCGCAACGTCTGATGTGGGTTGCAAATTTATGGGTGCGTTGTTGCAATACATAGAGGGCTATTGCTTCGTTTTCTAGCATCAGAATTATTGCAATGTTGTCTTTGTTGGTTGCACTTTAATTTGTCTATCGCGACGCTTATGTAGGAGATCAACGATGATCAGATAGGGACTCATCTGGACCGTTCCAAAATTCCAAGTCTCGTGCGGGGCAGCGCAGGTGCTCCACAACGTCGGTTTCTATCAAGATCTCCACGACGGCGTCTAGGTATCCATCTAGATCGATCTCCACAACGTACGTATAGATCTCCACGGCGATCAATCAACATCTGTGCGGTGCCACTACCGTATATATATATATATATATATATCCCCGTATTGCTATATCATGATGTAGGTCGTTTGAAACATGAATGCAGATTAATGGCATCACAGGAAGATCGGAGTTGGATGTGCTTGCCTCGGCATTCAGAGGTGTGGCAGAACAATTTCTGATTGTTTTTTCAAACCTTTACCACATCAGCGTGAGGTCTTGGATCTATTGCATGCCCATGTACTGAATGTCAATGCATGATCAGACATCACACCTTGTTTGCCATTCAAATTCATTTAGTGACTAGAGGGTTTGTTGATTGTTTCATCGATGATGATATCATCGAAGGCCAAACTGCTACTTCATCAGCTCAGGGTCGTGTGAATCATGATGTCACTCCTGATCTCAATAATCACGATGCACAATCTACAGTTGATGATACAATACCTTATTTTGGAGAAGACGATGAAGAAGACACTTGTGATGATAACCCTGCTGCCACTGATACTCTGATTAGAAACATTATCAGTGGCTCTATACATCATGGACAAATCAAAGATGATGAGGAGGCAGATAAGCAGGCAGAGATTTTTTTTGAAACTATTAGAGCAGGCAAAGAAGGAATTGTATCCAGGATGCAAAAATGCAACTAAGGTCTCTTTTATCGTTGAGCTTTTTCAGATAAAGTGCGTGTATGGCTTAAGTAGCACGGCGTTGGAGGCCATACTTAAGCTGTTTGGAAAGGTTCTCCCTGAAGGGCATTGTATTCCTGAGTCCTTGGATAAAGTGCAAAGGGTGGTTCGAGACCTAGGCTTGGACTATGTCAAGATACACGCATGTGAAAATGATTGTGTGTTATTTTTTAAGGAATACGCAAATCTGGAGACATGTCCCATTTGTAAGCAGTCAAGGTGGAAAGTTGTAGAAAAAAACTTTGGTAATAATGACAGTGCAGTTGGTGCTACTACTGTTAAGAAGCCGTTACCAGTTAAGATCCTACGTTACTTTCCTCTTATTCCTCGATTGCAAAGAATGTATATGTCAAAGCACATGTCAAAGAAAATGTAGTGGCACAAGAAACAATTGGTTAACGATGGAAAAATGCGTCACCCTGCTGACTCAAAGGCATGGAAGCATGGGTAAAGGGTGTAAAAACAAGAGATGCAAGGACTAAGAAGAATTTTACATTGCGCGCTATTCTTCTTTGGACAATTAATGATTTCCCAGCTTATGCTATGCTGTCTAGTTGGAGCACTAAAGGAAAGTTTGCATGTCCATACTGCCACATAGATACTGAGTATTTGTGGTTGAAACATGGGAGGAAGCACTGCTACATGGCTCATCGACGTTTCTTGCTCCCGGACCATCCATGGCGCAACAACAAGGTCAGCTTCAACAACAAGGTTGAAACCAGGTAGGCACCAGAACCACTGAGTGGTGCTCAGGTACTTGAGCAGTATGGTACTTTTGAACAAGTACAATTTGGAAAGACCTTGTTATCAAAAATGATGAAGCGTGACGACGACAAAAGATGTCACAAATGGAGGAAGAATAGTATTTTTTTTGAGCTCCCTTACTGGTCTACTTTGCTTGTCAGGCATAATTTGGACGTCATGCACATTGAGAAAAATATATGCGAGAGCATATTAGGAACTCTGCCTGAATTGGAAGGTAAATGTAAGGATGGGGAGAATGCCCGGCTTGACATGCAGCATCTACAGATACGACCAGATCAACATCATGTCATTAAAGGTGATAAGTATACTTTGCCAGCATCATTGTACGAGTTAGATAAGGATGACAAGGAAAGTTTGTGTAAATTTCTATATGGAGTGAAGATGCCTGATGGGGTTTCCTCCAATATAAGTGTTGACGGCTGTTAAGTACTACTTTCAGCCCTCAATATTCTTACATAAATGGAGGCATATGCATTATTTACTTACATTTTGGTTTGAATAATGTAGTTCCACTTGTCCTTGGAGATTATTTGTATCTAGGTGAAATACCCCTAAAAAGAGATGGAAACCAACCTTCCATGGAGAAACCATGCCAACTCAGCTGAGGAGGTGGCTGCCACCAAGGAAACACATGGCATTCCATGTCATTGATCCAAGGGAGCCACTCACTGACGAATCAGAGAGTGACACATGGAGTTCACAAGGATCCATGGGCCCACCAGAGCTCCAACTTATCAGGAAACTTGGCATGCACGGGGGAAGGATCAAAGGGCCCACATGTCAGCCACCCAAAGAAAACACAGGCCAGGAGGCGACCCTAGGGGGGCGGCCAATCCTAGGATCGGCCGAACCGACCTAGTGGTCGTCCATCCTCGCCCTCCATGTGGTGGTTGCTCATTGGTCACTTGCTGCATCCCCGGGTGTTTTGAGGCCATTTGGTGCTCCGAGCAAGCCTGGTTCTTGCCTATAAATAGAAGGGGAGGGGATCCCATTTCACACACACCACTCTCTCATTCTCCTCTCACTTTTAGTTTCCAAGGCTAGGGGGTAGGCTAGAGTAGCTCTTCTTCAGGTTCCAAGTCTTCTTTGGAGTCTAGGTATGAGTTCTCTTTTATCTTTATTTCATTGTATGACTTTAATCTACTTCAGTTATTCAGCTATTTCATATAAAGTCATGGTAGATCATATGCTTGATATGTTCTTGAGTTCATCCTTTGTTCATCATTTAGAGGCTTGTGTTCTTCATGAACACTACCTTTTGATCCACTTGAAGGGTGATAAACTCATTCCTTATGTGTTTATTCATAAGTTAGAGGCTCGTGTTCTTCACAAACACAAGCCCTAAAAATAGATGGAAACCAACCTTCCATGGAGAAATCATGCCAACTCAGCTGAGGAGGTGGCTGCCACCAAGGAAACACATGGCATTCCACGTCATTGATCCAAGGGAGGCACTTACTGACGAATCAGAGAGTGACACATGGACTTCACAAGGATCCATGGGCCCACCAGAGCTCCAACTTATCAGGAAACTTGGCATGCACGGGGGAAGGATCAAAGGGCCCACATGTCAGCCACCCAGAGAAAACACAGACCGGGAGGCGACCCTAGGGGGGCGGCCGATCCTAGGATCGGCCGAACCGACCTAGTGGCCGTCCATCCTCACCCTCCATGTGGTGGTTGCTCATTGGTCACTTGCTGCATCCCCGGGTGTTTTGAGGCCATTTGGTGCTCCGAGCAAGCCTGGTTCTTGCCTATAAATAGAAGGGGAGGGGATCCCATTTCACACACACCACTCTCTCATTCTCCTCTCACTTTTAGTTTCCAAGGCTAGGGGGTAGGCTAGAGTAGCTCTTCTTCAGGTTCCAAGTCTTCTTTGGAGTCTAGGTATGAGTTCTCTTTTATCTTTATTTCATTGTATGACTTTAATCTACTTCAGTTATTCAGCTATTTCATATAAAGTCATGGTAGATCATATGCTTGATATGTTCTTGAGTTCATCCTTTGTTCATCATTTAGAGGCTTGTGTTCTTCATGAACACTACCTTTTGATCCACTTGAAGGGTGATAAACTCATTCCTTATGTGTTTATTCATAAGTTAGAGGCTCGTGTTCTTCACAAACACAAGCCCTAAAAAGAGATGGAAACCAACCTTCCATGGAGAAACCATGCCAACTCAGCTGAGGAGGTGGCTGCCACCAAGGAAACACATGGCATTCCACGTCATTGATCCAAGGGAGGCACTCACTGACGAATCAGAGAGTGACACATGGACTTCACAAGGATCCATGGGCACACCAGAGCTCCAACTTATCAGGAAACTTGGCATGCACGGGGGAAGGATCAAAGGGCCCACATGTCAGCCACCCAGAGAAAACACAGGCCGGGAGGCGACCCTAGGGGGACGGTTGATCCTAGGATCGGCCGAACCGACCTAGTGGCCGTCCATCCTCACCCTCCATGTGGTGGTTGCTCATTGGTCACTTGCTGCATCCCCGAGTGTTTTGAGGCCATTTGGTGCTCCGAGCAAGCCCGGTTCTTGCCTATAAATAGAAGGGGATGGGCTCCCATTTCACACACACCACTCTCTCATTCTCCTCTCACTTTTAGTTTCCAAGGCTTGGGGGTAGGCTAGAGTAGCTCTTGTTCAGGTTCCAAGTCTTCTTTGGAGTCTAGGTATGAGTTCTCTTTTATCTTTATTTCATTGTATGACTTTAATCTACTTCAGTTATTCAATTATTTCATATAAAGTCATGGTAGATCATATGCTTGATATGTTCTTGAGTTCATCCTTTGTTCATCATTTAGAGGCTTGTGTTCTTCATGAACACTACATTTTGATCCACTTGAAGGGTGATAAACTCATTCCTTATGTGTTTGTTGATAAGTTGGAGGCTCGTGTTCTTCACGAACACGACCCTTTGATCTTATTGACTAGACATAAGAGAGTTCGTATCCGTTCATATGTCTTGCCTTAGTTGATCTTGTTAGATGGCATGAGAGTGTTGCATGAGGTTTGTGTTCAAGATACGGTACTCGGTCTAAGTTGACCAGTCTTCTGGTGGCTCTCACCCTGGGTCACAATAGCCCGGGCCGGGTGAAGTCTAGCAGCAATGCAGGCATGGTGCCTAGGTTGTGTGGCTATGTTAGTTATGAGCATACCCCCCGTAACGATAGAAGTAGGTCCGTAGTGGTGACAGCTATTGGATCCTTTGGAACCCTCCACGCTGGGGTACCTGCTGTAGGAGTCTAAAGTCTAGTATCGCAGAGTGCTGGTCGTCGCGGGCTAGGTCCCTGTTTGTAGGGTTGAAAACGGTCGGGATGTATCCCGTTCCGTTCTGACCGTTTTTCTACATTGTGATTAAATTATAATTTTGTTCTCGTTTTTACCGAATTATGAAAATTTGTTAGATTCAATTAATTTTAATGTCAATCTTCATTATTTTGTAGTAGTTTACTTTCAAAAATGTAGAAAAATCCCGTTCCATTCTGACCATTTTTCTACATTTATGATTTCGTGTTCGACCGTTTCCGACCGATTTCATCCCAACCTATTTGTACCTGGGTGCTGAACCTTACCCTCTCATGCAATGCTCAAGCCTATCTCCTGTATCTTCTAGCTTTGTATGTTTAGTACATTAGAACCTAGAGCTAACTCGTATGTTCCCCCTAAGCCGTAGTGTGCTAGAGTAGAGGTAGATTTGAGTGTGTGTCACACTACCCTTTTATATCTTTTATCTTAGCCCTGCCTTTGAGTTTGTTGTTTCCTATATCTATCTCTTAGTTTACATTCAGTGCAAAAGCATAAGTCTAAGATATCCGCCATTGCCTTCCATGGATACGATACCCTTGGAATATTCTCAGACCTTGGGGAAATGCTACAATGGTTTATCTGTGCGCTTGTAGATTCGTTCATGATCGTTTAGATTAACCTTTGGCAAGTCTTGATGTTCACGCTAACTCGATGTCGTTAGTTGTGATGTTAAGAGATGCCAACAGGCATTTCTTGGTGTTGTCAATGAGGATGGATTCCAAATCTGTTCTTGAAGTGACGACGCTACGAAACGCCAACACGCATTTCTAGCGCTGTTGCCGGGGAAGGCACAGGATTATCATGACTATGCTTTGCATCTGTTTATAAGCTATGAGTAGGTTAGGGCAACTCTCAATGCAGGCTAACCTTGATTGTCTTCTTTTATCTTTGGATGATGAAGATAGGTAGTGTATGACTGGTTTCGACTTACCGGAGAATTTCACTAAAGATCCCGAGTCACTTGTGAGGAAAGCTCGAATTCATTTCGACTCACCTCGTCGTACTCATTAGGAAGGCAATCCAGCTTCCTTTGTACCGTCCATGTCAAACGCTATGGCCCAGAAGACACTTCGTGAGTACTCAGCTCTTTCTGCTGACTAGGTGCTGCAAGGCCCTGAGGTGGCAATGGGGACTGAAAATTTTGAGATCAAGACTGGTCTAATCACGATGGTACAGGCTAGCCCATTCTGTGGCAAGCCAAATGAGGATGCCAATGCTCATTTACAGCAGTTCCTAGAGATGTGTAGCACTTTCATCATCCGGGGTGCAAATATGGATGTTGTCCATCTACGGCTGTTTCCATTCTCTCTCCTGGGGAAAGCCAAGCAATGGTTCTATGCGAATCGTAATGCTATTAACACTTGGGATAAGTGTTCACAGGCATTCCTCAAGAAGTTCTTCCCATTGGGTAAAACTAATGCTCTTCGTGGGAGAATTTCTGGTTTTCAGCAACCAGCAAGTGAATCCATTCCAGAGGCTTGGGAAAGGCTTCTGGAGTATGTCCTGGCCTATCCTCACCATGGGATGGAGGATTGGCTCATTCTTCAAAGTTTTTATAATGGGTTGACTCCGACAGCCCGAGGCCATATTGATGCTGCTGCTTAGGGAGCATTCTTCTCACTCACTGTTGATAATGCTAAATTACTCATTGAGAAGATGGTCTCCAACCAAGGGTGGAGCGATGAACGACTCCAACCACGACCAAGGGGTACTCATACTGTCAAGGCAGCAGACATGATTACTGCCAAGTTGGATTTTCTTATGAAGAGATTGGATGACTACACCACCGAGAAGGCTGCCATGGCCACCACTACTCTGCCTGTGGACTCTCATATGACTTGTGAAGTTTGTGGTAACACTGGGCACTTAGGCAATTATTGTCCGGAGACTCAGGAGGAAGTGATGTACATGAATGGCAACAACAATGGTTATCGTCCACCTCAACAAGGAAGCAAATTGTGGAATCAACAACGCCCTTATTATCAAGGAGGTAACCAAGGTAATTCTTACAATCCCAACCAACCTTCTGTTGACACATCTTATCCTATATATTTATAAGTCAACCAAACATGAGAAAATGGCATAATTGTTAATACTAATGTAGAATAGGGTGTCACTAACAGTTTTCCTAGAGTTTTGGAGAATTCTATGTCTTGCAGGGATTAATCAGAAAAATAGGAAAAAGGAACACTTCTAGAAGACTCCGTAAGACTCCGGAACTCAACGTGACTTGGCATCCAAGAAAGAATCATCTAGAAGGGACAAGGACCCACCGAGCCGAAGCAGACACCGAGGGGGGGCCCACCCCAGGCCGGTCGGATTGGTGGTGGAGCTGGTCGGCCCCCCTGGTGCCACCTCAGCTCTACTTCTGGAAGGTTCTTCCACTGCCTATGAGGATCAATGGCGTTTCGTAGCGTCGATCACTTAAGAACAGATCTGGGACCCATCCTTAGCGTCAACACTAGGAAACGCCTTTAGGCAGCTCTCAATGTCACAACTAATGGCACCGGGTTAGCGTGAACATCGAGACTTGCCAGAGGTTAATCTAAATGATCATGAACGAATCCGCAAGCACACAGATAAACCATTATAGCATTTCCCTAAGGAAGGAGAGTATTCCAAGGGTATCGTATCCGTGGAAGGCAATGGCGGATATCTTAGACTTATGCTTTTGCTCTGAATGTAAACCAAGAGATAGATATAGGGAACAACACACTCAAAGACAGAGGTAAGATAAAAGATATACGGGGTAGTGTGACACACACACTCAGATCTACCTCTACTCTAGCACACTATGGCTTAGGGGGAACATACGAGTTAGCTCTAGGTTCTAATGTACTAAACATACAAAGCTAGAAGATACAAGAGATGGGCATGAGTATTGCATGAGACAGATAAGGTTCAGCACCCAGGTACAAACGGGGAGCTAGCCCGCGACGACCAGCACTTTGCGAAACTAGACTTTGGACTCCTACAGCAGGTACCCCAGCGCGGAGGTTGCCGAAGGATCCAACGGGGCTGTCACCACCCGAGGACCGACCTCTATCATTACGGGGGGTATGCTCATAACTATCATAGCCAGACAACCCAGGCACCATGCCTACGTTGCTGCTAGACTCCACCCGGCCCGGGCTATTGTGACCTGAGGACCATGTGTGGTTTGAGGACCGGTGGATGATCGCTTCCTGGTGTGATGAGTGATTGACAACGTTGTGTGGACTGATTCTTGGCTAAGTATTGCAGGTGCAGGTTGCGGCTTGACTGGTGTTGGTGCAGTTGAAGAACAAGCGCGAAAGGTCGTCGCCGGTGAGGCCTCCAGGTGTGGACAAGACAAGTAGGCTTGGTTCGAGGGACCCGGTGGCCAGCAGGGTCAATTGCGGGCCGCATGGTGGCATGAACAGCAGGATGAAGTCGGTGGACGGTTTCTTGGCTGAGCCTCAAAACCAAGGTCAAGCCGGGACTTCGTGGGAGCTGAGTCATGAGTGGTGATTGGCGGAGGCTACATCAAGTTCGCGGGGTTTGCGGTGGTTCACCAGAAAACCACCGGGTTACTCGGCTGAGCCACAAAAGCGAGGCCGAAGACCGGGCGTGGCTGACAGGGCAAAACCAGTTTTACCAGTTTGGGAAACCGGTCTGACCGGTTTGGGGTCGCAGGGTGCCGGAAGCTTCGAAGCGGAGGACACGCGTCGGGATCGCAAGGCTTGCGTCGAGGCTAAGCAAGTTTGCGGTTGCTGGGCATCCGTCCGATGGAGCGAAGACAAAGATTTCCGAATTCGCCCTTGAGGGGCATGTATCCCTAGTTAGCTAGTAAGGGTATTTTCGTCTTTCGGTTGCCTCCATATAACCCAAGTGGTGAGAGGATGGCAGCCATCTCTTGGAACCCTAGCTCATTTGGTTTTCCTATTTTCCCTTCCTATTTTCCTTAGGATTTTCTTAGGACTAGCTTAAGAGCTTCATGGTGAGATCTTGTGAGAGGGAAGGATGATCGGGCGGCAAGCTAGACCTTGTATGAACCTCTTTGGTATGTATAGATGATACGGCGTGGTTCCTCAAGGCTTGATTGTGTTCTTCCCGTTTTCCCTTTTTGGTGATTTTCGGAGCCTTTTCTTGGATTTTCCGTGGGGAAGTTTTGGGGGTGTTTCTTTGAGGGATTCTTGTTGGATGTCACGTATGAGGACCATGTGCCTCTTTGCTTGGTGATCTTGCTCCAACAAACCCTTCGAAACGGCTTCAATTTGGTGGTTTTCGGTGGAATCCATGGGAAGGTGTTCTTGAGGGTTGACTTCCGATTCCTCTTGATTGAGTAGGTTTTGGGGACCGAGCTTCTAGCCAAAGGTAGCCCACGAGGTACCCCAGCTATCCCCGAAGTCTCACTTGAATCTGTGGAACGAACCGGGAGATCGATCGAAGTGAAGGCTAGGTTTTTCCCGCGGGCTGAGTTCTTCCCGACTGTCCAGGCAAAACCAGCCTGACCGGTTTCCCAAACCGGTCTGACCGGTTTAGCCCTAGTGGGCTGTCGTGAGGATTTTGAGCAGGAGAGTCTTGTGCTGGCTATGGTTTTTCTTGTTCAAAGGTGGAGAGGTTCTTGAGGTGTTTTGGGGTAGTTTTGGCGTCGAAGGTCTTTTGGGGATTTCCTAGACAAAACTGGCCTGACCGGTTTGCCAAACCGGCCTGACCGGTTTCCCCTGCCTATTAGAGGCTAAGTCCCAGAGAATCGGTCTGACTGGTTTCAGAAACCGGCCTGACCAGTTTTGGTTGCCAGCAGCAGTTTCGAGTTGTTTTCCGCTGCGTGTTTCGAGTGGCTGTTGATTGGATCTTGCTCCTAGGTTCTGTAGCACTCCAGTGGCTACGTGGACTTGGCAAGAGAAGCTTGCGGAGGTGTCCGAGTGAAATTGGGTTCATAGGCCGAATTCTTGAGTAGAATTTTTATCGGCTCCCATTCACTCCCCCTTCTCTGGTTCGCCGTTCCGTTCCTTCAAGTGGTATCAGAGCCGGTTCGGGTCTTCATTGACTCTTACCAGTCTAAGATCCAAAGATGGCGTACCAGGAACGGGGTTCGGGTCCTCCGCACTTCAATGGGAAGAACTACCAGATGTGGCAGAGGCGGATGGCAGCGTTCCTCCGTGGAAAGGGTCAGATCCTTTGGGACGTTACGGTGAACACAGCTTATGTTCATCCGATGAACTTCCTTGCTCCAGGATCGAGGGATATGTTCGAAGCCAACAACAAGGCGGTCGACTACTTGTTTCGTGCTCTGTGTCAGCCCGAATTCGATCAGGTTCAGACAGAGGACTTAGCTTGTAGGATTTGGGAGCAGTTGAAGGATGCTCATGCTGGGAATGCTCAGGTTCAGGCTCGGATGTACGCGACTTACCGAAGAGAGTACGAGAACTTCACTCATCTCCCCGGCGAGTCCGTCGATGCCCTTTTCCAGCTGTTTACGGTTGTTGTGAACAATATGAGAGCCAATGTGGCCGTGCTCCCATACGATGATCATGATAGAGCCGTGAAGCTCTTGCACTCGTTGGATCGTACCGTATGGGACGGGAAGTTTGAGGCTATTGTTGAGTCCGAGAAGTATGATACCTTGACGGTGAACGAGCTGTTCTCGAAGCTCAAGTTGGCTGAGTTGGACCGTGGTATGACAGCCAAGATCGAGAGCCCGACTGATTCTCATAGTCTCGCTCTCGTTGGTGGCAAAGGAGCTAAGTCTAACGCTAACGCATCCTTCAGGATGTACTCTCTGTCTTCTTTGATGTCTTTGCCAGACGAGGAGTTCGACGTGCTTGGAGAGGACGAGCTGGCGTTGCTGACCAGGCGGTTCGAGAGGCTGCACGAGAACCGGGTGAACACGAGGAGGATAGCACGGACGTGCTTTCAGTGCGGCAGGCCAGGACACTTCGTCGCCGACTGCCCAGAGAAGATGGAGAACAAGGACGGCTACAAGGACGGCTACAGGCACCGGTCGAGCAAGGACGGCAAGTACCGATCAAGGCGCGATCACAAGCACAAGAACAAGCACAAGGACGAGCGACGGTCGAGGAAGAAGGATGGCCGCAGCAGGAAGGCCTGAGCGATGATCGGAGCGAGCGACGTCGACTCCAGCTCCGCCTACTCTTCCTCGAGCTCGAGTAGCAGTGAAGATGAAGGTGATCGGCGCAAGAACAAGAAGTCATCCAGGAACTTGAGCGGGTTGAGCTGCTTCGCGGGAGATGGCTTCTGCGGCATGGCTCGTAGCTCCGGCAGCAAGAAGAGTCACCAGAGTGACTCGGACTCGGACTCCGACTCCGAGGATGAGGTATGTGATGAGCTCTCCTCTTTGCGCAAGGAGAATGATGAGTTGGTTGACTTGCTTGATAATCGCGATCACATGCTTAGAGAGGCCAAGAAGATGAGGAAAGAGCTTAGGGCCTCACTAGAAGATGCTAGGAACCGTGTGGCTGAGCTAGAAACCCAGAACCTAGATGCTAAGCTTGAGATTGATTCACTTAAGGCTTCTCCTATGGTTTCTGATGATCTTGATTGTGTTGATTGCTCTGAGTACCTAGCTGATCTTACTGCTCTTAAGGATAAGCATGCTTCTACTTGTGATGAACTAGATATGCTTAGGGTTGAAGTGGCTGAGCTTAAGTCTAGACCTGCTTTGCTAGGTGCTTGCACTTCTTGCCCTGTTTTGCATGGAAAGATTGATGAGATGCATGCTTACACTGTTTCACTTGAGGCTAAGTTGAAAGAGCCTATTCCCACTTCTTGCTCTACTTGTGAATTGCATGCGGTTAAGAATTTGGAGGTTGCGCATTATGTTGATCGCTTGCAGGATGAGAATGATGAGCTGAGGAAATGTATGAGCTGGTTGTCGGGTCAGGAGCCTCAGCTTGGTATCATGATAGCGGCTTTCAAACGCTATGATGGTCAGGCGCTTGGGGCTGACAAGCTTGGAGAGAACAGTGGTGAGGGAGCTGAGAGAGTTGGAGAGATCCCTATCCCACCACCAAACAGACACAAGAACAAGTTTGAGCCCAAGCCCAACCATCTCAGAAACAAACTTGACACTACTCCAGATCCACCTATATTCCCTCACCCAACAAATGATTTCCAAAAACCGGTGAAGTTTGTGAGCCTAAAGGGAGGTGAGGAAGGAGAGAAGAAGGGTGAGAAACCGAGTGAGCAACCCCAACCAAAACCAAAACCAATCCGGTTTCATTGTGACTATTGTGGGAGAGATGGTCACAAAGGGGAGTTTTGCTTCAAGAAGAACAGGTACAACCCATCTTATGGTGTGCCTGAGTCTCGTATGCCACTGCCTAGGGGTAAGGCCATTGTTCGCACAGTTCCGGCTTGGGGAGAAAAGAGTGTTTTGGGAGGAAGGAACCCTGCTGGAGGAGTTAAACCGGCCAGACCGGTTTGGAAACCGGTCAGACCGGTTTGGGCTGATCGGACAGCGAAACCGGTCAGACCAGTTCCAGAACCGGTCAGACCAGTTTGGAGACAGCAGGGTGACCAGTTTGGTTTTCGTGCTCGGGATGAGGCTCGGTTCAGGTTCTTTGGTCGTGGTTCTGGTGGTTGGTCTGGAAAGATTGCAGGTGGTCAGTTTGCTAGGCACTCTCCACCTCGTGCTCAATACGAGGGTGGGAGGAGTCATAGCTTTGAGATGGAGAGGAGGAACGATCCACAGTTTTCCTTTCGTGGCTTTCGTCCTCCTCCAGCTAGAAAGGGTTGGTTCCCTCGTAGTGGTTACCGTGGTGGTTTTCGTGGTGGTAGCTTTGATAGGCGTGATGATTTGGTTTGTGCTAACCCCACTTTGGAGCAAATGGCTCGACACTGGTTTTACTCTTTTGGTACTAACCCCAGTGCTGAGTCGTTTGTTCACTCACGTGCTCGCTTTTGAATTTCAGGTGGGAGACTTGAGGAATGTTTGGTTGATTGACTCCGGTTGCTCGAGGCATATGACCGGAGACAAGGGGTGGTTCTCAAGTCTCGTTCCGGTGGTGTCCAAGACATACATCACCTTTGGGGACAATGGGCGAGGGCGTGTGCTTTCAGAAGGTGAGATCAAGGTGAGTGACAAGGTCACTCTTAGGTGTGTTGCTCTTGTTCAGTCACTAGGGTTAAATTTGCTTTCCGTGTCCCAGTTGTTGGATGAGGGCTTTGAGGTGTTGTTCGGCCTAGTGGTTCTCGGATTTTAGATTCTCGAGGGGACCTTGTTTGCATGGTCGTTCCCGAGGGTCAAGTGTTCCGAGCTGATTTCTCTCAGTCTTCTGGTGTGGAGCGTTGCTTTTTGGCTGGTTCTTCGAGTGAGTTGTGGAAGTGGCATAGGAAGTTGGGTCACTTGAGCTTTGACCTTTTGTCTCGCTTGAGTAAACTCAATTTGGTCCGAGGATTGCCACGGTTGAGGTTTGAGAAAGAGTTGGTTTGTGCGCTGTGTAGGCATGCCAAGATGGTAGCCTCTTCTCACCCGCCTCTCACCGATGTGATGACTGAGCGTCCATGCGAGCTGCTCCATATGGACCTTGTTGGCCCAGCTCGTGTGCGATCTGCGGGTGGGAAGTGGTATGTCCTTGTGGTGGTGGACGACTACTCTCGATATGCGTGGGTGTTCTTTCTTGAGGAGAAAGGGGAGACGTTTGGTTTTGTTCGAGATCTTGTCTTGAGGTTAAGAAACGAGAGGCACGAAGATGCCATACGAGCGATCCACAGTGACAATGGCTCAGAATTCAAAAACTCTCGCTTCGAAACCTTTTGCCATAACTTGGGTCTTGAACACTAGTTTTCGAGTCCGTATACGCCTCCCCAGAATGGCGTGGTGGAAAGGAAAAACAGGACCTTGTGCCAGATGGTTCGGACGATGCTCGACGAGCATAGGACTCCGAGAAGGTTCTGGGCTGAGGCGGTCAATACCGCGTGCTATGTGTCGAACAGGATATACCTCAGGGTTCACAAGAAGAAAACCTGTTACGAGTTGATGCACGGTCGCACACCCAAGGTGAGTCACTTCCATGTGTTTGGTTGTAAATGCTTCATTCTGAAGAAAGGGAAGAAGTTGGACAAGTTCGAGGCTAGGTCTATCGATGGCATTTTCTTTGGTTATGCATCTCATTCTAGAGCATTTCGTGTGCTCAATCCTGAAACTAACCAAATCGTGGAGACTTGCGAGGTAACCTTCGACGAGACACAACCACGTAGTCAGCTTGTTTTTGAGTGTGCAGGTGACGATGAACTTGGCGAGGAGATCTTTCAGGAGGAGGAGCATGAACATGGAGATGATGAGGATGGCGGTGTGGTGCCCGCGGCTGAACGTGTACCTACTACTTCGACGACGATCGAGAACGGGCCCTCTTCCACACCTACAACGACAAACCCAGATCAAGGTGAAGCTGTTGTTGAGGGGGAGGTAGCATCGAGGCGAGAACCTCCCCGGCGAGTGCAAGTGGATCACCCAGGTTCAAGAATCATCGGCGACATGAATGAGCGTACTACACGGTCGAGGGTTCGGAACAATTCTCATTTCGCTCATGCTGCTTTTGTTGCCACCTTTGAGCCCAAAGACATTGGACACGCGCTACCTGATCATAATTGGGTTAATTCGATGCATGAGGAGTTGGAGAATTTTGAGAGGAACCAAGTTTGGGTGTTGGTTGACCCTCCTCCAGGGTGTAAGCCGATTGGGACCAAATGGGTGTGGAAAAATAAAGAGGGAGAGAAAGGAGAAGTGGTGAGGAACAAGTCGAGACTTGTTGCTCAGGGGTACAGTCAGAAAGAGGGGATCGACTACGAGGAGACTTTCACTCCTGTAGCTCGTTTGGAGGCGATCAGGATCCTTCTAGCCTTTTCCGTGGCTAAAGGGTTCAAGTTGTACCAGATGGATGTGAAGAGTGCTTTCCTGAATGGTGTGTTGGAGGAAGAGGTGTTTGTGAGGCAACCACCGGGGTTTGAGAGTGAGAAGTACCCCCACAGGGTGTACAAGTTGAGGAAGGCGCTGTATGGGTTGAAGCAGGCGCCTAGAGCTTGGTATGGTAGGCTGAGGGGGTTCCTGTTTGAGAGAGGGTTTGAGATGGGGAAGGTCGATCAGACCTTGTTTCTCCTCAGGCAGGGCAGAGATATACTGATTGTGCAGGTATACGTGGATGATATTGTCTTTGGTGGCTCGTCTAACTCCCTTGTTGCAAGGTTTGCAGAATATATGAGCAGGGAATTTGAGATGAGCATGATGGGTGAGTTGCAGTTCTTCCTTGGGCTACAAATCAAGCAATCAAAGGAAGGAACATTTGTGCACCAAGCTAAGTACACCAAGGACATTGTGAGGAAGTTCAAGATGGAGGACTCCAAGGCCATGGCGACGCCTATGAGTACAACTACAGCTCTTGATGCGGACGAGGAAGGTGAACACGTGGACCAGAAGGAGTACCGGAGCATGATCGGGTCACTCCTCTACTTGACGGCGACGAGGCCGGACATCCAATTCTCGGTATGTCTGTGCTCTCGTTTTCAAGCGTCTCCGAGGACTTCGCATCTGCAAGCAGTCAAGCGCATATTCAGGTATTTGCGACACACTCCCGACTTTGGCCTTTGGTACTCTGTGTCTTCTTCTTTGGCGCTTCATGGTTTTTCAGACGCGGATTTTGCCGGGTGTCGGTTGGATAGGAAGTCCACTTCTGGGACTTGCCAGTTCTTGGGTTCTTCTTTGGTGTCTTGGTCTTCCCGCAAACAGTCAAGTGTTGCTCAATCCACTACCGAGGCAGAGTATGTGGCCGCAGCAAGTTGTTGCTCTCAGCTCCTTTGGATCACATACACCATGAGTGACTTTGGTGAGGAGTATACCCATGTCCCACTTCAATGTGACAGCACCAGTGCCATAAGCGTTGCAAAGAACCCAGTGCTCCATTCCAAAACCAAGCACATAGAAGTGAGGTATCATTTTCTGAGAGATAACGTAGAGAAAGGAAAAATCGCTTTGATCCATGTACCTACACATGACCAACTAGCCGATATTTTCACCAAACCCCTAGATCAAGCAACTTTTACTCGTTTGTGGGGGGAGCTTGGTGTGTGTTTGATTTCTTGAGTTGGTGTGTGGGAGCTCTTTTGTAGCATATGTATAGCTTTCCTTTGTGCATTCCTTGCATTTGGCTTGGCATATGTAACATGATGTATAGGCATCTTTGTATCTTAGGTTGCATGCATTTTGTATCATATGCATTGTGTGGGAAAAGCTTCTCCTATATACATTGTTCACCATGATATGCTATATATGATCTTGTGAGCTAGTTTGGTGTGATATGGCTTAGTGTGGCTTAGCTCTTGATGATCTTGTTTTATATCCATGGTTGATAGCTATGTTTTTGAAAAATGTCATATATATGCTCTCTTGTGATTAAATGCCTTTATATGATCTTGACATGTTTTTGTGGCTTGGCTATGCTTAATTTGTGGTTGGATAGCTTATTTTGATCATATGGGGCCAAAGGCTCATTTGCCATCATGAATGTTTAGCCCCCACGCTTCATCTTGTGGAGGGGCATAAGTTCCTTTTTGTCGCAAAGACATTTCATGTACCAATTATAAATCTGAAAATTAAATGTAAATTGCTTGGAAAATGTGCTCCCATGTTATATGTGCTTAATTTACTTGCTTTTGGGTGCTAAACCATTGCATGTTGCTTACCAATGAGAAGTCTCATACATAGAAGTAAGCACATGGCTCGGTATGCTTTGACACGAGATGAGGTGCTTGTGGGTGTTTATGATGGTCTTATGCTTAGAATGGTTGTCCTAGCATGAAGTTTGTGTGGCTTTGCCATTTTGACATGTTTTGCTCATGTTTAGGACTTTGCTCATGAGAGGGTGTTCTTTTTCGCAAAAATGCTCAATTCTCTCTTAGTTTTACCCAATGGTTGTGAAACTTGGTGATCATGTAGTTGATATTCATACGATGCTGTAGAGTATCTAGCTTGCTCATTTGATCATGTGTAGCATCTTGTGATGAATTTTGTCTATTTGAGAAGCTCTAGTTGCATCTTTTCCAAATTTGAGCCTTGATTCATGCATTTGCAACAAGGGGGAGAACGGTTGGTTGAGAAAAGTTGCATTGCATCCCTAGAACATATTCCAACAGTCAAGGGGGAGCTTGTGCATTTCTTTTGCATTTTTGGTTTTTGGGGGGTGTTTCTGCTGAGTTAAACCGGCCTGACCGGTTTTGGGAACCGGCCTGACCGGTTTGGGAAACCGGTCTGACCGGTTTGTGCCCACGGTTGGCACATGTCCAGGGGGAGTATGCATATGTGCAGGGGGAGCTCGTGGTTGCTTTGGTGGTTTGTGCTCTTTGCTTGAGCTTGTTTTTGACTCGGTTGTGTCGAGCCGTTGCCCTTGACTAAGGGGACCGAGTCTTTCCTCTTTCAAAGTGATCTTGCTCTTTGCCTTTGTTTGGCTTTCGATCGCTTGTTTGAGTTTTCTTTTAGTCGGTTCTTTTCTTTTCCTTTTCTCTTTGGTTACCAAATGTGTGTTGTGAATGCACTCATCAAGGGGGAGATTGAGGACCATGTGTGGTTCGAGGACCGGTGGATGGTCGCTTCCTGGTGTGATGAGTGATTGACAATGTTGTGTGGACTGATTCTTGGCTAAGTATTGCAGGTGCAGGTTGCGGCTTGACTGGTGTTGGTGCAGGTGAAGAACAAGTGCGAAAGGTCGTCGCTGGTGAGGCCTCCAGGTGTGGAGAAGACAAGTAGGCTTGGTTCGAGGGACCCGGTGGCCAGCAGGGTCAAGTGCGGGCCGCATGGTGGCATGAACAGCAGGATGAAGTCGGTGGACGGTTTCTTGGTTGAGCCTCAAAACCAAGGTCGAGCCGGGACTTTGTGGGAGCCGAGTCATGAGTGGTGATTGGCGGAGGCTACATCAAGTTCGCAGGGTTTGCGGTGGTTCACGAGAAAACCACCAGGTTACTCGGCTGAGCCACAAAACCGAGGCCGAAGACCGGGCGTGGCTGACAGGCCAAAACCGGTCTGACCGGTTTGGGAAACCGGTCTGACCGGTTTGGGGTCGCAGGGCGCCGGAAGCTTCGAAGCGGAGGACACGCGTCGGGATCGCAAGGCTTGCGTCGAGGCTAAGCAAGTTTGCGATTGCTGGGCATCCGTCTGATGGAGCGAAGACAAAGATTTCCGAATTCGCCCTTGAGGGGCATGTATCCCTAGTTAGCTAGTAAGGGTATTTTCGTCTTTCGGTTGCCTCCATATAACCCAAGTGATGAGAGGATGGCAGCCATCTCCTGGAACCCTAGCTCATTTGGTTTTCCTATTTTCCCTTCCTATTTTCCTTAGGATTTTCTTAGGACTAGCTTGATAGCTTCATGGTGAGATCTTGTGAGAGGGAAGGATAATCGGGCGGCAAGCTAGATCTTGTATGAACCTCTTTGGTATGTATAGATGATTCGGCGTGGTTCCTCAAGGCTTGATTGTGTTCTTCCCGTTTTCCCTTTTTGGTGATTTTCGGAGCCTTTTCTTGGATTTTCCGTGCGGAAGTTTTGGGGGCATTTCTTTGAGGGATTCTTGTTGGATGTCACGTATGAGGACCGTGTGCCTCTTTGCTTGGTGATCTTGCTTCAACAAACCCTCCGAAACGGCTTCAATTTGGTGGTTTTCGGTGGAATCCATGGGAAGGTGTTCTTGAGGGTTGACTTCCGATTCCTCTTGATTGAGTAGGTTTTCGGGACCGAGCTTCTAGCCAAAGGTAGCCCACGAGGTACCCCCAGCTATCTCCGAAGTCTCACTTGAATCCGTGGAACGAACCGGGAGATCGATCGAAGTGAAGGCTAGGTTTTTCCCGCGGGCTGAGTTCTTCCCGACTGTCCAGGCAAAACCGGCCTGACCGGTTTCCCAAACCGGTCTGACCGGTTTAGCCCTAGTGGGCTGTCGTGAGGATTTTGAGCAGGAGAGTCTGGTGCTAGCTATGGTTTTTCTTGTTCAAAGGTGGAGAGGTTCTTGAGGTGTTTTGGGGCAGTTTTGGCCACGAAGGTCTTTTGGGGATTTCCTGGACAAAACCGGCCTGAGTTGTTTTCCGCTGCGTGTTTTCCGGCCTGGGCAGCAGTTTCGTGTTGTTTTCCGCTGCGTGTTTCGAGTGGCTGTTGGTTGGATCTTGCTCCTAGGTTCAGTAGCACTCCAGTGGCTACGTGGACTTGGCAAGAGAAGCTTGCGGAGGTGTCCGAGTGAAATTGGGTTCATAGGCCGAATTCTTGAGTAGAATTTTTATCGGCTCCCATTCACTCCCCCCTCTCTGGTTCGCCGTTCCGGTCCTTCATGACCCAGGGTGAGAGCCACCAGAAGACTGGTCAACTAGACCGAGTACCGTAGCTTGAACACAGACCTCATGCAACACTCTCATGCCATCTAACAAGATCAACTAAGGCTAGACATACGAACAGATATGAACTCCCTTATGTCTAATCAATAAGATCAAAGGGTCGTGTTCGTGAAGAACACGAGCCTCTAACTTATCAACAAACACATAAGGAAGGAGTTTATCACCCTTCAAGTGGATCAAAAGGTAGTGTTCACGAAGAACACGAGCCTCTAAATGATGAACAGAGGATGAACTCAAGAACATATCAAGAATATGATCTACCATGACTTTATATGAAATAGCTAAATAACTGAAGTAGATCAAAGTCATACAAAGAAATAAAGATAAAAGAGAACTCATACCTAGACTTCCAAGAGGACTTGGAACCTGAATAAGAGCTACTCTAGCCTACCCCCTAGCCTTGGAAACTAAAAGTGAGAGGAGAATGAGAGTGTGGTGTGTGAGAAATGGGAGCCCCTCTCCTTCTATTTATAGGCAAGGACGAGGCTTGCTCGGACGCCCAAAGTGCCCCTAAACACCCGGGAGTGAGGCAATGGACCAATAGGGAGCTACCACGTGGAGGGCCAGGATGGAGCCCCCTAGGTCGGTTCGGTCGATCCTAGGATCGGCCGGCCCCCTAGGGTGGCCCCACCTGGTGGCCTTCCTCTGGTTGGCTGCCCTGTGGGCTCTCTGATCCGTCCCCGGTGCATGGCTTGATTTGGTATCCGAGGTGGGCCCTTTGATCCATGTGAAGTCCATGTGGCATCCTCTGATTCGTCGGTGAGTGCCTCCCCTGGATCGATGACGTGGATTGCCATGTTTCCCTTGGTGGCAGCCACCTCCTCAGCTGAGTTGGCATAGTTTCTTCATAGAAGGTGAGTTTCCATCTCTTTTAAGGGGTAAATCACCTACATACAAATAATCTCCAAGGATAAGTGGAACTACATTATTCAAACCTAAATGCTAGTAAATAATGGATATGCCTCCATTTATGTGAGAATATTGAGGGTTGGAAATGGTGAATTTCAACTGTCAACAAACTCCCCCAAGCTAACCTCTTGCTCGTCCCGAAGCAAGACATTAGAGACTTAGGTTGGTTGATCAGGAGTTGCTACAATGTTGTATTCTCAACTTATGGCAAACATACAGCAAAATATTCTACCAAGAGTTGAACAAGTTGGCAATGTTCTTACCTTTCACCTGATACGTGGGGCATATAGCTTCACCTGCCTTGGGCGGTTGATAGACAGAATGGTTATATAGCATGTGCATAATCACTCATACCTTGATCAGCTTATCAATCTAGAGGTTTTGCAAATTTTTCAAAAGAAATTCAGAGTTCCTCAAATGATACTCTCGGATCACTCAAAAAGTGTATGGTTCCTCACCAAGGCATCAATGTTGCCTTTCTTCACATCCTACTCCTAATAGGCTGTATGTGGAGTTGTAGGTAGGGAAGATGTGGCATATTTGTCTGTCATGTTTTGCTAAGTCAAAGACCGGATCCTTGGGAGAAACAAACATACATCCTCATCAAGATGTGCATATGTGTGTGATAGATATGAGCATGGCAAGGTGGATACTAGGCCCGGAAATGGGTGCTAGATATTGCCATGTTTTATATGAAGGAATGAGGGATTGATGGTAAGGTGGACACTAGCCCCGGAGTAGGTACTAGTTATTACCATCTATATGGTGGAACTCTTTCTCTTGCACATATCAATCCCTTGTTCTCCTTTTGAAACTTTCGAGACTTGGGCTAGCTCTCTTTTATTTATTTTTGCCATGCTTTCGAGCATGCTTTTCTTCTTTTTTTTAGCTAGCCCTTTGTCTCTATTGGAGATATTTGGAGAGGGATGAATGATGCAAAGATACATAGAGTTTTATGAAGCAAATGATGAATGCTAACTTCTAGTATAGAAGTTTTAGCATGAACGTGTACGTGATCTTGATCAGGGGAGTATGAGTTCTAACAAGGGTCACAACAATTTGACAAAGCTCAATGAGAGAACAAGATGCATATGTGGAGGCTAAGAACTAGAATCTACATATGGCCTTGGATGGGAAATTCTCATCATTAAGGAACTCATCATATTTTGATTTTTGAAAAAGGAAAACTCCGGATGTCAAGCATCACTAAGCACAAGATTATAGCACTCTATTCTACCATGTCATGTCTCACAACAACTTAGGCAAGGATCATGCTTTTTGCTACCCACAGTTTTCAAGCTAAGGTTTGAATATACAAGCCAACAAACTCAAAACTTAGGTAGGATACAAAGTTGTAAGCAAGACATACGAGGAAAATAAACAGAGCAACTATTCATCATTTCAACCATAGAGGCTAAGCATTCTTACTAAGCATATCAAAGCAAACTAAGCAAACGATGATGATGAAAGCAAACAAATATTTTTGGTCTTTTTTTTGCAGATTTTTTTGGGTTTTCATTTAAGGTATTCTGATAACAAAGGAAAATACAAGTTACCTCAGAATGGGGGTCCTCCCCCAAGCTAGCTTCAGGCTCACTGCGGAGGAGGGTAGAAGAAACCCTGACTCGCATGCTAAGCCCTCTGCACCTCTATGTATCGCTGCTGATCCTGCTGCATGGCTGCTATCCACTCACCAGCCTGACGCTGCCACGCTGAGGTAGACTCGATGTGGGTGTTCAGCGTCTCCTCCAATCCCGTAACCTGGACGGTGAGCTCTCCCATCTGCTCTGCGAGCTGAGCATCACGTGCAGAGGCTGAGGAGTGCCGTCGGAAGGACGAAGACGGAGGTGGACCACCGAAGCTGGAACTAGCGGGTGTGGCCCAATGAGCACTGCTCGCACTCGCCCAAGCTGTGCCACTCGCACTCGGCTGGTAGGTGGGCTGATACCAGCAGGTGTATACCCAGGAGTAACCCCGAACATATACCTCGCAGGGGCCCTCCTGCCACCGGTGGCGTAGCAGGCTATAGCTGAGGTGGTGGTGGTGGTTGTGACAAGTTAGTACCACGGTACAAGCTCAAGGAATGTCCGGATGGACATTACTCCTGAGCTTGCTCTAGCAGGAATGCAGAAAACACAAAGCAGAGGTAGATTGCTTTTCCTTAACCAGAATTTTATTGCAATCGAAAATGAGGATAACTTACCGAACTTACCCGTCGGTGCAGAGCTCATTATTTTAAGTCTTTAGAGCTAGACTTGGCTCCAAAGTTCTCACCTGGGCAGTGGGGCAGCCGTTTCCTTCGGAGGAGAAGTCGGCTTCCTACTCACCCTCCACCACATCTTTTGAGTGTTGTGTGGGTTGTGATGTGTAGGAGGTGGTCTCTTGGACTGGGACAGAGACTTCCAATACTGTTTCTGTCCCGTGCCCATGAGTTGGCGCTCTTCCTTCCAAAAATTCTTCATGAATGCAATGAGGCTGTCCACTTGCCGTGGTGGCACTTCGACCTCTCGTGTCGGGGTGTCGGAAGTTGGTAAACCCTTGATCATCGAGCACTGTTCTTTTCTTGGACGAAACTCGAACCTCTCCTCCTGGCCATTGATGTAGAGACAGATTACACCAGCCCCCACATCAATTTGTGCATCAGTTGTACTCAGAAATGGTCGCCCAAGTATGAGCGGCACCTCCTTGGCGATCTCCATGTCCAGCACCACAAAGTCAATGGGAATAAAGCAATCTCAGACTTTCACTGGAATGTCCTCAGCTATCCCCGCTAGGTATCGGACTGAAGAATTGGCCAGCTGCAGCTACAAAGTGGTTGGAGAAAGAGTCATGTAGTTAAGTTGATCAAAGACTACCTTAGGCATGACGCTGACGCTGGGCCCTAGGTCACAGAGAGCATTGTCGAAACGTTGGGTCCCAATCATACAAGTGATTGTGGGACACCCTGGATCCTTCTTCTTCTCAGGGAGGCGGTTGAGAATGGCAGCACTGCACTCCTCCGTGAGTCATACCACTTCGGTTGTGGGAAGAGCTCGCTTCTTGGTTAGGATGTCCTTGAGATAATGTGCGTAAGTGGGTACGCGTATTGCCTCAAGCAATGGGACATTGATATAGACCTTCTGAATCATGTCCACGAAGCAATTGAACTGTTCATCTATTGTTGCCTTCCTGCTCTTTTGAAGGAACAGCATCACATTTGCTTCTACGAAACCTGGATGCGTCGTCACTCCTATCGGTGCTTTATCTGTTGGTGGCACCTTCCTTACCTGGGGGAATTCTTCCGAGTCGGATGAATCCTCTTGGATATTCTCAACTTCTGTTATGCCTTTCTTATTTGTCCCTGCATGGTTAGGATACGGTGGATCCCAAGTGGATTTACCCCCTCTCGTGGTTACCGCATTTGCATTTTCAACAGAGGGAACAGAAGCGGCCAGCTGGGCCAACTGAGTTTCTAACATTTTGTTGAAACTTAGCTAACTCTTCTGAGCAGAAGAAAAGCTATCAAGCTTAATGTTGAGGCTTTCCACAGTTTTATGAAGGGCAGCTAGCTTCTTGTTAATACCTTCATTAATCTTAGCTTGCCCAAAAATAAGATCTCTCAAGGAAGGTTGGTTGGGATTGTACGAATTACCTTGGTTACCTCCTTGATAATAAGGGTGTTGTTGATTCCACGATTGGCCTCCTTGTTGAGGTGGACGATAACCGTTGTTGTTGCCATTCATGTACATCACTTCCTCCTGAGTCTCTGGACAGTAGTTGCCTGAGTGCCCAGTGTTTCCACAGACTTCACAAGTCATATGAGAGTCCATAGGAAGAGTAGTGGTGGCCATGGCAGCCTTCTCACTGGTGTAGTCATCCAATCTCTTTATAAGAAGATCCATCTTGGTAGTAATCATGTTTGCTTCCTTGGCAGTATGAGTACCCCTCGGTGGTGGTTGGAGTCTTTCATCACTCCACCCTTGGTTGGAGACCATCTTCTCAATGAGTAATTTAGCATCATCAACAGTGAGTGAGAAGAATGCTCCTTGAGCAGCAGCATCAATATTGCCTCGGGCTGTCGGAGTCAACCCATTATAGAAGCTTTGAAGAATAAGCCAATCCTCCATCCCATGGTGAGGACAGGCCAGGACATACTCCTGAAGCCTTTCCCAAGTCTCTGGAATAGATTCACTTGCTGCTTGCTGAAAACCAGAAATCCTTCCACGAAGAGCATTGGTTTTACCCAATGGAAAGAACTTCTTGAGAAATGCCTCTGAACACTTAGTCCAAGTGTTAATAGTTTCACGATTCGTATAGAACCATTGCTTAGCTTTCCCCAGGAGGAAGAATGGAAAAAGTCATAGACGAACAACATCCATATTTGCACCCCTGATGACAAAAGTGCTGCATAGCTCTAGGAATTGCTATAGATGAGCATTGGCATCCTCATTTGGCTTACCACAGAATGAGTTAGCCTGTACCATCGTGATTAGACCCATCTTGATCTCAAAATTTTCAGTCCCCATTGCCACCTCAGGGCCTTGCAGCACCTGGTCAGCGGAAGGAGCTGAGTACTCACGAAGTGTCTTCTGGGCCATAGCGTTGGACGTGGATGGTACAAAGGAAGCTGGATCGCCTTCCAGACGAGTACGACGAGGTGAGTCGAAATGAATTCGAGCTCTCCTCACAAGTGACTCGGGATCTTCAGTAAAATTCTCCGGTAAGTCAAAACCAGTCATACACTACCTGTCTTCATCATCCAAAGATAAAAGAAGACAATCAACGTTAGCCTGCATTGAGAGTTGTCCTAACCTACTCAGAGTTGATAAATAGATGCAAAGCATAGTCATGATAATCCTGTGCCTTCCCCGGCAACAGCGCCAGAAATGCTTGTTGGCGTTTCGTAGCGTCGATCACTTAAGAACAAATCTGGGACCCATCCTTAGCATCAACACCAGGAAACGCCTTTAGGCAGCTCTCAATGTCAGAACTAATGGCAACGGGTTAGCGTGAACATCGAGACTTGCCAGAGGTTAATCTAAACGATCATGAACGAATCCGCAAGCACACAGATAAACCATTGTAGCATTTCCCCAAGGAAGGAGAGTATTCCAAGGGTATCGTATCCGTGGAAGGCAATGGCGGATATCTTAGACTTATGCTTTTGCTCTGAATCTAAACCAAGAGATAGATATAGGGAACAACACACTCAAAGACAGGGGTAAGATAAAAGATATACGGGGTAGTGTGACACACACACTCAGATCTACCTCTACTCTAGCACACTACGGCTTAGGGGGAACATATGAGTTAGCTCTAGGTTCTAATGTACTAAACATACAAAGCTAGAAGATACAAAAGATGGGCATGAGTATTGCATGAGAGAGATAAGGTTCAGCACCCATGTACAAACGGGGAGCTAGCCCGCGACGACCAGCACTCTGCGAAACTAGACTTTAGACTCCTACAGCAGGTACCCCAGAGCGGAGGTTGCCCAAGGATCCAACGGGGCTGTCACCACCCGAGGACCGACCTCTATCGTTACGGGGGGTATGCTCATAACTATCGTAGCCAGACAACCCAGGCACCATGCCTACATTGCTGCTAGACTCCACCCGGCACGGGCTATTGTGACCCAGGGTGAGAGCCACCAGAAGACTGGTCAACTAGACCGAGTACCGTAGCTTGAACACAGACCTCATGCAACACTCTCATGCCATCTAACAAGATCAACTAAGGCTAGACATATGAACAGATATGAACTCCCTTATGTGTAATCAATAAGATCAAAGGGTCATGTTCGTGAAGAACAAGAGCCTCTAACTTATGAACAAACACATAAGGAAGGAGTTTATCACCCTTCAAGTCGATCAAAAGGTAGTGTTCACGAAGAACACGAGCCTCTAAATGATGAACAAAGGATGAACTCAAGAACATATCAAGAATATGATCTACCATGACTGTATATGAAATAGCTGAATAACTGAAGTAGATCAAAGTCATACAAAGAAATAAAGATAAAAGAGAACTCATACCTAGACTTCCATTAGGACTTGGAACCTGAATAAGAGCTACTCTAGCCTACCCCCTAGCATTGGAAATTAAAAGTGAGAGGAGAATGAGAGAGTGGTGTGTGAGAAATGGGAGCCCCTCCCCTTCTATTTATAGGCAAGGACAAGGCTTGCTTGGATGCCCAAAGTGCCCTAAATACCCGGGAGTGAGGCAATGGACCAATAGGGAGCTACCACGTGGAGGGCCAGGATGGAGCCCCATAGGTCAGTTCGGCCGATCCTAGGATCGGAGGGCCCCCTAGGGTGGCCCCACCTGGTGGCCTTCCTCTAGTTGGCTGCCCTGTGGGCCCTCTGATCCATCCCCGGTGCATGGCTTGATTTGGTATCCGAGGTGGGCCCTTTGATCCATGTGAAGTCCATGTGGCGTCCTCTGATGCATCGGTGAGTGCCTCCCCTGGATCGATGACGTGGATTGCCATGTTTCCCTTGGTGGCAGCCACCTCCTCAGCTGAGTTGGCATGGTTTCATCATAGAAGGTGAGTTTCCATCTCTTTTAAGGGGTAAATCACCTACATACAAATAATCTCAAAGGACAAGTGGAACTACATTATTCAAACCTAAATGATAGTAAATAATGCATATGCCTCCATTTATGTGAGAATATTGAGGGTTGGAAATGGTGAATTTCAACCGTCAACACTAAACCGTATGTTAGGTCGGTTTGATCGTACGACGCATGGTACCCCCTCAGGACTATATAAGCAGCCCCCCTGACCCCCCTGGAGAGGAGGATCAGACCAGAGGAATCCCAAATCAAGTCATCAGGTCAGAGATACTACGCCCTAGAAACACCATATAGAGAGAGTAGCTAACTAGTCTAGATCTAGGGGGAGGCAAGGCGTCTACTTGGCTCCTGATCATCTAGAAGCTGGTCGAAATACTGATCTAGCTTCGCTCTTGTAAGTTCTTTTATAAGTTCTTTTACATTTGCTGTAGAGACATATGTTCTTATCAATGGTTATATTCGAGATTATATGCTTTGGTGTTTATTATGATTACATGTTTAGCATAGTTGATTTGCCTTTATATTCGTGTATGGAGTCGTAAGCCCTCACCTAGATCATCTGTTAACATGGGTGAGTGGTAAAGATAGTGTAAGTGTGGTTCTTATACTGTATTTACCTGTGATTGCACCCTACATGCCGGGTCGTGTGGTAGATCGTGGTGGTGACAGCACTATTGAGTCCTTTGCAATCTACCCCCAGTGTGTAGGACTAGTGGAGCCTTATACTATTTGGGTTGTTTCAAGTTTCGACCTTGATCCTCCTGGGTAGTCTCCCCATGCATAAGTATAATAGTTCTTCTTCCATGATTGTTAAATGTATTGCACTAATCATAGGTTGCATTGACATATAGTTTAGGGTTACCGAGGAGTATCCTCGCTAACTAGGCTGTGAATACGCTTTTCTTTCTATATTGACACTTTCTGGTGGTTCACCATGTTATGACTTGATCAATGCTATCATTATCATTATCTTTATGTGACTTATACTTGTTTATAGTAATTGATATATTTTGGTCACTCTACATTACACAACTGAGAGATATACATGTATTGTTATTATAGATAGAAGACTTCTTTCCCTGTGGTAGAATATAAATAGGATACCTGGTTTTACTCCTGGTTAAAATGCTACAATGGTATATTCATATCTGTGCCCTTGCGGATACTTATTTATATATATTTTCTTATCTAGAGATCCAAGGCATATGTAAGAGTACCAATCCATGCGTTTTAGTGGCACTTCTGTCAGGGATGACAACCTAGATCAAGTTGTGCTATGACCCGTAGCGGATTTATCTTTTAGTTTATTTGAAAGCAACATCTGATATACACTTAGCATCATGTTAAGAAATACCTTTGCATTTCTGGTGCCGTCGATAGAGATGGATCATATATCTATTTCTAGTCGATGACGTTAGCAATGTCAACAAGCATTTTTGGCGCCGTTGCTGGGGAAAGATAGTCTATAGCCTAGAAAAAAATAAATTTAGTAATAGCATGCATGCATCTCTCACACGTAATGTATCGAGAACCCAAATTATCATTGCTTAAACAGGCTTACCCTTGTTCTTTCACTTTTGTCTATCTGATTTCAGGGTAATGTATGAATAAGAATCTTCCAGACAACTTCGTTTCAGATCCAGAGAAAATCCTAAGGAAGGCAAGGCCAAAGCCCTAGTCTCGGCCCACGACCTCTGCCTTGGGAGATTCAATAGTACGAAGCTTAACACCCAAGTTTAAAGTAATGGCAAACAAGACCCTTCGCGAGTACTCTGCACCGACCCCGGACAGCATTCATACTGGTCCGGCAGTCGCTGTGGGAGACATAGCTTTTGAGCTCAAGCCTGCACTGATTAACATGGTACAAGCTAGCCAATTTTGTGGAAAAGCTCATGAAGATACCAGCGCACACCTTCAACATTTCTTGGAGATATGTGGCACCTTCACGATCAAAGATGTGCCAAGTGATGCAATCCTACTTCGCTTATTCCCATTCTCACTCTTGGGGCGAGCAAAGCAATGGTTTTACTCCAACAAAGACAAACTTACAACTTGGACACTGTGTTCTACTGCCTTTCTGGCAAAGTTCTTTCCTATAGGCAAAACCAATGCCTTATGGGGGAAAATTTCAAGTTTCCAGCAGCAACATGACGAATCTGTTCCTGAAGCGTGGGAACGCTTCCAATACTACATCTCAGAATGCCCACACCACGGAATGGAGAATTGGTTGCTCATGCAGACCTTCTACCACGGACTCACTACCAACACCTGTGAAATGATGGATGCTGCAGCTAGAGGTGCTTTCCAGTCCCTTACACTTACTCAAGCCACTAACCTTGTGGAAAAGATGGCGTCCAATCAAGCTTGGAATGAGGAACGTCAACCCCGCAAGAGAGAAAGAGGAATGCACCAGCTCAAGGAGGTAGACATGCTGTCTGCCAAAATGGACTTAATCATGAAAAGGCTTGAAGACAAAGCCCTTGAGAAGAAGGAAGTCATGCAACTCTTCGAATCTCGCATGACCTGTGAAGAGTGTGGAAACACTGGACACTCGGGTAGTCAATGCCCTCAGCTGGAGGAGGACGTGAACTACATCAACAACAACAACCAATATCATCCCCAGCAAAATCAAGGATGGACCCAGCAGAGGCCCAACTACCCAGGCAACTATCAAGGTAATAACTCTTCTAATAATTTTCCACCTTTAAGAGAGTTAGTCCAAAACCAGGGTAGGATTATGGATAATCTATCTAAGAAGTTAGCGTCCAATGATAAAATATTAGAAACTATTAGTAATAAAATGGAAAGCTTTTCTTCTGCCATTATGAACCAGCATAATTTTAATAAAATGATAGAATCTCAGATATCTCAGCTGGCATCATCTGTTCCCATGGCTAACCCAGGTAAGATTCTGGGCTAGCCAGAAGAATTAGAATCTGCAAATCTTGTCAATATCTATTATGCAGGTCTATGCTCTAATAAGACAGAAGAAGGCCCAAAGTGGACTGACTAGGACATGCCCGCTAAGAGAGGAGATCCAGGGAGGCCCGTCATCACCATCACTATTGGAGCCTACACTTTCGAGAATGCACTTTGTGACTTTGGGTCTAGCGTCAACATAATGCCCAAGGTAATATATGAGAAAATCAATGGTTCACCCTTATTGTACACAACCATGTGCTTGCAGCTTGCAGACTTGTAACTATGCTACCCTGAGGGCATCCTAGACGACATATGTCTGGGGGTAGGAAGCTCCTACGTAGCTGCCGACTTCGCTGTTGTCGAGACTGGGGGAAGTGAGAATGCCCCAATCATTTTGGGATGTCCTTTCCTTGCCATAGTCAAAGCCATCATCTACGCCGACACCGTGAAGATCGTCTTCACCATCAACGGGAAGAGGGAGAGATTCAGTTTCAAGAACAAGGTCCTAAGAACTCCTGCACACCCCCAATACCCTTACCCTCAAGAGTACAAGCCAGCCGTCGAGAAGAAAAGGAGAAATAGAAGGAGGAACAAGAAGACCAATCAACCTCAACCACATGTGGATGAAGTTGGGATGATCAACAAGATTCAATCAGAAAGCGAGAACCTGTTTCCTTCACCACTGCTGCCAAAGCTAGACGACCCTGGAGTGCCATCAATCCACTGCTCCATCAATCAATGGAACTTCCAGCGAGTTGACTGCGACACGAGATCGGGCATCAACTTAATGTCTAAGGTAACTTATGAATTAATATACGGTAACCTGCCTTTGTATTCCACCTATATAACGCTGCAGATGGCGGATCAATCACACCGATTCTCGGAGGGAATTGCACGAGATGTACCTGTTAAGATAAAGGACCACTATGTCCTAACTGACTTTGTAGTCATCGACATGGGAGATGAAGAGCAAGATCCTCCCATAGTACTTGGGAGACCGTTCCTGAACACCACAAGAGCGATCATCTACATCAGGACGTGCGAAATCCACTTCCAGTTCAAAGCTGAGAAGGTACGCTGCTACATTAATACTTATACTGACTCTGAGCAGCCCAAGAAGAACAAGACGCGAAGACGCCTTCAGAAATTGCAACGCAAGCTGAACACGAAGTTGACGGACATCAAGAATGTTGAAGAAGAGATTAAAGAGAAGTCCGCTCAACTCCTACCAGTCAAGAACTCTGGACCGGTTACCCCAGAAAGGTCTCCACCGAAGAAACAAGTTCGGAGGAAGAAAGACAAGAGTACACCTTCGGAACACCAACCACTACCCGCGTCACCAATTGATCAATCATCAGCTACCGCATCTACGCCACTCGTTGAGATCATTGAAAGCACCATACCAGACACGACATTCCGACGAGGTGTCATAGATGAAAGCACGCAATGGGAGTAAGTACTCGAAATTCTCGCCGAGAGGTTACTCGGTATTTATTTATTTTCTGCACTGCATATTTAAATTAGCATATTTCCTTTAGCATATTTACTTACCTATACCTGCATTAGAAAAAGACCATAAATATGTTTTATGCATTTGCATCTATTCCTTAAGGCCCCATGTACTCCGTACCGTGGTGGCATAAAAAATAAATATTGCATTCACATGTTTTTGCTTTAGCATCCTTTTTGCATATAAAAATTTACAAAAAGAAGTGGGCACATGAAGGCTCTCAACATAATCCTAGAATTTGTTCCTTCGGGTATGTGCGAGATTAATATTTACAGGGAGAAATTAAGGAAGACCAGAAGGCAAACAAGTTCCAAGGATGAATCAAGGACTACTTCAAGATCCAGCTTGGGGGAGAGCACCCCCAGTTATCACGATAAGTATCGTTATCCTATGTTTTTAATATTAGCTAGTTATATGTTTGCCTAGAGTTAAAGAGTTTTAGTTAAAGTCTTAGTGTGAATAAATGCTAGAGTCTGCTAGTTGGCTTTTCTCTTTAATAATGATCTTGATAATTTATTCTTGGAAATGATGAATAGTTCCTCCGTCGTAATTCCTCTTCAATACTTAGTTTTCAGACCTAGATTCTCCTAAAGCTTTAAATGCTTAATTTGCTCTAAACCCAAAACCAAGTACATGCTTAATCTGAGTCTGGGCTTTGAAAGATGATTCATGAAAAGTTGAGCTGTTGTTTATCATATTCCTAGAGATGCTTGATTCCTGGTTTTCCTTTTAAAATCAAGAAAAATCTTACATGATGAGTTCCTGTGTTTATGATCCATGAGAGCTTGTCATACACATCAAGATCATTCCACTCCACCAATTATGCTGCTTCTAACCTGGAAGTACGCATTATTCATCAAGCCACAAGCCATGTTATAAAATAGCTCATGCAACTCTTGGATATGTCTCTCTCAATATGTCAAAAAGATAATGGGGCTACATTCGAAAAAAAAGAAGAGAAAAGAGAGATGAGAGAGGGAGAGAAAAGGACAAGTGTCATACAAGGCGAGAAGGGCCTACCTCTCTAAAATAAATTTAGAGATGAATAATGGACACAAGTCCGAGGGCGAGAAGAGCCCACATCTCTAAGGAGAGAGAAAAATGGACAAAAGTCCGGGGCGAGTAGAGCCCACCTCTCCAAGAATGGAAAGCCCAGATCTTAAATCTTAGAAAGAGAGATGTAGTCCAAGAGCTTGAGAAAAAGAAAAGATATTAGAAAAAGGCTAAAGGTGTACCACCTTTCACCCTCATCCATTCACACTATTATCCCACCATACATATCTTGTCAAGTATGACTCCATACTTGAGAGGGTCATACACAGGATCTCTGAGTTTTATTTGAAAAATTCTGCAAAAACCCCAGGATGATAGTTGATCAAAGAATTTGAGATATACTGCTTGACTTGATTGTTCTGTCTTTTAATTGCTTAAGATTTATGAAAAGGCTACGCACCATGGTTAAAGGTAAGATGGAGCAATTTTGTTGAGGAGAATTTATTTTTGAAAACCATAGTACTTTTGAGGCGTGAAAGCGTTGTAGCAACTCCTAATCCTGTTATAGCACAGCTTTGCTAGGGACTAGGAAAGGGTAAGCTTGGGGGAGTTTGTTGACACATCTTATCCTATATATTTATAAGTCAACCAAACATGAGAAAAGGGCATAATTGTTAATACCAAAGTAGAATAGGGTGTCACTAACAGTTTTCCTGGAGTTTAGGAGAATTCTATGTCTTGCAGGGATTAATCAGAAAAATAGGAAAAAGGAACACTTCTAGAAGACTCCAGAAGACTCCGTAACTCAACGTGACTTGGCATCCAAGAAAGAAGCATCTAGAAGGGGCAAGGACCCACCGAGCCGAAGCAGACCCCGAGGGGGGCCCACCCCAGGCCGGTCGGCCTGGTGGTGGGGCCGGTCGGCCCCCCCGGGTGCCACCTCAGCCCTACTTCCGGAAGGTTCTTCCACCGCCTATGAGGATCAATCTAAACCGTATGTTAGGTCGGTTTGATCGTACGGCGCATGGTACCCCCTCAGGACTATATAAGCAGCCCCCTTGACCCCCTGGAGAGGAGGATCAGACCAGAGGAATCCCAGATCAAGTCATCAAGTCAGAGATACTACGCGCTAGAAACACCATATAGAGAGAGTAGCTAACTAGTCTAGATCTAGGGGGAGGCAAGGTGCCTACTTGGCTCCTGATCGTCTAGCAGCTGGTCGAGATACTGATCTAGCTTCGCTCTTGTAAGTTCTTGTACATTTGCTGTAGAGACATATGTTCTTATCAATGATTATATTCGAGATTATATGATTTGGTGTTTATTATGATTACATGTTTAGCATAGTTGATTTGCCTTTATGTTAGTGTATGGAGTCGTATAGCCCTCACCTAGATCATCTGTTAACATGGGTGAGTGGTAAAGATAGTGTAAGTGTGGTACTTATACTGTATTTACCTACGATTGCACCCTACATGCCGGGTCGTGTGGTAGATCGTGGTGGTGACAGCACTATTGAGTCCTTTGCAATCCACTCCCCCCCCGTGTGTAGGACTAGTGGAGCCTTGTACTATTTGGGTTGTTTCAAGTTTCGACCTTGATCCTCCTGGGTAGTTGAGAGACATAGGTACCCATGGGTCCCCACCGGCCAGGGTCCCAGGGGCCCTGACAAGTGGACCCGACCTTCCAGAAGACCCGCCGACCTTACAAGTGGGCCCAGCAACCTTATCCACACCTCCGAAGACCGCGGGAGACCTGATCAGGATCCCGGAAGACCCGCAATGCTTGGCGTGCAAGTCAAGGACTCTAGGACCTGGCACGCCGCCGCCTGTAGCTCCGAGTATGACGAGATACTCCTTGTAATCCGGGAGATAAGCCTCCCACAGTTGTAACCGACCCCGACACGGGTCAACCGACCTGCGCATGCAAACCCTAGCCCGTCCCCCCATATAAGGCGGCCTAGGGCTCCATGCACAGGGACAACTTATCCTCGCATAATCCACTACCAAACTGGACGTAGGGTTTTACTCTCCGGAGGCCTGAACTAGTATAAACCCTTGTCTCCGTGTTCCTCGCCGCCATACTCGCCTAGTTCCGTGTGCATCCCGTGCATAACCACCTACGCTCTTAGGTCCCGATCCTCCATTAACCTGCAAACCTCTAGGGTAACCCCCTAGCGGATCTGTCCAGGTCTCACCCCCTTACAGTTGGCGCGCCAGGTAGGGGCGATCGGGAACTCGCTGTGCAGCATGGTGGCCCAATCTGGCGTCGTCTTCCCGGTGAGCATGGTGGCCTTCCTCGCCGACCCCGTGGAGATCTGCTTTGGATCCTTCATGGCGACCTCTCCTGCTCCGGCAGCCACGACTCCTCCAGCGACCCCCGAGAAGGTCGTCACGGTGTTCGCCGCCGTCTCTGTTCCCGATCTAGTATCAGAGACCCACCCACACAGACCCTGTGACCTTGTCCAGGGGATGGAAAGTGTCATCGGCTCGATGAGGGAAACCTTGGAGATCTGCGAATGAGCCCAGCGCTCGGCGCAGACTACGCTACGCCACGACACGTTCCCCTTCGGCCTGAAGTCAGCGCCCGGCCTTCGCCTGACCCAACTCTCCACGCCTCCCCAGATCCAATCTAGGCGGCGACCTCCACGTGACTCAAGGCCTGCGCCTCGCGCCTGTCGTGACCCTCTCGACGTACCCTGCACTTATCACAAGGGTGCGAAGCATACCCTCCGCGGGTGCTACCTGCCGAAGAAGAACGACAACGAGCTCCGTCGCCGAGCTAAGCGACCTACCCAGTCTCCGGACCGCGGGGAGTTCCAGAAGGTCCGGGTTCACATCTCCCCCAACGACTCGGAGATCGTCTTCCGACAGGTGATGGTGGTCTCAGAGAACGAGCCACCACGCGTAGGTGCGACCGACTCCCAGGAAGCGGCCCGCATCCAAGCCAACGCTCGCCGCGCTGAGCGACGTGCAGAGGAGCAGCGGCGCTTCTTGCCCTCTGCTCGAGACCTGCGCCTGGAGTTCGAGGAAGCTGGGATCCCGACCTTCAACAGCCCCCAGGCCAACCTGGGCGCGGTCATTACCCGACTCGAGCAAGTCTAGTCGCCTGAAGCTGAGCAGGCCCTCGCATACCTCCAGGTCGCCAACGCCCTGGTGGAAGAGAAGAGCGCGGCATCCAACTCCGCTGTGTCTTCATCAACACGCCACTCGCGTAGTCGATCCCATCGACCTGCACGCAGCCATCTCTCCCCCATTCGGGAGGAGGTCGCTCAGCATAACCCTGAGCAGCCCGCCAAGCAGCCCGCTGCTGCCCGCGACCTTCGCGTCAACCTCGACGCCAACAGGTGCGCTCGCAATGCCCGCACTGTCGTCGACCAACGCCACCGGGAGTGCGAGCTCTGCCGCCGCCTGGACTATGACCGCGAGCACGGTGCACCCGGGGGCGTTCACCGCATCATGGAGCGCGAGCTCCATGATCAACACGAGATCGAGAAACGGCGGCGTGCGAAGTACGACGCCGACCACGGCGACCCCGCCGTCATCCAGTACGACCGGGATCGGCAGCCACGTTCCCTGGTCGTCATCCTAGAGCGTAGCGTCCACTCTACACCCAGAGAGGCCGCCCCGGCTAGAGGCTCCGGTGAAGACCTTGCCCTCAACGCTTTCCCGGCGTTGGACGCCCGCTTCAAGAGGGTGGAGTACCCCGACAACTTCAAGCCCAACATCAAGCCATATGATGGGCGCTCCGACCCTAGCATCTGGCTGTGGACCTACTACGTCGCCGTCAAGGCGGCCGGTGGTAGTTTCGACCACATGACGGCCAACTTCCCGCTAGTCATGGGCAAGGCACCTTCGCTGTGGCTCAACAACCTTGAGCCCGGCTGCATCAAGACTTGGGCCGATCTGTCCCAGGCCTTCACTTCGAACTTCCAGGTGACCTATGATTGCCCTGGAAACGCCTTCAGCCTGGGACGGGTCGTGCAAAAGCCCAAGGAGCGGCTCCGCGACTACAACACCCGGTTCTTCGAGAACCGGAACGAGTGCGTCGGCGTTAGGGACGACCAGATCGTCGACAGCTACAAGAAGGGCATCAAAGACCGCAAGGTCTTCGAGAAGATCCATGAGGCTGGCCCGACCAACGTCAAGGAGCTCATGGTCATCATCGACAAGCTGATGGATATAGAAGACGCCCTCCAAAATCAGTTCGACGCTAATAACGCTGGTACATCTGGCACTGCAGCGGATAAACTCTGCAAGCGACCTTCCAAGGTCCTAGCGGCCGAAGGGCGATGAGGCTCGTCCTTCAACCAGGAGGAGTTCGACCTGGCACTCGACAACATCTACAGGTTCCACGAGGGGGCCACCCACACTCTCCGTGAGTGTTCCCAGTTCAAGAGGGCCTTCAGCGCCCCGACGGACCCCAAGCGACCCAGGAACGATGGCGGTCGCCGCGACAACCGCCCTTACAACAACAACTACCGCCGCGACGACCAGCGAGATCGGCGTGACAATCGTCGCGAGGAGCGATATGATGATCGCCGCGAGCCACCTCGCAGCGACCCACCTAGGCTCTTAGGTCCCGATCCTCCATTAACCTACAAACCTCCAGCTACTCCTCACGACGAGACGAACCTGCCCCCTCCACCGGTGTCGGGCAACCCCAATGGGCCTTTCCAGGCCGCAACCCGTGCGATCAACAAGATCGTCGGCGGAATCAAGTCCAGCGCGAGCAGAAGGCGCTACAGGAAGGACAAGCGTGATGTCCACCTCGTCCACACTCAGCCAATCGTGCCCCTGCGTTGGTCTGAGTAGGCGATTACGTTCTCCAGGGAGGATCACTGGGTCCACATCCCAGATCCCGGGTCCTATCCGCTCGTCGTCGAGCCCACAGTGGACGGGGCCCTGCTCTCCCAGACCCTGGTCGACGGAGGCAGCGGGCTCAACATCATCTTTGTTGAGACCCTCAAGAAGATGGGCTTCGACTTCGACAAGATGACGGAGTGCGACGAGCCCTTCTACGACATCATCCCTGGGAAGGCGGCCTACCCCCTGGGTCGGGTTTCCCTCCCTGTAACTTTTGGTACAGAGGCGAACTTCCGCATGAAATACCTCAACTTCGAGGTCGCCAACTTCAAGTCCTCCTACCACGTGATCCTAGGTCGCCCGATGCTGGCCAGATTCATGGCCATCCCGCACTACACCTATCTGGTGTTGAAGATGCCGGCTCCACATGGGGTCCTCTCCGTCAAGGGGGACCTCATCATCTCCTTCAGGTGCAACACAGAGGCCCTCGACCTCGCTGCGACCTCCGCCGCTGCCGACGCCTCCGCAGTCCTGGTCGCGGGGGCCAACAAAGTCGACCCTATCGACCAATCTGTCCCAGAGCAGAAGCGCACCGAGACCGCGTTAGACGCGGCTCCCTCGACGAAGAAGGTCTGTCTCGGCCTCGCCGACCCAGAGAAGATGGTGGTGATTGGCGACGGGCTCGACCCCAAATAGAACTCGTGCTCTTTTTTTTGAGTATAATAGGAACTCGTGCTCACCAGCTTCCTCCGGGATAATGCTGACATATTCGCATGGAGTCCATCGGATATGCCAGGTGTCCCTAGGGAGATGGCTGAGCACGCCTTGGATGTAAGCAAGACGGCCAAGCCTGTCAAGCAGAAGCTTCGCCGCTTTGCGAAAGGTCGCAAGGACGTCATTAGGGTAGAGCTAATAAAGCTCCTAACTACCGGATTTATCCGAGAGTGTAAAAACCCGGTTTCGCTCGCCAACCCGGTTCTTGTACCAAAGAAAACCGGTCAATGGAGAATGTGTATCGACTACACCAATCTCAACAGGCACTGCCCTAAAGCCCCTTCCCTCTTTCGCGCATCGACCAGGTCGTGGACTCCACGGCCGGAAGTGTCCTCCTCTGCTTTCTCGACTGCTACTCAGGGTATCACCAGATAGCCCTGAAGGTCTCTGACCAAGACAAGACGGCGTTCATAACACCCCATGGCATCTACTGCTACACGGCCATGACCTTCGGCCTCAAGAACGCTGGAGCGACCTACTAGATGGCCATCCAGAAGTGTCTGGCCAGCCAGATCAACAAGAACGTAGAAGCCTACGTCGACGACGTGGTCGTCAAGACCACCCACAAGGATAAGCTCATAGCTGACCTCGCGAGACCTTCACCAACCTCCGCGTCTACCGTTGGAAACATAATCTAGAGAAGTGTGTCTTCGGTGTCCCATCTGGCAAGCTCCTAGGCTTCATGGTCAGCAACCGGGGCATCGAGGCCAATCCCACCAAGGTGGATGCCATCCTCAGGATGAAGCGACCGACAGGCAAGAAAGACGTCATGAAGTTCACCGGCATGATGGCGGCCTTAGGCCGATTCATTAGCAAACTTGGAGAAAAGGGCCCTTCTTCAAGCTGCTAAAAAAGGCGGACAAGTTCGCCTGGACCGAGGAGGCGGACCAAGCCCTTGAGAAACTCAAGACCTTCCTCACGACACCCCCGATGATGGTGCCCCCGACGCCTAAGGAGCCGTTACTGCTCTACATCTCGGCGACCACCCTGGTGGTTAGCACCGTTCTGGTGGCTGAGCGGCCTGAAGAGGGGCGACCTTACCCTGTCTAGCCACCAATCTACTACGTCAGCGAAGTCCTATCTAACAGCAAGACCAGGTACAGCCAGTCCCAGAAGATGCTCTACGCTCTACTCATGACCTCCCGCAAACTCCGGCATTACTTCCAATCGCACAAGATCAAGGTCGTCTCGGCCTACCCCCTTGGCGAGATCCTGCGGAGCCGCGACACCACTGGGCGCATCGTCAAGTGGTCCATCGAGATGGGAGAGTTCGACCTAGAGTTCTACCCTAGGCAGGCCATCAAGTCCCAGGTCATTGCAGACTTCGTCTTGGAGTGGACAGAGATCCAGCAGCCTCCCCCGTTGGAGCGACCTGAGCACTGGAAAATGTACTTCAATGGTTCCCTGAACCTTGAAGGAGCCGGTGCAGGCGTCCTATTCATCTCCCCCCAGGGCGACTACCTAAAGTACGTCCTGCAGATCCACTACAAGGCGTCCAACAACGGCGCCGAGTACGAGGCCCTCATCCACGAGCTACGCATAGTTGTCTCCCTCGGGATCAAGCGCCTCATGGCCTACGGCGATTCCAAGGTCGTCATCGACCAAGTCAGCAAAGACTCCGAAGCCAGAAAGGACACGATGGATGCCTACTGTGCCGAGGTGCGCAAGCTCGAGCGTCACTTTGAAGGGCTCGAGTTCCACCACGTCTGCCGCAACAACAACGTCGCGGCTGATGTCCTCTCCAAGCTCGGCTCAAAGCGAGCAATGGTGCCGGCCGGTGTGTTCGTTCAAGACCTGCGCAAGCCGTCCATCAAGCTCATCCCCGACCCATAGTCGGTTGATGATGATGTGACCTCGCCTGAAGGTCGCGAGATCCTCATGATCGATGCAGAAGAAGATTGGCGCCTTGACTTCATCGCCTTCCTCCTCGAACATCGAGTGCCCGAGGATAAGGCGGAGCGTGAAAAGATCACGAGGCACAGTGCCAACTATGTCATCGTCGGCAAGGAACTCTACCGAAGGTCCGCCTCCACCGGGGTTCTCATGAAGTGCATCCTTCGATCCGAGGGCCTCAGGCTCTTGGAAGAGATCCACGGTGGCGAGTGCGGCAACCATGCCACTTCCTCCAACCTTGTGGGCAAGGCCTTTAGATCTGGCTTCTACTGGCCCACGACCATGGCCGATGCCCAGGAACTTGTGCGTCGATGCAAGGGTTGTCAGTTCTTTGCTAGGCAGCAGCACATCCCGGCTCAGGCCCTGAGGACTATCCCTCCGTCGTGGCCCTTCGCAGTTTGGGGTCTCGACTCTGTGGGACCATTCAAGACCGCCCCTGGCGTCTACAAGCACATCATCGTGGCGGTGGATAAGTTCACCAAGTGGATCGAGGTTCGTCCCGTATCCAGCGTCACATCGAAAGAGGCGGCTAGATTCATCGAGGAGATCACCCACTACTTTGGGGTGCCAAACAGGATCGTCACCGACCTTGGCACGGCCTTCACAGGAGCCAAATTCTGGGACTTCTGTCAAGACAGCATGATCGACGTATACTACTCCTCGGTGGCGCACCCACGGTGCAATGGCCAGGTCGAGCGTGCCAACGGCATGGTCTTACAGGCCATCAAAGATCGCATCTTCGATGGCTCAGCACCTTACGCAACCAGGTGGCTCTCACAGCTTCCTCACGTCCTTTAGGGTCTCAGGACCCAGGTCAGCTCGGCTACAGGGTACTCACCCTTCTTTCTGGTCTACGGGTCAGAGGCCATCCTCCCCACCGATGTGGCCTTCGGTGCTCCTCGCATCCATAACTTCGATGAAGGAGAAGTAGAGCAAACACGTAGGCTCGACCTTGACAGCGTCGAGGAACATTGTGTGTCTGCGCTCATGCACCACACCCGCCACGAGCAGCAGCTACGTCGCTACCACGACTGCAACGTGCGGGAACTTTCCTTCAACGTGGGCGACCTAGTCTTGCGGTGGATCCAGAACACCAAGGACATGCACAAGCTCTCCGCGCCTTGGGAAGGCCCCTTCATAGTTAAGGAGGTCATTGGACCGGCGACCTATCGCCTCCAATGGGCTGATGGCCAGGGTCCCGAATCCCTGGAACATCGAGCACTTACGTCGCTTCTATCCTTAGGAGCTTTGTACCATAATAAAGCTATGTACTCTTTTCCTTTGTAATTCCATATATGAATATAAAGATTTCTCTTTCGACCTGCTTGCTCTCTGTTCACCCCTCCCCGTCGACACGCTCACGGGCTTGGCTTTATGCTCAGCCCTTCGCGCTCGGGGACTTGGCTTTAACCTTGGCCCTTCACGCTCGGGGGCTTGGCTTTGCCAACCTAAGGGTCGCTCGACCCGGGGTTTGTACCTTTTCTTTTCACTAGTGTTCCCTTACCACAGTTTCTTATGCATTTTATAAGTATTCCTAGGTCGTGGTGTTGCTTGACCTTGGGTCCCTGACCCCCTCCACGCGCCGGCTGCACATAAGCCTCCAACGTCGAGCCGTGTGGTCGGTAAGCCGTTCCTCCACTGAGTTGGGTTAGCGGAGGAAAAGGGGTCTCGCAACTTCGCTACCTTTGTGTTCTTATAAGGGGCGTACAAAGTCAAATAAGGGACCACACTAACTTAAAAACATTTCTTTCTCATTCATGCAAGGTTTATATTACACCAAAAGGGTCCACGACCCATTGTTACTAACAGTTTGCCACGTCCTAAGCTACATCTCCAGGTCTATCTTCTTCATAATTTCCCCTGCAGCGGCCTGGATATCTTCACTGCCCACCAGCCTGCCAAGGCGAGCTCCTCCTTGACCTTCTCAAGGTCGAATGATGGCTCGTGGTGCTTCACCGTGGCCAGTGTTGTAGCAGCAGCGAGCTTGCCGCTGTCCATCAGCAATGTCTTTATGCGACCTTCCGCGTCCTCCAACCGCACGACGAGCTCTTGTGGACCGTCCTCGACCTTAGGGGCATACACGTCTACAAGATACTCGGCGGCCTCCTTGAGGTCATCCAACTCCTTCTCAAGATCTGCAGTCATCTCTTGATGATCAATAAGGGTTTGAATTGCCCGGCCAAGGTCGATCTCTAGATCCCTGCACGTGCCAAATTCATATGCAGCTTTACAAGCAAAGTAAGACTCACTGGCGATGACCTCCTTGTGCTTCTCCTTGAGGATCTTCACCTGCTCCTTTGACTCCTTGAGGTCCTTCTTCAAGGCAGTCTCCCTCTTCTTGGCCTCTGCAAGTGCCAAGGTCAAGAACGGGTCACCATGACGTTTAAACATAAAAGACCAAAAGGGCGTCCCTTGACGTACCTGCGGCGGTGATCTTCAGATCGTCCTCCATTTCCTTCGCCTTCAGCTTTGCAGCTTCAAGCTCCCGCTTCAAGGCCTCAATAGCCCGGTCCTTCAAGATCGCCTCGTCCTTGAGGCTCCTTATTTCCTTCGCGGCCTCAGTCTTGTCCTGAAGCATGGCCTCCCACGTCGTGGCTAGCTCCGCTTGAAGCTTGGCACCCTCCATCAGCAGGTTCGCCCTCGCCTGCGAGCGTGCGGCAAGAGTCTGCTCCAACACATCAAGATCATCAAGTCAAAGGCACCTGAGCAAACTTAAGATATAGCCCCAAAGGTAACATCAGCTCACCATGAGCGTCCTGCCGATTGTCTTCGCCGCCTCCGTGATGGTCGCCTGTGCCGCCTTGAAGTCATCAAGGTCTTTGGCATCAGCCCAGACGTCATCCTCCCACAGGGTGCCGGTGTAGAGACACCGCTGCTGCTCGTCCTCCTCGCCTCCTCCTCCGGTACCGGCCACTTGCGTCTCCAGCAGGCTCGACTCGGGTCGGTCCAGCTGTCGCAGACCTTCCTCCTGCTGAGCGCTGTCCGCAGCGACCTTGGCCGCCTCTGACATTGCTCCCTTCACGGTCTCCGGGACCCCACTAGTGACGTCCCCGCCTAAGGTCGTCGGCGACTGCCCCACCGGCACCTTGTCAATCTTCCGCCCAAAGGCCTCTTGGCCTGAGGCGTTCTTGCTGCTCCCCGATGTAGCAGGAGTCCCCCTACCCAAGGTGTGCAAGTTCGTTAGCACCGACGTACCCAACCAGCATCAAAGATGAAGAATAGCATAAAATCAAGCTCAGTAACATACCCGCCACTTGTCTTCAACTTAAACGACATCGGCCTGGGCCGCGCCCGCCTTGGCTTCTTCTGCGACCCTTGGTCGCTCACGCCTGCCGCACTTGGCTTCGGCTGTTGCTTGCTTACAGCGCCGAGCGCGGTGGCATCTCCTCCCACGGCCGCTACGTTGCCCGATCCCGTGGTGACGTCGTGCGACCGCGCATCGTCCTGCTCCTCGAAGACGACCTCGACGGTGCTAGTTGTTGCCGTCTCCGATGAGGCAGTGGTGTCCTTCCTCTTCTTCTTCTCCGCCTCAATGGTGGCGGAGATAATCTTGACGCCCTTGTGCGCCGGGATCTTAGCGGTGGCCTGCCGCGTGCGACGAGTCATTGGCGCGGAGCTCGTCACGGGCGGATCCTCCCACCGACGAGTCGGAGAGGTAGTTCTCCAATAACTCCGGCGACGGAGCCTGCACGTCCTCCGCCGCCCGGACCTAGAAGCTACGCTCGCCCTCGTCGGCGAGGGGAGCTGGGCTCCAAAACAAGCCTTCACGACCCTGCAAACAGGCGACCCTCGTCTCAGAAACAGGGAAAGGCAGACTCAAGGAAATCAAAGGAATCAAGGTCGATCAGCGACATACCACGTCGGCGGGCCGTGTGAGGGAGAATGCCTTGGGGCACGTTCGGTTCCGGATCACCCCATTGAAGAGCTCCCTCACTCGCGCCACCATCTCCTGCTTGGAGACTTTGCGCTGCTATACGCGGGTTGGGTCGGTTTGACCCCAGTACTCGTAGGCTGGGTGCACCCGATCCTGGATCAGTTGCAGCAGCCTCCGGCTGAAATTGATGGCCACCGCGCCGCCTGTCAGCCCTTCTTCCTTCCTCGTCTTGAGGTCCTCCAGCAGCGGCTTGATGGCGTCCATCTCCCGCGACGTGAGCTGGTTGGTCCACTCCGGCACCGGGACCGGCGCAAGCCCCGACCTAGTGGCCAGCGCCGGCTTCGGGTTATCGATGTAGAACCACCCTCGCCTCCAGCCTTGGGTGTTGTCCGGTAGCTCCATGTCGATGTACACCGTCTTCATGTGACGGCGTAGCATGAAGCTGACGGCCCCGACGACGCCATTCTTCCCCGTCTTCTTCACCTCGAAGAAATACCACCACAAGTCGAAATGTGGTGGTATCCCCAAGTACGCCTCGCATAGGTGGATGAATGAGGATACAGTGGTGATGGCATTGGGGACGAGATGCACCAGGTCGATGCGGTAGAAGTGGAGCAGCCCGCGGAAGAAGTCGCCCGCCGGGACATGAAATCCGCGCTCGACGTGCGTGACGAAGGCGACGGTCTCCCTGGTCCCCTCAGAGGGGAAGTCTTCACCGACGGCTGGCCTCCAGCTCACCTGCTCCTTGGGCTTCAGCAGCTCGCGCTCCACCAGGCTCTTCAGCTGCGCCTCCGTCACCGTCGAGGACTCCCAAAACTTCTCCGGCAGCGGCGCAAGCTCTGGGGCCATTTCTTCTTCTTCGAAGCCCGTGGATCTAGCTCTAAACACCACCAGAGATTTCTGGCAAATGCGGCGGCACTGGGCGCGATGGATCTAGGCACGGTGGCGCTGGCGAATCTGTGCGCTAAAGGTCTTGGCTACGGAATCGAAACCCCTAGCTGTTGCGGGGAATGGAAGAGAGTGGGGTCCTCGGCCCTTCACTCGGCCTTTTATAACTGGGCCGCATCAGTGCGTTGGGCCGTGGCGCCCCTAAACGTCCCTTCGGATTCGGTGATATTCCGGGCGACCCAATAGATACTTCGACCAACGGCTCTTTCGGCATAACAGCTCTAGGCAGTAACGATTCGTACCGTGCGGGAATCCATGCCCGTTGGCCTTTCGCTCAACGGTTCGATGACCATGGACTCGTTATGCCATACATCAGGCCCCTTACCCACTATTTTCTTCAAGGTCTCCTGGCCGCTGGTGACCTCCGGGTCCATGATAACACCTTCACAAGGTTGACAGGTACTACCGCTTGGTAGGTCGCCTCAGCTCTCTCTGATTGGGTTCGCACCCCTGGCTCCTAGGTCCTGTTACCTGCTGGATCGCCTTAGCCTCTATGGCTGGTTTTGCACCAACAGCCCCGTGCTTAAAGGCTCCACTGCCCGTTGGTGGCCTCCGGGTCAAGTAGCACCTCCTTGAGGTCGCTAAGGTCCTACTACCTATTACATTGCCTTAAATGGCTATATCGACGGCCCCATGCTTAATGGCTCCACTGCCCGTTGGCGACCTCTTGGTCAAGTAGCACCTCCCTGAGGTCGCTAAGGCCCTGCTGCCTTCTGGGTCATGTAGACCTAGAGTTTCCAGGCTGACTACCAGTGTTGTGTCACTACACAACAGCCGTGTCGACCCAGGTCGACACGGGCTCCTTGTCTCTACGAAAGGCCTCTCGTAGGTCGGCGTGCTATTACAGCCCTGCCGGGACCTTGGTATTTGTACCATTGCAGCCTGGGCGCCCTCATAACCATCAAAATCATGATATTCTTCATGTAAAACTATAATTACAGCTTCATAAGCTACAAGGAGTTTGGTCCTTGGCCAAATTACAAGATACAAAGAACTTCAAGGTCCTGAATCACCTTCCAAAATGCTTACGATTCAATCTACACTAATAAGGCTTGTCACAAGCTTTCTTCTGGCTTCAGGACCTACTCGACGACCTCTACAACTACTGTGGAGGCAGCTACCACACAGCCACCTCTATTCGCGTACCAACCGGTCACCTGCAGCGCCCAGCATCAAGTATACAAACACGTTATCTATACAAGTTGTAAATTTCAACTTCTGTGTAGGAGAGTATAGGCAAAAAAAAAATAAAGTTCCTACTGGGTTTTGAACCTGGGCAGCATAGCTCGGGGATAATCACATCTGCCATTAGTCCACTAATTATTTGTTGATTTTGGTTGTCAATACTTTGTTATCCCATATTTTTGTGCTTTAATGGGCCAAACCCGTGTCATGTGGGCCTAAACCCGCGAGATTTCCCCATTAGTCTCATTGGGTCCCACCTGTTGGTGCCCAGATTCTGATGTGTTCTTGAGTTCTTCATGGACCTACTTCACTTGATTCTATGATTTGTAATCATAACTACAAACTTGTTTAGATTTCACAAATTATGTCCAAATCAGGAAAATTTTTTCCTACATTCTTAGAAAACAATAATCAAGCTCATGGTGTCCACTACATCTCATGTGAGTATGTTTCAACAATAATAATTTTGAAATTAAACAATTCAAAACAAGAATCAAGATTTTGAAACACTAAATGAAGTCAAGTTAAAAAGTGATGAATACCAAAGTTTTATAACTTGTCAAGATCAACAATCTTTATTTAGGTTGGTTTTTCATTTGACAAAGTGGTCCTACACATTGTTCATTAATCCTAGGTTCACTCACATAGTTTAAGAAACTAGGTTGGAGACATGTCAATTTTGTACTACATCATAGTACCACTTCAAAAAATGACAAAATGACCTATATAAAGACTGTTCATCTCGATGAGCGATGAATCTTTGGTTTTCATCACTTTTCCATTTGACATCATCTAGTGTTTGAAAATCTTGATTCTAATTTGGAATTTTATAAATTTGAAAATAAAGTTGTTCAAACCCTTTCAAACGGATTAATGACTTAAATAAAGATTGTACATCTTTACGAGTTCTAAAATTTTGGTATTCATGATATTTTCGTTTGACATCATTTATGACCCTATTTACATTTTGAATTTGGGAAATTCCAAAATTAAATAGGGTCAAAGGGTCAAACTCGCGGGCCCCACCTTGGACAAACACGTTATCTGTACAAGTTGTAAATTTCAACTTCTGTGTTGGAGAGTATAGGCAAAAAAAATGTTCCTACTGGGTTTTGAACCTGGGAAGCATAGCTCGGGGATAATCACATCTGCCATTAGTCCACTAATTATTTGTTGATTTTGGTTGTCAATACTTTGTTATCCCATATTTTTGTGCTTTAATGGGCCAAACCCGTGTCATGTGGGCCTAAACCCGCGAGATTTCCCCATTAGTCTCATTGGGTCCCACCTGTTGGCGCCCAGATTCTGATGTGTTCTTGAGTTCTTCATGGACCTACTTCACTTGATTCTATGATTTGTAATCATAACTACAAACTTGTTTAGATTTCACAAATTATGTCCAAATCAGGAAAATTTTTTCCTACATTCTTAGAAAACAATAATCAAGCTCATGGTGTCCACTACATCTCATGTGAGTATGTTTCAACAATAATAATTTTGAAATTAAACAATTCAAAACAAGAATCAAGATTTTGAAACACTAAATGAAGTCAAGTTAAAAAGTGATGAATACCAAAGTTTCATAACTTGTCAAGGTCAACAATCTTTATTTAGGTTGGTTTTTCATTTGACAAAGTGGTACTACACATTGTTCATTAATCCTAGGTTCACTCACATAGTTTAAGAAACTAGGTTGGAGACATGTCAATTTTGTACTACATCATAGTACCACTTCTGAAAATGACATAATGATCTATATAAAGATTGTTCATCTCGATGAGCTATGAATCTTTGGTGTTCATCACTTTTCCATTTGACATCATCTAGTGTTTGAAAATCTTGATTCTAATTTCGAATTATATAATTTTGAAAATACAGTTGTCCAAACCCTTTCAAACGGTTTAATGACTAAAATAAAGATTGTACATCTTTACAAGTTCTACAAGTTTGGTATTCATGACATTTTCGTTTGACATCATTTACGACCCTATTTACATTTTGAATTTCCAAATTCAAAAATTTGTTTGTCCCACAACTCTGTGATTACGTGTCCTCCCTATGAAAGCGCAATTTTCTTAAACCTAATATACCCTGGGACCCCCCTAAATCAGCAACCTGATCTGGCGGCGGTTCTTCTCCATCTCCCATGACATCTCGCCTTCATCTTCTACCTCATCTTCGCCGGGGTGCACCGCCTCGCACATCCAATCCGCGCGTGACGAACAGTAATCACTCCATGGAAAAGGTCGCCGAGGCACACTACGAGGCGTCGAGGCTGCTGCAACTGCCGACGGAGCTGACGATTGACATCGTCTCCCGCATAGCTGCTCAGTTAGAGGACGCCCTGGCAGATCTCCGCAACCTGCACGCAACTTTCAAGGCAATGTGCGTGGCGTGCGGTGCCGCCACGGTCGGACGACGCCTAGCCCTGAAATGTGTCTTGCGGTGTCGATTCTACCTCGGCCCAAATTATCGCGCGACGCTCATCACCACACTGGCCACCATCGGCAACCCGGAGGCCTTGTTCCGCAGCGGGTTGTGCCTCGTATTAGGGAACCAGCGCGGCGTAATCATGTCGTGCCTCGACCAGCTAAGGCACGCCGCGGAGGTGGGCCACAAGGTATCGATGTACGCCCTCACCCTCCTCCTCTACAGGCCCAACAACGGTGAGGGCGACGACGATGAGGCCCGGCAGCTCCTGCGCTTGGTCGAGGGACCCGAAGAGGGGACGATAGTGCTTCCTTGGAAGAACTTGACTTGTACGAAACACCGCTCCAGGGTCATTTCGGCGACGTGGGACTTACGGTCGTCGGCGGCGGTTGCCGTGCCGGCGCTCGTACCTCGCCAGGACGTTCTTCAGTGTGCAGGTCACGGGTGTGGCAACCACGCAGGATGGCATGCTTGGTACTCGTGGCGTAGGTTCTGTAGCGAGGAGTGTAGTATCCGGAACGAGTGTGATTGGTTCTTTTTCACACTCAGGGAAGCGTTTAGTGGGATCTGATACAAGGTAAATAGTTTGTGGTTGCTGATATGTTTTGATTAATTTGTTACAGACATGATGCACCATAAAAGACATTCAAGATTTCAGTTAACATGTTTGCTTTCTTTCTTAACTGCTACTCATCAGGAATTCAGCTTACATCTAGAATTCTTATGTTCTGATACTTCAGCTGACTGCTAAAATTTCTTTCAGTTCACAGGAATTCAGTTATTAGGAATTCAATTGTTCTGACAGTTCGGTTAATGCTTTCTTTTTTTTAGGAAATTTATCTGGCACTGAGGAGATGGAGCTTGCGGAGAGGCTTTGGCATCATTTTAGGCAGAACTTTGAAGAAATTCAGCAAATACACTCGAAGGATGTCTCTGAAGTTGTGTCTTTGGTCAATGTGTCTCTCAACTTGTGTCCATGTGGAGCATGTTTTTGATGATCCTTAGTTGTTGTGGTGTCATCGTAGCTCGGGAAGCCTATGTGTAAACTCAGTTCTCATATACACTAGCTGTCAATCTTTAGTTGCTTACTTAATTTGTGTGATGCATGTTAGTCTGGTATGAAATATTCGTGAGGCATGTTATTCTGCTAAAGTTAGTGGAAAGATGATATTCAAAATTTACTTTGACCAAAAAAACTTCTCTATAAGTAATATACAACAACATGTGTCATGTTAAAGTGTTGGTAAATTTCAAAAAGATCTTGTGTCATCTTGTGCAGTTACATAGTAAACAAGTTAACTAGTATAACTTATATAAAACTATATTTATTAAACTTGATTAAGTTCAGCGCATTGTCTATCCAAAAGTATATAAAACTGAGTGGGACCCATACGTCAGCGGGACACACGAAAACGCACCCCTCAAATACGCCAAGCGTTCAGAAAATTTAGTAGCCAACGATTTGGAAAGTGGCGCCAGTTTTTCCATCGGAAATAGTTAAAAAATGGCAAAACTACCGCGCTACCATGACAGGGCCCACGTTGTTGTGAAACACCAGGTTATTACACTAGTAAGTCGTGCGTCTTTCCCTTCCTAATCCCCTCGCAAAACCAATCTACATCTCGGTCAGTTAGGGGTAGTCGACGACGACCAGCGCCACCGCCAAGCTGCTTCTCGCCTTACACGAGGATGTCGACGTCCAGCAAGGCGGCAAGGGGGACCCTTCCTCCTCTCAAGCGCTGCGCACACCTGCGTCGGCGATGCTACCTTCAATGTTCACACCAACCTCTGGTACGGCGACTGGTGAACCTCCCAGCATGTCCACCAGGGCTAGGGCGACGGCTGCACACTTTGGGTCACCTTCGTCCCAAAGAGCATCACAACGTTCGGCCGACGAAGAAGCAAGCGTCGACGGCCAAGATGTAGAAGATTGTTGGCGTTTCTTAACCTCAACGCTAGGCGCCGTAATAGCGTGAGCGTGTAAGAGACTCCCGGGTACACTGACGAGTGCGAACGAATCCGCAAGCACGCGGATACACCGTTGCAGCACTTCTCCCTCAGAGAATGAGTATTCCCGTCGGGTTTTGTTCCTAGGACAGAGGAGTAACTAGAGGGGGTCTATCCAAGGACACCAGCTACTGCTGGGATAGGTAGGGATATGAGAAGCACTTTCTTAAGGGACTTAACTCTCAAGATGGATCTGTCCGCTATTAGTCCTCCCCACCAGCCCATCCTAACTTTTTAGGGAGAGGCCAATGTACTGGCAACGGGGCCCAACTCCATACTGAAGGACCGAATAGGCGACCAGAGATGGGGGAGTGAATGGGAGCCGATAAAAATTCTTCCAGAAGGTCGAACTCAGCCTATACTCCGATTTTCACTCCGAGTACTCGCACACACCAAAGAAGCTCTAGACAAGGCACACACAAGCCCACAAGACCAAGAGACAAGCCTAGAAGCAAAGAACGGAAGCACAAGACAAGAACCAAAGGACTTAGCCAAATCTGTGAAGGCCAGGGCGGACGGTCCGCAAGGGTACGGCGGACAGTCCGTGCAGCTCGCGGACAGTCCGTGTAGACACGGCGGACAGTCTGCAATAGCACACTGAGCCTCCAGTAGCGCACCGAGGAAATTCGGACGGTCCGGGCAAGCACCGCGGACGGTCCGGCACCTCGCGGACAGTCCGGCCACCCCTGGCGGACAGTCTAGCCAAACTCGCTGGACACCCTAGACAAACCTCGAGCCACCCCAGACAAAAACCAAGCCCCACGGACAGTTTGCACACCTTACGCGGACAGTCCGTAAACACCCTGCAACAAAACCCTAGAGAAAAAAACGGATTGAAACGCAAACGCGCATGAACACGGATGAACACGTGACGAACTGGTGTCACGCGGACAGTCCGCACGCCGCTCGCGGACAGTGCGCCAGGCGCGGACAGAGCAGAAATAGCTCGACCCCGCGAGGTCAACTCTCCAAATCCATCACCGGATCTCCCAAACGGCAAAATCTCTTGAGATAAGATTTAGGGGAGATGATAAGCAACACAAGAGGAAGCTATGCCCCAAAAATCTCGACCTCTAACTCACTAAATCGCCGGGTATCGCGGATCACACGAACCACCACCAAGAACTCGGGCTCCGGCCAAAAACTCATGAATCGAAGGCTTTCCCCGGCGTTTGAGGGGTCAAGATCACACACAAAGATGCGCAAGGCTTCCACCCATGATCCCCTCAAAGAAATCCGAAGGAAAACGCCCTCAAATCCCTGAATCGAGTGAAGAACAAAACTCCCCAAAAATAGCCCGAAAATGACACGAAAATCACAGAGGACTAGGAGATCACCGCAACGCCGAATGCTTCCATACATCCAAAGGTCAGAGTCTGTACAAGAATCTAGCCTAAGGAAAGCAGAGGAAAAGGAAGCAGTTCATAGCAATTTACCGGAGGAGGAAAACCTAGAGTCCAAGCGAGAGACATGCCATCCACCTCTCCGCTATTTATACGAAGTCCATCGGAGGGAGGTAAATGACCACACTGCCCCTACAATTCAAATAGAAGATACAACCCCTCAGGGGTATTTTGGTCAAGTCTTCATCGAGCGGACACGCTTCCACCACGGCCTTGCTTAGCATCGATGAAAGCCCCGCGATCACGCCACGTGCCCCCCGCCTCAAAGCTTCCCGACGCTCCCGGATCACCGTCTTCGTCACATCTGTCCTCCGGACTTGGTTTTGAGGCCCAAACCAAGAAACCGTCCACCGATGGTTTTGTGGGCAAACCAACAAACCCCACGTGCAAGCTTCGGGCTCCATCCGCTACCTTACACCGGCCCATGTTCACGACTTCAGTCCGCTAGTCTTGCACCGCACGGCTCGCACTTGACCCCATCGGCCATCGGGTCCATCGAACCAAGTCTACTTGGCTCTCCATCACCCGGAGGCCGCCACAGCTAAGGCCTTTCGCGATTGTTCTTCACCTGCACCGACACGAGTCAAGCCACAACCTTTACCTGCACACTTAGCAAAGCATCAGTCCACACAACATTGTCAATCACTCATCACTAAGGAGCGACCCTCCACTCGTCCTCGGACACACCTGGTCCTCAATCTCCCCCTTGATGAGTGCATTGACAACACCCATAGTAACCATCATAGACAAAAAGAAAAGAAAACAACCACGTACACAAACCTCCAAGCAAGTGATCCAAAGCCAAAGAACAAGAGAAAAAATGATCACTCGCCAAACCAAGTCTCGGCCCCCTAAGGCAAGGGCAACGACTCAACATAGCTGAGACAAAAACAAAGCTCACAAGGAGCACATCACAAAGCACAAAACTCAGGAAAACCAAAGGAGCTCCCCATACACATATGCAAACTCCCCCTGAGCAAATGCAACCTCTTCTTCTCAATTTTTCTCCTCACATGCAACATCTCACAAATGCATAATAATTTTCTACAAAATCTCCCAAAGCACGAAAATTCTCCCCAAATGCATGTTAAAGCATATATACAATCTACTAAGCTTGTCAAATATACAAAGAGCACAACAAAATGCTACAAATGAGACATAGAGCAAGCAAAGTAGGCATGGTGTAGTTAGAACATTGCCATCAAGAAGGTAGAGACATATAAGCATGTGACATGGCCAAAAGCAATTTTAAGCAATTTTTACAAAGAAACATTTATCTCATGAGCAAGACCCTATCCATGGCAATTTGAGCACAAATATACTAGATCATCCAAAGTTTATACAAGATCACAAATTCTCATCACAAGATCATTATAAACGCCCACAAGCTACTCAAGTCATGTTAAAGCCACCGAGCCATGTGTCTACTTCTTGAAATGAGACTTCTCATGGTAGACAACATGCTACGGTTTAGCACCCAAGATATGAATATCAAAATCATAAAAACATGATTAGGAGCTCATTTTTCAAGCATAAGGCAATTCACACACCAATTTCATTTTCAAGTTTAAATATGGTACATGAAATGCCTTTGCGGCAAAAAGAAGCTTATGCTCCTCCCAAAGTGAACAAATGGGCTAAACATTTACAATGACAAAAGGTCTTTGACCCCAAGCAAGGAGAACATGATACTCAAGCACAAACTAAACATGATATATGCATTTGAGCACAAATTGTGCCTAGACAAGCATTTACTCATGAGAAAGGCAATTTTATCATTTTCACAAACATGAAGCTATCTCAACATAAATATATGGCAAAACCAGCAAGAGCATAGAATTCACATCACCATTTACCAAACAAGCACATATCTCACATATAGCACATCAGTGATCAATGTATATAAGAGAAGCTTTTCCTAGCACAAGTGATCCAAAGATGGCTATCCTACCAGGTTTTGTACAGAAAGTAAAATGCATGAAAGGAATGCAACAAAATGGAACATATATCACATATATACATGAGAAGCTCCAAGACCCAGCTAGAAAGGAAAGCACACCCCAAGTTCACCCCGCAAGTGAGTGAAAGTGACTTGGTCAAGTGGTTTAGTGAAAATGTCAGCTAGCTGATCTTGGGTAAGCACATAGGACAAAGATATGTTTCCCTTCTCAACATTGTCCCTCAGAAAGTGGTATCTTACTTCTATATGCTTCGTCTTGGAGTGAAGGACTGGGTTTTTGGCTACACTTATGGCACTAGTGCTGTCATAGAAAAGTGGAACCTGGGAGCACTCCTCACCAAAATCACTCATAGTGTAGGTCATCCAAAGCAGCTGGGAAAAACAACTAGCAGCAGCTACATACTCAGCCTCTGTAGTGGACTGGGCTACGCTGGATTGCTTGCGAGATGACCAAGAGACCAAAGAAGAACCAAGGAACTGGCAACACCCAGAGGTAGACTTGCGGTCCAATCGACACCCAGCAAAATCAGCATCGAGTACCCATGAAGTCTGAGTGTTGAGGAGACAGAGTACCAAAGACCAAACTCAGGAGTGTAGTTCAAGTACCTGAAAATCCGCTTGACGGCCTGCCGATGTGAAGTCCTCGGTGAAGCCTGAAAACGAGCGCACAGACACACACTGAACTGTATGTCCGGCCTCGTCGCCGTCAAGTAGAGGAGGGACCCGATCATGCTCTGGTACTCCTTCTGGTCCACGGGTTCATCGTCCTCGTCCGCATCCATAGCCGTAGTGGTACTCATCGGTGTAGTCAGCGGCTTGGAGTCGTTCATGCCAAACTTCTTCACCATGTCCCTGGTGTACTTCGCCTGATGTACAAACGTTTCGTCCTTGCTGTGCTTGATCTGGAGTCCTAGTAAAAACTGCAGCTCGCCCATCATGGACATCTCGAATTCCCTGCTCATGTCATCTACAAATCTGGCAATAAGATCATGAGAAGAGCCACCCAATGATTATGTCATCCATGTATATCTGAACAATCAAAAGGTCAGTCCCATGCTTAAGGAGAAACAGGGTCTTATCAACTGTGCCCATCAGAAACCCCTTACTCAGCAAAACGCCTCTCAACCTGCCATACCAAGCTATAGGTGCCTGTTTCAACCCATAAAGCGCTCTCTGGAGTTTGTATACACGGTGTGGGTATTTTTCACTCTCAAACCCCTGGGGTTGCCTCACATACACTTCTTCTTCTATCACCCCATTCAAGAAAGCAATCTTCATGTCCATTTGGTACAACTTGAACCCTTTAGCCACGGCAAAGGTTAGAAGGATCCAAATTGCCTCCAAAGGGGCCACAGGAGCAAATGTCTCCTCATAATCTATGCCCTCTTTCTGGTTGAACCCCTGAGCCACCAACCTCAACTAGTTTCTCACAACCATCCCATTCTCACCCTCTTTGTTCTTCCACATCCACTTGGTACCTATGGGACGACAATTTGGTGGTGGATCGACTAACACCCATACTTGGTTCCTCTCAAAATTCTCCAACTCCTCATGCATGGAATTCACCCAATTCTCGTCAGACAAAGCGTGTCGAATATCTTTGGGCTCAAACGACGCAACAAAAGCAGAGTGAGCGAAGTGAGAAGTATTCCTTGACCTCGACCGTGTAGTGCATTCATGAAGGTCACCTATGATCGTCGTCGGTGGGTGATCAATCTGTACACGCTGGGGAGCCTCTCGCCTGGACACAACCTCCCCTTTAGCAGCAGCCTCCACTCGAACAGCCACAGTCATAGTGCATGTAAGGGATGGTACATCCTCGATCGTCGTCGTAGTAGTGGAAGTAGCATGTACACGATCAGCCACTAGCGCATCACCACCATCATCGTCGTCGTCTCCATCTCCATCCTTCTCATCCTCAAAGATCCTCGCTCCAATCTCCTCGTCACCTGCACACTCAAAAGCGGAAGAGCTACATGGCTGTGTCTCGTCAAAGGTTACCTCGCAAGTCTCCATGATTCGGTTAGTATCAAGTCTCCATGAATCACATAACCAAGGAAAATACCATCCGAACATCTAGACTCAAACTTATCCAACTTCCCCTTCTTCAGAATGAAGCACTTGCAACCAAAAGCTCTAAAGTGACTCACCTTGGGTTGTCGCCCGTGCATCAGCTCATAAGAGGTCTTCTTCTTAAAGGCACGAAGGAAGATGCGATTTGAGACATAGCAAGCGGTATTGACCGCCTCGGCCCAGAAACGCCTAGGAGTCCTGTGCTCATCAAGCATCTTCCTGGCCATCTCACAAAGGGTCCGGTTCTTCCACTCCACTATGCCATTCTGGCAGGCGACGTATGGAGAAGAGTACTGATGATCGAGACCAAGATCACTGCAAAAGGTATCAAAATGAGAGTTTTTAAACTCCGTGCCATTGTCACTGCGTATAGCTCGAATGGCATACCATGTCTCTCATTCTTCAACCTCAAGATCAAGTCTCGAACAAAGCCAAATGTCTCGCTCTTATCCTCCAAAAAGAAAACCCAAGAGTACCTCGAAAAATCATCAACCACAACAAGAACATACCACTTCCCACCCGTAGAGCGAACACGAGCTGGCCCAACCAAATCCATGTGCAACAGCTCACAAGGTTGCTCGGTCATGACTGCAATTAGAGGGGCGTGAGAAGCAGCAACCATCTTTTCATGCCGACAAGAAGCACAAACCAAATCCTTCTCGAATTTCAACTTAGGCAATCCTCGGACAAGATCAAGACCACTCAAGCGGGAAAGCAACTCAAAGCTCAAGTGTCCCAACCTCCTATGCCATTTCCAAAGCTCGGCCGAAACGCCAGCAACAAAACATCGAGGAGGACCAACAGACTAGGAAAAATCGGCACGAAAGATTTGACCCTCGGGGACGATCATACAAACAAGATCGCCTCGAGAATCAAGCACACGAGAAGCGCCCAACTTAAAACGAACCTCGAAACCTTCATCCAGTAACTGAGATACTGACAACAGGTTAAAACCAAGTGACTTGACCTAAGCCACACTTCTTAAGGTTACCTTGCTACTCACCTTCACCATACCTTCAGCAAGCACTCGTCCTCTCCCATTGTCCCCGAAAGTGATGTACTCCCTCGTACTCACCGGGGTGAGGCTGGAGAACCACCCACGATCTCCGGTCATGTATCATGAGCAACCGGAGTCGATCAACCAAAAATCCTACAAGCCTCCCACCTGCAATCAAAAATGAGAACGAGAATGAGCAAGCGACTCAACACTGGGGTTAGTACCAAAGGAGTCAAACCAGTGTTGAGCCATTTGCTCAAAAGAAGGGTTAGCAAAGTCCATCCTACCAAAACCCCTAGGCGGAGCCCTCTCATGCATACCACCAAAGGACCTGTCACGTCTCACTTGAGGAGTATGTGCACCACAAGGGGGAAAACGTGGCCCGTAGTCCATCTGAGACCCAAAGCTGCGATCGTGCCTCCCAAACTCGTAAAGGTCATGAGAAGGAGCATGTTGAGCCAACTCATCACGCCCAAACCCAACACGCCTATCCCTCTGAGGAAACACACCTCCACCTCCACGAGTGGGAACCGACCGCACAAACACCTCACCCCTAGGTAGAGGTCCTCTACGAGGCTCAGGCACACCACGAGAAAGGTGGTACCTGTCCTTGTTTGCCATCTCCCTAGCAAACCTCTCATCTCTCTTCCTCCTGAAACAGAACTCATCCTTATGCCCATCCCTCCCACAATACTCACAATGGAAGCGGATCGGTTGTGGCTTAGGCGGTGGCTTTTCTGTGAGCTTCTCACCAAGTTTCTCTCCTGACTTCCCACCAAAGACACTCCCCTGGGTGCTCACAAACTTGATGGGTTTTTGATAGTTCTCAGACTTGTGGGGGAACACTGGTGGATCTGGTGTTGTGTCTAGCTTGTTTCTGAGGTGGTTTGGCTTGGGTGCAAATTTTTTCATCGGTGTGGTATGTGGTGAAATAGGGATCTCTCCAACTTTCTCTTCTCCCTCACCACTCTTCTCACCACACTTGTCAGCCCCCAATGCCTGACCATCAAACCTCTTGAACTGAGCCAACATCAAACTCAATTGTGGCTCATGCCCCGACAACCACCCCATCATTTTTCTCAATTCATCATTTTCATCCTGCAGACGATCAACATAGTGTGCAAGTTCCATGTTTTTCAAAGCATGCATTTCACAGGTAGAGCATGATGTAGGAAGAGGAGCTTTCAATACCGCCTCAAGAGAAACTATTCTAGTGTGAGATTCATCTAGCCTAGCATGCTACACACGACATGAAGTACAAGCACCTAACAAAGCTAGACTAGATTTCAATTCATCACACTCAATCCTAATCACATCTAGTTCCTCAAGAGTAGAGCCATGATTCTCCTTGAGAGCAGTCAAATCAGTAAGAAAAACAGTGCAATCACCATAGTCAATCTCATCAGACACAACAGGAGCAGATTTCAAAGAGCCTATCTCATTTCTAACATCCATAAGCAAGGACTCAAGCTCAACTATCTTATCCTTAGCATCACCCAATAAAGACCTAAATTCCCTCTTCTCCTTGTTGGTCTTCCTAAGCACATCGTCACAGTTATCAAGCAACTCATTGAGCCTAGCATTCCCCTCTAGCAAGAAGTTGGGATCATGTCGTACCTCTTCCTCGGCGTCGGAGTTCGAATCCGAGCTGTGCTTCCCACCATTCTTGGAGTGCGCCCTGCCGCAAAAGCCTCCTTGTGCGACGAAGCTGAGGCCGGTGAAGTTCTTGCCCGTGTGCCGCTTGTCCTTGCGCCGATCTTGCTCTTCCTCGCTGCTCGAGTCAGAAGAAGCATCGCTTGATGTGGAGTCGATGTCGCTCGCTCCGGCAACCATCGTTCAAGCTGTCTTCTTCTTGTAGCCGCCACTCTTCTTGGACCTTCTCTCGCCCTTGTCCTTGCGCTTGTCCTTGTAGTCGTTCCGGGAGCGGTGCTTATTGTAGTCATGCTTGGGCTTGCCCTTGTAGTCGTTCTTGATCTCCATGGCTTCAGGGCATTCTGTGATGAAGTGCTCGTGCTTCCCGCACCGATAGCACATCATCGAGCTCCGCCTTGCATTTTTGCGGTTCTCGTACATCCGCCCAAACCTCTTGCTCAACAAGGCGAGATCATCCTCGCTCAGCACCTCAAAATCCTCATCTGGCAAAGACAAAAGACAAGACAAAGATAAACCACCAGAGTTAGCGTTAGACCTTGATCCGGAGACAAGAGCCAAACTATGAGGATCGGTGGGGCTCTCGCTCTTGGCTCTCAAGCCACGATCAACCTCTGAAGACCTGAGCTTGGAAAACAGCTCATCAAGCGTTAGTGTATCATACACGCTCGACTCCTCAATGGCCTCGACCTTGGCACTCCACACAGACCTATCTATGGCATGCAAAAGCTTGATAGCTTGATCATGATCCGTGTATGGGAGCACTGTCACATTGGCCCTCATGTTGTTGACTATGCTAGTGAAGCGCTGGAAGATAGCATCGGTCGACTCACCGGGGAGATGAGTGAAGTTCTCGTACTCTCTCCAGTAAGTGGAAAACAAATGGGCTTGCACTTGGGCATTGCCAACATGAGCATTTCTCAACTTAAGCCAAATCTTTGCAGCCACATTCTCTACGTACACTCACTCGAACTCCGAGGCACAGAGAGCACGGAACAAGTAATCAACGGCCTTGTTGTTGGCCTCACACATGTCCCGTGATCCTGGAAGCAGAAAACTGTCTGGGATGACATAATGAGGATTCTGAGTGACCTCCCAGGTCAGAGTTCCCTTCCCTCACAAAAACGCGCCCATGCGCCTTTCCCACCCCTTGCCATCAAAGTGCGGAGGACCCGACCCCTTGCCATAATCGCCCATCTTTGGATCTTAGACTGGTTAGCATCAAGAAGATCCGTAACCGGCTCTGATACCAATTGAAGGACCAAATAGGTGACCAGAGAGGGGGGGAGTGAATGGGAGCTGATAAAAATTCTTCCCAAAGGTCGAACTCAGCCTATACCCCGATTTCCACTCCGAGTACTCGCACACACCAAAGAAGCTCTAGACAAGGCACACACAAGCCCACAAGACCAAGAGACAAGCCTAGAAGCTGAAGGACCGAATAGGCGACCAGAGAGGGGGAGTGAATGGGAGCCGATAAAAAATTCTTCCCGAAGGTCGAACTCAGCATATACCCTGATTACCACTTCGAGTACTCGCACACACCAAAGAAGCTCTAGACAAGTCACAAACAAGCCCTCAAGAACAAGAGACAAGCCTAGAAGCAAAGCGGAAGCACAAGACAAGAATCATAGCACTTGGTCAAAACTGGAAACGACCAGTGCGGACTGTCCGTGCAGTACGAGCGGACCGTCCGCTAGGGTACGGCGGACTGTCCGCAGGTGCTGCTCGGACTATCCGAAATTGGCAACAGAGCCACCAGAGACGCACCCCTAAATTCGGACTGTCCGAAGAGGCCAGGCGGACTGTCCATCAGTGTCGCGGACCGTCCGTGAAGCCTGTGCGGACTGTACGGCAAGCTCGCTGGAAACCCCAGACAAACTCACCACCACCCCAGACAAAAACTTGGCCATGCGGACCGTCTGTGAGTGACACGCGGACTGTCCGCAAACCACCTGCAACAAAACCCTAGGGCCACGACGGATCGAAACGCGAACACACAAGAACACGAAGAACACATGTACTGTTCTAGGCCACGCGGATTGTCCGCACGAGGCACGCGGACTGTCCGCAAGGCACGAACAGAGCAGAAAACAGCCCGACCCGCGAAGTCAACTCCACAAATCCATCACCGGATCTCCCAAATGGCAAAAGCTCTTGAGACAAGATTTGGGGAAGATGATAAGCAACACAAGATGAAGCTATGCCCCAAAAATCTCAACCTCTAAGCCACTAAATCACCAGGAATCACTGATCACACAAACCACCACCAAGAACTCAAACTCCGGCCAAAAACTCACAAATCGAAGGCCTTCCCCGGTGTTTGAGGGGTCAAGATCACACATAAAGATGCGCAAGGCATCCACCCATGATCCCCTCAAAGAAATCTGAAGGAAAACGCCCTCAAATCCCCGAATCGAGCGAAGAACGAAACTTCCCAAAAATAGCCCCGAAAATGACATGAAAATCACAGAGGATTAGGAGATCACCGCAACGCCGAATGCTTCCATACATCCAGAGGTCAGAGTCTATACAAAAATCTAGCCTAAGCAATACGGAGGGAAAAGAAGCAGTCCAGAGCAATCTACCGGGGGAGGAAACCCTAGAGTCCAAGAGAGAGAGATGCCATCCACCTCTCCGCTATTTATAGGAAGTCCATCGGAGGGAGGTAAATGACCACGCTACTCCTACAACATGAAATGAAGATACAACCCCTCAGGGGCATTTTGGTCAAGTCTTCATCGGACGGACATGCTTCCACCGCGGCTTCGCTTCACATCGACGCAAACCCCGCGATCACTCCACATGCCTATGCCTCGAAGCTTCCCGAAGCTCCCAGATTACCGTCTCCGTCGCCTCGGGCCTCCGGGCTTGGTTTTGCGGCGCAAACCAAGAAACCGTCCACCGATGGTTTTGTGGCAAACCAACAAACCCCGCGTGCAAACTTCGGACTCCATCCGCTACCTTGCACCGGCCCATGTTCACGACTTCAGCCCGCTAGTCTTGCACCGCACGGCTCGCACTTGACCCCATCGGCCACCGGGTCCATCGAACCAAGCCTACTTGCCTCTCCATCACCCGGAGGCCGCCACGGCTAAGGCCTTTCGTGCTTGTTCTTCACCTGCACCGACACGAGTCAAGCTACAACCTGTACTTGCACACTTAGCCAAGCATCAGTCCACACAACGTTGTCAATCACTCATCACTAAGGAGCGACTCTCCACTGGTCCTCGGACACACCTGGTCCTCAATCTCCCCCTTGATGAGTGCATTGACAACACCCGTAGAAACCACATGGAGAAAAAGAAAAGAAAACAGCCACGAACACAAACCTCCAACAAGTGATCCAAAGCCAAAGAACAAGCGAAAACAAGATCACTCGCCAGACTAAGTCTCGGCCCCCTAAGGCAAAGGCAACGGCTCAACACAGCCGAGACAAAACCAAGGCTCACAAAGAGCACATCACAAAGCACAAAACTCAGGCACACATCAAAGGAGCTCCCCCTGCACATATGTAAACTCCCCCTGAGCAAATGCAACCTCTTCTTCTCAATTTTTCTCCTCCCATGCAACATCTCACAAATGCATGCCAATTTTCCACAAAATCTCCCAATGCATGAAACTTCTCCCCAAAACTTTCCAAAATGCAAAGCACTTCTCCCCCTTGATGACAATGCATGAATCAAGGTATATGAAACTCTTCCTCTTGTTTTCATGAAAAATGCATGTCAAAGCATATACAATCTACCAAGCTTCACAAATATACAAAGAGCACAACAAAATGCTACACATGAGACATAGAGCAAGCAAAGTAGATATGGTGTAGTTAGCACATTGCCATCAAGAAGGTAGAGACATATAAGCATGTGACATGGCTAAAAGCAATTTTAAGCAAATTTTCACAAAGAAACATTCATCTCATGAGCAAGACCCTATCCATGGCAATTTGAGCACAAAAACACTAGATCATCCAAAGTTTATACAAGATCACAAGTTCTCATCACAAGATCATTATAAATGCCTACAAGCTACTCAAGTCATGTTAAAGCCACCGAGCCATGTGTCTACTTCTTAAAATGAGACTTCTCATGGTAGACAACATGCTACGGTTTAGCACCCAAGATATGAATATCAAAACATGAAAACATGATTAGGAGCTCATTTTTCAAGCATAAGGCAATTCACACACCAATTTCATTTTCAAGTTTAAATATGGTACATGAAATGCCTTTGCGGCAAAAAGAAGCTTATGCTCCTCCCAAAGTAAGCAAATGGGCTAAACATTTTCAATGACAAAAGGTCTTTGACCCCAAGCAAAGAGAACATGATACTCAAGCACAAACTAGACATGATATAGGCATTTAAGCACAAATTGAGCATCGACAAGCATCTACTCATGAGAGAGGCAGTTTTATCATTTTCGCAAACATGAAGCTATCTCAACATAAATATATGGCAAAACCATCAAGAGCATAGCATTCACACCCACCATTTACCAAACATGCACATATCACACATATAGCACATCAGTGATCAAAGTATATAAGAGAAGCTCATACCTAGCACAAGTGATCCAAAGATGACTATCCTACCAGGTTTTGTACAGAAATGAAAATGCATGAAGGAAATGTAACAAAGTGATACATAAGACACATATATACATGAGAAGCTCCAAGACCCAGCTAGAAAGGAAAGCACACCCCAAGTTCACCCCGCAAGCGAGTGAAAGTGACTTGGTCAAGCGGTTTGGTGAAAATGTCGGCTACCTGGTCTTGGGTAGGGACATAGGACAAAGATATGTTTCCCTTCTCAACATTGTCCCTCAGGAAGTGGTACCTCACTTCTATGTATTTCGTTTTGGAGTGGAGGACAGGATTTTTGGCTATGCTTATGGCACTGGTGCTGTCATAGAAAAGTGGAACCTAGGAGCACTCCTCACCAAAATCACACTACAAGAAATCATTAGCTTTTTGACATTCTATTACGTCATGATATATGGAATTTATGTCACAAACTAGATTTTATGACGTATCTTTGACGAAAATGCAAACGTCAAAAAGCTTGCGTCACAAATTCATTATATGACATATGTATGTATAATGTCACAACTTTATGACATTAGTTTTTTTGTCATATAATTGTATGACATTAGCTTTAATGTCACAAAATTCTAGACCTTGCCACATAAGCGTATGCCACGTAGGATGAAAAGCTGACGTGGCACTGACATGGCATAAGAAAAAAAAACGTCACAAAATGAATTTGGCCTGCTAAAGCCCACACATAACATCCAGTTTCTTCGTGGGCCACAAATATAATTGGGCCTTTAAATGGCAGGCCCATTTTTGCATTTTCAATTTTTTTGCCAGTTTTCCCCATTATTTCATTTTTTACTTTTTTGCCAGTTTTGTTGATGTCCAGCCCAGCCCATTATTTTTTATGTTGTTCGCCAATTTATTTTTATAAATGCAGCCCATTAAATATTTTGATCCATACCATCCAGCCCATATTTTTTTCTTCTGATTCGGCATTTTCATTTGAGCCCACAAAATCCAGCTCACACAATTCAGTCTATATACATCTAAGATATACAACTATACACATATTTGATCCACCAATTCAATACATATCAAAAGTCTACTGAATTCAAAAATAAATTTCATCACTGAATCTCTCAGAAACAAATGACATGAATTCATTCACCCCATCCATCTGTTCCTTGCTTGATCCAAGATCTATCCATCTGCATCAAATCATGAGATACACTTGCTCAAAAAAGAGATCGCTATATATCATAAGCAATTGGAACTAAAAATAACTGTAAAAATCAAATTCAAGCTATAGTTATCAGCCATAGTGTAAAAATCAAAAACACTCCTCTGTGTAAACGACCCCATACATTCCAGATTAAGCATATTAATATTCAGAATGTTGCACACAGAATCCACATTAAGTACTACAAACTTTTAGAATAAGCATCAAAGCACTGTTTAAGAATATTGATTACAGGAAATATTCAGATCAGATATATATTTTACTTAAGGCATATTTATCAGAAAACATATTTTAGAAACTCAACTTTGCACAAATACTGATAGCTTATAAGAACTGAGGAGCTTTTCAAGACAAACATTTTTATTTGAAGCTTCAAATATGCTAAATCAAGTAAGCTGATCTAGATCTGAACTGACGATCTGATATCCAAAGAAAGTACAATATGTTATCAGGAGGAAACATTCCAAAAATGGTACCACTTGACTAGCTAGGTAACTAATATGATTTTATAGCTTCATTCAAACTTATTATTGGCAGTTTACATCCCAAATTACATAGGATGAGGTTCACAACAGACCATATATATGTTACCCTGACCATTATTGCAGCCAAATCACTCATGTGCAGATTACCAAAAGACACAATTTCCAAGCACATATCATGAACAAGATAAGAGAAACACATTCATGCATGCCTTCATTTCCAGATGAGCAAGAATGATGTTAGTTTAATAGCTACAAATTAAAACCAAATTATTCAGAAAATAAGTGAACTTCATTGTCTTATAAGCAGGATAAGCTTGACTAAAGACACCAATTCAAGATCAACAATGACAGGGAATGAGCTTTATGCAAACATGATAAATGAACATAAGTCATGTTTAATATGTGGATGATATCTACAAAATTGACCTTGCAAGCAAACCAGGCAGTTAACCAAGTTACTCTTCATGTGCTCAGATTACCACACGCTCTATTTCATACATGTTCATGGAACTTTTGCTGAAAAAATGGACATTTGTTATGGTAATTAAGGGAAAGAACTTCCATAACCTTCCTTGGTACAATCTGTTATTATCAGGATGAAACTTTCTAGAAATGGAACCGCTTGATTAGCTAGGCAACTCATATGATTTTATACCTTCAAATTAATTGTTGCTAGATAAACCCTAAGTTACTTAGCATCAGCTTCACAGCAGACCATATATATGCTACCCTGACCATTTCAGCTAAATCTCTCACGCGCAGATTACCAAAAGACACAAATTTCAAGCATATATCATATGAGTAGTACATGAAAGCGAAAAAGGGTAGCAGGAACTTGAGACCCTCTACCGTTGGAGTCGGCAGAAGCTCAGCGGGGCAAGAGCAGAGGCCGGCCGTGTACCGCGCAGGGCTCGGCTCCAGGTGGTGGCGCGGACGCGTGCAGATGCCGGGCACAGCGCCGACACATGGTCCCGCCACCGTGCGAAGAGGTCAGCCTCCGCCGTCCTTGCGCTGCCGGTACGTAGATCCAGGGATGGAGGGGCCGCGATGCGAACGAGGCACGAGGGAGCTGCGAGAGGAGGGCACCTCCGACTGGCCTCTTGCGTCGCCCCCGTGCGTAGAAGCAAGGGAGGGAGAGGCCGCCACCGTGCGTAGAGGCGAGGGAGGGGTGAGATGTGGATTGGGGCAGGAGGGTCAAGGCCTCCCTCAAGGGTGCTGCGGGAGGAGAGGAAGCCGAGGGGATCTGTGGGTAGAAGAAGAGCTAGGGTTCTGGGTCCTTTTATACTGCGAGAGAGGTATTAGAGCCATCGGATCAGGGGACGGACGGCCAGATATAGTTGGGCCGAATGGGCCTTGTTTGCTTAATAATTTTTCTTTTTTATTTTATTATATCATTGTAAAGTAACATACAAAACCAATTATGTTATATACTCAAATTCATTTGGTATATGTAAAAGACTACATGTAAATAGTCGTATAGAAGTTTCAATAATTTTCTAACTTATTTGCTATTTTTAACAATTTAAATGAATTTCTACACATTTATTAGAAGTAAGTAACATTTATATTATATATATCTCAAATAATATTTGGAAACTTTGACATAAAATATTTTAAAGTATTTCTGTATTGTTATATCTCATAACATGAAAATCGATGTAAATTTCAAATGTTTGCTAGCCATAATTCAAAGTTCTACCAATTGAAAGATCTTGATTTGTCAAAAAATTGAAAAAAAAGAACTATCAAATTTGGATTCTTTATGAGAAAGAAATACCAATTATTAGATTTGATTGTGGATTAAAAAGAGAGAACGAATTGTTCATATGGGCAGCTAGCCCGACACCACCACGTGACACGCTACCATTCGTCATTGCACTCAACTCGTCCGGGCCTGGGGCAATCCACTAACGATCCTTTATATAGTACTAGCGCCGACAAGTGGGGTTCACCTGTCATTGTCTCAGTGCACATGGAGTTTGGCCCAATCGGTGTCACACCTGTTTTTCCGAAGAAGACCCTAAGACCAAGAAGAAAGGCATGGTAGTGTTGCTCACCTTCACACAAAGCTCCAAGGAGACTCCTTGGCAACGGAGAGGTGGCGGGGAAGGAGATCGCCGACGGCAGCTTCGGGCGGTGCTCCGGGCTCGGGCTGCTGCGCTGCGCGCGAGGAGGGAGCAGCCAAGGGAGAGGTGCGGGAGGAGGCGGGTGCTCGGGGGCAGCTTTTATAGGGCGGAGGGGGGAAGAGGAGGGGCGCGGTGAGGCGGTGGGGGCGAGCTCCGGTGGGCGGTGGCCATCAATGCCCAGAGGCGGTGGAGCTTGGTGGTGGTGCCGTTTCGTGAGAGGGAGGCGAGGTAGTGGGGTGAGTGAGCCGACACGCATTGAGTGTTGCGCTCGGTGGAGGGAGGGGAAGAGAGGGGGATGGCGCCGTGGAGAGGCGGTGAGGCGCAGCCACGGCTGGAGGATGGGGGCGGCCGGAGGTAGAGGAAGATACTGACGGGTGGGGCTCGTTCGTCAGTGGTGGGAAGAGAGGGAGGGAGAGGTGGAGCGGGCCGGCGGAAGGTGGGCCGGAAGACGAGCTGGACCGGAAGAAGTTGAGCCGGCGGAAAGAAAAAGAAAAAAAAAGAAAAGGCCGCAGGACACGATGGGCCAAGAGGGAAGGAAAAAAGAGAAAAAGAAGAGGGAAAGGGAGATGGGCCGCAGGAGAGATGGGCCAAAAGAAGGAGGGGAAGAAAGAAATTGAGAGGGAGAGCTTGAGGGTGTTTTTGGGACTTGAACTTTTCGAACTTTTGCTTTTGTTTTGAAAACCACACAACAACAAACAAAACAATGCAAAGGCTTGAATGCATCAAACATTTTGGTGAATTCTAAATTTAAATGTTATTTAATTTAATTAAAGGCAAATTTATTTAGTCAATTTATTAAATCTTTAGAAAATAAAAAACTAAATCATGTTTCTAACATTATTTTATTGTGATGGAATTTTCGGTTGTTACAATCAGGCTGTTTTCGCTTGTGGGCTGAATACCAAGTTGGCGGCCCAATAGCCTGGCTAGAAACTTTTGGGCCGTCCACTGTTCTAGCCTAATGGTAAGAAATTTTACTAGGTGTCTGCATGCTAGAATTTGAACCCTATGTTTTGTACCTATTTTGACTTTAAATGATAAAAGTTAGAGTCTAATTAGGTGCTGTTATAGAGCATGAGCACAATCAGATGTTTGTTTTAGTAGTAGGGCACACAACTACCAGGCTGCCGACCGGGGTCGAGACTTCCAGGCCTGTGTGCGCTTTTTTTTGGCATCAAATGATTAAATGAGTCAATTATAAAAGATTGTACATTAAAAACATATAAATACTTTTTTTGTTTTTTTTGTTTCACGTGGACCATAAGGGTAAAGGTAGTATATTGAAAAAACTAAATACTTTTTGTTCCACGTAAGCAATAGGGCAAAACTGATTAAATGAGTCAGCTATGAAAGATTGTACATTAAAAAAAGATAAATACTTTTTTTTGGCTTCACGTAGACAATAAGGGCAAAGATAGTATATTAAAAAAACTAAATACCTTTTGTTCCACGTAAGCAACAGGGCAAAGATAGTATTTTTAAAAAGCCAAATATCAACACCAAGTTCAAAGCTTCTTCCTTGAGAGGGGTCCAAGGCAAATATAGTATATAAAAAAACATAAATACTTTGTGACACAAAACAATGTATTTGTGACACACAAAGTTCGTCATTGGTTGATTGTATTTGTAAAATTTAACTTTGTGACACAAAAATGTCTTTTTGACATAGCAAATTTTGTCATTGGATCAACTTCGCCTACATGTATGACGTTTTTTGTGACGGACAACTTTTTATTGTCACAAAATCGAAGTGTCTAAAATATAATGTCATAAAATGGATGATATAATGACATTATGCTAAATTGTCATACCAAATACGTCAAAAAGCAAGGGATTTCTTGTAGTGATCACTCATGGTGTAGGTCATCCAAAGTAGCTGGGAACAACAACTAGCAGCAGCTACATACTCAGCCTCTGTAGTAGACTGGGCTACACTGGATTGCTTGTGAGATGACCAAGAGACCAAAGAAGAACCGAGAAACTGGCAACACCCAGAGGTAGACTTGCCGTCCAATCGACACCCAGTAAAAACAGCATCGGAGTACCTGTGAAGTCTGAGTGTCGAGGAGGCAGAATACCAAAGACCAAACTCAGGAGTGTAGTTCAAGTACCTGAAAATCCGCTTGACGGCCTGCCGATGTGAAGTCCTCGGTGAAGCCTGAAAACGAGCGTAGAGACACACATTGAACTGTATGTCCGGCCTCGTCACCGTCAAGTAGAGGAGGGAGCCGATCATGCTCCGGTACTCCTTCTGGTCCACGGGTTCATCGTCCTCGTCCGCATTCAAAGTCGTAGTGGTACTCATCGGTGTAGTCAGTGGCTTGGAGTCGTTCATGCCAAACTTCTTCATCATGTCCCTGGTGTACTTCGCCTGATGTACAAACATCCCGTCCTTGCACTGCTTGATCTGGAGTCCCAAGAAAAACTGCAGCTCGCCCATCATGGACATCTCAAATTCCCTGCTCATGTCATCCGCAAATCTGGCAACAACATCATGAGAAGAGCCACCAAAGATTATGTCATCCACGTATATCTGAACAATCAAAAGGTCATTCCCATGCTTAAGGAGAAACAGAGTCTTATCAACTGTGCCCATCACAAACTCTTTACTCAGCAAAAACCCTCTCAACCTGCCATACCAAGCTCTAGGTACCTGCTTCAACCCATAGAGCGCTCTCTGGAGTTTGTATACATGGTGTGGGTATTTCTCGCTCTCTAACCCCGGGGTTTGCCTCACATACACTTCTTCCTCTATCACCTCATTAAAGAAAGCACTCTTGACATCCATTTGGTACAACTTGAACCCTTTAGCCACGGCAAAGGCTACAAGGATCCTAATTGCCTGCAAACGGGCCACAGGAGCAAATGTCTCCTCATAGTCTATGCCCTCTTTCTGGTTGAACCCCTGAGCCACCAACCTTGACTTGTTTCTCACAACTATCCCATTCTCACCCTCTTTGTCCTTCCACACCCACTTGGTACCTATGGGATGGCAATTTGGTGGTGGATCGACTAACATCCAGACTTAGTTTCTCTCAAAGTTCTCCTACTCCTCATGCATGGAATTCACCCAATTCACATCAGACAAAGCGTGTCGAATATCTTTGGGCTCAAACGACGCGACAAAAGCAGAGTGAGCGAAATGAGAAGTGTTCCTTGACCTCGACCGTGTAGTGCGTTCATGAAGGTCACCTATGATCGTCACTGGTGGGTGATCAATCTGTACACACCGGGAAGCCTCTCGCCTGGACACGACCTCCCCCTCAATAGCAGCCTCCACTCGAACAGCCTCAGTCGTCGTGAGTGTAGGGGATGGTCCATCCTTGATCGTCGTCGTAGTTGTGGAAGTAGCATGTACATGATCAGCCACGGGAACATCAACACCATCATCGTCGTCGTCTCCATCTCCATCCTTCTCATCCTCAAAGATCCTCGCTCCAATCTCCTCGTCACCTGCACACTCAAAAGCAGATGAGCTACATGGCTGTGTCTCGTCGAAGGTAACCTCACAAGTCTCCATGATTCGGTTAGTGTCAAGGTTGAGCACACGATATGCTCTAGAATGAATCGCATAACCAAGTAAAATACCATCCGAACATCTAGACTCAAACTTATCCAACTTGCCCTTCTTCAGAATGAAACATCTAGTGTCAAGGTCACCCATGCATCAACTCATAAGAGGTCTTCTTCTTAAAGGCACGAAGGAAGATGCGATTTGAGACATAGCAAGCGGTATTGACCGCCTCGGCCCAGAAACGCCTAGGAGTCCTATGCTCATCGAGCATCATCCTGGCCACCTCACAAAGGGTCTGGTTCTTCCTCTCCAGTACGCCATTCTGGCAAGCGACATATGGAGAAAAGTGCTGATGATCGAGACCAAGATCACTGCAAAAAGCATCGAAATGAGAGTTTTTAAACTCCGTGTCATTGTCACTGCGTATAGCTCGAATGGCATCACCATGTCTCTCATTCTTCAACCTCAAGATCAAGTCTCGAACAAAGCCAAATGTCTCGCTCTTATCCTCCAAAAAGAAAACACAAGAGTACCTCGAAAAATCATCAACAACCACAAGAACATACCACTTCCCACCCGCAGAGCGAACCCGAGCTGGTCCAACCAAATCCATGTGCAGCAGCTCACAAGGTCGCTCGGTCATGACCGTAGTCAGAGGGGCGAAGCGGCAACCATCTTTCGATGCCGACAAGAATCACAAACAGAATCCTTCTCGAATTTCAACTTAGGCATTCCTCGGACAAGATCAAGACCACTCAAGCGGGAAAGCAACTCAAAGGTCAAGTGTCCCAACCTCCTATGCCATTTCCAAAGCTCAGTCGAAATGCCAGCAACAAAGCATCGAGGAGGACCAACAGACTGGGAAAAATCAGCACGAAAGATTTGACCCTCGGGGACGATCGTACAGACAAGATCGCCTCGAGAATCAAGCACACGAGAAGCGCCCGACTTAAAACGAACCTCAAAACCTTCGTCCAGTAACTGAGATACGGAAAACAGGTTAAAACCAAGTGACTTGACCAGGGCCACACTTTTTAAGGTCACCTTTCTACTCACCTTCACCATACCTTCAGCAAGCACTCGTCCTCTCCCATTGTCCCCAAAAGTTATGTACTCCCTCGTACTCACCGGGGTGAGGCTGGAGAACCACCCACGATCTCCGGTCATGTGTCTTGAGCAATCGAAGTCAATCAACCAAAAGTCCTCCAAGCCTCCCACCTGCAATCAAAAACGAGAACGAGAATGAGCAAGCGACTCAACACTAGGGTTAGTACCAAAAGAGTCAAACCAGTGTCGAGCCATTTGCTCAAAAGGAGGGTTAGCAAAGTCCATCCTACCAGAACCTCTAGGTAGAGCCCTCTCACGCCTACCACCAAAGGACCTGTCACGTCTCACGGGAGGAGTACGCGCACCACGAGGGGGAAACGTGGCCTGTAGTCCATCTGAGACCCAAAGCTCCGATCGTGGCTCCCAAACTCATAACGTTCATGAGAAGGAGCACGTCGAGCCAACTCACCACGCCCAAACCCAACACGCCTATCTCTCTGAGGAAAACCACCTCCACCTCCACGAGTGGGAACTGTACGCACATACACCTCACCCCTAGGTAGAGGTCCTCTACGAGGCTCAGGCACACCACGAGCAAGGTGGTACCTGTCCTTGTTTGCCATCTCCCTAGCAAACCTCTCATCTCCCTTCCTCCTGAAATAGAACTCATCCTTATGCCCATCCCTCCCACAATACTCACAATGAAAGCAGATCGGCTGTGGCTTAGGCGGTGGCTTCTCAACAACTTTCTCTCCTGACTTCCCATCAAAGACATTACCCAGGTTGCTCACAAACTTGATGGGTTTCTGGTAATTTTCTGTTTTCTGGGGGAACACTGGTGGGTCTGGAGTTGTATGAAGCTTCTTTCGGAGGTGGTTTGGCTTGGGTGCATATTTGTTCATGGGTATGGTGTGTGGTGGAGTAGGAGTCTCTCCGGCTTTCTCTTCTCCCTCACCACTCTTCTCACTACTCTTGTCAGCCCCCAACGCCTGACCATCAAACCTCTTGAACTGAGCTAACATCAAACTCAATTGTGGCTCATGCCCAGACAACCAACTCATCAATTTCCTAAGTTCATCATTTTCATCCTGCAAATGGTCAACATAGTGTGCAAGTTCCATGTTTTTCAAAGCATGCATTTCACAAGTAGAACATGATGTAGGAAGAGGAGCTTTCAATGCCACCTAAAGAGAAACAATTCTAGTGTGAGATTCATCTAGCCTAGCATGCAAAACAGGACATGAGGTACAAGCACCTAACAAAGCTGGCCTAGACTTCAATTCATCACACTCAATCCTAATCACATCTAGTTCCTCAAGAGTAGAGACATGCTTCTCCTTGAGAGCAGTCAAATCAGCAAGTAAAACTGAGCAATCACCACAGTCAATCTCATCAGACACCACAGGAGCAGATTTCAAAGATCCTATCTCATTTCTAACATCCACAAGCAAGGATTCAAGCTCAGCTATCTTATCCTTAGCATCACCCAACAAATACCTAAGTTCCCTCTTCTCCTTGTTGGTCTTTCTAAGCACATCATCACGGTTATCAAGCAACTCATTCAGCCTAGCATTCTCCTCTAGCAAGAAGTTGGGATCCTGTCGTACCTCTTCTTCGGAATCGGAGTTCGAATCCGAGCTGTGCCTCCCACCCTTCTTAGAGTACGCCATGCCGCAAAATCCACGTTGTGCGACGAAGCTCAGGCTGGTGAAGTTCTTGCCCGTGTGCTGCTTGTCCTTGCGCCTTTCTTGCTCTTCCTCGCTGCTCGAGTCGGAAGAAGCAACGCTTGATGTTGAGTCGATCTCACTCGCTCCGCCCACCATCGCTCGAGCCGTCTTCTTCTTGTGGCCGCCACTCTTCTTGTGCCTTCTCTCGCCCTTGTCCTTGTGCTTGTCCTTGTAGTCGTTCCGGGAGTGGTGCTTGTTGTAGTCATGCATGGGCTTGCCCTTGTAGTCGTTCTTGATGTCCATGGCTTCAGGGCATTCGGCGATGAAGTGTCCGTGCTTCCCACACCGATAGCACATCCCCGAGCTCCGCCTTGCATTCTTGCGGTTCTCGTACATCCGCCCAAACTTCTTGCTCAACAAGGCGAGATCGTCCTCGCTCAGCACCTCAAAGTCCTCATCTGGCAAAGACACAAGACAAGACAAAGAGAAACCACCAGAGTTAGCGTTAGACCTTGATCCTGAGACAAGAGCCAAACTATGAGGATCAGTGGGGCTCTCGCTCTTGGCTCTCAAGCCACGATCAACCTCCGAAGACCTAAGCTTGGAAAATAGCTCATCAAGCGTAAGCGTATCATATACGCTCGACTCCTCAATGGCCTCGACCTTGGCACTCCACACAGACCTATCCAGGGCATGCAAAAGCTTGATAGATTGATCATGATCCGTGTATGGGAGCCCTGTCACATTGGCCCTCATGTTGTTGACTATGCTAGTGAAGCGCTGAAACATAGCATCGGTCAACTCACCGGGGAGATGAGTGAAGTTCTCGTACTCTCTCCGGTAAGTGGAAAATAGACGGGCTTGCACTTGGGCATTGCCAACATGAGCATTTCTCAACTTGAGCCAAATCTTTCCGGCCACATTCTCTCCGTACACTCGCTCGAACTCCGAGGCACAGAGAGCACGGAACAAGTAATTAATGGCCTTGCTGTTGGCCTCACACATGTCCCGCGATCCTGGAAGAAGAAAACTGTCTGGGATGACATATTGAAGATTTTGAGTGACCTCCCATATCAGAGTTCCCTTCCCTCGCAAAAATGCGCCCATGCGCCTTTCCCACATCGGGTAATTCTTGCTATCAAAGTGCGGACGACCCGACCCCTTGCCATAATCGCCCATCTTTGGATCTTAGACTGGTTAGAATCAAGAAGATCTGTAATCGGCTCTGATACCAATTGAAGGACCGAATAGGCGACCAGAGAGGGGGGGAGTGAATGGGAGCCGATAAAAAATTCTTCCCGAAGGTCAAACTCAGTCTATACCCCGATTGCCACTCCGAGTACTCGCACACACTAAAGAAGCTCTAGACAAGTCACAAACAAGCCCTCAAGAATAAGAGACAAGCCTAGAAGCAAAGAGCGGAAGCACAAGACAAGAATCAAAGCACTTGGTCAAAACTGGAAACAACTAGTGTGGACTGTCCGTGCAGTACGGGCGGACCATCTGCTAGGGTACGGCGGACTGTTCGCAAGTGCTGCTCGGACTGTCCGAAATAGGCAACAGAGCCACCAGAGACGCACCCCTAAATTCAGACTGTCCGAAGAGGCCAGGCGGACTGTCCGCCAGTGTCGCGGACCGTCCGTGAAGCCTGTGCGGACTGTCCGGCAAGCTCGCTAGAAACCCGAGACAAACTCACCTCCACCCTAGACAAAAACTTGGCCACGCGGACCGTCCGTGAGTGACACGTGGACTGTCCGCAAACCACCTGCAACAAAACCCTAGGGCCACGACAGATCAAAACGTGGATGCGCAAGAACACGAAGAACACCTGTACTGTTCCAGGCCACACGGACTGTCCGCACGAGGCACGCAGACTGTCCGCAAGGCACGAACAGAGCAGAAAACAGCCCGACCCGCGAAGTCAACTCCACAAATCCATCACCGGATCTCCCAAACAGCAAAAGCTCTTGAGACAAGATTTGGGGAAGATGATAAGCAACACAAGATGAAGCTATGCTCCAAAAATCTCAGCCTCTAAGCCAATAAATCGCCGGGAATCGCGGATCACACGAACCACCACCAAGAACTCAAACTCCGGCCAAAAACTCACAAATCGAAGGCCTACTCCGGCGTTTGAGAGTTCAAGATCACACACAAAGATGCGCAAGGCATCCACCCATGATCCCCTGAAAGAAATCCGAAGGAAAACACCCTCAAATCCCCGAATCGAGCGAAGAACGGAACTCCCCAAAAATAGCCTAAGGAATCTAGCCTAAGGAATACGAAGGGAAAAGAAGCAGTCCAGAGCAATCTACCGAGGGAGGAAACCCTAGAGTCCAAGATAGAGAGATGGCATCCACCTCTCCGCTATTTATACGAAGTCCATCGGAGGGAGGTAAATGACCACGCTACCCCTACAACTTGAAATGAAGATACAACCCCTCAGGGGCTTTTTGGTCAAGTCTTCATCGGACGGACACGCTTCCACCGCGGCTTCGCTTCACATTGACGCAAACCCCGCGATCACGCCACGTGCCTGTGACAGAACCGTCCAAATTAATTCCCATTTAACACACATAACCAATCCACTTGGTCATTATGCGTTAAAGAGGAGTTAACTTGTCGATATCTGCCGGGTCAAGCCCGGTAAATCACTTATAACAAAGGATCGAAGATTGTACACTAAGACTCATGCGACAGCGAGTTCAGAGATGATTAAAACATAAACCAGTTCCATACAGGAAAGTAAACAGTTCAGAGTTTGAAAACACAGCGGAATTAAAATACTAAACGTCTTAAGCAACATCACGGGAGGCCATCCATAATATCACTAAGCACTGTCATCTTCTCACTCACTTCCCAAAGTGTGGGAGAGAACCAGTCCACGAATGCCATCAAACACATCAACACCTGCAAAAGGTATCAACAAAGCAAGGCTGAGTATGCTAATACTCAGCAAGACATAACCGTCGGGTGATGAAAAATGACCAACTCTCTAGACATGCAAAGCTTTTTGGCTAGTGGGTTTCTTTTGCTGAAAAGCAACAAAGAGTATGTCCTTACTTTCAAGTTTTAGCTCAAAATTCTAGTTATTTATCCATTACTAGGTAAGCAACTACACAAGCATGAGTTGTGCAAACAATTAAGCATACAACAATATTCTTCTCAATTCCATCATTAAGGGACATATAGTGTATGGATAAGCACTCTCGGATAATAGTGAGAGGCCGACGATCGATCGATTAATAACCTTGCAAGGGAAACCTAAACACACGGGAGAATGCATACCCCATCATACGACCACAGCCCAAACGGCGGGGTACGCACCAACCAGACGGTTCCCAATCATCCTCAGTTGAGGATCAAAGCCCACACTCATCGGTACAACTATCACTGGAATAAAGGCCCAACGTCCTACCACTCTCACACATGCACCACCGGTTGCAAGCCGGGGGAACAAATCCCAAGATTAGTGGTAGAGAGTTCCCTTGCTGGATAGAAATGGTACTAGGCTTACCGGTCCCATTCCCGACATATGTTTAGTACGTTCAAACGCTTAACCACAAACCTACTTGGCCGGAGCCGGTCCCATGCTCTTACCACATGAGCAAATCCAGTTTAGCATATCTTATGATTCCAACATAAGAAAAACCTATAGCTCGCGAGTGACGAACATCACTCGACTTTTACCGTGTCCTTAGAGCATGGCAACATGCGACTTATCATTCTAGTAATTGAACATAAGAACCTAGGATCATGCATCTAGGGTTTCAATACAATTCCTGAAACTTAAATGCACAATCATAACAAAGATAATTGCATAAGTGAAAAACATAGGTTATGCTCCGGGGCTTGCCTTCACTTAGCAAAGTTAGTTGGAGATCCTACGAACTTGGTTCGGGTCTTGTTGCGAAACCAACATGTTCACCTTCTCCTTCAACTAGCTCTCCTTCAGCTTCAGACACCAACGTACACGACATGCATATGCATAACTTTAAGTGTTCGTTTTTAAGAAGGAAGAACTCAGTTCATATTTAAGGGGTAAACATGGGGTGTATTGTTGGGCACATTCACCTGGATAAGAATATATCCAGCATACTCTTCCTTAATTAAGGAATTGTATGTTTGTTATTTATCTTCCTTATTTGATGGTGATTGTGTGCATATCTAAATTAATTAACTTATTTAACTTCACCAAAATAAAAGGTGTTGTTCAGAAGGTTCTTTTTTGAAGCTTTGTGATTTAAATTCAAGCCACATTAAAGGTGATCTTGGTTTTTCTTTTATTCCACTTATTAAGCTTGATTTACTTCCAAAATTAATTCTTGATGTTCCACACACAAACAAACAGAGAGAAAATTACTACAAGCACATATCATGGCAATAAGGTTACTGCCCTAAATTGGCATTCAACTCAGCTATCAAATGCACATGAAAAATCTAATAAAATCTAGCTGACTTAAACATGATCTATTTATTCAGAGAGATCTACACATGATATAGCTTCACGAAATTACACAGAGCATAAACATGGCATTACTGAGCTACTCACAAAAATTTACATTAAACTAAGCTATAGATCTATCATGAAAATTACAACATTAAAACACTTCTGAAAAGATAAATAAATCACATTGCAACATATAAGCATGCATTAGGGCTACAACTTTTGCCACAGCCATATCAAGGTAAAACAAGACTACTCAAAAATTACCATAGCCAGAAACTACTTACAAAATGCTTTATTAAAAAGGCTCATATTAAAGACCTAAATTAATTAGAGCTAGATAAACACGTTAAACGCTACTGATATTTTTACCATAGATTCATCTAGGCATATAAAGGCTACTGCAAAAAGATCAACTTTATTTGCTTAACAAATTATTTTAAACTAAACAGGAACTTAAAAGCTGCCATATATCACAATTAAATCATAACTCGAGATACACAACAGATCTATGAGCAATTTTTCTACACAAGAGCAATCATATCCATACTAACAACATATTAAAATCTCATAGGCAGATTAGTTATATATTTCAAATTATTTCAAATCTACTCAAACTGATCAATTCAAAATTATTTAAATTCTATAACGAAATTTACAAAATTCCTTTCTATAAAAGTTGCATCTGTTCAAGTAGATCACAGATCATTTGAGTTTATATTTTTCTGATTTTTATTCGATTTACTATGAATTTTAGAAGGTCTCAGCAATTTGAATCTAGGAATTAAGAATCTACTTTCATCCGAGTCCTTGACCAGAAAACTTATTCACAAGCATGCCCTTCTCTTTACACATAGGTCCCTACATTTACAGAAAGCACCTCGGGAAGAACTAACTCTTCACAAATCCGGGCTCGGCCACATCTGCCGGCGGGGATGGCCGGATGCCGGCGAACGGCGGCGAGCTAGGGCGGAAGAAGGGGAGTATAAGTGACCGGTGATCACCTTGGGTAGGGTCCGGTGCTCAGACGCGGCGGAGGAGTGGCCGACGATCGTGCTCGGCGTCGGGGTGGATCTCTGCCGCAGGGACGGTCGCTCCGGCGAGCTAGGCGGCTGGGCTGGGCAATGAGTGGCACGGGGAGCTCCAGTGGGGCAAGGAGATGCTGCCAGGGGGCTTGGACGGGGACGAGCAGACTCGGGTGCAATGGCTCCGTGCCGGCGCTCCGGCTGCTAGCTGCGGCAGCCTGGCGGCGTGGACTAGCAGTGCGGCGAGCACAGGGGCTCCTGTCCCTTTTATAGGCGGGCGAGAGGAGTTTCAGCACTGCCTTGGTGCGACGGCTAGCTCGACACAGAAAGGGGGGGGCGTGGCCCGGCATAGCGGCGCGCATGGTAGCAGAGTCGGCGGCGATGCGGCGCGTGGCTAGCCAGCGATGCAAGGGCGCGAGAGCGAGGCGGTGACGGAAGCTAGTAGCCAAGGCGTGCAGGCGTGCTCACCGGCATGCTCCTGCACGACTGGCACATCATGCCTGGCGTGGCCGCGCGACGGAGACCGTGACGGCGCGTGTCGACGCAAAACGCGGAGGAGGGAGGAGGCTCGGGGCAAAACGGTGGGTGGCGCGCGGTTTTGATCGCCACGTTGGCACGTGAAGGGACGGCACTGCACAGGGCCCACAGGACGACAGCATACGGGCGATGCACACGTGATCGGGCGCGCACGCCGTGGAGCGGCGCTCGGCGTGACGTCGAGGCCTGGGCGCGCGTCCTGGCGGCATTTGCAACAAAACCGTTCGGCTTAGGGTCGTTTGACCGAGCAGCAAAATTCAAATCCACATGTAAGTCAACTTTTGGCCAAAAACAAAGTTGGGGATGAGACTACCCTCTACAACTTTTGCAAAAGTCGACCAGTGAAATTCTCAACAGATTGGGCAGAAATTCGACTTGAAAACGCAGATTTTCTCGGCGCAGTCAAACACAGTACTCTGGCTTTGACCAAGTTTTCGAGGTGTTTCCACTCAAAATTTGAAAATCCGCCAATTAGATTAAATGTGTCCCATGAAATTCTGCACAAATTTTGCATTGGCCGATTTTTCAGTGTTTTGGGATAGTTTGGAGATTTGACCAAAGTTCTAGAGAAGGGTATATGAAATAGGGGTTTGACTATTGCAAGAAAGGTTTGACTCCAAGATTTGAGGGCTTTTCTCTCAAGATCTTAACTCCCACCTAAAAGATGATTTGTTCCTCTTGAGGAATCCCACAACTTTCATATTGGTCAATTTTGAAGTTTCTGTACAAAATCTTGAAATTGTGGCTAAGCCATCAAATGTACTCAGAAATTCCTTTAGAGAAGTTGACCAAGTATGATAGGGTTAACCTCCTTCTTTTATCCTTAGTTTCCAAAAGTGAGAAACTTCAAGGTCATGTTCTTGGATCTTGGTGACAATGTTCATAATGGCAAAAGTTTAAGTGCTGAGTGAAAATTGAATTCAAGTTCAACTCAAGCTTTGCTTCAAATGGGGTTTTCACCACACTTGCATTGATTGGTCCTTCAACACCATTAGCTTTAGGTTAACTCCTTGATTAAAAAGAGATAAACACCTGGGGTGTTACAACCTACCCCCCTTAAACAGAATCTCGTCCCGAGATTTGACACAAGCCTGATAGACTTTTCTGGGGAAGGTAGAGATTACATAGAGAAACTTAACAAAGACCGGCTAAACTCTCTAAGATCTAGAACTCAAAGATGATAAACGATCAACTGATTTCATGACAAACTTCCACGTAACTCATGAGGAAGCGGGCGCTGAATGTGCACATGAAAAGCTATAAACAAGCATAGCAGAGGTGCAAAACAAATCAACACCATCAAGGCGTCCCAGCAATCTGAATCACATATCTCGAGAGATCGATCCATAGCTGGTGATGTAGGATTAGCTTCTTCTGGTGACCTTCTTCTTGAGCTTCTTCTTCTTCTTGATGTAGGCACCAAACTTCAGTTGACGAGCTTCGAAGAAAGGCTTGCACTGACTTCGACTTCTGATGAAGCTTGAGGCTTCTTCACCTTGTTGGAGAAGATGGAAGAAATGCTGGAGGCGATGGAAATGGCCGGTTTGTGCTCAAAGAAAAGAGTAGGAGAGCAGGGAGGGCGACGGGAGGTGATGGCTCCAGTGGATGCAAAGGGAGGGGTAGTGGAAACCAATGGAAGGTGGTCCATTTATGGATGCTCACCATGGTGTAGTGGCGGTGGTGCTTGCGCCACTTGTGTAGGGGCCGGGGTATGGAGGCATGGCGGTGCGGTGGTAGTGGCATGTGGCACGGTGGTGGCCGGCACGGGATGCCATGGGGACAAGACGGCTGTCGTAGGGTGTGCGTAGGCGGCAATCAGCTGCTGCGGTAGAAAGGTGGTAGAGCGACAGCACAACACAGAGCAGATAGAGCACAGATACGGAGGGGTCAAATTGATTCTCGAGAGAAATTGACTATGAATTTTGGGAAACATGAGAAGATCCTGGGGTATCCACAATTCAAACTAAAACTTATTTTTGCCGGGGAAAACTGTCAAAGGCTTTTGTCCATTCTTTCTTTTCAAATATACCGATTCTGTAGATTTGGTCGAAGCTGAAAAAGGATGACAGATCATTGATCGGTATAAACTCCTTATATCTTGACTTTTAGAGAACCTTGACTGCTCATGCTCCTTCAAATTAACTTGGTTGATTTGATACTAGGTAACCTTTCAGATTGAGACAGAAGAAGACCAAATTGAATGGTTCCATAGAGATTTCTTATGAAGAAAGGGAAGGCTAGTAAACAAACATCTGTTAAATTTGTTTACTGAAATCTCCGAAGTTGCACTAGGAAAACAACAAGATGTTTACTCAGGGTACGTCCTTGGAAGTATCAACTTTCAGTTGACAAAAGACAACACTTCTGGAAAGGATGAGGGACAACATGTATACCAAAAAGATTATGCCACATGTGACATTGTTCTCATCTACTCAAAATTGTGAGAGCAGGGTTAAGAACTATAAGATTTTGAAGTTGAGAGATCAAAAGTGATCAACTCAAGGGTTCCAACATCACTGAAAAGCTGAGTGCTTCAGAATGCATACACACAATGGGAATGATACAGGTTTTCTGAGATATCATGCTTGCATTGCCAGAATAAGATTACAAACTAAGAGTAAACTCGGAAGATCGAGTCATTATCAAGGTACTAATATGGTTCATACATAGAACTTGTACATCTCCTTATTTTATTACACTCGTGACAACATCCAAACTAGGTCCACTAGCTAGTCCTAGGTTCACCTTTTATTTTCCTCAAGTTGAAAACAAAGGCTCTGGGTGATGCAGATCCAGACTCTACTCCATATTCTCCTTGAATTTCATTGCTGAGATGCACTCTCTTCTTCTTGGGACTTATTGTTGTGTGCTTGTTGCTTTCTTGGGGGCTCAGGGCAATCACGAGCAAGATGACCCTTTCGACAGCAATTGAAGCAGGACCCTGAGTTATCATGTTTCTCTTGGCGATTCGATGATCTATCTTTGTCACTAAGAGAGGAAGACTCAGGAGCCATTAGCTGCTGAAGCAAGTCTCTAGACTTTAGAAAGTCTTTACTAAAAGTAATTCACTTCCCTCGGCGTGACCAGAAGTTCCAGCTCTTCGGGTCACTCCAAGTACTTGATAGGCAATCTTGAATGAGATGATTTTTATCTCCACATTTAAAACAAATATGATGATATGGGCGAGGGCTCTTCCTCATTCGTTCCTGTAATGACCCCGCTCGGGTGCGAGTTTCGTTTTTGACGATCTGGTCAATATTAACACCATTGTTACTTAGTTTGCTCTCTCATGGATGAATCTCCTTGTAGGTAATAGTCCATCCACTTAAATCCATATGAGGTAACACTTGCTTGTTGTCCCAACTCTTTCTCTCTTCCTTCCTAAGGTCCATTGGTAGTTTCAATGGTGGGAGAAGAGATTCTTCTAGGATTTGTTGACTGGAATCTTGATCTTGTTGCCTCTGGGTTGTATGATTCCTCAATAAATTGAAAAGGCGAGCATGCTCAACCATGGATTCATATAATGCCTGAGAGAGACTGTCCACTAAGCTAGTTTGGGATAGTCCTTGATAACAGTTATGGATGACATTATGCACTATCAGGTTTAGCACCGAATTTTGTCCTTCCAACATTGCAATGGCCCCAGCAATGGTATCTATAGCACCTTGTGTAGGTAAAAGGGATGAGCAAGACTCATGTGGGCAAGGCTTTTCTGATTTGTCTCTGGTGGAGACCATTGTCCTGAAATTTGATAATGATTGGATCAGTTTCCCTACTAGGATCATAAATCTAATTATGAAAAGGGACTGAAAAGGTGCATAACAATCTGTTAGAAAGTTGAGCACAAGACCATCTCTTTATTTTTCAAGTCGAACCCTTCCTCTAAATGTCCGTTGCAGAAAGTCAAAACCTTCCGGTATCTTCAGGAAAGTATCCTTCAACTTCCATAAGAAAGTTCTAGAACTAGGAAAGGAGAAACAGATGGAGGTGCTTGGTCTTTAACTTCTTCATTTGGTGATCAATCTACGTGAAAAGGAAGATCAATTGATCTTGCATGATGTGTTTCACTTTCTGGACAGCAACTTAAAAAATTCATAGCTCTCAAAATATTTAAACAAAAACACTCATCTTAGGGTATTAGGTAGAAACCTTTATGAGCTACCACTTCTGGTATTCAACTCAAAACCAAATTCAACTTCTCTTAGGCCGAAAAATTCCAACTTGGGCTATATGTCCTAGCTGTTTTTCAGTAGGCTGAAGGTTACTGTTTCGTCCCTACTTCTGGTTGTGGATGTCCATAGGTGCTGAATTTTTGGAGGAATCAGAATAGGAAATCTCAAACAACTTTGGTATTCCAAGGTTGGGCTACGATTGTTGGGAAAAGAGGTGATTGGTTCAAGCTTCAGTTTGCCATTGTTCAGAAATTTTCAGCAGACAGGCAGTTACTCAAATTAGCGTAACTGAAATTCAGTTTGGCCAAAAATTCTGAAATTTTACCAGGTACTCAGTAAGGTTATGACGTACCAATTTGGTATTCAATGGTAGAGCTAAAGGCTAGAGGAAGATAGCCAAAAGAATTAAAATTCCAGTGGCTGTCCCTCAGGAAAAACAGCAAACAGGGCTCTATTTTGGTCATAACTCAAAATTCCTTCCACCAAAATTTCTGAAATTTTTACAGCAGATGCTTGACAAGGTTTGGAACAACTTTCATAACTAACTTTTCCTCAGAGAACACTGTCTTGGGGGTCGAAATATTTTAGAACAGATAGGTTCATAGTTTGACAGCTAGATCAATCCATAAGGAAAAGATCATATCTTGAGTTTGGCTGATCCAAAGCTTATGAAAATTTTACAACATCTTCATTGCAAAATTGGAGACAACTGTTGGGTAAAAGATCTCTGGAGGAAACTCCTTTTGCTAGCCCGAAAAAAATTCCAGGATCTTTCAGCAAACACTAGAAAGACCTTAAGCTACTTTACAAAAACTTGGATGAAAGAGATTTCAAGTTGTACTCATTATATTTGATGTTCAGTTTAGAGATTTTAACATGATGCATGCAAAACCTATTCGTCCTCACAGACAATTCCTTGTCAAAATCGAAGTTAGTGCCGGTGGTATGGCACAATATACGACTCTCCCTATAATAGCTAGTCGAATTTCTACTTGATCTTAGCGCTTACGAATCGAGGTTAGTGTACCTGTAGAAAATCACAGAGCATTCCGAACCTTTCGTGCCAGCACTCACGAAAGCGTCCACAAACATTACCATTCACTATAGAAATGGCACCCATGCGTTTAACATTGCATGGATAGCGTCCAACCTGAGACACGCTCCTTTTGAATGGAGGGCGTCCCCCTTCACATGTTCGTAATGCAAAATCATGCACACGTATGGCAAAACGTGGCGAGACACAGATGCGATAGTGGGTTCCCTTTGGAATAGGTCCCATCCATCCCTCACATGACTTTCATGTGGCACCACCACGTATAGCAAAACGTGATGAACTAGTATGGTTGTGCGAGAAAGTAAGTTTTGACAGATAATAAAATGTGCTGGGAGTCAGTTTAGATAAACCATAGAATACTAGCCACCTAAAAGAACCCAAAAATACCTCTAGGGCCTCTCAAACTAGTTAATCCATAGCGTTCCTAACACACATTGTAAATACACCTTAATCCTGCAAGTTTTATTCCAAAACCATGTTATTAATGGTGTATTAACATCTCTGATGTACAATCAAGCTCTGATGCCAACTGTGACAGAACCGTCCAAATTAATTCCCATTTAACACACATAACCTATCCACTTGGTCAATATAAGAGGAGTTAACTTGTCGATATCTGCCGGGTCAAGCCCGGTAAATCACTTATAACAAAGGATCGAAGATTGTACACTAAGACTCACGCGACGGCGAGTTCAGAGATAATTAAAACATCCTTAATACATCATATTCATCAATTATTCCTTATTACAAAACAAGTTCCATACAGGAAAGTAAACAGTTCAGAGTTTGAAAACACAGCAGAATTAAAATACTAAACGTCTTAAGCAACATCACGGGAGGCCATCCATGATATCACTAAGCACTGTCATCTTCCCACTCACTTCCCAAAGGGTGGGAGAGAACCCGTCCACGAATACCATCAAACACATCAACACCTGCAAATGGTATCAACAAAGCAAGGCTGAGTATGCTAATACTCAGCAGGACTTAACCGTCGGTGATGGAAAATCACCAACTCTCTAGACATGCAAAGCTTTTTGGCTAATGGGTTTCTTTTGCTGAAAAGAAACAAAGAGTATGTCCTTACTTTCAAGTTTTAGCTCAAAATTCTAGTTATTTATCCATTACAAGGTAAGCAACTACACAAGCATGAGTTGTGCAAACAATTAAGCATACAACAATATTCTTCTCAATTCCATCATTAAGGGACATAGAGTGTATGGATAAGCACTCTTGGATAACGGTGAGAGGCCGACGATCGATCGATTAATAACCTTGCAAGGGAAACCTAAACACACGGGAGAATGCATACCCCATCATACGACCACAGCCCAAAGGGCGGGGTACGCACCAACCAGACAGTTCTCAATCATCCTCAGTTCTGGATCAAAGCCCACAGTCATCGATACAAGGATCACTGGAATAAAGGCCCAACGTCCTACCAGTCTCACACATGCACCACCGGTTGCAAGCCGGGGGAACAAATCCCAAGATTAGTGGTAGAGAGTTCCCTTGCTGGATCAAAAAGGTACTAGGCTTACCGGTCCCATTCCTGACAAATGTTTAGTATGTTCAAACGCTTAACCACAGACCTACTTGGCCGGAGCCGGTCCCATGCTCTTACCACAAGAGGAAATCCAGTTTAGCATATCTTATGATTCCAACATAAGAAAAACCTATAGCTCGCAAGTGACGAACATCACTCGACTTTTACCGTGTCCTTAGAACATGGCAACTAGCGACTTATCATTCTAGTAATTGAATATAGGAACCTAGGATCATGCATCTAGGGTTCTCTAGACATGCAAAGCTTTTTGGCTAGTGGGTTTCTTTTACTGAAAAGCAACAAAGAGTATTTCCTTACTTTCAAGTTTTAGCTCCAGATTCTAGTGGATTATCCATTACTTGGTAAGCAACTATTGCAAGCATAAGTTGTACAAACAATTAAGCATACAACAGAATTCTTCTCAATTCCATCATTAAGGGACATAGAGTGTATGGTTAAGCACTCTCGGATAACGGTGAGAGGCCGACGATCGATCGATTAATAACCTTGCAAGGTGGACCTAAACACACGGGAGAATGCATACCCCAAGAATCACAACTAAAACCAAAGGGCGGGGTACACACCAACCAGGCAGTTCCCAGTCATCCTCAGTTCGGGATCAATGTCCACAGTCTTAGGTACAAGGTGATCTGGTAACGGACTATTTCACCGACCGGCCTCCCCCTTGCACCACACCTTGGCTGCAGCTGTGGGGAGACACGCTCCCCAGATTAGTGGTAGAGAGTTCCCTTGCTGAGTCAGAAAGGTACTAGGCTTACCGGTCCCATTCCCGGTAAATTCTTAGTACGTTCAAACGCTTAACCAGAGACCTACTGGCCGGAGCCGGTCCCATGCTCTTACCACGTGAGCGGGTAGGTTCAACAATCTTATGATTCCAACATAAGAAACCTATAGCTCACGAGTGACGAACATCACTCGACTTCTACCGGGTCCTTAGAGCATGGCAACTAGAGACTTATCATTCTAGTATTTGAGCATAGGAACCTATGATCATGCATCTAGGGTTTCAAATCAACTCCTGAAACTTAAATGCACAAACATAGCAAAGATAATTGCATTAGTTGAAAACATAGGTTATGCTCCGGGGCTTGCCTTCACTTAGCAAAGTTAGTTGGAGATCCTCCGAACTTGGTTCGGGTCTTGTTGCAAAACCAACACATTCACCTTCTCCTTCAACTAGCTCTCCTTCAGCTTCCGGCACCAATTCGTAGTTCTCATCCGGAAGTTCTACACGACATGCATATGCACAAACTTTAAGCATTTGTTTCCAAGAAGGGAGAACTCAGCTTATAATTAAAGGATAAACATGGGGTGTATTGTTGGGCACATTCACCTGGATAAGATTATATCCAGCATACTCTTCCTTTATCAAGGAATTGTATGTGTTTTATTTATCTTCCTTATTTGATGGTGATTGTGTGCATATCTAAATAAATTAAAGTATTTAACTTCACCAAATTAAAAGGTGATGTTTAGGGTGTATTTTGGTGAAGCTTTGTCTTTTAAATTCTAGTCACATTAAAGGTGATTTTGGTTTTTCTTTTATTTCACTTATTAAGCTTGAATTACTTCCAAAATTAATTCTGGATATTCCACACACAAACAAACAGAAATAAAATTTATACAAGAACATATCATGGCAACAAGGCTACTGCCCAAAATTGGCATTCAACTCATCTATGAACTGCACATGAAAAAATTAATATTAACTAGCTGACTTAAACGTGATTAAATGATTCAGAGATATCTATACATGTTCTAGCATCAAGAAATTACACAGGGCATAAACATGGCATGACTGAGCTACTCACAAAATTTCAGATTAAACTAAGCTATAGATCTAGCATGAAAAATACAACACTAAAACACTACTGAAAAGATAAACAAATCACATGGCAAAGTATATGCATGCATTGGGTCTGAAATTGTTACTGCAGCCATAACAAGGTAACACAAGACTACTCAATAATTATCATGGCCAGAAGCTAATTACAACATGCCTTATTAAAAAGGCTCATATTTAACACCTAAATTAATTAGAGCTAGATGAACATGTCAAAAGCCACTCATAAATTTACCATAGCTTCAGCTAGGCACATATAGGCTACTTTAAAAAGATCAACTTTATTTGCTTAACCGATTATTTAAAACTAAACAGGAACTTAAATGCTGCCATATATCAAAATTAAATCATAACTACATATATATAACAGATCTATGTGCCATTTTTCTACACAAGAACAACCATGACAATACTAACAACATATTCAAATTTCACAGGCAGATCAGCTCTGGATTTCAAATTATTGCAAATCTACTCAAACTGATCAATTCAAAATTATTTAAGTTCTAGAATGAATTTTACAAAATTCTTTTCTAGAAAAGTTGCACCTGTTCAGGTAGATCACAGAACAATTGAGTTTGCATTTTTCCGATTTTTCTGTGATTTGTTATGTATTTTACAAGTTGCTGCGCTTTGAAACTAGATCTAGAAGTTACTATTTGCGGACAGGTCCCTGGTTCTCGCAGATAGGCCCTTAGATCGAAAACTGAGATTACAATCAGGTCCCTGGCGCCATAGCCGGCGGAGGGAGCTCGATTCCGGCAGGGGGCAAGGCTCGGTTCGGTCGGGAAAGGGCGGGGAAGGCACGAGTGATCACCTGGGGTTTGATTCCGGGGCTCGAACGGGTCGAAGGAGGTGCCCGCGGGGGTCCTTGGCGGCGGCGTGGATCCACGGCCGCTTCTGCTCCCGTTCCGGCGAGGTGGGCGGTGCTGGCTGTGTGCTGGCGGCTCGGTAGGCACATGTGTGGGCGTGGGAGCGCGGTGGTGTGCTCAGAGGGCGACGGATAAGCACGGGATGGGGAGCTCCATGGCAGAGCGCCCATGGCGGCCGGCGGCAGCCTAACGGCGTTTGCGCGTGCGCCTGGGAGCTCGGCAGAGCTCGCCTTTTATAGGCACAGGAGCGGAGGTGGAGCTCCGCCACGTAGGCTCTGCAGCAGCTGGCCGGCGCCGGCTGGCCTGCTATCATGGCGCCGGGGTGGAGGCTTAGCGCGGCCAGGCGCGCGTGGGCGTGCTCTAGAGCGCGGAGCGGCGGTTTGGGCGCTGGTCAGCGCAGGTTTGACTGAGGTTTTCTCCAAAGAGTTGAACTGAAGTTAAAAATCTCCAAAAATGAAAGTTGCAGATTTAAGTACTAGCTACAACTTTTACAAAGGGCGGCATATGTTTTGAGCTATGGTTTAGCCGGGAACGTCTGTTGAAAATGGCAGGATGCAGAACTCGGTTAACAGAGTTGACCACGTTTTTGAGCATCTTCCACTCAGAATTTGAAATGCCATTCTACATATGAAATGTGTTCCCGGAAAAACTGCAAAACTTTTGTATTGGCCGAATTTTTAGTGTTTACAGAAAATTTGAAGATATGGCCAAAGTTCTAGAGAAGGGTATATGAAATAGGGGTTTGACCATTGTAAGAAAGGTTTGACTCCAAGATTTGAGGGCTTATCTCTCAAGATCTTAACTTCCACATAAAAGATGATTTGCTATTCTTGAGAAAACCAACAACTTTCATATTGGTCGATTTTGAAGCTTCTATACAAAATCTTGAGATCTTGGACGAGCCATCAATTAAACTCAGAAATTCCTTTTAAGAGATATTGACCAAGTGTGATAGGGTTTAACTCTTCCTTCCTTAATTTCCAAAAGTGACAACTACAAGGTTATGTTCCTGAATCTTGGTGAAAATGTTCATATTGGCACAAGTTTAAGCTCTGAGTGAAAATTGAAATCAAGTTCAAACCAATCTTTGCTCTTAATGGTGTTTTCACCATACTTGCATTGATTGTTCCTTCAACACCATGAGCTTAGGTTAACTCCTTGATTAAAAAGAGATAAACACCTGGGGTGCTACAACATACCCCCCTTAAACGGAATCTTGTCCCGAGATTCGACAACAAGCTTGATAGATTTTTCAGGGGAAGGTAGAGATTATATAGAGAAATTAACAGAGCAAGGCTAAACTCTTCTAAGATCTAGAACTCAAAGACGATAGAAGATACATGAAATTCATGACAAACTTCCATGTAACTCATGAGGAAGCGGGCGCTGAATGTGCACATGAAAAGCTATAAACAAGCATAGCAGAGGTGCAAAACAAATCAACACCATCAAGGCGTCCCAACAATCTGAATCACATATCACGAGAGAACGATCCATAGTTGGCGATCTAGGATTGGCTTCTTCTTGTGACCTTCTTCTTGAGCTTCTTCTTCTCGATGTAGGCACCAAAACTTCAGTTGACGAGCTTCGAAGAAATACTTGCACTGACTTCAACTGCTGAAGGAGCTTGAGGCCTCTTCACCTTGTTGAGGAAGATGGAGGAAAAGTTGGAAACGATGAATATGGCCGGTGTGCGCTCAAAGAAAAGAGCTGGAGAGAAGGAAGGGCGATGGGAGGTGATGGCTCCAGTGGATGTAGAAGGGAGGGTAGTGGAAACCAGTGGAAGGTGGTCCATTTATGGATGCTCACCAACGTGTAGTGGCGGTGGTGCTTACGCCACTTGGGTGGGGGCCGGGGGATGGAGGTGTGGAGGTGCGGTGGTGGTGGCATGTGGCATGGTGGTGGCCGGCACGTGATGCCACGGTGACAAGATGGCTGTCGTAGGGTGTGCGTAGACGGCAATCAGCTACTGCGGTAGAAAGGTGGCAGAGCGACGGCACAGCACAGAGCAGACGGAGCACAGATACGGAGGGGTCAAATTGATTCTCGAGAGAAATTGACAATGAATTTGGGAAACACGAGATGATCCTGGGGTATCCACAATTCAAACTAAAACTCATTTTTGTCTGGGAAAACTGTCACAGGCTTTTGTCCATTCTTTCTTTTCAAATATACCGAGTCTGTTGATTTTGTCAAGCTGAAAAAGAATCCTAGATCATTGATCGGTATAAGACTTCTCATATCTTGACTTTTAGAGAACCTTGACCGCTCATACTCTTTCAACTTAGCTTGGTTGATTTTGATACTAGATAACCTTTGAGATTGAGGTGGGAGGAGACCAAATTGAATGGTTCCCTAGAGATTTTATGAAGAAAGGGAAGGCTAGTAAACAAATATCTGTTAAATTTGTTTACTGAAATTTCTGAAGTTGTACTGAGGTAACAACAAGATGTCTACTCAGGGTACTTCCTTGGAAGTATCAACTTTCAGTTGACAAAAGGCAAAACTTCTGGAAAGGATGAGGGTCAACATGTATACCAAAAAGATTCTGCCACTTGTAACATTGTTCTCATTCACTCAAATTTGTGAGAGCAGGGTTAAGAAATATAAGATTTTGAAGTTGAGAGATCAAAAGTGATCATCTCAGGGATATAAACATTACTGAAAAGCTGAGTGCTTCAGAATGCAAACACACAGTGGAATTGAAACAGGTCATCTGAGATATCATGCTTACATTGCCAGGATAAGATTACAAACTAAGATTAAACTCTGAAGACCAAGTAATTAAAAAGGTACTATTATGGTTCATACATAGCACTTGTACATCTCCTTATTTTATTACACTCGTGACAACATCCAACTAAATCCACTAGCTAGTCCTAGGTTAACCTTTTATTTCCCTCAAGTTGACAACAAAGGCTCAGGGTGATGCAGATCCAGACTCTACTCCAGATTCTCCTTGAATCTCATTGTGATTCTCACCATCTTCAGGTGGAGGAATAACAGGTCCTGGTGGTGGAGCTGCTATTGCTTCTAGTTGATTCTCCATGTCTTGCATGTGTAGATCGGCTTGATGTAGCATATAGTCCTGGTCCTGGATTTCTTGACGCAGTTCTAGTATTTTTGCTTTATCCTTGCGTCTTCCTTTCTTAAGAACTTTTATCCTGGCTTGAGCTTCCTTCAACTCATGTGTGGTACTTTCCATTTCTCTAACTTGATGTCTATAGATTGCATTTTCTCTGACCAGCAGTTGGTATGTATCATACATTGCTTTGGAAAAACGAACTGAGGTGATCAGATCAGGGTTGTAGTGTGAGTTTTCCTGAACAGAGAGGAGAGATTCCTGCTCAGTCCATTGTTCATGGTAATGCTCACGCAGGGGAATTACCTTGGCTGTAGTGTGAGCTATCAATGTAGAATGCTTCCCACAAAAAGTGGTGAGTGCTTCAAGAGCAGCCTTTTGCAAGGTGTCAGCCCACTCTAAGCCTCGTGCTTTACTCTCCCATGCGTCCCAGCTTGGATTGGCGGGACAAGCTGAAATCTTCACTTTCACTTCGCAACTAGGGATTTGTCCTTCGTTCATGAACTCACGGTACATATACTGTGGTTGGGTAGTATATCCAAAGTCCTTCAAAGTGGTCCACAAAATTAGGGGAAAACAACTGTCTTGAGGGTAATCAACGTGAGTCCATCCTCCTTCATCAACATTTGTGAATCCAGAATTGGCCATCTAAAGAGAGTGACATATGTAAGAAACCAGATGGATGCATTGGCATAAAAGACAGATTTTAGTAGCCATACAAAATGATCATTGTTGGAAAACCATAAAACTAGAGGTTCCTAACTTCCACCAGACCTTTATTGAGGTAGAAGCTAGCTGTGTATTTTCCAATTGGGCAGAAACTAAGGGTAATATGCTCGAAAACCTTAGAGACCGGTGCTCTATCCTGGCTGATGAATAGCATGCAGAGGGTTACTAAAAAGTTCATAACTCTCAGCACAAGAATGCAACGATACTCAACTTTTACGAGCACACCAAACTTGAAGTTCCAAACAACTTTGGTATTCCAAGGTTCGGCTACGATTGTTGGGAAAAGAGGTGATTGAATCAAACTTCAGTTTGCTGTTGATCAGAAATTTTCAGCAAACAGGCAGTTACTCAAATTAGCGTAACTGAAATTTCTCTTAGCCAAAAATTCTGAAATTTTACCCTGTACTCAATAAGGTTACGAAGTACCAAATTGGTATTCAAGGGTAGAGCTAAAGACTAGAAGAAGATAGCCAAAAGAATTAAAACTCCAGTGGCTGTCCTTCAGGAAAAACAGTAAACAGTGCTGCACTATTTTGGTCATAACTCAAAATTCCTTCAACATCTGGTTTGAGGTTATATGTGAGGTTGTAAATTTGGAAAGAAAGAATGGACAAAAGCCTTTGACAATTTTCCCAGACAAAAATAAGTTTTAGTTTGAATTGTGGATACCCAGGATCTTCTCGTGTTTCCCAAAATTCATAGTCAATTTCTCTCGAGAATCAATTTGACCCCTCCGTATTTGTGCTCCATCTGCTCTGTGCTGTGCTATCGCTCTGCCACCTTTCTACCGCAGCAGCTGATCACCGCCTACGCACACCCTACGACAGCCGTCTTGTCCCCATGGCATCCCGTGCTGGCCACCACCGTGCCACATGCCACTACCACCGCACCTCCATGCCTCCATACCCCGACCCCTACACAAGTGGCGCAAGCACCACCACCACTACACCATGGTGAGCATCCATAAATGGACAACCTTCCAATGGTTTCCACTACCCCTCCTTTGCATCCACTGGAGCCATCACCTCCCGTCGCCCTCCCTGCTCTCCTGCTCTTTTCTTTGAGCGCACACCGGCCATTTCCATCGCCTCCAGCATTTCCTCCATCTTCTCCAACAAGGTGAAGAAGCCTCAAGCTTCATCAGAAGTCAAAGTCAGTGCAAGCCTTTCTTCGAAGTTCGTCAACTGAAGTATGGTGCCTACATCAAGAAGAAGAAGCTCAAGAAGAAGGTCACCAGAAGAAGCTAATCCTACATAACCAGCTATGGATCGATCTCTCGAGATATGTGATTCAGATTGCTGGGACGCCTTGATGGTGTTGATTTGTTTTGAACCTCTGCTATGCTTGTTTATAGCTTTTCATGTGCACATTCAGCGCCCGCTTCCTCATGAGTTGCGTGGAAGTTTGTCATGAAATCCGTGTATCTTCTATCGCCCTTGAGTTCTAGATCTTAAAGAGTTTAGTCTTGCTTTGTTAGTTTCTCAATGTAATCTCTACCTTCTCCTGAAAAGTCTATCAAGCTTGTTGTCGAATCTCGGGACGAGATTCTGTTTAAGGGGGGTAGGTTGTAACACCCCAGGTGTTTATCTCTTTTTAATCAAGGAGTTAACCTAAAGCTAATGGTGTTGAAGGAAAAATCAATGCAAGTTCGGAGGATCTCCAACTTACTTTGCTAAGTGAAGGCAAGCCCCGGAGCATAACCTATGTTTTCCACTTATTCAATTATCTTTGTTATGATTGTGCATTTAAGTTTCAGGAATTGTATTGAAACCCTACATGCATGATCCTAGATTCCTATGTTCAATTACTAGAATGATAAGTCGCTAGTTGCCATGCTCTAAGGACACGGTAAAAGTCGAGTGATGTTCGTCACTCGCAAGCTATAGGTTTTTCTTATGTTGGAATCATAAGATATGCTAAACTGGATTTCCTCATGTGGTAAGAGCATGGGACCGGCTCCGGCCAAGTAGGTCTGTGGTTAAGCGTTTGAACGTACTAAACATTTGTCGGGAATGGGACCGGTAAGCCTAGTGCCTTTTTGATCCAGCAAGGGAACTCTCTACCACTAATCTTGGGATTTGTTCCCCCGACTTGCAACCAGTGGTGCATGTGTGAGACTGGTAGGATGTTGGGCCTTTATTCCAGTGATCCTTGTACCGATGACTGTGGGCTTTGATCCTGATCTGAGGATGATTGGGAACCGTCTGGTTGGTGCATACCCCGCCCTTTGGGCTGTGGTCGTATGATGGGGTATGCATTCTCCTGTGTGTTTAGGTTTCCCTTGCAAGGTTATTAATCGATCGATCATCAGCCTCTCACCATTATCCGAGAGTGCTTATCCATACACTCTATGTCCCTTAATGATGGAATTGAGAAGAATATTGTTGTATGCTTAATTGTTTGCACAACTCATGCTTGTGTAGTTGCTTACCTAGTAATGGATAAATAACTAGAATTTTGAGCTAAAACTTGAAAGTAAGGACATACTCTTTGTTGCTTTTCAGCAAAAGAAACCCACTAGCCAAAAAGCTTTGCATGTCTAGAGACTTGGTGATTTTCCATCACCGACGGTTAAGTCTTGCTGAGTATTAGCATACTCAGCCTTGCTTTGTTGATACCTTTTGCAGGTGTTGATGTGTTTGATGGTATTTATGGACGGGTTCTCTCCCACCCTTTGGGAAGTGAGTGGGAAGATGACAATGCTTAGTGATATCATGGATGGCCTCCCGTGATGTTGCTTAAGACGTTTAGTATTTCAATTCCGCTGTGTTTTCAAACTCTGAACTGTTTACTTTCCTGTATGGAACTGGTTTTGTAATAAGGAATAATTGATGAATATGATGTATTAAGGATGTTTTAATTATCTCTGAACTCGCCGTCGCGTGAGTCTTATTGTACAATCTTCGATCCTTTGTTATATGTGATTTACCGGGCTTGACCCGGCAGATATCGACAAGTTAACTCCTCTTTAACGCATAATGACCAAGTGGATAAGTTATGTGTGTTAAATTGGAATTAATTTGGACAGTTCTGTCACAGCTGGCATCAGAGCTTGATTGTACATCAGAGATGTTAATACACCATTAATAACATGGTTTTGGAATAAAACTTGCAGGATTAAGGTGTATTTACAAAGTGTGTTAGGAACGCTAAGGATTAACTAGTCCGAGAGGCCCTAGAGGTATTTTTGGGTTCTTTTAGGTGGCTAGTATTCTATGATTTATCTAAACTGACTCCCAACACATTTTATTATCTGTCAAAACTTACTTTCTCGCACAACCATACTAGTTCATCACATTTTGCTATACGTGGTGGTGCCACATGAAAGTCATGTGAGGGATGGATGGGACCTATTCCAAAGGGAACCCACTGTCGTGTCTGTGTCTCGCCACGTTTTGCCATAAGTGTGCATGATTCCGCATTACGAACATGTGAAGGGGGACGCCCTCCATTCAAAAGGAGCGTGTCTCAGGTTGGACGCTGTCCATGCAGTGTTAAACGCATGGGTGCCGTTTCTATAGTGAATGGTAATGTTTGTGGACGCTTTCGTGAGTGCTAGCACAAAAGGTTCGGAATGCTCTGTGATTTTCTGCAGGTACACTAACCTCGATTCGTAAGAGCTAAGATCAAGTAGAAATTCGACTAGCTATTATAGGGAGAGTCATATATTGTGCCATGCCACCGGCACTAACTTCGATTTTGACAAGGAATTGTCTGTGAGGACGAATAGGTTTTGCATGCATCATGTTAAAATCTCTAAACTGAACATCAAAGATAATGAGTACAACTTGAAATCTCTTTCATCCAAGATTTTGTCAAGTAGCTTAAGGTCTTTCTAGTGTTTGCTGAAAGATCCTGGAATTTTTTGCAGGCTAGCAAAAGGAGTTTCCTCCAGAGATCTTTTACCCAACAGTTGTCTCCAATTTTGCAACGAAGATGTTGTAAAATTTTCATAAGCTTTGGATTAGCCAAACTCAAGATATGATCTTTTCCTTAAGGATTGATCTAGCTGTCAAACTATGAACCTATCTGTTCTGAAATGTTTCGACCCCCAAGATAGTGTTGTCTAAGGAAAAGTTAGTTATGAAAGTTGTTCCAAACCTTGTCAAGCATCTGCTGTAAAAATTTCAGAAATTTTGGTCGAAGGAATTTTGAGTTATGACCAAAATAGTGCAGCTCAGTTTGCTGTTTTTCCTGAGAGACAGCCACTGGAATTTTAATTCTTTTGGCTATCTTCCTCTAGCCTTTAGCTCTACCATTGAATACCAAATTGGTACGTCATAACCTTACTGAGTACCTGGTAAAATTTCAGAATTTTTGGCCAAACTGAATTTCAGTTACGCTAATTTGAGTAACTGCCTGTCTGCTGAAAATTTCTGAACAATGGCAAACTGAAGCTTGAACCAATCACCTCTTTTCCCAACAATCGTAGCCAGGACATATAGGCCAAGTTGGAATTTTTCGGCCTAAGAGAAGTTGAATTTGGTTTTGAGTTGAATACCAGAAGTGGTAGCTCATAAAGGTTTCTACCTAATACCCTAAGATGAGAGTTTTTGGTTAAATATTTTGAGAGCTATGCATTTTTGAAGTTGCTGTCCAGAAAGTGAAACACATCATGCAAGATCAATTGATCTTCCTTTTCACGTAGATTGATCACCAAATGAAGAAGTTAAAGACCAAGCACCTCCATCTGCTTCTCCTTTCCTAGTTCCAGAACTTTCTTATGGAAGTTGAAGGATACTTTCCTGAAGATACCGGAAGGTTTTGACTTTCTGCAATAGACATTTAGAGGAAGGGTTCAACTTGAAAAATAAAGAGATGGTCTTGTGCTCAACTTTCTAACAGATTGTTATGCACCTTTTCAGTCCTTTTTCATAAATAGATTTATGATCCTAGTAGGGAAACTGATCCAATCATTATCAAATTTTAGGACAATGGTCTCCACCAGAGACAAATCAGAAAAGCCTTGCCCACATGAGTCTTGCTCATCCCTTTTACCTACACAAGGTGCTATAGATACCATTACTGGGGCAATTGCAATGTTGGAAGGACAAAATTTGGTGCTAAACCTGATAGTGCATAATGTCATCCATAACAGTTATCAAGGACTATCCCAAACTAGCTTAATGGACAGTCTCTCTCAGGCATTATCTGAATCCATTGTTGAGCATGCTCGCCTTTTCAATTTATTGAGGAACCATACAACCCAGAGGCAACAAGATCAAGATTCAAGTCAACAAATCCTAGAAGAATCTCTTCTCCCACCATCAAAACTACCAATGGACCTTAGGAAGGAAGAGAGAAAGAGTTGGGACAACAAGCAAGTGTTACCTTGTATGGATTTAAGTGGATGGACTATTACCTACAAGGAGATTCATCCACGAGAGAGCAAACTAAGTAACAATGGTGGTAATATTGACCAGATCATCAAAAACGAAACTCGCACCCGAGCGGGGTCATTACAGGAACGAATGAGGAAGAGCCTTTGCCCATATCATCATATTTGTTTTAAATGTGGAGATAAAAATCATCTCATTCAAGATTGCCTATCAAGTACTTCGAGTGACCCAAAGAGCTGGAACTTCTTGTCACACCGAGGGAAGCGAATTACTCTTAGTAAAGACTTTCTAAAGTCTAGAGACTTGCTTCAGCAGCTAATGGCTCCTGAGACTTCCTCTCTTAATGACAAAGATAGATCATCGAATCGCCAAGAGAAACATGATAACTCAGGGTCATGCTTCAATTGCTGTCGAAAGGGTCATCTTGCACGTGATTGCCCTGAGCCCCCAAGAAAGCGACAAGCACGCAACAATAAGTCCCAAGAAGAAGAGAGTGCATCTCAGCAATGAAATTCAAGGAGAATCTGGAGTAGAGTCTGGATCTGCATCATCCAGAGCCTTTGTTTTCAACTTGAGGAAAATAAAAGGTTAACCTAGGACTAGCTAGTGGACCTAGTTTGGATGTTGTCACGAGTGTAATAAAATAAGGAGATGTACAAGTGCTATGTATGAACCATATTAGTACCTTGATAATGACTCGATCTTCTGAGTTTACTCTTAGTTTGTAATCTTATTCTGGCAATGCAAGCATGATATCTCAGAAAACCTGTATCATTCCCACTGTGTGTATGCATTCTGAAGCACTCATCTTTTCAGTGATGTTGGAACCCTTGAGTTGATCACTTTTGATCTCTCAACTTCAAAATCTTATAGTTCTTAACCCTGCTCTCACAAATTTGAGTAGATGAAAACAATGTCACAAGTGGCATAATCTATTTGGTATACCTGTTTACCCTCATCCTTTCCAGAAGTGTTGTCTTTTATCAACTGAAAGTTGATACTTCCAAGGACGTACCCTGAGTACACATCTTGTTGTTTTCCTAGTGCAACTTCAGAGATTTCAGTAAACAAATTTGACAGATGTTTGTTTACTAGCTTTCCCTTTCTTCATAAGAAATCTCTATGGAACCATTCAATTTGGTCTTCTTCTGTCTCAATCTCAAAGGTTACCTAGTATCAAATCAACCAAGTTAATTTGAAGGAGCATGAGCAGTCAAGGTTCTCTAAAAGTCAAGATATAAGTAATTTATACTGATCAATGATCTGTGATCCTTTTTCAGCTTCGACCAAATCTACAGACTCGGTATATTTGAAAAGAAAGAATGGACAAAAGCCTTTGACAGTTTTCCCCAGCAAAAATAAGTTTTAGTTTGAATTGTGGATACCCCAGCATCTTCTCATGTTTCCCAAAATTCATAGTCAATTTCTCTCGAGAATCAATTTGACCCCTCTGTATCTTTGCTCTGTCTGCTCTGTGCTGTGCCATCGCTCTGCCACCTTTCTACCGCAGCAGCTGATCGCCGCCAATGCACACCCTACGACAGCCATCTTGTCCCCATTGCATCCCGTTCCGGCCACCACCGTGCCACATGCCACTACCACCGCACCTCCATGCCTCCATACCCCGGCCCCTACACAAGTGGTGCAAGCACCACCGCCACTACACCATGGTGAGCATCCATAAATGGACCACCTTCCATTGGTTTCCACTACCCCTCCCTTTGCATCCACTGGAGCCATCACCTCCCGTCGCCCTCCCTGCTCTCCTGCTCTTTTCTTTGAGCGCACACCAGCCATTTCCATCGCCTCCAGCATTTCCTCCATCGTCTCCAACAAGGTGAAGAAGCCTCAAGCTTCATCAGAAGTCGAAGTCAGTGCAAGCCTTTCTTCGAAGCTCGTCAACTGAAGTTTGGTGCCTACATCAAGAAGAAGAAGCTCAAGAAGAAGGCCACCAGAAGAAGCTAATCCTACATCACCAGCTATGGATCGATCTCTCGAGATATGTGATTCAGATTGCTGGGACGCCTTGATGATGTTGATTTGTTTTGCACCTCTGCTATGCTTGTTTATAGCTTTTCATGTGCACATTCAGTGCCCGCTTCCTCATGAGTTACATGGAAGTTTGTCATGAAATCAGTGTATCTTTTATCATCTTTGAGTTCTAGATCTTAGAGAGTTTAGCCGGTCTCTGTTAAGTTTCTCTATGTAATCTCTACCTTCCCCTGAAAAGTCTATCAGGCTTGTGTCAAATCTCAGGACGAGATTCTACTTAAGGGGGGTAGGTTGTAACACCCCAGGTGTTTATCTCTTTTTAATCAAGGAGTTAACCTAAAGCTGATGGTGTTGAAGGAACAATCAATGCAAGTGTGGTGAAAACCCCATTTGAAGCAAAGCTTGAGTTGAACTTGAATTCAATTTTCACTCAGCACTTAAACTTTTGCCATTATGAACATTGTCACCAAGATCCAAGAACATGACCTTGAAGTTTGTAACTTTTGGAAACTAAGGATAAAAGAAGGAGGTTAACCCTATCATACTTGGTCAATTTCTCTAAAGGAATTTCTGAGTACATTTGATGGCTTAGCCACAATTTCAAGATTTTGTGTAGAAACTTCAAAATTGACCAATATGAAAGTTGTGGGATTCCTCAAGAGGAACAAATCATCTTTTAGGTGGGAGTTAAGATCTTGAGAGAAAAGCCCTCAAATCTTGGAGTCAAACCTTTCTTGCAATAGTCAAACCCCTATTTCATATACCCTTCTCTAGAACTTTTGTCAAATCTCCAAAGTTTCCCAAAACACTGAAAAATCGGCCAATACAAAAGTTGTGAAGAATTTCATGGGACACATTTCATCTAATTGGCGGATTTTCAAATTTTGAGTGGAAACACCTCGAAAACTTGGTCAAAGCCAGAGTACTGTGTTTGACCGCGCCGAGAAAATCTGCGTTTTCAAGTCGAATTTCTGCCCAATCTGTTGAGAATTTCACTGGTCGACTTTTGCAAAAGTTGTAGAGGGTAGTCTCATCTCCAACTTTATTTTTGGCAAAAAGTTGACTTACATGTGGATTTGAATTTTGCTGCTCGGTCAAACGACCGTAAGCCGAACGGTTTTGCTGCAAACGCCGCAAGGACGCACGCCTAGGCCTCGACATCGCGTCGAGCGCCGCACTCTGGCGTGCGCGCCCGATCACGTGTGCACCGCCCGTACGTCGTCATCTTGTGGGCCCTGTGTAGCGCCGTCCCTTCACGTGCCAACGTGGCGATCAAAACCGCGCGCCGCCCACCGTTTTGCCTCGAGCCTCCTCCCTCCTCCGCGTTTTGAGTCGACACGTGCCGCCGCGGTCTCCGTCACTCGGCCACACCAGGCATGAGGTGCCAGTCGCGCAGGAGCACACTGGTGAGCACGCCTGCACGCCTTGGCTGCTAGCTTCCGTCAACACCTCACTCTCGCGCCCTGGCACTCGAGCGCCCCTGCATCGCTGGCTGGCCACGCGCCGCGCCGCCGCCGACTCTGCTGCCATGCGTGCCGCTGTGCTGCGCCACGCCCCCCCTTCTGTGTCGAGCTGGCCGTCGCACCAAGGCAGTGCTGAAGCTCTTCTCGCCCGCCTATAAAAGGGACAGGAGCCCATGAGCTCACCGCGCCGCCAGTCCACGCCGCCAGGCTACCGCAGCTTGCCGCCGCAGCGCCGCCGCGGAGCCATTGCACCCGAGTCTGCTCGTCCCCGTCCAAGCCCCCTGGCAGCATCTCCTTGCCCCACTGGAGCTCCCCGTGCCACACATTGCCCAGCCCGCCGCCTAGCTCGCCGGAGCGGCCGTCCCTGCGGCAGAGATCCACCCCGACGACGAGGACGACCACCGGCCACTCCTCCGCCGCGTCTGAGCGCCAGACCGTACCCAAGGTGATCACCGGTCACTTCTACGCCCCTTCTTCCGCCCTAGCTCCCCGCCGTTCACCGGCATCCGGCCATCCCCGCCGGCGGATGTGGCCGAGCCCGGATTTGTGAAGAGTTAGTTCTTCCCGGGGTGCTTTCTGTAAATGTAGGGACCTATGTGTAAAGAGAAGGGCATGCTTGTGAATAAGTTTTCTGGTCAAGGACTCGGATGAAAGTAGATTCTTAATTCCTAGATTCAAATTGCTGAGACCTTCTAAAATTCATAGTAAATCGAATAAAAATCAGAAAAATGTAAACTCAAATGATCTGTGATCTACTTGAACAGATGCAACTTTTCTAGAAAGGAATTTTGTAAATTTCTTTGTAGAATTTAAATAATTTTGAATTGATCAGTTTGAGTCGATTTGAAATAATTTGAAATATATAACTGATTTGCCTATGAGATTATAATATGTTGTTAGTATGGATATGGTTGCTCTTGTGTAGAAAAATTGCACATATATCTGTTGTATATCTCGAGTTATGATTTAATTTTGATATATGGCAGCTTTTAAGTTCCTGTTTAGTTTTAAATAATTTGTTAAGCAAATAAAGTTGATCATTTTGTAGTAGCCTTTATATGCCTAGATGAATCTATGGTAAAAATATTAGTAGCTTTTAACATGTTTATCTAGCTCTAATTAATTTAGGTCTTTAATATGAGCCTTTTTAATAAAGCATGTTGTAAGTAGTTTCTGGCCATGGTCTCAAAAATTACCATGGCCAGAAACTACTCACAACATGCTTTATTAAAAAGGTTTGGGCGGATGTACGAGAATCGCAAGAATGCAAGGCGGAGCTCGGGGATGTGCTATCGGTGCGGGAAGCACGGGCACTTCATCGCCGAATGCCCTGAAGCCATGGAGATCAGGAACGACTACGAGGGCAAGCCCGAGCACGACTACAACAAGCACCGCTCCCGGAACGACTACAAGGACAAGCACAAGGACAAGAGAGAGAGAAGGCACAAGAAGAGTGGCGGCCACAAGAAGAAGACCGCTCGAGCGATGTTGGCCGGAGCGAGCAACATCGACTCGACATCAACCGACGCTTCTTCCGACTCGAGCAGTGAGGACGAGCAAGAAAGGCGCAAGGACAAGTGGCACACGGGCAAGAACATCACCGGCTTGAGCTTCGTCGCACAAGAAGGCTTTTGCGGCATGGCGCATTCCAAGAAGAGTGAGAGGCACAGCTCGGATTCGAACTCCGACTCTGATGAAGAGGTACGACAAGATCCCAACTTCTTGCTAGAGGAGAATGCTAGGCTCAATGAGTTGCTTGATAACCGTGATGATGTGCTTAGAAAGACCAACAAAGAGAAGAGGGAATTTAGGTCTCTGTTGGGTGATGCTAAGGACAAAGTAGCCGAGCTTGAATCCTTTCTTGTGGATGCTAGGAATGAAATAGCTGCTTTGAAATCTGCTCCTGTTGTGTCAGATGAAATTGATTGTGGTGATTGTTCAGTTTTTATTGCTGACTTGATTGCCCTCAAGGAGAAACATGCCTCTGTTCTTGAGGAACTAGATGTGGTTAGGATTGAGTGTGATGAATTGAAGTCTAGGCCAGCTTTGTTAGGAGCTTGTACATCATGTCCTATTTTGCATGCTAGGCTAGATGAATCTCACACTAGAATTGTTTCTCTTGAGGCGGCATTGAAAGCTCCTCTTCCAACATCATGTTCAACCTGTGAAATGCATGCTTTGAAAAACATGAAACTTGCAAACTATGTTGAAAGCACCACAATTGAGTATGATGTTGGCTCAGTTCAAGAGGTTTGATGGTCAGGCGTTGGTGGCTGACAAGTGTGGTGAGAAGAGTGGTGAGGGAGAACAGAAAGCCGGAGAGATCCCCATTCCACCACATACCACACCAATGAACAAATTTGCACCCAAGCCGAACCATCTCAGAAACAAGCTAGACACAACCCCAGATCCTCCAGTGTTGCCCCACAAATCTGAAAACTACCAAAAACCCATCAAGTTTGTGAGCACCCAGGGGAGTGTCTTTGATGGGAAGACAGGAGAGAAAGCTGGAGAGAAGCTTGTAGAGAAGCCACAGCCTAAGCCAGTGCCAATCTGCTTCCATTGTGAGTATTGTGGAGGGATGGACACAAGGATGAGTTCTGTTTCCGGAGGAAGAGGGATGAGCGGTTTGCTAGGGAGATGGCAAACAAGGATAGGTACCACCTTGCTTGTGGAGTGCCTGAGCCTCATAGAGGGCCTCTACCTAGGGGTGAGGTGTATGTGCGTACACTTCCCACCCGTGGAGGTGGAGGTGGAGGTGTGTTCCCTTAGAGAGACAGGCGTGTTGGGTTTGGGCGTGGTGAGTTGGCTCGACGTGCTCCTTCTCATGACCGTTACGAGTTTGGGAGGCACGATCGGAGCTTTGGGTCTCAGATGGACTACAGGCCACGTTTTCCCCCTCGTGGTGCGCGTACTCCTCTAGTGAGACGTGACAGGTCCTTTGGTGGTAGGCGTGAGAGGGCTCTGCCTAGAGTTTTTGGGAGGATGGATTTTGCTAACCCTTCTTTTGAGCAAATGGCTCAGCACTGGTTTGACTCTTTTGGTACTAACCCCTGTGTTGAGTCGCTTGCTCATTCTCGTCCTCGTTTTTGATTGCAGGTGGGAGGCTTGGAGAACTTTTGGTTGATCGACTCCGGTTGCTCAAGACACATGACCGGAGATCGTGGGTGGTTCTCCAGCCTCACCCCGGTGAGTACGACGGAGTACAGCACTTGCGGGAACAATGGGAGAGGACGAGTGCTTGCTGAAGGTATGGTGAAGGTGAGTAGCAAGGTGACCTTAAGAAGTGTGGCCCTAGTCAAGTCACTTGGTTTTAACCTGTTGTCAGTATCTCAGTTACTAGACGAAGGTTTTGAGGTTCATTTTAAGTCAGGTGCTTCTCGTGTGCTTGATTCTCGAGGCGATCTTGTCTGTACGATCATCCCCAAGGGTCAAATCTTTCATGCCGATTTTTCCCAGTCTGTTGGTCCTCCTCGATGCTTTGTTGCTGGTGTTTCTGCCGAGCTTTGGCAATGGCATAGGAGGTTGGGACACTTGAGCTTTGAGTTGCTTTCCCGCTTGAGTGGTCTTGATCTTGTCCAAGGATTGCCTAAGTTGAAATTCGAGAAGGATTTGGTTTGTGCTTCTTGTCGGCATGGAAAGATGGTTGCCGCTTCTCATGCCCCTCTGACTTCTGTCATGATCGAGCGACCTTGTGAGCTGTTGCACATGGATTTGGTTGGGCCAGCTCGTGTTCGCTCTGCCGGTGGGAAGTGGTATGTTCTTGTGGTTGTTGATGATTTTTCGAGGTACTCTTGGGTTTTCTTTTTGGATGATAAGAGTGAGACATTTGGCTTTGTTCGAGACTTGATCTTGTGGTTGAAGAATGAGAGACATGGTGATGCCATTCGAGCTATACGCAGTGACAATGCACAGAGTTTAAGAACTCTCATTTTGATGCCTTTTGCAGTGATCTTGGTCTTGATCATCAGTACTCTTCTCCATACGTCGCTTGCCAGAATGACGTAGTGGAGAGGAAGAACCGGACCCTTTGTGAGATGGCCAGGACGATGCTCGATGAGCATAGGACTCCTAGGCGTTTCTGGGCCGAGGCGGTCAGTACCGCTTGCTATGTCTCAAATCGCATCTTCCTTCGTGCCTTTAAGAAGAAGACCTCTTATGAGCTGATGCATGGCCGACAACCCAAGGTGAGTCACTTTAGAGCTTTTGGTTGCAAGTGTTTCATTCTCAATAAGGGCAAGTTGGATAAGTTTGAGTCTCGATGTTCGGATGGGATTTTCCTTGGTTATGCGATGCATTCTAGAGCATATCGTGTGCTCAACCTTGATACTAACCGAACCATGGAGACTTGCGAGGTAACCTTCGACGAGACACAGCCATGTAGCTCTTCTGCTTTTGAGTGTGCAGGTGACTAGGAGATTGGAGCGAGGATCTTCGAGGATGAGAAGGTCGGAGATGGAGACGACGACGATGATGGTGGTGATGCTCCAGCGGCTGATCGTGTACGTACTACTCCCACTACTACGACGACCATCGAGGACGGACCATCCCCTACACCCACTACGACTGAGGCTATTCGAATGGAGGCTGCTGCTGAGGGGGAGGTTGTGTCCAGGCGTGAGGCTCCCCGGCGAGTACAAGTGGATCACCCACCGACGACCATCATTGGTGACCTTCATGAACGCACTACACAGTCGAGGTCGGGTTTTTGCTAAGTAAAGGGTTTGTGATGGGCACAGTTGATAAGACCCTTTTCCTCCTTAAGCATGGGAATGACCTTTTGATTGTTCAGATATATGTGGATGACATAATCTTTGGCGGCTCTTCTCATGATCTTGTTGCCAGATTTGTAGATGACATGAGCAGGGAATTTGAGATGTCCATGATGGGCGAGCTGCAGTTTTTCTTGGGTCTCCAGATCAAGCAGTGCAAGGACGGGACCTTTGTACATCAGGCGAAGTACACTAGGGACATGGTGAAGAAGTTTGGCATGAACGACTCCAAGCCGCTGACTACACCGATGAGTACGACTATGGCTTTGGATGCGGACGAGGACGGCGAACCCGTGGACCAGAAGGAGTACCGGAGCATGATCGGCTCCCTCCTCTACTTGACGGCGACGAGGCCAGACATACAATTCAGCGTGTGTCTGTGCGCTCATTTTCAGGCTTCACCGAGGACTTCACATCGGCAGGCCATCAAGCGGATTTTCAGGTACTTGAACTACACTCCTGAGTTTGGTCTTTGGTACTCTGCCTCCTCGACACTCAGGCTTCATGGTTTTTCTGATGCGGATTTCGCTGGGTGTCGATTGGACCGCAAGTCCACTTCTGGGTGTTGTCAGTTCCTTGGTTCTTCTTTGGTCTCTTGGTCATCTCGCAAGCAATTGAGTGTCGCCCAGTCCACCACCGAGGCTGAGTATGTAGCTGCTGCTAGTTGTTGTTCCCAGCTGCTTTGGATGACCTATACCATGAGTGACTTTGGTGAGGAGTGCTCCCAAGTTCCACTTTTCTGTGACAGCACCAGTGCCATAAGCGTAGCCAAAAATCCTGTCCTCCACTCCAAAACGAAACACATAGAAGTGAGGTACCACTTCCTGAGAGACAATGTGGAGAAGGGAAACATATCTTTGTCCTACGTTCCTACCCAAGACCAGCTAGCTGACATTTTCACCAAACCACTTGACCAAGCCACTTTCACTCGCTTGCGGGGTGAGCTTGGGGTATGCTTTCCTTTTTAGCTTGGGTCTTGGAGCTTCTCATGTATATATGTGTCATATGTTCATTTTGTTGCATTTTACTTTCTGTACAAAACCTGGTAGGATAGCCATCTTTGGATCACTTAAGCTAGGAATGAGCTTCTCTTATATACATTGATCACAGATGTGCTATGGATGAGATATGTGCATGATTGGTAGCTTGTGGATGTGAATGCTATGCTCTTGTTGGTTTTGCCATATGTGTATGATGAGATAGCATTTTGGTTGTGAAAATGATAAAACTGTCTCTCTCATGAGTAGATGCTTGTCTGTACTCAATTTGTGCTTAAATGCTTATATCATGCTCAGTTTGTGCTTGAGGATCATATTCTCTTTGCTTGGGGTCAAAGATCTTTTTGTCATTGTAAATGTTTAGCCCTTTTGCTTGCTTGGGGAGGAGCATAAGCTTCTTTTTGCCGCAAAGGCACTTCATGTACCATGTTTAATCTTGAGAATGAAATTGGTGTATGAATTGCCTTATGCTTGACAAATGAGCTCCTAATCATGTTTTTATGTTTTGATATTCATATCTTGGGTGCTAAACTGTAGCATGTTTGTCTACCATGAGAAGTCTCATTTTAAGAAGTAGACACATGGCTCGGTGCTTTAACATGACTTGAGTAGCTTGTGGGCGTTTATAATGATCTTGTGATGAGAATTTGTGATCTTGCATAAACTTTGAATGATCTAGTGCCTTTATGTTCAAATTGGTATGGATAGGATCTTGCTCATGAGATGCATGCTTCTTTGTGAAAATTCCTTAAATTTGTTTTTAGCCATGTCACATGCTTATATGTCTCTACCTTCTTGATGGCAATGTGCTAGATACACCATGTCTACTTTGCTTGCTCTATGTCGCTTTTATAGCATTTTGTTGTGCTCTTTGTATATTTGAGAAGCTTGGTAGATTATGTATATGCTTTGACATGCATTTTTCATGAAAACAAGGGGAAGAGTCTCTTATACCTTGATTCTTGCATTGTCAACAAGGGGGAGAGTTTTGTGGAGAGTTATGCCATTTGGGGAGAATTTTCATGCATTGGGAGTTTTTATGCAAAATTGGTATGCATTTGTGAGATGTGGCATGTGAGGATAAAAATTTGAGAAGAAGAGGTTGCATTTGCTCAGGGGGAGTTTGCATTTGTGCAGGGGAGCTCCTTTGGTTTTCTCGAGTTTTGTGCTTTGTGGTGTGCTCCTGTGAGTTTTGTTTTGTCTCGGCTGTGTCGAGCCGTTGCCCTTGTCTTAGGGGGTCGAGACTTGGATTGGCGGGTGATCTCGTTTTCGCTTGTTCTTTGGCTTTGGATCACTTGCTTGGGAGGTTTTTGTTCGTGGTTGTTTTCTTTTCTTTTTCTCTATGTGGTTACTATGGGTGTTGTTAATGCACTCATCAAGGGGGAGATTAAGGACTAGGTGTGTCCGAGGACCAGTGGAGGGTCGCTCCTTAGTGATGAGTGATTGACAATGTTGTGTGGACTGATGCTTGGCTAAGTGTGCAGGTACAGGTTGCGGCTTGACTCGGGTAGGTGCAGGTGAAGAACAAGCGCGAAAGGCCTTAGCCGTGGCGGCCTCCGGGTGATGGAGAGGCAAGTAGGCTTGGTTCGATGGACCCGGTGGCTGATGGGGTCAAGTGCGAGCCGTGCGGTGCAAGACTGGCGGGCTGAAGTCGTGAACTGGGCCGGTGCAAGGTAGCGGTTGAAGCCCGAAGCTTGCATACGGGGTTTGGTGGTTTGCCCACAAAACCATCAGGTGAACGGTTTCTTGGTTTGGGCCGCAAAACCAAGCCCGGAGGCCCGAGGCGACGGAGACGGTGATCCGGGAGCTTCGGGAAGCTTCGAGGCGGGGGGCACGTGGCGTGATCGCGGGGCTTGCGTCGAAGCTAAGCAAGGCCGCGGTGGAAGCGTGTCCGCTCGATGAAGACTTGACCAAAATGCCCCTGAGGGGTTGTATCTTCATTTCAAGCAGTAGGGGTAGCGTGGTCATTTACCTCCCTCCGATGGACTTCGTATAAATAGCGGAGAGGTGGATGGCATCTCTCTCTCTGGGACTCTATGGCTTTCTCCCCCGGTAGATTTTCTCTGAACTGCTTCTTTTCCCTCTGGATTCCTTAGGCTAGACTCTTGTACAGAATCTGACCTCTGGATGTATGGAAGCATTCGGCGTCCCGGTGATCTCCTAGTCCTCTGTAATTTTCGTGTCATTTTTAGGGTATTTTTGGGGAGTTTCGTTCTTGGCTCGATTCGTGATTTTGGAGGCGTTTCTTGACAGATTTCTTTGAGGGGATCATGGGTGGATGCCTTGCGCATCTTTGTGTGTGATCTTGACCCCTCAAACGCCGTGGAGAGCCTTCGATTCGTGCGTTTTTGGTTGGTGCCCGAGTTCATGGTGTTGGTTCGGTTGATCCGCGATTCTTGGTGATTTATTGGCTTAGGAGTCGAGATTTTTGGGGCATAGCATCCTTGTGTGACGCTTTTCATCTCCCCAAAATCTTATCTCAAGAGTTTCAACCGTTTGGGAGATCCGGTGATGGGAAGGTGGAGTTGACTCCCGAGGTCGGGCATTTTTCTGTTTTGTTCGTGCATGGCGAACGGTCCGCGTGACCTAGGCGGACGGTCCGCGAGGTGCTAGCAGAGTTGGTGTTCTTCGTGTGTTCTTGCGCATCTTCATTTCGACCAGTTACGCCCCTAGGCTTTGGTTGCGAGGGGTTTGGCATACAGTACGCGAGGAGCTCACGGATAGTCTGCGTGGCCGGATTTCTGGCGGACAGTCCGAGTGCTCACCACGGACAGTCCGAATTTCGGGGGTGCACTACTGGAGGTTCGGGTCGTTTTATCGGACGGTCCGTGGAGACCTGACGGACAGTCCGCGTAGCCATCGCGGACGGTCCGCCAGGACATCTCGGATGGTCCGCCAGGTGCATTCCAGAACCGATCAAGTTCTTTGATTCTTGCTTTGGTGCTTCCGCTCTTTGCTCCTAGGCTTCTTGGTTGATCTTCTAGGCTTGTGTGTGCCTTGTTTGGAGCTTCTTTTGTGTGCACGGATTCGTGGAGTGGCAATCGGGGTATACGCCGAATTCGACCTTAGGGAAGAATTTTTATCGGCTCCCATTCACCCCCCCTCTCTGGTCGCCCGATTCGGTCCTTCAACTAAACCCTAAGCACCATAGTCAAACCTAGTCAAAGTGGTCAAAACCCTATGCTTTTAAGACCTTGTTTTGGTGTCTCAAATAGATCTCAAAAGTTTTCTTAAATACTCAAAAATCTGCCAAACTAAAAGTTGCTCAGATTTTGATGGGACACATTTCATCTAATTGGTGGCATTTCAAATTTTGAGTGGAAATGCTTCAAAAGCTGGTTTGAAGTGCAGAAGGACCTGTTGCCGGCGCCGAGAAAATCTCAAAGTTCAAGCCATTCTCCTGCCCAATCCTTTGATCTATTCACTGGTCAACCTTTGCAAAAGATCTAGTGCTATACCTCATCTACAACTTCTACATTGGTCGATTTTTGAACTTCTATTCAAATTTCAATTGTTTGAACCGGTCAAACACCCCTAAGTCGAACTGTTTTTGAACCTGGGCGCCAGAGCGCGCGTTCCTGCGTCGCCGTCGCGCCGAGCGTCGCGCCCCGGCGTCCGCGCCCTCACGTGCGCGCCCGCCCGTACGCCGGTGCTGGTGGGTCCCACCTGACCCCATGACTGATTAGTCCAACGTGGCATCCAAGGGACAGCTGGCGCGTCACCACGTCGCCTGCGCCGTCGTCTCGCCGCGGAAGTCGTCGACACACGCCGCCCCGCAGACACGCCCCGCCTGTGCAGCTGGCCGTCCAAGTCACGTCGCCGCGCCGTTGTCTTCATCCCCCTGTCACCGAACCCTGCTTGCCCAGGCACTCGAGCACCCTACGCCGGCTAGCCGCGTACGCGCCGCTCTGCCGTGCCGCCATGGGGCCGCGCTCGTGATGCCCTGGCCAACTGGCCCGCGAGCTGGCGTTCATGCAACCTGGCCAGCTCGTGCCACCCCTGTGCCTGCGCCTGTGCATAAAAGTCAAGCCCCGACGCGCTCGTGCGGGATTTCCCCTACTCCACCGACCCACCATTGTCATCCCCACGACGAGCTCCACCCCCTGCCCCTTCCCGTCGACCACACATGGCCCCTGCACCTAACCTGTGACCCAGTGATGCTCCCCGAGCACACGCATTGGCCGGAGAAGCGGCACGTTCGCCGGCATTGCGGCCGCCGCGGCTGCTCTGCCCCGACCTCACCGCCGGCCATCGCCGGAGTCGTCCCCGACCAAGCCACCTCCGCCAATCTGCCCAGGGTGAGCACGCACGCACTCCCCGCCGCTCGCACGGCCAGGTCCGGCAGCCCCTCGCCGCCGGCGAGATCCCCTGCGCCGCCGAGGGCACATGTGTAAAGATCGAAATCTTGTTAGGGTCTTCTGTGCAAATGTCTAGGGGTCTAAGTGTAAAAAGATTCTTCAAGTTTTGTTCAAAAATCCGGTGGCTTAGAAAATTCATAACAAATCGAATAAAAATCAGAAAAATACAAACTCAACTGTTCTGTGATCCTTGTGAACAGAACCAACTTTTCTAGAAAGGAAGTTTGTAGATTTCTTTGTAGATTTTGAATAATTTTGAAATGATCAGTTTGGCTAGATTTGAAATAATTTGAAATCTATAGCAGATCTGCATGTGAATTTTTGATATGTTACTAGTATGGCCATTCTTGATCCTGTGTAGAAATATGGCACATAGATCTGTTATAGTTTTGCAAATATGAATTTATTTTGATATATGGCAGTTCATATGTTCCTGTTTAGTATGTAAATTCTGTTTCAGAAACTAGGGTTGATCTGTTTGCAGTAGCATGAGTATGACTACATGTACCCATGATAAATAGATGGACAGCTTTTGACATGTTTAAATAGTTCAAATTAATTTATGGCTTAAAAATGAGTTATTTTAATCAAGCATGTTATGCTATGTTTCTGACCCTGGTAAATTTTGAGTAGCTCAGATATGTCATGATATTGCTCTGTGTGAAATCCTGATCCTAGATTGTATTTATATCTCTCTGTATAAAAAGATTAAGTTTATGCTAGCTAGTGCTTTATAGATTTTTCATGTGCAATCTATAGCTTAGTTTAATCTAATTTTTGGTTAGTAGCCTGATCAGTAAGTTTTGTGCTTGTGTGAATTTTATCTCGGTTTATTGATGTATGGAACATCCAGAAATAAATTCCAAAGTAAATCAAGCTTTGTGTGAAATAAAAAGATTAACCAATAATACTTTGGGGTATAATTTAAATTCAATTAATAAGCTTCACCAAAATACACCTATACATCACCCTTAAATTGGTGAAGTAAAATAAATTAAATAACTTATATGTGCACACAATCACCACCAAATAAGAATAATAACCTTCACCAAATTACCAACTTTTTCTAGTGTAAAGAAAAGTTGGATAAAATCTTATCCAGGTGAAAGTGGCCTACAATACACCCATGTTTGTCTCTGAAATTTCAGAAGCACTTCACTCCCTAAACCTGAATAATTAAAGTCATGCATATGCATATCGTGTAGAATTTCCGGACGGGAACTACGAGCTGGTGCTGGATGCTGACGGAGGACCAGCTGAGGGAGAAGTGAACACCGTGGAAGTGCAGTAAGACCCGAACTCAGCTTCGGAGGACTTCCCTACTGACTGTGCTAGTGAAGGCAAGCCCCGGAGCATAACCTATGTTTTTAACTTATGCAACTCTCTTTGTTATGATTGTGCATTTACATTCAGGAGTTGATTTGAAACCCTAGATGCATGATCCTAGGTTCCTATGTTCAATTACTAGTATGCTAGGTCGCTAGTTGCCATGCTCTAAGGATCCGGTAGAAATCGAGTGATGGTCGTCACTCGCGAGCTATAGGTTTCTTATGTTGGAATCATAAGATTGTTGAACCTACCCGCTCATGTGGTAAGAGCATGGGACCGGCTCCGGCCAGTAGGTTTGTGGTTAAGCGTTTGAACATACTAAGCATTTGCCGGGAGTGGGACCGGTAAGCCTAGTACCTTTTTGGTCCCCTAGTTCTAGGCAGTGGTGCATGTGTGGATCCAGGCGGCAAAAGATGTAAGTCCGTGACCTGACCAACTATACCAGGGACTGTGGACATTGATCCTGAACCGAGGATGATTGGGAACCACCTGGTTGGTGAGTACCCCGCCCTGTAGGGGCTATGGTCGTATGATGGGGTATGCATTCTCCCGTGTGTTTAGGTCCACCTTGCAAGGTTATTAATCGATCGATCGTCGGCCTCTCACCGTTATCCGAGAGTGCTTAACCATACACTCTATGTCCCTTAATGATGGAATTGAGAAGGATTACTGTTGTATGCTTAATTGTTTGCACAACTATGCTTGCAGTAGTTGCTTACCTAGTAATGGATAATCAACTAGAATCTTGAGCTAAAATTTGAAAGTAAGGACATACTCTTTGTTGCTTTTCAGCAAAAGAAACCCACTAGCCAAAAAGGTTGCATGTCTAGAGAGTTGGTGATGGTCTCATCACACGACGGTTAAGTCTTGTTGAGTATTAGTATACTCAGCCTTGCTTTGTTGATCTTTTCAGGTAATGATGTGTATGAGGATGGGTTTCCGTGGCCTGGTTCTCTCCCACCCAGTTGGGAAGTTGAGAGGGAGGACGATAGTGCTTAGTGGCATCACTAATGGCCTCTAGTGATGTTACCTATCTCGTTAGTAGTTTGTTTCCGCTGTGTTTCGAACTCTGAACCGTTTACTTTATGCAAAAGACTTGGTTTTAAATAATGAACCTATGTTGGTCATGATGTAATAAATTAAGACTTGTTTATCTCTAGACTCGCCTTCGTGTGAGTTTTGATGTACAATCTATTGATCCTTTGTCATAAGTGATTTACCGGGCTTGACCCGGCACATATCGACAAGTTAACTCCTCTTTAACACATAATGACAGAGTGGATGGGTTGTGTGTGTTAAATGGTTATGCGTTAAAGAGGAGTTAACTTGTCGATATCTGCCGGGTCAAGCCCGGTAAATCACTTATAACAAAGGATCTAAGATTGTACACTAAGACTCAAGCGACGGCGAGTTCAGAGATAATTAAAACATCGTTAATACATCATATTCATCAATTGTTCCTTATTACAAAACCAGTTCCATACAGGAAAGTAAACAGTTCAGAGTTTGAAAACACAGTGGAATTAAAATACTAAACGTCTTAAGCAACATCACGGGAGGCCATCCATGACATCACTAAGCACTGTCATCTTCCCACTCACTTCCCAAAGGGTGGGCGAGAACCAGTCCACGAATACCATCTAACACATCAACACCTGCAAAAGGTATCAAGAAAGCAAGGCTGAGTATGCTAATACTCAGCAAGACTTAACCGTCGGGTGATGGAAAATCACCAACTCTCTAGACATGCAAAGCTTTTTGGCTAGTGGGTTTCTTTTGCTGAAAAGCAACAAAGAGTATGTCCTTCCTTTCAAGTTTTAGCACAAAATTCTAGTTATTTATGCATTACTAAGTAAGCAACTACACAAGCATGAGTTGTGCAAACAATTAAGCATACAACAATATTTTTCTCAATTCCATCATTAAGGGACATAGAGTGTATGGATAAGCACTCTCGGATAACGGTGAGAGGCCGACGATCGATCGATTAATAACCTTGCAAGGGAAACCTAAACACACGAGAGAATGCATACCCCATCATACGACCACAGCCCAAAGGGCGGGGTACGCACCAACCAGACGGTTCCCAATCATCCTCAATTCAGGATCAAAGCCCACAGTCATCGGTACAAGGATCACTGGAATAAAGGCCCAAGGTCGAGTCTCACACATGCACCACCGGTTGCAAGCCGGGGGAACAAATCCCAAGATTAGTGGTAGAGAGTTCCCTTGCTATATAAAAAAGGTACTAGGCTTACCGGTCCCATTCCCGACAAATGTTTAGTACGTTCAAACGCTTAACCACATACCTACTTGGCCGGAGCCGGTCCCATGCTCTTACCACATGAGGAAATCCAGTTTAGCATATCTTATGATTCCAACATAAGAAAAACCTATAGCTTGCGAGTGACGAACATCACTCGACTTTTACTGTGTCCTTAGAGCATGGCAACTAGCGACTTATCATTCTAGTAATTGAACATAGGAACCTAGGATCATGCATTTAGGGTTTCAATGCAATTCCTGAAACTTAAGTGCACAATTATAACGAAGATAATTGCATAAGTGGAAAACATAGGTTATGCTCCGGGGCTTGCCTTCACTTAGCAGAGTTAGTTGGAGATCCTCCGAACTTGGTTCGGGTCTTGTTGCGAAACCAACACGTTCACCTTCTCCTTCAACTAGCTCTCCTTCAGCTTCCGACACCAACTCGTAGCTTTTGTCCGAATGCGCTACACGACATGCATATGCATAACTTTAAGTGTTCTTTTTTAAGAAGGAAGAACTCAGTTCATATTTAAGGGGTAAACATGGGGTGTATTGTTGGGCACATTCACCTCGATAAGAATATATCCAGCATACTCTTCCTTAATTAAGGAATTGTATGTTTGTTATTTATCTTCCTTATTTGATGGTGATTGTGTGCATATCTAAATTAATTAACTTATTTAACTTCACCAAAATAAAAGGTGCTGTTCAGAAGGTACTTTGGCGAAGCTTTGTGATTTAAATTCAAGCCACATTAAAGGTGATCTTGGTTTTTCTTTTATTCCACTTATTAAGCTTGATTTACTTCCAAAATTAATTCTGGATGTTCCACACACAAACAAACAGAGAGAAAATTACTACAAGCACATATCATGGCAATAAGGTTACTGCCCAAAATTGGCATTAAAATCAGCTATCAAATGCACATGAAAAATCTAATAAAAGCTAGCTGACTTAAACATGATCTATTTATTCAGAGAGATCTACACATGATATAGCTTCACGAAATTAGATAGAGCATAAACATGACATTACTGAGCTACTCACAAAAATTTAGATTAAACTAAGCAATAGATCTATCATGAAAATTATAAAATTAAAACACTGCTGAAAAGATAAATAAATCTCACTACAACATATAAGCATGCATTAGGGCTACAACTTTTGCCACAGCCAAATTAAGGTAAAACAAGACTACTAAAAAATTACCATGGCCAGAAACTACTTACAACATCCTTTATTAAAAAGGCTCATATTAAAGACCTAAATTAATTAGAGCTAGATAAACATGTCAAAAGCTACTGATATTTTTACCATAGCTTTATCTAGGCATATACAGGCTACTGCAAAAAGATCAACTTCATTTGCTTAACAAATTATTTAAAACTAAACAGGAACTTGAAGGCTTCCATATATCGAAATTAAATCATAACCAAAGATATATAACAGATCTATGTGCAATTTTTCTACGCAAGAGCAACATATCCATACTAACAACATATTAAAATTTCACAGGCAGATCAGCTATAGATTTCAAATAATTGCAAATCTATTCAAACTGATCAATTCAAAATTATTTAAATTCTATAAAGAAATTTACAAAATTCCTTTCTAGAAAAGTTGCATCTGTTCATGCGGAGCACAGAACAATTGAGTTTGCATTTTTTTGATTTTTATTCGATTTACTATGAAATTTAGAATGTCTCAGCAATTTAGAACAAAATTAATAGAATCTTCTTTCATCCGGGTCCTCGGTCAACAAAACTTATTCACAACCGTACCCTTCTCTTTACACAGGGGTCCCTACATTTACCGAAATTTGGCTCGCCGGCGGCGATCTAGGGCGGGGGAAAGGGCGGAGGAGGGCCAGGGGATCACCTTGGGTCTGCACCGGTGCTCAGACGCGATGGAGAGACGGTCGGTGGCGAGGATCGGCGGAGAGGTGGATCTCCGGCCGCGGGCGCGACAGCTCTGGCGAAAAGGGCGACGAGGCACGACAACACGTGGCATGGGGAGCTCCAGGGGGATGAGGTGGAGCTGCCAAGGGGCTTGGACGGGGACAAGCGGGCTCGGGCGCAGTTGTTCCGCGGTGGCGCAGATCTCCAGCCGCGTCGGGCTCATCTCCGGCGAACTGGGTGGCCGAGCTCGACAATGTGCACCCGTGGGATCATTAGGTGGTTCATGTGGTCCTGCTGAGCAGCTCAGGCGAGCTCGAGAGGGAGCGGGCGAGGTGGCTCGGCGGTGGCGCTCCGGCGGCGAGCTGCGGCAGCCTGGCGGCGCAGTGCGGCGCGGCGAGCTCAGGGCTCCTGTGCCTTTTATAGGCGGGCAAGAGGAGCTTCAGCACTGCCTTGGTGCGACGGCCAGCTCAACACAGAAAGGGGGAGGCGTGGCGCGACATAGCGGCGCGCATTGCAGCAGAGTCGGCGGCGGCGTGGCGCGTGGCCAGCCAGCGATGCAGGGGCGCTCGAGTGCCAGGGCGCGAGAGTGAGGCGGCGACGGAAGCTAGCAGCCAAGGCGTGCAGGCGTGCTCACCAGCGTGCTCCTGTGCGACTGGCACCTCATGCCTAGCGTGGCCGCGTGACGGAGACCGCGGCGGCGCGTGTCGACACAAAATGCGGAGGAGGGAGGAGGCTTGGGGCAAAACGGTGGGCGGCGTGCGGTTTTGATCGCCACATTGGCACGTGAAGGGACAGTGCTGCACAAGGCACACAGGACGATGGCGTACGAGCGGTGCACACGTGATCAGGCGCGCACACCGGGGAGCAGCGCTCGGCGTGTCGTCGAGGCCTGGGCGCGCGTCCCGGCGGTGTTTGCAGCAAAACCGTTCGGCTTAGGGTCGTTTGACCGAGCTGCAAAATTAAAATCCACATGTAAGTCAACTTTTGGCCAAAAACAAAGTTGGAGATGAGACTACCCTCTACAACTTTTGCAAAAGTCGACCAGTGAAATTCTCAACAGATTGGGCAGAAATTCGACTTGAAAACGCAGATTTTCTCAGCGCGGTCAAACACAGTACTCTGGCTTTGACCAAGTTTTCGAGGTGTTTCCACTCAAAATTTGAAAATCCGCCAATTAGATGAAATGTGTCCCATGAAATTCTGCACAATTTTTGTATTGGCCGATTTTTTAGTGTTTTGGGAAATTTTGGAGATTTGACCAAAGTTCTAGAGAAGGGTATATGAAATAGGGGTTTGACTATTGCAAGAAAGGTTTGACTCCAAGATTTGAGGGCTTTTCTCTCAAGATCTTAACTCCCACCTAAAAGATGATTTGTTCCTCTTGAGGAATCCCACAACTTTCATATTGGTCAATTTTGAAGTTTCTACACAAAATCTTGAAATTGTGGCTAAGCCATCAAATGTACTCAAAAATTCCTTTAGAGAAGTTGACCAAGTATGATAGGGTTAACCTCCTTTTATCCTTAGTTTCCAAAAGTGACAAACTTCAAGGTCATGTTCTTGGATCTTGGTGACAATGTTCATAATGGCAAAAGTTTAAGTGCTGAGTGAAAATTGAATTCAAGTTCAACTCAAGCTTTGCTTCAAATGGGGTTTTCACCACACTTGCATTGATTGTTCCTTCAACACCATTAGCTTTAGGTTAACTCCTTGATTAAAAAGAGATAAACACCTGGGGTGTTACAACCTACCCCCCTTAAACAGAATCTCGTCCCGAGATTCGACACAAGCCTGATAGACTTTTCAGGGGAAGGTAGAGATTACATAGAGAAACTTAACAGAGACCGGCTAAACTATCTAAGATCTAGAACTCAAAGATGATAAAAGATACACTGATTTCATGACAAACTTCCATGTAACTCATGAGGAAGCGGGCACTGAATGTGCACATGAAAAGCTATAAACAAGCATAGCAAAGGTGCAAAACAAATCAACATCATCAAGGCGTCCCAGCAATCTGAATCACATATCTCGAGAGATCGATCCATAGCTGGTGATGTGGGATTGGCTTCTTCTTGCGACCTTCTTCTTCTTGAGCTTCTTCTTCTTGATGTAGGCACTAATCCTTCAGTAGATGAGCTTTGAAGAAATGCTTGCACGGGCTTCAACTTCTAATGAGGCTTGATTCTTCTTCACCTTGTTGGAGAAGATGGAGGAAATGCTGGAGGCGATGGAAATGGCCGGTGTGCACTCAAAGAAAAGAGCAGGAGAGCAGGGAGGGTGACGGGAGGTGATGGCTCTAGTGGATGCAAAGGTTGGGGTAGTGGAAACTAGTAGAAGGTGGTCCATTTATGGATGCTCACCATGGTGTTGTGGCGGTGGTGCTTGCGCCACTTGTGTAGGGGCCGGGGTATGGAGGTATGGAGCTGCGGTGGTAGTGGCATGTGGCACGGTGGTGGCCGGCACGGGATGCCATGGGGACAAGATGGCTGTCGTAGGGTGTGCGTAGGCGGCGATCAGCTGCTGTGATAGAAAGGTGGTAGAGCGATAGCACAGCACAGAGCAGACGGAGCACAGAAACAGAGGGGTCAAATTGATTCTTGAGAGAAATTGACTATGAATTTTGGGAAACACGACAAGATCCTGGGTATCCACAATTCAAACTAAAACTTATTTTTGTCTGGGAAAACTGTCAAAGGCTTTTGTCCATTCTTTCTTTTCAAATATACCGAGTCTGTAGATTTGGTCGTAGCTGAAAAAGGATCACAGATCATTGATCGATATAAACTCCTTATATCTTGACTTTTAAAGGACCTTGACTGCTTATGCTCCTTCAAATTAACTTGGTTGATTTGATACTAGGTAACCTTTGAGATTGAGATAGAAGAAGACCAAATTGAATGGTTCCATAGAGATTTCTTATGGAGAAAGGGAAGGCTAGTAAACAAACATTTGTTAAATTTGTTTACTGGAATTTCTGAAGTTGTACTAGGAAAACAACCAGATGTTTACTTAGGGTACGTCCTCAGAAGTATCAACTGTGAGTTGACAAAAGACAAAACTTCTGGAAAGGAGGAGGGTCAACATGTATACCAACAAGATTTTGGCACTTATAACATTGTTCTCATATACTCAAATTGTGTGAGCAGGGTTAAGAAATATAGAGATATCGAAAGGTGATCAACTCAAGGATAGCAACATCACTGAAAAACTGAGTGCTTCGGAATACAAACACACATAGTGGGAATGATACAGGTATTCTGAGATATCATGCTTGCATTGCCAGGATAAGATGACAAATAAGAGTAAGCTCTGAAGATCAAGTCATTATCAAGGTACTAATATGGTTCATACATAGCACTTGTACATCTCCTTATTTGATTACACTCGTGACAACACCCAAACTAGGTCCACTAGCTAGTCCTAGGTTAACCTTTTATTTTCCTCAAGTTGAAAACAAAGGCTCAGGGTGATGCAGATCCAGACTCTACTCCATATTCTCCTTGAATTTCATTGCTGAGATGCACTCTCTTCTTCTTTTTGGAACTTATTGTTGCGTGCTTGTCGCTTCCTTGGGGGCTCAGGGCAATGACGAGCAAGATGACCCATTTGACCACAATTGAAACAATATGTTGAGTTAACATGTTTCTCTTGGCGATTCGATGATCTACCTTTGTCACTAAGGGAGAAAGACTCAGGGGCCATTAGCAGCCGAAGTAAGTATCTAGACTTTCGAAAATCCTTACTAAGATCGATTCGCTTCCCTCGGCGTGACAAGATGTTCCAGCCCTTCGGGTCACTCCAAGTACTTGAAAGGCAATCTTGAATAAGATGATCTTCATCTCCACATTTAAAACAAATAAGATGATATGGGCCAAGGCTCTGCCTCATTCGTTCCAGTAATGACTCCGCTTGAGAGCGAGTTTTGCTTCTGACGAACTGGTCAATATTACCACCATTGTTGCTCAGTTTGCTCTCCCGTGGGTGAGTCTCCTTGTAGGTAATAGTCCATCCACTTAAATCCATACGAGGTAACACTTGCTTGTTGTTCCAACTCTTCTTCTCTTCCTTCCTAAGGTCCATTGGTAGTTCTGATGGTGGAAGAAGAGATTCTTCTAGGATTTGTTGATTGGAATCTTGATCGTGTTGCCCCTGGGTTGTATGATTCATCAATAAATTGAAAAGGCGAGCATGCTCAACCATGGATTCAGATAATGCCTGAGAGAGGCTATCCACTAAGCTAGTTTGGGATAGTCCTTGGTAACAATCATGGATGACATCATGCACTATCTAGTTTAGCACCGAATTTTGTTCTTCCAACATTTCAATTGCCCCAGCAATGGTATCTATAACATCTTGTGTAGGTAAAAGGGGTGAGCAAGACTCATGTGGGCAAGGCTTTTCTAATTTGTCTCTGGTGGAGATCATTGTCCTGAAATTTGATAATGATTGGATCAGTTTTTCCCACTAGGATCATAAATCTAATTATGAAAAGGGACTGAAAAGGTGCATAACAATCTGTCAGAAAGTTGAGCACAAGACCATCTCTTTATTTTTCAAATTGAACCCTTCCTCTAAATGTCTATTGCAGAAAGTCAAAACCTTCCGGTATCTTCAGGAAAATATCCTTCATCTTCCATAAGAAAGTTCTGGAAATAGGAAAGGAGAAACAGATGGAGGTGCTTGGTCTTTAACTTCTTCATTTGGTGATCAATCTACGTGAAAAGGAAGATCAATTGATCTTGCATGAGGTTGTTCACCATCTGGATAGCAACTTCCAAAATGCATAGCTCTCAAAATATTTAACCAAAACCTTCTCATCTTAGGGGATGAGATAGAAACCTTTATAAGCTACCACTTTTGGTATTCAACTCAAAACCAAATTCAACTTCTCTTAGACCGAAAAATCCAACTTGGCCTATATGTCCTGGCTGTTTTTTAGTAGGCTGAAGGTTACTGTTTCGCCCCTACTTCTGGTTGTGGATGTCCATAGGTGCTGAATTTTTGGAGGATTCAGAATAGGAAATCCCAAACAACTTTGGTATTCCAAGGTTGGGCTATGATTGTTGAGAAAAGATGTGATTAAACCAAACTTCAGTTTGCCATTGTTCAGAAATTTCAGCAGACAGGCAGTTACACAACTTAGCTTAACTGAAATTCTGCTTAGCCAAAAATTTTGGAATTTTACCAGGTACTCGGTAAGGTTATGAAGTACCAAATTGGTATTCAATGGTAGAGCTAAAGGCTAGAGGAAGATAGCCAAACGAATTAAAATTCCAGTGGCTGTCCCTCAGGAAAAACAGCAAACAGGGCTGCACTATTTTGGTCATAACTCAAAATTCCTTCGACCAAAATTTCTGAAATTTTTACAGAAGATGCTTGACAAGGTTTGGAACAACTTTCATAACTAACTTTTCCTCAGACAACATTGTCTTGGGGGTCGAAACATTTCAGAACAGATAGGTTCATAGTTTGACATCTAGATCAATCCTTAAGGAAAAGATCATATCTTGAGTTTGGGTGATCCAAAGCTTATGAAAATTTTACAACATCTTCGTTGCAAAATTGGAGACAACTGTTGGGTAAAAGATCTCTGGAGGAAACTCCTTTTGCTAGCCTGAAAAAATTCCAGACCAGCAGATCTTTCAGCAAACACTAGAAAGACCTTAAGCTACTTGACAAAAACTTGGATGAAAGAGATTTCAAGTTGTACTCATTATCTTTGGTGTTCAATTTAGAGATTTTAACATGATGCATCCAAAACCTATTCGTCCTCACAGACAATTCCTTGTCAAAATCGAAGTTAGTGCCGGTGGCATGGCACAATATATGACTCTCCCTATAATAGCTAGTCGAATTTCTACTTGATCTGGTCAGTGTACCTACAGAAAATCACAGAGCATTCCGAACCTTTCGTGCCAGCACTCACGAAAGCGTCCACAAACATTACCATTCACTATAGAAATGGCACCCATGCGTTTAACGCTGCATGGACAGTGTCCAACCTGAGACACGCTCCTTTTGAATGGAGGGCGTCCCCCTTCACATGTTCGTAATGCGGAATCATGCACACGTATGGCAAAACATGGCGAGACACAGACGCGACAGTGGGTTCCCTTTGGAATAGGTCCCATCCATCCCTCACATGACTTTCATGTGGCACCACCACGTATAGCAAAACGTGATGAACTAGTATGGTTGTGCGAGAAAGTAAGTTTTGACAGATAATAAAATGTGCTGGGAGTCAGTTTAGATAAACCATAGAATACTAGCCACCTGAAAGAACCCAAAAATACCTCTAGGGCCTCTCGGACTAGTTAATCCTTAGCGTTCCTAACACACTTTGTAAATACACCTTAATCCTGCAAGTTTTATTCCAAAACCATGTTATTAATGGTGTATTAACATCTCTGATGTACAATCAAGCTCTGATGCCAGCTGTGACAGAACCGTCCAAATTAATTCCCATTTAACACACATAACCTATCCACTTGGTCATTATGTGTTAAAGAGGAGTTAACTTGTCGATATCTGCCGGGTCAAGGCTGGTAAATCACTTATAACAAAGGATCGAAGATTGTACACTAAGACTCACGTGACGGCGAGTTCAGAGATAATTAAAACATCCTTAATACATCATATTCATCAATTATTCCTTATTACAAAACCAGTTCCATATAGGAAAGTAAACAGTTCAGAGTTTGAAAACACAGCGGAATTAAAATACTACATGTCTTAAGCAACATAACGGGAGGCCATCCATGATATCACTAAGCACTATCATCTTCCCACTCACTTCCCAAAGGGTGGGAGAGAACCAGTCCATGAATACCATCAAACACATCAACACATGCAAAAGGTATCAACAAAGCAAGGCTGAGTATGCTAATACTCAGCAAGACTTAACAGTCGGGTGATGGAAAATTACCAACTCTCTAGACATGCAAAGCTTTTTGGCTAGTGGGTTTCTTTTGCTGAAAAGCAACAAAGAGTATGTCCTTACTTTCAAGTTTTAGCTCAAAATTCTAGTTATTTATCCATTACTAGGTAAGCAACTACACAAGCATGAGTTGTGCAAACAATTAAGCATACAACAATATTCTTCTCAATTCCATCATTAAGGGACATAGAGTGTATGGATAAGCACTCTCGGATAACGGTGAGAGGCCGACGATCGATCGATTAATAACCTTGCAAGGGAAACCTAAACACACGGGAGAATGCATACCCCATCATACGACCACAGCCCAAAGGGCGGGGTACGCACCAACCAGATGGTTCCCAATCATCCTTAGTTCAGGATCAAAGCCCACAGTCATCGGTACAAGGATCACTGGAATAAAGGCCCAACGTCGAGTCTCACACATGCACCACCGGTTGCAAGCCGGGCGAAGAAATCCCAAGATTAGTGGTAGAGAGTTCCCATGCTGGATCAAAAAGGTACTAGGCTTACCGGTCCCATTCCCGACAAATGTTTAGTACGTTCAAATGCTTAACCACAGACCTACTTGGCTGGAGCCGGTCCCATGCTCTTACCACATGAGCAAATCCAGTTTAGCATATCTTATGATTCCAACATAAGAAAAACCTATAGCTCGCGAGTGACGAACATCACTCGACTTTTACCATGTCCTTAGGGCATGGCAACTAGCGACTTATCATTCTAGTAATTGAACATAGAAACCTAGGATCATGCATTTAGGGTTTCAATACAATTCCTGAAACTTAAGTGCACAATCATAACAAAGATAATTGCATAAGTGGAAAACATAGGTTATGCTCCGGGGCTTGCCTTCACTTAGCACAGTTAGTTGGAGATCCTCCGAACTTGGTTCGGGTCTTGTTGCGAAACTAACACGTTCACCTTCTCCTTCAACTAACTCTCCTTCAGCTTCCGACACCAACTCGTAGCTTTCGTCCGGATGCTCTACACGACATGCATATGCATAACTTTAAGTGTTTGTTTTTAAGAAGGAAGAACTCAGTTCATATTTAAGGGGTAAACATGGGGTGTATTGTTGGGCACATTCACCTGGATAAGAATATATCCAGCATACTCTTCCTTAATTAAGGAATTGTATGTTTGTTATTTATCTTCGTTATTTGATGGTGATTGTGTGCATATCTAAATTAATTAACTTATTTAACTTCACCAAAATAACAGGTGTTGTTCAGAAGGTACTTTGGTGAAGCTTTGTGATTTAAATTCAAGCCACATTAAAGGTGATCTTGGTTTTTCTTTTATTCCACTTATTAAGCTTGATTTACTTCCAAAATTAATTCTGGATGTTCCACACACAAACAAACAGAGAGAAAATTACTACAAGCACATATCATGGCAATAAGGTTACTGCCCAAAATTGGCATTAAACTCAGCTACCAAATGCACATGAAAAATCTAATAAAAGCTAGTTGACTTAAACATGATCTATTTATTCAGAGAGATCAACACATGATATAGCTTCACGATATTACACAGAGCATAAACATGGTATTACTGAGCTACTCACAAAAATTTAGATTAAACTAAGCTATAGATCTATCATGAAAATTACAACATTAAAACACTTCTGAAAAGATAAATAAATCACACTACAACATATAAGCATGCATTAGGGCTACAACTTTTGCCACAGCCATATCAAGGAAAAACAAGACTACTCAAAAATTACCATGGCCAGAAACTACTTACAACATGCTTTATTAAAAAGGCTTATATTAAAGACCTAAATTAATTAGAGCTAGATAAACATGTCAAAAGCTACTGATATTTTTACCATAGCTTTATCTAGGCATATACAGGCTACTGCAAAAAGATCAATTTCATTTGCTTAACAAATTATTTAAAACTAAACAGGAAATTAAAGGCTGCCATATATCAAAATTAAATCATAAGCATAGATATATAACAGATCTATGTGCAATTTTTCTACACAAGAGCAATCATAACCATACTAACAACATATTAAAAATTTCACAGGCAGATCAGCTATAGATTTCAAATAATTGCAAATCTATTCAAACTGATCAATTCAAAATTATTTAAATTCTATAACGAAATTTACAAAATTCCTTTCTGGAAAAGTTGCATCTGTTCATGCGGAGCACGGAACAATTGAGTTTTCATTTTTCTGATTTTATTCGATTTACTATGAAATTTAGAAGGTCTCAGCAATTTAGACCAAAATTGATAGAATCTTCTTTCATCCGGGTCCTCGGTCAACAAAACTTATTCACAACCGTACCCTTTTCTTTACACAGGGGTCCCTACATTTACAAAACGACCCCTGCGAAGATCTGAACCTTCACAGATGTACCCTTGCCATGGCCGCGGCACGGCCAGCCGGAATTCGGCTCGCCGGCGGCGATCTAGGGCGGGGGAAAGGGCGGAGGAGGGCCAGGGGATCACCTTGGGTCTGCACTGATGCTCAGACGCGGCGGAGAGATGGCCGGCGGCGAGGATCGGCGGAGAGGTGGATCTCCGGCCGCGGGCGCGACAGCTCCGGTGAATAGGGCGACGATGCACGGCAACACGTGGCACGGGGAGCTCCAGGGGGATGAGGTGGAGCTGCCAAGGGGCTTGGACGGGGACAAGCGAGCTCGGGCGCAGTTGTTCCGCGGTGGCGCGGATCTCCAGCCGCGACGGGCTCGTCTCTGGCAAACTGGGTGGCCGGGCTCGACAATGTGTGCCTGTGGGATCTTCAGGTGGTTCGTGTGGTCCTGCTGAGCAGCTCAGGCGAGCTCGAGAGGGAGCGGGCGAGGTGGTTCGGCGGTGGTGCTCCGGCGGTGAGCTGCGGCAGCCTGGCGGTGCAGTGCGGCACAGCAAGCTCAAGGGCTCCTGTCCCTTTTATAGGTGGGCGAGAGGAGCTTCATCACTGCCTTGGCGCGATGGTCAACTCGACACAGAAAGGGGGGGGGGGTCGTGGCACAGCAGCGCGCATGGCAGCAGAGTCGGCGGTGGCGCGGCACGTGGCCAACCAGCGATGCAGGGGCGCTCGAGTGCCAGGGCGCGAGAGCGAGGCGGCGACGGAAGCTAGCAGCCAAGGCATGCAGGCGTGCTCACCGGCATGCTCCTGCGCGACTAGCACCTCATGCCTGGTGTGGCCGCGTGACGGAGACCGCGGCGGCGCGTGTCGACGCAAAACGCGGAGGAGGGAGGAGGCTCGGGGCAAAACGGTGGGCGGCGCGCGGTTTTGATCGCCACGTTGGCACGTGAAGGGATGGCGCTGCACAGGGCCCACAGGATGACGGCGTACGGGCGGCGCACTTGTGATCGGGCATGCACACCAGGAGCGGCGCTCGGTGCGACGTCGAGGCCTGGGCGCGCGTCCTGGCGGCGTTTGCAGCAAAACCGTTCGGCATAGGGTCGTTTGACCGAGCAGCAAAATTCAAATCGATATGTAAGTCAACTTTTGGCCAAAAACAAAGTTGGAGATGAGACTACCCTCTACAACTTTTGCAAAAGTCGACTAGTGAAATTCTCAACAGATTGGGCAGAAATTCGACTTGAAAACACAGATTTTCTCAGCGCGATCAAACATAGTACTCTAGCTTTGACCAAGTTTTCGAGGTGTTTCCACTCAAAATTTGAAAATACGCCAATTAGATGAAATGTGTCCCATGAAATTCTGCACAACTTTTGTATTGGCCAATTTTTCAGTGTTTTGGGAAATTTTGGAGATTTGACCAGAGTTCTAGAAAATGGTATATGAAATAGGGGTTTGACTATTGCAAGAAAGGTTTGACTCCAAGATTTGAGGGCTTTTCTCTCAAGATCTTAACTCCCACCTAAAAGATGATTTGTTCCTCTTGAGGAATCCCATAACTTTCATATTGATCGATTTTGAAGTTTCTATACAAGATCTTGAAATTGTGGCTAAGCCATCAAATGTACTTAGAAATTCCTTTAGAGAAGTTGACCAAGTATGATACGGTTAACCTCCTTCTTTTATCCTTAGTTTCCAAAAGTTACAAACTTCAAGGTCATGTTCTTGGATCTTGGTGACAATGTTCATAATGGCAAAAGTTTAAGTGCTGAGTGAAAATTGAATTCAAGTTCAACTCAAGCTTTGCTTCAAATGGGGTTTTCACCACACTTGCATTGATTGTTCTTTCAACACCATTAGCTTTAGGTTAACTCCTTGATTAAAAAGAAATAAACACCTGGGGTGATACAGTCCCCTCCGCCTCGAAGCTTCCCGAAGCTCCCGGATCACCGTCTCCGTCACCTCGGGCCTCCGGGCTTGGTTTTGCGGCCCAAACCAAGAAACCGTCCACCGATGGTTTTGTGGCAAACCAACAAACCCCGCGTGCAAGTTTCGGACTCCATCTGCTACCTTGCAGCGGCCCATGTTCACGACTTCAGCCCACTAGTCTTGCACCGCACGGTTCGCACTTGACCCCATCAGCTACCGGGTCCATCGAACCAAGCCTACTTGCCTCTCCATCACCCGGAGGCCGCCACGGCTAAGGCCTTTCGCGCTTGTTCTTCACCTGCACCGACACGAGTCAAGCCGCAACCTGTACCTGCACACTGAGCCAAGCATTAGTCCACACAACATTGTCAATCACTCATCACTAAGGAGCGACCCTCCACTGGTCCTCGGACACACCTGGTCCTCAGAAGCAAAGAGCGGAAGCACAAGACAAGAACCAAAGGACTAGCGAAATCTGCGAAGGCCTGGGCGGACGGTCCGCAAGGGTACGGCGGACAGTCCGTGTAGATCGCGGACAGTCCGTGTAGACACGGCGGACAGTCTGCAATAGGACACCGAGCCTCCAGTAGCGCATCGAGGTAATTCGGACGGTCCGGGCAAGCACCGCGGACGGTCCGACACCTCGCGGACAGTCCGACCACCCCTAGCGGACAGTCCGGCCAAACTCGCTGTACACCCCAGACAAACCTCGAGCCACCCCAGACAAAAACCAAGTCCCGCGGATAGTCCGCACACCTCACGCGGACAGTCCGTAAACACCCTACAATAAAACCCTAGTGACAAAACATATCGAAACGCGAACGCGCATGAACACGGATGAACACGCAACGAACTGGTGTCATGCGGACAGTCCGCACGCCGCTCACGGACAGTCCGCCAGGCGCGGACAGAGCAGAAACAGCTCGACCCCGCGAGGTCAACTCTCCAAATCCATCATCGGATCTCCCAAATGGCAAAAGCTCTTGAGACAAGATTTAGGGGAGATGATAAGCAACACAAGAGGAAGCTATGCCCCAAAAATCTCGACCTCTAACTCACTAAATCGTCGGGAATCGTGGATCACACGAACCACCACCAAGAACTCGGGCTCCGGCCAAAAACTCACGAATCGAAGGCTTTCCCTGGTGTTTGAGGGGTCAAGATCACACACAAAGATGCGCAAGGCATCCACCCATGATCCCCTCAAAAAAATCCAAAGGAAAACGCCCTCAAATCCCCGAATCGAGCGAAGAACGAAACTCCCCAAAAATAGCCCCGAAAATGACACAAAATCACAGAGGACTAGGAAATCACCGCTACGTCGAATGCTTCCATACGTCCAGAGGTCTGAGTCTGTACAAGAATCTAGCCTAAGGAAAGCAAAGGAAAAGGAAGCAGTTCAGAGCAATCTACCAGGGAGGAAAACCTAGAGTCCAAGAGAGAGAGATGTCATCCACCTCTCCGCTATTTATACGAAGTCCATCAGAGGGAGGTAAATGACCACGCTACCCCTACAACTTGAAATGAAGATACAACCCCTCAGGGGCATTTTGGTCAAGTCTTCATCGAGCGGACACACTTCCACCACGGCCTTGCTTAGCATCGACGCAAGCCCCGCGATCACGCCACGTGCCTGCCGCCTCGAAGCTTCCCCACGCTCCCGGATCACCGTCTCCGTCGCATCGGGCCTCCGGACTTGGTTTTGAGGCCCAAACCAAGAAACCGTCCACCGATGGTTTTGTGGGCAAACCAACAAACCCCACGTTCAAGCTTCGGGCTCCATCCGCTACCTTGCACCGGCCCATGTTCATGACTTCAGCCCGCTAGTCTTGCACCGCACGGCACGCACTTGACCCCATCGGCCACCGGGTCCATCGAACCAAGCCTACTTGCCTCTCCATCACCCGGAGGCCACCACGGCTAAGGACTTTCGCTCTTGTTCTTCACCTGCACCGACACGAGTCAAGCCACGACCTGTACCTGCACACTTAGCAAAGCATCAGTCCACACAACGTTGTCAATCACTCATCACTAAGGAGCGACCCACCACTGGTCCTCGGACACACCTAGTCCTCAGGTACGCAGGCACGGAGGGTTCCAAAGGGTCCAACAGGCTGTCACCACTACAGCCAACCTCTATCTTTACGCGAACGCACGTGGTCTTCGCAGGATAACCAGAGCCCAGACACCATGTCTGCACTCCAGATAACAACTACAGCACGGTTACGTCTGTCGACCCGCTAACAACACTATAGCAACCCGTATAAATACGGAACCACGAACTAGAGAGAGAACAGATCAAATCAATCTAGTCATCAAGCTACAGAGCACAAAGAAAGGTATAGATGCAAACAAACGAGATACAGCAAACCTACTCAGCTAAATAGGATTAGAGAATGCAAACAGATACTTGAACTAAGGAACTAGCTCTAAAGGATCGAAGCCTTGTGTTACGAAGAACACAAGCCTCTAACTTATGAACGAGCTAAGAACACAAGAACAAATCAATCATGCATGATGTCCACCATAGTCTAAATAAGAAATGCTGAAATACTCACTTTGGTCTAAATGAAGAACAAGCATCCACGAGGACATCAACTCACTCCTCACTCCTACTCCATCTCTCAACTAATCCTAGTCTAGATCTCTTCTCAACCCCATTCTACCACAAAGAGGTGAGAATCACCTCACATGGGCAGAATTAGAGAGAGGGAGAGAGAGCTACACAAGAGAGAAGTGGAACTTGAGAGCTTGGTGGTGTGTGTGAAATGAGGCCCCTCCCCCTCTATTTATAGGCAAGGGAGTGGCTTGCTCCGAGGCTCCAAAAGCTCCAAAACACCCCAGGATGCAGCCAAGGACCAATGGGCGAGCAACACATGGAAGGAGGGGACCAACCGACTCTAGGTCGGTTCGGCCGATCCTAGGGTCGGCGAAACCCTCGTCCGGCCGTTTGGCCCGTGCTTCCTCTGGCACGCTTCCATGTGGGCCCTGGTGCCCATCCTCCGTGCATGGCACGTTTCCTGGCGGTTTGGTTAGCAAAGTGAGCCCATGGATCCATGTGATGCTGATGTGGCAGCGTGTGATTCGTCGAGAGCCCTTCACATGGACTGGTGACATCATGGATCCAGGAGAATCCATGTGGCAGCCCCTCATTGGCCAGCACTTGAGTTCCTTGGATTGGAGTGGAGTGAATGTGCATGGATTCCTCTCTTTTCTTATGCTATATACCTGCATTCGAATAGACATCGACACTGGTGGAAAGTATTAGTTTAAGCTCCTATTCTAGTGTGGATGTGCAATTCATGCTTCCATTTGCAAGAGTTGACGGCCATGAAAATGGTACTTAACAGCCGTCAACAACACCCCACACTTAATCTTTGCTCGTCCCGAGTGAAGGGGAAACAGAGCCAAGTGGGTCGTGAGTACAAAAGAGTAAGACAAACATAAGAGATATTCCAAGTCATACCTTGCTCTTGTGAACCTCTGTGGAGTGGCTATCATGTCTCCTTGGGTGCTTGAAAAGTAGAACAGCTGTGGATCAAGTCACTTATGCACCTGATGATAAACACCTTGGGGTTTTTGTTGACATTTCTTAACGTCAATCACTTAGGAACAGATCTGAGACCCATCCTTAGTGACAACACCAAGAAACGCCTTTTAGGCACCTCTCAATGTCACAACTAATGACGCCGGGTTAGTGTGAACATCAAGACTTGCCAAAGGTTAATCTAAACGATCATGAACGAATCCGCAAGTGCACCGATAAACCACTGTAGCATTTCCCCAAGGAAGGAGAGTATTCCAAGGGTATCATATCCGTGGAAGGCAATGGCGGATATCTTAGACTTATGCTTTTGCTCTGAATCTAAACCAAGAGATAGATATAGGAAACAACACACTCAAAGACAGGGGTAAGATAAAAGATATAAGGGTAGTGCGTCACACACACTCAGATCTACCTCTACTCTAGCACACTACAGCTTAGGGGGAACATACGAGTTAGCTCTAGGTTCTAATGTACTAAACATACAAAGCTAGAAGATAAAGGAGATGGGCATGAGTATTGCATGAGAGGGATAAGGTTCAGCACCCAGGTACAAACGGGGAGCTAGCCCGCGACGACCAGCACTCTGCGAAACTAGACTTTAGTCTCCTACAGTAGGTACCCTAGCACGAAGGTTGCCCAAGGATCCAACAGGGCTGTCACTACCTGTGGACCGACCTCTATCGTTACGGGGGGTATGCTCATAACTATCGTAGCTAGACAACCCAGGCACCATGCCTACGTTGCTGCTAGACTCCACCCGGCTCGGGCTATTGTGACCCAGGGTGAGAGCCACCAGAAGACTGGTCAACTAGACCGAGTACCGTAGCTTGAACACAGACCTCATGCAACACTCTCATGCCATCTAACAAGATCAACTAAGGCTAGACATACAAACAGATATGAACTCTCTTATGTCTAACCAATAAGATCAAAGGGTCGTGTTCGTGAAGAACACGAGCCTCTAACTTATGAACAAACACATAAGGAAGGAGTTTAGCACCCTTCAAGTGGATCAAAAGGTAGTGTTCGCGAAGAACACAAGCCTCTAAATGATGAACGGAGGATGAACTCAAGAACATATCAAGCATATGATCTACCGTAAATTTATATGAAATAGCTGAATAACTGAAGTAGATCAATGTCATACAAAGAAATAAAGATAAAAGAGAACTCATACCTAGATTTCTAAGAAGACCTGGAACCTGAATAAGAACTACTCTAGCCTACCCCCTAGCCTTGGAAACTAAAAGTGAGAGGAGAATGAGAGAGTGGTGTGTGGGAAATGGGAGCCCCTCCCCTTCTATTTATAGGCAAGGACCAGGCTTGCTCGGAGGCTCAAAGTGCTCCAAAACACCCCGGGATGCAGCAAGTGACCAATGAGCGAGTGCCACGTGTAGGGACGAGATGGGGCGAGCCAGAGGCGGTTCGGCCGATCCTAGGATCGGCCGGCCCTCTAGGCCCCCCACTCGGGGTGGTTTTCCTCTGGGTGGCTGCCCTGTGGGCCCTCTGATCCATCCCCGGTGCATGGCTTGATTTGGTATCCGAGGTGGGCCCTTTGATCCATGTGAAGTCCATGTGGTATCCTCTAACTCGTCGGTGAGTGCCTCCCTTGGATCGATGACGTGGAATGCCATGTTTCCCTTGGTGGCAGCCACCTCCTCAGCTGAGTTGGCATGGTTTCTTCATAGAAGGTGGGTTTCCATCTACTTTTAGGGGTAAATCACCTACATACAAATAATCTCCAAGGACAAGTGGAACTACATTATTCAAACCAAAATGCTACTAAATAATGCATATGCCTCCATTTATGTGAGAATATTGAGGGTTGGAAATGGTGAATTTCAACCGTCAATAGTTTTGCAAAAATTTTCATAAACAAAACTCTTGGCAGCTTCCTCATTTGATTCTCTCAGATCACTCAATTTGTATATATCCTCACCAAGGCATTATTGCCTTTCTTCATCCTACTTCTAATGATGGCTATATGTGGAGCTCAGGGTAGGATAAAAGAGAAAGCATACTTGCATCACATATATTGCAAAGTCGAAAACTGGATCCACAGAGAAAATCAAATCATACCATCAGATCAAGATGTGCACTGGTATGGCTATGGCGAGTATGGTAAGGTGGATACAAGGCCCGGAATGGGTGCTAGATATTACCATACATATATGATGAGAACTATGGGTTGATGGTAAGGTTGACACTAGCCCCGGAATGGACACTAGTTATTACCATCAAGATTGTGGAACTCCTTTTTTCATGACCATGTCTCTCCTTTTTCTCCTTTTATTTTGGACATGGGCTATCCTTTGTCTTTTTTTTCATCATCATGCATTGAGCATGTGTCTTCATTTTTTTTTCATAGCTCATGTCTCTTTTTGAAGTATACTTTTAGAGAGAGAGGTCACACCACATATGGAGCTTTTATTTTCAAAATGGATGAATGATACAATGCTAACTTCCAGTGTAGAAGCATAGCAAGGGAAAAAATGGGTGTGCACATGAATCTTGATCATGAAAGTAGTGAAAAGAATTCTCACAAGGGTCACAGAATTCGACAAAGCTCAATGCAATAAGAAGCAGCATATGAGTATAGGGTTTTCAACTATGAACACCATATGGCTCTGGTAGGACAGTGGCATATCAAAGAGGAGTCTTTCCAAGAGGTTTTGAGTTTTTCAAAAATAAATAACCCAAGAGAGTTAGTCATCAGAACAATAGATCATATCATCCAGCCATATCATACTCGTCAATTCCTTAGGTAAACATGCTTGTCCTTAAGACGGTTATGGTTCATAAGCATCAGGTAGATAACAAGGAATAAAACATATGTGAGTCTACTTAGGCATCAAGCAAGCTGGGTGATCTTTAGCATCAACATTTGAGTTTTAATTTATAGAGATAGACATATATAGCTTATAAAACTCAGGAATGAAAGAGTAAGTTGTCGAGATGCAAACCGGCGCTATGCATGGGAGTTGAACCGTGAGAGGCTCTCCACAAGACCGAGCTCGTGCGGGTCCCGTTTAGGTTCTTTGTAGATGATCGATCGGTTAGCGCGGAGTGCTCACAGTGGGTACGTGCGAAAACGTCGTGCCTGCATTAGGAGAGTCGTGGCTCTCCCCCACACTGTCTCGAACCTAGATGTCCTCTAAAACAAAAGACCAAAGTATTGACACAAGGGTGGCTAGACCGGGTTACATGACCGGCGCACCACTTTATTCAAATTAAAAATGTTCTAAAAGATTAGGCGCTTACACACATGAAAGGAAATAAATGAAGGGAAAGGGAAATAAACCTAGACCTAGACTAGCGCCTAGTGAACTAAAGTTGGGGCTAATCCCCACTACTCGGCATCATAGAGGGCCGCATGCCCCGTAGCCGAGAACAGCCTCCTCATCTTCGCACAGAGGCCGCAGCGAAGGTCACGTACATCGTCTCTCAGCTCGGCCAGGTCCAACTTCTGCTCTGAGAAAGCAGCCCTGAGCTTCTCGTTGTTGGATTCCAATTCCTTCATCAGCGGGGTCAGCTTGGCCACTGGGGAGAGCTTAGGGAGTTGCTCGGCTGCCCGAGTCCTCTCCCTGGACCTCCTAGTTTAGGGCGGTGCTGGCAGTCTGTCGTCCAGGCCAAGGTCTTCATCCTCTTCAGGCAGGACTGGAGCTGGGCGTGCTTCAGGAGCCTTCTACTTGGGCAGCAACGGCTTTATGATAACCGGTGGTTGCGGCGAAGGAGCGGACTGTGCTGAGCTTGTCTGCCCCCCCAGCTAGCGACGATCCAGGTGTGCTGGGTGGAGCGAATGGCAAACCCTTGGGGCGAAGTTGAGCCGTGGTTGGCCTACCGTAGGGGCTAGCTACCCATCTCATGTGCCTCTTCCCAGGTGAGGCGGAGCGCCTAGACGGTGGCGTGCCCGGAATCCTCCCGCCCGGCGGGATGGTGGCGAGTGGGGGAACATCTAGGACTCCGGCCACATCGCGAGGTTTGCTTCAGGAGCGACAACGATGGAGGGGTTGCCTCCTGCCTGGGACCGGTGGACGATGTGGAGCCGTCGAAGGGAACGACGCTCCTTCCGGTCATAGGTGCGGCGATGAGCTGAGGATGGTGAGGTGGAGGAGATGGATTCTGTGTGACGCGAAACTCGTCGTGCGGCAGGGAGAAGGTTTCTGGAGGAGAAAGAGACGCACACGCGAAAGAATAAGGGAGGCGGCAGCACCAGGGTTTCGGCCGAACCAGGGTTCGGCCGACCCTAGGTGGGCCCCTCTGGCCTTCCCCCTTCTCGTGTGGGCTCAAGCAGGCCTCAGGACCAAAGGCCCAGGTGGATTCCACGAGATGGAAAGATTGGTTTAGGCTAAAGCTAGGATAAGGTTGGGGTTGAATAATCAACCTCTACTATATAATAACTTTGGCTAAGCCAGTAGTATAACCATAGATAATCTGGGGGAACTCACCTTGACAACATACTTGGTCCATCAAAAGTGTAGAAACCTCTAATGGGGATCATGAAGCGTTCACCGTGTCGCCACGATTGTGTTGCCTTCCTGTGGTCCTTTGCCTTACTCCTTTTTATCTTGGAAATTTCTTTCTCCTGCATAGTCAGTGTTCACAAGATACCCGAAGGATAATTCTTCTTAGGGAAACAAAATGAGTCCCAAGAATACTCAGAGTGTGGGTGTCTTGTGATCTCCTGTCTCAACTCATGGACATCTCCCTTGCAGATAATGTGATGTGATGATAAGCTCTGATCTGCACGGATAGTGCATATATGAACATGAGCCCCAAAAGGATATAACAAGGGTAAACGCAAGCATGATCATCCCAGAGAGTTGAGGCAGCCCTGGGGTGGTCACGGGACTCGAGAGCTATAGCACTAGGGTCGCGGAACTCGGAGAGGAAAAGATCGAGCACTGAGGCTAGTGCTAACACAACAGGAACCGATCTCCGAGTGAATTCAAGCTCAGAAAGACACTCGGCCTCTCAAGAGGATAAAGCATAGACTCCAAAAGCCGGTGTATGATCAAGAACGAGAGTTCCGGTGAAGAACGAGATTTAACTCGCTCTTGCCGTAGGCAGAGGGTCCGATGTTCTCATCAGGACGATGGAAACATCCTGAGGTCTGGCCTAAGCTTCCAATGGGAAGTTATGGATAAGCTGGAAAGTGCAACTCCCATTGGGCATCAATCAAGTAGGCATAAGGTATGAAGTTTAAGCTCCTCCTGACTGATCGACATCGATCGATGGGCTTAAGATTAGAAGTGAATGCACTCCATTTGATCGGTAAACGATCGTGCTCCTTCGGTCTAATGAATGAAACCAATGGATTATAAAGTACAGACCGATGTCTTGGTTTATACGAAACTTCAGTGCAAGGCACTTCAGCTCAAACCTCAACGTAGGAACACGATAAACCTCTCATACCCTCCTTAGGAGATAGTAGTTAGGATCGAGCAAGTCATCCTGGCTGGGAATGATCGTTCTTTCCAAACCACTCTCTCCATCCTCCCACGAGACAAAGTCTCGAGGAGAAGGTCCAAGAAGATGCACAAGAGGGTAACCCAAGGGTAGATCTCGCGCTACCAAATCTTCCCCTTAGACTCCTGCTATTCAGGAACGACACCTTCAGCCAGAGCTTAGAAAGAGTGGATATGAAGTCTCGGGCTCGGATGACGATAGATCTAGGTGGCTCGACATTCCCTCTGGTGGGTTCCTCATTGACCGGGATGCAAGGGGAGCTGAAATCCCGGAGATTCTCCACGATCTCTTTTCCCTCGACAGCATCCAAGTGCACAAAGGATCCTCCGGAGAGAGCATTAAGTCTCATGGTATCATCCTTCCGCAATCCAAACCAGAAGTGCTGGAGCAGCATCCAATCGGGAATGTAGAGGACTGGGCAATCTTCCACCGCAGAGGCAAAATGATGCCATGCCATTCCTAGTGATTCCTCCTCACATTGCTTGAAACTGAGAATCTTGATCCTTAGCGAGATGACACATCGTATCAGGAAGAATCGAGGGTAGAAAGCTGCTCTTAAATTTTCCCAAGTAAGGTAGTCTATACCAAAACAACGGTGCCAATCCCGTGCTTTCCCAGAGAGGGATAGCGGGAAAAACTCTCTTTTCCGAGCATCTGGTGATTCTCCGGTTTTACCCCGAGTTTCAATCAGACGCTTGTAGTCTCTCACATGATCAAAGGGGTTCTCATGACTTAACCTCGAGAAGGATATGTCCTGAATTAGCTTCATGAGAGAGGGGTGAAACCGACAGCCAGATGTAAGAATGGGTCTTGACAAAGATGGCTCTGAGGGTTCACTCCTCGAAGGCGGAAGGTGTTTACAAGGATAACCTTCCATGGGTAGCGGGGGTAGAGGTAGAAGTAAAGAAAACAAAAAGGATATTTCAAAGGGTAACGGGGGTGAAGGTAGAAGACAAAAGAAAAAAGATAAATACGAGGATAGACAGGCTCAAAGGTTAACAACAGCTGTCCCCGGCAACAGCGCCAGAAATGCTTGTTGGCATTTCCTAACCTCAACGCTAGGCGGCATAATAGCGTGAGCGTGTAAGAGACTCCCGGGTACACTGACGAGTACGAACGAATCTGCAAGCGCACGGATACACCGTTGCAGCACTTCTCCCTCGGAGAATGAGTATTCCCGTGGGGTTTCGTTCCTAGGACGGAGAAGTAACCAGAGAGGGTCTATCCAAGGACACCAGCTACTGCTGGGATAGGTAGGGATATGAGAAGCACTTTCTTAAGGGACTTAACTCTCAAGATGGATCTCTCCGCTATTAGTCCTCCCCGCTAGCCCATCCTAACTTTTTAGGGAGAGGCCAATGTACTGGCAACAGGGCCCAACTCGGTACGCAGGCGCGGAGGGCTCCAAAGGGTCCAACAGGCTGTCACTACTGCGGCCTACCTCTATCGTTACGCGAACGCATGTGGTCTTCGCAAGATAACCAGAGCCCAGACACCACGTCTGCACTCCAGATAACTAATATAGCGCGGTTACATCTGTCGACCCGCTAACAACACTATAGCAACCCGTATAAATACGAAACCATGAACTAGAGAGAGAACGGATCAAAGCAATCTAGCCATCAAGCTACGGAGCAGAAAGAAAGGTATGGATGCAAACAAACGAGATACAACAAACCTACTTAGCTAAACAGGATCAGAGCATGCAAACAGATACTTGAACTAAGGAACTAGCTCTAAAGGATCGAAGCCTTGTGTTACGAAGAACACAAGCCTCTAACTTATGAATGAGCTAAGAATACAAGAACAAATCAATCATGCATGATGTCCACCATAGTCTAAATAAGAAATGCTGAAATACTCACTTTTGTCTAAATGAAGAACAAGCATCCACGAGGACATCAACTCACTCCTCACTCCTACTCTATCTCTCAACTAATCCTAGTCTAGATCTCTTCTCAACCCCATTCTACCACAAAGAGGTGAGAATCACCTCACATGGGCAGAATTAGAGAGAGGGAGAGAGAGCTACACAAGAGAGAAGTGGAACTTAAGATCTTGGTGGTGTGTGTGAAATGAGGCCCCTCCATTCTATTTGTAGGCAAGGGAGTGGCTTGCTCCGAGGCTCCAAATGCTCCAAAACACCCCGGGATGCAGCCAAGGACCAATGGGCGAGCAACATGTGGAAGGAGGGGATCAACCGACCCTAGGTTGGTTCGGTCGATCCTAGGGTCGGTGGAAACCCTCGACCGGCATTTTGGCCCGTGCTTCCTCTGGCTCGCTTCCATGTGGGCCCTGGTGCCCATCCTCCGTGCATGGCACATGTCCTGGTGGTTTGGTTAGCAAAGTGGGCCCATGGATCCATGTGATGCTGACGTGGCAGCGTGTGATTCGTCGAGAGCTCTTCACATGGATTGGTGACATCATGGATCCAGGAGAATCCATGTGGCAGCCCCTCATTGGCCAGCACTTGAGTGACTTGGATTGGAGTGGAGTGAATATGCATGTATTCCTCTCATTTCTTATGCTAAATACCTGCATTCGAATAGACATCGACACTGGTGGAAAGTATTAGTTTAAGCTCCTATTCTAGTGTGGATGTGCAATTCATGCTTCCATTTGCAGGAGTTGACAGCCATGAAATTGGTTCTTAACAGCCATCAACAACCTTCGTCTCAGGACGAGATCGAGGCCAGGTACGCTGTTTCCACATTCGATCATTCCCCTCGTACTGCCACCTATATTTCATGCATTTGTGCATGCACTGGTACCCTAGATTTCATGCATTTGTGCACGCGATTTGCACCTAATTTATTCAAATTATTGAAATGCCATCGATGAATGCGCAGATCAACAGAAGACGATACATGGACCATGTATCTGATTGAAAATGGTAGTGATGAGGAGGCAGATGTTGTACATACAACTAGACCTTTAGGGAGCCAAATCACGCTTGCTACCATAAACTCATTGAAATTAAAATTGGGGTATCGGAACATGGACTTGATTTACTACAAGACTAGAATTGTTGAATCTCCTGCGGAAGCAACAATAGCTGAGATCGAGTACGATTGTGATATAGAAAAAAATGAAAAAGAGTCAGGAGGAGGAGATGGTGATCAGATTAGTTATATCCAGAAATCCAATACCAGACCAAACTGTTGTGGCCATAACACCATTGAAATCCAAAAGAGTTCCCACATATGATGATGAAGAACAAGTCGAAGAATTTGAATTAGATGAATACAATGATTGGCTAGCTCATATGCATAAAGAGAAGCAAGCCATGGGTAAGATATGGTACAGCCCAATGTTTTTATATATATACTCATGATTTTGCAGTTCACTCATGATTGAAATTATAAATCCTTTTTCAGAATTAAAAGACATGTACAGGGAGGACACAATCAAGACATACCAAGAATTGTTGAATGTTGCAGGACTACTTGATGACATCGGTAATATCCCTCTCCTAATTAGCAAAGAAATTACCATTCTTTATCAGACTACAAATTATGCTAGCTCAACATGTCACAAAATTGTCTGCAGAAGCGTATGTGGACCCTACCATTCATATGCAATCTAGACAAGACAGCAACCCAACACCTCCAGTGCAGCCTCCATCTCATGCTCGGTGTTGGAACCAGCAGGGGCAAGGAGATGGTAACTTGTGTTTATTAGGAATTAACTGTCTATGCATAGTATTATTTTTTGTGGGTGTTATTACATTTTCTTCCCATGGAATAGGCTCACAAAATATGAAAACAAGGGGACGCGGTCCCATAAGAGGCTTGAAGGTAATCTCCAAGAGAATCAAGTCGGGCAATCAAAAGTTGAAAATTGAATTCTCCAAACTTGGAGGACCGGTAGGTGATAACTACTGCTCATTCGTTGATGAAGTAGTCATGTTTACAAGGAAAAGGATGCCACTCATTAGAGTGAAATCATGGAAACATGTCCATGCAAAAGTCAAAGAGGCAATAGCAACTGATATATTGGTAACCATAAACTTTGCTTTTGAATACATTTCAATTTTAAACTAATGTAACAACTCACAAAGTATTTGCATGTTATTGTGATTATATAACAGGCAAGGTGGGACATGGAGGATAATGATGATTCAAGGAACAAGATATGGGACATTGCTAAGGAGTGTTACAAAGGTTGGTGTTCAACTTTCAGTGCTACGGCCAGGACATACAACAGCTACCACCAAAGAATGTTACATAAGCCTAAAGAATTAGATATTGTTGAATGACACTATCTGTTGAAGTATTTCAGTACTACTAAATTCCAAGTTTGTTCCACATTGTTACTATTACTGAACAATACATTTTTCATACAAATGGCTATGTCTGAGTCTTTAAGATTATTGTTGAAATGTTGACATTCTATAGGAAAGGAGCATACAAAATTCTGCGATTCGAGGCCAACAAACGAGAAGATATTTGTCAGGCTGTAAGCCTTATTCTCAGTGCAGCTATGAGAAGGTAATAACTAGGGAAGCACATCTCCAAGCTGTCTTGCAGGATGAATTACTAATTTGTTATATTCTTGGCTTAACAGAGAGACCCCGAAACTGGTGAAGAGCCAGATGATATGGAACTTTGGTGGTTAACTCACAATAAGGATGGGCAATGGATAGACGAACAATCTAAATGTCTATGTGAGTTCTCAATGAATGTGTACATACATTACTATATATAGTCCATGCAATTATAGAATGCATGCAATTTCTTGTTCAACTAACTCCTCCATCTGTACCTGTTGACGTTTTATTATCGTTGCAAAGTTCGTTTGGACTTGCAAGCGGACAAATCCTCCGTCGTAGTCAAGGGACCCTTCTTCCCTTGAGTGGTGATCCCAAGGTATCGAATCCGTGGAACAATGTGCAACGCAAGATCGATCCAATAAAGCGAGAAAGCACTTTGTCTAAGAGAGGTTTCAAACGCATCTAATCTACTAAAACATGAGAGGTAGCGAGATAAAGCAAGAGGTAACCGATTTAGAGAGTCTAGATCGTGCCTTTGTCGTAGTTCCAAGCGAGAGATAAAGATAGCAATAAGAATCTCATAAAAAGCATGTGGCTTCCGGTCCAATCCTCAAAGGCACCTACCGTACACGTGATCAACATCCTGTCACGATGCCCCGCTTCTTGTGTAGGTGAACCTAAGAGCACGCTCACGAGGAACGCGTTGAAAACACTTGGTAGGTCGGGTATGCACCTCTAGCCACCACGGCTACAAGAGCAACCTAGGCGATCTATCTTAAGTATAGGTCGAGGAAGAAGCAAAACCAAGAGAAGACAAAACCGAAGAGAAAGCACTCGATTGCTAGTTATCAGATCTATTAAAACTCCATCATAAGTGTATACATGAATAAGATCCAATCGGGATCCTACCTTGATCTTGATTCAAGCCTCCGGAACTCCGACGTGGTCTTTCATGCAAGGTTCTCACGCCGGCTAGGTGAACCCTAGACGACTATCACGACCCTCCTCTCCGAGATGGTGTCCCTCAAGCTCCTCTGCTCCTCGGCGGCGGATGATGAATGACTTGATAGTTGCAACTTCGCACGGGGGCTATAAATAGCCCGAAGGTTGTGTAGGTCAAAGGGGGTGCCGAATCGGGCCCAGAATGGGCTGGGCCGCCCGGCCTGGGCCCAATTCGGCCCAGTTCAGCCCCGGCTTCCTCCCCGTCGCTTCTCGTGTTTTCTAGAACTTTTGCCGAGTTGCATGTGGGTTCTTGATGTCATTTCCGTGCGGTTTAGATAAGGGTGCTTTGCGTATGAACTGCCGCATCTTCCGTCTAGGTCCTCGACACTTCTCGGCTTCACGCTTTAGTCCTTGGGTCATTTGGAGTCATGTTCATCCTGTATCTTGACTTGTCCCGGGGTCCATTATCTTCTTGTAAAACCCTTGATGAACCTTACCCGGAATTCCTCATTTAGGCTCTTGATTCCTGTGTAAACAATAAACTCCAAAAACCATGCGCGAGTACGAACTTAACATATAATGGGGGTTAGGCTCATTAGTGTGAATATCAAATTAATACCAACATAGAAGGTAAACAAGTGGCTAGGTTGACGGAAATCGACTGCCAACATCCCCCCATGCTTAAACCTTGCTCGTCCTCGAGTAAGCCTTCAATGGATATCAGGGTTGCCTTTCGATGTTCATACCCTGCACTTGATCATACATGAGAAAACATAATGCTCTCTAAATTTATATTTGTTTAAAGTTCCATAATGTAACTAGCCTTCATCCCTACGGAGGGTGGATATCAATTAAGCTCTTCCCACAAGAAGTTAATCATGCTCCCAAATTTCAAATGAATCTCAGAAATTTTGAAATGGAGTGCAAGATGAAGATAAAGAGCTAAACCAAGTTCAAAAATTTAAACCTCCTTGCATCTTGCTCATGAACTCTCATCTCATCATGTCTCTCAAGCCTATTTGTTCTACTCCTTTCCCCCCCTCAATGTATGTATATAGGTGGAAGGCTTTATATGGAGCTTTGGGAAAGTTTTGTCCTACCAAGATATTATAATTGAGATATTATCAAAACAAGACAAGCTTCTCATGGTCTTACCGAGACTCGTCAAAAAGGTCATTGGAAAAAATAATGTTCTCAAGGAGGGGGAAGAGAAAAATACACACACTTTTAGATAGGTGGACATGTGCAAATGGCAAAGAGTGATCCCGAGGCACAAACAAAGTCCTCGTTATCGGATTGCACATGGTTGGAAAGATGAGTATGGGTCTTGATCTTGAATCCTCTTGACTTGTAATTCCTAATGCATCTAGAGAGCCGAGGAGCTTTATTTATTTTTTATTATTATTATTCTTTTTTTCTCTTCTCTTTCTTTTTTTCTTATATGCACATACTTTTTCCTCCTCTTTTCTTTCTTTCATACTTTTATATATATATATACTCTCCTTGAACTCTTAGATTACATTGTACCTACCTCCTTGGCAACTCCCCCCCATGCTTAGACGATTGCACGTCCTTGGGCAAAGAGGTGGTGAAATTTTTGGTGCCAAGGTAGGTACTAAAAGTCTTATATATTCCTGGAGAGAAAACACTTGAAATCTTCTAGGGATCCTTCACACAACTTTTATGTCATCTTAGAGGTCTCCCGAAATTATACTCCAATCTTCGGCACCTTCATTCTTGTGATCTTCCTCCAAATATTCATCTATACTCAAGAATTGGGTCGTGGTCAAAGAGGTAAACACAAAAAAGATATTTTGGGTTTATGGGGGGATATCCGGTGAGGTTTGCAAAATTCCCAATGTGGAAACTTACAATGCACGGATAGAAAAGGCTAGCATAAAGATAAATACACAAAAACGGAATGACAAGCTTCTTAGTCTCGGGCCAGAGAAATCAAGCCTTGAATCAATGCACCCAAAAATAAATCTTGTACACTAAGGTTTATGCACTCAATCAAATATAAGGCTTTGGATAGGTAGAGCAACATGCAAGAGGTATTAATGACAAGGTTAGCATTACTTTTAAGAACAAAAATAAGTCGTCTTTAACCCATCCAAAATTGAGAGCATGAGAAAAACTATGGGTCTCATCTTTATCACAACCTCCGCAAAGGATAAGCTAGCATTTAAATTAATTTCAGATTTGTATTAAAGAGAGCACTAGCTTAATCATGCATGTAACAAGTACAAAATTGAGCAAACCGGCAATGGTCATCATATATCAACTTGGCACAATTTTCCATCCATATTAAAGATGATAAACCGGTAGTAAAACTTATTCATGGTGATGGAAAACAAAAACTGCTACACATGCTGGAAATAAACTGAAAACTGAAAATGCTACGCACGCAAAAATTCACACACAAACTTGAAAAATAAAGGAAAGGAGAAGGAAAAATCAAACCAAACTTGAAAGCATTATTTCTTCTTCCTTCCTTCACTCTTCCTCCAATGGTTGATCCTCCGTCTTTATGATGAGAGCAAGCTTTGAGTGCCTTGGAGTAAATGGTGGTGTCGAGGTCGAACGTGTGGCTCCTCCGTGTGCCCTTGCGGTTCGGTGTACCACATGGACGAGCTTTGTGTACTCTTCATGCCTTTAAGGAGCAGTGTATCGCTCCTTGGCGGTGCCATGTCCTCCTCCATGCTCCGCGGGGATTCGGAGATAGTGTGCCTCCGCGAAGAGCTTGCCGACGACACCCTTGACGATGATCATGTCTTTCTTCTGAGGACGGTGTTCATGCCTTGCTGCACAAAGTCACAAACAACTCCCTCAGGGGTTTCTCGCCGGTGGAAATACACACAAAGAAAATATATGGATTTACAAGAATTGTAATGATTAACTAGGAATGTTTAGAGAAGGAAGTGAGGCATGAATTTTTAAGGGTGGTTTCTGGAACTTCTGGGATATGAACTCAGGAACACGCACTAGCAAATGGATGAACTACTTACCAGATGAAGGGGAGCCTCGGGAGCTGACTAGAAGGGGGAGGCCGGCCGGCCTAGGCCGATCGGCCTAGGGGGCTTCCTCCTCTTCCTTGCTCTAGTTTTCTCCGAGCTGCTTCTCTCACTTCCTTGTTGTCTTGTGTCCTCGTGCTCCACAAGAATCCATCACCCAAACACTCTCGGCCACTCCTTTGTTTTGAATGATGGAATCAATGCCTCCCTCCTTTACTTCGTGTCACTTCTTGTCTTCCATGTTTTATGTGCTTTCACTTACTTCATGCAAAACAAAGTCATTGCTGCCCCCCCATGCTTGTCTTTTACATGTGCCTAAGACGACTTGATGATAAGACCTTTCCGTGATGCATCATGGAACACAAAGCATTAAGCAAACTCAAAATCTTCCGCTCAACCATGTTTTGACGCTAAACACTCCTCTAAATCAAAAATTAACTCAAAGCTAGCAATGAGTCGAAATGTATTCTTAGAGGAGTTCTTAGGCATCAAAAACATTTGTAAGTCGAAAACTTTCCGATTACCTTTATTTTGGTTGCACCGGGATCCTCTGCTTTCATTACTTGATAACGAGGTCTTCCAGCTTAAACGTGGGGGTACGGGTTTAGGTTCTAGTTTTGGCCAAACATGAGAGAGAGATTTTGAACAAAAATAAAAACAATGGGGCTTAGAAAAATTCTAAATCTAGAGAAACCGGTGGATGTCAAGTTGAATGAAACCAAAAATCGAATTTCTAGGTTCACGCGAGTCATACCATGCGTCAAAGATTAAAAATCATTAAGGAACAACGCGAGGCTCTACTCGTGTGTTTTTAACATGTAAGATAGGCCAACCTTAACATCATGGAGAGGATGAAAGGCTTGGATAGGATCTGAATTTTTTGTTCTAGTTTCTCGAAAAGAGGCAAATAAATCATGGGATGGCTTATGTCATTGGTTTAAGATCGAAAAATCCAAATAAAATGACCAAGCAAATAAAATGTTCTCCAAAACTTGTTCAACCACTTAAGAGTTTATAAAATGTCTTGCGTAGCAGATTCTAAGACTCACTTACTTGAAACTCAAAAATCTTCCGGGTTGCCCTCCCGGCAGCCTTTATTCTTGATCGGGTTGTCCTCCCGGTAGCTTATTCTTGACTCGATGAATGGGTTGCCTCCCGCCTAGCACTTCATTTAAAGTCCATAGCTAGACTTCTTCTCTTCTTTATTTCGGATCAATGCTCTTTGTGGGCGTTGCAATCTTGGGTACCCATGTCTGCACTATCTTTAGCTTGGGTGCAGGCTTTTTCTTCGGCTTAGTCATTTTTTTGTCTTCACAAGCTGGCTTTCCCTTTTGGTCTTGACAGATGCAACATCTCCCTTGATTCTTCACTCCCATACCAATGCAACGATGAGGTGGAACATATTTAGCATAAATAATGTTGCGTACCTCGAAACACGGTCGAAATTTGAATGCACTTTCGCCATTGATGTCAATCTTAATCTCCTTGCCAACATCGATAATTACTCCGATGGTATTAAGGAACCACCTCCCAAAGAGTGGTGGCTTCTCCTTTTTCCACATCTTGAGCATGAAATCCACGGGGATGAAGCGATCTTCAACTTTTAAGGGTACATCTTCGGTGATTCCCATGGGATAGCGAATAGAGTTGTCTCCCAACTCTAGACTCATGACCGTGGGCTTTAGCTTTGGTAAGCATAGCCTCTTGAACATGTCTCTTGGCGTGGCTCCCATACTTGCTCCAAGGTCACATAACATCTTCTTGAACTTGAATGAGCCAATGGAACATGGGATGATCAGACATCCGGGATCTCTTTGTTTCTTGGGTCCTTGATATGTGATAATGGCACCGCATTCCTTGGACATCTTGATATGATCTTCCCCGAGTGTCGTCATTTCATACTTGTCGGTAAGTATGTTGAAGTAGTGTGGCTTTGATGAAGGCATCTCCGCTCTTCCTCTGTTACTCATTAGGCATCCGACGAGTTGTTTCAATTTCGCTTCTAGCATCTTCATTGTGTTGAGCATTTGATGATTAGAACTTTTGACCTCCATCACTCTTCCATCCATATTCTCCAATATTTTGTTAATGACCTTGAACTTGGTGACAGTGTCCTTGTTGTTCCTTGCTTGCTCGTCCATGAAGTCCTTCAATTGTACACGAAGAGGAACCAAATTTTGAATGGGTGAGCTTGCATTAAATTGAGGGTTACCTTGCCCGTAGCGGAAGTTTGGCGATTCTTCTTTCTTCATGTGGTTGAGCACCTTTGCTTCCTCCGAACAACCTCCTTGGACATGGTTGTACTCCTCACACCTCTCACATCTGGATCTTGCGTCGGCGGCCTCCATAGATTTTATCTTTTCTATCTCTATCTTCTCCACCCTATCCATAAGTGAACCGACTTGCCATACAAGGAATTCAGCTCACCTGTATTCATCGAAGTGCTCCAAAGCTTCCTCAATTGTCTCCGTAGGAGATTGAACAAATGTTTCAACCTTGTCACGCAAACTCTGAATTTTGACCGGTGAACAAAATCTCTTTATGAAGACCCTCATCAATGCATCCCAATTTAATTTCCTTGCCGATAGAGAGTGGAACCAATTCAAAGCTTCTTCAAGTAGTGAGAACCCAAAGAGCCTTGCCCTCAATTGATTTTGAGTCAACCCTTCCACATTGAAAGTTTGACATAGTTGAACGAATGCCTGGACATGAAGGTTTGGATCCTCTTTACCGGTAAAAGGTAATTCTTGCACCTTGAGGATAGTTGAGACTTTGATCTTGAACAGCCTTTTGACATCTTCAAAATTTAGGATTGGTAGATCATCGATGTCTGGGGTGCATAGTTCCCCGATCGTGCGCTCCATTGGTGGCGGTTGAGATTGATCTTTCTTTGGACTTGGATGTGGAGTTTCCTTTGCGTGTTGCACGTCTCCTTTGCCTGTAAAGTTTTTCTAGATCATCCACAAAAGAAAACTAGGGTTTGTTGGAGAGGTAGCCATCCATCTTCGATTAGGGTTAGTGATAAACAAAAATCAAAAGGAAGAACTAGGGTTAGTCAAAAACTAGATTAGATTGATTTTTGAGGATGATCAAAGTTAGTAGATGTAAAAGAAAAACCAAAAGAAAAACAGAAAATTACTTACAAACATGATACTAGATCGGATCTTGATTGCTTGTTCCCCGGCAACGGCGCCAGAAAAAGGGGCTTGTTGACGTTTGATTATCGTTGCAAAGTTCATTTGGACTTGCAAGCGAACAAATCCTCCGTCGTAGTCAAGGGACCCTTCTTCCCTTGAGTGGTGATCCTAAGGTATCGAATCCGTGGAACAATGTGCAACGCAATATTGATCCAATAAAGCGAGAAAGCACTTTGTTTAAGAGAGGTTTCAAACACATCTAATCTACTAAAACATGAGAGGTAGCGAGATAAAGCAAGAGGTAACCGATCTAGAGAGTCTAGATCGTGCCTTTGTCGTAGTTCCAAGCGAGAGATGAAGATAGCAATAAGAATCTCATAAAAAGCATGTGGCTTTCGGTCCAATCCTCAAAGGCACCTACCGTACACGTGATTGACATCCTGTCACGATGCCCCGCTTCTTGTGTAGGTGAACCTAAGAGCACGCTCACGAGGAACGCGTTGAAAACACTTGGTAGGTCGGGTATGCACCTCTAGCCACCGCGGCTACAAGAGCAACCTAAGCGATCTATCTTAAGTATAGATCGAGGAAGAAGCAACACCAAGAGAAGACAAAACCGAAGAGAAAGCACTCGATTGCTAGTTATCGGATCTATTAAAACTCCATCATAAGTGTATACATGAATAAGATACAACTGGGATCCTACCTTGATCTTGATTCAAGCCTCTGGAACTTCGACGTGGTCTTTCATGCAAGGTTCCCACGCCGGCTAGGTGAACCCTAGACGACTATCACAACCCTCCTCTCCGAGATGGTGTCCCTCAAGCTCCTCTGCTCCTCGGCGGCGGATGATGAATGACTTGATAGTTGCAACTTCGCACGGGGGCTATAAATAGCCCGAAGGTCGTGTAGGTCAAAGGGGGTGCCGAACCGGGCCTAGAATGGGCTGGGCCGCCCGGCCTGGGCCCAATTCGGCCCAGTTCAGCCCCGGCTTCCTCCCCGTCGCTTCTCGTGTTTTCTAGAACTTTTACCGAGTTGCATGTGGGTTCTTGACATCATTTCCTTGCGGTTTAGATAAGGGTGCTTTGCGTATGAACTCCTGCATCTTCCGTCTAGGTCCTCGACACTTCTCGGCTTCACGCTTTAGTCCTTGGGTCATTTGGAGTCATGTTCATCTTGTATCTTGACTTGTCCCGGGGTCCATGATCTTCTTGTAAAACCCTTGATGAACCTTACCCGGAAGTCCTCATTTAGGCTCTTGATTCCTGTGTAAACAATAAACTCCAAAAACCATGCGCGAGTGCAAACTTAACATATAATGGAGGTTAGGATCGTTAGTGTGAATATCAAATTAATGCCAACATAGAAGGTAAACAAGTGGCTAGGTTGACGGAAATCGACCGACAACAGTACCTTGTAAATGTTAGGACAAAGCAAGCAACGTTATTGCTGAGGCGGAATCAAATGTAGAGAACAACTTCGTTACCCAACAGGAAAAAAATGAGATATTCCAGAAGGCATACAAGGAACTCACAAAGTGCAAATCAACCAAGTTGCATGGTAATGGGTACCTGGCAAAAAACTCAACTAGAAGGCAGCTGCTAAATGCGGATCGCCAGGAACAAATTCGTAGGGAAGAGCAACAACATCAGGAACACGTTGAGCTCATGGAATCATTTGGGCTGCTACAACAACAAAAGTCAACATGGGAAGCTGAAAGGGAAGCAGAAAGGATAGAACATGTGTTGGGTATTTTAGCGTCACACGAATAAATCCGCAAGCGCACGAATACCGTTGTAGCTTTCACCTCAGAGTATTCCAAGGGTATCGAATCCAAGCGAACGTGTGTGCACTAACTTCGTATAGTCGGTCCAAGGACACACCCAGATAAGAGGCGAGGATAGAGAGGATTCCTAAAGATAGCACTATAGATGAGATTAAAGATCAATCTCTAGATAGAACTTGGCTTAGGGTACCAATAGCCCTGACTTAACAGGCGACTCCGGCACACAGATCAATGGGGAATGGAGCTCTGACTATATCCAGCTATGAAGGATCAACAAGGGCCAGAAGGGGTGTCACCACCTCCTGGGCTGTCTCTACCTAACCTTGGGATAAGCCGAACGAATGATAACCGGTAGCGTGACACAACGTCTACGCTGTGGTTACTGCCGTAGCCAACGGACTACGGCACTCTGTACTAATAGAACTACACCCACGGAAGAGAACTGATCTCACTCACTATAGGTACTACTAGCTTATACTAAAGGCATGCAAGAGAGCACTCGACCCGTACTATGCTTCCAACGTATACGAACGACTTGCAGCAGACGAACACATAAACCCAGGATTTACGCACTAGCAGAGGAGAAAGACTACTCATGCAACCAAGCATAAACTAGAAGGAATCATGAATGTCACTTTGGTCTAAATGGAACATGCAGGAATATCCACTATATTCTAATTGACGAACACACATACAAACGGATATGAGAACTATGTACTCATGACACAAGATCAGAGGGTTGTGTTCGCGAAGAACACAAGCCTTTAAATCAAGAACACACGAAGAATACAAGAACATATCACCTATGCATGAATGCTACTTTAGTCTAATTAGAAGAATACAAGAATACTTACTTTAGTCTAAATGAAGAACAACAACATCGTGGAGGCACATGCCTCTCTCTCTCTCCCTCTCTACTATAAGTACTAGCTAGGAGAGGAGCCTTGGATGGGTGAAGTGTGTCTCATTTCCTACCCCCTCCCCTTCGATTTATAGGCAAGGGGGTGGCTTGCTCGGAGTGCCAAAAGACTCCAAAACACCCCAGAATGCCTTGAGGAACCAATGGAGAGCTGCCACGCGTCGGCTGGGGACGAGGGGAGCTCTGAAAGCTTCGACCGAACTGGGGATCGGCTGATCCCCAGGTCGGTTCGTTTCTACCGCCTTTCGTGCAGGTGACTGCCAGGTGGGCCTCAAGGCGTGTATGGGTATGTATGCGGTGTTTTTAGCTTGTTTCCGTGGGGATGTGGGCCCTTCAATCCACGTACTGGCTCCTGATTGGTCGAAGGTGTGTTTCCTTGGATTGGTGATGTGTCATGGACACATGGCATCCAACGTGGCAACACGTCGCCACGTGGTTTGGTGTGGGTCCCACCGGGCCCATGTGATATCAAGATGGTGATCTTGTCTTGTGCATACCTCTTTCATCCGGACTCAGAAGTAGACAAATGATATATCCATGTCGATCGTCTCGACGAGCCCGTCGCAGTGGTGCAATCCAATTTGTCATTTGAGATAGTTTATGATCATGACATATTCATGCCATTGGTTCACTTGCTCTCAACAGTATCATTTCACGTGCATTTTGGTGGGTCCTACAAAAAATATTAGAAACACCAACACTTGTGGAACTTGTCAGTAATAACCCCTGTTCTAGTGTTGATGATCATATTTCATGTATTTAATGCAGGAGTTGATAGCATAAAAGTGGTACTTAACAGCCGTCAACAACACCCCCACACTTGACCTTTGCTCGTCCTCGAGTAAAGAAGAAAGGATCAAGGTGAGACATGATATCCAAAGGTATGAAGTGAGCATAAGAGATATTCCAAAACATACCTTACACTTGTGAACTCTGTGAAGTGCCTATCATGTCATCTTGGGTAGTTGAGGAATGGAACGGTCATGAATTAAATCACTCCTGCTCATCATGTTAATAAGTAACTTGGGGTTTTGCAATAAATTTTCAAAACAAACCTTGCTTAGCTCTTCATTTTATTCTCTCGGACCGCTCAATGTGTATATGTCCTCACCAAGGCATTAGATTGCCTTTCTTCATCCTACTTCTAATGATGGCTATATGTGGAGCTGATGGTAGGATAAAAGATAAAGCATACTTGTATCACATATATTGCAAAGTCAAAAACCGGATCCAAAGAGAAAATCAAGTCATGCATTCAGATCAAGATGTGCACATGTATGGGTATGATGTATATGGTAAGGTGGATACTTGGGACAACCCGCCCAGGAAAATATTGTACTATCGCCTAAACTAATCCACTTTGGTCATTAAGCAATAATAAAGTATCATCCTGTCGTTAGTTGCCGGGTTAACGCCCGGTGAAATCACTTACATAGCAACAAGGATCGACAAAATATGCATTAAAACTCATGTGAAGGCGAGTCCAGAGTACAACACATGATTAAAATCCAAATCTTCCCCGAAGGGTTTAATTATTACAAACCAAGGTACTTGACATGGTAACAAAGTTCAGAGTTTCGAAAACAGCAGAATTAAACTAAATGGCGCGAGGAGCATCACAGGAGGCCTGCCATGATGCCTTCATTCATCATCTTCCACCCACTCCAGCTTCCAACCAGGCGGGATCTCTCTAGGCCACACATCACTAAAAACATTACCTGAAAAACCACAAATTGCAGCAAGGCTGAGTATACTAATACTCAGCAAGACTTACCCGTCGGTGACAACTACATCACCAACTCTAGACATGCAAGGCTTTTTGGCCAGTGGGGTTCTTTTGCTGAAAAGCAACAAAGAGTATGTCCTTACTTTCAAGATTTTAGCACAGATTCTAGTTGACTACTCTTTTCTAAATGAGCAAGCTATTGCAAGCATAAGTTGTGCAAACAATTAATCAAGCATAAATATTCACAACGTTCCATCGTTAGGGATATCATGGCCAGTTGGATAAGTAGTGTCAGATAACGGTGAGAGGCCGACAACCAGTTGATTTAAACCTAAACACACGGTAGGGTGCCCTCACATGGACAACCACCAGGCGGTTCCCAAAAGTCCTCGGTTCGGGATAATAGGCCACAGTCCTCGGTACAGGCTATCTGGCATACCCCGCGAGGCATCCAGAATCACACATGCACCACCGGTAGCTAGCTGTGGGACGCATCCCAAGATTAGTGACGGTAAAATCCCTTACCGCCTCATTAAGGTACTAGGCTTACCGGTCCCATTCCCGACAAGTGCTTAGTACTTTCAAACACTTAACCCACGAAAGCCATTGGACCGGAGCCCACATCCCATGCTCTTACCACATGAGCAATCCATTTATAAAGATCTTATGATTCCAACATAAGAACCTATTCTCGCGAGTGACAAGTATCACTCGACTTGTAATGGTCCTATAGCATAGCAGCTACCGACCTAGCATACTAGTAAAGACATAGGTACCTGGGGATCATGCATCTAGGGTTTCAGTTCAACTCCTGAACGTAAATGCACAGACATCCATAGATAGTTGCATAAATTTCCAAAAACAACTAGGTTAATGCACCGGGGCTTGCCTTCGTCAGCACAGTTAGCCTGGGAGTCCTCGGTGTCCTCGCTCACTTCCACGTATTGCAGCTTCGCGTCCACTCCTCCTTCCTCGGCTTCTGGCACAAGCGCGTAGTTACCGTCAGTAAGTTCTACGCGGAATGCAATGCAGGGTTATTGAGTGGAGTGAGAGTTTAACCATCACATCCAACTCTTGTTGGCCACATTCACCTTGACAAACATTTGATTAATGTTTCTTTTCATTAAGGTCATTATATGTGAAGGTTTATTATTTTAATCTTTTAATAGTTATTGTGCACACATCTAAGCAATTAAAACTATTTAATCACACAAAACAGCAAGGGTGGATCCATAGCCCTTAAATAAGCTAAACAACATTTTAACAAAGGCATTAAGGAAGCAAGGGTGATTCTTTCCTAATTAACTCAATATGGAGCCTACATGTATTCCAAACTCTTAATTACAAACTAGGTTATAAAAACAGAGAAAAAGATGCATTGCTGGTCCTAATGACCCAAACAAGCGACTAGTCCAAGATTCATATTTAAAAAGAGACATAAAACCTATATATATCAAAAATGACATTTACTAGCTATTAAAATTATGAGAAAAGCATAAATAAGAAATAAAGCACTTCTGCAGCCCAACTCATTCCTACAACATCTCCGACCTAAAACAAGCCTAGGAAGCCGACAAGCACATCAAGATCAAATTTAGAATTTGAACTAGGCATCTAAATGTAAATCTAACCAGAAAACAAGATTAATTATTTCTAGCAAAGATAAAATCATGCTAAATGCAGGAAAGTTGAATCTAGGCATAACCTGAGCATAGCCACAAGTTGAGCACAAAAATCTATTTACATTTCGCTACAAAAATCATTAAGCCAGAAATAGGATAAATGCAAAGTAAATCATATAAAAAGATCTATTCAACAACTTTGTGCAAATTTTTGTCCAGAGCCTACAAATGATATAACTAGCAGCAAATCCAAAATTCAGCTCCATAACTTTTCTAGATTTTGAACTATAGCAAAAGTGTGTCAAACTAAATTTGAATTTTCATTCAAAATCTATAAGTCAAAAGTATGGTCCTGCTTTGTAGAAGTTGTAGTTGTAGTCTCACTGAAACCAACAAAATTGGGTTTGCATTTTTCTGATTTTTCTATGGATTTCTATGATTTTCCTAAGGTGCTGGACTGAGTTGCAAGAAAACTAAGTTAAAGATCATTACAACCATGCCCTTGATTCACACGTATGCCCTCGGGTCTTACAACCGTGCCCTTGCCGGCGGCGGTGATCTCGCCGGTGGCGAACGGCAGCCGGAGGAGGGCAACAAACGGCGGGGAGGTGTGATTAGGCTCACCGGGGTTCGATTGATGGCAGCGGATTGGCCGGGGACAGCTCCGGCGAGCGGCGACGGCGAGACCGCGGCAGCGCGGCCACCTCGGCTCGAATTCCGGCGAACACAGGCGCAATGTGGAGCAACACGTGGCCGTGCGAGCTTTGCTAAGGACCAGTGAAGGTGGGGAATAGCTTGGCCGGTGGCGGGAGCAGGCGGAGGCGCGAGCTCGCTGCGGCGGCGGCAATGGCGGGCGGCGGATGCGTGCACGCGCGCGGGAGGAGAAGGACCGCCTTTTATAGGCACGGGTAAGGCCGAGTGGGCGTGTGAGCGTCACCTCGAAGGAAGGGAGGCGAGTTAAGGGGGAGGCGCGCGGCCTGCAAGGTGCACAGGCGTCGCCGGCGGCAATGGCGAGCGGGGACCCGGCCAGGGTGTCGGCGGAGTGGCCACGCACGGGGGGGAGCGCGTCCCTAGGGGGATTTAGCTCGGGCAGTGCGCGGGGCACGATGATGGCGTCTCGGGCGTGCGGCCGACTGGCTGGGGGGTCCGGACGCCGAGGGGACAGCGGCGTACGCCGGCGCGGCCAGAGCGCGACGTCGTCAGTTTGAATTTCAACTTGCCCCTGTTTGCATGCCCTAAACTTTGAAATCTCAATTGAAACTCCAAAACCCGTAGATAGGACTCTTGTAGATGGATCATTCCTCTATACAATAGGGACCAACATAGCTCAGTTTGGATTTGAAAAGAGGGAGAAAACTGAATGCCAATTTGAAAAAATCATGGCTCGGGGAAACAGTAAAAGCAAGTTTGACTTGCAAATTTGAGCCTTTTCCTCTCAAAATTTGAAATGCCAACCTAAAGATAAAATGTGTCGCACTCAATTCTGCACAACTTTTATATTGGCAGCATTTTGAGTGTTTAGACAAAAATTGTTGAACGTGACCAAATTTCTAAGACAAGGTGTTGACATCAAGGGGGTTTGACCACTTTGACTAGGGTGTTGATCAAGGTAGATAATGTTGACTTGCTTAAGGTGCTTATGGGTGAGTGTTGGCTAGGTTTTCGAGGTGATGACCCAGGTTGACCATGATTTGACCAAAGTCCACAGGTTTGACCAGTCATTAGTGGTAATTAAAAACCTGGGGCGTCACAGCCTACCCCCCTTAAGCGGAATCTCGTCCCGAGATTCGATTCTAAAGAACAAGGTAGGAAAAGAAACTTACGGTTTCGAGATTGTAGAAAACCCAGGTACTTGGTGTTGAGATAACTTTCCATCTCCCAAGTCGCTTCTTCTTCCGTATGATGACTCCATTGTATCTTGTACATCTTTACGGTATGTCTTCGGGTCTTTCTCTCCTTTTGGTCTAACACTCTCATGGGATGCTCGATGAGCGAGAAATCCGGCTCAATCCAAGCATTTGCTTCAGTGATCACCTCGGTTTCAGGCACCGGCACGCCTTTCTTCAGTTGGGTCACATGAAACACATTGTGGACTGCGGAGAACCGCTCCGGAAGTCAGATGTGATATGCCACTGGCCCACATTCTTCAATGATTTCATAAGGTCCAATATAGCATGGAGCTAGCTTTCCCTTAACACCAAACCTCTGCACACCTTTTGTTGGTGAAACTTTTAGGTATACATAATCACCAACTTCATATTGTCGGGGTGCTGTCCCTCTATCGTGATAGCTCTTTTGCCTCATTTGAGCTAACTTCAAATTCTCCCTTATCACTTGCACCTTCTCTTCAGCGTCCTTGACTAAGTTCGGACCAAAGAGTGTCCTTTCTTCGGCTTCTGACCAGTTCAAAGGGTTGCGGCATCTCCGTCCATAAAGAGCGTCAAACGGTGCCATCTTCAAACTAGCCTGATAACTGTTGTTATATGAGAATTCTTCCAAGGACAAACACTTGTCACAACTCTTATCAAAGTGCAGGATGCTTGCCCGTAGCATGTCTTCCACAATTTGATTTACCCTTTCCGTCTGACCATCAGTCTGCGGATGATAGCTAGAACTACGGATGAATTTGGTTCCTAAGCATTCATGCAATTGCTCCCAGAAATGAGCCACAAATTGAGTCCCTCGATCAGAAATTATGGTCTTCAGAATTCCATGCAAGCGGATTATTTGGTCCATATAAATCTCTGCATAGGCTTGAACTGAATAAGTGGTGTGAACTGCAATGCAGTGAGCAGTTTTGGTGAGTCTGTCCACGATAACCCAGATAGAATCCTTCTTTCTAGCAGTCAAGGGTAAACCCACAATAAAGTCCATACTAATGTCATCCCACTTCCACATAGGTATCAACAAGGGTTGGAGTACACCTGCCGATTTCAAATGGCTTGCTTTCATTCTATGGCAAGTATCACATTCTGACACATACTTTGCTATGCCGACTTTCATATTGGACCACCAGAAATTTTCCTTCAAGTCTTGATACATTTTGGTGCTTCCGGGATGAATAGAGAATTTGGAGAGGTGAGCCTCATCAAAGATTTCCTTCTTAAGGTCCGGGTCAGCAGGAATCACAAGGCGTTTCCCAAACCATACCACATCCTTTGAATCCCCTGGAAACAAGTGTACTTGGGATCTCCTTCTGCTAATTTCTGCTTTATTTGCTGTATGCCTTCATCATTGCGTTGAGCAGTGACAATCTTGTCATAAAGATTAGACTCCGCAGCTATGGCATATAGATTCCCTTGTTCTACCACTTCCAAATGAAGCTTCCTCATATCTTCACATAAGGTGTCACTAAACGGCTCCACCTCTAGATGGTCGCAGTGAACCTTGCGGCTAAGAGCATCCGCAACAACATTGGCTTTTCCGGGGTGATAGTGCACTTCTAGATCATAATCTTTAATCAGCTCGAGCCATCTTCTTTGCCTCATATTTAGGTCTGATTGAGTGAAGATATATTTGAGAGTCTTGTGATCGGTGAAGATATTGCAACGATTGCCCATCAGATAGTGTCTCCAAATCTTGAGAGCATGAACAACCGCTGCTAGCTCTAGATCATGAGTGGGATAATTTATCTCATGGGGTCGAAGTGCCCGTGAGGCATAGGCAATGACTCGGCCCTCTTGCATAAGAACACAACCGAGACCAGTGCCTGACGGATCACAGAAAACTTCAAAAGGTTTGGAATTATCTGGTTGTACTAGCACTGGGGCGGAAGTTAAGTGTTGTCTCAACGTGTGGAAAGCTCCCTCACATGCTTCACTCCACACGAATTTTACCCCTTTCTTGAGTAGTTCAGTCATAGGTTTGGCGATCCTGGAGAAGTCCGGAATGAATCGGCGATATTAACCCGCCAGACCCAGAAAACTGCGAATTTGGTGTACGGACTTGGGTGGTTTCCAATCCATCACCTCTTGTACTTTGCTAGGATCTACGGATATACCATCTTTGGAAATAGTGTGCCCCAAGAATTTCACACTATCCAACCAGAATTCGCATTTGGAGAACTTAGCATAGAGCTTGTGATCTCTCAAACGCTGTAGAACAATTCGAAGATGTTCGGCATGTTCCCTTTCATTTCTGGAATAGATCAGAATATCATCGATAAAGACCACTACGAACTTGTCAAGCTCCGTCATGAATACGGAGTTCATGAGATACATGAAGTAGGCTGGGGCATTTGTGAGACCAAAGGACATCACCAGATACTCATAGAGACCATATCGGGTGGAGAAGGCAGTTTTGGGGATGTCACAAGGTCGAATTTTGATTTGATGATAACCAGACCGAAGATCGATCTTGGAGAAAACCTTGGCTCCAGCCAATTGATCAAAAAGAACATCAATGCGGGGAAGAGGATATTTGTTTTTGATGGTCACCGCATTGAGAGGTCTGTAGTCAACACATAACCTCAGACTACCATCTTTCTTCTTGACAAAGAGTGCGGGACAACCCCAAGGAGAAGAACTTGGGCGAATATAGCCCTTATCCAACAATTCTTGAAGTTGATTTTTCAGGTCAGCTAGCTCTTTGGGAGGCATACGGTAAGGTCATTTCGAAATGGGTGCAGTGCCTGGTTGGAGTTCAATCACAAACTCAACATCCCGGTCTGGTGGCATGCCAGGTAATTCATCGGGAAAGACATCAGGATACTCACAAACTACTGAAATTTCTTCAAGGTGAGAAGTAATGGTCACATAGGCACAAGGGTCTGCACCGTCCTTAAAAGGTAGGTACAGGGTGGTGTGTCCAATGGTAGGTGAATTGATTGCTACAACTCTACCCGAGATATCTAGAACCACCTTATGTCGGGTCATCCAATCCATGCCCAAGATAACATCCATACCCTCCAAACTTATGGCGATAAGGTGTGTCGGAAAGGTTTTACTACCCAATCCCAAAAGTACACCACAGATTAAGGTACTAGAAGAGATTTTCCCACCCGGAGTGACAATTTTATATGCCGAATTGGTATGGGAACCCATCAAACCCAATCTTCCTACTAACTTTTCACTTATGAAACTGTGGGTAGCTCCAGAATCGAACAATATCTTAATGGGGGTGTCCTTGATAGAGAATGTACCCGTAAGCACTGAAGCTCCTTCTGGAATATCACTCATGGTGGTGAAGTTCAGCTTGCCTTGACGGACTTGCACCATCGGCTTCTTGGCCGGGTTGGCCGGCTTGGCCCCTGAACTTTGATTCTGCGGGTTGGGCTTAATCTGCCTCGGCTTTGGGCAGTCACTTATATAATGCCCCGGCTATCCACAATGGTAACAACGGCGGTCACCGGTGTTGCGTGGGGGTGCGTTGGGCTTGGAAGCTTGCTGCTGAGTGCTGCGGAACTGGAAGTTCCCTGAAGGTTTGCTCTGTGATGGCTTCATCGCCCAGCGTCCAGTTGAAGATTGTTGGGACGAGTTAGGAACATTTTTCTTCACAAGGTGAAACTTTTTGTTAGTTCCGCTGCCCGAAGCAAAACCAGCCTGCCTCTTCTTGTCTCTCTGGGCCTTTTTCATAGCATCCTCTTGGGATATAGCCTTGTTCACCAACTCATGGAAGTTGTTGGGCTCGATCAAGTTCAACCATTCATACAACTCACCATCCAGGCCCTCACGGAACCTCTCCATCTTCTTTGCATCGGTATCCACGTGATGCCCACCATACTGGCAAAGGCTACTGAACTTCTGTGCATAGTGATACACAGTGTCGGCTCCCTGCCTGAGGGCCAGCAGTTCCCTCATCTTCCTATCCATAAGTCCCTTGGGAATGTGATGGCTTCTGAAAGCTTGCTTGAATTCATTCCAAGTGACAGCATGCCCGGCCTGCTGCATGGTCTTGAAATGTTCCCACCACATCAAAGCTTCACCTCAAAGCTGCAAGGCAGCGAAGTTGGCCTTGTTTTCCTCTGAGCATGGCAGCACAAAGGCAGAGAACTTGGCCTCAATGGCCTTGATCCATGCCTCAGCTTCAATGGGGTCTTCCGCCTTAGCGAAGGTCGGGGGCTTCATCCCAGTGAACTGAGGGTAGGTGGTGACATGATTTGGCCCCTCATGATTTGCCCCATGGGGTGGCCTCTGGTTCAGCTGCTGGGCGATCTGTTGCTGCGTCTGTAAGATCTGGCGCAACACCTCGGTCTGAGTGGCCATGAATGCCTCCGACGGCATCATGGGCGGTGGCGGTGGTAGTTCACCACTACCCGACGCTCTGAAACCGTTGGGGGAGCTGCGCGTTGGTCCCACCATCTGAAAATGTGAGCCTTTACTAGACACGTAGCCATAATCATGCTTAGAAAGAAATGACAAGTGTAAACATGCGTCACAAAAGCTCATTAGTGCAAGTTTATCGAAATTTGCAGCAACACGGTCATAAGAAAAGTTTCATAGCCCACAGCTCAGTCACTGAAAAACTTTCACTTTCTGGTCAATAAGTGTAGGGTTTCATGCGCTTCAAAGTTGGTATTCATCTTCGCAGTGAACTCCAAGTCCACATGCCCGAAGAATCCAAATTGCGAAACTCTGCCTCGCTGCCCTGGCAGCAGGACGAATTTACCGAAATTTCCGTAACTCTTAGTACACTCATGCAAAAATGCTGAATTTTGGTGAGCACGGTCATCACGATGTGTCGCATAACTTTGGTATTCAACGCGTGAAAAGATTTCGACGTTCAATCGCTCGAAAAAGTACATTTCCAACGTTCTGTCTAGCTGTTTGGACAGCAGCCAGAACTGGGTTAAAAATTGCATAACTCTCAGTAGGAAAGTGCACAATTGCTGAATTTTGGCGAGCGCGATCGTCATAAAATTCTGGACAAGTTTGGTATTCAACACAGGACTCAATCTAACCACACATAGCTTAAACATTTTCTTTACAACAAACACTGAAGGAAATGGTGTTCAACCAAGCATTACATGGATGCCAAGTTTTAGGGATCACCAACATACATCAGGGGTTACAATGCAGTCGTGCTGCGCAAAAGAATACTCCTACGTTAGCCTACCACAAAAAGCAACCAACGGCTACACCCAGGAGTATAAGTCACCCTACTACAACACTACGGCAACCTAGTTGCCGACCGAAGCGTCGCTGGCAGCAGGTGAAGCAGGTGGGGTCGGTGGCGATGGTCCTGCCTAACTCTCCTGGTCAAGACCGGACTGACCCTGCTGCTCCTCCGGAGGTGCCTCCACCAGGGGTGGGGGCTGCAGAGCCACAATGGCCTGCAGTGCTGCTACCTGCACCTCGACCTCCTCCACCTGCTGCTGCATCTCGACGATGTTCTGCAGCAGTGTCAACCTCTCGATGTCTCTAGCATCCACGTCCTCCTAGAGGGTAGTGGTCTGCGCCTCCAGGTCAAGGATCCTGTGCAAGTAGTCGCCTCGCTCCAGCTCCAACTGGAACCTCCTGGTACGAAGCCAGTCATTCTCCCGCTGAGTCTGGAAGAGAGTGAAGCCCTGCTGCTGGTAAGCTGCTGAGAGACTATGCCAGGCTAGCCGAGCCGACTCCAGACGCTGGCTGATCACCAACTGGGTGGTGTTACGCAGCCCCTGAAGTGTGAACACGGCGTCCAAGCAACGGGTCAGCATCCGCGTGACGTCCAGCGGAACCGTGAGTAGAAGTAACTCCTATAGGTGGTCCACACAGTCCAGCCACGCTGGGTCGTGCGGGCTCACTACCGGAAATAGTCCAAACGGTGAGAGTGCCACCATAGTCGGGTTGTGGTCACAGAAGTCCGTCAGCACCCAGAGGGCAGCCGACTCGAAAGACTTCTGCTGACGAAAACCCCAGTACACGGAGCTCAAGTCGAACCAGTCGGGGTGGTCCGGGTGAGGTGGCACGGTGACGGTCACCCTGCAACGGGGCACGCCCAGGTGCTCGAACTCGATCGCCTCGTAGACGGGCGGAGTGGTGTAGCCGGCGGCGCTGAGTGCCTCCCACGCAAGGCGTGGAAAACTCTCCCAGTGCAGTCCGTCGGTATGGATCGTACCATCAGCGCCGTACTCGAAAAACACGGGGGCAGCCATCTGTACAAAAATGTAATGCATGTTAGAACTCAAAAGAGAGCCACATGTCAAATGGTGCAAAATCTGGCAGCTGTGAATAAAAATTCATAACTCAAAAACCAGAACCCCAAAATTTCTCAAATTTCACCAGCTACTCCGTAAAGTTTTTATGCACAATTTTGGTATTCAAAGGTTGAGCTAGATCATTTAGGAACAAGGTCAAAAGATGCAATGTTCAAAGTTCTGTCCTCAGAAAAACAGCATGACCTAGGTTCCCTAAAAAGGATACAACTCGAGATCTGCAACAACTATGACCATGAATTTTTGCGAGCAAAAACTAAAGTAGATATGGACTAACTTTGGTATAGGTCAACTAGTCCAAACATTTTTAGAACATGGTGAAAAAATTCAAGCTAGCAGCCACTCAACTTTTGGACAGCAACAACAACCTAGACATGAGAGGTAAAGCTAGAACACAAAAACCACACACTAGCAAAAATTTTTCCTTAGAGAGCACACAATCAAGTTTGGGTCCATTTTTAAAAGGTTTACAATTTTTAACATGATGCAAGACGTCCTAGTCGTCCTCACACGGCGATCAAGCCAAAAATCGAAGTTAGTGCCGGTGGCAAGGCTTTTATTCGTCTCTCCCTATAATAACTAGGCGAGAACTATTCGACACTCACTTAGCGACTAACAGAGCGCTGTTATGTACCTGCAGAAAAGAACCTTCCGTGCCAGCACATCACGGAAGCATCCACATACAGTACCGTTCACTATAGAAACGGTATCCATGTGTCAAGCCGCTGCATGGACAGCGTCCAACCTCAGACACTCTTCTTTTCGAATGGAGTGCATCCTTGCCTCGCATATTCACAATGCGGAACGTCCACGTATGGCAAAACGTGGCGAGACACAGACGCGATGGTGGGTTCCCTCTGGATTAGGTCCCGTCCATCCCTCACATGACTTCCATGCGGTACCACCACGTATGGTAAAACGTGATGAGACACAGACGTGATGTGGGTTCCCATTAGAATAGGTCCCATCCATCCCTCACAGGACTTTCCTGTGCACCACCACGTATGGCAAAATGTGATGAACTAGTATGGTTGTACAGGAAGTAAGTTCTGACAGGAATAAAATGTGCTGGGAGTTAGCAAAATAAACCATAGATTTGTAAGCCACCTGAAAGAACCCAAAAATTCCCTCTAGGGCCTCTCGGTCTAGATCCATCCTTAATGGACCAACGTATTTTGCAAATCCAAACAATCTTGGCAGCTTTTATTCAAAAACCCGTGATTAAGGTTGTTAATTAAGCTCTGGTGCATATAATTGCTCTGATGCCAACTGTGACAACCCGCCCAGGAAAATACCGTACTATCACCTAAACCAATCCACTTTGGTCATTAAGCAATAATAAAGTATCATCTTGTCGTTAGTTGCCGGGTTAACGCCCAGTGAAATCACTTACATAGCACCAAGGATCGACAAATATGCATTAAAACTCATGCGAAGGCGAGTCTAGAGTACAACGCATGATTAAAATCCAAATCTGCCCCGAAGGGTTTAATTATTACAAACCAAGGTACTTGACATGGTAACAAAGTTCAGAGTTTCGAAAACAGCAGAATTAAACTAAATGGTGCGAGGAGCATCACTGGAGGCCTGCCATGATCCCTTCATTCATCATCTTCCACCCACTCCAGCTCCCAACCAGGCGGGATCTCTCCAGGCCACACATCACTAAAAACATTACCTGAAAAACCACAAATTGCAGCAAGGCTGAGTATACTAATACTCAGCAAGACTTACCCGTCGGTGACAACTACATCACCAACTCTAGACATGCAAGGCTTTTTGGCCAGTGGGGTTCTTTTGCTGAAAAGCAACAAAGAGTATGTCCTTACTTTCAAAATTTTAGCACAGATTCTAGTTGACTACTCTTTTCTAAATGAGCAAGCTATTGCAAGCATAAGTTTTGCAAACAATTAATCAAGCATAAATATTCACAAAGTTCCATCGTTAGGGATATCATGGCCAGTTGGATAAGTAGTCTCAGATAATGGTGAGAGGCCGACAACCAGTTGATTTAAACCTAAACACAGGGTAGGGTGCCCTCACATGGACAACCACCAGGAGGTTCCCAAAAGTCCTCGGTTTGGGATAAAAGGCCACAGTCCTCGGTACAGGCTATCTGGCATACACCGCGAGGCACCCAGAATCACACATGCACCAATGGTAGCTAGCCGTGGGACGCATCCCAAGATTAGTGACAGTAAAATCCCTTACCGCCTCATTAAGGTACTAGGCTTACCGGTCCCATTCCCGACAAGTGCTTAGTACTTTCAAACACTTAACCCACGAAAGCCATTGGACCGGAGCCCACATCCCATGCTCTTACCACATGAGCAATTCATTTATAAAGATCTTATGATTCCAACATAAGAACCTATTCTCGCGAGTGACAAGTATCACTCGACTTGTAACGGTCCAATAGCATAGCAGCTACCGACCTAGCATACTAGTAAGGACATAGGTACCTGGGGATCATGCATCTAGGGTTTCAGTTCAACTCCTGAATGTAAATGCACAGACATCCATAGATAGTTGCATAAATTTCCAAAAACAACTAGGTTAATGCACCGGGGCTTGCCTTCGTCAGCACAGTTAGCCTGGGAGTCCTCGGTGTCCTCGCTCACTTCCACGTACTGCAGCTCCACGTCCGCTCCTCCTTCCTCGGCTTCCGGCACGAGCGCGTAGTTACCGTCAGGAAGTTCTACACGGAATGCAATGCAGGGTTATTGAGTGGAGTGAGAGTTTAACCATCACATCCAACTCTTGTTGGCCACATTCACCTTGACAAACATTTGATTAATGTTTCTTTTCATTAAGATCATTATATGTGAAGGTTTATTATTTTAATCTTTTAATAGTGATTGTGCACACATCTAAGCAATTAAAACTATTTAATCACACAAAACAGTAAGGGTGGATCCATAGCCCTTAAATAAGCTAAACAACATTTTAACAAAGTCATTAAGGAAGCAAGGGTGATTCTTTCCTAATTAACTCAATATGGAGCCTACATGTATTCCAAACTCTTAATTACAAACTAGGTTATAAAAACAGAGAAAAAGATGCATTGCTGGTCCTAATGACCCAAACAAGCGACTAGTCCAAGATTCATATTTAAAAGAGACATAAAACCTATATATCAAAAATGACATTTACTAGCTATTAAAATTATGACAAAAGCATAAATAATAAATAAAGCACTTCTGTGGCCCAACTCATTCCTACAACATCTCCAACCTAAAACAAGCCTAGGAAACCAACAAGCACATCAAGATCAAATTTAGAATTTGAACTAGGCATCTAAATGTATATCTAAGCATAAAACAAGATTAATTATTTTTGGTAGAGATAAAATCATGGTAAATGCAGGAAAGTTGAATCTAGGCATAACCTGAGCATAGCCACAAGTTGAGCACAAAAATCTATTTACATTTCGCTACAAAAATCATTAAGTCAGAAATAACATAAATGCAAAGTAAATCATATAAAAAGATCTGTTCAACAACTTTGTGCAAATTTTTGTCCAAAGCCTACAAATGATATAACTACCAGCATATCCAAAATTCAGCTCCATAACTTTTCTAGATTTTGAACTATAGCAAAAGTGTGTCAAACTGAATTTGAATTTTCATTCAAAATCCATAAGTCAAAAGTATGGTCCTGCTTTGTAGAAGTTGTAGTTCTAGTCTCTCTGAAACCAACAAAATTGGGTTTGTATTTTTCTGATTTTTCTATAGATTGCTATGATTTTCCTAAGGTGTTGGACTGAGTTGCAAGAAAACTAAGTTAAAGATCATTACAACCATGCCCTTGATTCACACGTATGCCCTCGGGTTTTACAACCGTGCCCTTGCTGGCAGCGGTGATCTCACCGGCGGCGAACGGCGTCCAGAGGAGGGCAACAAACGGCGGGGAGGTGTGATTAGGCTCACCGGGGTTCGATTGATGGCAGCGGATTGGCCGGGGATAGCTCCGGCGAGCGGCGGCGGTGAGACCGCGGCGGCGCGGCCGCTTCGGCTCAAATTCCGGCGAACGCCGGCGCAATGTGGAGCAACACGTGGCCGTGCGAGCTTTGCTAGGTACCAGTGAAGGTGGGGAACAGCTTGGCCGGCGGCGGGAGCAGGCGGAGGCGCGAGCTCGCTGCGGCGGCGGCAATGGCGGGCGGTGGATGCGTGCACGCGCGCGGGAGGAGAAGGACCGCCTTTTATAGGCGCGGGTGAGGCCGAGGGGGCGTGTGAGCGTCACCTCGAAGGAAGGAAGGCGAGTTAAGGGGGAGGCGCGCGGCGTGCAAGGTGCACAGGCGTCACCGGCGGCAATGGCGAGCGGGGACCCGGCCAGGGTGTCGGCGGAGTGGCCACGCATGGGGGGGAGCGCGTCCCTAGGGGGATTTAGCTCTGGTGGCGCGCGGGGCACGATGATGGCGTCTGGGGGGCGCGACCGACCGGCTGGGGGGTCCGGACGCCGAGGGGACTGCGGCGTACGCCGGCCGCCACGTGGCGGCGCGGGCGCGACGCGCCGGCGCGCGGGCGCGGCCAGAGCGCGACATCGTCAGTTTGAATTTCAACTTGCCCCTGTTTGCACGCCCGAACCTTTAAAATCTCAATTGAAACTCCAAAACCCGTAGATAGGACTCTTGTAGATGGATCATTCCTCTATACAATAGGCACCAACAGAGCTCAGTTTGGATTTGAAAAGAGGGAGAAAACTGAATGCCAATTTGAAGAGAATCATGGCTCGGGGAAACAGTAAAAGCAAGTTTGACTTGCAAATTTGAGCCTTTTCCTCTCAAAATTTGAAATGCCAACCTAAAGATAAAATGTGTCCCACTCAATTCTGCACAACTTTTATATTTGTAGAATTTTGAGTGTTTAGACAAAAATTGGAGAACGTGACCAAAGTTCTAAGACAAGGTGTTGACATCAAGGGGGTTTGACCACTTTGACTAGGGTGTTGACCAAGGTAGATAATGTTGACTTGCTTAAGGTGCTTATGGGTGAGTGTTGGCTAGGTTTTCGAGGTGATGACCCAGGTTGACCACGATTTTACCAAAGTCCACAGGTTTGACCAGTCATTAGTGTTAATTAAAAACCTAGGGCGTCACAATACTAGGCCCGGAATGGGTGCTAGATATTATCATATATATGATGAATGTTTTGGAGATGGTAAGGTGGACACCAGGCCCGGAGTGGCTGCTAGTTATTACCATCAAATTTATTGGAACTCCTTTTTGCATGTTCCATCTCTCTCCTTTTTATTCTTTCTTTTGGACATGGGCTATCTCTCTTTTTTTCTTCTTTTTTCATGCCTTGAGCATTTTTTTCAACTCATGCTTTGAGCATTTTTTTCTCTTCTTTTTTTTCTTTTTTTAGCCCATGTCCTTTTTCTAAGATACTTTTGGAGAGAGAGGTCACACATGGAGCTTTATTTTGTGGAATGGATAAATAATACAATGCTAACTTCCGGTGTGGAAGCATAGCAAGGAGATATGGAGTGCACATGAATCTTGATCATGAAAGCATGAAAAGAATTCTCACAAGGGTCACAACAATTTGACAAAGCTAAATGTAATAACAAGTAGCATATGAGTCTAAGGTTTTCAAGATAACTCATCATATGTCTTCGAGAACCAGGGAGTCTTTATTTGAGAGCAAACATATTTTTTTTGTTTTTTATTCACCATGAACCTAGCTCAACAAGACTGACAGGTCTTGGCTTACCTTCCCTTTTGAAGCAAACTCAATGACTTACCCATTTGGATTCAAAAATTCCTGCAAGGGTTAGTCCTCATTTACAACCAATATCCATGCATGCATTAACAATAAGGTTCATCAGTCAAACTCGACACCATGTCTTGTTTGATGGAATAATACTATCTTAACCTAAGCACCATGCTTAATTTAAAACAACTTATGAATGCACGTAGCTAAACATGCACTCAAACCATAGCATTACAAACATAGACAAAGGAATCATGAAAGCATGATCAAGCTATTTCCAAAGGGACATAAACATGAGCATATGATGGTGAACATCGAGCAACCTCCGGGAAGGGTTTTGTTTAAAGTCGAAAGCAGGACGTACCTAACTAGTTGGGCAAGATGCAAGAGCTAACATCATCTCCAAACCAGGATGAGATTTTGTGTGAGGGGAACTTTACTCAGGATACTCACATACCTCCCCCACACTTGAAGTTTGCATTGCTAGGCAACAAAACTCATGTGTGCGGAGATCAAGCTTCCTTTAAATGTTCTCTCACCAAAAACTTACCAAAGTGTTGTAGTTGATGTAGCTCACATGTTCTTAGGCATCAGCTGTCCACCGTTCTTCTCAATCTCCACCTGAAAAGTTAGCGACCAAAAATACCTGAGGGACAATCTTATCCTAAAAACATGCTCTTACTTTTTATTTGAAAAGGGAAATAAAACAAACCTATGCTAATCCAGGCCATCTCCTGGTAGTGCTTTGTTTACGGTCATAAGCTCAACCCTGGGAACTTCTTCTTGCAGCTATCATTGGTGTTGTCATTCCCATCTCATCACCAATTGTTGATGTGTCATTGAAGCTTCAGCTGCAAGGTTAGTGCCACAATGCATACACGAAATCTGCAATGCCAATGGTAAACAAATGCATCTACAACCAACCTTCTAAACTTTCTACAAGAGAGTACCATAAGGCGGTTGTAGTCCTCGTGCGTACTCTGTGCACTGAGCACGCCTAACTCTGGAGAGGCATGATGCAAGCATGGTTCCAGGGGTATATCAAGAGTGAAGCTACCATGCTTGTCAATGGAATCCTTTCCTTTGGACTCCAGAGTCGGCACCTCATAGATTTCTGTGGCCCATGAATTCTCCATCTCAAGAGATTCACCGTGAAAGCTCGATGTTGGTTCTCGATCAAGGTCGAGAGAAACATAGTATGGGCTAGTGGGATGAGGCTCAAACTCGATCGAGGGTGATGATGATCTTTCACCTTCACAAAGGTGAAGAGGGTCTTCTGAGTCATACTCTTGAGGAGTAGATAATTCTACACCCTCAACGAGAACGAGCTCGGACAATGCGAACGGAGATACATGCATCTCGAGCGGGTTTTGCTTGGGAAGAGGCTTCTCAATAGAAATTTCTGGAAACAAGGGAGTGGTGGCAGAAGTGACTTACCTAAGCTTTTCATCTAGGCTCCCTCGAGATGCATAGAGAAGTTTTTCTGCAGGGGAGCCTAGGAGGATATCAAGATCGAGGACATCAAAGATGTGGAAATCTAGATTAACCTTGATCTTGTCTACTAGGAGCGACACAGCACATGCAACCCCTCGACATTCAAGAATGTGTCCGGAGGGACAACTCTTGAGGAGCTTGTCGGATGGTCTTAGCGTAACCCAACAAAGTGTACACTAGGTGCCATGGCATAATATTAACCTCCATAGTGGGGTTAAGATGGGCTTCTACGGTAGTTCCCCTTATGGAACAAGAAGTGATCGTAGAGGGTGAACAAATCCAAAGTGCTTTGGAAAAGTTTCCCACTCCGGTCGACCACTTCTTCTCCATGGCCTCCATGATAGATGTTTTGTTTGGAGGATCAAGAGGCAAAGGAGGTACAGTAGGCCTAGGGGAAGGTTCTGTCAAAAGATTTCTATATTGAAAGATATGGACAAAAAAGACTTCCTCCCCTAATTGGGCATTAGATAGATTCGAGGTGTTTTTGTGGTTCCTAGAAGGGTTATCCTCGAATCGGAAAGTGAACTCCAAATGTTGAATTTCTTCTTCCTTCAGTGTTCATGGTTCAGGAGAGAGCTCAACAGATGAATCTTGGGATGTGGAAATCATTGGTTCTGGTTCGGCTGTTGAGAGACTCTCATGGCTGGACATGAACTCTTTGTGGAGGGGTTCAGACTCAGCTACGAAAGAGGCATTCTCAGAACTTCTGTCTAAGATTTCTATATCTTCATCTGAAGTCCTTTCAAAAAAGGATCCCCCAGCAGTGATGTCGAGATATTGGGTGGAGTCCTGATTGAGACCTATGTAATAGTGTTGAAGCAGTATAGCATCGGGTATCGATAGGACAGGGCCGGATTTCACCAAGAGTGAAAATCTAGCCCAGGCCGCACCTAAGGATTCCTTCTCATTCTACTGGAAAGATATGATAGCCTTTCGTAGGGCAACGATCTGGGCCATGGGGAAGAACTCGAGACAAAATTTCTCTACAAGGTCATACCAGCTCCCATTCATGCTACCTACGGTTTTCATGTACCATTATTTAGCCCCCTCTACAAGAGAAAAGGGAAACAACTTCCACTTAAGGGTATCATGTGACATGCCCATAATGGTGATGCATGAACACACTTGCTCAAAATCCAGTAGATGGTGGTATGGGTTATCACTACTTAACCCAGAGAAGGAAAGTTTTTGAACCGTGGTGATGTAGCCGGAAGGGATTTCATAGCCAGGTGTGAGAATTGGGAGCTCAAAAGAAGGTGGCTCTAAGAATTTCCCTCTCAGAGTAGAGAAGCTTAAAATGGTGGGCTGCTCCATGATAATGGGGGTGAAGGTAGAAATAAAGAAAAATAAAAAGATACGAAGACCACTAGGTATGAAGATAGATACAGCAACCGTTCCCCGGCAACGGCGCCAGAAAGCTTGCTGCGTATTTTAGCGTCACACGAATAAATCTGCAAGCGCACGGATACCGTTGTAGCTTTCACCTCAAAGTATTCCAAGGGTATTGAATCTAAGGGAACGAGTGTGCACTAACTTCGTACAGTCGGTCCAAGGACACATCCAAATAAGAGGTGAGGATAGAGAGGATTCCTAAAGATAGCACTATAGATGAGATTAAAGGTCGATCTCTAGATAGACCTTGGCTTAGGGTACCGATAGCCCTGACTTAATAGGTGACTTCGGCACGCGAATCTATGTGGAATGGAGCTCTGACTATATCCAGCTGCGGAGGATCAACAAAGGCCAGAATGGTTGTCACCACCACTTGGACTGCCTCTACCGAACCTTGGGATAAGCCGAACGAATGATAGCCGGTAGCGTGACACAACATCTACGCTATGGTTACTGCCGTAGCCAATGGACTACGGCACTCTGTACTTATAGAACTACACCCACAGAAGAGAACTGATCTCACTCACTATAGGTACTACTAGCTTATACTAAAGGCATGCAACAGAGCACTCGACCCCGTACTATGCTTCCAACGTATACGAACAACTTGCAGCAGACGAACGCATAAACCCAGGATCTACGCACTAGCAGAGGAGAAAGACTACAAATGCAACCAAGCATAAACTAGAAGGAATCACGAATGTCACTTTGGTCTAAATGGAACATGCAGGAATATCCACTATATTCTAATTGACGAACACACATACAATCGGATATGAGAACTATGAACTCGTGACACAAGATCAAAGGGTTGTGTTCGCGAAGAACACAAGCCTCTAAATCAAGAACACACGAAGAATACAAGAACATATCACCTATGCATGAATGCTACTTTAGTCTAATTAGAAGAATACAATAATACTCACTTTAGTCTAAATGAAGAACAACAGCATCATGGAGGCACATGCATCTCTCTCTCCCTCTCTACTCTAAGTACTAGCTAGGAGAGGAACCTTGGATGGGTGAAGTGTGTCTCATTTCCTACCCCCTCCCCTTCTATTTATAGGCAAGGGGGTGGCTTGCTTGGTGTGCCAAATGACTCAAAAACACCCCGGAATGCCTTGAGGAACCAACGGAGAGCTGCCACGCGTCGGCTGGGGACGAGAGGAGCTTCGAAAGCTTTGGCTGAACTGGGGATCGACTGATCCCTAGGTCGGTTCATTTCCACCGTCTTTCATCCACGTGACTACCAGGTGGGCCTCAAGGCGTGTATGGGTATCTATGCGGTGTTTTTAGCTTGTTTCCGTGAGGATGTGGGCCCTTCAATCCGCGTACTGGCTCCTGATTGGTCGAAGGTGTGTTTCCTTGGATTGGTGATGTGTCATGGACACATGGCATCCAACGTGGCAACACGTCGCCACGTGGTCTGGTGTGGGTCCCACCGAGCCCACATGATATCAAGATGGTGATCTTGTCTTGTGCATATCTCTTTCATCCGGACTCAGAAGCAGACAAATGATATATCCATTTCGATCGTCTCGACAAGCCCGTCGCAGTGGTGCAATCCAATTTGTCATTTGAGATAGTTTATGATGATGACATATTCATGCCATTGGTTCACTTGCTGTCAACAGTATCATTTCACATGCATTTTGGTGTGTCCTACAAAAAATGTTAGAAACACCAACACTTGTGGAACTTGTCAGTAATAACCCCTATTCTAGTGTTGATGATCATATTTCATGTATTTAATGCAGGAGTTGATGGCATAAATGTGGTACTTAACAGCCGTCAACAACACCCCCACACTTGACCTTTCCTCGTCCTTGAGTAAAGAAGAAAGGATCAAGGTGAGACATGATATCCAAAGGTATGAAGCGAGCATGAGAGATATTCCAAACCATACCTTACACTTGTGAACTCTGTGAAGTGCCTATCATGTCATCTTGGGTAGTTGAGGAATGGAACGGTCATGAATCAAATCACTCCTGGTCATCATGTTAAGTAACTTGGGTTTTGCAATAAATTTTCAAAACAAACCTTGCTTAGCTCTTCATTTTATTCTCTCAGACCGCTCAATGTGTATATGTCATCACCAAGGCATTAGATTGCCTTTCTTCATCCTACTTCTAATGATGGCTATATGTGGAGCTGAGGGTAGGATAAAAGATAAAGCATACTTGTATCACATATATTGCAAAGTCAAAAACCGGATCCAAAGAGAAAATCAAGTCATGCATTCAGATCAAGATGTGCACGTGTATGGGTATGGTGTATATGGTAAGGTGGTTACTAGGCCTGGAATGGGTGCTAGATATTACCATATATATGATGAATGTTTTGGAGATGGTAAGGTGGACACCAGGCCCAGAGTGGGTGCTAGTTATTACCATCAAATTTATTGGAACCCCTTTTTGCATGTTCCATCTCTCTCCTTTTTCTTCTTTCTTTTGGACATGGGCTATCTCTCTTTTTTTCTTCTTTTTTCATGCCTTGAGCATTTTTTTCAACTCATGCTTTGAGCATTTTTTTCTCTTCTTTTTTTTTCTTTTTTAGCCCATGTCCTTTTTCTAAGATACTTTTGGAGAGAGAGGCCACACATGGAGCTTTATTTTGTGGAATGGATAGATGATACAATGCTAACTTCCGGTGTGGAAGCATAGCAAGGAGATATGGAGTGCACATGAATCTTGATCATGAAAGCATGAAAAGAATTCTCTCAAGGGTCACAACAATTTGACAAAGCTCAATGTAATAACAAGTAGCATATGAGTCTAAGGTTTTCAAGATAACTCATCATATGTCTTCGGTATGACTTTGGCATATCAAAGAGGAGCTTTGCAAAGGGTTTTCAGTTTTTTTAAATAAAATTTCCAAGCACTGAAACATTTTGAGAGAAGATCATATTATCAAACCATATCGCAAACATCAACTACTTAGATAAGCATGAGTTCCCTAATGATATTTGTTCACAAGCATCAAGATGATAGGTAAGGAATAAAACATATGCAAGCCAACCATAGGAAGCATGTAGAGCAGGTAGAGAGCACAATTCCATGAGATTGATTTATCAGATAAGAATTAAAACTCATTCAAAATCATGAATCAGGGAGAGTGAGATAATGGGTGTACATACCATCGCTTCTGAAGAAATGGGGATCAAGGAGAACCAGCAGTGGATCAGCTGACCCATGGGGCAGCCTACTCAGTCTAGTTTACCTTGTCCCTTGTCATGAAAGTGCAGTCGATGTTGTGCAACACCTGTGTGGGAGATTTCAAGTGTGTATGTCGATGATAAGTTGGGAGATCTCCCCCACACTTGTTCATGTACTTGTTGCTGTCTTCAAACAAAAAGTGGAAACAAAATATGGACTCCACTGGTTCGAGAACCAGGGAGTCTTTATTTGAGAGCAAACATATTTTTTTGTTTTTTATTCACCATGAACCTAGCTCAACAAGACTGACAGGTCTTGGCTTACCTTCCCTTTTGAAGCAAACTGGATGACTTACCCATTTGGATTCAAAAATTCCTGCAAGGGTTAGTCCGCATTTACAACCAATATCCATGCATGCATTAACAATAAGGTTCATCAGTCAAACTCGACACCATGTCTTGTTTGATGGAATAAGACTGTCTTAACCTAAGCACCATGCTTAATTTAAAACAACTTATGAATGCACGTAGCTAAACATGCACTCAAACCATAGCATTACAAACATAGACAAAGGAAGCATGAAAGCATGATCAAGCTATTTCCAAAGGGACATAAACATGAGCATATGATGGTGAACATCGAGCAACCTCCCAGAAGGGTTTTGTTTAAAGTCGAAAGCAGGACGTACCTAACTAGTTGGGCAAGATGCAAGAGCTAACATCATCTCCAAACCAGGATAATATTTTGTGTGAGGGGAACTTTACTCAGGATACTCACATATCTCCCCCACACTTGAAGCTTCCTTTAAATGTTCTCTCACCAAAAACATACCAAAGTGTTGTAGTAGATGTAGCTCACATGTTCTTAGCATCAGCTGTCCACCATTCTTCTCAATCTCCACCTAAAAGGTTAGCGACCAAAAATACCCGAGGGACAATCTTATCCTAAAAACATACTCTTGCTTTTTATTTGAAAAGGGAAATAAAACAAACCTATGCTAATCCAGGCCATCTCCTGGTAGTGCTTTGTTTACGGTGATAAGCTCAACCCTGGGAACTTCTTCTTGCAGCTATTATTGGTGATGTCATTCCCATCTCATCACCAATTGTTGATGTGTCATTGAAGCTTCAGCTGCAAGGTTAGTGCCACATTGCATACACGAAATCTGCAATGCTTATGGTAAACAAATGCATCTACAACCAACCTTCTAAAGTTTCTACAAGAGAGTACCATAAGGCGGTTGTAGTCCTCGTGCATACTCTGTGCACTGAGCACGCCTAACTCTGGAGAGGCATGATGCAAGCATGGTTCCAGGGGTATATCAAGAGTGAAGCTACCATGCTTGTCATTGAATCCTTTCCTTTGGACTCCAGAGTTGGCGCCTCATAGATTTCTGTGGCCCATGAATTATCCATCTCAAGAGATTCACCGTGAAAGCTCGATGTTGGTTCTCGATCAAGGTCGAGAGAAACATAGTATGGGCTAGTGGGATGAGGCACAAACTCGATCGAGGGTGATGATGATCTTTCACCTTCACAAAGGTGAAGAGGGTCTTCTGAGTCGTACTCTTGAGGAGTAGAGAATTCTACACCCTCAACGAGAACGAGCTTGGACGATGCGAACGGAGATACATGCATCATCATCTTGAGCGGGTTTTGCTTGGGAAGAGGCTTCTCCATAGAAATTTCTGGAAACAAAGGAGTTGTGGCAGAAGCGACTTCCCTAAGATTTTCATCTAGGCTCCCTCGAGATGCATCGAGAAGTTTTTCTGCAGGGGAGCCTAGGAGGATATCAAGATCGAGGACATCAAAGATGTGAAAATCTAGATTAACCTTGATCTTGTCTACTAGGAGCGACACAGCACATGCAACCCCCCGACACTCAAGAATGTGTCCGGAGGGACAACTCTTGCGGAGCTTGTCAGATGGTCTTAGCGTAACATTGCCCAACAAAGTGTACGCTAGGTGCCATGGCATAATATTAACCTGCATAGTGGGGTTAAGATGGGCTTCTACGGTAGTTCCCCTTATGGAACAAGAAATGATCGTAGAGGGTGAACAAATCCGAAGTGCTTCGGAAAAGTTTCCCACTCTGGTCGACCACTTCTTTTCCATGGCCTCCACGATAGATGTTTCCTTTGGAGGATCAAGAGGCAAAGGAGGTATAGTAGGCCTAGGGGAAGGTTCTGTCAAAAGATTTCTAGATTGAAAGATATGGACAGAAAAGACTTCCTCCCCTAATTGGGCATTAGAGAGATTCGAGGTGTTTTTGTGGTTCCTAGAAGGGTTATCCTCGAATCGGAAAGTGAACTCAAAATGTTGAATTTCTTCTTCCTTCAGTGTTCGTGGTTCAGGAGAGAGCTCAACGGATGAATCTTGGGATGTGGAAATCATTGGTTCTGGTTCGGCTGTTGAGAGACTCTCATGGCTCGACATGAACTCTTTGTGGAGGGGTTCAGACTCAGCTATGAAAGAGGTATTCTCAGAACTTCTGTCTAAGATTTCTGTAGCTTCATTTGAAGTCCTTTCAAAAAAGGATCCCCCAGCGGTGATGTCGAGATATTGGGTGGAGTCCTGATCGAGACCTATGTAATAGTGTTGAAGCAGCATAGCATCGGGTATCGATAGGACAGGGCCGGACTTCACCAAGAGTGAAAATCTAGCCCAGGCCGCACCTAAGGATTCCTTCTCATTCTGCTGAAAAGATATGATAGCCTTTCATAGGGCAACGATCTGGGCCATGGGGAAGAACTCGAGACAAAATTTCTCTACAAGGTCATACCAGCTCCCATTCACGCTACCTACGGTTTTCATGTACCATTGTTTAGCCCCCTCTACAAGAGAAAAGGGAACCAACTTCCACTTAAGGGTATCGTGTGACATGCCCATAATGGTGATGCATGAACACACTTGCTCAAAATCCAGCAGATTGTGGTATGGGTTATCACTACTTAACCCAGAGAAGGAAAGTTTTTGAACCATAGTGATGTAGCCGGAAGGGATTTCATAGCCAGGTGTGAGAATTGGGTGCTCAGAAGAAGGTGGCTCTAAGAATTTCCCTCTCGGAGCACAGAAGCTTAAAATGGTCGGCTGCTCCATGATAACGGGGGTGAAGGTAGAAATAAAGAAAAATAAAAAGAGACGAAGACCACTAGGTACAAAGATAGATAAAGCAACCGTTCCCTGGCAACAGTGCCAGAAAGCTTGTTGCGTATTTTAGCATCACACGAATAAATCTGCAAGCGCACGGATACTGTTGTAGCTTTCACCTCAGAGTATTCCAAGGGTATCGAATCCAAGGGAACGTGTGTGCACTAACTTCGTAAAGTTGGTCCAAGGACACATCCAGATAAGAGGCGAGGATAGAGAGGATTCCTAAAGATAGCACTATAGATGAGAGTAAAGGTCGATCTCTAGATAGAACTTGGCTTAGGGTACCGATAGCCCTGACTTAACAGGCGACTCCGGCACGCGGATCTATGTGGAACGGAGCTCTGACTATATCCAGCTGCGGAGGATCAACAAGGGCTAGAATGGTTGTCACCACCTCCTGGACTGCCTCTACCTAACCTTGGGATAAGCCGAACGAATGATAATCGGTAGCGTGACACAACATCTACGCTGTGGTTACTGCCGTAGCCAACGGACTACGGCACTCTGTACTAATAGAACTACGCCCACGGAAGAGAACTGATCTCACTCACTATAGGTACTAGTAGCTTATTGTTGGTATTTCTTAACGTCACCACTATGGCGTCGGGATAGCGTGAGCGTGTAAGAATCACCCGGGTATACTGACGGGTGTGAACGAATCCGCAAGCACACGGATACACCGTTGTAGCACTTCACCTCAGGAGTATTCCCAAGGGTATCGAATCCAAGGAACGGTATGGGGTACTCTATGAGTGACTATCCAAGGGAACACAGTCCCCACTGAGGTAGGTGAGTGATGTGAAGTCTCCTGTAGGTTCTCGACTCTAGAGAGGAACAAGCTCGGATAAGATCTCGCTTCGGACACCGGCCTCCTGACTATAACAGTTGGTTCATGGCAAAGGGTTGCCTACACGCTGTATCCGAACTTGGGGGATTTCAGAGGGTCCAACGGCTGTCACTACCGTGGCCTACCCCAAGACAAACCGTGGGATACAGGGCATTCGAAGCATAACCAGCAGTCTAGACACCATGTCTACACCGCCGACTACTACTATAGCGTGGCTACGTCTGACGTCTCGTAGAAACACTATAGCACTCCGTATAAATACGAAGCGACGAACCCGCGAGGTTGAGCTAGACCTTACTCGTCACGGAATCGATTCGCGCGAGGAGATATGATTGATACTTGATCTAGATCAGATATGCATGTGCTCACTATATTCTAATAGACAGGCAATCACACAAACGAGATGCAAACTTATGCGATGATAACAGAAGATCTAGGGTCATGTTCGTGAAGAACTCGAGCCTCTAACTTATGAACAAACGCAAAAGTATGAATTACTTGCTCGTCAACTAGATCGAAGAGACACGTTCATGAAGAACGCGAGCCTCTAAATGATGAACGAACGAAGAACTCAAGAACAACTCATTCATTCATGAGAGCCACTTTAGTCTAAATAGGAAATAATGAAATACTCACTTTAGTCTAAATGAACAACAACATCGCTCACAAGGTACAAGGGGATGATGGATGATGAACGAATCATCACCACCTCACCTCTACTCATCCACACACTCCTCTCTACCTAGCACCACCTAGTCTAGATCCTCCACACACACACACTCATGGTGGGATGAGGTTTCACCTCCACCAAGAGAGAATGAGAGAGGGAGAAAGAGGCAAAGGTGAGAAATGGCTTCAAGTGTGCTTCACCCTCTTCTTACCCCCCTCTCCTCCTATTTATAGGCCTGTGCAACCGGCGTGAGAGCACCCAAACACCCCGCGGATGGCCTCTAGGACCAATGACTAAGCTCCACGTGGAAGCCCCTGAGTGGGCGCCACAAGGTCGGTTCGGCCCACCTGTGGGGTCGGCCGACCCCGTGTGGGCCCCACTCGGGGTGTGCTTTCGCGTGGTAGCTGCCCTGTGGGTCCTGAGGTCGGTTCCCGGTGTCCACGTGGTTTGGAGATGGTTTAGGCGCTCTGGTGGGCCATAGGATCGATGTGATGCCTGTATGGCGGCTTCTGATTCGCCGAGGCTTCCTTCCTTGGATTGGTGATGTCATGGATCCAGGGTATGCTTGCATGCAGCCTCTCATTAGCTGAGCCCAACTTGCTAGGATCATGAGGGTGTCTTTTCTCTTCATTTCTTATGCCAAACACCTGCATTCAACTTAGCATAGCCACTGGTGAAAATTGTCAGTTTAAACCCCTATTCTAGTGTGAATGCCTAGTTCTTATGATAAAATGCAAGGATTGACAATCCTAAATTAGGTACTTAACAGCCATCAACAACTCCCCCACACTTGCCCTTTGCTCGTCCTGAGCGAAAGGGAAGATCACATGGGTTTGAACCAAAGGTACAAGACAAACATAAGAGTTATTCCAAGTCATACCTTGCTCTTGTGAACTCTGTGGATTGGCTACAATGCCATCTTGGGTAGTTGATAAGAGGAATGACCATGAATCGAGTCTCTTAAGCACCTGTTGGCAAACACTTGGGGTTTTCTTGATAATTTTTAAAGAAAAAGAACCGCTCTACCCTCCTTCTTTGATTCTCTTGGATCGCTCAATGTGTATATGTCCTCACCAAGGCATTAGATTGCCTTTCTTCACCCTACTTCCAATGATGGCTGTATTTGGAGCTCAGGGTAGGATAAAGGTAAAGCATACTTGTATCATATATATTGCAAAGTCAAAAACTGGATCCACAGAGAAAATCAAATCATACAATCAGATCAAGGTGTGCACAAGTATGGGTACGGAGAGTATGGTAAGGTGGATACTAGGCCCGGAATGGGTGCTAGCAATTACCATACATGTATGATGAATGCTGATTGATGGTGAGGTGGACACTAGCCCCGGAATGGATACTAGTTATCACCATCTAGATTATGGAACTCCTTTTTGCATGATTCTCCCTTTTGTATAAGAAATATTTTGAGAGCATGGCTATCTCTATACTTTTCTCTTTTCTCTCTTTTTTTTTCAACACTGGACCTTCATGTGTCCATATATATATATTTTTAAATAGCCATGTCTCTTTATGTAGCAAAAACTAGGAGGGAGAGATCAACACATATAGAGTTTTATTCTCACGGAATGGATAGATAATACAATGCTAACTTCCAGGGTAGAAGCATAGCAAGGGGAATGAGGTGGCGTGCACATGAATCTTGACCATGAAAGTAATGAAAAGAATTCTCAAAAGGGTCACAGAATTTGACAAAGCTCAATGCAATAAAAAGCAGCATATGAGTATAAGGTTTTCAACTAGAAGCATCATATGGCTTTGGTAGGACGGCGGCACATCAAAGAGGATCTTTGCAAGAGCATTTTTTTTCGAAAACAAAATTATCCCAAGGGCCGGAACCAACAGAGTTAAGATCTTGTCATCAAATCATATCTCACTTGCCACACATCCTACTCATACTTATGGCAAAAGGAGTCGCCATCTTCATCAAACAGAGATCCTGAGTAGCGTTCTCCAGCCTTTAGTGGCGGCCCTGGCCAATCATCAAACAACACCTTCTTGCCCAATCCAAGGGCCGGCTTCTTCCCTAGGACGTTGAACAGGGAGCAATGACTGGCGAAGGTTGGAGGAGAGGATGAGCCGCGCCTAGCTGGGGGCTCTACCGAGTCTCCAGTAGGGCTTCTCCCCTTCCTCCCTCGCTCCGGAGTCGTCAGATCATCCTGAGTTCCGTCCCATGGATGAAACTCGCTACCCCCGAGGTCGCTGAAGCAAAAGGACTTCTCCCCCTTGAAGCCAGCGGAAGCCATCGGGCAGAGGTCAAGGCGATGGAGCGGTGAGAGGAGGATCGAATAGAGGAGATGGGGTCCTGCGTGATGCAAAACTCTGTCACGCGGTGAGAGAAGGGTTTTTGGAGGACAAAAGAGTGCGCACACGAAAAACGAGAGGCGGCAGCGGCCCTAGTGGGTCGGCCGACCTAGGGGGTCGGCCGAGCCCATCTGGGCTCCGCTGGGCCTCAACTTCGGCGTGCGGGCTCTGGCGGGGCTCAGGGTTCCTGGGTCAGGTGGCCTACCAAATCTAAGGTCGGAGGCTTTAGCAAGGGCTAGAATGGAATTTCGGGCATAATACTACCTTCTATTCCAAATAACTTTTACTTAACATCTTTATACTTTAATAGCTCAACTTGGGACTTTACCTGGACTCATACCTCTATGAAGAGTTATTGTTGCCCTGTCGCTCATATCGTCCATTTTCTCTGATAATATCCTCCTTGCAGGTTTCTTTATGATAGGATATATTTCTTTCCTGCGTGGTTAGTGCATATATACGATGCAAGCTGTATAAATGGTGAAACAGAGATAATTCTTACAACCATCCTAAGGGAACTATGATGGGTAACCTTAGGAAGGGAGCACAACTAGCAAGGCTGTAGCACTAAGGACGAGAGATGATAGAGGTGATAGAGTTGAGCACAAAATCTGGGCATAAAGCCTAGAGTGCTCTAAGAGTGAAGCTTTTCACCTCTAGAACTCAATGATGATCGGACCCCAGATTGTGTGAGTGAAACTTTATGGGTCGAACGATCATTTGAGCTGTAGATCGAGAGTGACGGACTTGCTAGTTCATCCTCTCCTTGGGTCGACAAAGGACTTCACCCTCACCTAAGTGGGATGATACATAAGCTAACCCAAGCTTCCAACGGGAGTGTAAAGGATAGGTGTGTAACCACACTCCCGTAGGGCATCGATCAGGTCAAGAAGTGAAGAGTAGGATTTGCATCCACTTGACTTGATCGGCATCGGTCTTAGCTGAACTTAAGATGATGAGATGGATTGCTCAGCTAGACCAGATATAAGTTCGTGCTTCCGCAAGCCAAAGATACGGAAGTTTTATGCGCCAGGGCTCGTGTCTTAGCATAACCCTCAGTGTGGCGGCACTTTGTATTAAGCCTTGACATGAAGCATGAAAAACTTCTATCGTGACCTCTCCGGGAGGGTTGCGGGCAAGGTTGAAGTGATCGTCCCCGCCAAGAATAATTCCTCTTCCTCGACTACTACCCTCCTCCTTCCCTCGAGACTAAGTCTCGAAGGTCGGGTTTTTAAGAGAAGAAACGATAGGGGAATCTAGGGGTAGAATTTGCACTAAGTGCTCTTTCCCATAGATTCCTGCCAGTGAGGAGTGATATCTTCGACCAGAGCACAGAGAAATTTGGCATGTAAGCTTGGGCTCTCTCGAAGATTGGCTTAGGCATTTCAACATTTTCTCGTTTGGCTACCTCGTCACTTGAGTCAGGTGGGGAGCTGAAATCTCGGATTTCCCCTAGAATTTCCAGTCCCTGTTCTGGCTCTAAGAACACAAAGGCGCCTCCTGAGATGGCATCAAGCGTCATGCCACAGTCTCTCCGTAAACCAAACTAGAAATGCTGTAAGAGCACTGGGTCCGGTAGACCAAGGATTGGGCACGTTTCAACAAAAGAGGCAAAGCGATGTCATGCCATGCCTAAGGTTTCCTTCTCTCTTTGTTTGAAACTGAGGATTGCCATTCTTAAGGAAACGACTCGCCGTAGTGGAAAGAATCGAGTGCAAAAAGATGCTCTTAATTCCTCCCAATGTAGGTGGGTGCAACCAAAACAATGGTACCAAGATTTCGCTTCCGCGGAGAGGGAGAATGGAAACAAGTTCCTCTTAAGAACATCTTGTGTTGCCCCGGTTTTACCCTGGGTGGAACACAATTGCTCAAAGTCTCTTACGTGATAATAGGGGTTCTAATGACTCATCCCCGAGAAGGGTTTTTCCTCAACTAGCTTCATGAGAGATGGGTCAACCAAACAAGGTGTTAGAAGAGCGGGTTGTCTCCAGAAGGTTGATTCCATGGTTTCACTCACAATGGGCGGAAGGTGTGTACAAGGATAACCTTCCTAGGATAGCGGGGGTAAAGGTAGAAATAAAAGAAAAACAAAAGATACGAGGATAGTCAGGTTCGTAGATTCTCGACAACCGTTCCCCGGCAACGGCGCCAGAAATGCTTGTTGGTATTTCTTAACGTCACCACTATGGCGCCGGGATAGCGTGAGCGTGTAAGAATCACGTGAGTATACTGACGGGTGCGAATGAATCCGCAAGCGCACGGATACACTGTTGTAGCACTTCACCTCAGGAGTATTCCCAAGGGTATCGAATCCAAGGAACGGTATGGGGGACTCTATGAGTGACTATCCAAGGGAACACAGTCCCTGCTGAGGTAGGTGAGTGATGTGAAGTCTCTTGTAGGTTCTCGACTCTAGAGAGGAACAAGCTCGGATAAGATCTCGCTTTGGACACCGGCCCCTCCTGACTATAACAATTGGATCACGACAAAGGGTTGCCTCCACACTGTATCCGAACGTGGGGGATTTCAGAGGGTCCAACGGCTGTCACTACCGCGGCCTATCCCAAGACAAACCGTGGGATACAGGGCAATCGAAGGATAACCAGCAGTCTAGACACCACGTCTACACCGCCGACTACTACTATAGCACGGCTACGTCTGTCGTCCCGTAGAAACACTATAGCACTCCATATAAATACGAAGCGACGAAGCCGCGAGGTTGAGCTAGACCTTACTCATCACTGAATCGATTCGCGCGAGGAGATATGATTGATACTTGATCTAGATCAGATATGCATGAGCTCACTATATTCTAATAGACAGGCAATCACACAAACGAGATGCAAACTTATGCGATGATAACAGAAGATCTAGGGTCGTGTTCGTGAAGAACACGAACCTCTAACTTATGAACAAACGCAAAAGTATGAATTACTTGCTCGTCAACTAGATCGAAGAGACACGTTCATGAAGAACGCGAGCCTCTAAATGATGAACGAACGAAGAACTCAAGAATAACTCATTCATGCAAGTGAGCCACTTTAGTCTAAATAGGAAATAATTAAATACTTACATTAGTCTAAATGAAGAATAGCATTGCTCACGAGGTACAAGGGGATGATGGATGATGAACGAATCATCACCACCTCACCTCTACTCATCCACACACTTCTCTCTACCTAGCACCACCTAGTCTAGATCCTCCACACACACACACTCATGGTGGGATGAGGTTTCACCTCCACCAAGAGAGAATGAGAGAGGGAGAAAGAGGCAAAGGTGAGAAATGGCTTCAAGTGTGCTTCACCCTCTTCTTACCCCCCTCTCCTCCTATTTATAGGCCTGTGCAACCGGCGTGAGAGCACCCAAACACCCCGCGGATGGCCTCTAGGACCAATGACTGAGCACCATGTGGAAGCCCCTGAGTGGGCGCCACAAGGTCGGTTCGGCCCACCTGTGGGGTCGGCCGACCCCCTGTGGGTCCCACTCGGGGTGTGCTTTCGCGTGGTAGCTGCCCTGTGGGTCCTGAGGTCGGTTCCCGGTGTCCACGTGGTTTGGAGACGGTTTAGGCGCTCTGGTGGGCCATAGGATCGATGTGATGCCTGCATGGCGGCTTCTGATTCGCCGAGGCTTCCTTCCTTGGATTGGTGATGTCATGGATCCAGGGTATGCTTGCATGCAGCCTCTCATTGGCTGAGCCCAACTTGCTAGGATCATGAGGGTGTCTTTTCTCTTCATTTCTTATGCCAAACACCTGCATTCAACTTAGCATAGCCACTAGTGGAAATTGTCAGTTTAAACCCCTATTCTAGTGTGAATACCTAGTTCTTATGATAAAATGCAGGGATTGTCGGCCCTAAATTAGGTACTTAACAGCCGTCAACACTTATACTAAAGGCATGCAACAGAGCACTCGACCCCGTACTATGCTTCCAACGTATACGAACGACTTGCAGCAGACGAACGCATAAACCCAGGATCTACGCACTAGCAGAGGAGAAAGAGTACTAATGCAACCAAGCATAAACTAGAAGGAATCACGAATGTCACTTTGGTCTAAATGGAACATGAAGGAATATCCACTATATTCTAATTGACGAACAAACATACAAACAGATATGAGAACTATGAACTCGTGACACAAGATCAAAGGGTTGTGTTCGCGAAGAACACAAGCCTCTAAATCAAGAACACACGAAGAATACAAGAACATATCACCTATGCATGAATGCTACTTTAGTCTAATTAGAAGAATACAATAATACTCACTTTAGTCTAAATGAAAAACAACAACATCATGGAGGCACATGCCTCTCTCTCTCTCCCTCTCTACGATAAGTACTAGCTAGGAGAGGAGCCTCGGATGGGTGAAGTGTGTCTCATTTCCTACCCCCTCCCCTTCTATTTATAGGCAAGGGGGTGGCTTGCTCGGAGTGCCAAATGACTCCAAAACACCCCGGAATGCCTTGAGGAACCAATGGAGAGCTGCCACGCGTCAGCTTGGGACGAGGGGAGCTCCGAAAGCTTCAGCTGAACTGGGGATCGGCCGATCCCTAGGTCGGTTCGTTTCCACCATCTTTCGTCCACGTGACTACAAGGTGGGCCTCAAGGCGTGTATGAGTATGTATGCGGTGTTTTTAGCTTGTTTCCGTGGGGATGTGGGCCCTTCAATCCACGTTCTGGCTCCTGATTGGTCGAAGGTGTGTTTCCTTGGATTAGTGATGTTTCATGGACACATGGCATCCAACGTGGCAACATGTCGCCACGTGGTCTGGTGTGGGTCCCACCGGGCCCACATGATATCAAGATGGTGATCTTGTATTGTGCATATCTCTTTCATCCGGGCTCAGAAGTAGACAAATGATATATCCATTTCGATCGTCTCGACGAGCCCGTCACAGTGGTGCAATCCTATTTGTCATTTGAGATAGTTTATGATGCCATATTCATGCCATTGGTTCACTTGCTCTCAATAGTATCATTTCACATGCATTTTGGTGTGTCCTGCAAAAAATGTTAGAAACACCAACACTTGTGGAACTTGTAAGTAATAACCCCTATTCTAGTGTTGATGATCATATTTCATGTATTTAATGCAGGAGTTGACGGCATAAAAGTGGTACTTAACAGCCGTCAACAACATGCACGACAAATTGAAGAAAGTAACAAGAAAAGGGAGGCTGATCTGGAACAACGTATGCAGGAGTTCCTATCAATGCTGCAAGTAGCAAATGGACATGTACAATTTCCACAAGTACTGGTCAAGTTAGTTGCATGAATGATTTTCTTTCCTTAATTAGGTTGTATATCTGAATGTATGTATCCATTCATAGATTGTCCTGCCAATATCTGTCCAGCCAAACAACAATGTCACTAAATCTGCAGATGTGGCACCGGCTACATCAATTAGCCAGCCAAACAACAATGTCACTAAATCTACAAACGTGGCAGCGGATGCATCAATCACGATAACTGGAAATGTATAGACAGACTCCAGGAATGTGCTCTCTTCTAGTCAGGTTGTTCTTGAATTCATAACTTTTTACTTCTATATATCATTAGTTACTGATAAATTGGCGCCTAATTTTTTTCTTCCAAATGATTGGTTCCTAGGAGAAGGAATTTGAAGTCGTTTCTAAACAAGTCAGTTGCAAAACCAAAAGGACTAAAGCTGTTAACAATCCTAAAGCACAATCTGTCATCTCACCCGTTAAAAAATTTTCATCTCAACAGCTACTGGGACAAGCTGCACTAAGGAGACGACAAAGCACCAAAAAGACATGAGATGAAATTTTTGTAACTCCTCTTCCTACTGTGAATGTTCATGTTTTAGCTGTCAAAGTGTGTTTATGATTGTGATAATTATTTGATGTCACTCTGATAATTTTATGAATAGCAATCAAACTTTGGTTTGCTACATGCTGTTGTTGCACCAATTCCAATATTAGAGATTATTTGATACTTAAAAATGTTGTTGATTCTTTTCAGGAGACTAAGCCATGTCGAATGGAGCAAACAGGTGATAGGAGCTCCTTGCATTGAAGTCACCCTTTGCTGATCAAGTGTTGGGATCCTGTCGAAGTCACCCTTTGCTGACCAAGATCTTCATTTCCTATCAAATTAGCCTACTATGTGTTGAAACAATGTCCTTTCCAAAACTTTTCAGTATTTCAGTACTTCGTGTGTCATGTAATTTATCAGTGCATGGTTGAATGTTGTTTCATGAATTAACGTTTAAATTATTGTTGCTACATAAATGAGTGTGGCAGAATACACCTTTCGTTGCAAAAGATAAGTCATCCTATCACAACCTGTATTTTTCGGTGCCAAAAAGGAACGTGGCAATAGTAAGTTCCACTTGTAGCAACCCTGTATCATGGTGGTAATAGAGACATGAACTTTGGGCAACCAAACCATTTCGAAGCAACAATAGAGGACACATCTTACAACCGAGCAAACAAGGTGGCATTAGAGTTTCCAACCTATTGCCTCCATCCTATATATTTTGGTTGTAATAGAATGTTACACCTATAACAACCATCTGTGCTGCGTGGCAATAGAGGACACCACTATCGCACCGTAATCAACTTCGTGGCAATAGAGTGAAGCATTTATAGCAACCAAACATGGTTTAAAGCCATATACAACACCACCTATGGCAACGAAATCAACATCATGGTAATAGAGGTTTTCACGTATTGCACTCAAAACCCTTTCGTGGCAATAGAGGTGTTTCCCCTATAGCAACCAGAAATAGAGCGTAGCAAAACCATACTTCGCAACGAAAGTTTTTTTGGAATTGCAACGCATTGTGTACGATGCAACAATACCTATGGCAACCCAAAATGCATCACGATATGGTGATTTGCAATCAACACAAGCGCGGTCAAAAATGATAGTTGCAACGCCGCAATGCGTTGCAATAAAAACACTTTTGCAACCATAAAATGACCACGGTCGCTACAGCCTAATGCAGCACCACCTTTCGCACCACATGTTTGACGAAAAAAAATTGGTTGCATTTGTTGCTATTGCAACCAAATAGGGCATATTGCAACTCATTTTCTTCGTTGTATTAGCCACAAAACCACATAGTGGAGCCTTCTTCTTCTTGTTGTAGCCGCCGCCCTTCCTCGATCTCTGCTCGTCCTTGTCCTTGTACTTGTGCTTGTGCTCACGCCTCGAGCGGTGCTTGTTCTCAATCCTTGGGCAGTGCTTGTACTCGTTCTTGGGCTCGATCTCCTGCGGGCACTCAGCAATGAAGTGTCCCTGCTTGCCGCATTTGTAGCACGTACACGTGGTCCTCCTCATGTTCACGCAGTTCTCGTGCAACCTCTCGAACTTCCTGGTCAGTAGGGCCAACTCGTCCTCTCCAAGCTCATCGAACTCCACATCTAGCAAGGACACAAAGGAAGATAGAGAAAACATCCTCAAAGAGGAGTTAGTGTTAGTCCTTCCACCAGATCCAGACACAAGAGCAAGACTATGGGACTCAGTCAGGCTCTCCGCCTTGGCTCTCGGGCCACAATCCACCTCCGAAGACTTGAGCTTAGAAAACAGATCATCCGCCGTCAGGGTCTCATACACGCCTGACTCCAAGATGGCCTCGACCTTGGCACTCCACACGGATCTGTCAAGTGAGTGCAAGAGCTTGATAGCTCTATCATGATCCGTGTATAGAAGCACTATCACATTGGCCCTCATGTTGTTCACAATACAGGTGAAGCGCTGGAACATCATATCAATCGACTCACTGGGGAGATGAGTGAAGTTCTCGTACTCTCTCCGGTGAGTGGCAAACAAGAGAGCATGCACCTGAGCATTCCCAACATGAGCATTCAGCTTTAGCCAAATCTTTCTGGCCACATCCTCTGCATACACTCGATCAAACTCCGAGGCACAAAGAGAACGGAACAAGTAATCCACAGCCTTGTTGTTGGCCTCAAACATGTCCCGTGAACCTGGAAGAAGGAAACTATCGGGGATGACGTAGTTTGCATTTTGCATCACTTCCCAGATCAGTGTTCCTTTTCCTCACAAGAACGCACCCATGCGCCTTTCCCACATCTGGTAGTTCTTCCCATGGAAGTGCGGAGGACCCGACCCCTTTCCGTAGTCACGCATCTTTGGATCTTAGACTGGTTAGAATAAAAAAGATCAGTAACTGGCTCTGATACCAATTGAAGGACCGGTTTGGGTGACCAGAGAGGGGGGGAGTGAATGGGAGCTGATAAAAATTCTTCTCGAGAGAGATGACTCCTCTAACGAGATGAACACGGCCTCGATCCTAAAATCACTTTCACCACTCTATCCTTGCCTAGACTCAAGACCCTCAAGAAGTGCTTCTCAACTCTTATCTATCCTAGCCGAAATTTGGTGTCCTTGGACCGTCTATACTAGAGTAGAAGATAGTGCACATCGTTCCTTAGTATGAAACCCTTTGGGAATACTCATTCTCCGAGGGAGAAGTGCTACAACAGTGTATCCGTGCACTTGCGAATTCATTCGCACTCGTCAGTGTACCCGGGAGTTTCTTACACGCTCATGCTACCGCGGCCCCTAGTGGTGACGTTAAGAAATGCCAACAAGCATTTCTAGCGCTGTTGCCGGGGAACAGCTGCTGTATTTATCTTTGAATCTAGTGGTCCTAGTATTTATCTTTTTTTGTTTTCTTCTACCTTCACCCCTGTTATCCATGGAAGGTTATCCTTGTAAACACCTTCCACCTTCGAGGAGTGAACCCTCAGAGCCATCCTTGTCAAGACCCATTCTTTCATCTGGCTATCGGATTCGCCCCTCTCTCCTGAAGCTAATTCAGGATCTTTCCTTCTCGGGGTCATTCATGAGAACCCCTTTTGATAATGTGACAGACTACGAGTGTCTGGTTGAAACTCTGGGTAAAATCAGAGAATCACCGGATGCTCAGAAAAGGGAATTTTTCCCTCTATCCCTCTCTGGGAAGGCACAGGATTGGCACCGTTGTTTTGGTAGAGACTACCTCACTTGGGAAAATTTCAGAGCAGCTTACTGCTCCCGATTCTTCCTGATATGACATGTCATCTCGTTGAGGATAAGGATTGTCAGTCTCAAGCAAGGTGAGGAGGAATCGCTAGGAATGGGATGGAATCATTTCGCCTTCTCGATGGAAGATTGCCCAGTCCTCCACGTTCCCGATTGGATGTTGCTTCAGTACTTCTGGTATGGGTTGCGAAAGGACAATGCCATGCAGCTTAATGCTCTCTCTGGAGGCTCTTATGTGCACCTGGACGCTACTGAGAGAAAAGAGATCATGGAAAACCTCTAGAATTTCAGCTCCCCCTTTGCATCCCAGTCAATGAGGTGCCCGTCTGAGGAAATGTTGAACACCCCTAGATCCATCATCAGCCGGGCTCGAGGCTTTAAGCTCTGACTGAAGACATCATTCCTGGATAGCAGGAATCTAAGGGAAAGATTGCTTAGCTTAGAGTCTACCCTTGGGTTCCCCTCTTGTACCTCTTCTTAGACCTTCTCCCCGAGGCTTTGTCTCGTGGGAGGATGGAGAGAGTAATTAGGAAAGAATGAATCATTTCCAGCCGGGATGATGTGTTCAATCATAGTCATGATCTCCTAAAGAGAGTATGAGAGGCCTATCATGTTCCTACGTCTCGGTTCGAGCTGAAGTGCGTTGCACTAAAGTTATGTATGGGCTAAGGCATTGGTCCCTGCTTATAATCCATGAGGATTCATCTATTTGACCGAAGGAGCATGATCACTTTCCGATCGAATCGACTGCATTCTCTTATCGTGCTAAGCTCATCGATTGATGCCGATCAGTCAAGAGAAGCGTTACTTCATATCTTATGCTTGACTTGATCGATACGCAATGGGAGCTGATCTTTCTAGCCTATCCATAACCTCCCATTAGAAACTTAGGCTAGACCTCAGGTTGTTTCATCATTTTGATGAGAACATCGGTCCATCTACCTAAGGAAGGATGAGCTAAACCTCGCCCTTCACCCGAACTCTAGCTCCTGAACATACGCCGGCCGCTCGAGTTTCTACTCTGTCGTCTTTTGGAGGTTGTGTGTTTTTCTTAGCTGAGTTCACTCAGAGATCAGTTGTGAGAGCACTAGCCTCAGTGCTCGATCTTTTTATTTCTGAGCTCCACCACCCTAGTGCTATAGCTTCTCGAGTCTCGTGATCACCCCAGGAGCTGCCTCAGCCTCCCTAGAATGATTGTTGACATTTGATTATCGTTGCATAATTCGGTTGGACTTGCAAGAGGACAAATCCCTCGTCGTATTTAAGGAACCTTCTTCCCTTGAGTGGTGAACCCAAGGTATCGAATCCGTGGAACAATATGTAATGTAAAATCAATCTAATAGCCGAGAAACACTTGCTTCTTTAAGAGGTTTCGAATTGCATCTAATCTACTAAGATCAAAGAGGTAGCAAGAGAAAGCATTGAGGTACCGATCTAGAGAGGGTCTAGATCGTGTTTATGTTGTCCTTCTGAGCAAGATAAAGAGAGAGTAAAACGAATCTCATTGAAAACTTCTTTAAATCATGACCTTCGGTCAAACCCTCTAAGTCACCCCGCCGTACTCAGTGTCAACATCCTGTCACGATGCTCCCCTTTCTTCATGGTCAAATCTTAGAGCACACCCGCAAGGAGTGCGTTGAACCACTTGGTAGATCGGGTATGCACCTCTAGCCACCGCGGCTACAAGAACATCCCATGCAATCTATTTCGAGAATAGATTGAGGAAGAAAACACCCAAGCAAGAACAAGAATTGCAAACAAAGGTACTCGATTGCTAGGAATCAAATCCATTAAAACTCCATCAAAAGTATGAATACATGAATAAGATCCAACCAGGATCCTACCTTGATCTCGATTCACGCCTCCGGAACTCCGACGTGGTCTTCCTTACAAGGTTCCCACGTCGGCTAGGCAAACCCTAGATGACTAACACGACCCTCCTCTCCGGGGTGGTGTCCCTCAAGCTCCTCTGCTCCTCGGCAGCGAATGACGAATGGCTTGATACGTGGCTCGAGGTACAGGGGCTATAAGTAGCCTGAGGATCAGCTAGATCAAAGGGGGCGGCGAACGGGGCCCAGAATGGCTGGGCCGGCCTGGGCCCATTCTGGCCCAGTTCGTCCTGGCCTTTCTTCCGGATGCTTCTCGTGACTTCTTGAGTTTTTGCCGAGTTGCATGTTGGCCCTTGACGTCATTTTCCTCGCGGTTTAGATGAGGGGGCTTTGCGTATGAACTCCCGCATCTTCCGTCTAGGTCCTCCGCACTTCTCGGCCTCACGCTTTAGTCCTAGGTTCATTTGGAGTCATGTTCATCTTGTATGATGACTTGTCCCGGGGTCCATGATCACCTTGTAAATCCCTTGATGAACTTTACCCGGAAGTCCTCATTTAAGCTCTTGATTCCTGTGTAAACAATAAACTCCAAAAACCATGCACGAGTGCGAACATAACATATAATGGGGGTTAGGATCGTTAGTGTGAATATCAAATCAATACCAACATAGAAGGTAAACAAGTGGCTAGGTTGACGGAAATCGACCGCCAACATCCCCCCATGCTTAAAACTTGCTCGTCCTCGAGTAAGCCTTCTATGGATATCAGTGTTGCCCTTCAATGTTCAAACCCTACACTTGATCATACATGAGAAAACATAATGCTCTCTAGTTTTATATTCATTAAAGTTCTATAATGTACTAACTTTTATCTTTATGGAGGGTAGATATCATTCAAGCTCTTTCCACAAGTACTTGATCAAGCTCTCAAACTTTTAAACAAATCTCAGAAATTTTGAAAAATAAAGAATGAGATAAAGAGAAAAATTGCTTTACCAAGATCAAAAATAACCATCTTGCACTTGCTCATGTACTCTCATCTTACTTGTCTCTCAAGCCTACTTGTTCTACTCCTTTCCTCTCTCAAAGTATATGGTGAAAGGCTTTATGTGGAGCTATAGGAAAGTTTAGTCCTACCGAGATATTATAGTTGAGATATTATTAAAACAAGACTAACTTCTCATGGTCTTACCGAGACTCGTCAAAAAGGTCATTGGAAAAATAATGTTATCAAGGAGGGGGGAGAGATGAACACACACTTTTAGATAGGTGGACATGTGCAAATGGCAAAGAGTGATCCCAAGGCACAAACGAAGTCCTTGTTATCGGATTGCACATGGTTGGAAAGATGATTATGGGTCTTGATCTTGAATCCTCTTGAAAACTCAAAAAGCACTAAAACATAGCTAGAGAGCCGGGGAGCTTTATTATTATTTCTTTCTTCTTTCTTTCTTTCTGTTTCTCATCATTTTTTTCTTTCTTTCATCATACTTTTTCTCTCTTTTTTTTATTTGCTCCCCTTGAACTCTAAACTATAATAGCACTTCCTTGGCAACCCCCCCATGCTTAGATGTTTGCTCGTCCTCGGGCAAAGAGGTGATAAAAATGCCAAGGTGGGAATTGAAGCTCTCATTTTTTTCTAAGAGAGAGACACTCGAAAAATCTTCTAGGGATCCTTTTGGAAGTCTCCCTTTCTCTCTTGAAGTACCTTCCTTGTAATCTTCGCCAAAATATTCATCCATACTCATATATTGGGTTGTGGTCAAGGAGGTGAACATAAAAAAAGATATATTTGTGTTTTGGTTGGATATCCGGCGAGGTTTGCGAAATTCCCAATGTAGAATCTCACAATGCACGGATAGAAGAGGCTAGCATAAAGAACGATACACAAAAACAGAATGACCAGCTTCTTAGTCTGGGCCAGAGAAATCAGGCCTTGAATCAATGTACCCAAAAATAAATCTTGTATACACTAAGGTTTTGCACTCAAGTAAACTTAGGCTTTGGATGGGTAGAGCAAAATGCAAGCGGTACTTATGACAAGGTTAGCATAACTTTTTGAGAATAAAAAGGATCTTTGATTCATTCGAAGTTGAGAGCAACGAAAAAAGAACTATGGGACTTGAGTTATCATAACCTCCACACAAGATTAGGCTAGCATTTAATTAAATTTCAGATTCATATTAAAAGGGAGCACTAGCTTAAACATGCATTAATCAAGCATAAGACTGAGCAAAGCGACAACGGTCATCACATATCAACATGGTACAAATTTTCCATCCGTATTAAGATCATAAAAGCAACGGTGAAACTTATTCATGATGATGGATAACAAACTACTACTACCACACATGCTGAAATTAAATAAATAGAAGAAAATACTATGCAAACATGAACGCACACAAGATGAAAATAAAGAAAAAGGAAAAGGAAAAATCAAACCACACTTAAAAAAAGCTCCGTCCCTTCATTTTTTCTTCACTCCTCATCCGATTGCTCTTGCTCCGTTGGTTGACTTTCATTGAATCCTTGCTCAAAGTATTGTTGCATGGCCCCTCCATGGAATTGATGCGGCGGCACGATTTGAAGACGCCCCAATTGATGGGCGATTCCTGCCGTTCCTTCATGCAAATGGTTGACATGGCTTCGGATCCTCTCAACGTCTTTTTCATTCCTTTGCATATACGCCCTAATAATGGCTGCACTTTGTTGGGGCTGGGGCATACTTGCATAGGGTGCCACAAATGCTTCATTGGGCACAACAAAAGTTGGTGGATAATATGTTGGAGGAGGTGGTGGCATGGCTGCACCACTCCCCCATGCTTGCATTGGCACACTTTCATAGTAGGGTGGTGGCCTAGGAATCCCGCCATAAGGTTGATGGTAGGTAGCCCCTCCTTGTTCTTGGGCTGCGGAAGATGATCCTTCCTCTACAATCCTTCCTCTTTTGTTCTTCTTGGCCGGCACGAGAATTCCTTCTGAAGGATCGCATAGGCGACCAGAGAGGGGGGGAGTGAATGGGAGACGATAAAAATTCTTCCCGAAGGTCGAACTCAGCCTATACCCTGATTGCCACTCCGAGTACTCGTACACACCAAAGAAGCTCAAGACTAGGCACACACAAGCCCACAAGTCCTAGAGACAAGCCTTGAATCAAACTGCGGAAGCACAAGACAAGAATCAAAAGACTTAGCCAAATTTGTGAAGCCCTGGCCGGACAGTCCGGACGAGTACGGCGGACAGTCCGCAAGCTTGGCGGACAGTCCTTGGACCCTCAGCGGACAGTCCGAAATAGGACCCCGAACCTCCAGTGCTGCACCGAGGAAATTCGGACAGTCCAGGAAAGCACCGCGGACAGTCCAGCACCTCGCAGACAGTCTAGCCACACCAAGCGGACAGTCCGGCAAAACTCGCTGGACACCCCAGACAAACCTCAAGCCACCCCAAAGAAAATCCAAGCCACGCGGACAGTGCGCACACCTCACGCGGACAGTCCATAAACACCCTGCAACAAAACCCTAGCGACAAAACGGATCGAAACGCGAACGCGCACGAACACTGATGAACACACGACGAACTGGTGCCACGCGGACAGTCCACACACCACTCGCGGACAGTTCGCCAGGTGCGGACAGAGCAAAAAACTGCTCGAGCTCGGGAGTCAACTCTCCAAATCCATCACCGGATCTCCCAAATGGCTTGAGCTCTTGAGACAAGATTTAGGGGAGATGATAAGCAACACAAAAGGAAACTATGCCCCAAAAATCTCGACCTCGAACTCACTAAATCGCTGGGAATCGCGGATCACACGAACCACCACCAAGAACTCGAGCTCCGGCCAAAAACTCACGAATCGAAGGCTTTTCCTGGCGTTTGAGGGGTCAAGATCACACACAAAGATGCGCAAGGAATCCACCCATGATCCCCTCAAAGAAATCCGAAGGAAAACGCCCTCAAATCCCCGAATCGAGCGAACAACGAAACTCCCCAAAAATAGCTCTGAAAATGACATGAAAATCACAGAGGACTAGGAGATCACCGCAACTCCGAAAGCTTCGATACATCCAGAGGTCAAAGTCTATACAAGAATCTAGCCTAAGGAATACAGAGGAAAAGAAGCAGTTTAGAGAAATCTACCGAGGGAGGTGTTGACGGCTGTTAAGTACCATATTTGTGGCCATCAACGCCTGCGTTTTGACATGAGAAATATAAATTCACCATAGAATAGGGCCTTATACTAACAATTTCCACAAGTTGCGGTGAATATTCAATTGCAGGCAATAAGCACAAGAGAGAGAGAGAGAGAGCAAAAGCACACCTTATCCATCCACCTCACCAATCCAAGCAATCTAGGATCAGCCAATGAGGGGCCGCCATGCAAGCACCCCCTGGATCCATGATGTCATCGATCCAAGGGAGAAAGCCTCGGCGAATCAGAAGTTGCCACACGTATATCACATGGATCCCATGGCCCACCAGAGTGCCTAAACAACCTCAAAAACACGTGGACACCTGGAACCGCCATAAGGACCCACACACCAGACACCAGGAGAAAGCAGAGGGCAGGTGGGGCCCACAAGGGGTCGGCCGACCCCACAGGTCGGCCGAACCGACCTTGTGGCACCCAATGCTGGCCTTCCACATGGTGGTTCCTGGTTGGCCCCTTACTTCATTTCCGGGGTGTTTGGGGTGCTTCCATGCTGATGCTCAGGCCTATAAATAGAAGGATAGGGGGTAGAGAATAGGACACACACTTCTTCTCCTCATTTTTCACTTTTTCCTTTTGGCTTCTCTCATTAGGAGAGGAGAGCTCTTGCATAGGATTAGTGCTAGCTTGCTAGTGCTTTAGAGATTAGAAGGAAGGTGGGGTGGTGTCTTGGAGTTGTGCCATGGTGTTTGGCACATTTCCTCAAGAACGATCCTCTACGGATGCTTCTGTTCTTCATTTAGAATAAAGTGAGTATTTCGACATTCTCAGTTAGACTAAAGTGGCATTCATACTGTGTTCTTCGTTCATTCATTATTTAGAGGCTCGTGTTCTTCACGAACACTCTTCCTCGATCTAGTTGACGAACGAGTTTCTCATACTTTCGTGTTTATTCATAAGTTAGAGGCTCGTGTTTTTCGCGAACACGACCCTTGATCTTCTGTTATAAACACATAAGTTTGTAACCTGTTTGTATGCCTGCTAGTCTGATCAGAGTTAGTGGATGCTCCTTTATCCTAATCAAGATCAAGTTCATCCGTGATCCCTTGCATAGGTTAGCATATATCTGAGTGAGTTCGGGTCTCTCTCTCGTGGGTTCGTCGCTCCCTCTTCGTACGGAGTGCAATAGTGTTGTTACGGTTCGACAAATGTAACTGTGCTATAGTAGTAATTGGTGGTGTAGACGTGGTGTCTAGACTTCGGGTTATCCTTCGTTTGCCCTGTATCCCACAGTTTGTCTTGGGGTAGGCCGCGGTAGTGACAGTTGTTGGACCCTCTGAAATAACCCACGTCCGGATACAGCGTGTAGGCAACCATTTGCCGTGAACCAACTGTTATAGTCAGGAGGGGCCGGTGTCCGAAATGAGAAGTCCCTAATCGAGAGACTGTTCTCTACTCTCACGCTACCAGCAAGATCCTTTCCATCTTCATCTCATCCTATAGAGTTGTGTCCGTGGATCACCAGTCTAGAAGGTAGTACACATCGTTCCTTGGATTCGATACCCTTTGGAATACTCCTTTGGGGAAGTGCTACAGCGGTATTTCCGTGCGCTTGCGGATTCTTTCGTACCTATCGGTATACCCAGGTGGATCTTACGCTCACGCTAGGTGCGCAACTTGTGGTGACGTTAAGAAATACCAACAAGCATTTATGGCACCGTTGCCGGGGAACGGTTGCTGAATCTATCTTCGAACCTAGTGGTCCTCGTATCTTTTGTTTTTCCTTTTTCTTCTACCTTCACCCCCGTTACCCATCAGATATCCTTTTTTGTTTCTTTTCTTCTACCTTTACCATGGAGGATCGGTCTATTCAAGATCTTTCCGCCCCCAGAGCTGAATCATTTGAGCCGCCACCTTCTGAGCACCCAATCCACACGACAAGCTATGATTTCGGCCCTAACTTGATTGAGTTGGTTCGGACGACTTGTTCCTTTTCGGGGATAGCTAGTGAGAATCCTTATGAGTGCCTACAAGAATTTGGCAGAATCTGTTCATGCCACGCCGTTGATGGCATGAAACATGACACCCTCAAGTGGAAATTGTTTCCCTTCTCCCTAGTGGGAGACGCGAAGCGATGGTACACACGTGAAGTTAGTAAAGTTGAGGGTAATTGGGATGCCCTGGTAAAAATGTTTTGCAAGAGATATTTCCCTGCTTCTCGTGTTGCCGCCCTGCGCAGGGATATCTTCAACTTTAGCCAAAGAGAGGAGGAGACCCTAGGAGCAATCGGGGAGAGATTCTCACATCTGGTGAACTCATGTCCAGTCCTACACCTACCAGAGCACGTGCCGCTCGAACACTTTTACATAGGCCTGAACAAGAGTTCAGCTTCATAGTTGGACGCATCTTCTGGAGGATCATTTATGCAAACGCCCATAAGAAAAGGGAAGAACATCCTGGAGAAAATCCTACGTGATCTCCCTTTCTCGACCGAACCTAAACCTCCCCCGGAAGAAAGTGTACCCAAAGTAGGGGATGCCTAAGCAGCTGAGACCAGCGATACACCGCCCACATCTATAGATTCAGCCGCAGACGATCCCCCCGAACCATCGGCATCGGAAGATGAAATTTCTCAATCTTTAGTGCCGCAATTGATGCTTGAGGATGACCTTTTTTAAGATTATGGAAACACCTGAAACTACCAATGTAGAGGGAAACCACCGATCCCGAACATTCCTCCAGATCCTGACGAAATAGCTTATTTCAAGGACACTGTTCGGGAGTTAACCACTATCATGACTCGGGAGTGGTCGGAATAGTTAGAGTGCTCATCCAAAGCCCCCAGATTGGACGCTTCCTTTCGAGATCATGTGTGATGCCAGTGATTACGTCGTAGGAGCCATGCTAGGCCAAACCAAGGACAAGAAGCATCATGCGATTGCTTATGCTAGTAAGACTATGACCGGAGCTCAGCTAAATTACGCCACAACTGAGAAGGAGCTCCTGGCAGTAGTCTTTGTGCTAGATAAATTCAGATCTTACTTGGTAGGGTCTAAGATAATCATCTATACTGATCATGATGCATTAAAATACCTGCTTGTTAAGAAAGATGCAAAACCCCGGCTGATTAGATGGATTTTGCTGCTCCAAGAATTTGATATTGAAATCAAAGATAGAAAGGGAGTAGAAAATTCCGTAGCAGATCATTTGTCGCGTATGCATGCTACTAACTCGCAGGACCTGCCAATAAACGACTACCTCCGGGATGATATGCTGCTAAAGGTCACCGACGCCACCCCCTGGTTTGCAAATATTGTTAATTACATGGTTACAGGATACATACCACCAGGGGCAGACAGGAAAAAGTTGATACATGATAGCAGAAAGCATATGTGGGACGATCCATACCTATACAAAGTTTGTAATGATGGGTTGTTACGAAGATGTGTACCCTCTCCAGAGGGACTGCAAATCATTGAGAAATGCCACGCAGGGCCCTATGGAGGGCACCATGGGGTTTTCCGCACGCATGCAAAAATCTAGCAAAGCGGTTTCTTCTGGCCGACCATGTATGATGATACCAAGGAATTTATTCGAAGATGCCGCAGATGCCAGAAACATGGGGGGATCACTACAAGAGATGCCATGCCCCTACACGACAACCTACAAGTGGAACTCTTCGACGTTTGGGGAATTAATTTTATGGGACCATTCCCGAAATCAGAAGGCTGCGAGTACATCTTAGTGGCAGTCGACTATGTGTCAAAATGGGTAGAAGCAATACCTTGTCCTTCGGCAGACTCCAAACAATCCAAAAAGATGTTCCAGGACATTATCCTACCCCGATTCGGCACACCAGGTTAGTGATCAGTGATGGAGGTTCACACTTTATCGATAAAAAGTTTAGAAAATTCCTAGCAGAATTGGGAATACATCACAATATTGCCATAGCATACCACCCTCAAACCAACGGTCAGGCTGAAACGTCGAACAAGCAAATAAAAAATATCTTGCAGAAGACAGTAAAGGAAGTAGGGAATTATTGGAAGAGACATCTACCTGATGCATTATGGGCATACAGGACTGCTTTCAAGACACCAATCGGAATGTCACCCTATCAACTGGTCTATGGAAAAACATGCCATCTGCCAGTGGAGATTGAACATAAAGTCCATTGGGCCATTAAGAGGTTTAACCTAAATTTTCCCAAGGCAGCGAGGCAAAGGCAGCAGTAGATCTCGGAGTTGGAAGAATGGAGAGACAAAGCATATCACAACTCTAAGATCTATAAGGAAAGGACAAAGAGGTGGCATGACAAGAAAATCAAAAGAAAGGAATTCACTATTGGAGATAAAGTCCTACTTTATAATTCAAGGGTGAAACTCTTTGGACATGGGAAACTGCGAAGCAAGTGGGAAGGACCATTCTCTGTCATTGAAGTTGCACCACATGGAGCAATCACCATACAAAATGATGAAGGAGAAACCTTCAAGGTAAACGGTCATCGTTTGAAGATCTTCCTGGAGCCGGATGATAAGGAGTATGAGATCATCAATCCCGCAGAGGGGTTATAAGCTCCCGATCATGGCCTTCCAAAATATCAGGTAAGAAACCAGTGTGGGGGAACCTGCACACAACCATCCAGAAGCACACAAAGGTACGCCACCCGCACTTTAACTAAATAAAGGCTACACCTCTGAATTTTTATTTTCCTTACCTCATAAACCTCAAGGATAGTGGGCAGCAAGGCTCATTCCTTACTTTTTATCCTGGCGCTTATGAGCAAAAATCATTAGGAAACTCATGCCTATCTAAGTGGTTGGTGTTTGTGATATGGTTTGATAAAATGATCTCCGCTCTAAATGTTCGAGTGCTTGGGTATTTTATTTAAAAACCATAAAACCCCGTTTGCGAGGCTCCTCTTTGATATGCCACAGTCCTACCAAAGCCATATGATGTTCATAGTTGAAAACCTTATACTCATATGCTGCGTGTTATTGCATTGAGCTTTATCAAATTCTGTGACCCTTTTGAGAATTATCTTCATTACCTTCATGATCAAGATTTATGTGCACATCACCATATTCCCCTTGCTATGCTCCTACACTGGAAGTTAGCATTGTATCATTCATCCATTCCACAAAATAAAGCTCCATGCATTGTTCCATCATTTATCCCTCTCCAAATATCTCTAAAAGAGATTGGGGTATATATATATATATATATATAAAGAGAGAAAGACATGCTCAAAAAGGCATGATCTAAAAAAAAGAGAATATAGCCCATATCTCTAAAGTTTCAAAAGGAGAGTGGAGAAAATCATGCAAAAAGGAGTTCCATAACTTAGATGGTAATAACTAGTACCTATTCCGGGGCTAGTGTCCACCTTACCATCTACCGACTCTCATCATACATGTATGGTAACATCTAGCACCCATTCCAGGCCTAGCATCCACCTTACCATACTTGCCATGCCCATACACGTGCACATCTTGATCTGATTGTATGATTTGATTTTCTCTGTGGATCTAGTCTTTGACTTTGCAATATATGTGATGCAAGTATGCCTTATTCATACCTACCCTGAGCTCTACATTAGAAGTAGGATGAAGAAAGGCAAACTAATGTCTTGGTGTGGATATATACACATTGAGTGATCTGAGAGAATCAAATGAGGAGCTAAGCAAGGTTCATTCTGAAAATTTATCGCAAAACCCCAAGTTTCTTGACATGATAAGCAGGAATGATTTTTTATTCATGACCGTTCCGTTTCTCAACTACCCAGGATAGCATGATAGACACTTCACAAGCTCACAAGTCCAAGGTAATTGTTTGCAATGATCTCTTGTTTGCTCCACACCTTGAGTAGTTTTTCCACCTTGAACCTCTCACCTTCACTCAGGGACGAGCAAAGGTCAAGTGTGGGGGAGTTGTTGACGGCTGTTAAGTACCATATTTGTGGTCGTCAACGCCTGCGTTTTGACATGAGAAATATACATTCACCATAGAATAGGGCCTTATACTGACAATTTCCACAAGTTGCGGTGAATATTCAATTGCAGGCAATAAGCACAAGAGAGAGAGCAAAAGCACACCTTATCCATCCACCTCACCAATCCAAGCAATCCAGGATCAGCCAATGAGGGGCTGCCATGCAAGCACCCCCTGGATCCATGATGTCATCAATCCAAGGGAGAAAGCCTCGGCGAATCAGAAGTGACCACGCGTATATCACATGGATCCCATGGCCCACCAGAGTGCCTAAACCGCCTCAAAAACACGTGGACACCTGGAACCGCCATAAGGACCCACACATCAGACACCAGGAGAAAGCAGAGGGCAGGTGGGGCCCACAAGGGGTCGGCCGAACCGACCTTGTGGCACCCATTGCTGGCCTTCCACGTGGTGGTTCCTGGTTGGCCCCTTACTTCATTTCCGGGGTGTTTGGGGGGCTTCCACGCTGGTGCTCAGGCCTATAAATAGAAGGAGAGGGGGTAGAGAATAGGACACACACTTCTTCTCCTCCTTTTTCACTTTTGCCTTTTGGCTTCTCTCATTAGGAGAGGAGAGCTCTTGCATAGGATTAGTGCTGGCTTGCTAGTGCTTTAGAGATTAGAAGGAAGGTGGGGTGGTGTCTTGGGGTTGTGCCATGGTGTTTGGCACATTTCCTCAAGAACGATCCTCTACGGATGCTTCTGTTCTTCATTTAGAATAAAGTGAGTATTTCGACATTCTCAGTTAGACTAAAGTGGCATTCATACTGTGTTCTTGTGTTCTTCGTTCGTTCATCATTTAGAGGCTCGTGTTCTTCACGAACACGCTTCCTCGATCTAGTTGACAAACGAGTTTCTCATACTTTCGTGTTTATTCATAAGTTAGAGGCTCGTGTTCTTCGCGAACACGACCCTTGATCTTCTGTTATAAACACATAAGTTTGTAACCTGTTTGTATGCCTGCTAGTCTGATCAGAGTTAGTGGATGCTCCTTTATCCTAATTTAGATCAAGTTCATCTGTGATCCCTTGCATAGGTTAGCGTATATCTGAGTGAGTTCGGGTCTCTCTCTCGTGGGTTCGTCACTCCGTCTTCGTACGGAGTGCTATAGTGTTGTTATGGGTCGACAAACGTAACCGTGCTATAGTAGTAATCGGTGGTGTAGACATGGTGTCTAGACTTCGGGTTATCCTTCGTTTGCCCTGTATCCCACGGTTTGTCTTGGGGTAGGCCGCGGTAGTGACAGCCGTTGGACCCTCTGAAATCCCCCACGTCCGGATACAACATGTAGGCAACCATTTGCCGTGAACCAACTATTATAGTCAGGAGGGGCCGGTGTTCGAAATGAGAAGTCCCTAATCTAGAGACTGTTCTCAACTCTCACGCTACCAGCAAGATCCTTTCCAGCTTCATCTCATCCTATAGAGTTGTGTCCATGGATCACCAGTCTAGAAGGTAGTACACATCATTCCTTGGATTCGATACCCTTTGGAATACTCCTTTGGGGAAGTGCTACAGCGGTATTTTCGTGCGCTTGCGGATTCTTTCGTACCCGTCGGTATACCCAGGTGGATCTTACGCTCACGCTAGGTGCGCAACTAGTGGTGACGTTAAGAAATACCAACAGGAGGAAACCCTGGAGTCCAATGGAGAGAGATGCCATATTTATACGAAGTCCATCGGAGGGAGGTAAATGACCATGCTACCCCTACAACTCAAATAGAAGATACAACTCCTCAGGGGCACATTGGTCATGTCTTCATCGAGCGGACACACCTCCACCGCGGCTTTGCTTAGCATCGACGCAAGCCCCACGATCACGCCACGTGCCCCCTGCCTTGAAGCTTCCCGACGCTCCCGGATCACCGTCTCCGTCGCATTGGGCCTCCATACTTGGTTTTGAGGCCCAAACGAAGAAACCGTCCACCGATGGTTTTGTGGGCAAACCAACAAACCCCGCGTGCAAGCTTCGGGATCGATCCACTACCTTGAACCAGCCCATGTTCACGACTTCAGCCTGCTAGTTTTGCACCACATGACTCGCACTTGACCCCATCGGCCACTGGGTCCATCGAACCAAGCCTACTTGCCTCTCCATCACCCGGAGGCCGCCACGGCTAAGGCCTTTCGCACTTGTTCTTCACCTCCACCGACACGAGTCAAACCGCAAACTGTACCTGCACACTTAACCAAGCATCAGTCCACACAATGTTGTCAATCACTCATCACTAAGGAGCGACCCTCCACTGGTCCTCGGACACACCGGGTCCTCAATCTACCCCTTGATGAGTGCATTGACAACACCAATAGTAACCATCATAGAGAAAAAGAAAAGAAAGACAACCACGAACACAAACCTCCAAGCAAGTGATCTAAAGCCAAATAACAAGCGAAAAACACGATCACTCGCCAAACCAAGTCTCGACCCCCTAAGGCAAGGGCAACGGCTCAACACAGCCGAGACAAACAAAGCTCACAAGTAGCACACCACAAAGCACAAAACTCAGGCAAACCAATGGAGCTCCCCCTGCACATATGCAAACTCCCCCTGAGCAAATGCAACCTATTTTCTCAAAATCCAAAATCTCCCCCTATCATACAAATCTCCCAAAACTCCCCCCTTGTTGACAATGCATGAATCAAGGTATATGAAACTCTTCCCCTTGTTTTCATGAAAACTGCATGTCAAAGCATATATACAATCTACCAAGCTTCTCAAATATACAAAGAGCACAACAAAATGCTACAAATGAGACATAGAGCAAGCAAGGTAGATATGGTGTAGTTAGCGCATTGCCATCAAGAAAGTAGAGACATATAAGCATGTGACATGGCCAAAAGCAATTTGAAGCAATTTTCACAAAGAAACAGTCATCTCATGAGCAAAACCCTATCCATGGCAATTTCAACAAAAATAACCTAGATCATCCAAAGTTTATACAAGATCATAAATTCTCATTACAAGATCATTATAAACACCCACAAGCTACCCAAGTCATGTTAAAGCCACCGAGCCATGTGTCTACTTCTTAAAATGAGACTTCTCATGATAGACAACATGCTACGGTTTAGCACCTAAGATATGAATATCAAAACATAAATACATGATCAGGAGCTCATTTTTCAAGCATAAGGCAATTCATACACCAATTTCATTTTCAAGTTTAAACATGGTACATGAAATGCCTTTGCGGCAAAAAGAAGCTTATGCTCCTCCCGAAGTGAACAAATGGGCTAAACATTTATAATGACAATTGGGTCTTTGACCCCAAGCAAAGTGAACAAGATACTCAAGCACAAACTAAACATGATATAGGCATTTGACCACAAATTGAGCATAGACAAGCATCTACTAATGAGAGAGGCAATTTTATCATTTTCACAAACATAAAGCTATCTCATCATACATATATGGCAGAAACCATCAAGAGCATAGCATTCACATCACCATTTACCAATCATGCACATATCACACAAATAGCAGATCAGTGATCAATGTATATAAGAGAAGCTCATTTCTAGCACAAGTGATCCAAAGATGGCTATCCTACCAGGTTTTGTACAGAAAGTAAAATGCATGCATGGAGTGCAACAAAATGAAACATATGTCACATATATACATGAGAAGCTCCAAGACCCAGCTAGAAAGGAAAGCACACCACAAGTTCACCCCGCAAGCGAGTGAAAGTGACTTAGTCAAGTGGTTTGGTGAATATGTCAGCTAGCTGATCTTGGGTAGGTACATAGGACAAAGATATGTTTCCCTTCTCAACATTGTCCCTCAGAAAGTGGTATCTCACTTCTATGTGTTTCGTTTTGGAGTGAAGGACTGGGTTTTTGGCTACACTTATGGCACTGGTGCTGTCACAAAAGAGTGGAACTTGGGAGCACTCCTCACCAAAATCACTCATAGTGTAGGTCATCCAAAGCAGCTGGGAACAACAACTAGCAGCAGCTACATACTCGGCCTCTGTAGTGGACTGGGCTACACTGGATTGCTTGCGAGATGACCAAGAGACCAAAGTAGAACCAAGGAACTGACAACACCCAGAGGTAGACTTGCGGACCAATCGACACCCAGCAAAATCAGCATCGGAGTACCCGTGAAGTTTGAGTGTCGAGGAGGCAGAATACCAAAGACCAAACTCAGGAGTGTAGTTCAAGTACCTAAAAATCTGCTTGATGGCCTGCCGATGTGAAGTCCTCGGTGAAGCCTAAAAATGAGCGCACAGACATACACTGAACTGTATGTCTGACCTCGTCGCCGTCAAGTAGAGGAGGGAGCCGATCATGCTCTGGTACTCCTTCTGGTCCACGGGTTTGCCATCCTCGTCCGCAACCAAAGTCGTAGTGGTACCCATCGGTGTAGTCAGCGGTTTGGAGTCATTCATGCCAAACTTCTTCACCATGTCCCTAGTGTACATCGCCTAATGTATAAACGTCCCATCCTTGCACTGCTTAATCTGGAGTCCTAAGAAAAAATGCAGCTCGCCCATCATGGACATCTCAAATTCCCTGCTCATGTCATCTGCAAATCTGGCAACAAGATCATGAGAAGAGCCACCAAAGATTATGTCATCCACGTATATCTGAACAATCAAAAGGTCATTTCCATGTTTAAGGAGAAACAGGACCTTATCAACTGTGCCCATCACAAACCCCTTACTCAGCAAAAACCCTATCAACCTGCCATACCAAGCTCTAGGTGCCTGTTTCAACCCATAGAGCGCTCTCTGGAGTTTGTATACACGGTGTGGGTATCTCTCACTCTCAAACCCTAGGGGTTGCCTCACATACACTTCTTCTTCTATCACCCCATTCAAGAAAGCACTCTTCACATCCATTTGGTACAACTTGAACCCTTTAGACACGGCAAAGGCTAGAAGGATCCTAATTGCCTCCAAACGAGCCACAGGAGCAAATGTCTCCTCATAATCTATACCCTCTTTCTTGTTGAACCCCTGAGCCACCAACCTCGACTTGTTTCTCACAACCATCCCATTCTCACCCTCTTTGTTCTTCCACACCCACTTGGTACCTATGGGACGACAATTTGGTGGTGGATCGACTAACACCCAGACTTAGTTTCTCTCAAAATTCTCCAACTCCTCATGCATGGAATTCACCCAATTCTCGTCAGACAAAGTGTGTCGAATGTCTTTGGGATCAAAAGAAGCGACAAAAGCAGGATGAGCGAAATGAGAAGTGTTCCTTGACCTCGATCGTGTAGTGCGTTCATGAAGGTCACCTATGATCGTCATCGGTGTGTGATCAACTTGTACACGCCGGGGAGCCTCTCGCCTGGACACAATCTCCCCCTCAGTAGCAGCCTCCACTCGAACAGCCTCAGTCGTTGTGGGTGTAGGGGATAGTCCATCCTCGATCGTCGTCGTAGTAGTGGAAGTAGCGTGTACACGATCAACCACGGGAGCATCACCACCATCATCATCGTCGTCTCCATCTCCATCATTCTCATCCTCAAAGATCCTCGCTCCTATCTCCTCGTCAGCTGCACACTCAAAAGCAGAAGAGCTACATGGCTGTGTCTCGTCGAAGGTTACCTCGCAAGTCTCCATGATTCGGTTAGTGTCAAGGTTGAGCACACAATATGCTCTAGAGTGAATCGCATAACCAAGGAAAATACCATCCGAACATCTAGACTCAAACTTATCCAACTTGCCCTTCTTCAGAATGAAACACTTGCAACCAAATGCTCTAAAGTGACTCACCTTGGGTTGTCGCCCATGCATCAGCTCATAAGAGGTCTTCTTCTTAAAGCCACAAAGGAAGATGCGATTTGAGACATAGCAAGCGGTATTGACCGCCTCAGCCCAGAAACGCCTAGGAGTCCTATGCTCATCGAGCATCGTCCTGGCCATCTCACAAAGGGTCCGGTTCTTCCTCTCCACTACACCATTCTGGCAAGCGACATATGGAGAAGAGTACTGATGATCAAGACCAAGATCACTGCAAAAGGCATCAAAATGAGAGTTCTTAAACTCCGTGCTATTGTCACTGCGTATAGCTCGAATAACATCACCATGTCTCTCATTCTTCAACCTCAAGATCAAGTCCCGAACATAGCCAAATGTCTCGCTCTTATCCTCCAACAAAAAGCCAAGAGTACCTCGAAAAATCATCAACCACAACAAGAACTTACCACTTCCCACCCGCAGAGCGAACACGAGCTGGCCCAACCAAAACCATGTGTAACGGCTCACAAGGTCGCTCGGTCATGACCGCAGTCAGAGGGGCGTGAGAAGCAGCAACCATCTTTCCATGCCGACAAGAAGCACAAACCAAATCCTTCTCGAATTTCAACTTAGGCAATCCTCTGACAAGATCAAGACCACTCAAGCGGGAAAGCAACTCAAAGCTCAAGTGTCCCAACCTCCTATGCCATTTCCAAAGCTCGGCCGAAATGCCAGCAACAAAGCATCAAGGAGGACCAACAGACTGGGAAAAATCAGCACAAAATATTTGATCCTCGGGGACGATCATACAAACAAGATCACCTCGAGAATCAAGCACACGAGAAGCGCCCGACTTAAAACGAACCTCAAAACCTTCGTCAAGCAACTGGGATACTGACAACAGGTTAAAACCAAGTGACTTGACTAGAGCCACACTTCTTAAGGTCACCTTGCTACTCACCTTCACCATACCTTCAGCAAGCACTCGTCCTCTCCCATTGTCCCCGAAAGTGATGTACTGCCTCGTACTCACCGGGGTGAGGTTGGAGAACCACCCACGATCTCCGGTCATGTGTCGTGAGCAACCAGAGTCGATCAACCAAAAGTCCTCCAAGCCTCCCACCTGTAATCAAAAACGAGAATGAGAATGAGCAAGCGACTCAACATTGGGGTTAGTACCAAAAGAGTCAAACCAGTGTCGAGCTATTTGCTCAAAAGAAGGGTTAGCAAAGTCCATCCTACCAAAACCTCTAGGCGGAGCCCTCTCACGCCTACCACCAAAGGACTTGTCATGTCTCACTGGAGGAGTACGCGCACCACGAGGGGGAAAATGTGGCTCGTAGTCCATCTGAGACCCAAAGCTCCGATCGTATCTCCCAAACTCGTAATGGTCACGAGAAGGAGCACGTCGAGCCAACTCACCATGCCCAAACGCAACACGCCTATCTCTCTGAGGAAAACCACCTCCACCTCCACGAGTGGGAACTGTACGCACATACACCTCACCCCTAGGTAGAGGCCCTCTAGGAGGCTCAGGCACACCACGAGAAAGGTGGTACCTGTCCTTGTTTGCCATCTCCCTAGCAAACCTCTGACATCTCTTCCTCCTGAAACAGAACTCATCCTTATGCCCATCCCTCCCACAATACTCACAATGGAAGCGGATCAGCTATGGCTTAGGCGGTGGCTTTTCTGTGGGCTTCTCTATAGCTTTCTCTCCTGACTTCCCCTCAAAGACATTCCCCTAGGTGCTCACAAACTTGATGGGTTTCTGGTAATTTTCTGTTTTCTAGGGGAACACTGGTGGGTCTGGAGTTGTATCAAGCTTGTTTCTGAGGTGGTTTGGCTTGGGTGCATATTTGTTCATGGGTATGGTGTGTGGTGGAGTAGGGATCTCTCCAACTTTCTCTTCTCCCTCGCCACTCTTCTCACCACTCTTACCAGCCCCCAACGCCTGTTATGATGTTCCCCTTTCTTCATGGTCAAATCTTATAGCACATCCGCAAGGAGTGTGTTGAACCACTTCATAGATCGGGAATGCACCTCTAGCCACCGCGGCTACAAGAACATCCCATGCAATCTATCTCGAGAATAGATTGAGGAAGAAAACATCCAAGCAAGAACAAGAATTGCAAACAAAGGTACTCGATCGCTAGGAATCGGATCCATTAAAACTCCATCAAAAGTATGAATACATGAATAAGATCCAACCGGGATCCTACCTTGATCTCGATTCACGCCTCTGGAACTCTGACGTGGTCTTCCTTGCAAGGTTCCCACGTCGGCTAGGCAAACCCTAGACGACTAACACGACCCTCCTCTCCGGGGTGGTGTCCCTCAAGCTCCTCTGCTCCTCGGCGGCGAATGACGAATGGCTTGATACGTGGCTCGAGGTACAGGGGCTATAAATAGCCCGATGATCAGCTAGGTTAAAGGAGGCGGCGTACAGGGCCCAGAATGGGCTGGGCCGGCCGGCCTGGGCCCATTCTGTCTCAGTTCGTCCCATCCTTTCTTCCGGATGCTTCTCGTGACTTCTTGAGTTTTTGCCGAGTTGCATATGGGCCCTTGACGTCATTTTCCTCACGGTTTAGATGAGGGGGCTTTGCGTATGAACTCCCGCATCTTCCGTCTAGGTCCTCCGCACTTCTCGGCCTCACGCTTTAGTCCTTGGTTCATTTGGAGTCATGTTCATCTTGTATCTTGACTTGTCCCGGGGTCCGTGATCACCTTGTAAATCCCTTGATGAACTTTACCCGGAAGTCCTCATTTAAGCTCTTGATTCCTGTGTAAACAATAAACTCCAAAAACCATGCACGAGTGCGAACATAACATATAATGGGGGTTAGGATCGTTAGTGTGAATATCAAATCAATACCAACATAGAAGGTAAACAAGTGGCTAGGTTGACGGAAATCGACCGCCAACAATTATAATGTATGCTTTTAGCTTTGTCATCTTTTGGACTCGTGTTCATATATATGGCACTAACCTTGCAGCTAGAGCTTCACTGATTCATCGATGATTGGCAGTGAGATGGGAAGGACACCACCAATGATGGCTGCAAGAGACATCTCCCATGGTCAAGCTTATGACTATAATAAACAAAGCGCTACCAGGAGATAGCCTGGAGTAGCATAGGTTTTATTTCCGTTCTTCGAATAAAAGCAAGAACATGTTTTTAGGATAAGTTGTCCTTCAGGTATTTTTGGTCACTAACCTTCAGGTGGAGATTGAAAAGAAAGATGGATAGGTGATGCCTACGACCATGTGAGTTACATCAACTGCAACACCTAGAGAAGCTCTGGTGTGGGAACATTTACAAAAGGAAGCTTGATCTCCACACACTCGAGTTTTATTGCCTAGCAATGCAAACTTCAAGTGTGGGGGAGGTATGTGAGCATCCTGAGTAAAGTTCCTCCTCTACCAAATCTTATCCTGGTGTGGAAATGATGTTAGCTCTTGCATCTTGCCCACTAGCTAGGTAAGTCCTGCTTTTGACATTAAACAAAGCCCTTCCGGGAGGTTGCCCGAGGTTCACTGTCTTATGTTCATGCTTATGTCCCTTTTGATAAATAGCTTGATCATGCTTTCATGCTTCCTTTATCCTTGTTCATATGCTCTGGTTTGAATGTGTGCTGCAGCATATATTCATAGACTATTTTAAATTAAGCATGGTGCTTAGGTTGAAACTGTCTTCTTCAGTCAAAACAAGACATGGTGTCGAGTTTTGATTGATGAATCTTAGAGTTATATTTTCATAGATCTTGGTTGCATATGTGTTGACTAACCATTGCAAAAAATTGTTAAATTTGAATGGTAAAGTTATTGAGCAAAATTCAAATGGGAAGGTGTCGAGGTGTCAGATTCATGTTGCACAACATGCAAAGGTGGCACATATGACCTCTCATAGGTCCAAGGTAAGTATATTCCCCTTTATTTATGAAGTGTAACATTGATCTGACCCATTCGAGCAAATGACATGGTGACAATAAAATAATAAAAAAACACAAAAACATTTGAATTTGAATAAATGCTCTATGGTTCTCGAACAAGTAGAGTCCATCTCTTGTTTCCATTTATTATATGAAGAACAACACCAGATTCAACCACTAGTGTGGGGGAGTTCCCTCGAGCTCATCATTAACATTTCCACTAGAGAACTCCCACACAGGCGCTGCACAACATCGACTACGCCTTCATGACAAGAGCAAGGTAAACTAGAGTGAGTCGACTGCCTTATGGTCAGCCGAATCACCACTCGTCTTCCTTGATCTCTTATCCTTCAGAAGCAATGGTATGTGCACCCTCTATCTTACTCTCTGTTATCCATGAGTTTGATTGAATTTCAATTCATATCCTTTATATCAAACTCAGCAATTCGTGCTATGCTTGCTCTACATGATTCCTATGGTTGGCTTGCATATGTTTTATTCCTTACTTATCATCTTGATGCTTGTGAACAAATATCATTAGGGAACTCATGCTTATCTCAGTAGTTGGTGTTTGCGATATGGTTTGATGATATGATCTTCGCTCTGAATGTGTGAGTGCTTGGGAATTTTATTTGAAAACTTCAAAATCCTTTGCAAAGCTCCTCTTTGACATGCCACAGTCCTACCAAAACCATATCATGTTTTAGTTGAAAACCTTATACTCATATGCTGCTTGTTATTGCATTGAGCTTTGTCAAATTCTGTGACCCTTGTGAGAATTCTTTTCATTAGTTTCATGATCAAGATTCATGTGCACACCACCATTTCCCCTTGCTATGCTCCTACACTGGAAGTTAGCATTGTATCATTCATCCATTCCACAAAATAAAGTTCCATATGTGTTGATCTCTCCTTCCTAGTTTTTGTTACACAAGAGACATGGCTATTGAAAAAAATGGACACATGAAGGTCCAAGTATTGAAAAAAAGAGATGGACACATGAAGGTCCACAAAGAGAAAAAAAAGAAAGAGAGAGATAGCCATGTTTTCAAAAGATTTTTATACAAGAGGGAGAATCATGCAAAAAGGAGTTCCATAACTTATATGGTAATAACTAGTATCCATTCCGGGGCTAGTGTCTACCTTACCATCAACCAACATTCATCATATATGTATGGTAATATCTAGCACCCATTCTGGGCCTAGTATCCACCTTACCATACTCATCATATCCATACATGTGCACATCTTGATCTGATTGTATGATTTGATTTTCTCTTTGGATCCAGTTTTTGACTTTGCAATATATGTGATACAAGTTGTTGACGGCTGTTAGGTACTACTTTTAGCCATCAATATTCTCACATAAATGGAGGCATATGCATTATTTACTTGCATTTTGGTTTGAATACTGTAGTTCTACTTGTCCTTGGAGATTATTTGTATGTAGGTGAAATAAGCATGAAAAGATATGGAAACCCACCTTCTATGGAAGAACCATGCCAACTCAGCTGAGGAGGTGGCTGCCACCAAGGAAACACGTGGTAATCCATGTCACTGATCCAAGGGAGGCACTCACCGATGAATCAGAGAGCGACACATGGACTTCACATAGATCCATGGGCCCACCTTGGATTCCAAAACGAGGCATGCACGAGGGAGTGATCAAAGGGCCCACCGGGCAGCCACCCAGAGGAAGGACACCTCGAGAGGAGAGCCGAGGGGGCCAGCTGATCCTAGGATTGACCAAACCGCCTCTGGCTCCTCTCATCTCGTCCCTCCACGTGTTTCTTCCTCATTGGTCCATTGCTACATCCCCTGGTGAATTGGAGGCATTTGGTGCCCGAAGCAAGCCTCCTCCTTGCCTATAAATAGAAGGGGAGGGGCTCCCATTTCTCACACACCACTCTCTCATTCTCCTCTCACTTTTAGTCTCTAAGGCTAGGGGGTAGGCTAGAGTAGATCTTATTCAGGTTCCAAGTCTACTTTGGAGTCTAGGTATGAGTTCTCTTTTATCTTTATTTCTTTGTATGACTTTGATCAACTTCAGTTATTCAGCTATTTCATATAAAGTCATGGTAGATCATATGATTGATATGTTCTTGAGTTCATCTCTTGTTCATCATTTAGAGGCTTGTGTTCTTCGTGAACATTATCTTTTGATCCACTTGAAGGATGATTTACTCATTTCCTTATATGTTTGTTCATAAGTTAGAGGCTCGAGTTCTTCACGAACACGACCCTTTGATCTTGTTGACTAGACATAAGAGAGTTCATATCCGTTTGTATGTCTAGCCTTAGTTAGATATTATTAGATGGCATGATAGTGTTGCATGAGGTTTGTGTTCAAGCTACGGTACTCGGTCTAAGTTGACCAGTCTTCTGGTGGCTCTCACCCTGGGTCACAACAGCCCGGGCCGGGTGAAGTCTAGCAGCAACGTAGGCATGGTGCCTGGGTTGTGTAGCTACGTTAGTTATGAGCATGCCCCCGTAACGACTGAGGTAGGCCGCAGTGGTGACAGCTGTTGGACCCTTTGGAACCCTCCGCGCTGGGGTATTGTTGTAGGAGTCTAAAGTATAGTTTCGCAGAGTGCTGGTCGTCGTGGGTTATCTCCCTGTTTGTACCTGGGTGCTGAACCTTACCCTCTCATGCAATGTTTCATGCCTATCTCTTGTATCTTCTAGCTCTGTATGATTAGTACATTAGAACCTAGAGCTAACTCGTATGTTCCCCGTAAGCCTTAGTCTACTAGAGTAGAGGTATATCTGAGTGTGTGTCACACTACCCTATCATATCTTTTATCTTACCCCTGCCTTTGAGTTGTTGTTTCCTATATCTATCTCTTGTTTTACATTCAGTGTAAAAGAATAAGTCTATGATATCCGCCATTGCCTTCCACGGATACGATACCCTTGGAATATTCTCCTTCCTTGGGGAAATGCTACAATAGTTTATCTGTACGCTTGCGGATTCATTCATGATCGTTTAGATTTACCTTTGGCAAGTCTTGATGTTCACGCTAACTCGGCATCGTTAGTGGTGATGTTAAGGAATGCCAACAAGCATTTCTAGCACTGACGCTAAGGATGGATTCTAAATCTGTTCTTAAGTGATCGACGCTATGATATGCCAACAAGCATTTCTGGCGTTGTTGCCGGGGAAGGCACAGGATTATCATGACTATGCTTTGCATCTGTTTATAAATCATGAGTAGGTTAGGACAACTCTCAATGTAGGCTAACCTTGATTATCTTCTTTTATCTTTGGATGATGAAGATAGGTAGTGTATGACTAGTTTTGATTTACCGGAGAATTTCACTGAAGATCCCGAGTCACTAGTAAGGACAGCTCGAATTCATTTCGACTCACCTTGTCGTACTCGTCCGGAAGGCGAACCAGCTTCCTTTGTACCATCCACGTCAAACGCTATGGCCTAGAAGATGCTTCGTGAGTACTCAGCTCCTTCTGTTGACCAGGTGCTGCAAGGCCCTGAGGTGGCAATGGGGACTGAAAATTTTGAGATCAAGACGGGTCTAATCACAATGGTACAGGCTACCCCATTCTGTGGCAAGCCAAATGAGGATGCCAATGCCCATCTGCAGCAACTCCTAGAGCTATGCAGCACTTTCATCATTAGGGGTGCAAATATGGATGTTGTTCGTCTTTGACTGTTTCCGTTTTCTCTCCTGGGGAAAGCCAAGCAATGGTTCTATGCGGATCGTGATGCCATCAATACTTGGGATAAATGTTCAGAGGCATTCCTCAAGAAGTTCTTCCCATTGGGTAAAACCAATGCTCTTCGTGGAATAATTTCTGGTTTTCAGCAAGCAGCAAGTGAATCCATTCCAGAGGCTTGGGAAAGGCTTCCGGAGTATGTCCTGGCCTGTCCTCACCCTGGGATGGAGGATTGGCTTTTTCTTCGGAGCTTTTATAATGGGTTAACTCCAACAGCCCGAGGCCATATTGATGCTGCTGCTCAGGGAGCATTCTTCTCACTCACTGTTGATAATGCTAAATTACTCATTGAGAAGATGGTATCCAACCAAGGGTGGAGTGATGAACGACTCCAAGCACGTCCGAGGGGTACTCATACTGTCAAGGAAGTAGATAGGATTACTGCCAAGCTGGACCTTCTTATGAAGAAACTGGATGATTACACCAGCGAGAAGGCTGCCATGGCCACCACTACTCTGTCTATGGATTCTCACGTGACTTGTGAAATCTATGGCAACACTGGGCATTCAGGAAACTACTGTACTGAAACTCAGGAGGAAGTGATGTACATGAACGGCAACAACAATGGTTATCATCCACCTCAACAAGGGGGCCAAACATGGAATCAACAACGCCCTTATTATCAAGGAGGTAACCAAGGTAACTCTTGCAATCCTAACCAACCCTCCTTGAGAGATCTTGTTTTCGGGCAGGCTAAAATCAATGAAGGTGTTAACAAAAAGCTAGCTGCCCTTGATAAGACCTTGGAAAGTCTCAACGTTAAGCTTGATAGTTTTTCTTTTGCTCAGAAGAGCCAGCTGAGTTTTAATAAAATGTTAGAAACTCAGTTAGCTTAGTTAGCTATTTCTGTTCCTTCCTTTGAAAATGCAAATGCGGTGACTACGAGGGGAGGTAAGTCCACTCGTGATCCACCGTATCCTAACTATGCAGGGACAGTCAAGAAAAACATAGTAGAGGTTGAGAACTCACATGAAAGTTCATCTGACTCGGAAGAACTCCCCTAGGTAAGGAAGGTGCCCTCGAAAGAGAAGGCACCTGGAGGAGTGACGGCACATTCGGAATTTGTAGAAGCCAATGTGATGCCGTTCCCTCAAAGGAACAGGAAGGCGACAATAGATGAACAGTTCAATCGCTTCGCGGACATGATTCAGAGAGTTTATATCAACGTCCCATTACTCGAGGCAATACACGTGCCCATGTATGCACATTATCTCAAGGACATTGTTGGGTATTTTAGCGACACAAAAAATAAATCTGCAAGCACACGGATACCGTTGTAGCTTTCACCTCAGAGTATTCCAAGGGTATCGAATCCAAGAGGACGTGTGTGCACTAACTTCGTACTAGTCGGTCCAAGGACACACCCAGATAAGTGGCAAGGATAGAGAGGATTCCTAAAGATAGCACTATAGATGAGATTAAAGGTCGATCTCTAGATAGAACTTGGCTTAGGGTACCGATAGCCCTGACTTAACAGGTGACTCCGGCACGCGGATCTATGTGGAACGAAGCTCTGACTATATCCAGCCGCGGAGGATCAACGAGGGCCAGACGGGCTGTCACCACCACCTGGACTGCCTCTACCTAACCTTGGGATAAGGCAAACGAATGATAACCGGTAGCGTGACACAACGTCTACGCTGTGGTTACTGTCGTAGCCAACGGACTACGGCACTCTGTACTTATAGAACTACGACCACGGAAGAGAACACTCACTATATGTACTACTAGCTTATACTAAAGGCATTACAAGAGAGCACTCGACCCTGTACTATGCTTCCAATGTATACGAACGACTTGCAGCAGACGAACGCATAAACCCAAGATCTATGCACTGGCAGATGGAAACGTCTACTCATGCAACCTAGCACAATCTATTAGAAAGGATCACGAACACACTTTATTCTAATCAGAGCATGCAAGCATAACCACTTTATTCTAAGAGACAAGTCATACAAACTGGATACAAACTTGTGCACCTAATCAACTAGATCGAGGGGGCGTGTTCGTGAAGAACACGCGCCTCTAAATGATGAACAGGCGAAGAACACAAGAACATATCACTCAAGAAAGAATAACACTTTAGTCTAAATAGAAAATGCAGAAATACTTACTTTACTCTAATTGAAGAACGAAGCATCAATAGAGATACAAATCCCTCTCTCACTCTCCTACTCTTTAATCTACCAAGGAGAGGCCTCTCCTTTGAAGGGAAGCTCTCATACTTGGGTGAGATGGTGTGTCTCAAATGGGAGCCCCTCCCCTCCTATTTATAGAGGAGGGGGTGGCTTGCCAAGAGGCCAAATGTTCTCCAAGATGTGCAGCCATCCTTGGGCGCCACCAATAGGAGAGTGACACGTGGCGAGGAGTCTTGTAATGCACTCTTCTCTAGCTTCCAGGGGAAGGAACCAAACCGACCTTGTACCGGCCAATCAACGGGCGTCATGTCACCAATCCACCCCGGAACGTTGCAAGGGATCAACTAGGAAACAACACATGGAAGCAGATGGCGAATGGAGACCAAAAGGCTTCGGCCGAACCTGGGTTCGGCCGACCCTGGCCCTCCTCCTTCTGGCTTGTTCTTTCTCTGGGTGACTGATATGTGGGCCCTTATGACGGTTCTAGGTGCATGCCGAGTTTGGAGGTGGTTTGGGTCCCTGGTGGGCCCTTGGATCCTTGTGCTGCACATGTGGCGGTGTCTGATTCGTCAGGAGTTGCTTCACATGGATTGATGAGGTGTCATGGACACATGGCATCCAATGTGACACACGTCGCCACGTGGCCTGGTGTGGGTCCCACCGGCTCACAAGATATCGGGAGTATGATCTTGTCTTGTGCATATCTTTCCCATCCGGACTCCGAAGTAGACAAATGATATATCTATTTCGATTGTCTCGACGAGCCCGTCACAATGGTGCAGTCCAATTTGGCATTTGAGGTTGTTTATGATGATGTCCTTTAATAGCCATTAGACTACTTGCTCTCAACTGTACCATTTGGCATGTATTTCGGTGCATCCTGCAACAAAAGCTACAAACACCAACACTTGTGAAAATCATCAGTATCAAGCCCTATTCTAGTGTTGATGATCCTTTTACCATTATATTATGCAGGTATTAATGGTGTAAAAGTAACACTTAACAACCGTCAATAACACCCCCACACTTGACCTTTGCTCGCCCCGAGTAAAGGAAGTCAGATCAAGGTAAGACATGATATCGAATGGTATGAAGTGAGCATAAGAGATATTCCAAACCATACCTTGCACTTGTGACCTCTGTGAAGTGTCTATCATGTCATCTTGGGTAGTTGAGGAATGGAACGGTCATGAATCAAATCACTCCTGCTCATCATGTTAAGTAACTTGGGGTTTTGCAATAAATTTTCAAAACAAACCTTGCTTAGCTCCTCATTTGATTCTCTCAGATCGCTCAATGTGTATATGTCCTCACCAAGGCATTAGAATTGCCTTTCTTTCATCCTACTTCTAATGATGGCTATATGTGGAGCTCAGGGTAGGATAAAAAATAAAGCATACTTGCATAACATCTATTGCAAAGTCAAAACCGGATCCAAGGAGAAAATCAAATCATGCAATCGGATCAAGATGTGCACATGCATGGATGTGATGGATATGGTAAGGTGGATACTAGGCCCGGAATGGGTCCTAGATATTACCATATATATGATGAATGTTGTGGTGATGGTAAGGTGGACACTAGGCCCGGAGCGGGTGCTAGTTATTACCATCAAATTTATTGGAACTCCTTTTTGCATGATTCCATCTCTCTCCTTTTTCTTCTTTCTTTTGGACATGGGCTGCCTCTCTTTTTTTCTCTCTCTTTTTTTCATGCCTTGGGCATTTTTTTTCACTCACGCTTTGAGATTTTTTTTCGCATAGCCCATATCTTTTTTTGAAGATACCTTTGGAGAGAGAGGTCACACCATACATGAAGCTTTATTTTTATGGAATGGATGGATGATACAATGCTAACTCCTAGTGTAGAAACATAGCAAGGGGATATGGAGTGCACATGAATCTTGATCATGAAAGCATGAAAAGAATTCTCACGAGGGTCACAACAATTTGACAAAGCTCAATGCAATAACAAGCAGCATATGAGTATAGGGTTTTCAATTGAAACATCATATGGCTCTGGTAGGACGGTGGCATATCAAAGAGGAGCTTTGCAAAGGGTTTTCATGTTTTGAAATAAAAATCCCAAGCACTCAAACATTCAGAGAGAAGATCAAATCATCAAACCATATCACAAACATCAACTACTTAGATGAGCATGAGTTCCCTAATGATATTTGTTCACAAGCATCAAGATAATAAGCAAGGAATAAAACATATGCAAGCCAACCACAGGAAACATGTAGAGCAAAATGAGCACGATTCCATGAGTTGATTTAGAAGATAGGAATTGAAACTCATTCAAACTCATTAATCACAGAGAGTGAGATAATGTTGCACATACCATCGCTCCTGAAGGATATAGGGATTAAGGAGAACCAGTGGTGATTCGGCTGACCCATAGGGGCAGCCGGCTCACTCTAGTTTTACCTTGTCCCTTGTCATGAAAGCGCAGTTGATGTTGTGCAACGCCTGTGTGGGAGATCTCAAGTGTGTATGTCGAGGATAAGATTGGGAGATCTCCCCACACTTGTTCTTGTACCTAGTGCTGTCTTCAAACAAAAAGGGAAAACAAAAGATGGACTCTACTGGTTCCAGAACCAGGAAGTCTTTATTCGAAAAGCAAACAAATTTTTTTTACTCACCATGAACCGAGCTCAAACAAGGCTGACATGCCTCGGCTTACCTTCCCATTTGAAGCAAGCTATACATGAAAGCATTAACTAGGTTCATCAATCAAACTCGACACCATGTCTTGTTTGATTGAAGAAGACAGTTTTAACCAAAGCACCATGCTTAATTTAAAACAACCTATGAACGCACGTAGCTAAACATGCACTCAAACCATAGCATTACGAACATAGATAAAGGAAGCATGAAAGCATGATCAAGCTATACTCAAAGGGAGATAAACATGAGCATAAGAAGGTGAACATCGGGCAACCTCTCGAAAGGGCTCTGTTTAAAGTCAAAAGCAGGACATACCTAACTAGGCAAGATGCAAGAGCTAACATCATCTCCAAACCAGGATAAGATTTGGATGAAAGGAACCTTACTCGGGATGCTCACATACCTCCCCCACACTTGAAGTTTGCATTGCTAGGCAACAAAACTCAAGTGTGTGGAGATCAAGCTTCCTTTTGTAATGTTCCCTCACCAAAAACTTACCAAAGTGTTGAGGTGATGCAGCTCACATGTTCTTAGGTGCTACCTATTTGTCGTTCTTTATAATCCTCACCTGAAAGGGTTAGGACCAAAAATACCCGAAGCACAACCTATACTAAAAACACGCTCTTGCTTTTTATTTGAAAAGGGAAATAAAATCTAACCTAATCCAGGCTATCTCCTGGTAGTGCTTTGTTTACGGTCATAAGCTCCACCATGGGAACTTCCTCTTGCAGCTATTATTGGTGATGTCATTCCCGCCTCACCACCAATTTTTAATGTATCATGGAAGCTTCAGCTGCAAGGTTAGTGCCACAGTGCATACACGAAATCTACAATGTTTATGGTAAACATATGCATCTACAACCATCCTTCTAAACTTTTTACAGGAGAGGACCATAAGGCGGTTGTAGCCCTCATGCATGCTCCGTGCACTGAGCATAGCTGACTCTGGAGAAGGATGATGCAAGCTTGGTTCCTGAGGTATATCAAGAGTGAAGCTACCATGCTTGTCAATAGAATCCTTTCCTCCAGGCTCTAGAGTCGGCGCCTCATAAATTTCCATGGCCCATGAATTCTCCATCTCAAGAGGTGCATTGTGGAAGCTTGATGTTGATTCTTGATCAAGGTCAAGAACAACATAATGCGGGCCAGTGGGAAGAGGCTCAAACTCAGTCGAGGGTGATGATGATCGTTCATCTTCACAAAGGTCAAGAGGGTCTTCCGAGTCGTACTCCCAAGGTGTAGAGAATTCTACACCCTCAATGAGAATGGGCTCGAACGATGCGAACGGAGATATATGCATCATCTCCTCGAGCGAGTTCTGCTTGGGAAGAGGCTTTGCCATAGAACTTTCTGAAAACAGAGGAGTGGTGGCAGAAGCGGCTTCCCTAAGCTTTTCATTTAGGCTCCCTTGAGATGCATCGAGAAGTTTTTCTACAGGGAAGCCTAGGAGGTGATCAAGATCGAGGATATCAAAGATATGGAAGTCTAGAGTGACCTCAATCTTGTCTATGGTGATCGGCATGGCACATGCAACCCCCCGACACTCAAGAATGTGTCCCGAGTGACAACTCTTGAGGAGCTTGTCGGATGGTCGTAGCGTAATGTTGCCCAACAAAGTGTACGCTAGGTGCCATGGCATAATATTAACCTCCATAGTGGGGTTAAGATGGGCTTCTACGATAATCCCTTTTATGGAACAAGAAACGATCGTAGAGGGTGAACAAATCCAAAGTGCTTCGAAAAAGTGTCCCACCCCAGCCGACCACTTCTTTTCTATGGCCTCCATGATAGATGTTTCGTTTGGAGGATCGGGAGGCAAAGGAGGTACCGTAGGCCTAGAGGAAGGTTCTATCAAAAGATTTCTAGCTGGCTGGATTTCGACAGAAGAGGGCTCCTTCCCTATTGGGTCATCTAAGAAATTCGAGGTGTTCTTGATATTTTCAGAAGGGTCATCCTCGAATTGACGAAAGAACTTTGGAGGTTGAATTTCTTCTTCCTCCATTGTTCCTGGTTCAGGTGAGGGTTCTATGGCTGAATAAGAGGATGTGGAAGGTGATGGATCGGATTCAGCCACTAGAGGACCCTCATGGCTCGACTCAGATTGGCGGGGTTCGCTATGATCGGTGGGGAAGAAAGAGCTCACCATGAGGGAATCAAGGATCTCTCTTACTTCTCCTGGAGTTTTGCGAACAAATGAATCACCGATGGTGTCGTCGAGATCTAAGGCAGCATCCGTATCTAGACCCATGCAAAAGATGTATAGTGATACATCTTCGGGAAGAGAGAATAAGTCTAGGTCAGAAGCCAAAAGGCGTAAGAACCTAGCCCATGCTGCACCTGTAGACTCCTCTAATTGCTCGAATTCGAGAATGTCCATTGGGAGAGAGGCTATGCGAGTGTACCATTGCTCCATCCTCTCCATGAGAGAGAACGAGCTACAAAAGTCATCCCGAAGCTATTCCCAATTACCGTTCACACTCCCTACAGTGTGAGTGTACCATTGTTCCGCTCTCCCCATGAGAGAGAAAGGAAACAACTTCCACCTCACCGTTTTCTCTGTCATGCCTAGGGTAACCAAGCGTGAATGGTGCAGTCCAATTTGGCATTTGAGGTTGTTTATGATGATGCCCTTTAATAGCCATTGGACTACTTGCTCTCAACTGTACCATTTGGCACGTATTTCGGTGCATCCTGCAACAAAAGCTACAAACACCAACACTTGTGGAAATCATCAGTATCAAGCCTTATTCTAGTGTTTATGATCCTTTTACCATTATATTATGCAGGTATTGATGGTGTAAAAGTAACACTTAACAACCGTCAACAGACATCCTAACCAAGAAGTGAGCCCTCCTTATGACGGAAGTGGTACGGCTCACTGAGGAGTGCAGTGCCGCCATACTCAACCACCTTCCTGAGAAGAAGAAAGCGCCAGGGTGTCCCACAATTACTTATATGATTGGGACACAGCGTTTCGACCATGCGCTCTGTGACTTAGGGGTCAGCATCAGCATCATGCCTAAGGTAGTCTTTGATCAACTCAATTACACGAATTTGTCTCCAACCACTTTGCAGCTGTAGCTAGCCGATTCTTCAGTCCGATACCCAACGGGAATAGCCGAGGACATTCTAGTAAAAGTCTGAGATTGCTTTATCCCTGTTGACTTTGTGGTACTAGACATGGAGATTGCCAAGGAAGTGTTGCTCATACTTGGGCGACCCTTTCTGAGCAGAGCTGATGCACAAATTGATGTGGGGGCTGGAGTGATCTGTCTCTACATCAATGGCAAGAAGGAGAAGTTCGAATTCTGTCCAAGAAAGGAGCAATGCTCAATGATCAAGGATTCACCAACTCCCAACACTCCAACACGAGAGGTCGGAACACCATGGCAGGAAGTGGACAACCTCATTGCATTCATGAAGAATTTTTGGAAGGAAGAACTTCAACACATGAATGCGAGACAGAAATAATATTGGAAATCTCAGTCCCAGTCCAAGAAATCACCCCCTACACACCACAACCCACATGACACTCAGAAGGTGTGGAGGAAGGTGAATAGGAAGCCAACTTCTCTTCCGAAAGAGACGGCTGCCTCACTGCCAAGGTAAGAAATTTGGAACCAGAGTCTAGCTCTAAAGACTCAAAATAGTGAGCCCTGCGTCAACAGGTAAGTTCGGTAAGTTATCCTTGGTTTCCATTCCAATAAAATTCTGATCCGAGAAAAACAAGCTACTTCTGCAATATGTCTTCTTCAATCTTGCTAGAGCAAGCTCAGGGGTGATGTCCATCTGGACATCCCTTGAGTTTGTACCATGGCACTAACTTGTCACAGCCACCACCACAGCCACAACCACAGCCTCCTACACCATCAGTGGCAGGAGGGGCCCCTGCGGGGTACATCTGCGGGGTTACGCCTCGATATGCACCAGGTTGGGATCAGCCCGCCTACCAACTGAGTGCGAGTGCGAGCGGTGCTCAGTGGGCTACACCCGCTACTTCTAGCTTCGGTGGTCCGCCTCCATCTTCGTCCTTCAGGCGGCACTCCTCAGCCTCTGCACGCGATGCTCAGCTCGCACAGCATTTGGGACAGCTCACCGACCAGGTCACGGGATTGGAGGAGACGTTGAACACCCACGTCGAGTCTACTTCAGCGTGGCAGCGTCTGGCTGTTGAGAGGATTGAAGCCATGCGGTAGGCACAACAGCGACACATGGAGGAGCAGAGGGCTTACTATGCGAGTCAGGGTTTCTTCTTCCCTCCCCAGCAGTGAGCCTGAAGCTAGCTTGGGGGAGGACCCCCGTCCTGAGGTAACTTGTATCTTTCTTTGTTTTCAGAATATCTTATAATGAAAACCCATAAAAATATGCAAAAATAAAAAGACCAAAAAGATTTATTTGCTTTCATCATCAAGTTTGCTTAATTAGCTTTGATTTGCATAGTAAGAATGCTTTGCCTCTATGGTTGAAATGATGAATAGTTGCTCTGTTTATTCTTCTCGTATGTCTTGCTTACAACTTTGTATCCTACCTAAGTTTTGAGTTTATTGGCTTGCATGTTCAAACCTTAGCTTGAAAACTGTGGGTAGCAAAAAGCTGATCCTTGCCTAAGTTGCTGTGAGACAAGATATGGTATAATAGAGTGCTATGATCTTGTACCTAGTGATGTTTGACATTCGGAGTTTTCCTTTTTGAAAAATCAAAACATGATGAGTTCCTCAATGATGAGCATTTCCTATCCAAGGCCATATGTAGATTCTAGCTCTTGTTAGCCTCCACATATGCAGCTTGTTCTCTCATTGAGCTTTGTCAAATTGTTGTGACCCTTGTTAGAACTCATAGTCCCCTGATCAAGATCAAGTACACGATCATGCTAAACTTCTACACTAGAAGTTAGCATTCATCATGAGGACCAGGTGTGTCTGAGGACCAGTGGAGGGTCGCTCCTTAGTGATGAGTGATTGACAATGTTGTGTGGACTGATGCTTGACTAAGTGTGCAGGTACAGGTTGCGGCTTGACTCGTGTCGGTGCAGGTGAAGAACAAGCGTGAAAGGCCTTAGCCGTGGCGGCCTCCGGGTGATGGAGAGGCAAGTAGGCTTGGTTCAATGGACCCGGTGGCCGATGGGGTCAAGTGCGAGCCGTGCGGTGCAAGACTGGCGGGCAGAAGTCGTGAACATAGGCCGGTGCAAGGTAGCGGATCGAGGCCGAAGCTTGCACACGGGGATTGGTGGTTTGCCCACAAAACCATCGGTGGACGGTTTCTTGGTTTGGACCTCAAAACCAAGCCCGGAGGCCCGAGGCGACGGAGACGGTGATCGGGGAGCTTCGAGAAGCTTCGAGGCGGAGGGCACGTGGCGTGATCGCGGGGTTTGCGTCGATGTGAAGCGAAGCCATGGTGGAAGTGTGTCCGTCCGATGAAGACTTGACCGAAATGCCCATGAGGGGTTGTATCTTCATTTCAAGCAGTAGGGGCAGCGTGGTCATTTTCCTCTCTCCGATGGACTTCGTATAAATAGCGGAGAGGTGGATGGCATCTCTCTCTCTTGGACTCTAGGGCTTTCTCCCCTGTTAGATTTCTCTAAACTGCTTCTTGTTCCTCTGGATTCCTTAGGCTAGACTCTTGTACAGACTCTGACCTCTGGATGTATGGAAGCATTCGGCGTTGCGGTGATCTCCTAGTCCTTTGCGATTTTTGTGTCATTTTCGGGGCTATTTTTGGGGAGTTTCATTCTTCGCTCGATTCGTGATTTTGGGGGTGTTTCTCCACGGATTTCTTTGAGGGGATCATGGGTGGATGCCTTGCGCATGTTTGTGTGTGATCTTGACCCCTCAAACGCTGTGGAGAGCCTTCGAGTCGTGCGTTTTAGGTTGAAGCCCGAGTTCATGGTGGTGCTTGTGTGATCCGCGATTCCTGGTGATTTAGGGAGTTAGAGGTCGAGATTTTTGGGGCATAGCATCCTTGTGTGACGCATATCATCTCCCGAAAGTCTTGTCTCAAGAGCTTCGACCGTTTGGGAGATCCGGTGATGAGTTGGTGGAGTTGACCCCGCAGGTCGAGCAGTTTTGGTTCTGTTCGTGTGCTGCGGATAGCCCGCCTGGTGCACGCGGACAGTCCGCGAGGGGTCCAGTTCGTGACAGTTCCTCGCTTGTTCGTGCGCGTTCTTCTTTTGATCTGTTTCGGCCCTAGGGTTTCATTGCAGGTGGTTTGCGAACAGTCCGCGAGGGCTTCACGGACGGTCCGCGTGGCCGAGATTTTGGCGGACAGTCCATGTGACCTCCCCGGACAGTCCGTATTTTCGGGGTTTGTCTCTGGTAGCTCTGATGCTTATTTCGGACAGTCCGCCGTACCCTAGCGGATGGTTTGCCCGTACTGCACGGACAGTCCACACCTGGCGTTTCCAGATTGTGCCAAGTGCTTTGATTCTTGTCCAGTTGCTTCCGCTCTTTGCTCCTAGGCTTGTCTCTTGATCTTCTAGGCTTGTGTGTGCCTTGTTTGGAGCTTTCTTTGTGTGCACGAGCGTTTGGAGTGGCAATCGGTGTATAGGCCGAGTTCAACCTACGAGAAGAATTTTTATCGGCTCCCATCACTCCCCCCCTCTCTGGTCGCCTGATTCGGTCCTTCAATTGGTATCAGAGCCAGTTATGGATCTTCGTGATTCTAACCAGTCTAAGATCCAAAGATGAGCGATTATGGCAAGGGGTCGGGTTCTCCGCACTTTGAGGGCAAGAATTACCCGATGTGGGAGAGGCGCATGGGCACGTTTTTGCGAGGGATGGGAACTCTTATTTGGGAGGTCACCCAAAATGATCAATATGTCATCCCAGATAGTTTTCTGCTTCCAGGATCGCGAGACATGTTTGAGGCCAACAGCAAGGCTGTTGATTACTTGTTACGTGCTCTCTGTGCCTCGGAGTTCAAGCGAGTGTACGGAGAGAATGTGGCCGGAAAGATATGGCTCAAGTTGAGAAATGCTCATGTTGGCAATGCCCAAGTGCAAGCCCCTTTGTTTTCAACTTACCGGAGAGAGTACGAGAACTTCACTCATCTCCCCGGTGAGTCGACCGATGCTATGTTTCAGCGTTTCACTAGCGTTGTCAATAACATGAGGGCCAATGTGACAGTGCTCCCATACACGGATCATGATCAAGCTATCAAGCTTTTACATGCCCTGGATAGGTCTGTGTGGAGTGCCAAGGTCGAGGCCATTGAGGAGTCGAGCGTGTATGATACGCTGACGCTGGATGAGCTGTTTTCCAAGCTCAGGTCTTCAGAGGTTGATCATGGCTTGAGAGCCAAGAGCGAGAGCCCCACTGATCCTCATAGTTTGGCTCTTGTCTCGGGATCACGGTCTAACGCTAACCCTGGTGGTTTCTCTTTGTCTTGTCTTGTGTCTTTGCCAGATGAGGACTTTGAGGTGCTGAGCGAGGACCATCTCACCTTGTTGAGCAAGAGGTTTGGGCGGATGTACGCGAACCGCAAGAATGCAAGGCGGAGCTCGGGGGTGTGCTATCGGTGCGGGAAGCACGGGCACTTCATCACCGAATGCCCTGAAGCCATGGAGATCAAGAACGACTACAAGGGCAAGCCCAAGCATGACTACAACAAGCACCGCTCCCGGAACAACTACAAGGACAAGCACAAGGACATGGGCGAGAGAAGGCACAAGAAGGGTGGTGGCTACAAGAAGAAGACCGCTCGAGAAATGGTGGTCGGAGCAAGCGACATCGACTCAACATCAAGCGATGCTTCTTCCGACTCGAGCAGCGAGGATGAGCAACAGAAGCGCAAGGACAAGCGGCACACGGGCAAGAACTTCACCGACCTAAGCTTCGACGCACAAGGAGGCTTTTGCGGCATGACGCACTCCAAGAAGGGTGGGAAGCACAGCTCGGATTCGAACTCTGACTCCGATGAAGAGGTACGACAAGATCCCAACTTCTTGCTAGAGGAGAATGCTAGGCTCAATGAGTTGCTTGATAACCGTGATGATGTGCTTAGAAAGACCAACAAGGAGAAGAGGGAATTTAGTTCTTTGTTGGGTGATGCTAAGGACAAGGTAGCTGAGCTTGAATCCTTGCTTGTGAATGCTAGGAATAGGATAGTCGCTTTGAAGTCTGCTCCAGTGGTGTCTGATGAGATAGATTGTGGTGATTGTTCTGTTTTTCTTAATGATTTGAGTGCCCTCAAGGAGAAGCATGCCTCTACTTTGGAGGAACTAGATGTGGTTAGTATTGAGTGTGATGAATTGAAGTCTAGGCCAGCTTTACTAGGTGCTTGTACCTCATGTCCTGTTTTGCATGCTAGGCTAGATGAGTCTCACTCTAGAATTGTTTCTCTTGAGGCAGCATTGAAAGCTCCTCTTCCTACATCATGTTCAACATGTGAAATGCATGCTTTGAAGAACATGGAACTTGCACACTATGTTGATCGTCTGCAGGATGAAAATGATGAATTGAGAAAATGATGGGGTGGTTGTCTGGGCATGAGCCACAATTGAGTTTGATGTTGGCTCAGTTCAAGAGGTTTGATGGTCAGGTGTTGGGGGATGACAAGTGTGGTGAGAAGAGTGGTGAGGGAGAAGAGAAAGCTGGAGAGATTCCCATTCCACCACATACCACATCCATGAACAAATTTGCACCCAAGCTAAACCATCTCAGAAACAAGCTAGACACAACCCCAAATCCTCCAGTGTTCCCCCACAAATCTGAAAACTACCAGAAACCCATCAAGTTTGTGAGCACCCAGGGGAGTGTCTTTGGTGGGAAGTCTGGAGAGAAAGCTGGAGAGAAGCATGTAGAGAAGCCACAGCCTAAGCCAGTGCCAATCCGCTTCCATTGTGAGTATTGTGGGAGGGATGGGCATAAGGATGAGTTCTGTTTCCGGAGGAAGAGGGATGAGAGGTTTGCTAGGGAGATGGCTAACAAGGACAGGTACCACCTTGCTCGTGGTGTGCCTGAGCCTCATAGAGGGCCTCTACCTAGGGGTGAGGTGTATGTGCGTACAGTTCCCACTCGTGGAGGTGGAGGTGGGGGTGTGTTACCTCAGAGAGATAGGCGTGTGGGGTTTGGGCGTGGTGAGTTGGCTCAACGTGCTCCTTCTCGTGACCGTTACGAGTTTGGGAGGCATGATCGGAGCTTTGGGTCTCAGATGGACTACGGGCCATGTTTTCCTCCTCGTGGTGCGTGTACTCCTCTAGTGAGACGTGACAGGTTCTTTGGTGGTAGGCGTGAGAGGGCTCCGCCTAGAGGTTTTGGGAGGATGGATTTTGCTAACCCTTCTTTTGAGCAAATGGCTCAGCACTGGTTTGACTCTTTTGGTACTAACCCTAGTGTTGAGTTGCTTGCACATTCTCGTCCTCGTTTTTTATTACAGGTGGGAGGCTTGGAGAACTTTTGGTTGATCGACTTCGGTTGCTCACGACACATGACCGGAGATCGTGGGTGGTTCTCCAGCCTCACCCCGGTGAGTACGAGCAAGGTGACCTTAAGAAGTGTGGCCCTGGTCAAGTCACTTGGTTTTAACCTATTGTCAGTATCTCAGTTACTTGACAAAGGTTTTGAGGTTCGTTTCAAGTTGGGTGCTTCTCGTGTGCTTGATTCTCGAGGCGATCTTGTCTGTACGATCGTCCCCGAGGGTCAAATCTTTCGTGCTGACTTTTCCTAGTCTGTTGGTCCTCCTCGATGCTTTGTTGCTGGTGTTTCGGCCGAGCTTTGGAAATGGCATAGGAGGTTGGGACACTTGAGGTTTGAGTTGCTTTCCCGCTTGAGTGGTCTTGATCTTGTCCGAGGATTGCCTAAGTTGAAATTCGAGAAGGATTTGGTTTGTGCTTCTTGTCGGCATAGGAACATGGTTGCCGCTTCTCACGCCCCCTTGACGTCTGTCATGACCGAGCGACCTTGTGAGCTGTTGCACATGGATTTGGTTGGGCCAGCTCGTGTTCGCTCTGCTGGTGGGAAGTAGTATGTTCTTGTGGTTGTTGATGATTTTTCGAGGTACTCTTGGGTTTTCTTTTTGGAGGATAAGAGTGAGACATTTGGCTTTGTTCGGGACTTGATTTTGAGATTGAAGAATGAGAGACATGGAGATGCCATTCGAGCTATACGCAGTGACAATGGCACGGAGTTTAAGAACTCTCATTTTGATGCCTTTTGTAGTGATCTTGGTCTCGATCATCAGTACTCTTCTCCATACGTCGCTTGCCAGAATGGCGTTGTGGAGAGGAAGAACCGGACCCTTTGTGAGATGGCCAGGATGATGCTTGATGAGCATAGGACTCCTAGGCGTTTCTGGGCCGAGGCGGTCAATACCGCTTGCTATGTCTCAAATCGCATCTTCCTTCGTGCTTTCAAGAAGAAGACCTCTTATGAGCTGATGCATGGCCGACAACCCAAGGTGAGTCACTTTAGAGCTTTTGGTTGCAGGTGTTTCATTCTGAAGAAGGGCAAGTTGGATAAGTTTGAGTCTAGATGTTCGGATGGCATTTTCCTTGGTTATGCGATTCACTCTAGAGCATATTGTGTGCTCAACCTTGATACTAACCGAATCATGGAGACTTGCGAGGTAACCTTCGACGAGACACAGCCATGTAGCTCTTCTGCTTTTGAGTGTGCAGGTGATGATGAGATTGGAGCGAGGATCTTTGAGGATGAGAAGGATGGAGATGGAGACGACGACGATGATGATGGTGGTGCTCCCGTGGCTGATTGTGTACACGCTACTTCCACTACTACAACGACGATCGAGGACAGACCATCCCCTACACCCACTACGACTGAGGCCGTTCGAGTGGAGGCTGCTGCTGAGGGGGAGGTTGTGTCCAGTCGAGAGGCTCCCCGGCGAGTACAAGTAGATCACCCACCGTCGACCATCATTGGTGACCTTCATGAACGCACTACACGGTCGAGGTCAAGGAATTCCTCTCATTTCGATCATTCTGCCTTTGTTGCGTCGTTTGAGCCTAAAGATATTCGACACGCTTTGTCTGACAAGAATTAGGTGAATTCCATGCATGAGGAGTTGGAAAACGTTGAGAGAAACCAGGTCTGGGTGTTAGTCGATCCACCACCAAATTGCCGTCCCATAGGTACCAAGTGGGTGTGGAAGAACAAAGAGGGTGAGAATGGGATGGTTGTGAGAAACAAGTAGAGGTTGGTGGCTCAGGGGTTCAACCAGAAGGAGGGGATAGACTATGAGGAGACATTTGCTCCTGTGGCTCATTTGGAGGCAATTAGGATCCCTCTAGCCTTTGTCGTGGCTAAAGGGTTAAAGTTGTACCCAATGGATGTCAAGAGTGCTTTCTTGAATGGGGTGATAGAGGAAGAAGTGTATGTGAGGCAACCCCCGGGGTTTGAGAGTGAAAAATACCAACACCGTGTATACAAACTCCAGAGAACGCTCTATGGGTTGAAATAGGCACCTAGAGCTTGGTATGGCAGGTTGAGAGGCTTTTTGCTGAGTAAGGGGTTTGTGATGGGCACAGTTGATAAGACCCTGTTTCTCCTTAAGCATGGGAATGACCTGTTGATTGTTCAGATATACGTGGATGACATAATCTTTGGTGGCTCTTCTCATGATCTTGTTGCCAGATTTGCAGATGACATGAGCAGGGAATTTGAGATGTCCATGATGGGCGAGCTGCAGTTTTTCTTGGGTCTCCAGATCAAGCAGTGCAAGGACGGGACCCTTGTACATCAGGCGAAGTACACCAGGGACATGGTGAACAAGTTTGGCATGAACGACTCCAAACCGCTGACTACACCGATGAGTACCACTACGGCTTTGGACGCGAACGAGGATGACGAACCCGTGGACCAGAACAAGTACCGGAGCATGATCGGCTCCCTCCTCTACTTGACGGCGACGAGGCCGAACATACAGTTCAGTGTGTGTCTGTGCGCTCATTTTCAGGCTTCACCGAGGACTTCACATCGGCAGGCCATCAAGCGGATTTTCAGGTACTTGAACTACACTCCTGAGTTTGGTCTTTGGTACTCTGCCTCCTCGACACTCAGACTTCACGGGTTTTCCGATGCTGATTTTGCTGGGTGTCGATTGGACTGCAAGTCTACCTCTGGGTGTTGTCAGTTCCTTAGTTCTTCTTTGGTCTCTTGGTCATCTCGCAAGCAATCAAGCGTAGCCCAGTCCACCACCGAGGCTGAGTATGTAGCTGCTGCTAGTTGTTGTTCCCAGCTGCTTTGGATGACCTATACCATGAGTGATTTTGGTGAGAAGTGCTCCTAGGTTCCACTTTTCTGTGACAGCACCAGTGCCATAAGCGTAGCCAGAAATCCTGTCATCCACTCCAAAACAAAACACATAGAAGTGAGGTACCACTTTCTGAGGGACAATGTCGAGAAGGGAAACATATCTTTGTCCTATGTCCCTACCCAAGACCAGCTAGCTGACATTTTCACCAAACCGCTTGACCAAGCCCCTTTCACTTGCTTGCGGGGTGAGCTTGGGGTGTGCTTTCCTTTCTAGCTGGGTCTTGGAGCTTCTCATGTATATATGTATCATATGTTCATTTTGTTGCATTTCATTCATGCATTTTACCTCCTGTACAAAACCTGGTAGGATAGCCATCTTTGGATCACTTGAGCTAGGATTGAGCTTCTCTTATATACACTGATCACTGATGTGCTATTTGTGAGACTTGTGCATGTTTGGTAAATTGTGGATGTGAATGCTATGCTCTTGATGGTTTTGCCATATATTTGTGTTGAGATAGCTTTCTTCTGATGAAAATGCTAAAATTGTTTCTCTCATGAGTAGATGCTTGTCTGTGCTCAATTTGTGCTTAAATGCCCATATCATGTTTAGTTTGTGCTTGAGAATCATGTTCTCTTTGCTTGGGGTCAAAGACGTTTCTGTCATTATAAATGTTTAGCCCTTTTGCTTGCTTGGGGAGGAGCATAAGCTTCTTTTTGCCGCAAAGGCACTTCCTGTACCATGTTTAAACTTGAAAATGAAATTGGTGTATGAATGGCCTTATGCTTGAAAATGAGCTCCTAATCATGTTTTTATGGTTTGATATTCATATCTTGGGTGCTAAACCGTAGCATGCTTGTCTACCATGAGAAGTCTCATTTTAAGAAGTAGACACATGGCTCGGTGGCTTTAACATGACTTGAGTAGCTTGTGGGCGTTTATAATGATCTTGTGATGAGAATTTGTGATCTTGCATAAACTTTGGATGATCTAGGGTATTTATGTTCAAATTGGTATAGAGAGAGTCTTGCTCATGAGATGACTATTTCTTTGTGAAAATTACTTAAAATTGCTTTTGGCCATGTCACATGCTTATATGTCTCTACCTTCTTTATGGCAATGTGCTAGATACACCATGTCTACTTTGCTTGCTCTATGTCTCATGTGTAGCATTTTGTGGTGCTCTTTATATATTTGAGAAGCTTGGTAGATTGTATATATGCTTTGACATGCATTTTTCATGAAAACAAGGGGAAGAGGTTCATATACCTTGATTCATGCATTGTCAACAAGGGGGAGAATTCTGGGAGATATACATGCTTTGGGGAGAGTTATGCATTTTTGGGGAGATTTTGTGAAAATTTGGTATGCATTTGTGAGATGTTGCATGTGAGGAGAAAAATTGAGAAGAGGAGGTAGCATTTGCTCAGGGGGAGTTTGCATATGTGCATGGGGAGCTCCTTTGGTTTGCCTGAGTTTTGTGCTTTGTGATGTGCTCCGTGTGAGCTTTGTTTTGTCACGGCTGTGTCGAGCCGTTGCCCTTGTCTTAGGGGGCCGAGACTTGGACGGGTGCGTGACCGTGGTTTTTCGCTTGTTCTTTGGCTTTGGATCACTTGCTTGGAGGTTTGTTGTTTTTCTTTTCTATTTCACTGATGGTTACTATGGGTGTTGTCAATGCACTCATCAAGGGGGAGATTGAGGACCAGGTGTGTCCGAGGACCAGTGGAGGGTTGCTCCTTAGTGATGAGTGATTGACAATGTTGTGTGGACTGATGCTTGGCTAAGTGTGCAGGTACAGGTTGCGGCTTGACTCGTGTCGGTACAGGTGAAGAACAAGCGCGAAAGGCCTTAGCCGTGGCGGCCTCCGGGTGATGGAGAGCCAAGTAGGCTTGGTTCGATGGACCCGATGGCCGATGGGGTCAAGAGCGAGCTGTGCGGTGCAAGACTGGCGGGCTGAAGTCGTGAACATGGGCCGGTGTAAGGTAGCGGATCGAGGCCGAAGATTGCACGCGGGGTTTCTTGGTTTGGGCCTCAAAACCAAGCCCGGAGGCCCGAGGCGACGGAGACGGTGATCCGGGAGCTTCGGGAAGCTTCGAGGCGGAGGGCACGTGGCGTGATCACGGGGTTTGCGTCGATGTGAAGTGAAGCCGCAGTGGAAGCGTGTCCGTCCGATGAAGACTTGACCAAAATGCCCCTGAGGGGTTGTATCTTCATTTCAAGCAGTAGGGGTAGTGTGGTCATTTACCTCCCTCCGATGGACTTCGTATAAATAGCGGAGAGGTGGATGGCATCTCTCTCTCTTGGACTCTAGGGCTTTCTCCCCCGGTAGATATCTCTGAACTGCTTCTTGTTCCTTTGGATTCCTTAGACTAGACTATTGTACAGACTCTGACCTCTGGATGTATGGAAGCATTCGGCGTTGCGGTGATCTCCTAGTCCTTTGTGATTTTCGTGTCATTTTCGGGGCTATTTTTGGGGAGTTTCGTTCTTTGCTCGATTCGTGATTTTGGGGGCGTTTCTCCACGGATTTCTTTGAGGGGATCATGGGTGGATGCCTTGCACATATTTGTGTGTGATCTTGACCCCTCAAACGCTGTGGAGAGCCTTCGATTCGTGCGTTTTTGGTTGGAGCCCGAGTTCATGGTGGTGCTTGTGTGATCCGCGATTCCCGGTGATTTAGGGAGTTAGAGGTCGAGATTTTTGGGGCATAGCATCCTTGTGTGACGCATATCATCTCCCCAAAGTCTTGTCTCAAGAGCTTGAACCGTTTGGGAGATCCGGTGATGAGTTGGTGGAGTTGACCCCGCGGGTCGAGCAGTTTTGGTTCTATTTGTGTGCTGCGGACAGTCCGCCTGGTGCACGTGGACAGTCCGCGAGGGGTCCAGTTAGTCACAGTTCGTCGCTTGTTCATGCTTATTTTGGACAGTCTGCGCCGTACCTGCGAACAGTCCGCCGTACCCTAGCGGATGGTCCGCCCATACTGCACGGACAGTCTGCCCCTGGCGTTTCCAGATTGTGCCAAGTGCTTTGATTCTTGTCCAGTTGCTTCCGCTCTTTACTCCTAGGCTTGTCTCTTGATCTTCTAGGCTTGTGTGTGCCTTGTTTGGAGCTTTCTTTGTGTGCGTGAGCGTTTGGAGTGGCAATCGGGGTATAGGCCGAGTTCAACCTTCGGGAAGAATTTTTATCGGCTCCCATTCACTCCCCCCCCCCTCGCTGGTCGCCCGATTCGGTCCTTCACATCATTTGTTCCATTTCCTTATGCATTGTTCTGCAAATAAAACTCTATGCATCTTTGTATCATTCATCCCTCTCCGAATATCTCCAATAGAGACAAAGGTCTAGCTAAAAAAAGGAAAGAAAAGCATGCTCAAAGCATTACAAAAATAAAATAAAGAGAGCTAGCCCAAGTCTCAAAAAAAATTGTAAAAGGAGAAAGGGATTGATATGTGCAAAAGAAAGAGTTCCACCATATAGATGGTAATAACTAGTACCTACTCCAGGGCTAGTGTCCACCTTACCATCAATCCCTCATTTTTCCCATATAAATCATGGTAATATCTAGCACCCATTTCCGGGCCTAGTATCCACCTTACCATGCTCATCATCATCACACACTTATGCACATCTTGATCAGGATGTATGTTTGTTTCTTCCCAGGATCCGGTTTTTTGACTTAGCAAAATATGAGAGACAAGTATGCCACATTTCTTCCCTACCTACAGCTCCACATAAGCCTATTAGGAGTAGGATGTGAAGAAAGGCAACTTAATGCCTTGGTGAGTAACCATACACTTTGAGCGATCCGAGAGTATCATTCGAGGAACTCTGATTTTCTTTTGAAAAAATTGCAAAACCTCCGGATTGAAAGCTGATCAAGGTAACAGTGATGGTGCATTTGCTATATAACCATTCTGTCTCTCAACCACCTAAGGCAGGTGAAGCTATATGCCCCATGTTATCAAGTGAATGGTAAGAACATTGCCAACTTGTTCAACTCTTGGTAGAATATTTTGCTGTACGTTTGCCATAAGTTAAGAATATGACATCGTAGCAACACCTGATCAACCAACCTAAGTCCCTAATGTCTTTCTTCAAGATGAGCAAGAGGTTAGCTTGGGGGTGTTTGTTGACGGCTGTTAAGTACTGCTTTCAGCCATCAATATTCTCACATAAATGGAGGCATATGCATTATTTACTTGCATTTTGGTTTGAATAATGTAGTTCCACTTGTCCTTGGAGATTATTTGTATGTAGGTGAAATAAGCATGAAAAGAGATGGAAACCCACCTTCTATGGAAGAATCATACCAACTCAGCTGAGGAGGTGGCTGCCACCAAGGAAACACGTGGCAATCCACGTCACTGATCCAAGGAGGCACTCACCGACGAATCATAGAGCGACACATGGACTTCACATGGATCCATGGGCCCACCTTGGATTCCAAAACGAGGCATGCACGAGGAAGGATCAAAGGGCCCACAGGGTAGCATCCCAGAGGAAGGACACCTCGAGAGGCGGGTCGAGGGGGCCGGCCGATCCTAGGATTGGGCGAACTACCTTTGGCTCCTCTCATCTAGTCCCTCCACATGTTGCTTCCTCATTGGTCCATTGCTACATCCTCGGGTGAATTGGAGGCATTTGGTGCCCGAAGAAAGCCTCCTCCTTGCCTATAAATAGAAGGGGAGGGGCTCCCATTTCACACACACCACTCTCTCATTCTCCACAATTTTAGTTTCCAAGGCTAGGTGGTAGGCTAGAGTAACTCTTATTCAGGTTCCAAGTCTACTTTGGAGTCTAGGTATGAGTTCTCTTTTATCTTTATTTCTTTGTATGACTTTGATCTACTTCAGTTATTCAGCTATTTCATATAAAGTCATGGTAGATCATATGATTGATATGTTCTTGAGTTCATCTCTTGTTCATCATTTAGAGGCTTGTGTTCTTCATGAACACTACCTTTTGATCCACTTGAAGGATGATTTACTCATTCCTTATGTGTTTGTTCATAAGTTAGAGGCTCGAGTTCTTCACGAACACGACCCTTTGATCTTGTTGACTAGACATAAGAGAGTTCGTATCCATTCATATGTCTAGCCTTAGTTAGATCTTGTTAGATGGCATGATAGTGTTGCATGAGGTTTGTGTTCAAGCTACGGTACTCGGTCTAAGTTGACCAGTCTTCTGGTGGTTCTCACCCTTGGTCACAACAACTCGGGCTGCGTGAAGTCTAGCAGCAACGCAGGCATGGTGCCTGGGTTGTGTAGCTATGTTAGTTATGAGCATGCCCCCCGTAACGATTGAGGTAGGCCACAGTGGTGACAGCTGTTGGACCCTTTAGAACCCTCCGTGCTGGGGTATTGCTGTAGGAGTCTAAAGTATTATTTCGCAGAGTGCTGGTCGTTGCGGGCTATCTCCCCGTTTGTACCTAGGTGGTGAACCTTACCCTCTCATGCAATGTTTGATGGATATCTCTTGTATCTTCTAGCTTTGTATGTTTAGTACATTAGAACCAAGAGCTAACTCGTATGTTCCCCCTAAGCCGTAGTGTACTAGAGTAGAGGTAGATCTGAGTGTGTGTCACACTACCCTATCATATCTTTTATCTTACCCCTGCCTTTGAGTTGTTGTTGCCTATATCTATCTCTTGGTTTACATTCAGTGCAAAAGACTAAGTCTATGATATCCTCCATTGCCTTCCACGGATACGATACCCTTGGAATATTCTCCTTCCTTGGGGAAATGCTACAATGGATTATCTGTGCGCTTGTGAATTCGTTCATGATCGTTTAGATTTACCTTTGGCAAGTATTGATGTTCACGCTAACTTGGCGTCGTTAGTGGTGACGTTAAGGAATGCCAACAAGCATTTCTAGTGCTGACGCTAAGGATGGATTCTAGATCTGTTCTTAAGTGATCGATGCTACGAAATGCCAACACAAGTATGCTTTATTCTTTATCCTAACCTGAGCTCCACATATAGCCATCATTAGAAGGAGGATGGAGAAAGGCAACCTAATGCCTTGGTGAGGACATATACACACTAAGCGATCTGAGAGAATCAAATGAGGAGCTAAGCAAGGTTTGTTTTGAAAATTTATTGCAAAACCCCATGTTACTTAACATGATGAGCAGGAGTGATTTGATTCACGAACCGTTCTATTCCTCAACTACCCAAGATAGCATGATTGCCACTTCACAGAGTTCACAAGTAGAATGTATGGTTTGGAATGTCTCTTATGCTCGCTTCACACCTTTGGATATCATGTCTCACCTTGATCTGACTCCCTTTACTCGGGACGAGCAAATGTCAAGTGTGGAGGTGTGTTGATGGCTGTTAAGTGCTACTTTTACACCATCAATACCTGCATAAAATAAATGTAAAATGATCATCAACACTAGAATAGGGCTTGATACTGATAGTTTATACAAGTGTTGGTGTTTCTAGCGTTTGTTGCAGGATGCACCGAAATATGTGCCAAATGGTACAATTGAGACCAAGTAGTCCAATAGCTATCAAAGGACGTCATCATAAACAACCTCAGATGCCAATTTGGACTGCACCATTGCGATGGGTTCATCGAGACGATCAAAATGGATATATCATTTGTCTACTCGGAGTCCGGATGGGTAAGATATGCACAAGACAAGATCATACTCCCGATATCTTGTGAGCCCTGTAGGACCAACACCAGGCCACGTGGTGATGTGCTGCCACATTGGATGCTATGTGTCCATGACACCTCATCAATCCATGTGAAGCAACTCCCAATGAATCAGACACCGCCACGTGTGCAGCACAAGGATCCAAGGGCCCACCAGGGACCCAAACCACCTCAAAACTCCGCATGCACCTGGAACCGTCATAAGGGCCCACATACTAGTCACCCAGAGAAAGCACTAGCCAAGAGGAGGTGGGCCCAGGTCGGCCGAACCTGGGTTCGGCCGAAACCCTTTTGTCTCCATTCGCCATCTGCTTCCACGTGGTGCTTCCTTGTTGATACCTTGGAGTGTTCCGGGGTGGATTAGTGACATGGCGTTCGTTGATTGGCCGGTAGAAGGTCGGTTTGGCTCCTTCCCCAGGAAGCTAGAGATGTGTGCAATGCAAGATTCCTCGCCACGTGTCGCTCTACTATTGGCGGTGCCCAAGGGATGCTGCACATTTTGGAGAGGAATTGGCCTCTTGACAAGCCACCCCCTCCTCCATAAATAGGAGGGGAGGGGCTCCCTTTTGGAACACATCCCAAGCTCCCTCTCCTCTCATTCTCTCTCGGAGAGGTGAGTCCCCACCTCCCAAGATGTAGTGTGTGTGTTAGAGTGCTAGGTAGAGTAGGGTGAGGAGTGAGTTGATGTCCTCATGGATGCTTATTCTTCATTTAGAGCAAAGTGAGTATTTCAGCATTTCTTATTTAGACTATAGTAGACTTCACGCATGAATGATATGTTCTTGTGTTCTTGGCTCGTTCATAGTTTAAAGGCTTGTGTTCTTCGTGACACAAGGCTTCGATCCTTTAGAGCTAGTACATTAGTTCAAGTATTTGTTTGCATGTTTAGATCCTGTTTAGCTGAGTACGAATGTTGTATCTAGTTTGCATCCAAACCTTCCTATTGCTCCATGATTCGATGATGTGCTAAGGACTGAGTTGTTCCCACCCTAGTTCGTAGTCTCATATTTATACGGGTTGCTATAGTGTTGTTAGCGAGTCGACAGACGTAACCGTGCTATAGTAGTTAATGGGAGTGTAGATGTGGTGTCTGGACTCTGGTTATCCTACGAATACCAAGTGCATTCGCGTAACGATAGAGGTAGGCCGCAGTGGTGACAGCCTGTTGGACCCTTTGAAACCCTCCGCGCCTGTGTACCGAGTAGGGCCTCGTTGCCAGAACATTGGCCTAGCCCTAAAAAGCTAGGATGGGTTGGCGCCCCACGGGGAGGGCTACATGGCGACCATATCCTCGCCTAGACTCAAGACCCTCAGGAAGTGCTTCTCAACTCTTATCTATCCTAGTCGGAGGTTGGTGTCCTTGGACCGTCTATACTAGAGTAGAAAATAGTGCACATCGTTCCTTGGAATGAAACCCTTTGAGAATACTCATTCTCCGAGGGAGAAGTGCTACAACAGTGTATCCGTGCGCTTGCGGATTCGTTCGCACTCGTCAGTGTACCCAGGAGTTTCTTACACGCTCACGCTACCGCGGCGCCTAGTGGTGACGTTAAGAAACGCCAACAGACACAGAGTCATCTGACACGAAGTCAAGCTAGAAGCACAGGCAGACTGTGAAGTCACAGGGCAATTGTACGAGGTGCTGTAAGATCACGAGTCCTCTTGCCCACCACAACCAGACAAAGTGCAACAGTAAAAATCAGGTAGGGGACCGTGCCATGCAAGTCACGGGTGACAAGAAGCCATGCAAGGCACCTAAATTGTCATCATGCAAAGGAGATGCACACCAAGAGCCCTGACATGCACACAGTAACCCATGGTCACGTGGTAACAGTGCTCAGGTCAGATAAGCACAACCGGGGATGGCTTAAACTATAAATACGGGAAGGGGCAGTCTTGAGACAAAACCATAAGCCTGAAGTAGAACATGGAATTCCATTGTAGTATTTTTGTCACGCCATGGGCATGTGTCCGTCCACCAGTGCCCAAGAAGCAATGGTGAAAATGCTTGGAGCTAGAAGAATACTTGTGAAGTCTGAAGGTCGGATAAGCACAGCTGGGGCTGGCTTAAACTATAAATACGGGAAGGGGCAGTCTTGAGACAAAGCCATTAGCCTTAAGTAGAACATGGAGTTCCATCGTAGTATTTTTGTCACGCCATGGGCATGTGTCCATCCACCAGTTCCCAAGAAGCAATGGTGAAAGAGCTTGGAGCTAGAAGAATACTTGTGAAGTGTGAAAAACTCTATTAGCCTCTTCTCCCGCAGCCACCGAGGAATCCAGGAGAGGCCCAAGGTGATGCTGCAGGTTCTTCGTGAGTAATAGATGCGCATCAAGGCCTGGTGGTGAAAGGATCTGATAGCAAGTGTGCTACGACCCAAAAGCTAGCACACGTCTGGGGTGAAGCCCGTGTCTGCATTCCAAAGTTAGGAGCTAGAGGCAACTTGTTAGGTGCAACGTTGGTCAGCTGATCCCGGGGAGGTCTTCACAAAGTTCCTGAATCCAGAAGAAAACTTGCGATGTGCTTTGCTATAGCAGAAAGCATAGCAAGATTAGCTCTAGGTAGATCAGGTCTACAAACATCTCCATTACGAGGATGAATTAGTTTGTATCTTGTAACTGGTCAAGGACTAGATAAGGCTTTAAACGACCATGTAGCCATGAAGCCGTGTATGCAATGTTCGCACTCTTCTGTCAAAATTCATGTAGTAGCATCCTTTGAGGAATATATTCCTCAAAGACCTGTTGCACTGTCATTTGGAAGTCCACCGACCTCAGGAAGGTCGGAGACATTATCAGGAAGACCTGAAAGGAAGCAGCGCATCACCGACCACAAGGAGGTAGCTTCAAACCATTTAGGTCACCAATAGATATGTTAGGCCTAGAGCCGTTAGAAGTAAATCCGAAGTACTAGGAATTAGTGTGGGTCAAGCGGGAAAAGACCCGTTGGCTTGGAGCTGTTGCACGCGACGATCTAGCAACGGTCGTGTTGACCGTGGGGCCCATATAAACACAATCGCGAAGGGGTGAGACCCCACTCGCATATCCTTTGTTTTCCACCGCTAGGGTTCACTTCACCGTGCCTGCCGTCAAGATCTAGGATCCGTGCCGCCGCAGCTAGAGCCCGAGCCGCCACCTCGCTGAGCACACCGCATCCCACGCCGTCGTGAGTGAAGACCCTAGCCACCTTTAGATCTAGATCCCAAAATTTCGAAAAAGAAGAAATGTTGCCGCCGCAGATCCCCGCCCCGGAGACGTCATGGATCTCATCGAAGATGACAGAGGAGCACATCCAAGACCTGGTGGACCGCGAGCTGCTGAGGCCGAAGGCGGAGGTGGAGTGGAAGGCTCCCACCGGTCAAGCGTTCCCATCGGAGGACGACAAGGAGCAGGTGGTCTTCGCGTTGTACTTCGAGCGTGCATTCAACATCCCCACCGGTGACTTCTTCCGCGCATTGCTCCACTATTACCGGCTGGAACTAGTACATCTTGTCCCCAACTCCATCATGGTCCTTTCTTCCTTAATCCACCTATGTGAGGCATATTTGGCGATACCGCCACATTTCAATCTGTGGTGGTACATCTTTCAAGAGAAGAAGACCAGCAAGGCCAAGGTCGTAGGCAATGTAGGGTTATACTTCAGAACAGGTCTCAAGGCCCAGTATATCAACATGGCACTGCTAGACAGTACCGTCAGATAGAGGTCAAAATGGTTCTACATTGGGAACCAACAACTGGAGCTTCCGAAGCGCACAAGCTTTGGGCCTGTCAAGGTGTCAGAGTGGGATCTGCAGCTGACCTCCAAAGGGGTAGAATAGCTCAACATCCTTCTCGCCAACTTGAAAGACCTGAAGGAGGTAGGTCTGATGAGAGGGGCTGTGGTAATAAACTTCAGCCGGTGTCTTATCCAACCGATCAAGGATCGCGTTCACCAGGCCTACGAGTACTAGGGACAAACGTATCCAACCCGGGAGGCCAACCGGAAGGTCTCCACGGAGGAGATGGTCGCCCAGATGAGCCAACAGTTCAGCGGAACGATCCGCAACAGGACCTGCCCGAAAGTACACTAGCTGGTTCGCCTAGCTGATCCGATAAAATCTTGACCTCATCATATAGGATGATGATACTTGTAATTTAGAGGAAGACCTCAGAAAACTTGTTTTTGTGTGTCATAGGCTCGCGAATGTTGACAGTTGTTAAGTACCACTTTTATGGCGCCAACTCCTACATTAAATGAATGAAAAGTGATCATCAACACTAGATTAGGGCTTATACTAAAAATTTTGACAAGTGTTGGTGTTTCTAGATTTTGTTGCAAGATGCACCGAATACGTGTTAAATGATACAATTGAGAGCAAGTGAACCAATGGATAAACATTCTCAAATGCAAAATTGGATTGCACCATTGCGACGGGCTTGTCGAGACAATCGAAATGGATATATCATTTGCCTACTTTGGAGTTTGGATCAGAAAGATATGTAAATGACAAAATGACACAAGAGGTTGACATCATATGGGCCCAGCGGGACCCACACTCCCTCCGCCGTACACACAGCTATGTGGGAGACACCCAGAGCCGGCTGCGTGGCGGACAGCCGTTGGCCGCCGTCCTCCCCTCTGGATTGCGGCAAGAGCACACTATTGACGACTGTTAAGTGCCTACTTTAGCCGTCAATATACTCTTGAATAAAGGAGCATAAGGCATTGCTTACACGTATTTAGTTAAGAATAATGTAGTTCCACTTGTCTTTGGAGATTATTTGATTGCAGGAAAATAAGCAAGAAAAGAGTGGCAAACTCACCTTTTATGATCCATGCCACATCACCTCATCCTAGGAGGACTGCCAACAAGGATGCCATGCATGCAAAGCTGCCAACAAGGGCACCATGCATGCATGCCATGCAAGCAATCCAAGTGAAGCACACTCCGACGAATCAGAACGTGACACATGGACATCACATTGATCCATGGACCCACCAACGCATCAAAAGGAAGTGGACACCGGGAACCGACCTCAGGACCCACATGATAGCCACCAGGAGAAAACACACCCCGAGTGGGGCCCACAGGGGGTCGGCCGACCTGTGGTGTCGGCCGAACCGACCTTGAGGCCCCTACTCAGGGGCTTCCACGTGGTGTCTTCCCATTGGTCCTAAGTGGCATTCCCGGGGTGTTTGCCTCCACTCCTCGCCGGTGCCTTTGCCTATAAATAGAAGGAGAGGGGGCTCACTTAGGAACCCTCCACACTTGCAACACCTCTCTCACTTTTAGTTTCAAGGCTAGGAGGTAGGTAGAGTGGTTCTACTTCAGGTTCCAAGTCTACTTTGGGATCTAGGTACGAGTTCTCTTGTATCTTTATTCATTTGTATGACTTTGATCTACTTCAGTTATTCAGCTATTTCATATAAAGTCGTGTTAGTATACATGGGTGTTTTGTTCATGTGTTCTTCACCTATTCATCATTTAGAGGCTCCTGTTCTTGATGAACAAGGCCTTTCAATCCACTTGACGGGTGACTTTCACATGTTTCCGGTGTTTGTTCATAAGTTAGAGGCTCGTGTTCTTCGTGAACACGACCCTTTGATCCTGTTGAACAGACATAGGAAAACATGAATACGTTTGTGTACCTAACCTGGTTTGATCTAGTTAGATGTCATGACTGCGTTGTATGAAGTCTGTGCTCAAGCTACAGTACTCGATGTAATTGGCTGGTTTATCTGGTGGCTTGACCTGGGTCACAATAGCTCGGGTTGGTTAAGTCTGACTAACAACGTAAGCATGGTGCTTGGGTTGCGTAGCTACCTTACTTATGAGTTTATCCCACGGTTTGTCTTGGGGTAGGCCGCGGTAGTGACAGCCATTGGTCCCTCTGAAACCCCCCACGTTCGGATAAGCTCTAGGGGTCTAAAGTCTAACAACCAGAGTTGTGCGGAAGTAACGCGGGAGGTTAGCTCCCTGTGGTACCTGGGTGCTTAATTCAATGTTCTTCAACGCTAACGTATCTAACTCGTTCTTACCAGCTTTATGTGTATAGTACATAAGAACCTAGAACTAACTCGTATGTTGCCTCCTATGCCTAGGACCACTTAGAGAGAGAGTGAGTGTGTGTGTGATCACACTACCCCATTATCATATCTTACCCCTGCACTTGAGTGTCTGATTTATTTCCGTCTATGATCTATACTCATTGCAATAGTGTTGAGCCTGTTAATCCACCAAAGCCTTCCTTGGATTCGATACCCTTTGGAATACTCCTTTGGCGAAATGCTACAATGGTACTTACGTGCGCTTGCGGACTCCTGTAACGTTAAGAATTACCAACCAGCATTTCTGGCGCTCTTACCAGGATGGGTTCCAAACCCGTTCGTTGGTCGTTGCGTTAAGAAATGTCAAAAGCATTTTTGGCACCGTTGCCGGGGAAGGCTTAAGGATGACATATCAACACTTTGCATATGTTTATAATCATGACAGGAATAAAACAGTTCTCAATGCAGGCTAACTTGGATTGTCTTCTTTGTCTGTTGATGATGAAGACAGGTAGTGCATGACTGGTTTCGACTTACCGTCGAATTTTACTGAAGATCCTGAGTCACTCGTAAGGAAGGCACGAACTCATTTCGGCTCTCCTCTGCGTGAACGTTCAGAAGTCGATCCAGCTTCGTTTGTGCCATCCGCATCAACTTCCATGGCCAACACTATTGTCGAGAAGACTCTCCGCGAGTACTCCGCTCCCTCTGCTGACCAGGTGCCGACAGGCCCTGAGATCAACAGCGGGAATGGAAACTTCGAGATCAAGACTGGCTTAATCACGATGGTACAGGCTAGCCCATTCTATGGCAAGCCTAATGAAGACGTGAGCGCCCACCTGCAGCTGTTCCTGGAACTGTGCAGCACCTTCACTATATGAGGAGTGGAGGAAGATGGTATTCGTCTGTGACTGTTTCCCTTCTCACTCCTGGGAAAGGCGAAGCAGTGGTTCTATGCGAATCGTGTAGAAATTAACACTTGGGCAAAGTGCTCCACAGCATTCCTCGCGAAGTTCTTTCCATTGGGCAAAACTAATGTCCTTTGGGGGCGAATTTCAAGTTTCCAGCAAGCAGCAAGTGAGACTATCCCAGAAGCTTGGGAGAGGCTCTAGGAGTACATCCTAGCCTGTCCTCATCATGGGATGGACAACTGGCTTGTTCTTCAAAGTTTCTATAATGAGCTAACTCCGACAGCCCGAGGCCATATTGATGCTGCAGCTGGAGGAGCCTTCTTCTCTCTTACTATTGCTGAAGCTACTACACTGATTGAGAAGATGGTTACCAACCAAGGGTGGAGTGATGATCGACTCCAACCACGTCAAAGGGGTACACATACCATCAAGGAAGCGGATATGCTGCACGCCAACATGGACCTAATGATGAAGAGAATGGATGATCTAACCAATGAGAAGGCCGCCATGGCCACCACTACTCAAGCTATGGATGCTCGCATGACTTGCGAAGTCTGTGGTAATATTGGGCATTCAGGGAATTACTGTCCAGCTACTCAGGAGGATGTGATGTACATGAACCGCAATAACAATAGTTATCGTCAACAAGGATGTTGGGGCTGTAGAAAACCTCACCTACGGGCACCGGGGGTTTGCCAAAGCTAAATGAACTATTGGGCTTCGGATCCTTTCCGGGTAAAATAAGAGCCACGGGCTCTGATAGTGTTTTCCTTGAAACTAAAGGTTGCCTCACGCCCGCAAGCACAAGGAGCCAACAGGAGATAGCAAAGCCCGGGGCTCCGGGGCGGTTGATCTGCTCCGCGAGCGCATAACTCTAATGGTTTCTCTTTCAGGAATAGCGAGGGCGTAAGGGCTCCGGCACTTTTTTCATCCATCAGCTAACCATGAGATTTGCCTTTATTGCAATCTGTGTCATTGCAGGAAACGGCCCAAAGCCCCCGATCAAGAACAGTGAGAGGCGAAGGTCCCAGCTTCGACCTAGAGCCAAGCCGGCTCGTCGCTCCCCACTCAGGAATGCTCCGAAGCTTTGAGCTGTAGCGAGAATGAAGCACCAAGAGGAGTAAGATGGCGAAGCCCAGGGCTTCTCAAAGATTCAAGTGCGAAGACCCAGTCAAAAGCTGTTTCAACACGGAACTAACTCCGGTCTTCGCGGCGCATTTTCCGCTCCACTGTCTTCGGCGTGATTTGCGCTCTGCGAACTACGGTGTTAAATCCGCAACATGTGTAAAAAACCAAGTTTGCCCTTGAATATTCTTGTTAGATGTTACGGTTTCAGGGTATACTTGGAATGTAAATTTTATCTTTTGGCACTATAAAAGGAGGCCTCCTCCTCATTGTAAAGGGATTGCCATTTTGGAAAGTGAAGACTGTAATATATTGAGGCAAGCCGACTATTTAATGCGACTGAATTGAACGTGTTGATTGTGAACTGTTTGTCGAGTAACCCCATCTTTGTCCGGAGGATTTGTGTCCCCAACAAAGACGCCCACCGTGTTCTTAGCCATCAAGGAACCCACGATGGCACCCCCAAAGAAAAAGACTGTTGACCAAGAAGAGCCGAGAGTGGCTGCTAAGGAGAAAAGAATCATAGTCGCTCCGGAGCCCAGGCCGGAGGACGAAGACTTTGCGCGAACTCGCAGTGAAAAAAGAAAGGTGGCAGGAAAGGCTACGCAAGAGTCAGACCCAGAAACTGGCCTCACAAACGATAAAGAGGGCGCAGCTGAGAGAGAGCTGGACTCAATGTTAAGACAAATCGAAGCCATGAAAAAAGAAAAAGAGAGGGTGGCCATGGAACTCGAAGCTCAGAAACAAGCTGATGAAAAAATCAAAAAGATAAAAGCTACGAAGCTGCAGTTAGCCCGAATGCAGCAAGAACTGGATGAGTTGCAATCCCACCGGCACGCACCGCCAAGTCCCACCCCAAACTACGAGGAAGGCCCACTTCCGCAAAATGAAAACACTGTATTCAACATCCCAACCCACAGCACCGTAGGGATGTTCATGACTGTCGACGCGACTTCACCGTTATCCATTGGTTTACAAACAGCGCCATGGCCCTTCTCCTACAAAACAATATCTTTGCCAAAATACAATGGATTAACAAACCCAAGGCAGTTCATAATGAGTTATGAAGCCGCTGTAGCTTCGGCCGGAGGTGACAAAGTTGTTCTGGCCAAATCGTTCATCATAGCATGCGAGGGAGCAGTGTTGAACTGGTACTCATTGCTGCCGCCACACTCGGTATACAATTGGGTTGACCTAAAAACAAAACTCATCCAGAATTTCCAAGGCTTTCAAGCCGCAACCACAGATGAGGGGGACTTGTTCTACTGCATCCAAAGGGACAAAGAACCTTTGGCGAGTTATGTGAGCAGACTTTTGCAGCTGAAATCCCAAACTCCTGACGTATCAGAAAAGGTTGCAATAGCCGCCTGCGTCAAGGGGCTGAACCTAGGGCAAACAACATCACACCTCTCGAGAAAAAAGCCAAAAACAATGCAAGCACTCTTGGCGGAGCTCGAAGAGTATTGTAGATCAGACGAGGATCACAGGAGACGAGTGGCCAAGAGAAATCGCCTAAGGCAGGCACAGAGAGAGCAAGAGTGTGTTCCCTCTCACCAAAATGTGCAAAACAATAGAGCTCCGTACCCACCAAACCAAGTACTCCCAATCGAGGCCGCGTCACACACCCAAAACCAAAACCCAAACCCACCACAAAACCAGCCTTCGCAGCAGGCTCCGCAAGCTTCGAACCGCGGAGGTCATAACCAAAGAGGAAGAGGGAGGGGCAACAGACCGCCTCCCCAAAACCAAAACTCTCGCCCACGTCTGTTCTATTGCTCTTTCCACGGAAAACAACCCCACCATTCCACTGACAACTGTCCCGAAACCAAAAGAACTTTAGAAAGAATGGCCGAAGAAAAGAGGGCCGCCCAAACCCAGCACCAACCTCCGCCAACTAAACATGTCAATCACACCTGGCCTCAGCAACCTTTCCAGCAAAACCCATATCCAACCGCACCTCCGCTCCATTCCTATAACCAAGGAAACCCAAGTTACTTCCAAACGAGCGCATATAGCCAACCACAACCAACATGGCAAGCACCACCACCGCAACAATACCAGCCGCAAAACCAACAAAACGCTCAGCCAATGCAGCAAATCCCACCTCCGCCACCCGGCATGCCAAATGTAATTCCAAAGGCGGAGCCGCCAAACCAAAGAAATGATCCCAAAGCCTTACCAACCTTCGGCTCTATCATGGCCATTTCCCAAACCGAAGCTCAAAACCAGGAAAACTCCTATCACCATGTGTTCCCAATAGTGGGGGGTCATCCGTCGAATTCGAAAACAAAAGGATGAGAAGGAATTATTTCAGAGAGGTGCACACCATAGTCCAAGACGGACCTCCGGTAAAGCCACCTTGGGCGCATGTACCCATCACCTTCACAGAGGAAGATTTCAAACTGAAAACAGTTACACACAACGACGCCATGGTCATCAAGACAATTATCGCAGGTTGGGAAATTGGGGAAGTCCTGATAGACAATGGCAGCTCCGCGGACATTCTTTTCGCCAAAACTTTCAGAGAAATGAAGATAGACCCACACTAGCTACAAGAAGCAGATGTTCCGCTTCTAGGCTTCGGGGGGAAGCCCGTCAGAGAACTGGGAAAGATCACATTGCCTGTCTCCTTCGGAAACCTTGACAACCCAAGAACGGAGTTGATCACATTCGATGTAGTGGAAATGCATTATCCTTACCTGGCCATCCTAGGCAGGGGCTTCATCAACAAGTTCGATGCAGCGGTTCAGCAACTGTTTTTATGTATGAAAATCCTAGCGCTCAAAGGAGTCATCACTGTATTTGGGGATCAGCAGACAGCAAGAGACATTGAAAAAGGCATATCACCAGGCCAAAGAAGCATCCACCATCTCACTCAAGCCGAGGCTGACGAAGCCAAAGAAAGAGATAGAAAGAAAAAGTTCGTGGAGCCCAAGAGAGACAAGGAGAAAGTAAACATCAGCGCCGACGGCGAAACAAAAAGGATTCTGCTGGACGCACACATCCCAGATAGGGCTGTAACAATCGGAGCCGAATTATGCATAGAGGAAGAACAAGAATTGCTAACATTTCTGGCCAAAAATCAAGATGTGTTCGCATGGTCAGCCCAAGACCTAAAAGGAGTTGACCGAGACATCATCGAGCACAGGCTGGAAATGGACAAAAACATCAGGCCCAAAAAGCAAAAGCTTCGCAAAATGTCTGACGAAAAAGCCGAAGCCGTGAAAGCCGAGGTGCAAAGGCTGTTGGATGCCAACGTAATCCGCGAAGCCAACTATTCAACCTGGCTCGCAAACACAGTTCCTATAAAGAAGAAAAATGGGAAGTGGAGAATGTGTATAGACTTCACAGACTTGAACAAAGCTTGCCCAAAAGACGATTACCCGCTAGTAAGAGTAGACAAAATAGTGGATGATGCGGCAAACAGTGAGATGTTATCATTGCTTGACATGTTTTCGGGCTACCATCAAATCAGAATCAGAAAAGAGGATGAGGACAAAACCAGCTTCATCACCCCCTTCGGCATCTTCTGTTTCATGCGAGTGCCCGAGGGGCTCAAGAACGCAGGACCAACATTCACCAGAATGACAGCAATTACGCAGGAATCTATTGGCTGTTGACGGCTGTTAAGTGCTACTTTTACACCATCAATACCTGCACAAAATAAATGTAAAAGGATCATCAATACTAGAATAGGACTTGATACTAACAATTTCCACAAGTGTTGGTGTTTCTAGCTTTTGTTGCAGGACGCACCGAAATACGTGTTAAATGACATAGTTGAGAGCAAGTGCACCAATGGCATAGATATGGCATCATCATAAACATTCACAAATGCCAAATTGGTATGCACCAATGCGATGGGCTTGTCGAGACAATCAAAATGGATATATCATTTGTCTACTTTGGAGTTCGGATGAAAGAGATACGCACAAGATAACATGTGGGCCCGGTGGGACCCACACCAAGCCACATGGCGACGTGCTGTCACACAGGAGTCCACATGTCCATGACACATCATCGATACAAAGAAACACACTCTCGACCAATTAGGAGCCAGTACGTGGATCTAAGGGCCCAGAACCACGAGATAAATGGCTAAAAATACCGCATACACCCCCATACCTACCTTGGGACCCACCTAGCAGTCACCTGGACGAAAGGCGGCGTGAGAGGACCAACCCGGGGGTCGGCCAACCCCCCAGGTCGCCCGACACCATCTTACGGCCTCTCGTGTCGCCCTTCCATGTGTCGGCTTGTCGTGAAGAGGTAAAGGCGGTTCTAGGTGTGTGCCCGAATATTCCTTCAGGATCCTGCCGGAAACCTCCTTCTCGTAAGTATTCTTGTATTTTCCAATTAGACTAAAGTGTTATTCATGCATGAGTGACATGTTCTTGAGTTCTTCGTTCGTTCATCATTTTGAGTCCGTGTTCTTCATGAACACGCTTGCTCGATCTAGTTGACGAACAAGTTCTTCACGAACACGATGCTTTGATCTTTTGTTACAAGTGCATAAGTTTGCATTCCGTTTGTGTGAATTATCCTGTTAGATCTTGTTGGAGTGCATTAATACGCTGGCATTCATTCTTCCTATCATTTGTGTGATCCTGTGGTAAGTGAGATTAGCTCGAAGCTCGCGGGTTCGTCGCTCCGTATTTATACGGAATGCTACCGTGTTTCTACGGGATATCAGACGTAGCCGTGCTATAGTAGTAATCGGTAGTGTAGACGTGGTGTCTAGACTACGTGTTATCCTTCGAATGCCCTGTATCCCACGGTTTGTCTTGGGGTAAGCCGCGGTAGTGACAGCCGTTGGACCCTCTGAAATCCCCCACGTTCGGATACAGCGTGTAGTTAACCCTTTGCCGTGAACCAACTGTTATAGCCAGGAGGGGCCGGTGTCCGAAGTGAGCATAATTGCTTGCTCTTCTCCTCTGGGATCAGTATTCATAGGAAGCGCCTCATCATCTCTCAACCTTAGCAGGGGTCTGGTGTCCTTGGACCGTTCGTCTAGAGTAGAAGATAGTGCACATCGTTCCTTGGATTCTATATCCTTTGGAATACTCCTTTGGGGAAGTGCTACAGCGGTATTTCTGTGCGCTTGCGATATACCCGGTTGCTCTTATATGTTCCTTCTAGGTGTACAACTAGTGGTGACGTTAAGAAACGCCAACAAGCATTTCTGGTGCTGTTGTCGGGGACAGATTCCAAATCTGTTCTTAGGTGATTGCGTTAAGAAGTGTCAACAAGCATTTCTGGCGTCGTTGCCGGGGAACGGTTACTGTATCTATCTTCAAGCCTAGTGGTCCTCGTATCTTTTGTTTTTCCTTTTTGTTCTACCTTTACCCCCGTTACCTATCGAGATATCCTTTTTGTTTCTTTCCTTCTACCTTTACCCCCGTTACCCATGGAGAAGCTTTCCTGCAATAGCATCTCTACCCCTAGGGGCGAGTTCATCTTGGAGCAACCATCAACTTCTACATCTAGCTGTGAGCTTCGTCCCGGCTTTATAGCCATGGTTCGGAATCGACTTTTCTCTGGTGCCATCAGTGATGATCCCCATGATCATTTAAAGGAGTTCGAAGAACTGTGTTCGTGGTAATCCCAGGTATGACACAGGAAACTTTGAGGTGGAAGTTGTTCCCTTTTTCTCTTGAAGACAGAGCGGAACAATGGTACACTCACACGATAGAGAGTGTAGACAATTGGGAAGAACTACGAGATGACTTTTGTTACTTGTTCTCCCCTTTTGAACACTTAGATTCGCTACCGTGTGAATTCCGTGAATTCGAGCAACTAGAGTGCGAGTCTATAGGTGCAGCTTGGGCTAGGTTCTCACACCTGTTGGAGCTTAACTCAGACTTGTCTATACCTGATAATTTATCCTTGAACATCTTTCACTGGCTGATAGACATGGAATCTGCATTTGAGCTCGACTTTGTAGCTGGAGGATCATTCTGAACCCGACCTCCAATGAGAAGAAGAGAGATCCTAGAATACTTCTTAGAAACCTCTTCTTCCTATCCCAAATACAATGAACTCCTGCAAGAATCAGAGTCGATCCAAGAGAGTCTCTTAATAGAGGAATTTCAGCTTTCACCTTGCACATCCAATGATTCGTCTAGAGAGCCTTCTCTCGAATCACGAACACCAAAGGGAGAAGAAATTCAACCTTCAGAGTTCTCTTCTTGATTTGAGGGTGATCCTTCTCGGAACATCATAAATACCTCAGATTGTTCTTGGCACGAGGAGCCTACGGCATCGTTGGACTTTGATGAGGTTCTCGATGAAGTTTGGAATCATGGGGCAATAGTGTATCGGTCACCTTGGAAATCAGAGCCTGTTTCCAAAGTAATTCAGGTCAGCTCGACTTCCACGACCATCCATTGCTCCATGAGGGGAAACACCATAGATGTTGTTCATGACCCTGCTGCTGGAGTTTGCATCATATCGGAGTACCTGTTGGACACTCTGGTGGGTGACATGCCCCTCACCCCGACTGATAGATATTTCCAAAGTCCGAGGTATAAAGAATACATTTTCCCATGTCGAGGGATTGCTTGGGACATGCCAATCATCATAGACAAGATCGAGGTGCACTTAGATTTTCACATCTATGACATCATGGATTTCGATCTTCTTCTGGGCTTCCCATTGGATGAACTTCTTGATAAATCTCAAGGAAGCCTAGATATAAAGCTTAGGGAAGCCGCTCCTACCACGTCCATCACTTGTCATGAACATTCCATGGTAGAGCCTCTTCCCGAGCAAAACCCGCTCGAGACGATAATGCACGTATCTCCGTTCGCATCATCCGAGCCTGTTCCGATTGAGTTTGTAAACTTCTCTACTCCTCAAGGGGATGACTCGGGAGATCTTCTTCACCTCTGTGGAGGCGAACGATTATCATCTATCTCGATCGAGTTTCAGCCTCCTCCCGTTGGCCCGTACTATGTTGCTTTCGATGATGATCGAGAGTCAACATCTTGCCTCCACGATGCATCTCTTGAGATGGGGAATTCATGGGGCGTGGAACCTTTTGAGGCACTAACTCTGGAGTCTGGAGGAAAGAATTCCACACACAAGCATGGTAGCTTCATTCTTGATCTACCATACAGACCATGCTCGCATCATGTCCCTCCAGAGTCAGACTTGCTTAGTGCGCTAAGCACACATGAGGGCTGCAATCACCTTATGGTCCTCTTTTGTAGGAAGTTCAGAAGGTTGGTTGTAGATGTATATGTCTATCATAAGCATATCAGATTTTGTGCGTGCATTGTGGCACTAACCTTGCAGCTAAAGCTTCACTGATACATCAAGGATTGGTGGTGAGACGGGAATGACACCACCAACGATAGCTGCAAGATGAAGTTCCCATGGTCGAGCTTATGACCTTAACTAAACAAAGCACTACCAGGAGATAGCCTGGATTAGCATAGGTTTCATTTCCCTTTTCGAATAAAAGTAAGAACATGTTTTTAGGATAAGTCGTCCTTCGGGTATTTTTGGTCACTAACCTTTCAGGTGGAGATTGAAAAGAAAGATGGACATATGATGCCTACGAACATGTGAGCCACATCAGCTGCAACACCTAGATAAGCTTTGGTGAGGGAACATTTACAAAAGAAATCTTGATCACCACACACTTGAGTTTTGTTACCTAGCAATGCAAAATTCAAGTGTGGGGGAGGTATGTGAGCACCCTGAGTAAAGTTCCTCCTCTACCAAATCTTATCCTGGTGTGAAGATGATGTCAGCTCTTGCATCTTGCCCACTAGCTAGGTAAGTCATGCTTTTGACATTAAACAAAGCCCTTCCGGGAGGTTCCTGAGGTTCACCGTTTTATGCTCATGCTTATATGCCTCTTTTGATAAAAAGCTTGATCATGCATGCGTGTTTCCTTTATCTTTGTTCGTATGCTCTAGTTTGGATGTATGCTCGAGTTTACATTCATAGACTGTTTTAAATTAAGCTTGGTGCTTAGGTTAAAACTATCTTCTTCAATCAAAACAAGACGTGGTGCCGAGTTTTGATTGATGAACCTTAGAGTTATACTTTCATGGATATTGGATGCATGTATGCGGACTAACCCTTGCAGGAAATCATCGATTCCAAATGGGTAAGTCATTAAGCTAGACTCAAATGGGGAGGTAAGTTGAGGTGTCAGATTCATGTTGCACAACATACAAAGGTGGTACATATGACCTCTCAAAGGTCCAAGGTAAGTATATTCCCCTTTGTGCATAAAGTGTAATATTGGTCTAACCCTTTCGAGCAAATGACACGGTGACAATAAAAAAAACCCAAAAATATTTGCTTTTGAATAAAGTCTCTATGGTTCTCGAACCAGTAGAGCCCATCTTTTGTTTCCACTTTTGCTTGAAGAATAACACCAGTACAAGCACCAGTGTGGGGGAGTTCTCTCAAGCTCATCATCAACATATCCACCTGAGAATCCCCACACAAAAGGGCTGCATGACATCGACTATGCCTTCATGACAAGGACAAGGTAAACTAGAGTGAGCTGGCTATCACACGGGTCAGCCAAATCACCACTAGTCTTCCTTGTTCCACATATCCTTCAGGAGTGATGGTACGTGCACCCTTCATCTCACTCTCTACCTATGAGTCTGAATGATCCTCAATTCTTATCCAATAAATCAAACTCCAAATATCGGTGTTTTGTTTGCTCTCCATGATTCTTGTGGTTGGCTTGCATATGTTTTATACCTTACTTATTATCTTGATGCTTGTGAACAAATATCATCAGGGAACTCATGCTTATCTAAGTAGTTGACGTTTGTGATATGGTTTGATCAAATGATCTTCGCTCTAAATGTCTGAGTGCTTGGGTGATTTTATTTGAAAATCTGAAAACCCTTTGCAAGGCTCCTCTTTGATATGCCACCGTCCTACCAAAGCCATATGATGTTCATAGTTGAAAACCTTATACTCATATGCTGCTTGTTATTGCATTGAGCTTTGTCAAAATTCTGTGACCCTTGCGAGAATTCTTTTCATTACTTTCATGATCAAGATTCATGTGCACACCACCTATTTCCCCTTGCTATGCTTCTACACTGGAAGTTAGCATTGTATCATCCATCCCTTTCATGAAAATAAAGCTCCATATGGTGTGACATCTCTCTCCAAAAGTATCCTTCAAAAAAAAAGACATGGGCTATGAAAAAAAAAGAAATACATGCTCAAAGCATGATGAAAGAAAAAAAAGAGAAAAAAAAGAAAAAAAAGGGGAAGAATAGCCCATGTCTAAAATAAAGGAGAAAAGGGAGAGAGATTGTCATGCAAGAAGGAGTCCCATAATATAGATGGTAATAACTAGTATCCATTCCGGAGCTAGTGTCCACCTTACCATCAACCAACACTCATCATATATGTATGGTAATATCTAGCACCCATTTCGGGCCTAGTATACACCTTACCATACCCTTCATATCCATACACGTGCACATCTTGATCTGATTGTATGAATTGCTTTTCTCTTGGATCCAGTTGACTTTGCAATATATGTGATGCAAGTATGCCTTATCATTCATACCTACCCTGAGCTCCACATAAGCTATCATTAGAAGTAGGATGAATAAAGGCAGTTTAATGCCTTGGTGAGGACATATATGCACTGAGCGATCCGAGAGAATCAAATGAGGAGCAAAGCAAGGTTTGTTTTTGAAAACTTATTGTAAAACCCCAAGTTACTTGACATGATGAGCACGAGTGATTTGATTCCTGACCATTCCATTCTTCAACTACCCAAGATAGCATGATAGACACTTCATAAGTTCATGAGTACAAGGTATGGTTTGGAATATCTCTTATGCTCGCTTCATACCTTTGGATATCATATCTCACCTTGACCGGACTCCCTTCACTCGGGACGAGCAAAGGTCAAGTGTGGGGGAGTTGTTGACGGCTATTAAGTGCTACTTTTACACCATCAACAAAACCAGGAGAAGACAAAATCGGAAGGGACACACTCGATTGCTAGATATTGGATTCAATGAAACTCCATCATAAGTTTATACATGAATAAGATCCAACCGGGATCCTACCTTGATCTTAATCCAAGCCTCCGGAACTCTGACGTGGTCTTCCATGCAAGGTTCCCACGCCGGCAAGGTGAACCCTAGACGACTATCACGACCCTCCTCTCCGAGATGGTGTCCCTCAAGCCTCTCTGCTCCTCGACGGCGGATGACGAATGACTTGATAGTTGCAACATCGCACGAGGGCTATAAATAGCCCGAGATTCGTCTAGGTCAAAGAGGGCACCGAACTGGGCCCGGAGTGGGCTGGGCCGGGCGGCCTAGGCCCAACTCAGCCCAGTTCGGTTCCGGCTTCCTCCGTGTTGCTTCTCGTGCTTTCTAGAACTTTTGCCGAGTTGCATGTGGGCCCTTGACATCGTTTTGCTCGCGGTTTGGATAAGGGTGCTTGGCGTATGAACTCCCACATCTTCCGTTTAGGTCCTCAGCACTTCTCGGCTTCACGCTTTAGTCCTTGGTTCATTTGGAGTCATGTTCATCTTGTATCTTGACTCGTCCCGGGCTCCATGATCATCTTGTAAAACCCTTGATGAACTTTACCCGGAAGTCCTCATTTAAGCTCTTGATTCCTGTGTAAACAATAAACTCCAAAAACCATGCACGAGTGCGAACTTGACATATAATGACGGTTAGGATCATTAGTGTGAATGTCAAATTAATGCCAACATAGAAGGTAAACAAGTGGCTAGGTTGACGGAAATCGACCGCCAACATCCCCCCATGCTTAAACTTTGCTCGTCCTCGAGTAAGCCTTCAATGGATATCAGGGTTGCCTCTCAATGTCCATACCCTGTGTTGACGGTGGAAATTCACCATTTCCAACCCTCAATATTCTCACATAAATGGAGGCATATGAATTATTTACTAGCATTTCGGTTTGAATAATGTAGTTCCACTTGTCCTTGGAGATTATTTGTATGTAGGTAATTTACCCCTTAAAAGAGATGGAAACTCAACTCCTATGAAGAAACCATGCCAACTCAGCTGAGGAGGTGGCTGCCACCAAAGGAAACATGGCAAGACACGTCATCGATCCAGGGGAGGCACTCACCGACGAATCAGAAGATGCCACATGGACTTCACATGGATCAAAGGGCCCACCTCGGATACCAAATCAAGCCATGCACCAAGGATGGATCAGAGGGCCCACAAGGCAGTCAACCAGAGGAAGCACACCAGGTGGGGCCGCCCTATGGGGTCGGCCAATCCTAGGATCGGTCGAACCGCCTTAGTGGCGTCCCATCCTGGCCTTCCACGTGGTTGCTCCTCATTGCTCACTTGCTGCAGTCCCGGGTGTTTAGGGGCCATTTGGGCATCCGAGCAAGCCTTGTCTCACTCTATAAATAGGAGGGGAGGGGCTCCCATTTCTCACACACCACTCTCTCATTCTCCTCTCACTTTTAGTTTCCAAGGCTAGGGGGAGGCTAGAGTAGCTCTTCTTCAGGTTCCAAGTCCTCTTGGAGGTTTAGGTATGAGTTCTCTTTTATCTTTATTTCTTTGTATGACTTTGATCTACTTCAGTTATTCAGCTATTTCATATAAAGTCATGGTAGATCATATTCTTGATGTGTTCTTGAGTTCATCCTCTGTTCATCATTTAGAGGTTTGTGTTCTTCATGAACACTACCTTTTGATCCACTTGAAGGATGATAAACTCCTTCCTTATGTGTTTGTTCATAAGTTAGAGGCTCGTGTTCTTCACGAACACGACCCTTTGATCTTGTTGATTAGACATAAGAGAGTTCATATCTGTTCGTATGTCTAGCCTTAGTCGATCTTCTTAGATAGCATGAGAGTGTTGCATGGGGTCTGTGTTCAAGCTACGGTACTCGGTCTAGTTGACCAGTCTTCTGGTGGCTCTCACCCTGGGTCACAATAGCCCGGGCTGTGTGAAGTCTAGTAGCAATGTAGGCATGGTGCCTGGGTTGTCTGGCTACGATAGTTATGAGCATACCCCTCGTAACGAGAGGTCGGTCCTCAGGTGGTGACAGCCCTGTTGGATCCTAGGGCAACCTCCGCGTTGGGGTACCTGCTGTAGGAGTCTAAAGTCTAGTTTCGCAGAGTGTTGGTCATCGCGGGCTAGCTCCCTATTTGTATCTGGGTGCTGAACCATGTTTCCCTCATGCAATACTCATGCCTATCTCTTGTATCTTCTAGCTTTGTATGTTTAGTATATTAGAACCTAGAGCTAACTCGTATGTTCCCCCTAAGCCGTAGTGTGCTAGAGTAGAGGTAGATTTGAGGTGTGTGTGTCAGACTACCCCTATTATCTTTTATCTTACCCCTGCCTTTGAGTGTGTTTTCCCTATATCTATCTCTTGGTTTACATTCAGAGCAAAAGCATAAGTCTAAGATATCCGCCATTGCCTTCCTTGGATTCGATACCCTTGGAATACTCTCTTTCCTTGGGTAAATGCTACAATGGTTTATCTGTGCGCTTGCGGATTCGTTCATGATCGTTTAGATTAACCTATGGCAAGTCTCAATGTTCACGCTAACTGCGCCATTAGTTGTGACATTGGGAAATGCCAACAAGCATTTCTAGCGCTGGCGCTAAGGATGGATTTCAAATCTATTCTTAAGTGATCGACGTTTAGAAATGTCAACACCCTGCACTTGATCATACATGAGAAAACATAATGCTCTCTAAATTTATATTTGTTAAAGTTCCATAATGTAACTAGCCTTCATCCCTACGGAGGGTGGATATCAATTAAGCTTTCCCACAAGAAGTTAATCATGCTCTCAACTTTCAAATGAATCTCAGAAATTTTGAAATGGAGTGCAAGATGAAGAAAAAGAGCTAAACCAAATTCAGAAATTTAAACCTCCTTGCATCTTGCTCATGAACTCTCATCTCATCAAGTCTCTCAAGCCTACTTGTTCTACTCCTTTCCCCTCTACATATGTATAAGTGGAAGGCTTTATATGGAACTTTTGGTAAAAGTTTAGTCCTACCAAGATATTATAATCGAGATATTATCAAAACAAGACAAGCTTCTCATGGTCTTACTGAGACTCGTCAAAAAGGCCATTGGAAAAATAATGTTCTCAAGGAGGGGGAAGAGAAAAATACTCACACTTTTGAGATAGGTGGACATGTACAAATGACAAAGAGTGATCCCGAGGCACAAACGAAGTCCTCGTTATCGGATTGCACATGGTTGGAAAGATGAGTATGGGTCTTGATCTTGAATCCTCTTGACTTGTAATTCCTAATGCATCTAGAGAGCCGAGGAGCTTTATTTATTTTTTATTATTATTATTCTTTTTTTCTCTTCTCTTTCTTTTTTTCTTATATGCACATACTTTTTCCTCCTCTTTTCTTTCTTTCATACTTTTATATATATATATACTCTCCTTGAACTCTTAGATTACATTGTACCTACCTCCTTGGCAACTCCCCCCCATGCTTAGACGATTGCACGTCCTTGGGCAAAGAGGTGGTGAAATTTTTGGTGCCAAGGTAGGTACTAAAAGTCTTATATATTCCTGGAGAGAAAACACTTGAAATCTTCTAGGGATCCTTCACACAACTTTTATGTCATCTTAGAGGTCTCCCGAAATTATACTCCAATCTTCGGCACCTTCATTCTTGTGATCTTCCTCCAAATATTCATCTATACTCAAGAATTGGGTCGTGGTCAAAGAGGTAAACACAAAAAAGATATTTTGGGTTTATGGGGGGATATCCGGTGAGGTTTGCAAAATTCCCAATGTGGAAACTTACAATGCACGGATAGAAAAGGCTAGCATAAAGATAAATACACAAAAACGGAATGACAAGCTTCTTAGTCTCGGGCCAGAGAAATCAAGCCTTGAATCAATGCACCCAAAAATAAATCTTGTACACTAAGGTTTATGCACTCAATCAAATATAAGCCTATTTGTTCTACTCCTTTCCCCCCCTCAATGTATGTATATAGGTGGAAGGCTTTATATGGAGCTTTGGGAAAGTTTTGTCCTACCAAGATATTATAATTGAGATATTATCAAAACAAGACAAGCTTCTCATGGTCTTACCGAGACTCGTCAAAAAGGTCATTGGAAAAAATAATGTTCTCAAGGAGGGGGAAGAGAAAAATACACACACTTTTAGATAGGTGGACATGTGCAAATGGCAAAGAGTGATCCCGAGGCACAAACAAAGTCCTCGTTATCGGATTGCACATGGTTGGAAAGATGAGTATGGGTCTTGATCTTGAATCCTCATGACTTGAAATTTCTAATGCATCTAGAGAGCCGGGGAGCTTTATTTATATATTTTTTCTTTCTTTTTCTCTCTTCCTCTCTTCTTTTTTTTATATACACATACTTTTTCCTCCTCTTTCTTTTTTTTTCTTTCATACTTCTTTTTCATCATTTTTTATATACTCCCCTTGAACTCTAGATTGCAATGTACCAACTCCTTGGCAACTCCTCCCCCCCCATGCTTAGACGATTGCACGTCCTCGGACAAAGACGTGGCGAAATTTTGGTGCCAAGGTAGGTATTAAAAGTACTATTTTCCTTGAGAGAAAACACTTGAAATCTTCTAGGGATCCTTCACACAACTTTTATGTCGTCTTAAAGGTCTCCCAAAATTATACTCCATCTTTGGCACCTTCATTCATGTGATCTTCCTCCAAATATTCATCCATACTCAAGAATTGGGTTGTGGTCAAGGAGGTAAACACAAAAAGATCTTTTGGGTTTGTGGGTGGATATCCGGCGAGGTTTGCAAGATTCCCATTGTGGAAACTTATAATGCACGGATAGATAAGGCTAGCATAAAGATAGATACGCAAAAAAGGAATGACCAGCTTCTTAGTCTCGGGCTAGAGAAAACAAGCCTTGAATCAATGCACCCAAAAATAAATCTTGTACACTAAGGTTTTTGCACTCAATCAAATATATGGCTTTGGATAGGTAGAGCAACATGCAAGAGGTATTAATGACAAGGTCAGCATGACTTTTAAGAACAAAAATAAATCATCTTTAACCCATCCAAAATTGAGAGCATGAGAAAAACTATGGGTCTCATCTTTATCATAACCTCCGCAAAGGATTAAGCTAGCATTTAAATTAATTTCAGATTTGTATTAAAGAGAGCACTAGCTTAATCACGCATAAACAAGTACAAAGTTGAGCAAAGCGGCAACGGTCATCACATATCAACTTGGCACAATTTACCATCCATATTAAAGTGATAAACCGGTGGTGAAACTTATTCATGGTGATGGAAAACAAAAACTACTACTATCACACACACATGCTGAAAATAAAACTGAAAATGCTACGCACGCACAAAAACTGAAAAATAAAGGAACGGAGAAGGAGAAATCAAACCAAACTTGAAAGCATTATTTCTTCTTCCTTCCTTCACTCTTCCTCCAATGGTTGATCCTCCGTCTTTATGATGAGCAAACTTTGAGTGCCTCAGAGTGTATCGTGGTGTCGAGGTCGAATGTGTGACTCCTCCGTGTGTCCTTGCGGTTTGGTATACCGTATAGATGAGCTTCGTGTACTCTTCATGCCCTCAAGGAGCAGCATGTCGCTCCTTGGTTGTGCCACATCCTCTTCCATGCTTCGCGGGAATTTGGAAATTAAGTGCTTCCGCGAAGAACTTGTCGATGACACCCTTGATGATGATCATGTCCTCCTTCCGAGGACGGCGTTCATGGCTTTTATTATCATACCTTGCTGCACAAACTCACAAACAACCTCCCCCGGGGTTTCTTGCCGGTGGAAATACACACAAAGAATATATGGATTGACAAGAATTATAATGATTAATCAGGAATTCCAAGAGAAGGAAGCGAGGCATGAATTTTTAAGGGTGGTTTCTGGAACTTCTATAATATGAACTCAGGAACACGCACTAGCAAATAGATGAACTACTTACCAGACGAAAGGGAGCCCCGGGAGCTGACTGGAGGAGGGAGGCCGGCCGGCCTAGGCAGGTCGGCCTACGGGGCTTCCTCCTCTTCCTTGCTCCAGTTTTCTCCGAGCTGCTTCTCACTTCCTTGTTGTCCTGTGTCCTCGTATTCCACAAGAATCCATTGCCCAAACGCTCTCGACCACTCCTTATTTTGAATTATGGGATCAATGCCTTCCTCCTTTACTTTGTGTCACTTCTTCTCTTCCATGTTTTATGTGCTTTCATTTATTTCCTGTAAAACAAAGTCATTGCTGCCCCCCATGCTTGTCTTTTTACATGTGCCCAAGATGCTTTGATGATAAGACCTTCCGTGATGCATCAAGGAGCACAAAGCAAGCAAACTCAAAATCTTCCCCTCAATCGTGCTTCGATGCTAATCACTCCTCTAAATCAAAAATTAACTCAAAGCTAGCATTGAGTCTAAATGTGTTCTTAGAGGAGCTTTTAGACATAAAAAACACTTGTAAGTTGAAAACTTTCTGACTACCTTTATTTTGGTTGCACCGGGATCGTTTGCTTTCATTACTTGATAGTAAGGTCCTCCGGCTTGACCGTTAGGGTATGGGTTTAGGTTCTAGTTTTGGCTAAACATGAGAGAGAAATTTTGAACAAATAAACCAAAGGGGTTTAGAAAAATTCTAAATCTAGAGAAACCGGTGGATGTTAAGTTGAATGAAACCAAAAATCGAGTTTCCTAGGTTCACGCGAGTCCTACCATGCGTCGAAGATTGAAAATCATTAAGGAACAACACGGGGCTCTACTTGTGTGTTTTTAACATGTATGACAAGCCAACCTTAACACCATGGAGAGGATGAAAGGTTTGGATAGGATCTAAATTTTTGGTACTAGTTTCTCAAGAAGAGGCAAATAAATCATGGGATGGCTCATGTCATTGGTTTAAGATCGAAAAATCCAAATAAAATGACTGAGCAAATATAATGTTCTCCAAAACTTGTTCAACCACTTAAGAGTTTATAAAATGTCATGCGTAGCAAATTCTAAGACTCACTTACATGAAATACAAAAAATCTTCCGGGTTGCCCTCCTGGCAGCCTTTATTCTTGATCGAGTTGTCCTCCCGGTAGTTTATTCTTGACTCGACGAACGGGTTGCCTCCTGCCTAGCGCTTCATTTATAGTCCATAGCTAGACTTCTTCTTTTCTTCACTTCGGATCAACACTCTTTGTGGGCATTGCAATCTTGGGTACCCACTTCTGCACTATCTTTGGCTTGGGTGCAGGCTTCTTCTTCGGCTTAGTCATTTTTTTGTCTTCACAAGCTTGCTTTCTCTTTTGATAGTTGCAACATCTCCCTTGATTCTTCAATCTCATACCAATGCGACGATGAGGTGGAACATATTTAGCATTAGTAATGTTGCGTATCTCAAAACACGGTTGAAATTTGAATGCAGTCTCGCCGTTGATGTCAATCTTGATCTCCTTCTTGCCAATGTCGATTGTCACTCCGATGGTATTAAGGAACAACCTCCCAAAGAGCGGCGGCTTTACCTTTCTCTACATCTTGAGCAAGAAATCCATGGGGATGAAGTGATCTTCAACTTTTAAGGGTACATCTTCGGTGATTCCCATGGGATAGCAAATAGAGTTGTCCCCCAACTCTAGACTCATGACCTTGGGCTCTAGCTTTGGTAAGCTTAGCCTCTTGACGTCTCTTGGCATGGCTCCCATACTTGCTCCAAGATCACATAACATCTTCTTAGACTTGAATGAGCCAATGGGACATGAGACAATCAAACATCCGGGATCTCTTTGTGTTCTTGGGTCCTTGATATGTGATATGGCACTGCATTCTTTGGACATCTTGATATGATCTTCCCCGAGTGTTGCCATCTCATACTTGTCGGTAAATATGTTGTTGAAGTAGCATGGCTTTGATGAAGGCATCTCCGCTGTTCCTCTATTACTCATTAGGCACCCGACAAGTCGTCCCAATTGCGCTTCTAGCATCTTCATTGTGTTGGGCATTTGATGATTAGACCTTTCGATCTCTGTCACTCTCCCGTCTATATCCTCCAATATTTTGTTAATAACCTTGAACTTGGTGATGGTGTCCTTGTTGATCCTTGCTTGCTTGTCCATGAAGTCCTTCAATTATTCACGAAGAGGAACCGAATTTTGAATGGGTGAGCTTGCATTAAATTGAGGTTTACCTTGCCTGTAGCGGAAGTTTGGAAATTCTTCTAGCTCCTTTGCTTCCCCCGGGTGTTGGCATTTCATAATCTCAACACTAGGCGCCGTGGTAGCGTGAGCGTGTAAGAAACTCCCGGGTACACTGACGAGTGCGTATGAATCCGCAAGCGCACGGATACACCGCTGTAGCACTTCTCCCTCGGAGAATGAGTATTCCCGTCGGGTTTCGTTCCTAGGACGGAGAGTAACTAGAGATGGTCTATCCAAGGACACCAGCTTTCACTGGGATAGGTCGGGATACAAGAAGCACTTCCTTATGGGACTTAGCTCTCAAGATGTATCTGTCAGGTCTCAGTCATCCCCGTGGGGCGACAGCAGTTCAAAGTATTGGCAAGCGAGCCCAACTCGGTACGCAACGTAGAGGGTTGACAAAGGGTCCAACAGGCTGTCACCACTGCGGCCTACCTCTACGCTACGATCGTACGTGGTCTTCTCAGGAAAACCAGGGCCCAGACACCACGTCTGTACCCCAGATAAAATACTATAGTGCGGTTACGTCTGTCGACCCGCTAACTACACTATAGCAACCGTATAAATACGGTCCCACGAACAAGGGAAAGATCAGAATCAGATCATCTTATCATTCATTGAACTACGGAGCAGAAAGGAAGCTATGGATGCAGCTGAACGAGATACAGGGGACTTACTTAACTAAACAGGATCAGAGCATGCAAACAAGTAAATGAACTACTGCTCTGGCTCTAAAGGATCGAAGCCTTGTGTCATGAAGAACACAAGCCTCTAACTTATGAACGAGCCACGAACACAAGAACAAATCAATCATGCATGATGTCCACTATAGTCTAAATAAGAATTACTGAAATACTCACTTTGATCTAAATGAAGAACAAGCATCCATAAGGACATCAACTCACAACTTACCCCTACTCTACCTCTAGACTAATCCTAATCTAGATCTCTCCTCATCACCATTCTACCACATAGAGGTGAGAATCACCTCTCATGGGCAGAATTGGAGAGAGGGAGAACGAGCTACACAAGAGAGAAGTGGAACTTGAGAGCTTGGTGGTGTGTGTGAAATGGAGCCCCTCCCCTCCTTTTTATAGATAAGGAGGAGGCTTGCTCTGAGGCTCCAAGTGCTCCAAAACACCCGGGAATGCAGCCAAGAACCAATGAGCGAGCAACACGCGTAGGGGGAGGATCAACCGACCCTAGGTCGATTCGGCCGATCCTATGGTCGGCCGAAACCCCCGGCCGGCCTTCTGGCTTGTGCTTCGTCTGGCTCGCTTCCATGTGGGCCCTAGTGCCTTTCCTCCGTGCATGGCACGTTTCCTGGTTGTTTAGTTGGCAAAGTGGGCCCATGGATCCATGTGATGTTGACGTGGCAGCGTATGATTCGTCGAGAGTCCTTCACATGGATTGGTGATATCATGGATCCAGGAGAATCCATGTGGCAACCCCTGATTGTCCAGCATTTGAGTGCCTTGGATTGGAGTGGAGTGAAAGTGCATGGATTCCTCCCATTTCTTATGCTAAATATCTGCATTCGAATAGACATCGACACTGGTGGAAAGTATGAGTTTAAGCTCCTTTTCTAGTGTGAATGTGCAATTCATGCTCAAATATGCAGGAGTTGACGGCCATAAAAATGGCAAATATCCACCGTCAACACCGGGCAACCTCCTTGGACATGGTTGTGCTTCCCACACCTCTCACATATGGATCTTGCTTCGGCAGCCTCCATAGCTCTTATCTTTTCTATCTCTATCTTCTTCACCCTTTTCATAAGTAAACCGACTTGCCATACAAGGGAATCGGCTCGCCTATATTCGTCGAAACGCTCTAAAGCTTCCTCAATTGTCTCCGTGGGCGATTGAACAAATGTTTCGACCTTGTCATGCAAATCCTAAATCTTGAGCGGCGAATGAAATCTCTTTACGAAGGCCCCCATCAATGCGTCCCAATTTAATTTCCCTTCCGACAAAAAGTGGTACCAATGCAAAGCTTCTTCAAGTAGTGAGAACCCAAAGAACCTTGCCCTCAATTGATTTTGAGTCAACCCTTCCACTTCGAAAGTTTGACATAGTTGAACGAATGCTCGAACGTGAAGGTTTGGATCCTCTTTACCGGTGAAAGGCGATTCTTGTACTTTGAGGATAGTTGAGACCTTGATTTTGAACGGCCCTTTGACAACTTCAAAATTTGGTAGATCATCGATGTCCGGGATGCATGATTCCCCTATCGTGCGCTCTGGCTGTGATCCTTCCATGGGTGGCGGTTGAGATTGATCTCCTTTTGATCTTGGTGGTGATGTTTCCTTTGGAGATTCCAACGATCCTTCAGCCTCGGCTTTTGGATCTACTAATTCCTTAGCTTGTGTTGCACATCTCTTTTGCCTGTAAAGTTTTTTAGATCATCCACAAAAGAAAACTAGGGTTTTTTGGGGAGGTAGCCGTCCATCTCCGGTTAGGGTTAGTGATAAACAAAAATCAAAAAGAAGAACTAGGGTTAATGAAAAACTAGATTAGATTGATTTTTGAGGATGATCAAAGTTAGTAGATGCAAAACAAAAACCAAAAGAAAAACTGAAAATTACTTACAAACGCGATACTAGATCGGATCTCGATTGCTTGTTCCCCGACAACAGCGCCAGAAAAAGGGGCTTGTTGACGTTTGATTATCGTTGCAAAGTTCGTTTGGACTTGCAAGCAGACAAATCCCTCGTCGTAGTTAAGGAACCCTTCTTCCCTTGAGTGGTGATCCCAAGGAATCGAATCTGTGGAACAATGTGCAACGCAAGATCGATCCAATAAAATGAGAAAGCACTTTGTTTAAGAGAGGTTTCAAACACATCTAATCTACTAAAACATGAGAGGTAGCAAGAGAAAGCAAGAGGTAACCGATCTAGAGAGTCTAGATCGTGCCTTTGTCGTAGTTCCAAGCAAGAGATGAAGATAGCAATAAGAATCTCATAAAAAGCATATGGCTTCCGGTCCAATCCTCAAAGGGCACCTACCGTATGCGTGATCGACATCCTGTCAAGGTGCCCCGCTTCTTGTGTAGGTGAACCTAACAGTACGCCCACGAGGAATGTGTTGAAAACGCTTGGTAGATCGGGTATTCACCTCTAGCCACCGCGGCTACAAGAGCACCCTAGGCGATCTATCTTTAGTATAGATCGAGGAAAAAGCAAAACCAGGAGAAGACAAAATCGGAAGGGAAACACTCGATTGCTAGATATTGGATTCAATGAAACTCCATCATAAGTTTATACATGAATAAGATCCAACCGGGATCCTACCTTGATCTTGATTCAAGCCTCCAGAACTCCGACGTGGTCTTCCATGCAAGGTTCCCACGCCGGCTAGGTGAACCCTAGACGACTATCACGACCCTCCTCTCCGAGATGGTGTCCCTCAAGCCTCTCTGCTCCTCGGCGGCGGATGACGAATGACTTGATAGTTGCAACTTCGCACGGGGGCTATAAATAGCCCGAGAGTCGTCTAGGTAAAAGGGGGCGCCGAACTGGGCCCGGAGTGGGCTGGGCCGGCCTGGGCCCAACTCGGCCCAGTTCGGTCCCGGCTTCCTCCGCGTTGCTTCTCGTGCTTTCTAGAACTTTTGCCGAGTTGCATTTGGCCCTTGACGTCGTTTTCCTCGTGGTTTGGATAAGGGTGCTTGGCGTATGAACTCCCGCATCTTCCGTTTAGGTCCTCAGCACTTCTCGGCTTCACACTTTAGTCCTTGGTTCATTTGAAGTCATGTTCATCTTGTATCTTGACTTGTCCCGGGCTCCATGATCATCTTGTAAAACCCTTGATGAACTTTACCTGGAAGTCCTCATTTAATCTCTTGATTCCTGTGTAAACAATAAACTCCAAAAACCATGCACGAGTGCGAACTTGACATATAATAAGGGTTAGGATCATTAGTGTGAATGCCAAATTAATGCCAACATAGAAGGTAAACAAGTGGCTAGGTTGACGGAAATCGACCGCCAACAAGGGCCATGTCCAAAAAGATTGTCCGGAGGAAGCAAAGGTGCTCGACTACATGAGAAAAGGAGATTTGCCGAACTTCCGCTACGGGCAAGGTATACCTCAATTTAATGCAAGTTCGTCTATTTAAAATTCGGTGCCTCTTCGTATACAATTGAAGGATTTCATGGACGAACAAGCAAATATTAACAAGGACTCCGTCACTAAGTTCAAGACTATGGATAAAATCTTGGAGAACATTGATGGCAAGGTGATGGAGGTCGGGAGCTCCAACCAACAAGTGCTTAACATAATGAAGATATTGGAGACGCAAGTGGGACAACTTGTCGGGCGCTTAACCGCTAGTGAAGGAAGATTGCCGGGGCAACCCCAAGGTCCCGAGATGGCAAAGGCTATTCAAACTCGGTCGAGAAAGGAGACTGAGGATCCCGAACTTCCAGCCAGAGCAAGGAAGCCTAAGCCAACCGTTGAAGCGGATGATCACACTAAGGAGAAAGTGACTACTATTACGGAGATTGCTACCGAAGAGCCGAAATTCGAAGTGCCAAGTGATGACACGATGATGACAACACTAGAGACATGCTACTTTTGAGGTAAAATTGATAATCATTTTGAAAAGTTTGTGGAAGTGGTGCGCAGGTTAAGCATCAACATGCTGCTATTGGACGCTCTCCAAGTTCCTACATATTCTCGCTACTTCAAAGACATACTTGCAAACAAGTATGAGATGGCAACACTTGGAGCAGACCATGTCAAGATGTCCGAACAATGTAGTGCCGCCATCGCAAATCAAGGGCCCGAGAAGCAAAGAGACCCTGGATGTCCAACTATCCCATGTTCTATTGGCTCATTCACGTTCGAGAAGGAATTATGCGACCTTGGAGCAAGCGTGAGTGTCATGCCAAGAGATATGTTCGAGAAGCTACGCTTACCACTTGAGCCTACGGGTATGTGTTTAGAGTTGGGCGACAACTCTATCCGCTATCCCGTGGGAATTGCCGAAGATGTACCCATGAAAGTTGGAGATCCCTTCATTTCTGTCGACTTCATGGTACTTGAGATGGAGAAAGGGAGAAGCCGCCCCTCATCTTAGGGAGGCCCTTCCTCAAGACCGTCGGGGCAATGATCGACGTTGGCAAGGGGGAGATCAAGTTCGACGTCAATGGCACACGAAGCATATTCAAGTTTCGTCCACGTTTCGAGGTATGCAACATGATCAATGCTAAATATGTTCCACCTCATCGTCGTTTTAGCAAGGAAGAGCCAAAGAAGAAGGAGGAGCCCAAGAAGAAGGAAGCGAAAGTGATCAAGGAAGTCGTTGCATCCGTCAAGACCAAAGAACAAAAGATGCCTGTGAAGACCAAAAAGATGACTAGGCCAGAGAATAAGCCCGTGCCCAAGATGGTGCGGAAGTGGGTACCCAAGATTGCAACGCCCGCAAAGAGCGTTGATCCAAAGTGAAGAAGACAAGAAGTCTAGCCATGGACTATAAACGAAGCGCTAGGCGGGAGGCTACCCGTTCGTCGTGTCAAGAATAAGCTACCGGGAGGACAACCCGTTGAAGAATAAAGCTTCCGGGAGGGCAACCCGGATTATTTCCGATTTTTAAGTAAGTTGGTCTTATAATTTTCTACGCAAGACATGGTATAAACTCTTAAGTGGTTGAACTTATTTTTGATTCATTTAAGTTGCTCAGATGTTTCATTTGGATTTTATATGACATAAACCTTTGACATGAGCCATCCTACGATTTATTTACCTCTTTTCGAGAAACCAATTCCAAAATTTCAGAACCTACCCACACCTTTCATCCTTCTCATGATGATAAGGTTGGTTTGTTTTACCTCATAAAAACACACGAGTAGAGCCCCACGTTGTTTCTTAATGATTTTTAATCTTTGACGCATGCTAGGACTCGCCTGAACCTAGGTTTCTCTAGAATTAGAATTTTTCCAAGCCACATTTATTTTTGTTCATTAAAAACATCTCTCTCATATTTAGCCAAAATTAGAACCTAAACCCATACCCCCACGGTCAAGCCGGAGGAGCTCGCTATCAATTAATGAAAGCAAGTGATCCCGGTGTAACCAAAATCAATGTAGCCGGAAAGTTTCGACTTACACATGTTTTTGATGCTTAAACACTCCTCTAAAAATACATTTGAACTCATTGTTATCTCTAGGTTAATTTTTAATTTTTGAAATTAGAGGAGTAGTTAGCATCTAAACATGATCAAGGGAAGGTTTTGAGCTTAATTGAACCTCTAATGACCCATGATGCATCACGAGAACACATCATCATTCAAGAATCTTTTGGCATGCATGGGACAAGCATGGGGGGTAGCAAGGCTTTGATTTTTGTAGGTTATGAGTGCAAGCATGGGAGGCAAGGAAGCATGAAGTGACACAAAGGAAATGATCAAGATGAGGACTTGACCAAAAGAAAAAGGAATGGCTGAGAGAGTTTGGGCGGTGGATCAGCGTGGAGCACGAGGAAACAAGGTCATAATGCACCAAACATCAAGTGGGAGGAAGCTGGAGCCGAGGCAGGGGGCTGAGACCCCAGGCCGGTCGGCCCAGGCCGGCTGGCCTGGCCTATATCTTCGCCCCCCTTCCTCCATCTTTCACAGGTGAGTCTCTTGCTTGCTTGCTAGTTCGTGTTCTTGAAGCTCTCAGTCCAGAACCTCCAGAAACACTCCAGAATAATTTGTTCTCCTCTCTTGAGTCCAAAAATTCAGAGAATTGCATCACAAACCTTGCTCTTTTATATACTTCTTTTGTGTGTATTTCTACCGGCAAGAAACCCCCGGGAGAGTTTGTTTGTGATTTGTGCAGCAACTACAAGATGAAGAAGGTCTTTGGCAAGGTTCTTGGGAGGAAGACGCAATCATCATCATCGAAGCCGGCATCAACAAGTTCTTCGTGGAGGCACTCAATCTCCGAGTCGCCGCGAAGCATGGAAGAGGACGTGGTGCCATCAAGGAGCGACACCATGCTCCTTAGTGGAAGGAGAGACACCCGAAGCTCGTATATGCAGTACACTGAACCGCAAGGGCGAATGGAGGAGCCGCCCGTCCCACCTCGTCGCTCGACTCGTTCATCCGCTCCACCACCATACACTCCATGACGTTGCAAGTATGGATTTCTTATGATGTCAGAGGAGGAGGAGAGGCTTGGGCGCCTAGAGAAGAGGGTTGTGCCTAATGTTGACTTTGATGATGATGCCGTCCAACTATTGGGATTTGCCCCGGATATCTATCAAATGATGAACTACCTTGGATAGGGGCAATTTTCTGATGGAGTAGGAGTGAGTATTCATTTGGAGCTTGCCATGGAGATTCTCATGACCATGGCACCGGTTATTAATGAAGCAGTGCCATCCCTCTCATTTCGACTCAAGGATGAAGAGCACATAGTTTCTAATGAGCAAATTAGAGAGTTGCTCGGTTTTCAGAGGGAAGCCCCGGAGCAAGTTGATACTAATGAAAGTGTGTTGGAAGGATTTTGGAGCATGATTTCAGGGGAAGATAACCTGCAGAGAAGTAGCATCCGGAATCCCATCATCCGGATATTTCATTCTTGGATGAGCAAAAGGATTTTAGGAAGAATGAGGGAGTCCAAGGTCACCGATATGGAAGTTAATTGGCTTTATTCTGCGTTGATTGCAAGACAAGCCATTGATCCATCATATATCATGATCAATCGGTGGTGTTGTGAGGCAATATCGGGGAGTGGACAAATTGGTTCGGGAGGCTATCTCTCTATGATAGCAATTTCTGTGAAGTCGGGTATTTCAAGGAATCCAAAATTCATACTTGTGGAAAATTCACTTGGAATTGATTATATGAAGTAAGGAAAATATATTAGTGGAGATTATAAGAGAGGGTACAAGGTGGTAAAAGTCAATGTTCCTCTTCCCAACATGAAGCTGAAATTATTTATTGAAGGGAGAGAGAATTGGTTGGAGGAAGGAATTCTCGTGCCGGCCATGAAGAACAAAAGAGGAAGAATTGTAGAAGAAGGATCGTCTTCCGCAGCCCAAGAACAAGGAGGGGCTGCCTACCATCAACCTTATGGCAGGATTCCTATGCCACCGCCCTACTACGGAAGTGTGCCGACGCTAGCATGGGGGAGTGGTGCAGCCGTGCCACCACCTCCTCCAACATATTATCCACCAACTTTTGTTGTGCCCAATGAAGCATTTGTGGCACCCTATGCAAGCATGCCCCAGCCCCAACAAAGTGTAGCCATCATTGGGGCGTATATGCAAAGGAATGAACAAGACGTCGACAGGATCCGAAGCCATGTCAACCATTTGCATGAAGGAACGGTGGGAATCACCCATCACTTAGGATGTCTTCAACTCGTGCCGCCGCATCAATTCCATGGAGGGGCCATGCAACAATATTTTGAGCAAGGATTCAATGAAAGTCAACCAACAGAGCAAGAGCAATCAGATGAGGAGTAAAGAAACAAGGAAGGGACGGAGCTTTTTAAGTGTGGTTTGATTTTTCCTTTTCCTTTTCCTTTTCTTTATGTTCATCTTGTGTGCGTTTTTGTTTGCGTAGTATTGTCTTGTTTTTATTTAATTTCAGCATGTGTGGTAGTAGTTGTTTGTTATCCATCATCATGAATAAATTTCACCATTGCTTTTATGATCTTAATATGGATGGAAAATTTGTACCATGTTGATATGTGACGATGATTGCCTATTTGCTCAATCTTATGCTTGTTTTATGTATGTTTAAGCTAGTGCTCTCTTTTAATATGAATCTGAAATTTAATTAAATGCTAGCTTAGTCTTTTGTGGAGGTTATGATAGCTCAAGTCCATAGTTCTTTTTCGTTGCTCTCAACTTTGGATGAATCAAAGAACCTTTTTATTCTCAAAAAGTTATGCTAACCCTGTCACAAGTACCGCTTGCATTTTGCTCTTCCCATCCAAAGCCTAAGTTTACTTGAGTCCAAAACCTTAGTATATACAAGATTTATTTTTGGGTGCATTGATTCAAGGCCTGATTTCTCTGGCCCAGGACTAAGAAGCTGGTCATTCCGTTTTTATGTATCGTTCTTTATGCTAGCCTCTTCTATCCGTGCATTGTGAGTTTCCATATTGGGAATTTCGCAAACCTCGCCGGATATCCAACCAAAACCCAAATATATCTTTTTTGTGTTCACCTCCTTGACCACAACCCAATATATGAGTATGGATGAATATTTTAGAGAAGATTACAAGGAAGGTACTTTGAGTGAGAAGGGGAGACTTTCAAAAGGATCCCTAGAAGATTTTTCGAGTGTCTCTCTCTAAGAAAAAATGAGAGCTTCAATTCCCACCTTGGCATTTTTATCACCTCTTTACCCGAGGACGAGCAAACGTCTAAGCATGAGGGGGTTGCCAAGGAAGTGCTAGTATAGTCTAGAGTTCAAGGGGAGCAAATAAAAAAAAGAAGAGAAGAGAAAAAGTATGATGAAAGAAAAAAATGATAAAGAGAAAAAAAAGGAAGAAGAAAGAAAGAAAAATAAAATAAAATAAAATAAAAAAATAAAGCTCCCCGGTTCTCTAGCTATGCTTTAGTGCTTTTGAGTTTTCAAGAGGATTCAAGATCAAGGCCCATACTCATCTTTCCAACCATGTGCAATCCGATAACGAGGACTTCGTTTGCGCCTTGGGATCACTCTTTGCCATTCGCACATGTCCACCTGTCTAAAAGTGTGTGTTCATCTCTCCCCCCTCCTTGATAATATTATTTTTCCAATGACCTTTTTGATGAGTCTCGGTAAGACCATGAGAAGCTAATCTTGTTTTAATAATATCTCAACTATAATATTTTGGTAGGACTAAACTTTCCTATAGCTCCACATAAAGCTTTCCACCATATACTTTGAGAGAGGAAAGGAGTAGAACAAGTAGGCTTGAGAGACAAGTAAGATGAGAGTACATGAGCAAAGTGCAAGATGGTTATTTTTGATCTTGGTAAAGCAATTTTTCTCTTTATCTCATTCTTCATTTTTCAAAATTTTTGAGATTTGTTTAAAAGTTTGAGAGCTTGATCAAGTACTTGTCGAAAGAGCTTGAATGATATCTACCCTCCATAAAGATAAAAGTTAGTACATTATGGAACTTTAATGAATATAAAACTAGAGAGCATTATGTTTTCTCATGTATGATCAAGTGTAGAGTTTGAGCATCGAAGGGCAACGCTGATATCCATAGAAGGCTTACTCGAGGACGAGCAAGGTTTAAGCATGGGGGGATGTTGGCAGTCGATTTCCGTCAACCTAGCCACTTGTTTACCTTCTATGTTGGTATTGATTTGATATTCACACTAACGATCCTAACCCCCATTATATGTTATGTTCGCACTCGTGCATGGTTTTTGGAGTTTATTGTTTACACAGGAATCAAGAGCTTAAATGAGGACTTCAAGGTAAAGTTCATCAAGGGATTTACAAGGTGATCATGGACCCCGGGACAAGTCAAGATACAAGATGAACATGACTCCAAATGAGCCAAGGACTAAAGTGTGAAGCCGAGAAGTGTGGAGGACCTAGACGGAAGATGCGAGAGTTCATTCACAAAGCCCCCTCATCTAAATTGCGAGGAAAATGACGTCAAGGGCCCACATGCAACTCGGCAAAAACTCAAGAAGTCACGAGAAGCATCCGGAAGAAAGGCGACGCCGAACAGGGCCAGAATGGGCCCAGGCCGGCCGGCCCAGCCCATTCTGGGCCCTGTTCGCCGCCCCCTTTGACCTAGTTGATCCTCGGGCTATTTATAGCCCCGATACCTCGAGCCACGCATCAAGCAATTCGTCATTCGCCGCCGAGCAGCAGAGGAGCTTGAGGGACACCACCACGGAGAGGAGGGTCATGTTAGTCGTCTAGGGTTTGCCTAGCCGGCGTGGGAACCTTGCAAGGAAGACCACGTCGGAGTTCCGGATGCGTGACTCAAGGTCAAGGTAGGATCTCGGTTGGATCTTATTCATGTATTCATACTTTTGATGGAGTTTTAATGGATCTGATTCCTAGCGATCGAGTACCTTTATTTGCAATTCTTGTTCTTGCTTGGGTATTTTCTTCCTCAATCTAATCTCGAGATAGATTGCATTGGATGTTCTTGTAGCCGCGGTGGCTAGAGGTGCATACCCGGTCTACCAAGTAGTTCAACGCACCCTTGTGGGTGTGCTCTAAGATTCGACTGCGAAGAAAGGGGAACATCGTGACAGGATGTTGACACCGAGTACGGCGGGGCGACTTAGGGGGTTTGACTAAAGGTCATGATTTAAAGAAGCTTTCAATGAGATTCCTTTTACTCTCTCTTTATCTTGCTCGGAACGACGACATAAACACGATCTAGACCCTCTCTAGATCGGTACCTCAATGCTTTCTCTTGCTACCTCTTTGATCTTAGTAGATTAGATGCAATTCGAAACCTCTTAAAGAAGCAAGTGTTTCTCGGTTATTAGATTGATTTTACATTACATATTGTTCCACAGATTCGATACCTTGGGTTCACCAGTCAAGGGAAGAAGGGTTCATTAACTACGACAAGGGGTTTGTCCGCTTGCAAGTCCAAACGAACTTTGCAACGATAATCAAACATCAACAGTTACGCACGGAGTCTGTCACGCAAAATCCCCATGCATCCGGTTGTGTCGTTGCATCGCGTAACCTAGGGCCGATAAAGTTACACAAAATCCAAGCTGCATCCGGTCGTGTCGAATCAGCATGTAACCTTTACAGGGCACTGTCTGTGGAGTGTGATGCAACACCGAATGGGTCGTGTCGAATGCAGCTTACGCACCGTCCTTGATGCTTGATCCAACACTGACTGGGTCGTGTCGATTCAGCGTGTAACCTGCACTGGTTACGCACCGTTCGTGCTGCTTGATTGATGCAACACTGACTGGGTTACGCACGGAGTCTGTCACGCAAAATCCCCATGCATCCGGTCGTGTCGTTGCATCGCGTAACCTGGGGCCGATAAAGTTACGCGAAATCCACGCTGCATCTGGTCGTGTCGAATCGCACGTTGTTGACGGCTGTTAAGTACCTAATTTAAGGCCGTCAATCCCTGCATTTCGTCATAAGAACTATGCATCCACATTAGAATAGGAGTTTAAACTAACAATTTCCACAAGTGGCCATGCTATGTTGAATGCAAGTGTTTAGCATAAGAAATGGAGAGAAAAGAAACTCTCATGATCCTAGCAAGTCAGGCTCAGCCAATGGGGGGTTGCATGCAAGCATCTCCTGGATCCATGACGTCACCAATCCAAGAGAGGAGGCCTCGGCGAATCAGAAGTCGCCATGCAGGCATCACATGGATCCCATGGCCCACCATAGCACCCAAACCGGCTCCAAATCACGTGGACACTAGGAACCGACCAAGGGACCCACCTGCCAGCCTCCTGGAGAAAACACAGCGTGAGGGGCGGCACCTAGGGGTCGGCCGACCCCTAGGATCGGCCGAACCGCCTTAAGGGCGGTTCATCCCGGCCTTCCACGCGGTGCTCGCCCATTAGTCCTAGAAGCCATCCCCGGGGTGTTTGGGGTGCTCCCACACCGGTTGCTCAGCCTATAAATAGGAGGGGAGGGGGGGGTAAGAAGAGGATGAACACTCTTGAAGCAATTTCTCACCTTTGCCTCTTTCTCCCCCACTCATTCTCTCTTGGTGGAGGTGAAACCTCATCCCACCATGAGTGTGTGTGTGTGGAGGATCTAGTCTAGGTGGTGCTAGGTAGAGAGGGAGTGTGTGGATGAGTAGAGGTGAGGTGGAGATGATCCGTTCATCATCCATCGTCCCCTTGTACCTCGTGAGCGATGCTGTTCTTCATTTAGACTAAAGTGAGTATTTCAGTATTTTCCAATTAGACTAAAGTGGCTCTTATACATGGGTGAATTGTTCTTGAGTTCCTCGTTCGTTCATCACTTAGAGGCTCGCGTTCTTCATGAACGTGCCTCCTCGATCTAGTTGACGAGCGAGTTATTCATTCTTTTACGTTCATTCATAAGTTAGAGGCTCATGTTCTTCACGAACACGACCCTTGATCTTCTATTATAAGGGCATAAGTTTGCATTCCGTTTGTGTAGTTGCCCGTCTACTAGAATATATTGAAGCTCATGCATATCTGATTTAGATCAAGTATCAATCATATCTCCTTGCGCGAATCGATTCAATGATGAGTACGGTCTAGCTCAACCTCACAGGTTCGTCGCTCCGTATTTCTACGGAGTGCTATAGTATTTCTACAGGACGTCAGACGTAGCTGTGCTATAGTAGTAGTCAGCGGTATAGACATGGTGTCTAGACTACTGGTTATCCTTTGAATGCCCGGTATCCTATGGTTTGTCTTGGGGTAGGCCGCGGTATTGACAGCCGTTGGACCCTCTGAAATCCCCCACGTTCGGATACAGTGTGTAGGCAACCATTTGCCGTGAACCAACTATTATAGCCAGGAGGGGCCGGTGTTCGAAGCGAGATTCTTATCCGAGCTTGTTCCTCTCTAGAGTCGAGAACCTACAGGAGACTCCACATCTCTCACCTACTTCAGCAGGTTCCCTGTGCCCTTGGATAGTCACTCGTAGAGTATCCCATACTGTTCCTTGGATTAGATACCCTTTGGAATACTCCTTTGGGGAAGTGCTACGGTGGTATCTCTGTGCGCTTGTGGATTCTTTCGTACCCGTCGGTATACCCAGGGTGGATCTTGCGTTCACTCTAGGTGCGCAACTAGTGGTGACGTTAAGAAATACCAACAAGCATTTCTGGCACCATCGCCGGGGAACGGTTGTCGAGACTCTACGAACCCGACTATCCTCATATCTTTTGTTTTCCTTTTATTTCTACCTTTACCCCCGCTATCCCAGGAAGATTATCCTTGTACACACCTTCTGCCCGTTATGAGTGAAACCATGGAATCAACTTTCTGGAGACAACCCGCTCTTTTAACACCTTGTATGGTTCACCCATCTCTCATGAAGCTAGTTGAGGAAAAATCCCTCTCGGGAATGAGTCATGAGAATCCCTATGATCACGCAAGAGACTTTGAGCAATTGTGTTCTACTCAGGGTAAAACCTGGGCAACATAAGATGTTCTTAAGAGGAACCTATTTCCGTTCTCCCTCTCCGGGGAAGCGAGAACTTGGTACCATTGTTTTGGTTGCAGCCACCTAAGCTGGGAGGAATTGATAGCATCTTTTTGCATTCGATTCTTTCCTGTGCGGCGTGTCGTTTCCTTAAGAATGATGATCCTCAGTTTCAAACAAAGAGAGAAGGAAACCTTAGGCATGGCATGGCATGGCATCATTTTGCCTCATTAGTTGAAGCCTGTCCAGTCCTTGGTCTGCCTGAGCTAGTGCTCTTGCAGCATTTCCAGTTTGGTTTACGAAAGGATTATGGCATGATGCTTGATGCCGCTTCGGGAGGCGCCTTTGTGCTCTTAGAGCCAGAACGAGGACTGGAAATTCTAGGAGAAATCTGAGATTCAGTTCCCCACCTGACTTGAGTGACGAGGTCGCTAAACGAGAAAATGTCGAGTTGCCTAAGTCCATCTTCAAGAGAGCCCGAGCTTACATGCCAAATTTCTCTATGCTCTGGTCGAAGATATCACTCCTAACTGGCAGGAATCTATGGGAAAGAGCACCTAGTGCAAATTCTGCCCCTAGATTCCCCTATCATTTCTTCTCTTAAAAACCAGTCCTTCAAGACTTAGCCTCGAGGGAAGGAGGAGAGGAGTAGTCGAGGAAGAATAGTCGTTCCTGGCAAGGACGATCATTTCAACCTTGTCCGCAACTCTCCAGGGGAGGTCACGATGGATGTTTTTCGTGCTTCATGTCAAGGCTCAATCCGAAGTGCCGCCACACTGAGGGTTAGGCCAAGACGCGGGCTTTAGCGCTATGAAACTTCCATATCCTTGGGTTACGGAGGCACGATATTATACCAGGTCTAGTTGAGCAATCCATCTCGTTATCCTAAGTTCAGCTAAGACCGATACCGAGCAAGTCAAGTAGATGTAAATCCTACTCTTCACTTCTTGACCTGATCGATGCCCTGCGGGAGTGTGGTTACATACCTATCTTTTACACTTCCGTTGGAGGCTTGGGTTAGCTTACGTATCATCCCACTTAGGTGAGGGTGAGATCCTTTGTCGACCCAAGGAGAGGATGACCTAGCAAGTTCGTCACTTTCGATCCACTGCTCGAATGTTCGTTCGACCCATAAATTTTCACTCACTCAATCTGGGGTCCGATCATTCTCGAGTTCTGTTTCCAGAGGTGAAAGCTTCACTCTTAGAGCACTCTAGGCTTTAGGCCCGGATCTTGTGCTCAACCCCATCACCTCTATCATTTCTCGTCCGTAGTGCTATCACCTTGCTAGCTGCACTTTCCTCCTAAGGTTACCCATCATAGTTCCCTTAGGATAGTTGTGAGGATCACCTTTGTTTCACCATGTATACAGCTTGCATCGTACGTACACACTAACCATGCAGGAAGAAAAATACATCCTATCATAAAGAAACCTGCAAGGAGGACCATAGGGTAGAGCAGGAGGATCACCAGAAAAAATGGACGATATGAGCAACGGGGCAACAATAACTCTTCATCCAGGTATGAGTCTAGGTAAAACCCCCAAGTTGAGCTATCAAAATATAAAGAGGTTTAATTAAAGTTGTTTGGGGTAGAAGGCAATTATATGCCCAATATCCCACTTTAGCCCTTACTGAAGCCTCTGACCTTAGAATTGGTGGGCCACCTGACCCATAGACCCTGAACCCTGCTGGAACCAGCACGACGAACCAGAGGCCCATCAGAGCCCATAGGGGATCGGCCAAACCCCTAGGTCGGTCGACCCACAAGGGGCGCCACAGCCTCTCCTGTTTCGCGTGCTCCCTCCTTCGTCCTCCAGAAACCCTCTCCTCGCCGCGTGACGGAGTTTATGTCGCACAGAACCGCATTTTCCCTACTCAAACCTCCTCTCGGCCACCGCTCTGCCACCTATGGCTGGCCAAGGCACTGCGCATCCTCACCTGATGGCTCCCTCTGGCTTTGAGGGGGAGAAGTCTTTCTACCTCAGTGATCTCGGAGGCAGCGAGTTTCACACATGGGACGGAACTCAGGACGATTTGATGACTCCGGAGCGAGGGAAGAAGGGGAGAAGCCCTACTGGAGACTCGATAGAGCCCCCAGCTAGGCACGGCTCATCCTCGCCTCCTACCTTCGCCAGTCGCTGCTCCCTGTTCAATGTCCTAGGGAAGAAACCAGTCCCTGTATCAAGCAAGAAGGTACTCTATGATGATTGGCCAAACCCGCCTTTGAAGGATGGAGAGCGCTATGCAGGATCACTATTCGGTGAAGATGGTGAACCTTTTTGTCACAAGTATGAGCAGGATGTGTGGGATGAGTATCCACAGCCCCAGACCTGGTTCAGCATCTTTGGGGTAAGGACCCCTAAAGACAGCTGCGGGGTACCCAAGCCATACCCGCCAAGTTGGGAGACAGAGCTCGGCGACATCCTAGCTTCACTGCCCAACAGGAAGAATCTCTGTGTGGGCAAGGTGGCAGATGACCTGACAGAGGCATACCTCAAATTTGACCTCTTAATAAAGACTGTGAGAAGGCAGCAGGCAGAATATCGATGGCTCAGGAACCTTCTTCTCAAGACCCGCGAGGAGATGAATGCCAAGCTGCAGCGGTTGATTGAGGCTGAGGGTTTGGAAGCCCTCTTTGCTGAGTAGAGGGTCATGCCCCGTTCTTATTTCCCTTATAGGCGCTTAGTTAGGTTTAATTTATTTCCCTTCCAATCATTTCCTTTATTTCCATCATTTGTGTAAGCGCCTATTTCTTTAGTGAACTTGAATGAATAATTTTGGCTCCACCGGTCATGTAACCCGGTTGAGTCACATGTGTGTTAGCTATTTTTGTTTTTGTTTGTATCAAAGAACTGCACCCAGGTACAAAATAGTGTGGGGGAGAGCTGCACTCTCCAGATGCGAACACGACAGATTGTTACACCCACACTATGCTCACACAGCACTTGCGATCAACCACGCCTAGAGAACCTGAACGGGACATGCATTCGTGCGCATCACAGGAACCCCCCGTCTGGTCCACACAGAAACCAGCACTAGTTTGCATCCCCACCTCATTTAACCATGATTTCTGAGTTTGTATGCTCATGTTTCGATAAATTCTCCATAAATCAACTCAAGAAATCTATGGTGATGCTTACTCCATACCTAGGGTTGACATGCTTAAGTTTTATTCCTCGTTTATAACTTTGAGGCTTGTGAACAATATCATAAGGACAACATGCTTATCTAAGTAATTGACAAGTGAGATATGACTTGATGACATGATCTTAACTCTGTTGGTTCTAGCCCTTGGGATAATTTTGTTTTTGAAAAAAAAATGCTCTTGCAAAACTCCTCTTTGATATGCCACCATCCTACCAAAGCCATATGATGTTTATAGTTGAAAACCTTATGCTCATATGCTTCTTGTCATTGCATTGAGTTTTGTCAAATTCTGTGACCCTTGTGAGAATTCTTTTCATTACTTTCATGATCAAGATTCATGTGCACACCACCATATTCCCCTTGCTATGCTTCTACACTGGAAGTTAGCACTGTATCATTCATCCATTCCACAAAATAAAGCTCCATATGATATGTGTCGATCTCTCCTCCCAATTTGTTACACAGGAGACATGGCTATCGAATATATATATATATATATATCGACACATAAGGTTCATGTATTGAAAAAAAAGAGAGAAAGAAAGATAGCCATGTTCTCGAAAGATTTTCGTACAAGAAGGAGAATCATACAAAAGGGAGTTCCATAGCTCAAAATGGTAATAACTAGTACCTACTCCGGGGCTAGTGTCCACCTTACCATCAACCAACATTCATCATATATGTATGATAATATCTAGCACCCATTCCGGGCCTAGTATCCATCTTACCATACTCACCATATCCATGTACGTGCACATCTTGATCTGACTGTATGATTTGCTTTCCTCTTTGGATTCAGTATTTGACTTTGTAAAATATGTGATACAAGTATGCTGTACAATTCATATCCTACCTTGAGCTTCACATAAGCCATGATTAGAAGTAGGGTGTTGTTTTTAAGGCAACCACGCCTTGGTGAGGACACTTACACATTGAGCGATCTGAGAGAATCAAAGAAGGAGAGCAGAGCAGAATTTTCTTTTAAAAAAATCATTAAGAAAACCCCAAGTGCTGACCAACAGGTGCTTAAGAAACTCGATTCATGGTCATTCCTCTTATCAACTACCCAAGATGGCATTGTAGCCACGCCACAGAGTTCACAAGAGTAAGGTATGACCTGGAATAACTCCTATCCTTGTTCCATACCTTTGGTTTAAACCCATGTGATCTTCCCTTTCGCTCGAGACGAGCAAAGGGAAAGTGTGGGGGAGTTGTTGACAGTTGTTAAGTACCTAATTTAAGGTCGTCAATCCCTGCATTTCGTCATAAGAACTATGCGTCCACATTAGAATAGGAGTTTAAACTAACAATTTCCACAAGTGGCCAAGCTAAGTTGAATGCAGGTGTTTAACATAAGAAATGGAGAGAAAAGACACTCTCATGATCCTAGCAAGTCAGGCTCAGCCAATGGGGGGCTGCATGCAAGCATCCCCTGGATCCATGACGTCACCAATCCAAGAGAGGAGGCCTCAGCGAATCAGAAGTCGCCATGTAGGCATCACATGGATCCCATGGCCCACCATAGCGCCCAAACCGGCTCCAAATCATGTGGACAACAGGAACCGACCAAGGGACCCACCTGCCAGCCTCCTGGAGAAAACACAGAGCGAGGGGCGCCACCTAGGGGTCGGCTGACCCCTAGGATTGGCCGAACCACCTTAAGGGTGGTTCATCCCGGCCTTCCACGTGGTGCTCACCCATTGGTCCTAGAAGCCATCCCTGGGGTGTTTGGGGTGCTCCCACGCCGGTTGCTCAGCCTATAAATAGGAGGGGAGGGGAATAAGAAGAGGATGAACACTCTTGAAGCAACTTCTCACCTTTGCCTCTTTCTCCCCCTCTCATTCTCTCTTGATGGAGGTGAAACCTCATACCACCATGAGTGTGTGTGTGTGGCGGATCTAGTCTAGGTGGTGCTAGGTAGAGAGGGAGTGTGTGGATGAGTAGAGGTGAGGTGGTGATGATTCGTTCATCATCCATCGTCCCCTTGTACCTCGTGAGTGATGTTGTTCTTCATTTAGACTAAAGTGAGTATTTCATTATTTTCTAATTAGACTAAAGTGGCTCTTATACATGGGTGAATTGTTCTTGAGTTCCTCGTTCGTTCATCACTTCGAGGCTCGCGTTCTTCATGAACGTGCCTCCTCGATCTAGTTGACGAGCGAGTTATTCATACTTTTGCGTTGGTTCATAAGTTAGAGGCTCGTGTTCTTCACGAACACGACCCTTGATCTTCTGTTATAAGCGCATAAGTTTGCATTCCGTTTGTGTGGTTGCCCATCTACTAGAATATATTGAAGCTCATGCATATCTGATTTAGATCAAGTATCAATCATATCTCCCTGCGCGAATCGATTCAATGACGAGTACGGTCTAGCTCAACCTCGCGGGTTCATCGCTCCGTATTTCTACGGAGTGCTATAGTATTTCTACGGGACGTCAGACATAGCCGTGCTATAGTAGTAGTCGGCGGTATAGACGTGGTGTCTAGACTGCTGGTTATCCTTCGAATGCCCTGTATCCCACAGTTTGTCTTGGGGTAGGCCGCGGTAATGACAGCCGTTGGACCCTCTGAAATCCCCCACGTTCGGATACAGCATGTAGGCAACCATTTGCCGTGAACCAACTGTTATAGCCAGGAGGGGCCGGTGTCCAAAGCGAGATTCTTATCTGAGCTTGTTCCTCTCTAGAGTCGAGAACCTACAGGAGACTCTACATCTCTCACCTACTTCAGCAGGAACCCTGTGCCCTTGGATAGTCACTCGTAGAGTATCCCATACTGTTCCTTGGATTCGATACCCTTTTGAATACTCCTTTGGGGAAGTGCTACAATGGTATCTCCGTGCGCTTGCGGATTCTTTCGTACCCGTCGATATACCCAGGGTGGATCTTGCGTTCATGCTAGGTGCACAAGTAGTGGTGACGTTAAGGAATACCAACACGCGTAACATGTACAGGGCACCGTCCGTGGAGTGTGATGCAACACCGAATGGGTCGTGTCGAATGCATCTTACGCACCGTCCTTGATGCTTGATCCAACACTGACTGGGTCGTGTCGTTGCATCACGTAACCTAAACCCGCAAAGGTTACACAAAATCCATGCTGCATCCGGTCGTGTCGATTCAGCGCGTAACCTGCACTGGTTACGCATCGACCGTGCTGCTTGATTGATGAAACACCGACTGGGTCGTGTCGAATCAGCGTGTAACCACAAGAGGTTATGCAGCATCCGTGCTGCTTGATGCAACACCGATTGGGTCGTGTCGAATCAACGCGTAACATGCAGAGGTTACGCACCGTCCGTGCTGCTTGATGCAACACCGACTCGGTTAAGCACGTAGTAGGTTAGACACCTTTAAGACGGCTGGCTGCATGGCTCAACACTGACTTGGTTACGCACTGATCGGTCGTGTTGATTCTATGTGTCACCAGCTCCAGCTCGGCTACGCACGGTTCGGCGACGCAGCGTCCCATGGCGCGAGCATCACCGACTGGGTCACGCACCGCAACGGGTTACGCAAAATCCATGCTGCATTCTGATTCGACACACCATCCTGCTCGAATACGCATGTTTCGGCGACGCACCATCCATTCTACGTGGTGCGTGCATCACCGACTGGGTTAAGCACGGAGTCTGTCACGCAAAATCCCCATGAATCTGGTCGTGTCGTTCCATCACGTAACCTGGGGCCGATAAAGTTATGCAAAATCCACGCTGCATCCGGTCGTGTCGAATCAGCACGTAACATGTACAGGGCATCGTCCGTGGAGTGTGATACAATACCGAATGGGTCGTGTCGAATGCAGCTTACACACCATCCTTGATGCTTGATCCAATACTAACTAGGTCGTGTCGTTGCATCGCGTAACCTAAACCCGCAAAGGTTATATAAAATCCACGCTGCATCCGGTCGTGTCGATTCAGCGCATAACCTGCTCTAGTTACGCACCGTCCGTGCTACTTGATTGATGCAACATCCACTGGGTCGTGTCAAATCAGCGCATAACCACAAGAGGTTACGCACCATCTGTGCTTCTTGATGAAACACCGACTGGGTCGTGTCGAATCAGCGCGTAACATGCAGAGTTTATGCACCGTCCATGCTGCTTGATGCAACACCGACTCAGTTAAGCAGGTAGTAGGTTACGCACCTTTAAGACGGCTGGCTGCATGGCTCAACACTGACTGGGTTACGCACTGATCGGTCGTGTCGATTCTATGCGTCACCTACTCCAGCTCGGTTACGCACGGTTCGGCGATGCAGCGTCCCATGGCGCGTGCGTCACCGACTGGTTTACGCACCGCAACTGTTACGCAAAATCCACGTTGCATCTGGTCGTGTCGAATCAGCGCGTAACCTGTACAGGGCACCGTCCGTGGAGTGTGATGCAACACCGAATGGGTCGTGTCGAATGTAGCTTATGCACCGTCCTTGATGCTTGATCAAACACCGACTGGGTCGTGTCGTGGCATCGCGTAATCTAAACCCGCAAAGGTTACGCAAAATCCATGCTGCATCCGGCGTGTCGATTCAGCGCGTAACCTGCACTGGTTACGCACCGTCCGTGCAGCTTGATTGATGCTACACCGACTGGGTCGTGTCGAATCAGCGTGTAACCACAAGAGGTTACACACCATCTGTGCTGCTTGATGCAACACCGACTGGGTCGTGTCGAATCAGCGCGTAACTTGCAGAGGTTACGCACCATCCGTGCTGCTTGATGCAACACCGACTCGGTTAAGCACGTAGTAGGTTAGACACCTTTAAGACAGCTGGCTGCATGGCTCAACACTGACTTGGTTACGCACTGATCGGTCGTGTTGATTCTATGTGTCACCTGCTCCAGCTCGGCTAAGCACGGTTCAGCGACGCAGCGTCCCATGGCGCGTGCATCACCGACTAGGTCACACACCGCAACGGGTTACGCAAAATCCACACTGCATTCTGATTCGACACACCATCCTGCTTGAATACGCATGTTTCGGCGACGCACCATCCATTCTACATGGTGCGTGCATCACCGACTGGGTTAAGCACGGAGTCTGTCACGCAAAATCCCCATGAATCCGGTCGTGTCGTTCCATCACGTAACCTGGGGCCGATAAAGTTATGCAAAATCCACGCTGCATCCGGTCGTGTCGAATCAGCAAGTAACATGTACAGGGCACTGTCCGTGGAGTGTGATACAATACCGAATGGGTTGTGTCGAATGCAGCTTACGCACCATCCTTGATGCTTGATCCAACACTAAGTAGGTCGTGTCGTTGCATCACATAACCTAAACCCGCAAAGGTTATGTAAAATCCACGCTGCATCCGGTCGTGTCGATTCAGCGCGTAACCTGCTCTGGTTACGCACCGTCCGTGCTACTTGATTGATGCAACATCCACTGGGTCGTGTCGAATCAGCGCATAACCACAAGAGGTTACGCACCATCTGTGCTTCCTGATGAAACACCAACTGGGTCGTGTCGAATCAGCGCGTAACATGCAGAGTTTATGCACCATCCATGCTGCTTGATGCAACACCGACTCAGTTAAGCAGGTAGTAGGTTACGCACATTTAAGACGGCTGGCTGCATGGCTCAACACTGACTGGGTTACGCACTGATCGGTCGTGTCGATTCTATGCGTCACCTGCTCTAGCTCTGTTACGCACGGTTCGGCAACGCAGCGTCCCATGGTGCGTGCATCACCGACTGGTTTACGCACCGCAACGGTTACGCAAAATCCACGTTGCATCTATTCGTGTCGAATCAGCGCGTAACCTGTACAGGGCACCGTCCGTGGAGTGTGATGCAACACCAAATGGGTCATGTCGAATGCAGCTTATGCACCGTCCTTGATGCTTGATCCAACACCGACTGGGTCGTGTCGTGGCATCGCGTAATCTAAACCCGAAAAGGTTACGCAAAATCCATGCTGCATCCGGCGTGTCGATTCAGCGCGTAACCTGCAATGGTTACGCACCGTCCGTGCTGCTTGATTGATGCTACACCGACTGGGTCGTGTCGAATCAGCGCGTAACCACAAGAGGTTACACACCATCTGTGCTGCTTGATGCAACACCGACTGGGTCGTGTCGAATCAGCGCGTAACATGCAGAGGTTACGCACCGTCCATGCTGCTTGATGCAACACCGACTCAGTTAAGCACGTAGTAGGTTACACACATTTAAGATGGCCGGCTGCATGGCTCAACAATGACAGTGTTACACACTGATTAGTCGTGTCGATTCTACACGTCACCTATTCCAGCTCAGTTACGCACGGTTCGGCGATGCAGCATCCCATGGCGTGTGCATCACCGACTGGGTTACGCACCGCAACGGTTACGCAAAATCCACGCTGCATTCTGATTCGACGCACCGTCCTGCTAGGTTACTCACGTTTCAGCGATGCACCATCCGTTCTGCATGGTGCGTGCATCACCGACTAGGTTACGCACGGAGTCTGTCACACAAAATCCCCATGCATTCGGTCGTGTCGTTGCATCGCGTAACTTGGGGCCGATAAAGTTACGCAAAATCCACGCTGCATCCGGTCGTGTCGAATCAGCACGTAACCTATACAGGGCACCGTCTGTCGAGTGTGATGCAACACCGGATGGGTCGTGTAGAATGCAGCTTACGCACCATCCTTGATGCTTGATCCAACACTATCTAGGTCGTGTCGTTGCATCACGCAACCTAAACCTGCAAAGGTTACGCAAAATCCACGCTGCATCCGATCATGTCGATTCAGTACGTAACCTGCACTGGTTAAGCACCGTCCATGCTGCTTGATTGATGCAACACTAACTGGGTTACGCACGGAGTCTATCACGCAAAATCCACATGCATCCGGTCGTGTCGTTGCATCGCGTAACCTGGGGCCGATAAAGTCACGCAAAATCCATGCTGCATCCGGTTCGTGTTGAATTAGCGCGTAACCTGTACAGGGCACGGTCCGTGGAGTGTGATGCAACACCGACTGGGTCGTGTCAAATGCAGCTTATGCACCGTCCTTGATGCTTGATCCAACATTGACTGGGTCCTGTCGTTGCATCGCGTAATCTAAACCCGCAAAGGTTACGCAAAATCCACGCTGCATCCGGTCGTGTCGATTCAACACGTAACCTGCACTGGTTACGCACCGTCCGTGCTGCTTGATTGATGCAACACCGACTGGGTCGTGTCGAATCTGCGTGTAACCACAAGAGGTTACGCACCATCCGTGCTGCTTGATGCAACACCGACTGGGTCATGTCGAATCAGCGCGTAACATGCAGAGGTTATGCACCGTCCGTGCCGCTTGATGCAACACCGACTCGGTTAAGCACGTAGAAGGTTACACACCTTTATGAAGGCTGGATGCATGGCTCAACACTAACTGGGTTACGCACTGATCGGTCGTGTCGATTCTACGCGTCACCTGCTCTAGCTCGGTTACACACAGTTCGGTGACGCAGCGTCCCATGGCGCGTGCATCACTGACTGGGTTACGTACCGCAACGGTTACGCAAAATCCACGCTACATTCTTATTCGACGCACCATCGTGCTCGGTTACGCACGTTTCGGGGATGCACCATCCATTTTGCATGGTGCGTGCATCACCGACTGGGTTACGCATGGAGTCTGTCACACAAAATCCCCATGCATCCGGTCGTGTCATTGCATTGCGTAACCTGGGGCCGATAAAGTTACGCAAAATCCACGCTACATAAGGTCGTGTCGAATCAGCGCGTAGCCTGTACAGGGTACCGTCCGTGGAGTGTGATGCAACACCGAATGGGTCGTGTCGAATGCAGCTTTCGCGCCATCCTTGATGCTTGATCCAACACTGACTGGGTCGTTTCGTTGCATCCCATTACCTTAACCCGCAAAGGTTACACAAAATCCACGCTGCATCCGGTCGTGTCGATTCAGCGCGTAACCTGCACTGGTTACACACCGTTCGTGCTGCTTCATTGATGCAACACCGACTGGATCGTGTCGAATCAGCACGTAACCACAAGAGGTTACGCATTATCCGTGCTACTTGATGCAACACCGACTGGGTCATGTCGAATCAACGCATAACATGCAGAGTTTACGCACGTCCATGCTGCTTGATGCAACACCGACTCGGTTAAGCACGTAGTAGGTTACGCACCTTTAAGAAGGCTGGCTGCATGGCTCAACACTAACTAGGTTACACACTGATCGGTCATGTCGATTCTTTGAGTCACCTGCTCCAGCTCGGTTACGCACGGTTCGGCGACGCAGCATCCCATGGCGCATGCATCACCGACTGTGTTACGCACCGCGACGGTTACGCAAAATCGACATTGCATTCTGTTTCGACGCACCATCCTGCTCGGTTATGCATGTTTCGGCGACGCACCATCCGTTCTGCATGGTGCGTGCATCACCGACTGGGTTACGCACAGAGTCTGTCACGCAAAATCCCCATGCATCTGGTCGTGTCGTTGCATCGCATATCTTGGGGCCAATATAGTTACGCAAAATCCATGCTGCATCCAGTCGTGTCAAATCAGCGCGTAACCTGTACAGGGCACCGTCCGTGGAGTGTGATGCAACACCGAATGGGTTGTGTCGAATGCAGCTTACGCACCGTCCTTGATGCTTGATACAACATTGACTGGGTCGTGTCGTTGCATCGCATAACCTGAACCCGCAAAGGTTATGCAAAATCCACGCTGCATCTGGTCGTGTCGATTTAGCGTGGAACCTGCACTGGTTAAGCACCGTCCGTGCTGCTAGATTGATGCAACATGGACTGGGTTACACATGAAGTCTATCACGCAAAATCCCCATGCATCTGGTCGTGTCGTTGCATCGCGTAACCTAGGGCCGATAAAGTTATGCAAAATCCATGCTGCATCCGGTCGTGACGAATCAGCGCGTAACCAGTACAGGGCACCGTCTGTGGAGTGTGATGCAACACCGAATGGGTCGTGTGGAATGCAGCTTACGCATCGTCCTTGATGCTTGATCCAACACTGACTGAGTCGTGTCGTTGCATCGCATAACCTGAACCCACAAAGGTTACGCAAAATACACACTGCATCTGGTCGTGTCGACTGAGCGTGTAACCTGCACTGGTTAAGCACCGTCTGTACTGCTTGATTGATGCAACATAGACTGGGTTACACACGGAGTCAGTCACGCAAAATCCCCATGCATCCAGTCGTGTCGTTGCATCGCGTAACCTGGGGCCGATAAAGGTACGCAAAATCCACGCTACATCCGGTCGTGTCGAATCAGCGCGTAACCTGTGCAGGGCACCGTCCGTGGAGTGTGATGCAACACCGAATGGGTCGTGTCGAATGCAGCTTACGCACCATCCTTGATGATTTATCCAACACTGGCTGGGTCGTTTCGTTGCATCCCGTAACCTTAACCCGCAAAGGTTATGCAAAATCCACGCTGCATCCGATCATGTCGATTCAGCGCGTAACCTGCACTGGTTACGCACCGTCTGTGCTGCTTGATTGATGCAACACCGACTGGGTTACGCACGGTTTCCGTCACGCAAAATATCCATGCCTCCAGTCGTGCTATTGCGTCGCATAACCTCGGGCCGTTAAAGTTACGCAAAATCCATGCTGCATCCAGTGGTGTCGAATCAGCGTGTAACCTGTACAGGGCACCGTCTGTGGAGTATGATGCAACACCGAGTGGGTCGTGTGTAATGCAGCTTACGCACCGTCCTTGATGCTTGATCCAACACTGACTGGGTTGTGTCGTTGCATCGCGTAACCTAAACCCATAAAGGTTACGCAAAATCCATGCTGCATTCGGTCGTGTCGATTCTGCGTGTAACCTACTCTTGTTATGCACTGTCCGTGCTGTTTTATTGATGCAGCACCGATTGGGTCGTGTCGAATTAGCATGTAACCACAAGAGGTTACGCATTATCCATGCTGCTTGATGCAACAACGACTGGGTCGTGTCGAATCAACGCGTAACATGTAGAGGTTACGCACCTTCCGTGCTGCTTGGTGCAACACCGTCTCGGTTAAGCACGTAGTAGGTTACGCACCTTTAAGAAGGCTGGCTGCATGGCTCAATACTGATTGGGTTACGCACTGATCGGTCGTGTCGATTCTACGCATCTCCTGCTCCAGCTCGGTTATGCACAGTTCGGCGACGTAGCATCCAATGGCACGTGCATCACCGACATTGTTACGCACCGCGACGGTTACGCAAAATCCACACTGCATTCTGATTTGACGCACCATCCTGCTCGGTTATGCACATTTTAGTGACACACCATCTGTTCTGCATGGTGCGTGCATCACCGACTGGGTTACGCACGGAGTCTGTCACGCAAAGTCCCCATGCATTCGGTCATGTCGTTGCATCGCGTAACCTGGGGCCAATAAAGTTACGCAAAATCCACGCTGCATCCAGTCGTGTCGAATCAGCGTGTAACATGTACAGGGCAACGTCCGTGGAGTGTGATGCAACACAGAATGGGTCGTGTCGAATGCAGCTTATGCACCGTCCTTGATGCTTGATCCAACACTGACTGGGTCGTGTCGTTGCATCGCATAACCTGAACCCACAAAGGTTACGCAAAATTCATGTTGCATCTGGTCATGTCGATTCAGCGTGTAACCTGCACTAGTTAAGCACCGTCTGTGCTGCTTGATTGATGTAACACGAACTGGGTTACACACGGAGTCTGTCATGCAAAATCCCCATGCATCAGGTCGTGTCGTTGCATCGTGTAACCTGGGGCCGATAAAGTTACGCAAAATCCACGCTTCATCCGGTCGTGTCGAATCAGCGCGTAACATGTACAGGGCAACGTCCGCGGAGTGTGATGCAACACAGAATGGGTCATGTCGAATGCAGCTTATGCACCGTCCTTGATGCTTGCTCCAACACTGATTGGGTCGTGTCGTTGCATCGCATAACCCGACCCGCAAAGGTTACGCAAAATCCACGTTGCATCTGGTCGTGTTGATTCAGCGTGTAACCTACACTGGTTAAGCACCGTCTGTGCTGCTTGATTGATGCAACACGAACTGGGTTACACACGAAGTCTGTCACGCAAAATCCCCATGCATCCGGTCGTGTCGTTGCATCGCGTAACCTGGGGCCGATAAAGTTACGCAAAATCCACGCTGCGTCCAGTCGTGTCGAATCAGCGCGTAACATGTACAGGGCAACGTCCGTGGAGTGTGATGCAACACAGAATGGGTCGTGTCGAATGGAGCTTAGGCACCGTCCTTGATGCTTGATCTAACACTGACTGGGTCGTGTCGTTGCATCGCATAACCTGAACATGCAAAGGTTACATAATATCCACGTTGCATCTGGTCGTGCCGATTCAGCGTGTAACCTGCACTGGTTAAGCACCGTCTGTGCTGCTTGATTGATGCAACACGAACTGGGTTACACACCGAGTCTGTCACGCAAAATCCCCATGCATCCGGTTGTGTCGTTGCATCGCATAACCTAGGGCCGATAAAGTTACGCAAAATCCACGCTGCATCCGGTCGTGTCGAATCAGCGCGTAACCTGTACATGGCACCATCCGTGGAGTGTGATGCAACACCAAATAGGTCGTGTCGAATGCAGCTTACGCACCATCATTGATGCTTGATCCAACACTGACTGGGTTGTGTCGTTGCATCGAGTAACCTAAAGAAGCAAAGGTTACGTAAAATCCACGCTGCATCCGGTCGTGTCGATTCATCGCGTAACCTGCACTAGTTACGCACCGTCCATGCTGCTTGATTGATGCAACACCGACTGGGTTGTGTCAAATCAGGGCATAACCACAAGAGGTTACGCACCATCCATGCTTCTTGATGCAACACCGACTGGGTCGTGTCGAACAACACGTAACATGCAGAGCTTACGCATCGTTCGTCCTGCTTGATGCAACACCGACTCGGTTAAGCACGTAGTAGGTTACGCACCTTTAAGACGGCTGGCTGCATGGCTCAACACTGACTGGGTTACGCACTGATCGGTCTTGTCGATTCTACGTGTCACCTGCTCCAGCTCGGTTACGCCCGGTTCGGCGACGTAGCGTCCCATGGCGCGTGCATCACCGACTGGGTTACGCACCGCGACGGTTACACAAATTCCACACTACATTCTAATTTGACGCACCATCTGAAGGACCGATTAGGCGAACCAGAGAGGGGGCGAGTGAATGGGAGCCGATAAAAATTCTTCTCGAAGGAGATAAAGACTCCAACAAGATGAACACGGCTTCCGGCACACGTCTCCGACTCAACTTCCCAAGTTGGTCAAGACCACATAGCCACTGGAGTGCTACTAGTCCTAGGAACCAACAACTCAACCAAACGTCCCAAACGCACAACGGAAACTTGCACGGCTTGCTGCCTGTGCTACACCGGTCAGACCGATGGCCTGCGCCGGTCAGACCGGTGACACCGGTCAGACCGGTGGACAGAGCCGGTCAGGCCGGTGGCTACAGCAGCCACACAACAAACGTTCCAGGAAGCCTCAGTGACTCTTCTAGACCCTGGAACAAAAACCACCTCCGAAACAAAACCTGCAAGGAAGAAGAACCCCTCACAAAACCTAGCAAAACAACTCCAAACACGCCAAGAACGGACCAGCAGGACCACGGGACAAAACCACATGGACAATGCTGTTCCCCGAGACAAATCCCACCAAGGGCTAGCACCGGTCAGACCGGTCAAGAGCACCGGTCAGACCGGTCGTGCCAGGGCAGCTCGGGATGAACAGCGCCCGCGAGTCAACTCCTCCAAATCCAACTCCCGATCTCCCGATTCGCTCCACGGATTCGCACAAGACTTTGGGGATAGTAGGAACACCTCATGGGCACTCCATAGCCAAGATTTGGTCCACCAAAACTCGTTGAATCAAGAGGAATCGAAGGATTTCCACTAAGAACACCACAAACCCTAGAACCACGAAAACCCCAAAATTGAGCCCCATTACTCACGGATTTGGGAGGGGAATCAAAGAGAAAAGAACCACGAGGGGTTCATGCATACATCCCCCACCAAATCCCAAAGAGAATGGTCTCAAAACCGCCACAAGAAATTCGCCAAGAAAAGCCTCCGAAAATCACCAAAAAGGAGAAACGGGAAAGACACAACCAAGCCTTGAGGAACCACGCCGAATCATCTATACATACCAAAGAGGTTCATACAAGGTCTAGCTTGCCACCCGATCATCCTTCCCTCTCACATGATCTCACCATGAAGCTCTCAAGCTAGTCCTATGAAAATCCTAAGGAAAATAGGAAGAGAAAATAGGAAAACCAAATGAGCTAGGGTTCCAAGAGATGGCTGCCATCCTCTCACCCCTTAGGTTATATGGAGGCAACCGAAAGACGAAAATACCCTTACTAGCTAACTAGGGATACATGCCCCTCAAGGGCGAATTCGGAAATTTTTGTCTTCGCTCCATCAGACAGATGCCCAGCGACCGCAAACTTGCTTAGCCTCGACGCAAGCCTTGCGATCCCGAAGCGTGTCCTCCGCTTCGAAGATTCCGGACTGCGTCGTCGCACACCGGTCAGACCGGTCTGACTGGTGGGTCTGACCGGTCTGGAGCTGTTGCACCTCCGTTTTCGGTTCTTCGGTCTTGGCTTTGTGGATCTACCAAGGAACCCAGTGGTTTTCTGGTGAACCACCGGAAACCCCGCGAACTCGATGTAGCCTCCGCCAATCACCACTCATGACTCGGCTCCCACGTAGTCCAGGCTCGACCTTGGTTTTGAGGCTCAACCAAGAAACCGTCCATGACTTCATCTTGCCGTTCTTGCCACCATGCGGCCCGCACTTGACCCCGCTGGCCACCGGGTCCCTCGAACCAAGCCTACTTGTCTTCTCCACACCTGGAGGCCTCACCGGCAACGACCTTTCGCGCTTGTTCTTCACCTGCACCAACACCAGTCAAGCTGCAACCTCCACCTGCAATACTTAGCCAAGAATCAGTCCACACCACGTTGTCAATCACTCATCACACCAGGAAGCGACCATCCACCGGTCCTCGAACCACACCTGGCTCTCAATCTCCCCCTTGATGAGTGCATTGACAACACCGACGTTTTGGTAACGAAGAGAAAAGGAAAAGAAAAGAAACGACTAAAAGAAACTCCAACAAGCGATCGAAAGCCAAAGAAAAGGCAAAGAGCAAGATCACTTGAAGAATACAAGTCTCGGACCCCTTAGGCAAGGGCAACGGCTCGACACATCCGAGACAAAACATGCTCAAGCAAAGAGCACAAACCACCAATCCAAAGCTCGAAAACTACAAAGAGCTCCCCCTGCACACATGCAAGCTCCCCCTGAACCAATGCAACTCCCCCTGGACGAATGCATGCAAACCACTTGATGAAACAGAGCAGCTGCACCAGCTCAGCTCTGACCGGTCAGACCGGTCGACACCACCGGTCAGACCGGTGCTCAACATGTGAACAGGACCAGCACTCTGACCGGTCAGACCGGTGACCTCAACCGGTTAGACCGGTGCACAACAGAGCCCAGAAATGGCTCGAAACCACCTGAAAACCTTCCAACTGCATTCAGTAGGCCAAAACATGCTCAAACTTCTCCCCCTTGTTGACAATGCATGAATCAAGCCAAAAATGCAAAAAATGCAACCTAGAGCTTCTCAAATAGACAAAATTCAACATAGGATGCTACACATGTTCAAATGAGCAAGTTAGATACTCTATAGCTTCGTAAAGACATCAACTTCATGATCACCAAGTTTGACAACCATTGGGCGAAGCTAAGATAGAATTGAGCAATTTTGCGAAAATTCACCCTCTCATGAGCAAAGTCCTAAACATGAGCAAAACATGTCAAAATGGCAAAGCCACACAAACTTCATGCTAGGACAACCATTCTAAGCATAAGACCATCATAAACACCCACAAGCACCTCATGTCATGTCAAAGCCACCGAGCCATGTGCCTACTTCTATATATGAGACTTCTCATTGGTAGGCATCATGCAACGGTTTAGCACCCAAAGCAAATTAAAATTAGTACATATGACATGGGAGCACATTTTCCAAGCAATTTACATTTCATTTTCAGATTTGAAATTGGTACATGAAATGTCTTTGCGACAAAAAGGAGCTTATGCCCCTCCACAAGATCAAGCATGGGGCTAAACATTCATGGTGGCAAATGAGCCTTTGGCCCCATATGATCAAAATAAGCTATCCAACCACAAATTAAGCATAGCCAAGCCACAAAAACATGTCAAGATCATATAAAGGCATTTACTCACAAGAGAGCATACATATGAGATTTTTCAAAAACATAGCCATCAACCATGGATATAAACCAAGATTATCAAGAGCTAAGCCAAACTAACCATAGCTTACCAAACTAGCTCACAAAGACATATATATCATTCCATGGTGAACAATGTATATAGGAGAAGCTTTTCCTAAATAATGCATATGATACAAAATGCATGCAACCTAAGATACAAAGATGCCTATACATCATGTTACATATGCCATGCCAAATGCAAGAAATGCACAAAGGAAAGCTATACATACGCTACAAAGGAGCTCCCACACACCAACTCAAGAAATCAAACACACACCAAGCTCCCCCCGCAAACGAGTGAAAGTTGCTGGATCTAGGGGTTTGGTGAAAATATCGGCTAGCTGGTCATGTGTGGGTACATGGATCAAGGCTATCTTCCCTTTCTCTACATTGCCTCTCAGGAAATGATACCTCACTTCTATGTGCTTGGTTTTCGAATGGAGCACTGGGTTCTTTGCAACGCTTATGGCACTGGTGCTATCACATTGAAGTGGGACATGGGTATACTCCTCACCAAAGTCACTCATGATATATGTGATCCAAAGGAGCTGAGAGCAACAACTAGCTGCGGCCACATACTCTGCCTCGGTAGTGGATTGAGCAACACTCGACTGTTTGCGGGAAGACCAAGACACCAAAGACGAACCCAAAAACTGGCAAGTCCCAGAAGTGGACTTCCTATCCAACCGACACCCGGCAAAATCCAAGTCTGAAAAACCATGAAGCGCCAAAGAAGAAGATGCAGAGTACCAAAGGCCGAAGTCGGGAGTGTGTCGCAAATACCTGAATATGCGCTTGACTGCTTGCCGATGCGAAGTCCTCGGAGATGCTTGAAAACGAGCGCACAGACATACCGAGAATTGGATGTCCGGCCTCATCGCCGTCAAGGAGAGGAGTGACCCGATCATGCTCCGGTACTCCTTCTGGTCCACGTGTTCACCTTCCTCGTCAGCATCAAGAGCTGTAGTCGTACTCATAGGCGTTGCCATGGCCTTGGAGTCCTCCATCTTGAACTTCCTCACAATGTCCTTGGTGTACTTAGCTTGGTGCACAAATGTTCCTTCCTTTGATTGCTTGATTTGTAGCCCGAGGAAGAACTGCAACTCGCCCATCATGCTCATCTCAAATTCCCTGCTCATGTCTTCTGTAAACGTTGCAACAAGAGAGTTAGACGAGCCACCAAAGATAATATCATCCACGTATACCTGCACAATCAGGATATCTCTGCCCTGCCTGAGGAGAAACAAGGTCTGATCGACCTTCCCCATCTCAAACCCTCTCTCAAACAGGAACCCCCTCAACCTACCGTACCAAGCTCTAGGTGCCTGCTTCAACCCATACAGCGCCTTCCTCAACTTGTACACCCAGTGGGGGTACTTCTCACTCTCAAACCCCAGTGGTTGCCTGACATACACTTCTTCCTCCAACACACCATTCAGGAAAGCACTCTTCACATCCATCTGGTACAACTTGAACCCTTTAGCCACGGAAAAGGCTAGAAGGATCCTGATCGCCTCCAAACGAGCTACAGGAGCAAAAGTCTCCTCGTAGTCGATCCCCTCTTTCTGACTATACCCCTGAGCAACAAGTCTTGACTTGTTTCTCACCACTTCTCCTTTCTCTCCCTCTTTATATTTCCACACCCATTTTGTCCCAATCGGCTTACACCCTGGGGGAGGGTCAACCAACACCCAAACATGGTTCCTCTCAAAATTCTCCAACTCCTCATGCATCGAATTAACCCAATTATGATCAGATAGCGCGTGTCCAATGTCTTTGGGCTCAAAGGTGGCAACAAAAGTAGCATGAGCGAAATGAGAATTGTTCCGAACCCTCGACCGTGTAGTATGTTCATTCATGTCGCCGGTGATTCTCGAAGCTGGATGATCCACTTGCACTCGCCGGGGAGGTTCTCGCCTTGATGCTACCTCCCCCTCAACAGCAGCTTCGCCTTGATCTGGGTTTGTCGTTGTAGGTGTGTGAGAGGGCCTGTTCTCGATCGTCGTCGAAGTAGTAGGTACATGTTCAGCCGCGGACACCACACCACCATCTTCATCATCTCCATGTTCATGCTCCTCCTCCTGAAAGATCTCCTCACCAAGTTCGTCGTCACCTGCACACTCAAAAACAAGCTGACTACGTGGCTGTGTCTCGTCGAAGGTTACCTCGCAAGTCTCGACGATTTGGTTAGTTTCAAGATTGAGCACACGAAATGCTCTAGAATGAGATGCATAACCAAAGAAAATGCCATCGACAGACCTAGCCTCGAACTTGTCCAACTTCTTCCCTTTCTTCAGAATGAAGCATTTACAACCAAAGACATGGAAGTGACTCACCTTGGGTGTGCGACCGTGCATCAACTCGTAACAGGTTTTCTTCTTGTGAACCCTGAGGTAAATCCTGTTCGACACATAGCACGCGGTATTGACCGCCTCAGCCCAGAACCTTCTCGGAGTCCTATGCTCGTCGAGCATCGTCCGAGCCATCTCGCACAAGGTCCTGTTTTTCCTTTCCACCACGCCATTCCGGGGAGGCGTATACGGACTCGAAAACTGGTGTTCAAGACCCAAGTCATGGCAAAAGGTTTCGAAGCAAGAGTTTTTGAATTCCGAGCCATTGTCACTGCGGATCGCTTGTATGGCATCCCCGTGCCTCTCATTTCTTAACCTCAAGACAAGATCTCGAACAAAACCAAACGTCTCCCCTTTCTCCTCAAGAAAGAACACCCACGCATACCGAGAGTAGTCGTCCACCACAACAAGGACATACCACTTCCCACCCGCAGATCGCACAAGAGCTGGGCCAACAAGGTCCATATGGAGCAGCTCGCATGGACGCTCAGTCATCACATCGGTGAGAGGCGGGTGAGAAGAGGCTACCATCTTGGCATGCCTACACAGCGCACAAACCAACTCTTTCTCAAACCTCAACCGTGGCAATCCTCGGACCAAATTGAGTTTACTCAAGCGAGACAAAAGGTCAAAGCTCAAGTGACCCAACTTCCTATGCCACTTCCACAACTCACTCGAAGAACCTGCCAAAAAGCAACACTCCACACCAGAAGACTGAGAGAAATCAGCTCGGAACACTTGACCCTCGGGAACGACCATGCAAACAAAGGTCTCCTCGAGAATCTAAAATCCGAGAACCACCAGGCCGAAACAACACCTCAAAGCCCTCATCCAACAACTGGGACACGGAAAGCAAATTGAACCCCAGCGATTGAACAAGAGCAACACGCCTGAGAGTGACCTTGTCACTTACCTTGATCTCACCTTCTGATAGCACACGCCCTCGCCCATTGTCCCCAAAGGTGATGTATGTCCTGGACACCACCGGGACGAGACTTGAGAACCACCCTTTGTCTCCGATCATATGCCTCGAGCAACCGGAGTCAATCAACCAAACGTTCCTCAAGTCTCCCACCTGAAATTCAAAAGCGAGCACGTGAGTGAACAAATGACTCAGCACTGGGGTTAGTACCAAAAGAGTAAAACCAGTGCCGAGCCATTTGCTCCAAAGTGAGGTTAGCACAAACCAAAACATCACGCCTATCAAAGCTACCACCACGAATACCACCACAGTAATCACTACGAGGGAACCAACCCTCTCTAGCTGGAGGAGAACGAAAGCCACGAAAGGAAAACCGTGGACCGTTCCTCCTCTCCATCTCAAAGCTACGATTCCTCCCACCCTCGTATTGAGCACGAGGTGGAGAACACCTAGCAAACTGACCACCTGCAAACTTTCCAGACCAACCGCCAGAACCATGACCACCAGAACCAAACCGAGCATCCTCACGAGCACGAAAACCAACTCGCTGTCTGCCCAGCCTGCACTGGTCTGACCGGTGTAGAGCACCGGTCTGACCGGTGTAGCTCGGCCATCAGCACCACCTGCTGCCTTCCGGTCTCCCCAAGCCGGAACCATCCTCACAATCGCCTTAGCCCTGGGCATCTGCATACGAGGCTCAGGTACACCATTAGAGGGGTGGTACCTATCCTTGTTAGCCCACTCTCTAGCCATTCTCTCCTCACGCTTCCTCTTGAAGTAAAACTCATCCTTGTGACCATCTCTCCCACAATACCCACAATGGAACTTCATGGGTTGTGGCTTAGGCTTAGGCTTGGGTTGGGGCTGCTCACTCGGTTTCTCACCCTTCTTCTCTCCTTCCTCACCTCCCCTTGGGCTCACGAACTTCACTGGTTTTTGGAAATGATTTGTTGGGTGAGGGAATATGGGTGGATCTGGAGTAGTGTCAAGTTTGTTTCTGAGATGGTTAGGCTTGGGCTCAAACTTGTTCTTGTGTCTGTTTGGTGGTGGGATGTCACACCCGATTTTACAAGGAAAACCGAATGCATCTCATATGTGCGCCAGGATCAAATTACACACATACGATAGACAAAAGAGTGTAATACCATAACAGTAATTCAAACGTACAAGAGTTTAACTGATACAATATTCATTATTACACTCAGGCAGTGGACACGAAGGTCCAATAAAATAAACGATAACTAAACGAGTGACTTCAGCTTCATCTTCCACAGGCATATGACTGGGGGATCGCATGCCTCAGAACTCTTCAAAGTCGCTCCAGTACTCCTCACCGTTGTTCTCATCTAAACAGCGGTAAGCAAGGGTGAGCACTCTTATGGTTGGAGCTCAGCAAGTGGGGGAAACATGCAAGGCTATCAAGGATTGGCTAAGGTTTTGCAGCGGTCAGCATTTTAATGTTGATCAAGTTTTATTAGCAAGCCTATTACTAGATGTAAGTTTATACCAACCCCAAAAGATTATTCAGATGTAACCATATCTCAAAACCATAAGGAACCACAATTTAAGTTTATCTTTAAGTTTGATTATCATGTGAGGGTCCAAGCCACTCTTGACCGTGAGCACGGCTGATCGATCAGTTTTAACTCTGCAGAGGTTGTACACTTTCACCACAGCTCGTGTTCCCCATGTTGCCCGGGTTAGCTAGACCCTTAAACACTTCCGAGGTGAGTAGCTAGGGGTCCACTACGAAGCCTTTACAAAGACATGCAAAAGACTAACGACCCGCATAGTTACAGACCAGGGCGGACCATAACCCTCCCTAATGGTCAGCACCTTAGCAAAGGCTGCTACCCCAAAAGAACCGGGCTATACCCCTGCAACCCCAACCCCCCTCTGCTCCTTTCGGATAAGGTCATCAGTTCATTCGCACACCTAATTAATTGGCTAAGCCAGAGCCATATGGACTGTGGTTGCACTATTTTCCTGGGTGGTTCTCCATGTTCCAATTAAATCATATGATCTTGTTATTAACCACATCTTCACCAAAGTTACCAAATCTTGCTCATCATTCATCATTTTGTAAAGTTTCATTTTAACCATGCCAAGTTAAGCAACTAAGCATTATCTATCCCAAAACATTTATTTAAAACCGAGTTGTTAACGGCAATAAGGATAAAATCTAGTCATGTCCTTAAAAAGGTGATTTTCCCATCAAGTTATGCATAGCAACAAATAAAAGTAAATATTATTTAATATGCAATTATTTAGGTCAAAGAGGAAAAATGCAGAGGGAGAAGTCCACTTGCCTTTCTCCAACGAAAAGCTACTCTTGCTCTTCAGATCAGCAGCTCGATCTTCTACTTGAAACAAGCATGAGGCACAAACATGCAAAAGCAAACGAGCACAACTAAGAACAATACACCAAGCATGAAAGGCTTAAAAAGAGGACAAGGGTTGGCTCTAGGACCGTGAACGCAAGAAACAGTCGGAACTATCGAGATTTTTGGATTATATCACACAAGGCTATGTGTTTGGTATATTTTAATTCAATAAAGATGTGCATAGGTTATTTCAGAGAAATACCCTATTTCGAATTAAGCAAGTTATATTTATATTAAAAAGACTATGTGAACCTAGTCCAATTTTATTTACAAATATTCAAGTATGATTTATGCAAATTAAATATTTAGTTTTAAAAGAAGCATGTATAACATCTAAGCATACAACTTTATATTTCGAGTTGAACTAATCAAATTATAATTTAAAAAACATGTTTATATTTATATTATTCAAATTAACATTTAATTAAGAAAACTCGAGGTAGCCTATATTAATTTTTATTTAGAAAGCAAATTGAATATACATTAGTCAGTTTAAGTTTTGCTATGAAAATCGAGATATAACTCTAATTACATTTTATTTGGAAAACACCATTAAGTAAGATTAGTCAAATTAATTTAGAATAAATTCTCAAAACATTTTTTTTGGGTGAGCATCATATCTTGCGCATTGTTTATGTCGAGACGGAACTAACGTAACAAGAACAAACTTAAACGGGCTAAAACGTGAGATCTATGGATTAAACAAGATTGGAAAGATATATATGTGATTACTATGGATTGGAAGGTCTAGCAAAGATGATTCCCGAGACACAAAAGATGGTAGATGATAACAAATAGATAAAGATAAAAGGAAGGACAGAGGCTATATTGCTGAAAAACACATGTAGAAATTTACTGGAATCGTATTTCGAAGGAACAACAGGTATATGACATAAGCATTATGTAAATGCTGACGTCAGGAAGATGTTTGTGTGTACTGATTGCTTTCTTTCTAGGCGTGTACTTGGTTGTGGCAAACACATGCATGGAAGCGTGTGGATTAAACAGACTGCTTGCATTTGTAGAATGGTGGTGTGCTGCCTTGCATGATGATCAACGGTGGAGTGAGGATGGACTACAGATCAAAGAACATTAGCAGGGCTTAGTTGGTGATCACAAGTGTGTCGATTCTATTTAGTCCACAGAAACGTCATGCACATGCACGCTATCAACTGCATGCTACTGCTTGCTCGACTTGTATGCAGCTAGCTATGTTGTGCGGCTTCTACTCAGGATGGCCTGATGTCAAAGAGTGATGCCCGAGAGGAAGCGCCGATTAGTTAGGCAAAAGAACATGCATGCAAAGATTGTTTCTGACCTGTCCGGGTGATGGTCGATGACAGAGTTGACAGTGAAGCAGGATGGCCGGCAAGAGTCAGGAACACTGGGAAAGGATGGCAAGGCAGCGGAGGCATACCCATGCTGCTGGTTGACGATCTTGAGTTCTTGACAGAAGTACCCACATCTCCGAAGTACAGGTGTCGATGATGTATGGCAGCCCTGCAGTGAAGAAGAAATACAACGGAATGTGGATCAGTTGATGATGGTGCTCGATCTCACGACAACGATGACGCACAACAGCAGGGTGATGAAGATAATCGAGGGTGGCCGGAAAAAGTGAGCGGACAAGGAGATGCTGACAGCCGGCGGCTCGGGAAGTGACGAAGGCGGCCGGGATGCAGACGACGAGCAACAGCAGCGCTCCAACTTGATGTCGTGGTTCTCGTGGTGATGCTGCTGGCTCGTTCGGGGAGGCTCGAAACGGCGACGGGGACGAAGAACGGATGCCGCTTGGCTCAACGATGCTTGCGGTGGAGAGAGGTGCAGCTTGGCGTAATGGAGCTCAGGGCGCCGTCATCCTGGTCCAGCTGTTCTCCTAGGCGAGGCGACGGTTGGCGAGGCTCCGCCGCTCTGCTCGGCGGTGTTGCAGACGAAGAAACCAGCGGTGCGCACTGCTTGCTCCGGTGACAACTCGATGCGACAAATCGAGCTGTCGAGCACGACAGCGGCGTTGTGCTCATCCGACTTGGACTATAGCATCGACGACACAAAGAAGCGAGGCAGGGGGCAGCACACGAGCAGCAGGGCACAAAGAAGCTCGGTGCTCTAGCTTTATAGGGGCATGACTAGGAAACTGAGGCGGGATTAAAAGCAGGTAACGGCTGGCCATTGATGGGTGATGGCCTTAGTGGCGATGGCCGTTACTGGTGGATTGAACTGTGGATTGAAGGGGAGAAGACGTTACGAGGAGAGGAAACGGAGGAGACGCAACTTGCGTGTGACAGGTGCAACGCTGATAGGCCAAGCGGCACATATGGAAGCCGGGCTGATGCAGTGCACGTCAGGCGAACAGAGGCGGTCAAGGCGTGCGGCCAGGGGCACGTGGGCCAGACGGGCGGCATGATGCGCAGGCACGAACGCGATGCGAAGCCGGCACATGTAGGGACGCGGATGGACGCGTGAGCGCGGGCGTCCGAGCAGGGCCAGAGCGGCGTACGAGCACGGTGCCGCGCTGAAGGGCGAGCGGTGCGACCATGTGCGAGTGCGGAGCCAGCCGAGGCGTGCGACGTGAGGTAGGTGGCCAGGGACGTGCGGACACGAGGGCCAGGCAGGAGGATGAGCACACGAGACAGGTGCGGCGGGCGCGGCAGGAGGCCCTGAGGCGCGTGGGCGGGCATGTGCATGCGGCGGTGCTGGCCAGAGGTGGAAGGAGAGAGATCGGCCGCGATGACGGCAAGCTGTTCTAGCACGGGTAGCCGAGTGGTGCGACCACGGCACAGGAGTGTGCAGGATAGCGGCGACGGACCGGGACGAGCTATGCGGTGCGACACGTGTAGGAGAGGCGAGCGGCCACGGGAGACGGAGGAACGCAAGGAGGTGAGTGAGCGCAAGGCAGTCGAACGGTTGCGGCAGCGCAGGAAGGGGCCTAGCGGCGCGGGAGTGCGCCGCTCGGTGGTGGAAGACGCACCTGACAGTGGAGTCACGCCGTCAGTGATAGAAAAGAGGGAGGAGAGGGTGAGCTGGTCCAAAAGCCGAGAGGCAAGCTAGGCCGGTTGATGGGCCAAGCTGGGCCAGGCGGAGGGAAAGATGGCTCACGGGATAGAGAACTTGGGTCGAAAAAAAAAGAAAGTTGGTCGGGTTGGCATTGGAAACAAAAGAGAAAGACAGAGGATGAGAAGATTTTGGAGTTTGATTTTGATGGATTTTGAAAACACCAACTCAAACAAAAACAAATGCAACTGATATGATTGCAAATAATCATGGAACCATTTTATTTAATTTAGAAAATCAATCAATAGTTTTCCTTGACTAAATTTCTTGTAAAGAAAATAAATGTTGATCAAATTTTAAAATTATGTCAAAATCGTTGCTTAATTATTCTTCCTAATAACATCCTGAAATCGAAAAATTTCAGGGTGTTACATGGGATAGGGATCTCCCCAACTCCCTCACCACTGTTCTCTCCAAGCTTGTTAGCCCCAAGTGCCTGACCATCATAGCGTTTGAAAGCCGCTATCATGATACCAAGCTGAGGCTCCTGACCCGACAACCAGCTCATACATTTCCTCAGCTCATCATTCTCATCCTGCAAGCGATCAACATAATGCGCAAGCTCCAAATTCTTAACCGCATGCAATTCACAAGTAGAGCAAGAAGTGGGAATAGGCTCTTTCAACTTCGCCTCAAGCGAAACAGTGTAAGCATGCATCTCATCAATCTTTCCATGCAAACAGGGCAAGAAGTACAAGCACCTAGCAAAGCAGGTCTAGACTTAAGCTCAGCCACTTCAACCCTAAGCATATCTAGTTCATCACAAGTAGAAGCATGCTTATCCTTAAGAGCAGTAAGATCAGCTAGGTGCACAGAGCAATCACAGCAATCAATCTCATCAGAAACCACAGGAGAAGCCTTAAGCGAATCAATCTCAAGCTTAGCATCTAGGTTCTGGGTTTCTAGCTCAGCCACACGGTTCCTAGCATCTTCTAGTGAGGCCCTAAGCTCTTTCCTCATCTTCTTGGCCTCTCTAAGCATGTGATCGCGATTATCAAGCAAGTCAACCAACTCATCATTCTCCTTGCGCAAAGAAGAGAGCTCATCACATACCTCATCCTCGGAGTCGGAGTCCGAGTCGCTCTGGTGACTCTTCTTGCTGCCGGAGCTACGAGCCATGCCGCAGAAGCCATCTCCCGCGAAGCAGCTCAACCCGCTCAAGTTCTTGGATGACTTCTTGTTCTTGCGCCGATCACCTTCATCTTCGCTGCTACTCGAGCTCGAGGAAGAGTAGACGGAGCTGGAGTCAACGTCGCTCGCTCCAACCATCGCTCGGGCCTTCCTGCCACGGCCGTCCTTCTTCCTCGACCGTCGCTCGTCCTTGTGCTTGTTCTTGTGCTTGTGATCGCGCCTTGATCAGTACTTGCCGTCCCTGCTCGACCAGTGCCTGTAGCTGTCCTTGTTCTCTGTCTTCTCCGGGCAGTCAGCGACGAAGTGTCCTGGCTTGCCTCACTGAAAGCACATCCGTGCTGTCCTCCTCGTGTTCACCCGGTTCTCGTGCAGCCTCTCGAACCGCCTGGTCAGCAACGCCAGCTCATCCTCTCCAAGCACGTCGAACTCCTCATCTGGCAAAGACATCAAAGAAGAGAGAGAGTACATCCTGGAATATGCGTTAGCGTTAGACTTAGCTCCTTTGCCACCAACGAGAGCAAGACTATGAGAATCAGTCGGGCTCTCGATCTTGGCTGTCATACCACGGTCCAACTCAGTCGACTTGAGCTTCGAGAACAGCTCGTTCACGGTCAAGGTGTCATACTTCTCAGGCTCAACGATAGCCTCAAACTTCCCGTCCCATACGGTACGATCCAACGAGTGCAAGAGCTTCACAGCTCTATCATGATCATCGTATGGGAGCACGACAACATTGGCTCTCATGTTGTTCACAACGACCGTAAACCGCTAGAAAAGGGCATCGACGGACTCGCCGGGGAGATGAGTGAAGTTCTCGTACTCTCTCCGGTAAGTCGCATACATTCGAGCCTGAACCTAAGCATTCCCAGCATGTGCATCCTTCAACTGCTCCCAAATCCTACAGGCTAAGTCCTCTGTCTGAACCCGATCGAATTCAGGCTGACACAGAGCACGAAACAAGTAGTCGACCGCCTTGTTGTTGGCTTCGAACATATCCCTCGATCCTATAGCAAGGAAGTTCATCGGATGAACATAAGCTGTGTTCACCGTAACGTCCCAAAGGATCTAACCCTTTCCGCGGAGGAACGCTGCCATCCGCCTCTGCCACATCTAGTAGTTCTTCCCATCGAAGTGCGGAGGACCCGAACCCCGTTCCTGGTACGCCATCTTTGGATCTTAGACTGGTAAGAGTCAATGAAGACCCGAACCGGCTCTGATACCAAACGAGGGGGGGGAGTGAATGGGAGCCGATAAAAATTCTTCTCGAAGGAGATAGAGACTCCAACAAGATGAACACGGCTTCCAGCACACGTCTCCGACTCAACTTCCCAAGTTGGTCAAGACCACGTAGCCACTGGAGTGCTACTAGTCCTAGGAACCAACAACTCAACCAAACGTCCCAAACGCACAACGGAAACTTGCACGGCTTGCTGCCTGTGCTACACCGGTCAGACCAATGGCCTGCGCCGGTCAGATCGGTGACACCGGTCAGACCGGTGGACAGAGCCGGTCAGGCTGATGGCTACAGCAGCCGCACAACAAACGTTACAGGAAGCCTCAGTGACTCTTCTAGACCCTGGAACAAAAACCACCTCCGAAACAAAACCTGCAAGGAAGAAGAACCCCTCACAAAACCTAGCAAAACAACTCCAAACGCGCTAACAACAGACCAGCAGGACCACGGGACAAAACCACACGGACAAGGCTGTTCCCCGAGACAAATCCCACCAAGGGCTAGCACCAGTCAGACCGATCGCACCTGGGCAGCTCGGGATGAACAGCGCCCGTGAGTCAACTCCTCCAAAGCCAACTCCCAATCACCCGATTCGCTCCACGGATTCGCACAAGACTTTGGGGATAGTAGGAACACCTCATGGGCACTCCATAGCCAAGATTTGGTCCACCAAAACTCGTTGAATCAAGAGGAATCGAAGGATTTCCACCAAGAACACCACAAACCCTAGAACCACGAAAACCCCAAAATTGAGCCCCTTTACTCACGGATTTGGGAGGGGAATCAAAGAGAAAAGAACCACGAGGGGTTCATGCATACATCCCCCACCAAATCCCAAAGAGAAAGGTCTCAAAACCGCCACAAGAAATTCGCCAAGAAAAGCCTTCGAAAATCACCAAATAGGAGAAACGGGAAAGACACAACCAAGCCTTGAGGAACCACGCCGAATCATCTATACATACCAAAGAGGTTCATACAAGGTCTAGCTTGCCGCCCGATCATCCTTCCCTCTCACAAGATCTCACCATGAAGCTCTCAAGCTAGTCCTATGAAAATCCTAAGGAAAATAGGAAGAGAAAATAGGAAAACCAAATGAGCTAGGGTTCCAAGAGATGGCTGCCATCCTCTCACCCCTTGGGTTATATGGAGGCAACCGAAAGACAAAAATACCCTTACTAGCTAACTAGGGATACATGCCCCTCAAGGGCGAATTCGGAAATTTTTGTCTTCGCTCCATCGGACGGATGCCTAGCGACCGCAAACTTGCTTAGCCTCGACGCAAGCCTTGCGATCCCGACGCGTGTCCTCCGCTTCGAAGATTCCGGACTGCGTCATCGCACACCGGTCAGACCGGTGCTCCTCACCGGTCAGACCGGTCAGACCGGTCTGGAGCTGCTGCACCTCCGTCTTCGGTTCTTCGGTCTTGGCTTTGTGGATCAACCAAGGAACCCAGTGGTTTTCTGGTGAACCACCGGAAACCCCGCGGACTCGGTGTAGCCTCCGCCAATCACCACTCATGACTCGGCTCCCACGTAGTCCCGGCTCGACCTTGGTTTTGAGGCTCAACCAAGAAACCGTCCATGACTTCATCTTGCCGTTCTTGCCACCATGCGGCCCGCACTTGACCCCGCTGGCCACCGGGTCCCTCGAACCAAGCCTACTTGTCTTCTCCACACCTGGAGGCCTCACCGGCAACGACCTTTCGCGCTTGTTCTTCACCTGCACCAACACCAGTCAAGCCGCAACCTCCACCTGCAATACTTAGCCAAGAATCAGTCCACACCACGTTGTCAATCACTCATCACACCAGGAAGCGACCATCCACCGGTCCTCGAACCACACCTGGCTCTCAATCTCCCCCTTGATGAGTGCATTGACAACACACACGTTTTGGTAACGAAGAGAAAAGGAAAAGAAAAGAAACGACTAAAATAAACTCCAACAAGCGATCGAAAGCCAAAGAAAAGGGAAAGAGCAAGATCACTTGAAGAAGACAAGTCTCGGACCCCTTAGGCAAGGGCAACGGCTTGACACATCCGAGATAAAACATGCTCAAGCAAAGAGCACAAACCACCAATCCAAAGCTCGAAAACTACAAAGAGCTCCCCCTGCACACATGCAAGCTCCCCCTGAACCAATGCAACTCCCCCTGGACGAATGCATGCAAACCACTTGATGAAACAGAGCAGCTGCACCAGCTCAGCTCTGACCGGTCAGACCGGTCGACACCACCGGTCAGACCGGTGCTCAACATGTGAACAGGACCAGCACTCTGACCGGTCAGACCGGTGACCTCAACCGGTTAGACCGGTGCACAACAGAGCCCAGAAATGGCTCGAAACCACCTGAAAACCTTCCAACTGCATTCAGTAGGCCAAAACATGCTCAAACTTCTCCCCCTTGTTGACAATGCATGAATCAAGCCAAAAATGCAAAAAATGCAACCTAGAGCTTCTCAAATAGACAAAATTCAACATAGGATGCTACACATGTTCAAATGAGCAAGTTAGATACTCTATAGCTTCGTAAAGACATCAACTTCATGATCACCAAGTTTGACAACCATTGGGCGAAGCTAAGATAGAATTGAGCAATTTTGCGAAAATTCACCCTCTCATGAGCAAAGTCCTAAACATGAGCAAAACATGTCAAAATGGCAAAGCCACACAAACTTCATGCTAGGACAACCATTCTAAGCATAAGACCATCATAAACACCCACAAGCACCTCATGTCATGTCAAAGCCACCGAGCCATGTGCCTACTTCTATATATGAGACTTCTCATTGGTAGGCATCATGCAACGGTTTAGCACCCAAAGCAAATTAAAATTAGTACATATGACATGGGAGCACATTTTCCAAGCAATTTACATTTCATTTTCAGATTTGAAATTGGTACATGAAATGTCTTTGCGACAAAAAGGAGCTTATGCCCCTCCACAAGATCAAGCATGGGGCTAAACATTCATGGTGGCAAATGAGCCTTTGGCCCCATATGATCAAAATAAGCTATCCAACCACAAATTAAGCATAGCCAAGCCACAAAAACATGTCAAGATCATATAAAGGCATTTACTCACAAGAGAGCATACATATGAGATTTTTCAAAAACATAGCCATCAACCATGGATATAAACCAAGATTATCAAGAGCTAAGCCAAACTAACCATAGCTTACCAAACTAGCTCACAAAGACATATATATCATTCCATGGTGAACAATGTATATAGGAGAAGCTTTTCCTAAATAATGCATATGATACAAAATGCATGCAACCTAAGATACAAAGATGCCTATACATCATGTTACATATGCCATGCCAAATGCAAGAAATGCACAAAGGAAAGCTATACATACGCTACAAAGGAGCTCCCACACACCAACTCAAGAAATCAAACACACACCAAGCTCCCCCCGCAAACGAGTGAAAGTTGCTGGATCTAGGGGTTTGGTGAAAATATCGGCTAGCTGGTCATGTGTGGGTACATGGATCAAGGCTATCTTCCCTTTCTCTACATTGCCTCTCAGGAAATGATACCTCACTTCTATGTGCTTGGTTTTCGAATGGAGCACTGGGTTCTTTGCAACGCTTATGGCACTGGTGCTATCACATTGAAGTGGGACATGGGTATACTCCTCACCAAAGTCACTCATGATATATGTGATCCAAAGGAGCTGAGAGCAACAACTAGCTGCGGCCACATACTCTGCCTCGGTAGTGGATTGAGCAACACTCGACTGTTTGCGGGAAGACCAAGACACCAAAGACGAACCCAAAAACTGGCAAGTCCCAGAAGTGGACTTCCTATCCAACCGACACCCGGCAAAATCCAAGTCTGAAAAACCATGAAGCGCCAAAGAAGAAGATGCAGAGTACCAAAGGCCGAAGTCGGGAGTGTGTCGCAAATACCTGAATATGTGCTTGACTGCTTGCCGATGCGAAGTCCTCGGAGATGCTTGAAAACGAGCGCACAGACATACCGAGAATTGGATGTCCGGCCTCATCGCCGTCAAGGAGAGGAGTGACCCGATCATGCTCCGGTACTCCTTCTGGTCCACGTGTTCACCTTCCTCGTCAGCATCAAGAGCTGTAGTCGTACTCATAGGCGTTGCCATGGCCTTGGAGTCCTCCATCTTGAACTTCCTCACAATGTCCTTGGTGTACTTAGCTTGGTGCACAAATGTTCCTTCCTTTGATTGCTTGATTTGTAGCCCGAGGAAGAACTGCAACTCGCCCATCATGCTCATCTCAAATTCCCTGCTCATGTCTTCTGTAAACGTTGCAACAAGAGAGTTAGACGAGCCACCAAAGATAATATCATCCACGTATACCTGCACAATCAGGATATCTCTGCCCTGCCTGAGGAGAAACAAGGTCTGATCGACCTTCCCCATCTCAAACCCTCTCTCAAACAGGAACCCCCTCAACCTACCGTACCAAGCTCTAGGTGCCTGCTTCAACCCATACAGCGCCTTCCTCAACTTGTACACCCAGTGGGGGTACTTCTCACTCTCAAACCCCAGTGGTTGCCTCACATACACTTCTTCCTCCAACACACCATTCAGGAAAGCACTCTTCACATCCATCTGGTACAACTTGAACCCTTTAGCCACGGAAAAGGCTAGAAGGATCCTGATCGCCTCCAAACGAGCTACAGGAGCAAAAGTCTCCTCGTAGTCGATCCCCTCTTTCTGACTATACCCCTGAGCAACAAGTCTTGACTTGTTTCTCACCACTTCTCCTTTCTCTCCCTCTTTATATTTCCACACCCATTTTGTCCCAATCGGCTTACACCCTGGGGGAGGGTCAACCAACACCCAAACATGGTTCCTCTCAAAATTCTCCAACTCCTCATGCATCGAATTAACCCAATTATGATCAGATAGCGCGTGTCCAATGTCTTTGGGCTCAAAGGTGGCAACAAAAGTAGCATGAGCGAAATGAGAATTGTTCCGAACCCTCGACCGTGTAGTATGTTCATTCATGTCGCCGGTGATTCTCGAAGCTGGATGATCCACTTGCACTCGCCGGGGAGGTTCTCGCCTTGATGCTACCTCCCCCTCAACAGCAGCTTCGCCTTGATCTGGGTTTGTCGTTGTAGGTGTGTGAGAGGGCCTGTTCTCGATCGTCGTCGAAGTAGTAGGTACATGTTCAGCCGCGGACACCACACCACCATCTTCATCATCTCCATGTTCATGCTCCTCCTCCTGAAAGATCTCCTCACCAAGTTCGTCGTCACCTGCACACTCAAAAACAAGCTGACTACGTGGCTGTGTCTCGTCGAAGGTTACCTCGCAAGTCTCGACGATTTGGTTAGTTTCAAGATTGAGCACACGAAATGCTCTAGAATGAGATGCATAACCAAAGAAAATGCCATCGACAGACCTAGCCTCGAACTTGTCCAACTTCTTGCCTTTCTTCAGAATGAAGCATTTACAACCAAAGACATGGAAGTGACTCACCTTGGGTGTGCGACTGTGCATCAACTCGTAACAGGTTTTCTTCTTGTGAACCCTGAGGTAAATCCTGTTTGACACATAGCACGCGGTATTGACCGCCTCAGCCCAGAACCTTCTCGGAGTCCTATGCTCGTCGACCATCGTCCGAGCCATCTCGCACAAGGTCCTGTTTTTCCTTTCCACTACGCCATTCTGGGGAGGCGTATACGGACTCAAAAACTGGTGTTCAAGACCCAAGTCATGGAAAAGGTTTCGAAGCAAGAGTTTTTGAATTCCGAGCCATTGTCACTGCGGATCGCTCGTATGGCATCCCCGTGCCTCTCGTTTCTTAACCTCTAGACAAGATCTCGAACAAAACCAAACGTCTCCCCTTTCTCCTCAAGAAAGAACACCCACGCATACCGAGAGTAGTCGTCCACCACAACAAGGACATACCACTTCCCACCCGCAGATCGCACACGAGCTGGGCCAACAAGGTCCATATGGAGCAGCTCACATGGATGCTCAGTCATCACATCGGTGAGAGGCGGGTGAGAAGAGGCTACCATCTTGGCATGCCTACATGGCGCACAAACCAACTCTTTCTCAAACCTCAACCGTGGCAATCCTCGGACCAAATTGAGTTTACTCAAGCGAGACAAAAGGTCAAAGCTCAAGTGACCCAACTTCCTATGCCACTTCCACAACTCACTCGAAGAACCAGCCAAAAAGCAACGCTCCACACCAGAAGACTGAGAGAAATCAGCTCGGAACACTTGACCCTCGGGAACGACCATGCAAACAAAGGTCCCCTCGAGAATCTAAAATCTGAGAACCACCAGGCCGAAACAACACCTCAAAGCCCTCATCCAACAACTGGGACACGGAAAGCAAATTGAACCCCAGCGATTGAACAAGAGCAACACGCCTGAGAGTGATCTTGTCACTTACCTTGATCTCACCTTCTGATAGCACACGCCCTCGCCCATTGTCCCCAAAGGTGATGTATGTCCTGGACACCACCAGGATGAGACTTGAGAACCACCCTTTGTCTCCGGTCATATGCCTCGAGCAACCGGAGTCAATCAACCAAACGTTCCTCAAGTCTCCCACCTGAAATTCAAAAGCGAGCACGTGAGTGAACAAACAACTCAGCACTGGGGTTAGTACCAAAAGAGTAAAACCAGTGCCGAGCCATTTGCTCCAAAGTGGGGTTAGCACAAACCAAAACATCACGCCTATCAATGCTACCACCACGAATACCACCACGGTAATCACTACGAGGGAACCAACCCTCTCTAGCTGGAGGAGAACAAAAGCCACGAAAGGAAAATCGTGGACCGTTCCTCCTCTCCATCTCAAAGCTACGACTCCTCCCACCCTCGTATTGAGCACGAGGTGGAGAACGCCTAGCAAACTGACCACATGCAAACTTTCCAGACCAACCACCAGATCCACGACCACCAGAACCAAACCGAGCATCCTCACGAGCACGAAAACCAACTCGCTGTCTTCCCAGACCTGCACCGGTCTGACCGGTGTAGCGCACCGGTCTGACCGGTGTAGCTCGGCCAGCAGCACCACCTGCTGCCTTCCGGTCTCCCCAAGCCGGAACCGTCCTCACAATCGCCTTGGCCCTGGGCATCTGCATACGAGGCTCAGGTACACCATTAGAGGGGTGGTACCTGTCCTTGTTAGCCCACTCTCTAGCCATTCTCTCCTCACGCTTCCTCTTGAAGCAAAACTCATCCTAGTGACCATCTCTCCCACAATACCCACAATGGAACTTCATGGGCTGTGGCTTAGGCTTAGGCTTGGGTTGGGGTTGCTCACTCGGTTTCTCACCCTTCTTCTCTCCTTCCTCACCTCCCCTTGGGCTCACGAACTTCACCGATTTTTGGAAATCATTTGTTGGGTGAGGGAATATGGGTGGATCTGGAGTAGTGTCAAGTTTGTTTCTGAGATGGTTAGGCTTGGGCTCAAACTTGTTCTTGTGTCTGTTTGGTGGTGGGATAGGGATCTCTCCAACTCTCTCAACTCCCTCACCACTGTTCTCTCCAAGCTTGTTAGCCCCAAGTGCCTGACCATCATAGCGTTTGAAAGCCGCTATCATGATACCAAGCTGAGGCTCCTGACCCGACAACCAGCTCATACATTTCCTCAGCTCATCATTCTCATCCTGCAAGTGATCAACATAATGCGCAAGCTCCAAATTCTTAACCTCATGCAATTCACAAGTAGAGCAAGAAATGGGAATAGGCTCTTTCAACTTAGCCTCAAGCGAAACAGTGTAAGCATGCATCCCATCAATCTTTCCATGCAAAACAGGGCAAGAAGTACAAGCACCTAGCAAAGCAGGTCTAGACTTAAGCTCAGCCACTTCAAACCTAAGCATATCTAGTTCATCACAAGTAGAAGCATGCTTATCCTTAAGAGCAGTAAGATCAGCTAGGTACACAGAGCAATCACAGCAATCAACCTCATCAGAAACCACAGGACAAGCTTTAAGCGAATCAATCTCAAGCTTAGCATCTAGGTTCTGGGTTTCTAGCTCAGCCACACGGTTCCTAGCATCTTCTAGTGAGGCCCTAAGCTCTTTCCTCATCTTCTTGGCCTCTCTAAGCATGTGATCGCGATTATCAAGCAAGTCAAACAACTCATCATTCTCCTTGCGCAAAGAAGAGAGCTCATCACATACCTCATCCTCGGAGTCAGAGTCCGAGTCGCTCTGGTGACTCTTCTTGCTGCCGGAGCTACGAGCCATGCCGCAGAAGCCATCTCCCGCGAAGCAGCTCAACCCGCTCAAGTTCTTGGATGACTTCTTGTTCTTGCGCCGATCACCTTCATCTTCGCTGCTACTCGAGCTCGAGGAAGAGTAGGCGGAGCTAGAGTCGACGACCATCGCTCGGGCCTTCCTGCCGCGGCCGTCCTTCTTCCTCGACCGTCGCTCGTCCTTGTGCTTGTTCTTGTGCTTGTGATCGCGCCTTGATCAGTACTTGCCGTCCCTGCTCGACCGGTGCCTATAGCCGTCCTTGTTCTCCGTCTTCTCCGGGCAGTCAGCGACGAAGTGTCCTGGCTTGCCGCACTGAAAGCACATCCGTGCTGTCCTCCTCGTGTTCACCCGGTTCTCGTGCAGCCTCTCGAACCGCCTGGTCAGCAACGCCAACTTGTCCTCTCCAAGCACGTCGAACTCCTCATCTGGCAAAGACATCAAAGAAGACAGAGAGTACATCCTGGAAGATGTGTTAGCGTTAGACTTAGCTCCTTTGCCACCAACGAGAGCAAGACTATGAGAATCAGTCGGGTTCTCGATCTTGGCTGTCATACCACGGTCCAACTCAGCCGACTTGAGCTTCGAGAACAGCTCGTTCACGGTCAAGGTGTCATACTTCTCGGACTCAACGATAGCCTCAAACTTCTCGTCCCATACGGTACGATCCAACAAGTGCAAGAGCTTCACGGCTCTATCATGATCATCATATGGGAGCACGGCCACATTGGCTCTCATGTTGTTCACAACGACCGTAAACCGCTGGAAAAGGGCATCGACGGACTCGCCGGGGAGATGAGTGAAGTTCTTGTACTCTCTCCGGTAAGTCGCATACATTCGAGCCTGAACCTGAGCATTCCCAGCATGTGCATCCTTCAACTGCTCCCAAATCCTACAGGCTAAGTCCTCTGTCTGAACTCGATCGAATTCAGGCTGACACAGAGCACGAAACAAGTAGTCGACCGCCTTGTTGTTGGCTTCGAACATATCCCTCGATCCTGGAGCAAGGAAGTTCATCGGATGAACATAAGCTGTGTTCACCGTAACGTCCCAAAGGGTCTAACCCTTTCCGCGGAGGAACGCTGCCATCCGCCTCTGCCACATCTGGTAGTTCTTCCCATCGAAGTGCGGAGGACCCGAACCCCGTTCCTGGTACGCCATCTTTGGATCTTAGACTGGTAAAAGTCAATGAAGACCCGAACCGGCTCTGATACCAATCGAAGGACCGATTAGGCGAACCAGCGAGGGGGGGAGTGAATGGGAGCCGATAAAAATTCTTCTCGAAGGAGATAGAGACTCCAACAAGATGAACACGGCTTCCAGCACTCGTCTCCGACTCAACTTCCCAAGTTGGTCAAGACCACATAGCCACTGGAGTGCTACTAGTCCTAGGAACCAACAACTCAACCAAACGTCCCAAACGCACAACAGAAACTTGCACGGCTTGCTGCCTGTGCTACACCGGTCAGACCGATGGCCTGCACCGGTCAGACCGGTGACACCGGTCAGACCGGTGGACAGAGCCGGTCAGGCCGGTGGCTACAGCAGCCGCACAACAAACGTTCCAGGAAGCCTCAGCGACTCTTCTAGACCCTGGAACAAAAACCACCTCCGAAACAAAACCTCCAAGGAAGAAGAACACCTCACAAAACCTAGGAAAACAACTCCAAACGCGCTAAGAACAGACCAACAGGACCACGAGACAAAACCACACGGACAAGGTTGTTCCCCGAGACAAATCCCACCAAGGGCTAGCACCGGTCAGACCGGTCGCGCCTGGGCAGCTCGGGATGAACAGCGCCCGCGAGTCAACTCCTCCAAATCCAACTCCCAATCTCCCGGTTCACTCCACGGATTCGCACAAGACTTTGGGGATTGTAGGAACACCTCATGGGCACTCCATAGCCAAGATTTGGTCCACCAAAACTCGTTGAATCAAGAGGAATCGAAGGATTTCCACCAAGAACACCACAAACCCTAGAACCATGAAAACCCCAAAATTGAGCCCCTTTACTCACGGATTTGGGAGGGGAATCAAAGAGAAAAGAACCACGAGGGGTTCATGCATACATCCCCCACCAAATCCCAAAGAGAAAGGTCTCAAAACCGCGACAAGAAATTCGCCAAGAAAAGCCTCCGAAAATCACCAAAAAGGAGAAACGGGAAAGACACAACCAAGCCTTGAGGAACCACGCCGAATCATCTATACATACCAAAGAGGTTCATACAAGGTCTAGCTTGCCGCCCGATCATCCTTTCCTCTCACAAGATCTCACCATGAAGCTCTCAAGCTAGTCCTATGAAAATCCTAAGGAAAATAGGAAGATAAAATAGGAAAACCAAATGAGCTAGGGTTCCAAGAGATGGCGGCCATCCTCTCACCCCTTGGGTTATATGGAGGCAACCGAAAGACGAAAATACCCTTACTAGCTAACTAGGGATACATGCCCCTCAAGGGCGAATTCGGAAATTTTTGTCTTCGCTCCATCGGACGGATGCCCAGCGACCGCAAACTTGCTTAGCCTCGACGCAAGCCTTGCGATCCTGACGCGTGTCCTCCACTTCGAAGATTCCGGACTGCGTCGTCGCACACCGGTCAGACCGGTGCTCCTCACCGGTCAGACCGGTCAGACCCACCGGTCAGACTGGTCTGGAGCTGCTGCACCTCCGTCTTCGGTTCTTCGGTCTTGGCTTTGTGGATCAACCAAGGAACCCAGTGGTTTTCTAGTGAACCACCGGAAACCCTACGAACTCGGTGTAGCCTCCGCCAATCACCACTCATGACTCGGCTCCCACGTAGTCCCGGCTCGACCTTGGTTTTGAGGCTCAACCAAGAAACCGTCCATGACATCATCTTGCCGTTCTTGCCACCATGCGGCCCGCACTTGACCCCGCTGGCCACCGGGTCCCTCGAACCAAGGCTACTTGTCTTCTCCACACCTGGAGGCCTCACCGGCAACGACCATTCGCGCTTGTTCTTCACCTGCACCAACACCAGTCAAGCCGCAACCTCCACCTGCAATACTTAGCCAAGAATCAGTCCACACCACGTTGTCAATCACTCATCACACCAGGAAGCGACCATCCACCGGTCCTCGAACCACACCTGGCTCTCACCATCATGCTCGGTTACGCACATTTCGGTGACGCACCATCCGTTCTGCATGGTGTGTGCATCACCGACTCGGTTACGCACCGAGTCTCTCATGCAAAATCCCCATGCATCCGGTCATGTCGTTGCGTCATGTAACCTGGGGCCGATAAAGTTACGCAAAATCCATGCTGCATCCGGTCGTGTCGAATCAGCACGTAACCTGTACAGGGCACTGTCTGTGGAGTGTGATGCAACACCGAATGGGTAGTGTCGAATGCAGCTTACCCACCGTCCTTGATGCTTGATCCAACACTGACTGGGTCGTGTCGTTTCATCGCGTAACCTATACCCGCAAAGGTTTCACAAAATCCACGCTGCATCCGGTCATGTCAATTCAGTGCGTAACCTGCTCTGGTTACGCACCATCTGTGCTGCTCGATTGATGCAACACCGACTGTGTCGAATCAGTGCATAACCACAAGAGGTTACGCACCATCAGTGCTGCTTGATGCAACACCGACTCGGTTAAGCACGTAGTAGGTTACGTACCTTTGTGACGGCTAGCTGCATGGCTCAACACTGACTGGGTTACGCACTGATCGGTTGTGTCGATTTAGCGCGTAACCTGTACAGGGCGCCGTCCGTGGAGTGTGATGCAACATCGAATGGGTCATGTCGAATGCAGCTTACACACCGTCCTTGATGCATGATCCAACACTTACTGGGTCGTGTCGTTGCATCACGTAACCTAAACCCGCAAAGGTTACGCAAAATCCATGCTACATCCGGTGGTGTCGATTCAGCGTGTAACCTGCACTAGTTACGCACCGTCCGTGCTGCCTGATTGATGCAACACCGACTGGGTCGTGTCGAATCAGCGTGTAACCACAAGAGGTTACGCACTATCCGTGCTGCTTGATGCAACACCGACTGGGTCGTGTCGAATCAGCGCATAACATGCAAGGGTTACGCATCGTCCGTGCTGCTTGATGCAACACCGACTTGGTTACGCACGTAGTTGGTTACGCACCATTAAGACGGCTGGCTACATGGCTCAACACTGACTGGGTTACGTACTGATCAGTCGTGTCGATTCTATGCGTCACCTGCTCCAGCTCGGCTACGCACAGTTCGGCGACGCAACGTCCCATGGCGCGTGCATCACCGACTGGGTTACGCAACACAACGGCTACGCAAGATCCATGTTGTATTCTGATTCGACGCACCATCCTTCTCGAATACGCATGTTTCGGTGACACACCATCCGTTCTACATGGTGCGTGCATCACCGACTGGGTTACGCACAGAGTCTGTCACGCAAAATCCCTATGAATCTGGTCGTGTCATTGCATCGCGTAACCTGGGGCTGATAAAGTTATGCAAAATCCACGCTGCATCCGGTCGTGTCGAATCAGTGCGTAACCTATACAGGGCACCGTCCGTGGAGTGTGATGCAACACCAAATGGGTCGTGTCGAACGCAGCTTACGCACCGTCCTTGATGCTTGATCCAACACTAACTAGATCGTGTCGTTGCATCGCGTAACCTAAACCCGCAAAGGTTACGTAAAATCCACACTGCATCCGGTCGTGTCGATTTAGCGTGTAACCTGCTCTGGTTACGCACCGTCCGTGCTACTTGATTGATGCAACATCGACTGGGTCATGTCGAATCAGCGCATAACCACAAGAGGTTATGCACCATCCGTGCTGCTTGATGAAACACCGACTGGGTCGTGTCGAATCTGCGTGTAACATGCAGAGGTTACGCACCGTCCATGCTGCTTGATGCAACACCGACTCGGTTAAGCAGGTAGTAGGTTACGCACCTTTAAGACGGCTGGCTGCATGGCTCAACACTGACTGGGTTACGCACTGATCGGTCATGTCGATTCTATGCGTCACCTACTCCAGCTCGGTTACATACGGTTCGGCGACACAGCATCCCATGGCGCGTGCATCACCGACTGGGTTACGCACTACAACGGTTACACAAAATCCACACTGCATTCTGATTCGACACACCATCCTGCTCGGTTACGCATGTTTCGGCGACGTACCATCCGTTCTACATGGTGCGTGCATCACCGACTGGGTTACGCACGGAGTCTGTCACACAAAATCCCCATGAATCTGGTCGTGTCGTTGCATCACGTAACCTAGGGCCGATAAAGTTACGCAAAATCCACACTACATCTAGTCGTGTCGAATCAACACGTAACCTGTACAGGGCACTGTCCGTGGAGTGTGATGCAACACCGAATGGGTCGTGTCGAATGCAGCTTACGCACCGTCCTTGATGCTTGATCCAACACTAACTGCGTCGTGTCGTTGCATCGCGTAACCTAAACCCGCAAAGGTTACGCAAAATCCAAGCTGCATCCGGTCGTGTCGATTCAGCATGTAACCTGCACTGTTTACGCACTGTCCATGCTGCTTGATTGATGCAACACCGACTGGGTCATGTCGAATCAGTGCATAACCACAAGAGGTTACGCACCATCCGTGCTGCATGATGCAACACTGACCGGGTCGTGTCGAATCAGCGCGTAACTTGCAGAGGTTACCCACCGTCTGTGCTGCTTGATGCAACACCAACTCGGTTAAGCACGTAGTAGGTTACGCACCTTTAAGACGGCTGGCTGCATGGCTCAACATTGACTGGGTTACGCACTGATCGGTCGTGTTGATTCTACATGTTACCTGCTCCAGTAAGGTTACGCACGGTTCGGCGACGCAGCGTCCCATGGCGCGTGCATCACCGACTAGGTTACACACCGCAACGGTTATGCAAAATCCACACTGCATTCTGATTCAACGCACCATCCTGCTCGGTTACGCACGTTTCGGCGACTCACCATCTGTTCTTCATGGTGCGTGCATCACCGACTGGGTTACGCACGGAGTTTGTCACGCAAAATCCCCATGCATCCAGTCGTGTCATTGCATCGCGTAACCTGGGGCCGATAAAGTTGCACAAAATCCACGCTGCATCCGGTCGTGTCGAATCAGAGCGTAACCTGTACAGGGCACCGTCTGTGGAGTGTGATGTAACACCGAATGGGTCGTGTCGAATGCAGCTTACACACCATCCTTCATGCCTGATCCAACACTGACTGGGTTGTGTCGTTGCATCGCGTAACCTGAACCCGCAAAGGTTACGCAAATTCCACACTGCATCCGGTCGTGTTGATCCAGCGCGTAACCTACTCTGGTTACGCATCGACCCTGCTACTCGATTGATGCAACACCGACTGGGTCGTGTCGAATCAGCGCATAACATGCAGAGGTTACACACCGTCCATGCTGCTTGATGCAACACCGACTCGGTTAAGCACGTAGTAGGTTATGCACCTTTAAGACGGCTGGCTGCATGGTTCAACACTGACTGTGTTACACACTGATCGGTCATGTCGATTCTACACATCATCTGCTCCAGCTCGGTTATGCACGGTTCAGCGACGCAACATCCCATGGCGCGTGCATCACCAACTGGGTTACACACCGTGACGGTTACGCAAAATCCACGCACCATTCTGATTCGATGCACCATCCTGCTCGGTTACGCACATTTTGGTGACACACCATCCGTTCTGCATGGTGCGTGCATCACCGACTGGGTTACGCATGGAGTCTGTCATGCAAAAGCCCCATGCATCCGGTCGTGTCGTTGCATCGCGTAACCTACCGATAAAGTTACGCAAAATCCACGCTGCATCCGGACGTGTCGAATCAGCGCGTAACCTACACTGGTTAAGCACCGTCCGTGCTACTTGATTGATGCAACACCGGCTGGGTTACACACGGAGTATGACACGCAAAAACCCCATGCATCCGGTCGTGTCGTTGTATCGCGTAACCTGGGGCCGATAAAGTTACACAAAATCCACGTTGCGTCTGGTCGTGTCGAATTAGCGCATAACCTGTACAGGGCACCATCCGTGGAGTGTGATACAACACCGAATGGGTTGTGTCAAATGCAGCTTACACACCATCCTTGATGCTTGATCTAACACTGACTGGGTCGTGTTGTTGCATCGCGTAACCTAAACCCGCAAAGGTGACGCAAAATCCACGCTGCATCCGGTCGTGTCGATTTAGCACGTAACCTGGTCTGGTTACGCACGGTCCGTGCTACTCGATTGATGCAACACCGACTGGGTCGTGTCAAATTAGCGCGTAAAATACAGAGGTTACGCACCGTCCGTGCTGCTTAATGCAACACCAACTCGGTTAAGCACATAGTTGGTTACGCACCTTTAAGACGGCTAGCTGCATGGCTCAACACTGACTGGATTACGTACTGATCGGTCGCGTCGATTCTATGCTTCACCTGCTCCAGCTCAGCTACGCACAGTTCGGCGATGCAAGATCCCATGGCGCGTGCATCACCAACTAGGTTACACACCGCGACGGTTACGCAAAATCCACGCTGCATTCTGATTCTACGCACCATCCTGCTCGGTTACGCACATTTCGGCGACGCACCATCCATTCTGCATGGTGCGCGTGCATCACCGACTGGGTTACACATGAAGTCTGTCATGCAAAATCCCCATGCATTCGGTCGTGTCATTATATCGCGTAACCTGGAGCCGATAAAGTTACGCAAAATCCACGCTGCATCCGGTCGTGTCGAATCAGCACATAACCTGTACGGGGCACTGTCCGTGGAGTCTGATGCAACACCGAATGGGTCGTGTCGAATGGAGCTTATGCACCGTCCTTGATGCTTGATCCAACACTAACTGGATCGTGTTGTTGCATCGCGTAACCTAAATCCGCAAAGGTTACGCAAATTCCACACTACATCTGGTCGTGTCGATTTAGCGCGTAACCTGCACTGGTTATGCACCGTCAGTGCTGCTTGATTGATGCAACACCGACTGGGTCATGTCGATTCAGCGTGAAACCACAAGAGGTTACGCACCATCCGTGCTGCTTGATGCAACACTAACTGGGTCGTGTCGAATCAGCGCGTAACATGCAGAGGTTACCCACCGTCCGTGCTGCTTGATGCAACACCGACTTGGTTAAGCACGTAGTAGGTTACGCACCTTTAAGACGGCTGGCTGCATGGCTCAATACAGACTGGGTTACGCACTGATCGGTCGTGTCGATTCTACGCGTCACCTGCTCCAGCTCGGTTACTCACGGTTCGGCGACGCAGCATCCGATGGCGCGTGCATCACCGACTGGGTTATGCACCGCGACGGTTACGCAAAATCCAAGCAACATTCTGATTCGACGCACCGTCCTGCACGGTTACACACGTTTCGGTGATGCACCATCCATTCTACATGGTGCGTGCATCATCGACTGGGTTACTCACGGAGTCTGTCACGTAAAATCCCCATGCATCCGGTCGTGTCGAATCAGCGCGTAACCTGTACAGGACACCGTCTGTGGAGTGTGACGCAACACCGAATGGTTCGAGCCGAATGCAGCTTACGCACCGTCCTTGATGCTTGATCCAACACTGAATAGGTCGTTGCATCGCATAACCTAAACCCGCAAAGGTTACGCAAATTCCACACTGCATCCGGTCATGTTGATTTAGCGCGTAACCTGCACTAGTTACGCACCGTCTATGCTGCTTGATTGATGCAAGACCGACTGGGTCGTGTTGATTCAGCGCGTAACCAAAAGAGGTTACGCACCATCCGTGCTGCTTGATGCAACACCGACTGGGTCATGTCGAATCAGCGCATAACATGCAGAGGTTACCCACCATCTGTGATGCTTGATGCAACACTGACTCGGTTAAGCACGTAGTAGGTTATGCACCTTTAAGACGGCTGGCTGCATGGCTCAATACTGACTGGGTTACGCACTGATTGGTCGTGTCGACTCTACGCGTCACCTGCTCCAGCTCGGTTACGCACGGTTCGGCGACGCATCATCCCATGGCGCGTGCATCACCGACTAGGTTACGCACCATGACAGTTACGCAAAATCCATGCTGCATTCTGATTAGACGCACCATCCTGCTCAGTTACGCACGTTTCGGTGACGCACCATCCATTCTGCATGGTGCGCGCATCACCGACTGGGTTACTCACGGAGTCTGTCACGCAAAATCCCCATGCATCCGGTCGTGTCGAATCAGCGCGTAACCTGTACAGGACACCGTCCGTGGAGTGTGATGAAACACCGAATGGGTCGTGTCGAATGCAGCTTACGCACTATTCTTGATGCTGGATCCAACACTGACTGGATCGTGTCGTTGCATCACGTAACCTAAACCCGCAAAGGATACGCAAATTCCACACTGCATCCGGTCGTGTCGATTCAGCGCATTACCTGCACTGGTTATGCACTGTCTGTACTGCTTAATTGATGCAACACCGACTGGGTCGTGTCGAATCAACGCGTAACCACAAGAGGTTACGCACCATCCGTGCTGCTTGATGCAACACCGACTGGGTTGTGTCGAATCAGTGCGTAACATGCAGAGGTTACCCACCGTCCGTGCTGCTTGATGCAACACCGACTCGGTTAAGCACGTAGTAGGTTATGCACCTTTAAGACGGCTGGCTGCATGGTTCAATACTGACTAGGTTACGCACTGATCGGTCGTGTCGATTCTACTCGTCACCTCCTCCAGCTCGGTTATACACGGTTCGGCGACGCAGCATCCCATGGTGCGTGCATCACGGACTGGGTTACGCACCATGGCAGTTACGCAAAATCCACGCAGCATTCTGATTCGACGCACCATCCTACTTGGTTACGCACGTTTCGGTGACACACCATCCATTCTGCATGGTCCGTGCATCATCGACTGGGTTATGCACGGAATCTGTCACGCAAAATCCCCATGCATCCGGTCGTGTCGAATCAACGTGTAGCCTGTACAGGACACCATCCGTGGAGGGTGATGCAACACCGAATGGGTCGTGTCGAATGCAGCTTACACACCGTCCTTGATGCTTGATCCAACACTGACTGGGTCGTGTCGTTGCATCGCGTAACCTAAACCCGCAAAGGTTACGTAAAATCCACGCTGCATCCGGTCGTGTCGATTCAGCTCGTAACCTGCACTGGTTAAGCACCGTCCGTGCTGCTTAATAGATGCAACACCGGTAGGGTTATGCACGGAGTCTGTCACGCAAAATCCCCATGCATCCGGTCGTGTCATTGCATCACGTAACATGGGGCCGATAAAGTTACGCAAACTCCATGCTGCATCCGGTCGTGTCGAATCAGCGCATAACTTGTACAGGGCACCGTCCGTGGAGTGTGATGCAACACCGAATGGGTCGTGTCGAATGCAGCTTACGCACCGTCCTTGATGCTTGATCCAACACTGACTGGGTCGTGTCATTGCATCACGTAACCTAAACCCGCAAAGGTTACGCAAAATCCACGCTGCATCCGGTCGGGTCGATTCAGCGCGTAACCTGCACTGGTTATGCACCGTCCGTGCTGCTTGATTGATGCAACACCGACTGGGTCGTGTCGAATCAGCGCTTAACATGCAGAGGTTACCCACCGTCCGTGCTGCTTGATGCAACACCGACTCGGTTAAGCATGTAGTAGGTAACACACCTTTAAGACGGCTGGCTGCATGGCTCAACACTGACTGCGTTACGCACTGATCGGTCATGTCGAATCTACGCGTCACCTACTCCATCTTGGTTACGCACAGCTCGGCGACGCAGCGTCCCATGTCGCGTGCATCACCGACTAGGTTACGCACTGCGACGGTTACGCAAAATCCACGCTGCATTCTGATTCGACGCACCATCCTGCTCGGTTACGCACGTTTTGGCGACACACCATCCATTCTGAATGGTGCATGCATCACTGACTAGGTTATGCATGAAGTCTGTCATGCAAAATCCCCATGCATCCGGTCGTGTCGTTGCATCGCGTAAGCTAGGGCCGATAAAGTCACGCAAAATCCATGCTGCATCCAGTCGTGTCGAATCAGCGTGTAACCTGTAGAGGATACCTTCCGTGAAGTGTGATGCAACACCGAATGGGTCGTGTCGAATGCAGCTTACGCACCATCATTGATGCTTGATCCAACAGTGACTGGGTCGTGTTGTTGCATCGCGTAACCTAAACCCGCAAAGGTTACGCAAAATCCACGCTGCATCCGGTCGTGTCGATACAGCGCGTAACCTGCTCTGGTTACGCACCGTCCGTGCTGCTTGATGCAACACCAACTGGGTCGTGTCGAATTAGCATGTAACATGCAGAGGTTACGCACCGTCCGTGCTGCTTGATGCAACACCGAATCGGTTAAGCATGTAGTAGGTTATGCACCTTTAAGACGGCTAGCTACATGGCTCAACACTAACTGGGTTACGTACTGATCGGTCGTGTCGATTCTACGCGTCACCTGCACTGGCTCGGTTATGCACGGTTCGGCGACGCAACATCCCATGGCGCGTGCATCACCTACTGGGTTACGCACCACGACAGTTACGCAAAATCCACGCTGCATTCTGATTCGACGCACCATCCTGCTCGGTTACGCACGTTTAGGCGACGCACCATCCGTTCTGCATGGTGCGTGCATCACCGACTGGGTTATGCATGGAGTCTGTCACACAAAATCCCTATGCATTCGGTCGTGTTGTTGCATCACGTAACCTAGGGCCAATAAAGTTACGCAAAATCCAAGTTGCATACGGTCGTGTCGAATCAGCGTGTAACCTGTACAGGGCATCGTCCGTGGAGTGTGATGCAACACCGAATGGGTCATGTAGAATGCAGCTTACGCACCGTCCTTGATGCTTGATCAACCACTAACTGGGTCGTGTCGTTGCATCGTGTAACCTAAACCCGCAAAGGTTACGCAAAATCCACGCTGCATCCGGTCGTGTCGATTCAGCGCGTAACATGCACTGGTTACGCACCGTCCGTGCTGCTTGATTGATGCAACACCGACTGGGTCGTGTTGAATCAGCGTGTAACCACAAAACGTTATGCACCATCCATGCTGCTTGATGCAACACCGACTGGGTCATGTCGAATCAGCGCGAAACATGTAGAGGTTACGCACCGTCGGTGCTGATTCATGCAACACCGACTCGGTTAAGCACATAGTAGGTAACGCACCTTTAAGACGGCTGGCTGCATGGCTCAACACAGACTGGGTTATGCACTGATCGGTCGTGTCAATTCTACACGTCACCTGCTCCGTCTTAGTTACGCCCGGCTCAGCGACTCAGCGTCCCATGGCGCGTGCATCACCAACTGGGTTACGCACCACAATGGTTACACAAAATCCACGCTGCATTCTGATTCGACGTACCATCCTGCTCGTTTACGCACACTTCGGCGACGCACCATCCGTTCTGCATGGTGCGTGCATCACCGACTGGGTGATGCACGGAGTCTGTCACGCAAAATCCCCATGCATCCGGTCGTGTTGTTGCAGCGCGTAACCTGGGGCTGATAAAGTCATGCAAAATCCAAGCTGCATCCGGTCGTGTCGAATCAGTGTGTAACCTGTACAAGACACCGTCCGTGGAGTGTGATGCAACACCGAATGGGTCGTGTCGAATGCAGCTTACGCACCGTCCTTGATGCTTGATCCAACACTGACGGGGTCGTGTCATTGCCTTGCGTAACCTAAACCCGCGAAGGTTACACAAATCCAAGCTGCATCAGGTCGTGTCGATACAGCACGTAACCTGCTTTGGTTACGTACCATCCGTGCTGCTCGATTGCTGCAACACCGACTGGGTCGTGTCGAATCAGCGCGTAACCACAAGAGGTTACGCACCATCCATGCTGCTTGATGCAACACCGACTGGGTCGTGTCGAATCAGCGCGTAAGATGCAGAGGTTATGCACCGTCCATGCTGCTTGATGCAACACCGACTCGGTTAAGCACGTAGTAGGTTACGCACCTTTAAGACGGCTGGCTGCATGGCTCAACACTAACTGGGCTACACACTGATCGGTCGTGTCGATTCTACGTGTCACCTGCACCAGCTCGGTTACGCACAGTTCGGCGACGCAGCATCCCATGGCACGTGCATCACCGACTGGGTTACACACCGCAATGGTTACGCAAAATCCACACTGCATTCTGATTCGACGCACCATCCTGCTCGATTACGCATGTTTCGGCGACTCACCAACCTTTCTACATGGTGCGTGCATCACCGACCGGGTTACGCACGGAGTCTGTCACGCAAAATCCCCATGCATCCGGTCGTGTCGTTGCATCACGTAACCTGGGGCCGATAAAGTTACGCAAAATCCACGCTGCATCCGGTCGTGTCGAATCAGCGTGTAACCTGTCCAGGGCACAGTCCGTCGAGTGTGATGCAACACCGAATGGGTCGTGTCGAATGCAGCTTACGCACCGTCCTTGATGCTTGATCCAACACTGACTGGGTCGTGTCATTGCATCGCATAACCTAAACCCGCAAAGGTTACGCAAAATCCACGCTGCATCTGGTCGGGTCGATTCAGCGTGTAACCTGCACTGGTTATGCACCGTCCGTGCTACTTGATTGATTCAACACCGACTGGGTCGTGTCGAATCAGCGCGTACATGCAGAGGTTACCCACCGTCTGTGCTGCTTGATGCAACACCGACTCGGTTAAGCACGTAGTAGGTAACACACCTTTAAGACGGTTGGCTGCATGGCTCAACACTGACTGGGTTACGCACTGATCGGTCGTGTCGATTCTACGCGTCACCTGCTCCATCTTGGTTACGCATGGCTCGGCGACACAGCGTCCCATGGCACGTGCATCACCGACTAGGTTACGCACCGTGACGGTTACGTAAAATCCACGCTGCCTTCTGATTTGACGTACCATCCTGCTCGGTTGCGTACATTTCAGCAACGCACCATCCATTCTGCATGGTGCGTGCATCACCGACTGGCTTACGCACAAAGTCTGTCATGCAAAATCCCCATGCATCCGGTCGTGTCGTTGCATCGCGTAACCTTGGGCCGATAAAGTTACGCAAAATCCATGCTGCATCCGGTCGTGTCGAATCAGCTTGTAACCTGTACAGGACACCGTCCGTGGAGTGTGATGCAACACCGAATGGGTCGTGTCAAATGCAGCTTACGCACCGTCCTTGATGCTTGATCCAACAGTGACTGGGTCGTGTCGTTGCATCGTGTAACATAAACCCGCAAAGGTTACACAAAATCCACGCTGCATCCGGTCGTGTCGAGACAGCGCGTAACCTACTCTGGTTACGCACCATCCATGCTGCTTGATTGATGCAACACCGACTGGGTCGTGTCGAATCAGCGTGTAACCACAAGAGGTTACACACCATCCGTGCTGCATGATGCAACACCGACTGGGTCGTGTCGAATCAGCGTGTAACATGCAGAGGTTACGCACCGTCCGTGCTGCTTGATGCAACTCCAAATTGGTTGAGCACGTAGTAGGTTACGCACCTTTAAGACGGCTGGCTACATGGCTCAACACTAACTGGGTTCCGCACTGATCGGTCGTGTTGATTCTACACGTCACCTGCACCAGCTTGGTTACGCATGGTTCAGCGATGCAACATCCCATGGCGCGTGCATCACCGACTGGGTTACGCACCACGACAGTTACACAAAATCCACGCTGCATTCTGATTCGACGCACCATCCTGCTCGATTACGCACATTTAGGTGATGCACCATCCGTTCTACGTGGTGCGTGCATCACTGACTGGGTTATGCACGGAGTCTGTCACGCAAAATCCACATGCATCCGGTCGTGTCATTGCATCACGTAACCTGGGGCCGATAAAGTTACGCAATATCCACGCTGCATCCGGTCGTGTCGAATCAGCGTGTAACCTGTCCAGGGCACAGTCCGTCGAGTGTGATGCAACACCGAATGGGTTGTGTCGAATGCAGCTTACGCACCATCCTTGATGCTTGATCCAACACTGACTGGGTCGTGTCATTGCATCGCATAACCTAAACCCGCAAAGGTTACGCAAAATCCACGCTGCATCTGGTCGGGTCAATTCAGCGAGTAACCTGCACTGGTTAGGCACCGTCCGTGCTACTTGACTGATTCAACACCGACTGGGTCGTGTTGAATCAACGCGTACATGCAGAGGTTACCCACCGTCCGTGCTGCTTGATGCAACACCGACTCGGTTAAGCACGTAGTAGGTAACACATCTTTAAGACGGCTGGCTGCATGGCTCAACACTGACTGGGTTACGCACTGATCGGTCATGTCGATTCTACGCGTCACCTGCTCCATCTTGGTTACGCATGGCTCGGCGACGCAGCGTCCCATGGCACGTGCATCACCGACTGGGTTACGCACCGCGACGGTTACACAAAATCCACGCTGCATTCTGATTCGACGTACCATCTTGCTCGGTTATGCACATTTCAGCAACGCACCATCCATTCTGCATGGTGCGTGCATCACCGACTGGGTTACGCACGAAGTCTGTCACGCAAAATCCCCATGCATCCAGTCGTGTCATTGCATCGCGTAACCTGGGGCTGATAAAGTTACGCAAAATCCATGCTGCATCCGGTCGTGTCGAATCAGCGTGTAACCTATACAGAACACCGTCCGTGGAGTGTGATGCAACACTGAATGGGTCATGTCGAATGCAGCTTACGCACTATCCTTGATGCTTGATCCAACATTGACGGGGTTGTGTCATTGCATCGCGTAACCTAAACACGCAAATGTTACGCAAAATCCACGCTGCATCCGGTCATGTCGATACAGCGCGTAACCTGCTCTGGTTACGCACCGTCCATGTTGCTCGATTGATGCAACACCGACTGGGTCGTGTCGAATCAGCGCGTAACCAAAAGAGGTTACGCACCCTCCGTGCAGCTTGATGCAACACCCACTGGGTCGTGTCGAATCAGCGTGTAACATGCAGAGGTTATGCACCGTTCGTGCTGCTTGATGCAACTCCGAAATGGTTAAGCACGTAGTAGGTTACGCACCTTTATGATGGCTGGCTACATGGCTCAACACTGTCTAGGTTACGCACTAATCGGTCGTGTCGATTCTATGCGTCACCTGCTCCATCTTGGTTACGCCCGGCTCGGCGACTCAGCGTCCCATGGCGTGTGCATCACCGACTGGGTTACGCACCGCAACGGTTACGCAAAATCCACACTGCATTCTGATTTGACGCACCATCCTGCTCGGTTACGCACACTTCGGCGATGCACGATCCGTTCTGCATGGTGCGTGCATCACCGACTGGGTGACGCACAGAGTCTGTCACGCAAAATCCCCATGCATCCGGTCGTGTCGTTGCAGCGTGTAACCTAGGGTCGATAAAGTTATGCAAAATCCATGCTGCATCTGGTCGTGTCGAATCAGCGTGTAACCTGTACAGGACACCGTCCGTGGAGTGTGATGCAACACCGAATGGGTCGTGTCGAATGCAGCTTACGCACCGTCCTTGATGCTTGATCCAACACTGACTGGATCCTGTCATTGCATCACGTAACCTAAACCCGCAAAAGTTACGCAAAATCCACGCTGCATCCGGTCGTGTCGATACAGCGTGTAACCTGCTTTGGTTACGCACCGTCCATGCTGCTCGATTGATGCAACACCGACTGGGTCGTGTCGAATCAGCACGTAAGATGCAGAGGTTACGCACCGTCCGTGCTGCTTGATGCAACACCGACTCGGTTTAGCACGTAGTAGGTTATGCACCTTTAAGACGGCTGGCTGCATGGCTCAACACTAACTGGGTTATGCACTGATCGGTCGTGTCGATTCTGCGTGTCACCTGCACCAGCTCAGTTATGCACGGTTCGGCGACACAGCATCCCATGGCACGTGCATCACCGACTGGGTTACACACCGCAATGGTTACGCAAAATCCACGCTGCATTCTGATTCGACGCACCATCCTGCTCGGTTAAGCATGTTTCGGCGATGCACCAACCTTTCTACATGGTGCGTGCATCACCGACTGGGTTACGCACGGAGTCTGTTGTTGACATTTCTAAACGTCGATCACTTAAGAACAGATTGGAAATCCATCCTTAGCGTCAGCGCTAGAAATGGATGTTGGCATTTCCCGATGTTAGAACTAATGGCGCAGTTAGCGTGAACATCAAGACTTGCCATAGGTTAATCTAAACGATCATGAACGAATCTGCAAGCGCACAGATAAACCACTGTAGCATTTCCCCAAGGAAAGAGAGTATTCCAAGGGTATCGAATCCAAGGAAGGCAATGGCGGATATCTTGGACTTATGCTTTTGCTCTGAATGTAAACCAAGAGATAGATATAGGGAAAACACACTCAAAGGCAGGGGTAAGATAAAAGATAATAGGGGTAGTGTGACACACACACCTCAAATCTACCTCTACTCGAGCACGCTATGGCTTAGGGGGAACATACGAGTTAGCTCTAGGTTCTAATATACTAAACATACAAAGCTAGAAGATACAAGAGATAGGCATGAGTATTGCATGAGGGAAACATGGTTCAGCACCCAGGTACAAACGGGGAGCTAGCCCGTGATGACCAGCACTCTGCGAAACTAGACTTTAGACTCCTACAGTAGGTACCCCAATGCGGAGGTTGCCCTAGGAGCCAACAGGGCTGTCACCACCTGAGGACCGACCTCTCGTTACGGGGGGTATGCTCATAACTATCGTAGCCAGACAACCCAGGCACCATGCCTACGTTGCTGCTAGACTTCACCCGGCCCGGGCTATTGTGACCCAGGGTGAGAGCCACCAGAAGACTGGTTAACTAGACGAGTACCGTAGCTTGAACACAGACCCCATGCAACACTCTCATGCTATCTAACAAGATCAACTAAGGCTAGACATACAAACAGATATGAACTCTCTTATGTCTAATCAACAAGATCAAAGGGTCGTGTTCGTGCAGAACACGAGCCTCTAACTTATGAACAAACATATAAGGAAGGAGTTTATCATCCTTCAAGTGGATCAAAAGGTAGTGTTCATGAAGAACACAAGCCTCTAAATGATGAACAGAGGATGAACTCAAGAACACATCAAGAATATGATCTACCATGACTTTATATGAAATAGCTGAATAACTGAAGTAGATCAAAGTCATACAAAGAAATAAAGATAAAAGAAAACTCATACCTAAACTTCCAAGAGGACTTCGAACCTGAAGAAGAGCTACTGTAGCCTACCCCCTAGCCTTGGAAACTAAAAGTGAGAGGAGAATGAGAGAGTGGTGTGTGAGAAATGGGAGCCCCTCCCCTCCTATTTATAGAGGAGGACAAGGCTTGCTCGGACGCCCAAATGGCCCCTAAACACCCGGGACTGCAGCAAGTGACCAATGAGGAGCAACCATGTGGAAGGCCAGGATGGGACGCCACTAAGGCGGTTCGACCGATCCTGGGATCGGCCGACCCCCTAGGGCAGCCCCACCTGGTGATCTTCCTCTGGTTGACTGCCTTGTGGGCCCTCTGATCCATCCCCGGTGCATGGCTTGATTTGGTATCGGAGGTGGGCCCTTTGATCTATGTGAAGTCCATGTGGCGTCCACTGATTCATCGGTGAGTGCCTCCCCTGGATCGATGATGTGTCTTGCCATGTTTCCTTTGGTGGCAGCCACCTCCTTAGCTGAGTTGGCATGGTTTCTTCACAGGAGTTGAGTTTCCATCTCTTTTAAGGGGTAAATCACCTACATACAAATAATCTCCAAGGACAAGTGGAACTACATTATTCAAACCTAAATGCTAGTAAATAATGCATATGCCTCCATTTATGTGAGAATATTGAGGGTTGGAAATGGTGAATTTCCACCGTTAACAAACTCCCCCAAGCTAACCTCTTGCTCGTCTCGAAGCAAGACATTAGAGACTTAGGTTGGTTGATCAGGAGTTGCTACAATGTTGTATTCTCAACTTATGGCAAACATACAGCAAAGTACTCTACCAAGAGTTGAACAAGTTGGCAATGTTCTTACCTTTCGCCTGATACGTGGGACAAATAGCTTCACCTGCCTTGGGCAGTTGAGAGACAGAATGGTTATATAGAGAACGCAATAATCACTCATACCTTGATCAGCTTAGCAATCCGGAGGTTTTGCAAATTTTTCAAAAGAAAAATCAGAGTTCCTCAAATGATACTCTCGGATTGCTCAAAGGTGTATGATTCCTCACCAAGGCATCAATGTTGCTTTTCTTCACATCCTACTCCTAATAGGCTTTATGTGGAGCTGTAGGTAGGGAAGATGTGGCATACTTGTCTCTCATGTTTTGCTAAGTCAAAAATCGGATCCTTAGAAGAAACAAACATACATCCTGATCAAGATGTGCATATGTGTGTAATGGATATGAGCATGGCAAGGTGGATACTAGGCCCGGAAATGGGTGCTAGATATTGCCATGTTTTATATGAGGAAATGAGGGATTGATGGTAAGGTGGACACTAGCCCCGGAGTAGGTACTAGTTATTACCATCTATATGGTGGAACTCTTATTTCTTGCACATATCAATCCCTTTTTCTCCTTTGAATTTTTTTTCGAGACTTGGGCTAACTCTCTTTATTTATTTTTTGACATGCTTTTGAGCATGCTTTTCTCTCTTTTTTTTAGCTAGCCCTTTGTCTCTATTGGAGATATTTGGAGAGGGATGAATGATGCGAAGATACATAGAGTTTTATTTGCGGAAGAATGCATAAGCAGTATGGAGTAAATGATGAATGCTTAACTTCCAGTGTAGAAGTTTAGCATGAATGTGTACGTGATCTTGATCAGGGGAGCATGAGTTCTAAAAAGGGTCACAACAATTTGACAAAGCTCAATGAGAGAACAAGCTGCATATGTGGAGGCTATGAACTAGAATCTACATATGGCCTTGGATGGGAAATTCTCATCATTGAGGAACTCATCATGTTTTGATTTTTTTTCAAAAAGGAAAACTCCGGATGTCAAGCATCACTAAGCACAAGATCATAGCACTCTATTCTACCATATCATGTCTCACAACAACTTAGGCAAGGATCATGCTTTTTGCTACCCACAGTTTTCAAGCTAAGGTTTGAACATACAAGCCAACAAGCTCAAAACTTAGGTAGGATACAAAGTTGTAAGCAAGACATACGAGGAGAATAAACAGAGCAACTATTCATCATTTCAACCATAGAGGCAAAGCATTCTTACTAAGCATATCAAACCAAACTAAGCAAATGATGATGATGAAAGCAAATAAATATTTTTGGTCTTTTTATTTTGTAGATTTTTTTGGATTTTCATTTATAGGATATTCTGAAAATGCAGGAAGATACAAGTTACCTCAGGATGGGGGTCCTTCCCCAAGCTTGCTTCAGGCTCACTGTGGAGGAGGGTAGAAGAAACCCTGACTCGCGTAGTAAGCCCTCTGCGCATCCATGTACTGCCGCTGATCTTGCTGCATGGCTGCCATCGTCTCACCAGCCTGACGCTGCCACGCAGAGGTAGACTCAACGTGGGTGTTCAGCGTCATCTCCAATCCTGTGACCTGGACAATGAGCTCTCCCATCTGCTGTGCGAGCTGAGCATCACGTGCAGAGGCTAAAGAGTGTTGCTGGAAGGACGAAGACGGAGGTGGACCACCGGAGCTGGAACTAGCGGGTGTGGCCCACTAAGCTCTGCTCGCGTCCGCCCAAGCCGTGCCACTCGCACTCGGCTGGTAGGTGGGCTCGTCCCAACCAGGTGCATATCCAGGGGTAACCCCGGACATGTACCCCGCAGGGCCCCTCCGGCCACCTGTGGTGTAACAGGCTGTGGCTGAGGCTGTGGTGGTGGTGTTGGCTGTGACTAGTTAGTACCATTAAACAAGCTCAAGGAATGTCCAGATGGACATCACTCCTGAGCTCGCCCCAGCGAGAATGCAGAAAATACAAAGCAGAAGTAGATTGCTTTTCCTTAACCAGAATTTTATTGTGCAGAAAATAAAGATAACTTACCAAACTTACCTATTGGTGTAAGGCTCATTATTTTGAGTCTGTAGAGCTAGACTTGGTTCCAGAGTTCTTACCTGGGCAGTGGGGCAGCCATTTCCTTCGGAATAGAAGTCAGCTTCCTATTCACCCTCCGCCACATCTTCTAAGTGTTGTGTGGGTTGTGACGTGTAGGAGGTGATCTCTTGGACTAGGACTGAGATTTCCAATACTGTTTCCTTCCCGTGCCCATGAGTTGGCATTCTTCCTTCCAAAAATTCTTCATGAATGCAATGAGGCTGTCCACTTGTCGTGGTGGCACTTTGACCTCTCGTGCTGGGGTGTCGGAAGTTGGTAAACCTTTGATCATCAAGCATTATTCTTTTCTTGGACGGAACTCGAACCTCTCCTCTTTGCCATTGATGTAGAGACGGATTACACCGGCCCCCACATCAATTTGTGCATCAGCAGTACTCAGAAATGGTCGCCCAAGTATGAGCGGCACCACGAAATCAACGGGGATGAAGCAATCTCGGACTTTCACTGGAATGTCCTCAGCTATCCCCGCTGGGTATCAGACTGAAGAATCAGCCAGCTACAGCTGCAAAGTGGTTGGAGATAAACTTGTGTAGTTAAGTTGATCAAAGACTACCTTAGGCATGACACTGACGTTGGCCCCTAAGTCACAGAGAGCATGATCGAAGCGTTGGGTCCGAATCATACAAGTGATTATGGGACACCCTGGATCCTTCTTCTTCTCAGGAAGGCGGTTGAGTATAGCAGCACTACACTCCTCCGTGAGTTGTACTACTTCAGTTGTGGGAAGAGCTCGCCTCTTGGTTAGAATGTCCTTGAGATAACGCGCGTAAGTGGGAACGCGTATTGCCTCAAGCAATGGGACGTTGATATAGACTTTCTGAATCATATCCACGAAGCGATTGAACTGTTCATCTATTGTTGCCTTCCTGCTCTTTTGAGGGAATTGCATCACATTGGCTTCTAGAAAACTCGGATGTGCTGTCACCCCTACAGGTGCCTTATCTGTTGGTGGCACCCTCCTTACCTGAGGGGATTCTTCTGAGTCGGATGAATCCTCATGGATATTCCCAACCTCTGTTATACATTTCTTATCTGTCCCTGCATGGTTAGGATACGGTGGATCTCGAGTGGATTTACCTCCTCTCGTGGTCACCGCATTTGCATTTTCAACAGAGGGAACAGAAGCAGCCAGCTGGGCCAACTGAGTTTCTAACATCTTGTTGAAACTCAGCTGACTCTTCGGGGCAGAAGAAAAGCTATCAAGTTTAATGTTGAGTCTTTCGACAGTTTTATCAAGGGCAGCTAGCTTCTTGTTAATACCTTCATTAATCTTAGCTTGCCCAAAAACAAGATCTCTCAAGGAAGGTTGGTTAGGATTGTAAGAATTACCTTGGTTACCTCTTTGATAGTAAGGACGTTGTTGATTCCACGATTGGCCTCCTTGTTGAGATGGACGATAACCATTATTATTGCCATTCATGTACATCACTTCCTCCTAAGTCTCCGGACAATAGTTGCCTGAGTGCCCAGTGTTGCCACAGACTTCACACGTCATGTGAGAGTCCATAGGCAAAGAAGTAGTGGCCATGGTAGTCTTCTCGCTGGTGTAGTCATCCAATCTCTTCATAAGAAGATCCATCTTGGCAATAATCATGTCTGCTTCCTTGACAGTATGAGTACCCCTCGGTCGTGGTTGGAGTCTTTCATCACTCCACCCTTGGTTACGCAAAATCCATGCTGCATTCTGATTCGACGCTCCAGCTCGGTTACGCACGTTTAGGCGATGCACCATCCGTTCTGCATGGTGCGTGCGTCACCGACTGGGTTATGCATGGAGTCTGTCATGCAAAATCCCCATGCATCCGGTCGAGTAGTTGCATCACGTAACCTGGGGCCAATAAAGTTACGCAAAATCCACGCTGCATACGGTCGTGTCGAATCAGCATGTAACCTGTATAGGGCACCGTCCGTGGAGCGTGATGCAACACCGAATGGGTCGTGTAGAATGCAGCTTACGCACCGTCCTTGATGCTTGATCAACCACTAACTGGGTCGTGTCGTTGCATCGTGTAACCTAAACCCGCAAAGGTTACGCTAAATCCACGCTGCATCCGATCGTGTTGATTCAGCGTGTAACCTGCACTGGTTACGCACCGTCCGTGCTGCTTGATTGATGCAACACCGACTGGGTCGTGTTGAATCAGTGTGTAACCACAAAAGGTTACACCACATCCGTGCTGCTTCATGCAACACCGACTAGGTCGTGTCGAATCAGTGCGAAACTTGCAGAGGTTACGCACCGTCCATGTTGCTTCATGCAACATCGACTCGGTTAAGCACGTAGTAGGTAACGAACCTTTAAGACGGCTGCCTACATGGCTCAACACTGACTGGGTTACGCACTAATCGGTTGTGTCGATTCTACGCGTCACCTGCTCCATCTTGGTTACGCCCGGCTCAGCGACTCAGCGTCCCATGGCGCATGCATCACCGACTGGGTTACGCACCGCAACGGTTACGCAAAATCCACAATGCATTATGATTCGACGCACCATCCTGCTCGGTTACACACACTTCGGTGACGCACGATCCGTTCTGCATGGTGCGTGCACCACCGACTAGGTGACGCACGGAGTCTGTCACGCAAAATCCCCATGCATCCGGTCGTGTCGTTGTAGCGCGTAACCTCAGACCGATAAAGTTTTGCAAAATCCATGCTGCATCCGGTCGTGTCGAATCAGCGTGTAACCTGTACAGGACATCGTCCGTGGAGTGTGATGCAACACTGAATGGGTCGTGTCGAATGCAGCTTACGCACCGTCGTTGATGCTTGATCCAGCACTGACTGGGTCGTGTCATTGCAACGTGTAACCTAAACCCGCAAAGGTTACGCAAAATCCACGCTGCATCCGGTCGTGTCAATACAGCGCGTAACCTGCTTTGGTTACGCACTGTCCGTGCTGCACGATTGATGCAACACCGACTGGGTCGTGTCGAATCAGGGCGTAACCACAAGAGGTTACGCACCATCCGTCCTGCTTGATGCAACACCGAATGGGTCGTGTCGAATCAGCTCGTAACATGCAGAGGATACGCACCGTCCGTGCTGCTTGATGCAACACCGACTCGGTTAAGCACGTAGTAGGTTACGCAATTTAAGACGGCTGGCTGCATGGCTCAACACTAACTGGGTTACGCACTGAACGGTCGTGTCGATTCTACGTGTCACCTGCACCAGCTCGGTTACGCACAGTTTGGCGACGCAGCATCCCATGGCACGTGCATCACCGACTGTGTTACGCACGGAGTCTGTGCCGCAAAAATCTCCATGCATCCGGTCGTGTCGTTGCATCGCGTAACTTGGGGCTGATAAACTTACGCAAAATCCATGCTCCATCTGGTCGTGTCGAATCAGCACGTAACCTGTACAGGGCACCGTCTGTGGAGTGTGATGCAACACCGAATGGGTCGTGTCTAATGCAGCTTACGCACCGTCCATGATGCTTGATCCATCACTGGCTGGGTCGTGTCGTTGCATCGCGTAACCTAAACCCGCACAGGTTACGCAAAATCCAAGTTGCATATGGTCGTGTCGATTCAGCGTGTAACCTGCTTTGGTTACTTACCGCCCGTGCTGCTCGATTAAAGCAACACCGACTGGGTCGTGACGAATCAGCGCATTACCATAAGAGGTTACGCAGCATCCGTGCTGCTTGATGCAACACGACAGGGTCGTGTCGAATCAGCGTGTAACATGCAGAGGTTACGCATCGTCCGTGCTCCTTGATGCAACACCGACTCGGTTAAGCACGTAGTAGGTTACGCACCTTTAAGACGGTTGGCTACATGGCTCAACACTAACTGGGTTACACACTGATCGGTCGTGTCCATTCTACGCGTCACCTGTTCCAGCTCGGTTACGCATAGTTCGGCGACGCAGCGTCCCATAGCGAGTGCATCACCGACTGGGTTACACACCGCAACGGTTACGCAAAATCCACACTGCATTCTGATTCGACGCACCATCCTGCTCGGTTACGCATGTTTCGGCAACGCACCATCTATTCTACATGGTGCGTGCATCACCGACTGGGTTACGCATAGAGTCTGTCACGCAAAATCTCCATGCATCCGGTCGTGTCGAATCAGTGCGTAACCTGTACAGGGAACCGTCCATGGAGTGTGATGCAACACTAAATGGGTCGTGTCGAATGCAGCTTACGCACCGTCCTTGATGCTTGATCCAACACTGAATGGGTCGTGTCTATTCAGCGCGTAACCTGCACTAGTTAAGCACCGTCCGTGCTGCTTGATTGATGCAACACCGACTGGGTTACGCACGGAGTCTCTCACGCAAAACCCCCATGCATCCGGTCGTGTCATTGCATCGTGTAACCTGGGGATGATAAAGTTACGCAAAATCCACGCTACATCCGGTCGTGTCGAATTAGCGCGTAACCTGTACAGGGCACCGTCTGTGGAGTGTGATGCAACACCGAATGGGTCGTGTCGAATGCAGCTTACACACCGTCCTTGATGCTTGATCCAACACTGACTGGGTCGTCTCATTGCATCACGTAACCTAAGCCCACAATGGTTACACAAAATCCACGCTGCATCCAGTTGTGTCGATACAGTGCGTAACCTGCTCTGGTTACGCACCGTCCATGCTGCTCGATTGATGCAACACCGACTGGATCGTGTCGAATCAGCGCATAACCACAAGAGGTTATGCACCATCCGTACTGCTTGATGCAACACCGACTGGGTCGTATCGAATCAGTGTGTAACATGCAGAGGTTACGCACCGTCCGTGCTGCTTGATGCAACACCGAAGCGGTTAAGCACGTAGTAGGTTACGGACCTTTGAGACTGCTGGCTACAAGGCTCAACACTAAATGGGTTACGCACTGATCGGTCGTGTCGATTCTACGCGTCACCTACACCAGCTCGGTTACGCACGATTCGGCGACGCAACATCCCATGGCGCGTGCATCACCGACTGGGTTACGCACCACGATGGTTACGCAAAATCCATGCTGCATTCTGATTCGACGCTCCAGCTCGGTTACGCACGTTTAGGCGATGCACCATCCGTTCTGCATGGTGCGTGCGTCACCGACTGGGTTATGCATGGAGTCTGTCATGCAAAATCCCCATGCATCCGGTCGAGTAGTTGCATCACGTAACCTGGGGCCAATAAAGTTACGCAAAATCCACGCTGCATACGGTCGTGTCGAATCAGCATGTAACCTGTATAGGGCACCGTCCGTGGAGCGTGATGCAACACGAATGGGTCGTGTAGAATGCAGCTTACGCACCGTCCTTGATGCTTGATCAACCACTAACTGGGTCGTGTCGTTGCATCGTGTAACCTAAACCCGCAAAGGTTACGCTAAATCCACGCTGCATCCGATCGTGTTGATTCAGCGTGTAACCTGCACTGGTTACGCACCGTCCGTGCTGCTTGATTGATGCAACACCGACTGGGTCGTGTTGAATCAGTGCGTAACCACAAAAGGTTACACCACATCCGTGCTGCTTCATGCAACACCGACTAGGTCGTGTCGAATCAGTGCGAAACTTGCAGAGGTTACGCACCGTCCATGCTGCTTCATGTAACATCGACTTGGTTAAGCACGTAGTAGGTAACGCACCTTTAAGACGGCTGCCTACATGGCTCAACACTGACTGGGTTACGCACTAATCGGTTGTGTCGATTCTACGCGTCACCTGCTCCATCTTGGTTACGCCCGGCTCAGCGACTCAGCGTCCCATGGCGCATGCATCACCGACTGGGTTACGCACCGCAACGGTTACGCAAAATCCACAATGCATTCTGATTCGACGCACCATCCTGCTCGGTTACGCACACTTCGGTGACGCACGATCCGTTCTGCATGGTGCGTGCACCACCGACTAGGTGACGCACGGAGTCTGTCACGCAAAATCCCCATGCATCCGGTCGTGTCGTTGTAGCGCGTAACCTCGGACCGATAAAGTTTTGCAAAATCCATGCTGCATCCGGTCGTGTCGAATCAGCGTGTAACCTGTACAGGACATCGTCCGTGGAGTGTGATGCAACACCGAATGGGTCGTGTCGAATGCAGCTTACGCACCGTCGTTGATGCTTGATCCAACACTGACTGGGTCGTGTCATTGCAACGTGTAACCTAAACCCGCAAAGGTTACGCAAAATCCACGCTGCATCCGGTCGTGTCAATACAGCGCGTAACCTGCTTTGGTTACGCACTGTCCGTGCTGCACGATTGATGCAACACCGACTGGGTCGTGTCGAATCAGGGCGTAACCACAAGAGGTTACGCACCATCCGTCCTGCTTGATGCAACACCGAATGGGTCGTGTCGAATCAGCGCGTAACATGCAGAGGATACGCACCGTCCGTGCTGCTTGATGCAACACCGACTCGGTTAAGCACGTAGTAGGTTACGCAATTTAAGACGGCTGGCTGCATGGCTCAACACTAACTGGGTTACTCACTGAACGGTCGTGTCGATTCTACGTGTCACCTGCACCAGCTCGGTTACGCACAGTTTGGTGACGCAGCGTCCCATGGCACGTGCATCACCGACTGTGTTACGCACGGAGTCTGTGCCGCAAAAATCTCCATGCATCCGGTCGTGTCGTTGCATCGCGTAACTTGGGGCTGATAAACTTACGCAAAATCCATGCTCCATCTGGTCGTGTCGAATCAGCACGTAACCTGTACAGGGCACCGTCTGTGGAGTGTGATGCAACACCGAATGGGTCGTGTCTAACGCAGCTTACGCACCGTCCTTGATGCTTGATCCATCACTGGCTGGGTCGTGTCGTTGCATCGCGTAACCTAAACCCGCAAAGGTTACGCAAAATCCAAGTTGCATATGGTCGTGTCGATTCAGCGTGTAACCTGCTTTGGTTACTTACCGCCCGTGCTGCTCGATTAAAGCAACACCGACTGGGTCGTGACGAATCAGCGCATTACCATAAGAGGTTACGCAGCATCCGTGCTGCTTGATGCAACACCGACAGGGTCGTGTCGAATCAGCGTGTAACATACAGAGGTTACGCATCGTCCGTGCTCCTTGATGCAACACCGACTCGGTTAAGCACGTAGTAGGTTACGCACCTTTAAGACGGTTGGCTACATGGCTCAACACTAACTGGGTTACACACTGATCGGTCGTGTCGATTCTACGCGTCACCTGCTCCAGCTCGGTTACACATAGTTCGGCGACGCAGCGTCCCATAGCGAGTGCATCACCGACTGGGTTACACACCGCAACGGTTACACAAAATCCACGCTGCATTCTGATTCGACGCACCATCCTGCTCGGTTACGCATGTTTCGGCAACGCACCATCTATTCTGCATGGTGCGTGCATCACCGACTGGGTTACGCATAGAGTCTCTCACGCAAAATCTCCATGCATCCGGTCGTGTCGAATCAGTGCGTAACCTGTACAGGGAACCGTCCATGGAGTGTGATGCAACACTAAATGGGTCGTGTCGAATGCAGCTTACGCACCGTCCTTGATGCTTGATCCAACACTGAATGGGTCGTGTCTATTCAGCGCGTAACCTGCACTAGTTAAGCACCGTCCGTGCTGCTTGATTGATGCAACACCGACTGGGTTACGCACGGAGTCTCTCACGCAAAACCCCCATACATCCGGTCGTGTCATTGCATCGTGTAACCTGGGGATGATAAAGTTACGCAAAATCCACGCTACATCTGGTCGTGTCGAATTAGCGCGTAACCTGTACAGGGCACCGTCCGTGGAGTGTGATGCAACACCGAATGGGTCGTGTCGAATGCAGCTTACACACCGTCCTTGATGCTTGATCCAACACTGACTGGGTCGTCTCATTGCATCACGTAACCTAAGCCCGCAATGGTTACACAAAATCCACGCTGCATCCAGTTGTGTCGATACAGTGCGTAACCTGCTCTGGTTACGCACCGTCCATGCTGCTCGATTGATGCAACACCGACTGGGTCGTGTCGAATCAGCTCATAACCACAAGAGGTTACGCACCATCCGTACTGCTTGATGCAACACCGACTGGGTCGTATCGAATCAGTGTGTAACATGCAGAGGTTACGCACCGTCCGTGCTGCTTGATGCAACACCGAAGCGGTTAAGCACGTAGTAGGTTACGCACCTTTGAGACTGCTGGCTACAAGGCTCAACACTAACTGGGTTACGCACTAATCGGTCGTGTCGATTCTACGCGTCACCTACACCAGCTCGGTTACGCACGATTCGGCGACGCAACATCCCATGGCGCGTGCATCACCGACTGGGTTACGCACCACGATGGTTACGCAAAATCCATGCTGCATTCTGATTTGACGCTCCAGCTCGGTTACGCACATTTAGGCGATGCACCATCTGTTCTGCATGGTGCGTGCGTCACCGACTGGGTTATGCATGGAGTCTGTCATGCAAAATCCCCATGCATCCGGTTGAGTAGTTGCATCACGTAACCTGGGGCCAATAAAGTTACGCAAAATCCACGCTGCATACTGTCGTGTCGAATCAGCACGTAACCTGTATAGGGCACCGTCCGTGGAGCGTGATGCAACACCGAATGGGTCGTGTTGAATGCAGCTTACGCACCGTCCTTGATGCTTGATCAACCACTAACTGGGTCGTGTCGTTGCATCGTGTAACCTAAACCCGCAAAGGTTACGCTAAATCCACGCTGCATCCGATCGTGTTGATTCAGCGTGTAACCTGCACTGGTTACGCACCGTCTGTGCTGCTTGATTGATGCAACACCGACTGGGTCGTGTTGAATCAGCGCGTAACCACAAAAGGTTACACCACATCCGTGCTGCTTCATGCAACACCGACTAGGTCGTGTTGAATCAGTGCGAAACTTGCAGAGGTTACGCACCGTCCATGCTGCTTCATGCAACACCGACTCGGTTAAGCACGTAGTTGGTAACGCACCTTTAAGACGGCTGCCTACATGGATCAACACTGACTGGGTTACGCACTAATCGGTCGTGTCGATTCTACGCGTCACCTGCTCCATCTTGGTTACGCCTGGCTCGGCGACTCAGCGTCCCATGGCGCATGCATCATCGACTGGGTTACGCACCGCAACGGTTACGCAAAATCCACACTGCATTCTGATTCGACGCACCATCCTGCTCGGTTACGCACACTTCAGTGACGCACGATCCGTTCTGCATGGTGCATGGACCACCGACTAGGTGACGCACGGAGTCTGTCACGCAAAATCCCCATGCATCCGGTCGTGTCGTTGTAGCGCGTAACCTCAGACCGATAAAGTTTTGCAAAATTCATGCTGCATCCGGTCGTGTCGAATCAACGTGTAACCTGTACAGGACATCATCCGTGGAGTGTGATGCAACACCGAATGGGTCGTGTCGAATGCAGCTTACGCACCGTCGTTGATGCTTGATCCAACACTGACTGGGTCGTGTCATTGCAACGCGTAACCTAAACCCGCAAAGGTTACGCAAAATCCACGCTGCATCCGGTCGTGTCAATACAGCGCGTAACATGCTTTGGTTACGCACTGTCCGTGCTGCACGATTGATGCAACACCGATTGGGTCGTGTCGAATCAGGGCGTAACCACAAGAGGTTACACACCATCCGTCCTGCTTGATGCAACACCGAATGGGTCGTGTCGAATCAGCGTGTAACATGCAGAGGATACGCACCGTCTGTGCTGCTTGATGCAACACCGACTCGGTTAAGCACGTAGTAGGTTACGCAATTTAAGACGGCTGGCTGCATGGCACAACACTAACTGGGTTACGCACTGAACGGTCGTGTCGATTCTACGTGTCACCTGCACCAGCTCGGTTATGCACAGTTTGGCGACGCAGCATCCCATGGCACGTGCATCACCAACTGTGTTACGCACGGAGTCTGTGCCGCAAAAATCTCCATGCATCCGGTCGTGTCGTTGCATCGCGTAACTTGGGGCTGATAAAGTTACGCAAAATCCATGCTCCATCTGGTCGTGTCGAATCAGCACGTAACCTGTACAGGGCACCGTCTGTGGAGTGTGATGCAACACCGAATGGGTCGTGTCTAATGCAGCTTACGCACCGTCCTTGATGCTTGATCCATCACTGACTGGGTCGTGTCGTTGCATCGCGTAACCTAAACCCGCAAAGTTTACGCAAAATCCAAGCTGCATCTGGTCGTGTCGATTCAGCGTGTAACCTGCTTTGGTTACGCACCGTCCGTGCTGCTCGATTAAAGCAACACCGACTAGGTCGTGACGAATCAGCGCATTACCATAAGAGGTTACGCAGCATCCGTGCTGCTTGATGCAACACCGACAGGGTCGTGTCGAATCAGCGTGTAACATGCAGAGGTTACGCATCGTCCGTGCTCCTTGATGCAACACCGACTCGGTTAAGCACGTAGTAGGTTACACACCTTTAAGACGGTTGGCTACATGGCTCAACACTAACTGGGTTACACACTGATCGGTCGTGTCGATTCTACGCGTCACCTGCTCCAGCTCGGTTACGCATAGTTCGGCGACGCAGCGTCCCATAGCGAGTGCATCACCGACTGGGTTACACACCGCAACGGTTACGCAAAATCCACGCTGCATTCTGATTCGACGCACCATCCTGCTCGGTTACGCACGTTTCGGCGACGCACCATCTGTTCTCCATGGTGCATGCATCACCGACTGGGTTACGCATAGAGTCTGTCACGCAAAATCTCCATGTATCCGGTCGTGTCGAATCAGTGCATAACCTGTATAGGGCACCGTCCATGGAGTGTGATGCAACACTAAATGGGTCATGTCGAATGCAGCTTACGCACCGTCCTTGATGCTTGATCCAACACTGAATGGGTAGTGTCGATTCAGCGTGTAACCTGCACTAGTTAAGCACCGTCCGTGCTGCTTGATTGAAGCAACACCGACTGGGTTACGCACGGAGTCTCTCACGCAAAACCCCCATGCATCCGGTCGTGTCATTGCATCGCGTAACCTGGGGCTGATAAAGTTACGCAAAATCCACGCTACATCCGGTCGTGTCGAATTAGCGCGTAACCTGTACAGGGCACCGTCCGTGGAGTGTGATGCAACACCGAATGGGTCGTGTCGAATGCAGCTTACGCACCGTCCTTGATGCTTGATCCAACGCTGATAGGATCGTGTTATTGCATCACGTAACCTAAACCCGCAAAGGTTACACAAAATCCAAGCTGCATCCAGTCGTGTCGATTTAGCGTGTTACCTGCACTGGTTGCGCACCGTCCGTGTTGCTTGATTGATGCAACACCGACTGGGTCGTGTCGAATCAGCGCGTAACCACAAGAGGTTACGCACCATCTGTGCTGCTTGATGCAACACCGACTGGGTCGTGTCGAATCAGCGCGTAACATGCAGAGGTTACGCACCATCCGTGATGCTTGATGCAACACCGACTCGGTTAAGCACATAGTAGGTTACGCACCTTTAAGACGGCTGGCTGCATGGCTCAACACTAACTGGGTTACGTACTGATCGGTCGTGTCGATTCTACGCGTCACCTGCACCGGCTCGGTGACGCACGGTTCGGCGACGCAACATCCCATGCGCATGCATCACCGACTGGGTTACGCACCACGACGGTTACGCAAAATCCACACTACATTCTGATTCGACACACCATCCTGCTCGGTTACGCATGTTTTGGCGATGCACCATCCGTTCTGCATGGTGCATGCATCACCGACTGGGTTAAGCACGGAGTCTGTCACGCAAAATCCCCATGCATCCGGTTGTGTCGTAGCATCGCCTAACCTGGGGCCAATAAAGTTACGCAAAGTCCATGCTGCATCCGGTCGTGTCGAATCAACACGTAACCTGTACAGGACACCATTCGTGGAGTGTGATGCAACACTGAATGGGTCGTGTCGAATGCAGCTTATGCACCTTCCTTGATGCTTGATCCAACACTGACTAGGTAGTGTCGTTGCATCGCGTAATCTAAACTCGCAAAGGTTACGCAAAATCCACACTACATCCGGTCGTGTCAATTCAGCGCGTAACCTGCTCTGGTTACGCACCGTTCGTGCTGTTCGATTGATGCAACACCGACTGGGTCGTGTCGAATTAGCGTGTAACCACAAGAGGTTACGAACCATTCGTGCTGCTTGATGCAACACCGACTGGGTCGTGTCGAATCAGCTCAAAACATGCAGAGGTTACACAAGTTTCGGCGACGCATCATCCATTCTGCATGGTGCATGCATCACCAACTAGGTTACGCACAGAGTGTGTCACGCAAAATCTCCATGCATCCGGTTGTGTCGTTGCATCACGTAACCTGGGGCCGATAAAGTTACGCAAAATCCACGCTGCAATCGGTCATGTCGAATGAGCATGGAACCTGTATAGGGCACCGTCCGTGGAGTGTGATGCAACACCAAATGGGTCGTGCCGAATGCAGCTTACGCACCGTCCTTGATGCTTGATCCAACACTGACTGGGTCGTGTCATCGTATCACGTAACCTAAACCCGCAAAGGTTACGCAAAACCACATTGCATTCGGTCGTGTCGATTGAGCGCGTAACCTGCACTGGTTATGCACCATCTGTGCTACTTGATTGATGCAACACCGACTGGGTCGCGTCGAATCAGCGCGTAACATGCAGTGGTTACGCACCGTCTGTGCTGCTTGATGCAACACCGACTCGGTTAAGCACGTAGTAGGTTACGCATCTTTAAGACGACTGGCTGCATGGCTCAACACTAACTAGGTTACACACTGATTGGTCGTGTCTATTCTACGCGTCACCTGCACCAGCTCGGTTACGCACGGTTCGGCGACACAGCATCCCATGGCACGTGCATCACCGACTGGGTTACACACCACAACGGTTATGCAAAATGCACGCTGCATTCTGATTCGACGCACCATCCTCCTCGGTTACGCACGTTCCAGCGACACACCATCGGTTCTGCATGGTGCGTGCATCACCGACTGGGTAATACACGGAGTCTGTCACGCAAAATCCCCATGCATCCGGTCGTGTCGTTCCATCGAGTAACCTAGGGCCGATAAAGTTACGCAAAATCCACACTGCATCCGGTCGTGTCGAATCAGCGTGTAACCTGTGTAGGACACCGTCCGTGGAGTGTGATGCAACACCGAATGGGTCGTGTCGAATGCAGTTTACGCACCGTCCTTGATGCTTGATCCAACACTGACTGGGTCGTGTCGTTGCATCGCCTAACCTAAACACACAAAGGTTACGCAAAATCCACGCTGCATCCGGTCGTGTCGATTCAGCGTGTAACCTGCTCTGGTTACGCACCGTACGTGCTGCTCAATTGATGCAACACCGACTGGGTCGTGTCAAATCAGCGCGTAACCACAAGAGGTTATGGACCATCCGTGCTGCTTGATGCAACACCGATTGGGTTGTGTCGAATCTGCGTGTAACATGCAGAGGTTACACACCGTCCGTGCTGCTTGATGCAGCACCGACTCGGTTAAGCACGTAGAAGGTTACGCACCTTTAAGACGGCTGGCTGCATGGCACAACACTAACTGGGTTACGCATTGATCGGTCGTGTCGATTCTAAGCGTCACCTGCACCAGCTCGGTTACACACAGTTCGGTGACGCAGCATCCCATGGTGCGTGCATCACCGACTGGGTTACGCACCATGACAGTTATCCACGCTGCATTCTGATTCGACGCACCATCCTGCTCGGTTACGTACGTTTTGGCGACGCACCATCCGTTCTGCATGGTGCGTGCATCACCGACTGGGTTACGCACGGAGTCTGTCACGCAAAATCCCCATGCATCCGGTCATGTCGTTGCATCACGTAACCGGGGGCTGATAAAGTTATGCAAAATCCACGCTGCATCCGGTCGTGTCGAATCAGCGTGTAACCTGTACAGGACATCGTCCATGGAGTGTGATGCAACACCGAATGGGTCATGTCGAATGCAGCTTACGCACCGTCCTTGATGCTTGATCCAACACTGACTGGGTCGTGTCGTCGCATCGCGTAACCTAAACCCGCAAAGGTTACGCAAAATCAATGCTGCATCCGGTCGTGTCTATTCAGCGCGTAACCTGCTCTGGTTAAGCACCGTCTGTGTTGCTTGATTGATGCAACACCGACTGGGTCATGTCGAATCAGCGCGTAACATGCAGAGGTTACGCACCGTCCGTGCTGCTTGATTCAACACCGACTCAGTTAAGCACGTAGTAGGTTACGCACCTTTAAGATGACTGGCTGCATGGCTCAACACTGACTGGGTTACGCACTGATCAGTCGTGTCGATTCTACGCATCACCTGCTCCAGCTCGGTTACGCACGGTTTGGCGACGCAGCGTCCCATGGCGCGTGCATCACCGACTGGGTTACGCACCACAACAGTTCCGCAAAATCCATGCTGCATTCTAATTCGACACACCATCCTGCTTAGTTACGCACGTTTCGGCGACGCACCATCCATTGTGCATGGTGCGTGCATCACTGACTGGGTTACGCACGGAGTCTGTCACGCAAAATCTCCATGCATCCGGTCGTGTCATTGCATCGCGTAACCTGGGGCCGATAAAGTTACGCAAAATGCACGCTGCATCTGGTTCGTGTCGAATCAGCGTGTAACCTATATAGGGCACCGCCGTGGGGTGTGATGCAACACTGAATGGGTCGTGTCGAATGCAGCTTACGCACCATCCTTGATGCTTGATCCAACACTGACTGGGTCGTGTCCTTGCATCGCGTAACCTAAAACCGCAAAGGTTACGCAAAATCCACGCTGCATCTGGTCGTGTTGATTCAGCGTGTAACCTGCACTGGTTAAGCACCGTCCGTGCTGCTTGATTGATGCAACGCCGACTAGGTTACACACGGAGTCTCTCACGCAAAATCCCCATGCATCCGGTTGTGTCGTTGCATCACATAACCTAGGGTCGATAAAGTTACACAAAATCCACGCTACATCCGGTCGTGTCGAATCAGCGCGTAACCTGTACAGGGCACCGTCCGTGGAGTGTGATGCAACACCAAATGGGTCGTGTCGAATGCATCTTACGCACCGTCCTTGATGCTTTATCCAACACTAACTGGGTCGTGTCGTGGCATCACATAACCTGGGGCCGATAAAGTTACGCAAAATCCACGCTGCATCCGGTCTTGTCGAACCAACACGTAACCTGTATAGGGCATTGTCTGTGGAGTGTGATGCAACACCGAATGGGTCGTGTTGAATGCGGCTTATGCACTGTCCTCGATGCTTGATCCAACACTGACTGGGTCGTGTCGTTGCATCACGTAACATAAACCCGCAAAAGTTACGCAAAATCCACGCTGCATCCAGTCGTGTCGATTCAGCGTGTAACCTGCACTGGTGAAGCACCGACCGTGCTGCTTGACTGATGCAACACCGACTGGGTTACACACGGAATCTCTCACGCAAAATCCCCATGCATCCGGTCGTGTCATTGCATCGCGTAACCTGGGGCTGATAATGTTACGCAAAATCCACGCTGCATCCGGTCGTGTCGAATCAGCGTGTAACCTATGCAGGGCACCGTCTGTGGAGTGTGATGCAACACCGAATGGGTCGTGTCGAATGCAGCTTACGCACCATCCGTGATGCTTGATCCAACACTGACTGGGTCGTGTTGTTGCATCGCGTAACCTAAACCCGCAAAGGTTACACAAAATCCACGCTGCATCCGGTCGTGTCGATTCAGCGCGTAATCTGCGCTGGATACGCACCGTTCGTGCTGCTTGATTGATGCAACACTGACTGGGTCGTGTCGAATCAGCGCGTAACCAAAAGAGGTTATGCACCATCCGTGCTGCTTGATGCAACACCGATTGGGTCGTGTCGAGTCAGCGTGCAACATGCAGAGGTTACGCACCTTCCGTGCTGCTTGATGCTACACCGACTCGGTTAAGCACGTTAGGTTACGCACCTTTAAGACGGCTGGCCGCATGGCTCAACACTAACTAGGTTACACACTGATCGGTCGTGTCGATTCTACACATCACATGAACCAGCTCGGTTACGCACGGTTCGGCGACACAGCATCCCATGGTGCGTGCATCACTGACTGGGTTACGCACCGCGACGGTTATGCAAAATCCATGCTGCATTCAGATTCAACGCACCATTCTCCTCGGTTATGCACGTTTCGGCGAAGCACCATTCGTTCTGCATGGTGCGTCCATCACCGACTGGGTCACGCACGGAGTCTGTCACGCAAAATCCCCATGCATCCGGTCGTGTCGTTCCATCGTGTAACCTGGGGTCGATAAAGTTACGCAAAATCCACGCTGCATCCTGTCGTGTCGAATCAACATGTAACCTGTGCAGGACACCGTCTGTGGAGTGTGATGCAACACCGAATGAGTCGTGTCGAATGCAGCTTACGCACCGTCCTTGATGCTTGATCCAACACTGACTTGGTCGTGTCGTTGCATCGCGTAACCTAACCCGCAAAGGTTACGCAAAATCCACGCTGCATCCGGTCGTGTCGATTCAGCGTGTAACCTGCTCTAGATACGCACTGTCTGTGCTGCTCGATTGATGCAACACCGACTGGGTCGTGTCGAATCAGCGCGTAACATGCAGAGGCTACGCACCGTCCGTGCTGCTTGTTGCAACACCGACTCGGTTAAGCACGTAGTAGGTTACGCACCTTTAAGACGGCTGGATGCATGGCACAACACTAACTGGGTTACGTACTGATCGGTCGTGTCGATTCTAAGCGTCTCCTTCACCTGCTCGGTTACACACGGTTCGGCGACGCAGCATCCCATGGCGCGTGCATCACTGACTGGGTTATGCACCACGATGATTAAGGAAAATCCACGATACATTCTGATTTGACGCACCATCCTGCTCGGTTATGCACGTTTCGGCGATGCATCATCCATTCTGCATGGTGCGTGCATCACCGACTGGGTTACGCACGGAGTCTGTCATGCAAAATCCCCATGCATCTGGTCGTGTCGTTGCATCACGTAACCAGGGGCCGATAAAGTTACGCAAAATCCATGCTGCATCCGGTCGTGTCGAATCAGCGTGTGACCTGTACAGGGCACCGTCCGTGGGGTGTGATGCAACACCGAATGGGTCATGTCGAGTGCAGCTTACGCACCGTCCTTGATGCTTGATTCAACGCTGACTGGGTCGTGTCATTGCATCACGTAACCTAAATCCACAAAGGTTACGCAAAATCCATGTTGCATTCGGTCGTGTCGATTCAGCGCGTAACCTGCACTGGTTATGCACCATCTGTGCTACTTGATTGATGAAACACCGACTGGGTCGCGTCGAATCAGCGTGTAACCACAAGAGTTTACACACCATCCGTGCTGCTTGATGCAACAACGACTGGGTCGTGTCGAATCAGCGCGTAACATGCAGAGGTTACGCACCGTCCGTGCTGCTTGATGCAACACCGACTCGGTTAAGCACGTAGTAGGTTACGCACCTTTAAGACGACTGGCTGCATGGCTCAACACTAACTAGGTTACACACTGATTGGTCGTGTCGATTCTACGTGTCACCTGCACCAGCTCGGTTACGCATGGTTCGGTGACGCAGCATCCCATGGCGTGTGCATCACCGACTGCGTTACGCACCACAACGGTTATGCAAAATGCACGCTGCATTCTGATTCGACGCACCATCCTCCTCGGTTACGCACATTCCGGCGACGCACCATCAGTTCTGCATGGTGCGTGCATCACCGACTGGGTAACGCACGGAGTCTGTCACATAAAATCCGCATGCATCCGGTCGTGTCGTTCCATCGAGTAACCTGTGGCCGATAAAGTTACGCAAAATCCACACTGCATCCGGTCGTGTCGAATCAACGCATAACCTGTGCAAGACACTGTCCGTGGAGTGTGATGCAACACCGAATGGGTCGTGTCGAATGCAGCTTACGCACCGTCCTTGATGCTTGATCCAACACTGACTGGGTCGTGCCGTTGCATCGCCTAACCTAAACACGCAAAGGTTACGAAAAATCCACGCTGCATCCGGTCGTGTCGATTCAGCGGGTAACCTGCTCTGGTTACGCACTGTCAGTGCTGCTCAATTGATGCAACACCGACTGGGTCGTGTCAAATCAGCGCGTAACCACAAGAGGTTACGCACCATCCGTGCTGCTTGATGCAACACCGACAGGGTTACGCACGGAGTCTGTCACGCCAAATCCCTATGCATCTGGTCGTGTTGTTGCATCACGTAACCGGGGGCCGATAAAGTTACGCAAAATCCACACTGCATCCGGTCGTGTCGAATCAGCGTGTAACCTGTACAGGACATCGTCCATGGAGTGTGATGCAACACCGAATGGGTCATGTCGAATGCAGCTTACGCACCATCCTTGATGCTTGATTCAACGCTGACTGGGTCGTGTCATTGCATCGCGCAACCTAAACCCACAAAGGTTACGCAAAATCCACGTTGCATTCGGTCGTGTCGATTAAGCGCGTAACCTGCACTGGTTTTGCACCATTTGTGCTGCTTGATTGATGCAACACCGACTGGGTCGTGTTGAATTAGCGCATAACCACAAGAGTTTACACACCATCCGTGCTGCTTGATGCAACACCGACTGGGTCATGTCGAATCAGCACGTAACAAGCAGAGGTTACGCACCATCCGTGCTGCTTGATGCAACACCGACTCGGTTAAGCACGTAGTAGGTAACGCACCTTTAAGACGGCGGGCTGCATAGCTCAACACTGACTGTGTTTCGCACTTATCGGTCGTGTTGATTCTACGTGTCACCTGCTCCAGCTCGGTTAAGCACGGTTCGGCGACACAGCGTCCCATGGCGTGTGCATCACCGACTTGGTTACTCACCGCAACGGTTACGCAAAATCCACGCTGCATTCTTATTCGACGCACCATCCTGCTCAGTTACGCACATTCCGGCGACGCACCATCCGTTCTGCATGGTGCGTACATTACCGACTGGGTTACGCACGGAGTCTATCACGGAAAATCTCCATGCATCCGGTCGTATCGTTGCATCGCGTAATCTGGGGCTGATAAAGTTACGCAAAATCCATGCTGCATCCGGTCGTGTCGAATCAGTGCGTAACCTGTACAGGGCACCGTTCGTGGAATGTGATGCAACACCGAATGGGTCGTGTCGAATGCAGCTTATGCACCGTCCTTGATGCTTGATCCAACACTGACTGGGTCGTGTCCTTGCATCGCGTAACCTAAACTCGCAAAGGTTACGCAAAATCGACACTGCATCCGATCGTGTCGATTCAGCGTGTAACCTGCACTGGTTAAGCACCGTATGTGCTGCTTTATTGATGCAACACCGAGTGGGTTATGCACAGAGTCTCTCACGCAAAATCCCTATGCATCCGGTCGTGTCGTTGCATCGCGTAACCTGGGGCCGATAAAGTTAGGCAAAATCCACGCTGCATCCGGTCGTGTCAAATCAGCACGTAACCTGTATAGGCCACCGTCCGTGGAGTGTGATGCAACTCCGAATGGGTCGTGTCGAATGCAGGTTACGCACCGTCCTTGATGCTTGATCCAACACTGACTAGATCGTGTTGTTGCATCGCCTAACCTAAACCCGCAAAGGTTTTCAAAATCCACACTACATCCGGTCGTGTCGATTCAGCGCGTAACCTGCACTGGTTACGCACCGTTCGTGCTGCTTGATTGCTGCAACACCGACTCGGTCGTGTCGAATCAACGCGTAACCATAAGAGTTTACGCACCATTTGTGCTGCTTGATCCAACACCGACTGGGTCATGTCGAATCAGCACGTAACATGCAGAGGTTATGCATCGTCCGTGCTACTTGATGCAACACCGACTCGGTTAAGCACGTAGTAGGTTATGCACTTTTAAGAGGGCTGGCTGCATGGCTCAACACTGACTCAGTTACGCACTGATCGATCGTGTCGATTCTACGTATCACCTGCTCCAGCTCGATTACGCACGGTTCGGCGACGCAGCGTCCCATGGCGCGTGCATCACCGACTGGGTTACGCACCGCAACGGTTACGCAAAATCCATGCTGCATTCTGATTCGACGCACCATCCTCCTCGGTTACGCACGTTTCGGTGACGCACCATCCATTCTGCATGGTGCGTGCATCACTCACTGGGTTACGCACGGAGTCTGTCACGCAAAATCCCCATGCATCCGGTCGTGTCATTGCATCGCGTAACTTGGGACCGATAAAGTTACGCAAAATCCACGCTGCATCCGGTCGTGTCGAATCAGCACGTAAACTGTACAGGGCACCGTCCGTGGAGTGTGATGCAACACCAAATGGGTCGTGTCCAATGCAGCTTACGCACCATCCTTGATGCTTGATCTAACACTGAGTGGGTCGTGTCGTTGCATCGTGTAACCTAAACCCGCAAAGGTTACGCAAAATCCACGCTGCATCCGGTTGTGTCGATTCAGCACGTAACCTGCTTTGGGTACGCTCCGTCCATGCTGCTTGATGCAGCACCGACTTGGTTAAGCACATAGTGGGTTACGCACCTTTAATACGACTGGCTGCATGGCTCACCACTGACTAGGTTATGCACTGATCGGTCGTGTCGATTCTACACATCACCTACACCAGCTCGGTTATGCACGGTTCGGCGACGCAGCATTCCATGGTGCGTGCATCACCGACTGGGTTACGCACCACGACGGTTACGCAAAATCCACGTTGCATTCTGATTCGACGCACCATCCTGCTCGGTTACGCATGTTTCGTTGACATACCATCCGTTCTGCATGGTGTGTGCATCACCGACTGGGTTACGCACGGAGTTTCTCATGCAAAATCCCCATGTATCCGGTCGTGTCGTTGCATCACGTAACCTGGGGACGATAAAGTAATGCAAAATCCACGCTGCATCCGGTCCTGTTGAATCAGCGCGTAACCTGTACAGAGCACCGTCCGTGGAGTGTGATGCAACACCAAATGGGTCGTGTCGAATGCAGCTTTCACACCGTCCTTGATGCTTGATCCAACACTGACTTGGTCGTGTTGTTGCATCGCGTAACCTAAACCCGCAAAGGTTACGCAAAATCCACGCTGCATCCGATCGTGTCGATTCAGCACGTAACCTGCACCGGATAAGCACCGTCCGTGCTGCTTGATTGATGCAACACCGACTGGGTTACGCACGGAGTCTCTCATGCAAAATCCCCATGCATTCGGTCGTGTCGTTGCATCGTGTAACCTGGGGCCGATAAAGTTATGCAAAATCCATGCAGCATCCGGTCGTGTCGAATCAGCGTGTAACCTGTACAGGGCACCGTCCGTGGAGTGTGATGCAACATGGACTGGGTCGTGTTGAATGCAGCTTACGCACCGTCCTTGATGCTTGATCCAACACTGATTGGGTCATGTCGTTGCATCGCGTAACCAAACCCGCAAAGGTTACGCAAAATCCACGCTGCATCCGGTCATGTCGATTCAGCGCGTTGGTTACGCATCGTCCGTGCTGCTCGATTGATGCAACACCGCCTGGGTCGTGTCGAATCAACGTGTTACCACAAGAGGTTACGCACGATCCGTACTACTTGATGCAACACCGACGGGGTCGGGTCGAATCAGCGCATAACATGCGGAGGTTATGCACCGTCCTTGCTGCTTGATACAACACCGACTCGGTTAAGCACATAGTAGGTTACGTACCTTTAATACGGCTCACTGCATGGCTCAACATTGACTGGGTTACGCACCGATCGGTCGTGTCGATTCTGCACGTCACCTACTCCAGCTCGGTTACGCACGGTTCGGCAACGCAGCATCCCATGGCGCATGCATCACCGACTAGGTTACGCACCATGACGGTTATGCAAAATCCATGCTGCATTCTGATTCGACGCACCATCCTGCTCGGTTATGCACGGTTCGGCGACGCAGCATTCCATGGCGCGTGCATCACCGACTGGGTTACGCACCACGACGGTTACGCAAAATCCACGCTGCATTCTGATTCGACGCACCATCCTGCTTGGTTACGCATGTTTCGTTGACACACCATCCGTTCTGCATGGTGTGTGCATCACTGACTGGGTTACGCACGGAGTTTCTCACGCAAAATCCCCATGCATCCGGTCGTGTCGTTGCATCACATAACCTGGGGACGATAAAGTAATGCAAAATCCACGCTGCATCCGGTCCTGTTGAATCAGCACGTAACCTGTACAGGGCACCGTCCGTGGAGTGTGATGCAACACCAAATGGGTCGTGTCGAATGCAGCTTACACACCGTCCTTGATGCTTGATCCAACACTGACTGGGTTGTGCTGTTGCATCGCGTAACCTAAACCCGCAAAGGTTACGCAAAATCCACGCTGCATGCGATCGTGTCGATTCAGCGCGTAACCTGCACCGGATAAGCACCGTCCGTGCTGCTTGGTTGATGCAACACCGACTAGGTTATGCACGGAGTCTCTCATGCAAAATCCCCATGCATTCGGTCGTGTCGTTGCATCATGTAACCTGGGGCCGATAAAGTTACGCAAAATCCACGCAGCATCCAGTCGTGTCGAATCAGCGTGTAACCTGTACAGGGCACCGTCCGTGGAGTGTGATGCAACACGGAATGGGTCGTGTTGAATGCAGCTTACGCACCGTCCTTGATGCTTGATCCAACACTGATTGGGTCATGTCGTTGCATCGCGTAACCAAACCCGCAAAGGTTACGCAAAATCCACGCTGCATCCGGTCGTGTCGATTCAGCGCCTAACCTGCTCTGGTTACGCATCGTCCGTGCTGCTCGATTGATGCAACACCGCCTGGGTCGTGTCGAATCAACGTGTTACCACAAGAGGTTACGCATGATCCATGCTGCTTGATGCAACACCGACAGGGTCGGGTCGAATCAGCGCGTAACATGCAGAGGTTATGCACCGTCCTTGCTGCTGGATACAACACCGACTCGGTTAAGCACATAGTAGGTTACGCACCTTTCATACGGCTCACTGCATGGCTCAACATTGACTGGGTTACGGACCGATGGGTCGTGTCGATTCTGCACGTCACCTACTCCAGCTCGGTTACGCACGGTTCGGCAACGCAGCATCCCATGGCGCATGCATCACCGACTGGGTTACGCACCACGATGGTGATGCAAAATCCATGCTGCATTCTGATTCGACGCACCATCCTGCTCGGTTACGCACGTTTCGTTGACACACCATCCATTCTGCATGGTGCGTGCATCACCGACTGGGTTACGCACGGAGTCTCTCACGTAAAATCCCCATGCATCCGGTCGTGGCGTTGCATCGCGTAACCTGGGGACGATAAAGTTACATAAAATCCACGCTGCATCCGGTCGTGTCGAATCAGCACGTAACCTGTACAGGGCACCGTCCGTGGAGTGTGATGCAACACCGAATGGGTCATGTCGAATGCAGCTTACGCACCGTCCTTGATGCTTGATTCAACGCTGACTGGGTCATGTCGTTGCATCGCGTAACCTAAACCCGCAAAGGTTACGCAAAATCCACGCTTCATTCGGTCGTGTCGATTCAGCGCGTAACCTGCACTTGTTATGCACCATCTGTGCTGCTTGATTGATGCAACACCGACTGGGTCGTGTCGAATCAGCGCGTAACCACAAGAGTTTACGCACCATCCGTGCTGCTTGATGCAACACCGACTGGGTCTTGTCGAATCAGTGCATAACATGCAGAGGTTACACACCGTCCGTGCTGCTTGATGCAACACCGACTCAGTTAAGCACGTAGTAGGTTAAGCACCATTAAGACGGCTGGCTCCATGGCTCAACACTGACTGTGTTACGCACTAATCGGTCGTGTCGATTCTACGCATTACCTGCTCCAGCTCGGTTAAGCACGGTTCAGCGACATAGCGTCCCATGGCGCGTGCATCACCGACTGGGTTATGCACCGCAATGGTTACGCAAAATCCACGCTGCATTCTTATTCGACGCACCATCCTGCTTAGATACGCACATTTCGGCGACACACCATCCGTTCTGCATGGTGCATGCATCACCGACTGGGTTACGCACGGAGTCTATGACGGAAAATCTCCATGATTCTGGTCATATCGTTGCATCGCGTAACCTGGGGCCGATAAAGTTACGCAAAATCCATGCTGCATCCGGTCGTGTCGAATCAGCGCGTAACCTGTACAGGGCACCGTCCGTGGAATGTGATGCAACACCGAATGGGTCGTGTCGAATGCAGCTTACGCACCATCCTTGATGCTTGATCCAACACTGACTAGGTCGTGTCGTTGCATCGCATAACCTAAACCCGCAAAGGTTACGCAAAATTGACACTGCATCCGATCGTGTCGATTCAGTGTGTAACCTGCACTGGTTAAGCATCGTCTGTGCAGCTTTATTGATGCAACAATGAGTGGGTTACGCACGGAGTCTCTCACGCAAAATCCCTATGCATCCGGTCGGGTCGTTGCATCGCGTAACCTGGGGCCGATAAAGTTACGCAAAATCCACGCTGCATCCGGTCGTGTCGAATCAGCACCAAACCTGTACAGGCCACCGTCCGTGGAGTGTGATGCAACCCCGAATGGGTCGTGTCGAATGCAGCTTATGCACCATCCTTGATGCTTGCTCCAACACTGACTGGATCATGTTGTTGCATCGCGTAACCTAAACCCACAATGGTTATGCAAAATCCACGCTGCATCCGGTCGTGTTGATTCAGCACGTAACCTGCACTGGTTACGCACCGTCCGTGCTGCTTGATTGATGCAACACTGACTGGGTCATGTCGAATCAGCGCGTAACCACAAGAGGTTACGCACCATCTGTGCTGCTTGATCCAACACCAACTGGGTCCTGTTGAAGCAGCACGTAACATGCAGAGGTTACGCATTGTCCTTGCTACTTGATGCAACACCGACTCGGTTAAGCACGTAGTAGGTTACGCACTTTTAAGATGGCTGGCTGCATGGCTCAACACTAACTCAGTTACGCACTGATCGGTCGTGTCGATTCTATGTGTCACCTACTCCAGCTCGGTTACGCACGGTTCGGTGACGCAGTGTCCCATGGCGCGTGCATCACCGACTGGGTTACACACCGCAATGGTTACGCAAAATCCATGCTGCATTCTGATTCGACGCACCATCCTCCTCGGTTACACACGTTTCGGTGATGCACCATCTGTTCTGCATGGTGCGTGCATCACGGACTGGGTTACGCACGGAGTCTGTCACGCAAAATCCCCATGCATCCGGTCGTGTCGTTGCATTGCGTAACCTGGGACCGATAAAGTTACGCAAAATCCACACAGCATCCGGTCGTCGAATCAGCGCGTAACCTGTACAGGGCACCGTCCGTCGAGTGTGATGCAACACCGAATGGGTCGTGTCCAATGCAGCTTATGCACCATCCTTGAAGCTTGATCCAACACCGAGTGGGTCGTGTCATTGCATCGTGTAACCTAAACCCACAAAGGTTACGCAAAATCCAAGCTGCGTCCGGTTGTGTCGATTCAGCATGTAACCTGCTCTAGTTACGCACCGTCCATGCTGCTCGATTGATGCAACACCGACTGGGTCGTGTCGAATTAGCGCATAACCACAAGAGGTTACACACCATCTGTGCTGCTTGATGCAACACCGACTGGGTCGTGTCGAATCAGCGAGTAACATGCAGAGGTTATGCACCGTCCTTGCTGCTTGATGCAACACCGACTCAGTTAAGCACATAGTGGGTTACGCACCTTTAATACGGCTGGCTGCATGGCTCAACACTGACTGGGTTACGCACTGATCGGTCCTGTCGATTCTACATTTCACCAACTCTAGCTCGGTTACCTACGGTTCAGCGACACAGCATCCCATGGCGCGTGCATCACCGACTGGGTTACGCACCACGACGGTTACGCAAAATCCACGCTGCATTCTGATTCGACGCACCATCCTGCTCGGTTACGCACATTTCGTTGACACACCATACGTTCTGCATGGTGCGTGCATCACCGACTGGGTTACGCACGGAGTTTCTCACGCAAAATCCCCATGCATCCGGGCATGTTGTTGCATCGCGTAACCTGGGGACGATAAAGTAACACAAAATCCACGCTGCATCCGGTCGTGTTGAATCAGCGCGTAACCTGTACAGGGCACCGTCCGTGGAGTGTGATGCAACACCAAATGGGTCGTGTTGAATGCAGCTTAAACACCGTCCTTGATGCTTGATCCAACGCTGACTGGGTCGTGTTGTTGCATCGCGTAACCTAAACCCGCAAAGGTTACGCAAAATCCACGCTGCATCCGATCGTTTCGATTCAGCGCGTAACCTGCACCGGTTAAGCACCGTCCGTGCTGCTTGATTGATGCAACACCGACTGGGTTACGCACGGAGCCTCTCATGCAAAATCCCCATCCATTCGGTCGTGTCGTTGCAAAGCGTAACCTGGGCCGATAAAGTTACGCAAAATCCACGCTACATACGATCGTGTCGAATCAGCGCGTAACCTGTATAGGGCACCGTCCGTGGAGTGTGATGCAAAATGGAATGGGTCGTGTCGAATGCAGCTTACGCACCATCCTTGATGCTTGATCCAACACTGATTGGGTCATGGCGTTGCATCGCGTAACCAAACCCGCAAAGGTTACGCAAAATCCATGCTGCATCCGGTCGTGTCGATTCAGCGCGCAACCTGCTCTGGTTACGCGCCGTCCATGCTGCTCGATTGATGCAACACCGACTGGGTCGTGTCGAATCAGCGTGTAACCACAAGAGGTTACGCACCATCCGTGCTGCTTGATGCAACCCTGACTGGGTCGTGTCGAATCAGCGCGTAACATGCAGAGGTTACGCACCATCTGTGCTGCTTGATGCAACACCGACTTGGTTAAGCACGTAGTAGGTTACGCACCTTTAAGACGGCTGGCTGCATGGCTCAACATTGACTGGGTTACGCACAAATCAGTCGTGTCGATTCTATGCATCACCTGCTCCATCTCGGTTACACACAGTTCGGCGACGCAGGGTCCCATGGCGCGTGCATCATCGACTGTGTTACGCACCGCAACGGTTACGCAAAATCCATACTGCATTCTGATTTGACGCACCATCCTGCTTAGTTACGCACGTTTCGGCGACACACCATCCATTCTGCATGGTGTGTGCATCACCGACTGGGTTATGTACGGAGTCTGTCACGCAAAATCTCCATGCATCTAGTCGTGTCGATGCATCACGTAACCAGGTGCCGATAAAGTTACACAAAATCCACGCTGCATCCGGTTCGTGTCGAATCAGTGTGTAACCTGTATAGGGCACCATTCGTGGAGTGTGATGCAACACCGAATGGGTCCTGTCGAATGCAGCTTATGCACCATCCTTGACGCTTGATCCAACACTGAGTGGGTCGTGTCATTGCATCGCGTGACCTAAACCCGTAATGGTTACGCAAAATCGACGCTGCATCCGGTCGTGTCGATTCAGCGCGTAACCTGCACTGGTTGAGCACCGTTCGTGCTGCTTGATTGATGCAACACCGACTGGGTTACGCACGGAGTCTCTCACGCAAAATCCCCATGCACCCGGTCGTGTCGTTGCATCGCGTAACCTAGGGCCGATAAAGTTATGCAAAATCCACGCTGCATCCAGTCGTGTTGAATCAGCGCATAACCTATACAGGGCAGTGTCCGTGGAGTGTGATGCAACACCGAATGGGTCGTGTCGAATGCAGCTTACGCACCATCCTTGATGCTTGATCCAACACTGACTGGGTCGTGTCGTTGCATCGCGTAACCTAAACCCGCAAAGGTTACGCAAAATCCACGCTGCATCCGGTCGTGTCGATTCAGCGCGTAACCTGCACAGGTTAAGCACTGTCCGTGCTGCTTGATTGATGCAACACCGACTGGGTTACGCACGGAGTCTGTCATGCAAAATCCCCATGCATCCGGTCATGTCGTTGCATTGCATAACCTGGGGCCGATAAAGTTACACAAAATCCACACTGCATATGGTCGTGTCGAATCAGCGCGTAACCTGTACAGGGCACCATCCGTGGAGTGTCATGCAACACCGAATGGGTCGTGTCCAATGCAGCTTACGCATCATCCCTGATGCTTGATGCAACACTGAGTGGGTCGTGTCAGTGCATCGTGTAACCTAAACCCGCAAAGGTTACGTAAAATCCACGCTGCATCCGGTCGTGTCGATTCAGCACGTAACCTGCTCTGGTTACGCACCGTCCGTCCTGCTCGATTGATGCAACACCGACTGGGTCGTGTCGAATTAGCACATAACCACAAGAGGTTACACACCCTCCGTGCTGCTTGATGGAACACCGACTAGGTCGTCTCGAATTAGTGCGTAACATGCAGAGGTTACGAACCGTCCTTGTTGCTTGATGCAACACCGACTCGGTCAAGTACGTAGTAGGTTACGTGCCTTTAAGACAGCTGGTTGCATGGCTCAACACTGACTGGGTTACACACTGATCGGTCATGACGATTCTATGCGTCACCTCCTCCACCTCGGTTACGCACGGTTCGGCGACGCAGCATCCCATGGTGCGTGCATCACCGACTGGGTTACGCACCGCGATGGTTACGTAAAATCCACGTTGCATTCTGATTTGACGCACCATCCTGCTTCGTTACGCACGTTTTTGTGACACACCATGCATTCTGCATGGTGCGTGCATCACCGACTGGGTTAGGCACGGAGTCTGTCACGCAAAATCCCCATGCATCCGGTCATGTCGTTGCATCACGTATCCTGGGGCCGATTAAATTACGCAAAATCCACGCTGCATCCGGTCGTGTCGAATCAGCGCGTAACCTGTACAGGGCACCGTCCGTGGTGTGTTTCAACACTGAATGGGTCGTGTCCAATGCATCTTACACACCGTCCTTGATGCTTGATGCAACACTGAGTGGGTCGTGTCGGTGCATCGTGTAACCTAAACCCACAAAAATTACTCAAAATCCACGCTGCATCCGGTCGTGTCGATTCAGCACGTAACCTGCTCTGGTTACGAAGCGTCCGTGCAGCTCGATTGATGAAACACTGACTGGGTCGTGTTGAATTATCGCGTAACCACAAGAGGTTACGCACCATCCGTGCTACTTGATGCAACACCGACTGGGTCGTGTCGAATCAGTGCGTAACGTGTAGAGGTTACGCACCGTCCTTGCTGCTTGATGCAACACCGACTCGGTTAAGCACATAGTAGGTTACGTGCCTTTAAGACGGCTGGCTGCATGGCTCAACACTGACTGGGTTACGCACTGATCGGTCGTGTCGATCCTACGCGTCACCTGCTCCAGCTCGGCTACGCACGGTTCGGCGATGCAGCATACCATGGCGCGAGCATCACCGGCTGGGTTACGCAAAATCCACGCTGCATTCTGATTCGACGAACCATCCTGCTCGGTTACGCACGTTTCGGTGACACACCATCTGTTCTACATGGTGCGTGCATCACCGACTGGGTTACGCACGGAGTGTCTCACGCAAAATCCCCATGCATCCGGTCGTGCTGTTGCATCGCGTAACCTGGGGACGATAAAGTTACGCAAAATCCACGCTGCCTCCGGTCGTGTTGAATCAGCGCGTACCTATACAGGGCACCGTCCGTGGAGTGTGATGAGACACCGAATGGGTCGTGTCAAATGCAGCTTACGCACCATCCTTGATGCTTGATCCAACACTGATTGGGTCATGTCGTTGCATCGCGTAACCAAACCTGCAAAGGTTACGCAAAATCCACGTTGCATCCGGTCGTGTCGATTCAGCGTGTAACCTGCTCTGGTTACGCATCGTCCGTGCTGCACGATTGATGCAACACCGCCTGGGTCGTGTCGAATCAACGTGTTACCACAAGAGGTTACGCACGATCCGTGCTGCTTGATGCAACACCGACAGGGTCGGGTCGAATCAACGCGTAACATGCAGAGGTTATGCACCGTCCTTGCTGCTTGATACAACACCGACTCGGTTAAGCACATAGTAGGTTACACACCATTAATACGGCTCACTGCATGGCTCAACACTGACTGGGTTACGCACTGATCGGTCATGTCGATTCTGCACGTCACCTAATCCAGCTCGGTTATGCAAGGTTCGGCAACGCAGCATCCCATGGCGCATGCATCACTGACTGGGTTACGCACCACGATGGTTATGCAAAATCCAAGCTGCATTCTGATTCGACGCACCATCCTGCTCGGTTACGCACATTTCGTTGACACACCATCCATTCCGCATGGTGCGTGCATCACCGACTGGGTTATGCACGGAGTCTCTCACGCAAAATCCCCATGCATCCGGTCGTGGAGTTGCATCGCGTAACCTGGGGACGATAAAGTTACACAAAATCCACGCTGCATCCGGTCGTGTCGAATCAGCACGTAACCTATACAGGGCACCGTCCGTGGAGTGTGATGCAACACCGAATGGGTCATGTCGAATGCAGCTTACGCACCGTCCTTGATTCTTGATTCAACGCTGACTGGGTCGTGTCGTTGGATCGCGTAACCTAAACCCGCAAAGGTTACGCAAAATCCACGCTACATTCGGTCATGTCGATTCAGCGCGTAACCTGCACTTGTTATGCACCATCTGTGTTGCTTGATTGATGCAACACCGACTGGGTCGTGTCGAATCGGCGCGTAACCACAAGAGTTTGCGCACCATCCGTGCTGCTTGATGCAACACCGACTGGGTCATGTCGAATTAGTGCATAACATGCAGAGGTTACCGTCCGTGCTGCTTGATGCAACACCGACTCAGTTAAGCACATAGTAGGTTACGCACCTTTAAGACGGCTGGCTGCATGGCTCAACACTGACTGTGTTACGCACTAATCGGTCGTGTCGATTCTACGCGTCACCTGCTCCAGCTCGGTTAAGCACGGTTCAGCGACATAGCGTCCCATGGCGCGTGCATCACCGACTGGGTTATGCACCGCAATGGTTACGCAAAATCCACGCTGCATTCTTATTCGACGCACCATCCTGCTTAGTTACGCACGTTTCGGCGACGCACCATCCATTCTGCATGGTGCATGCATCACCGACTGGGTTACGCACGTTGTCTATCAGGGAAAATCTCCATGATTCTGGTCGTATCGTTGCATCGCGTAACCTGGGGCCGATAAAGTTATGCAAAATCCATGCTGCATCCGGTCGTGTCGAATCAGCGTGTAACCTGTACAGGGCACCGTCCGTGGAATGTGATGCAACACCGAATGGGTCGTCTCGAATGCAGCTTATGCACCGTTCTTGATGCTTGATCCAACACTGACTAGGTCGTGTCGTTGCATCGCGTAACCTAAACCCGCAAAGGTTACGCAAAATCGACACTGCATCCGATCGTGTCGATTCTGCGTGTAACCTGCACTGGTTAAGCACCGTCTGTGCAGCTTTATTGATGCAACAATGAGTGGGTTACGCACGGAGTCTCTCACGCAAAATCCCTATGCATCCGGTCGTGTCGTTGCATCGCGTAACCTGGGGCCGATAAAGTTACGCAAAATCCACGCTGCATCCGGTCGTGTCGAATCAGCATCTAACCTGTATAGGCCACCGTCCTTGGAGTGTGATGCAACACTGAATGGGTCGTGTCGAATGCAGCTTATGCACCATCCTTGATGCTTGCTCCAACACTGACTGGATCATGTTGTTGCATCGCGTAACCTAAACCCACAAAGTTTATGCAAAATCCACGCTGCATCCGGTCGTGTTGATTAAGCGCGTAACCTGCACTGGTTACGCACCGTCCGTGCTGCTTGATTGATGCAACACTGACTGGGTCATGTCGAATCAGCGCGTAAGCACAAGAGGTTACGCACCATCTGTGCTGCTTGATCCAACACCGACTGGGTCCTGTCGAAGCAGCAGGTAACATGCAGAGGTTACGCATCGTTCGTGCTACTTGATGCAACACCGACTCGGTTAAGCACGTAGTAGGTTACGCACTTTTAAGATGGCTGGCTGCATGGCTCAACACTAACTCAGTTACGCACTGATCGGTCGTGTCGATTCTACGTGTCACCTACTCCAACTCGGTTACGCACGGTTCGGCGACGCAGTGTCCCATGGCGCGTGCATCACCGACTGGGTAACACACCGCAACGGTTACGCAAAATCCATGCAGCATTCTGATTCGACGCACCATCCTCCTCGGTTACGCACGTTTTGGTGATGCTCCATCTGTTTTGCATGGTGCGTGCATCACGGACTGGGTTACGCACAGAGTCTGTCACGCAAAATCCCCATGCATCCGGTCGTGTCGTTGCATTGCGTAATCTGGGACCGATAAAGTTACGCAAAATCCACACTGCATCCGGTCGTCGAATCAGCGCGTAACCTGTACAGGGCACCGTCCGTCGAGTGTGATGCAACACCGAATGGGTCGTGTCAAAAGCAGCTTACGCACCGTCCTTGAAGCTTGATACAACACCGAGTGGGTCGTGTCGTTGCATCGTGTAACCTAAACCCGCAAAGGTTACGCAAAATCAACGCTGCGTCCGGTTGTGTCGATTCAGCATGTAACCTGCTCTAGTTACGCACCGTCCGTGCGGCTCGATTGATGCAACACCGACTGGGTCATGTCGCATTAGCGCATAACCACAAGAGGTTACACACCATCTGTGCTGCTTGATGCAACACCGACTGGGTCGTGTCGAATCAGCGCGTAACATGCAGACGTTATGCACCGTCCTTGCTGCTTGATGCAACACCGACTCAGTTAAGCACATAGTAGGTTACCCACCTTTAATACGGCTGGCTTCATGGCTCAACACTGACTGGGTTACGCACTGATCGGTCCTGTCGATTCTACATTTCACCTACTCCAGCTCGGTTACCCACGGTTCGGCGACACAGCATCCCATGGCGCGTGCATCACCGACTGGGTTACGCACCACGACGGTTACGCAAAATCCACGCTGCATTCTGATTCGACGCACCATCCTGCTCTCTTACGCACGTTTCGTTGACACACCATACGTTCTACATGGTGCGTGCATCACCGACTGGGTTACGCATGGAGTCTCTCACGCAAAATCCCCATGCATCCGGGCATGTTGTTGCATCGCGTAACCTGGGGACGATAAATAACACAAAATCCACGCTGCATCTGGTCGTGTTGAATCAGCGCGTAACCTGTATAAGGCACCGTCCGTGGAGTGTGATGCAACACCAAATGGGTCGTGTCGAATGCAGCTTAAACACCGTCCTTGATGCTTGATCCAACACTGACTGGGTCGGGTTGTTGCATCGCGTAACCTAAACCTGCAAAGGTTACGCAAAATCCACGCTGCATCCGATCGTTTCGATTCAGCGCGTAACCTGCATCGATTTAGCACCGTCCGTGCTGCTTGATTGATGCAACACCGACTGGGTTACGCACGGAGTCTCTCATGCAAAATCCCCATGCATTCAGTCGTGTCGTTGCATCGTGTAACCTGGGCCGATAAAGTTACGCAAAATCCACGCTACATCCGATCGTGTCGAATCAGCGCGTAACCTGTATAGGGCACCGTCCGTGGAGTGTAATGCAAAATGGAATGGGTTGTGTCGAATGCAGCTTACGCACCGTCCTTGATGCTTGATCCAACACTGATTGGGTCATGTCGTTGCATCGCGTAACCAAACCCGCAAAGGTTACGCAAAATCCATGCTGCATCCGGTCGTGTCGATTCAGCGCGCAACCTGCTCTGGTTACGCGCCGTCCATGCTGCTCGATTGATGCAACACCGACTGGGTCGTGTCGAATCAGTGTGTAACCACAAGAGGTTACACACCATTCGTGCTGCTTGATGCAACACCGACTGGGTCGTATCGAATCAGCGCGTAACATGCAGAGGTTACGCACCATCTGTGCTGCTTGATGCCACACCGACTCGGTTAAGCACGTAGTAGGTTACACACCTTTAAGACGGCTGGCTGCATGGCTCAACACTGACTGGGTTACGCACTAATCAGTCATGTCGATTCTATGCGTCTCCTCCTCCAGCTCGGTTACGCATAGTTCGGCGACGCAGCATCCCATGGTGCGTGCATCACCGACTGGGTTACGCACCGCGACGATTACGTAAAATCCACGCTGCATTCTGATTCGACGCACCATCCTGCTTCGTTACGCACGTTTTTGTGACACACCATCCATTCTGCATGGTGCGTGCATCACCGACTGGGTTAGGCACGGAGTCTGTCACGCAAAATCCCCGTGCATCCGGTCATGTCATTGCATTGCGTAACCTGGGGCCGATTAAATTACGCAAAATCCACGCTGCATCCGGTCGTGTCGAATCAGCGCGTAACCTGTACAGGGCACCGTCCGTGGAGTGTGATGCAACACTGAATGGGTCGTGTCCAATGCATCTTACACACCGTCCTTGATGCTTGATGCAACACTTAGTGGGTCGTGTCGGTGCATCGTGTAACCTAAACCCGCAAAGATTACGCAAAATCCACGCTACATCTGGTCGTGTCGATTCAGCACGTAACCTGCTCTGGTTACGCACCGTCCATGCTGCTCGATTGATGCAACACTGACTGGGTCGTGTTGAATTATCGCATAACCATAGGAGGTTACGCACCATCCGTGCTACTTGATGCAACACCGACTGGGTCGTGTCGAATCAGTGCATAACATGCAGAGGTTATGCACCGTCCTTGCTGCTTTATGCAACACCGACTCGGTTAAGCACGTAGTAGGTTACGTGCCTTTAAGACGGCTGGCTGCATGGCTCAACACTGACTGGGTTATGCACTGATCGGTCGTGTCGATCCTAAGCGTCACCTGCTCCAGCTCGGCTACGCACGGTTTGGCGATGCAGCATCCCATGGCGCGTGCATCACCGGCTGGGTTAAGCAAAATCCACACTGCATTCTGATTCGACGCACCATCCTGCTCTGTTACGCACGTTTCGGTGACACACCATCTATTCTACATGGTGCGTGCATCACCGACTGGGTTACGCACGGAGTGTCTCACGCAAAATCCCCATGCATCCGGTCGTGCTGTTGCGTCGCGTAACCTGGGGACGATAAAGTCACGCAAAATCCACGCTGCCTCCGGTCGTGTTGAATCAGCGCGTACCTCTACAGGGCACCATCAGTGGAGTCTGATGCAACACCAAATGGGTCGTTACGAATGCAGCTTACACACCGTCCTTGATGCTTGATCCAACACTGACTGGGTCGTGTTGTTGCATTGCGTAACCTAAACCTGCAGAGGTTACGCAAAATCCACGTTGCATCCGATCGTGTCGATTCAGCGCGTAACCTGCACTGGTTAAGCACCGTCCGTGCTGCTTGATTGATGCAACACTGACTGGGTTACGCACGAAGTCTCTCACGCAAAATCCCCGTGCATTCGGTCGTGTCGTTGCATCGCGTAACGTGGGGCCGATAAAGTTACGCAAAATCCACGCTGCATCCGGTTGGGTCGAATCAGCGCGTAACCTTTACAGGCCACCGTCCGTGGAGTGTGATGCAACACCGAATGGGTCGTGTCGAATGCAGCTTACGCTCCGTCCTTGATGCTTGATCCAACACTGACTAGGTTGTGTTGTTGTATCGCGTAACCTAAATCCGCAAAGGTTACGCAAAATCCACGCGGCATCCGGTCGTGTCGATTCAGTGTGTAACCTGCACTGGTTACGCACCGTCTGTGCTGCTTGATTGATGCAACACCGACTGGGTCGTGTCGAATAAGCACGTAACCACAAGAGGTTACGCACCATCCGTGCTGCTTGATGCAACACCGACTGGGTCGTGTCGAATCAACGCGTATCATGCAGAGGTTACGCATCATGCGTGCTGCTTGATGCAACACCGACTCGGTTAAGCACGTAGTATGTTACGCACCTTTAAGACGGGTGGCTGCATGGCTCAACACTGACTGGGTTACGCAATGATCGGTCGTGTCGATTCTACGCATCACCTGCTCCAGCTCAGTTACGCACGGTTCGGCGACGCAGCGACCCATGGCGCGTGCATCACCGACTGGGTTACGCACCGCAACGGTTGCGCAAAATCCACGCTATATTCTGATTCGACGCACCATCCTGCTCAGTTACACACATTTCGGCGACACACCATCCGTTCTGCATGGTGCGTGCATCACCGACTGGGTTACGCACGAAGTCTTTCAAGCAAAATCTCCATGCATCCGGTCGTGTCGTTGCATCTCGTAACCTGGGGCTGATAAAGTTATGCAAAATCCACACTGCATCCGCTCATGTTGAATCAACACGTAACCAGTACAGGGCACCGTCAGTGGAGTGTGATGCAATACCGAATGGGCCATGCCGAATGCAGCTTACGCACCATCCATGATGCTTCATCGAACACAAACTGGGTCGTGTCATTGCATCGCGTAACCTAAACCCGCAAAGGTTACGCAAAATCCATGTTGTATCCGGTCATGTCGATTCAGCGCGTAACCTGCACTGGTTAAGCACCGTCCGTGCTGCTTGATTGATGCAACACCGACTGGGTCGTGTCGAATCAGCGTGTAACCACAAGAGCTTACGCACCATCCGTACTGCTTGATGCAACACCGACTAGGTCATGTCGAATCAACACGCATCATGCAGAGGTTACGCATCGTCCGTGCTACTTGATGCAACACCGACTCGGTTAAGCACGTAGTAGGTTACACACCTTTAAGACGGCTGGCTGCATGGCTCAACACTGACTGGGTTACACATTGATCGGTCGTGTCGATTCTACACATCACCTGCTCCAGCTCGGTTACGCACGGTTCGGCGATGCAGCGTCCAATCACGTGTGAATCACCGACTGGGTTATGCACTGCAACGATTACACAAAATCCACGGCGCATTCTGATTCGACGCACCATCCTGTTAAGTTACACACATTTCGGCGACGCACCATCCGTTCTGCATGGTGCGTGCATCACCGTCTGGGTTATGCATGGAGTCTTTCATGCAAAATCTTCATGCATCTGGTCGTGTTGTTGCATCACGTAACCTGGGGCCGATAAAGTTACGCAAAATCCACGCTGCATCCCGTTGTGTCGAATCAGCGTGTAACCTGTACAGGGCACCGTCCGTGGAGTGTGATGGAACACCGAATGGGTCGTGTCGAATGCAGCTTACGCTCCGTCCTTAATGCTTGATCCAACACTGACTGGGTTGTGTTGCTGCATCACGTAACCTAAACTCGCAAAGGTTACGCAAAATCCACGCTGCATCCGGGCGTGTCGATTTAGCGCGTAACCTGCACTGGTTACGCACCGTCCGTGCTGCTTGATTGATGCAACACCGACTGGGTCGTGTCGAATCAGTGTGTAACCACAAGAGGTTACGCACCATCCGTGCTGCTTGATGCAACACCGACTGGGTCGTGTCGAATCAACGTGTATCATGCAGAGGTTACGCATCGTCCGTGCTGCTTGATGCAACACCGACTCGGTTAAGCACGTAGTAGGTTACGCACCTTTAAGACAGCTGGCTGCATGGCTCAACACTGACTGGGTTATGCACTGATCGGTCGTGTCGATTCTACACATCACCTGCTCCAGCTCGGTTACGCACGGTTCGGCGACGCAGCGTCCAATCGTGCGTGAATCACCGACTGGGTTACGTACTGCAACGGTCACGCAAAATCCACGGCACATTCTGATTCGACGCACCATCCTGTTCAGTTACACACATTTCGGTGACGCACCATCCATTCTGCATGGTGCATGCATCACCGATTGGGTTACGCACAGAGTCTTTCATGCAAAATCTCCATGCATCTGGTCGTGTTGTTGCATCGCGTAACCTGGGGCTGATAAAGTTACGCAAAATCCACGCTGCATTCGGTTGTGTCGAATCAGCGCGTAACCTGTATAGGGCACCATCCGTGGAGTGTGATGCAACACCGAATGGGTCGTGTCGAATGCAGCTTATGCACCGTCCATGATGCTTCATCCAACACTGACTGGGTCGTGTCATTGCATCGCGTAACCTAAACCCGCAAAGGTTACGCAAAATCCACGCTGTATCCGGTCGTGTCGATTCAGCGCGTAACCTGCACTGGTTAAGCACCGTCCGTGCTGCTTGATTGATGCAACACCGACTGGGTTACGCACGGAGTCTATCACACAAAATCCCTATGCATCCGGTCGTGTCGTTGCATCGTGTAACCTGGGGCCGATAAAGTTACGCAAAATCCACGCTGCATCCGGTCGTGTCGAATCAGCACGTAACCTGTACAGGGCATCGTCCGTGGAGTGTGATGGAACACCGAATGGGTCGTGTCGAATGCAGCTTACGCTCCGTCCTTGATGCTTGATCCAACACAGACTCGGTTGTGTTGTTGCATCGCGCAACCTAAACCCGCAAAGGTTACGCAAAATCCACGCTGCATCCGGTCGTGTTGATTTAGCGCGTAACCTGCACTGGTTACGCACCGTCTGTGCTGCTTGATTGATGCAACACCGACTGGGTCGTGTCGAATCAACGCGTAACCACAAGTGGTTATGCACCATCCGTGCTGCTTGATGCAACACCGACTGGATCGTGTCGAATCAATGCGTATCATGCAGAGGTTACACATCGTCCGTGCTGCTTGATGCAACACCGACTCGGTTAAGCACGTAGTAGGTTACGCACCTTTAAGACGGCTGGCAGCATGGCTCAACACTGACTGGGTTACGCACTGATCGGTCGTGTCGATGCTACGCGTCACCTACTCCAGCTCGGTTACGCACGGTTCGGCGATGCAGCGTCCAATGGCGCGTGAATCACCGACTTGGTTACGCACCGCAACGGTTACGCAAAATCCACGCTGCATTCTGATTTGACGCACCATCCTGCTCAGTTACACACGTTTCGGCGACGCACCATCCATTCTGCATGGTGCGTGCATCACCTACTGGGTTACGCACGGAGTCTTTCATGCAAAATCTCCATGCATCCGGTCGTGTTGTTGCATCGCGTAACCTGGGGCTGATAAAGTTACGCAAAATCCACGCTGCATCCGGTCGTGTCGAATCAGTGTGTAACCTGTACAGGGCACCGTCCGTGGAGTGTGATGCAACGCCGAATGGGTCGTGTCGAATGCAGCTTACGCACCGTCCTTGATGCTTGATCCAACACTGAGTGGGTCGTGTCGTTGCATCACGTAACCTAAACCCGCAAAGGTTACGCAAAATCCATGTTGCATCCGGGCGTGTGGATTCAGCGCGTAACCTGCACTGGTTATGCACCATCCGTGCTGCTTGATTGATGCAACACCGACAGGGTTACGCACGGAGTCTGTCATGCAAAATCCCCATGCATCCGGTCGTGTCGTTGCATCGCGTAACCTGGGGCCGATAAAGTTACGCAAAATCCACGCTGCATCCGGTCGTGTCGAATCAGCGTGTAACCTGTACAGCGCACCGTCCGTGGAGTGTGATGCAACACCGAATGGGTCATGTCGAATGCAGCTTACGCACCGTCCTTGATGCTTGATGCAACACCGACTCGGTTAAGCACATAGTAGGTTACGCACCTTTCAGACGGCTAGCTGCATGGCTCAACACTGACTGGGTTACGCAATGATCGGTCATGTCGATTCTACGTGTCACCTGCTCCAGCTCGGTTACGCACGGTTCGGCGACGCAGCGTCCCATGGCGCATGCATCACCGACTGGGTTACACACCACAACGGCTACGCAAAATCCATGCTGCACTCTGATTCGACGCACCATCCTCCTTGGTTACGCACGTTTCGGCGACGCACTATCCGTTCTCATGGTGCATGCATCACCGACTGGGTTACGCACGGAGTCTGTCATGCAAAATCCCCATGCATCCGGTCGTGTCGTTGCATCATGTAACCCGGGGCCGATAAAGTTATGCAAAATACACGCTGCATCCGGACGTGTCGAATCAGCGCATAACCTGTACAGGGCACCGTCCGTGGAGTGTGATGCAACGCCGAATGGGTCATGTCGAATGAAGCTTACGCACCGTCCTTGATGCTTGATCCAACACTGACTGGGTTGTGTTGTTGCATCGCGCAACCTAAACCCGCAATGGTTACGCAAAATCCACGCTGCATCCGGTCGTGTCGATTTAGCGCGTAACCTGCACTGGTTATGCACCGTCCTTGATGCTAGATCCAACACTGACTGGGTCGTATCATTGCATCATGTAACCTAAACCCGCAAAGGTTACGCAAAATCCACGTTGCATCCGGTCGTGTGGATTCAGCGCGTAACCTGCACTGGTTATGCACCATCCGTGCTGCTTGATTGATGCAACACCGACTGGGTTACGCACGGAGTCTGTCACGCAAAATCCTCATGCATCCGGTCGTCTCGTTGCATTGCGTAACCTGGGGCCGATAAAGTTACACAAAATCCACGCTGCGTTCGGTCGTGTCGAATCAGCGTGTAACCTGTACAGGGCACCGTCCGTGGAGTGTGATGCAACACCGAATGGGTCGTGTCGAATGCAACTTACGCACCGACCTTGATGCTTGATGCAACACCACTTGGTTAAGCACGTAGTAGCTTACGCACCTTTCAGACGGCTGGCTGCATGGCTCAACACTGACTAGGTTACGCAATGATCGGTCATGTCGATTCTACGTGTCACTTGCTCCAGCTCGGTAACGCACGGTTCGACGACGCAGCGTCCCATGGCGCGTGCATCACCGACGGGGTTACGCACCGCAACGGTTACGCAAAATCCATGCTACACTCTGATTCGACGCACCATCCTCCTCGGTTACGCATGTTTCGGCGACGCACCATCCGTCCTTGATGCTTGATCCAACAGTGAGTGGGTCGTGTCGTTGCATCGCGTAACCTAAACCCGCAAAGGTTATGTAAAATCCATGCTGCATCCGCTCGTGTCGATTCAGCATGTAACCTGCTCTGGTTACGCAGCGTCCGTGCTGCTTGGTTGATGCAACACCGACTGGGTCATGTCGAATCAGCGCATAACCACTTGAGGTTACGCACCATCCGTGCTGCTTGATGCAACACCGATTGGGTCGTGTCGAACCAGCGCGTAACATGCAGAGGTTACGCACCGTCCGTGCTGCTTGATGCAACACCGACTCGGTTAAGCACGTAGTAGGTCAAGCACCTTTAAGACGGCTGGCTGCATGGCTCAACACTGATTGGGTTACGCACTGATCAGACGTGTCGATTCTTCGCGTCACCTGCTCCAGCTCGGTTACGCACGGTTCGGTGATGTAGCATCCCATGGCGCGGGTATCTCCGACACGGTTACGCACCGCGACGGTTATGCAAAATCCACGCTGCATTCTGATTCGACGCAACATCCTGCTCGGTTACGCACGTTTCAGTGACGCACCATCCGTTCTGCATACTGCGTGCATCACCGACTGGGATACGCACGGAGTCTGCCACGCGAAAGCCCCATGCATCCGGTCGTGTCGTTGCATCGCGTAACCTGGGGCCGATAAAGTTACGCAAAATCCACGCTGCAACCGGTCGTGTCGAATCAGCGCATAACCTGTACAAGGCACCGTCCGTGGAGTGTGATGCAACACTGAATGCGTCGTGTCGAATGCAGCTTACACACTGTCCTTGATGCTTCATCCAACACTAACTGGGTCGTGTTTTTGCATCGCGTAACCTAAACCCGCAAAGATTACGCAAAATCCACGCTGCATCCGATCGTGTCGATTCAGCGCGTAACCTGCACTGGTTAAGCACCGTCCGTGCTGCTTGATTGATGCAACACCGACTGGGTTAAGCACGGAGTCTCTCACGCAAAATTCCCATGCATTCGTTCGTGTCGTTGCATCACGTAACCTAGGGCCGATAAAGTTACGCAAAATCCACACTGCATCTGGTCGTGTCGAATCAGCGCATAACCTGTACAGGGCACCATCCGTGGAGTGTGATGCAACACCTACTGGGTCATGTCGAATGCAGCTTACGCACCATCCTTGATGCTTGATCCAACACTGACTTGGTCGTGTCGTTGCATCGCATAACCTAAACACGCAAAGGTTACGCAATATCCACGCTGCATCTGGTCGTGTCGCTTCAACGTGTAACCTACACGGGTTACGCACTGTCCGTGCTACTTGATTGATGCAACACCGACTGGGTCGTGTCGAATCAGCGCGTAACCACAAGAGGTTACACACCATCCGTGCTGCCTGATGCAACACCGACTGGGTCATGTCGAATCAACGCGTAACATGCAAAGGGTACGCACCATCCGTGCTACTTGATGCAAGACCGTCTCGGTTAAGCACGTAGTAGGTTACGCACCTTTAAGACGGCTAGCTGCATGGCTCAACACTCATTAGGTTACGCACTGATCGGTCGTGTTGATTCTACGCGTCACCTGCTCCAGCTCGGCTACGCACGGTTCAGCGAAGTAGCATCCCATGGCGCGTGCATCACCGATTGGGTTACGCACTACTACAGTTATGCAAAATCCATGCTGCATTCTGATTCGACGCACCATCATGCTCGGTTACGCACGTTCCGGTGATGCACCATCCGTTCTGCATGGTGCGTGCATCACTGACTGGGTTACGCACGGAGTCTGTGACGCAAAATCCCCATGCATCCTGTCGTGTCGTTGCATCACGTAACCTGGGGCCGATAAAGTTACGCAAAATCCACGTTGCATCCAGTCGTGTCGAATCAACACGTAACCTGTACAGGGCCCCGTCCGTGGAGTGTGATGCAACACCGAATGGGTCATGTCGAATGCAACTTACGCACCTTCCTTGATGCTTGATCCAACACTGACTGGGTCGTGTTGTTGCATCGTGTAACCTAAACCCGCAAAGGTTACACAAAATCATGCGGCATCTGGTCGTGTCGATTTAGCGTGTAACCTGCTCTGGTTACGCACCATCTGTGCTGCTCGATTGATGCAACACTGACTGGGTCATGTCGAACTATCGCGTAACCACAAGAGGTTACGCACCATCCGTGCTGCTTGATGCAACACCGACTGGGTCGTGTCGAATCAGCGCGTAACATGCAGAGGTTACGCATCGTCCGTGCTGCTTGATGCAACACCGACTCGGTTAAGCACGTAGTAGGTTACGCACCTTTAAGACAGGTGGCTGCATGGCTCAACACTGACTGGGTTACTCAATGATCGGTCGTGTCGATTCTACGCGTCACCTGCTCCAGCTCGATTACGCATGGTTCGGTGACGCAGCGTCCCATGGTGCGTGCATCACCGACTGGGTTACGCACTGCAACAGTTACGCAAAATCCTTGTTGCACTCTAATTCGACGCACCGTCCTCCTCGGTTACACATGTTTCGGCGATGCACCATCCGTTCTCATGGTGCGTGCATCACCGACTGGGTTACGCACGGAGTCTGTCACGCAAAATCCCCATGCATCCAGAAGTGTCGTTGCATCACGTAACATGGCGCCGATAAAGTTATGCAAAATCCACGCTGCATCCGGTTGTGTCGAATCAGCACATAACCTGTACAGGGCACCGTCCGTGGAGTGTGATGCAACACCGAATGGGTCGTGTCCAATGCAGCTTACGCACCGTCCTTGATGCTTGATCCAACACTGAGTGGGTCGTGTCGTTGCATCGCGTAACCTAAACCCGCAAAGGTTATGTAAAATCCACACTGCATCCGCTGGTGTCGATTCTGCACGTAACCTGCTCTGGTTACGCATCGTCTGTGCTGCTTGATTGATGCAACACCAACTGGGTCATGTCGAATTAGCATATAACCACAAGAGGTTACACCATTCATGCTGCTTGATGCAACACTGATTGGGTCGTGTCGAATCAGCGCATAACATCCAGAGGTTACGCACCATCCGTGCTGCTTGATGCAACACCGACTCGGTAAAGCACATAGTAGGTCACGCACCTTTAAGACGGCTGGCTGCATGGCTCAACACTGACTGGGTTACGCACTGATCGGTCGTGTCGATTCTACGCGTCACCTGCTCCAGCTCAGTTACGCACGGTTCGGCGATGCAGCGTCCCAGGGCGCGTGCATCACCGACTGGGTTACGCATCGCAACGGTTACGCAAAATCCATGCTGCACTCTGATTCGACGCAGCATCCACCTCGGTTACGCACGTTTCGGCGACGCACTATCCGTTCTCATGGAGCATGCATCACCGACTGGGTTACGCACGGAGTCTGTCACGCAAAATCCCCATGCATCCGGTCGTGTCGTTGCAATGCGTAACCTGGGGCCGATAAAGTTATGCAAAATCCATGCTGCATCCGGTCGTGTCGAATCAGCGCATAACCTATACAGGGCACCGTCCGTGGAGTGTGATGCAACACCGAATGGGTCGTGTCCAATGTAGCTTACGCACCGTCCTTGATGCTTGATCCAACACTGAGTGGGTCGTGTCGTTGCATCGCATAACCTAAACCCACAAAGGTTACGTAAAATCCACGCTGCATCCGCTCGTGTCGATTCAGCACGTAACCTGCTCTGGTTACACAGCGTCCGTGCTACTTGATTGATGCAACACCGACTAGGTCGTGTCGAATCAGAGCATAACCACAAGAGGTTACGCACCATCTGTGCTGCTTGATGCAACCCCGACTGGGTCGTGTCGAATCAGCGCGTAACATGCAGAGGTTACGCACCATCCATACTGCTTGATGCAACATCGACTCGGCTAACCACGTAGTAGGTTACGCACCTTCAAGACGGCTGGCTGCATGGCTCAACATTGACTGGGATACACACTGATCGGTCGTGTCGATTCTACGCGTCACCTGCTCCAACTCAATTGCGCACGGTTCCGCGACGCAGCATCCCATGGCGCGTGCATCACCGACTGGGTTACGCACCACGACGGTTATGAAAAATCCACGCTGCATTCTGATTCAACGCACCATCCTGCTCGGTTACGCACATTTTGGTGATGCACCATCCGTTCTGCATGGTGCGTGCATCACCGACTGGGTTACGCACGGAGTCTGTCACACAAAATCCCCATGCATCTGGTCATGTCGTTGCATCACATATCCTGGGGCCGATAAAGATACGCAAAAATCCACACTACATCCGCTCGTATCGAATCAACGCGTAACCTGTATAGGGCACCATCCGCGGAGTGTGATGCAACACTTACTGGGTCGTGTCGAATGCAGCTTACGCACCGTCCTTGATGCTTGATCCAACAATGACTGGGTCGTGCTGTTGCACCGCGTAACCTGGGGCCGATAAAGTTACGCAAAATCCACACTGCATCTGGTCGTGTCGAATCAGCACGTAACCTGTACAGGGCACCGTCCTTAGAGTGTCATGCAACACCTACTGGGTCGTGTCGAATGCAGCTTACGCACCGTCCTTGATGCTTGATCCAACACTGACTGGGTCGTTTTGTTGCATCGCGTAACCTAAACCCCCAAAGGTTACGCAAAATCCATGTTGCATCCGGTCGTGTCGATTCAGCATGTAACCTGCACTGGTTACGCACCATCCGTGCTGCTTGATTGCAACACCGTCTAGGTCGTGTCGAATCAGCACGTAACATGCAGAGGTTACGCACCATCCGTGCTGCTTGATGCAAACCGACTCGGATAAGCACGTAGAAGGTTACGCACCTTTAAGATGGCTAGCTGCATGGCTCAACACTCACTGGGTTACGCACTGATCGGTCGTGTCGATTCTACGCGTCACCTGCTCCAGCTCGGTTAGGCACGGTTCGGCGACACAGCGTCCCATGGCGCGTGCATCACCGACTGGGTTACGCACTGCTACGGTTATGCAAAATCCACGCTGCATTCTGATTCGACGCACCATCCTGCTCGGTTACGCACGTTTCGGCGATGCACCATCCATTCTGCATGGTGCGTGCATCACCGACTGGGTTACGCATGGAGTCTGTCACGCAAAATCCCCATGCATCTGGTCGTGTCGTTGCATCACGTAACCTGGTGCCGATAAAGTTACGCAAAATCGACGCTGCATCCGGTCGTGTCGAATCAGCGTGTAACCTGTACAGGGCACCGTCTGTGGAGTGTGATGCAACACCGAATGGGTCATGTCGAATGCAACTTATGCACCTTCCTTGATGCTTGATCTGACACTGACTGGGTCATGTTGTTGCATCGCGTAACCTAAACCCGCAAAGGTTACACAAAATCACGCTGCATCCGGTCGTGTCGATCAGCGTGTAACCTGCTCCTGTTACGCATTGTCCGTGCTGCTCGATTGATGCAACAATGACTGGGTCGTTTCGAAGCAGCGCGTAAATACAAGAGGTTACGCACCATCCATGCTGCTTGATGCAACACTGACTGGGTCGTGTCGAATATGCGTGTAACATGCAGAGGTTATGCACCATTCGTGCTACTTGATGCAACATCGACTCGGTTAAGCACGTAGTAGGTTACGCACCTTCGAGACGGCTGGCTGCATGGCTCAACACTGACTGGGATACACACTGATCGGTCGTGTTGATTCTACGCGCCACCTGCTCCAACTCAGTTACGCACGGTTCCACGACACAGCATCCCATGGCGCGTGCATCACCGGCTGGGTTACGCACCGCGACGGTTACGAAAAATCCACACTGCATTCTGATTCGACGCACCATCCTGCTCAGTTACGCACATTTTGGTGACGCACCATCTGTTCTGCATGGTGCATGCATCACTGACTGGGTTACGCACGGAGTCTGCCACGCAAAATCCCCATGCATCTAGTCGTGTCGTTGCATCACGTATCCTGGGGCCGATAAAGTTACGCAAAATCCACACTGCATCCGCTCGTGTCAAATCAACAGTAACCTGTACATGGCACCATCCGTGTAGTGTGATTCAACACCTACCAGGTCGTGTCGAATGCAGCTTACGCACCGTCCTTGATGCTTGATCCAACAATGACTGGGTCGTGCTGTTGCATCGCGTAAACTGGGGCCGATAAAGTTACACAAAATCCACGCTGCATCCGGTCCTGTTGAATCAGCACATAACCTATACAGGGCACCGTCTGTAGAGTGTCATGCAACACCTACTGGGTCGTGTCGAATGCAGCTTACGCACCATCCGTGATGCTTGATCCAACACTGACTGGGTCGTGTCGTTGCATCGCGTAACCTAAACCCCCAAAGGTTACGCAAAATCCACGCTGCATCTGGTCATGTCGATTCAGTGTGTAACCTGCACTGGTTACGCATCGTCCGTGCTGCTTGGTTGCAACACCGACTAGGTCGTGTCGAATCAGCATGTAACATGCAGAGGTAACGCACCATCCGTGTTGCTTGATGCAAGACCGACTCGGTTAAGAACGTAGAAGGTTACGCACCTTTAAGATGGCTAGCTGCATGGCTCAACACTGACTGGGTTATGCACTGATCGGTCGTGTCGATTCTACGCGTTACCTGCTCTAGCTCGGTTACGCATGTTTCGGCGACGCACCATCCATTCTGCATGGTGCGTGCATCACCGACTGGATTACGCACGGAGTCTGTCATGCAAAATCCCCATGCATCCGGTCGTGTCGTTACATCACGTAACCTAGGGCCGACAAAGTTACACAAAATCCACGCTGCACCCGATCGTGTCAAATCAGCGCGTAACCTGTACAAGCACCGTCTGTGGAGTGTGATGGAACACCGAATGGGTCGTGTCGAATGTAGCTTACGCACCGTCCTTGATGCTTGATCACTGACTGGGTCGTGTCCTTGCATCGCGTAACCTAAACCCACAAAGGTTACACAAAATCCACACTGCATCCGGTCGTGTCGATTCAGCGTGTAACCTGCTTTGGTTATGCACCGTTCGTGCTGCTCGATTGATGCAACACCGACTGGGTCGTGTCGAATCAGTGCGTAACCACAAGAGGTTACGCACCATCCGTGCTGCTTGATGCAACACAGACTATGTCCTGTCGAATCAGCGCGTCACATGCAGAGGTTACGCACTGTCCTTGCTGCTTGATGCAACACCGACTCGGTTAAGCATGTAGTAGGTTACGCACCTTTAAGATGGCTGGCTGCATGGCTCAACACTGACTGGGTTACACACTGATCGGTCGTGTCGATTCTACACGTCACCTGCTCCAGCTCAGTTACGCACGGTTCGGCGACGCAGCATCCCATGGAGCGTGCATCACTGACTGGGTTACGCACCGTGACGGTTACACAAAATCCACGCTGCATTCTGATTCAACACACTATCCTGCTCGGTTACGCACGTTTCGGTGACGCACCATCGTTCTGCATGGTGCATGCATCACCGACTAGGTTACGCACGGAGTCTGTCAGGCAAAATCGCCATGCATCCGGTCGTGTCGTTGCATCGTGTAACCTGGGGCCGATAAAGTTACGCAAAATCCACACTGCATCCGGACGTGTCGAATCAGCGCGTAACCTGTACAGGGCACCATCCGTGGAGTGTGATGCCACAGCGAATGGGTCATGTCTTATGCAGCTTATGCACCGTCCTTGATGCTTGGTCCAACACTGGCTGGGTCGTGTCATTACATCGCGTAACCTAAACCCGCAAAGGTTACGCAAAATCCACGCTACATCCGGTCGTGTCGATTCAGCGTGTAATCTGCACTGGTTAAGCACCGTCCGTGCTGCTTGATTGATGCAACACTGACTAGGTTAGGCACGGACTCTGTCACACAAAATCCCCATGCATCCGGTTGTGTCGTTGCATTGCGTAAACTAGGGCCGATAAAGTTACGCAAAATCCAAGCTGCATCCGGTCGTGTCGAATCAGCGTGTAACCTGTACAGGCCATCGTACGTTGAGTGTGATGCAACACTAACTGGGCCGTGCCGAATGTAGCTTACGCACCGTCCTTGATGCTTCGTCCAACACTGACTGGGTCATGTCGTTGCATCGCGTAACCTAAACCCACAAAGGGTACGCAAAATCCACGCTGCATCCGGTCGTGTCGATTCAGCGTGTAACCTGCACTGGTTACGCACCGTCCGTACTGCTTGATTGCAACACCGACTGGGTCGTGTCAAATCAGCACGTAACCACAAGAGGTTACGCACCATCCGTGCTGCTTGATGCAACACCGATTGGGTCGTGTCGAATCAGCGCATAACATGTAGCGGTTACGCACCGTACGTGCTGCTTGATGCAACACCGACTCTGATAAGCACGTAGTAGGTTACGCACCTTTAAGACGACTAGCTGCATGGCTCAACACTGACTGGGTTACGAACTGATCGGTCGTGTTGATTCTACGCGTCACCTGCTACAGCTCGGTTACGCATGGTTCAACGACGCAGCATCCCATGGCGCGTGCATCACCGACTGGGTTACGCACCGCTACGGTTACGCAAAATCCACGCTGCATTCTAATTCGATGCACCATCTGTTCTGCATGGTGCGTGCATCACCGACTGGGTTACGCACGGAGTCTATCACGCAAAATGCACATGCATCCGGTCGTGTCGTTGCATCACGTAACCTGGGGCCGATAAAGTTACGAAAGATCCAAGCTGCATCCGGTCGTGTTGAATTAGCGCGTAACCTGTACAGGGCACCGTCCGTGGAGTGTGATGCAACACCGACTGGGTTGTGTCGAATGCAGCTTACGCACCGTCCTTGATGCTTGATCCAACAATGACTGGGTCCTGTCGTTACATCGCGTAATCTAAACCTGCAAAGGTTACGCAAAATCCACGCTGCATCCGGTCGTGTCGATTCAGCACGTAACCGGCACTGGTTACGCACTGTCCGTGCTACTTGATTGATGCAACACCGACTGGGTCATGTCGAATCAACTCGTAACCACAAGAGGTTAAGCACCATCCGTGCTGCTTGATGCAAAACCGACTAGGTCGTGCCGAATCAGCGCGTCACACGCAGAGGTTATGCACCGTCCGTGCTGCTTGATGCAACACCGACTCGGTTAAGCACGTAGTAGGTTACGCACCTTTAAGACGGCTGGCTGCATGGCTCAACACTGACTGGGTTATGCACTGATCGGTCGAGTCGATTCTACGTGTCACTTGCTCTAGCTCCAGCTTGATTGATGCATCACCGACTGGGTTAGCACCGTGACGGTTACGCAAAATCCACGTTGCTTTTTGATTCAATGCACCATCCTGCTCGGTTACGCACGTTTCGGCGACACACCATCCGTTCTACATGCTGTGTGCATCACCGACTGGGTTATGCACGGAGTCAGTCACACAAAATCCCCATGCATCTGGTCGTGTCGTTGCATCACGTAACCTGGAGCCGATAAGGTTACGCAAAAGCCACACTGCATCCGGTCGTGTCGAATCAGTGCGTAACCTGTACAGGGCACCATCCGTGGAGTGTGATGTAACACCGACTGGGTCATGTCGAATCAGCGTGTAACCTCCACAGGGTACGCAGTACGCACCGTCTGTGTTACGCACAGAGTCTGTCACGCAAAATCCCCATGCATCCGGTCGTGTTGTTGCATCGCGTAACCTGGAGCCATTAAGGTTACGCTAAATCCACATGCAACGACTGCGTCGCGTCTAAACAGCGTGTAACCTGCACAGGTTACTCACCGTCCGTGCAGCTTGATGCGACACCGAATGGGTCGTGTCGAATACAGCGTACGCACCGTCCTTGATGCTTGTTTTTAGAATTACACTGTCCTTGATGCAACACTGACTGGGTCGTGTTGAATCAGCACATAACCTGCACAGATTACGCATCGTCCGTGCTGCTTGATGCAACACCCACTGGGTCGTGTTGAATCAGTGCGTAACCTGCACAGGTTACGCACTGTCTGTGCTGCTTGATGCAAAACCGGCTGGGTTACGCACCTTTAAGATGACTGGCTGCATGGTGCAACACGGACTGGGTTATGCACGGCATCGGATATGCAAAATCCACGCTGCATCCTGTCGTGTCGATTGCAATTCGCATGTCACCTGCTCCAGCTCGGTTATGCACGTTTCGGCGACCCACCATCCGTCGTCTTGCATGGCTACACCGGGCCTTAGTAACTAGTAGTAGCAGTAGTAGAAGTAGTAGTAATAGTAGTAGCAACAAGTTTTTGCTATCCTACGCAATGAGAAAACATCATAAGAACAGTAGTAGTGGTAGTAGTAGCAACAAGTTTTTGGTATCCTACATGTTAGAAAACATCGTAAGAGCTCAAGATTAACCATTCGACCAAATGGCTATAGTTTTAGCTTCTTTTCACAATCTTAGCTTCTTTTTTCAGGTAGCAACAAGTTTCTCAACTCATGACCACAAAGTTCACAACACCAAGTAGCAACAATCATAAGATGATCCGGTAGCAAACACCAAAATACAAGCATGATACAAGTTTCACAACAATAACTACCCATTCATAATAGTAATCATAACGATTGCTGGAACTTCTCCATCTCATGTTTGGCCTCCTGCAGCTCTTCCTTCACCTTTTGCATCTCATGATGTGAATTTTTGGTCTTGCGAGTCTCTCTTGCATTTCATAAAGTTCTTACAAAAGAGCTGGATGTCTCGTCCCAAGAAGAGGGCTCGTCGGGATCTTCGGGGAGATTGAAAACTTAATATCTCAATTAGCTACTAAAGAGAAAGAGGTTCTGTACTAACCTATGAACAAGAAAAACTAAGGGCAGAGTTGGTTCTGAATGCCAAAGGCATTGGAATAAACGCGTCAATGAATGGGTAGAACATTGAGTTTGTTTGGCTAGTCTCTGCCCGTTTCAGTCCAACTGACAAGGAACTTCTCGAACATTTAAAAGAAAAGACTAGCCAAACAAACTCAATGTTCTACCTATTCATTGACGCGTTTATTCCAATATCTTTGTCATTCAGAGCCATCTCTGCCCTTAGTTTCCTTGTTCTTAGGTGAGTACTGAAGCTCTTTCTCTTTCTCTTTCATAGCTAACTGAGATATTATGTTTTTAATTTCCCTAGAGATCCTAACGAGTCCTCTCGCGGGACGAGACATCCAGGTCTTGTAAAATAACATTAAGATGTTCTTGGAGAAAACTCATCTCGATCTGAAAAATGAACTCATCTCAGTCTATAAAAAATCTGAATCCCTTGAACCCTATTGCATGAGTATAGAAAAACAACCACCAAATGCCACAGAACCTGGTTGTTTGCTACCTACATAAACTCAGCAAGGGCATGGTTGTCCTAACTGAACCTATCGATCCATCAAACGATGCAAATTGGAAACTAACTGAATCTAACACCTATGAATTGTGCAAACACTAACAATCGTGGCAGAATCCAGATGTCCCTTCACGTTCTGCAACTTCGAAATAGTATCTTCAATCTACCGATCCATAAAACGATGCAAATTGAAAATACAAGGACCTATCAATCCTATCAATTGTGCACCTCGAAAAAATCCATAAAACAAGTGGCTTGAAGCACATCCAGAAGCTACTAAAATACAAAACCTACCATAAGACGATGCAAATTGAAAAATAACTGAATCTAACATGAATTGTCTATAGCCTATCAACTCCTAACACCAATCGAAGTGCAATCGAAGTGCAAATCTAAAAGTACTATAATGAAATCTGAATCTACCATATATGCTCATCAATCCTCTAGATCCCCAAATCTAGATATCCCTAACCCTAGGAAGATAGGGGAAATATAGCGGCTCAAACCAGAGGACCGACCTTGTCGTGCTGTCTCATCCTCTTGTTGCTGGGAGGTGGCGGCGCAACGATCTTCCACTCACCGCTAGGATCCACCATTCCTACCACGAGCCATTACAGATCTGCGTAGTGGAAGTCGAAAGTCTTTGCGAAGTCTGAGTGAAGTGTCTTGCCAGCCATTCGATACATAATTATATACTCACCTGAAACTTATATGTGGGACCTGGTCACAGTAAATAATTCACATGAACTATTGGCTGAATTTCCCATAAAACTGAGACAACCAAGATGTGATGCAGTGGTAAACAACACCGTCTTGTTCCTCTAAGTCTCTGGTTCGAATCCATACCATGCCAAATTGTTTTTGCAACATTTCGTGACTTGGCCTCCGCTGACCTGGCAAAAATGCTTACATGTTCGTGACCTGGCCTCCGCTGACCTGGCAAAAATGCTTACATGTGGGACCTTACTGAATCTATCCATCTATGATCTATCTATCTATCTATATAAACTATATAATTGGTACCCACTAACGATTTCTCTTGCCTCTCAACGCACCACATCATAACCCACCCACTACACGCCATGTCACTATCCACTATAGGCCATGTCAACATCCACCAAACCATATATTTATGTCTTGTGACTAATAGCAAGTTATATTTGCGAGTAGCACGCCATAAAATTCTCGCAGTTGAAATACATGTAGGATCAATCATTTAAAAATGGTTCTCTCTCAACAAAATTTTATGGTGAAATGTGAAAGTAGAAATACCAAAATGATGACATGGCGAAATTCATCTGTAAACAATATCATCTAGTTTTATGATGACTTGGAACACTTTATTTTTAAAATAATACTTACATGTGGGACCAAAGTTGGTTTATGACGCTATTGTGGAGCTTATGGCTTACAAAACAAGCATGGAATAGTGAATGCTCGGCTACAGTACCAACTATTGTAACGAAAGTTTTTTTGTCACTAAATTTGCTCGGAAACAAAATTTAATGACGAGATCAGCCAGGAACATCATAAATCAATGATGCTAAAAAGTGGTTGCGTCACTAGTCAACGATTTTCTTGTGGTGATATATAAGGGTGGCAAATCATAGAAGGTTGATCGTCATCTCGTTTCAATGCACGTCTCCCTATTCTGCTCGGCTGGTCGCTTCGTGTTTGGGTTCTCGAATCTTGACCGAAAGATCTCTTCGAATTGCACCAGCACGCGAAGAATTTCACATGCATGGGAAGAATTTCATTAGAGAATGGCTTGTGGAGGTGTGTAAGGTAACGTCATGGTGACGCGATCGGCGATGGCTTGCTTGGTCGTGTGCTTGCAACCGAGTGGGGCGTGGGGTCATCCATTAAATCGGGGGGAAGTGCGCACGTTTTCCATCCGAAACGCATGCGCACTTCTCTTGCGTCCACGGGCTGACGGCTGCCGCCGATTCGTATCTCTTTCCGGCCCGTCCGTCCAAGGACACCTGCATCCAAGGCCCAACAATATACTGATAGATAGATAGGTGGAGGAGAAATCAACTTTCTGGCATGATAAAATAAGCTCAGCAGACCTATATTACAATGCGTGGGCCGCGAGGCCTACATCCAGACAAGGGAGGGGGTCCATCAACGTCTGTTTCTCTTCTCTCTACTTCTCATTTGTAAATTTACACTTGCTTGATGCAACACCGTCTAGGTTACGCAGCAGACTGGGTTACGTACAGCGTCAGGTACGCAAAATCCACACTGCATCCTGTCATGTCGATCCTACGCGTCACCTGCTCCAGCTAGGTTACGGACGGTTCGGCGACGCACCATGCGTTCTGCATGGCACGTCACCTGCACCAGCTTGGTTACGCACGTTTCGGCGACACACCATCTGTTCTGCATGGTGTGTGCATCACCGACTGGGTTCCGCACGGAGTCTGTCACGCTAAATCCCCATGCATCTGGTCGTGTTGTTACATCGCGTAACGTGGAGCCGATAAGATTACGCAAAATCCACATGCACCGACTGGGTCGTGTCCAATCAGCGCGTAACCTGTCTGTGCTGTTTGATGCAACACCGACTGGGTCGTGTCGAGTCAGCGCGTAATTTGCACAGATTATGCACCGTCCGTGCTGCTTGATGCAAAATCAGCTGTGTTACGCACCTTTAAGACGGCTGGCTGCATGGTGCAACACAGATTGGGTTACGCACGGCGTCGGATACGCAAAATCCACGCTGCATCCTGTCGTGTCGTTCCTACGTTACGCACGGTGACGGTTAGGCGTGGTGCAACCTCCAGCAAATCCGTCTACTTAGCAGTTTCACGGATCACTTCAATTCCTCTCTCTCTCTCTCTCATTTAATATATAATAAATGGAAAAGAAGAAGCCGGGGCCCCATTCCATCCTTCGTGCCTTTTAAAAAACCACCCCCTTCGTCTTCCTCTTCAATTCCGTGTTCATGGCATTACTGGTCTGGACTAATTTTGCCTGATTCTAGCGCGTTCTACTGCTGCTATTCTTGTTTACGGCCGTGACTTTCCTCTAGTGCTGGTTTATTCAACAACGACGAGGTTGAGATCGTCTTCGGTGAGTTCTTTTTGTTAATCATCTATACAACATTTAAGAGTTTACAAGCTGAGCCACCCTGGTGACCGATGGCGCAGCGGCGGCGGCGGTCGCCGCGATTGCCGCTCGCAGCGGGCAGTGGTATAGGCTGGCAGAGGTGGGTCGTTGTTGTGCATTGCTACTGGACAGAAGAAGGGACGGGAAAGAGAAGAGGACAGTAGGCGGGGGGCCACGGTAGTCTTGAATCTTTTGGGATTATATTCTACACTCAATTTTAAGAGATTCTGTTATTTAGAGTTGACTGTTGTGCATATTTCCAGCTTAGCTTGGCATATTATTTAGAGTAGACTTTATTTCATAGTAATTTTGATTGATTGGATCATAACTATTTTATCATAACTTATCATTAATTAATTGAGCCTAAGAATATACGGAGTAATCCGTTAGATCATAACAAATACTCCTGGTATAAGAACATGGGATTTTCTGACACTGGAACCATGAACCTGACCTTCATTTGTACTCTGATCATACGAATGGTTTAGTTTTTTTTGCTGGTCTGGAAAATCTTATGCACCCTGATACTATTCTAATTTCAATTGTACATATGAAAGTGCCACACATGGTAATTTGAACTATTTAACCTTGCCTAGAGGCTGAAAAGTGACGACCACCATAGTCATGTCTGATGCTGGTGTAGGGAACCTGGAGGCACCTGCAGCAGAAGCTACCAGCATTTCTGAGAGCAGTTTTGTACTGAAGCATAAGTTGCAGGAACTAGAATCAAAATTAAAGGACAAATTTGCTCAGGAGATATAAGAGTTAAGGGATGATCTCCATGATTTGCAGTCTCTGTGCACGGTTTTGGCCGTCAATGAATTTAAAAAAATACCGAGTTGCAGGAGCTTCGGAAAGAGTTAATCAAGGTAAGAAATCATCCTTGTGCTGCAATTGACTGTGAATATACTTTTACATTTCAGCTGCTGGTGATATAGTATCATATTGTTGTTTCTTGGGAAGTATCAGAAATTAATTGATGTGGTGTTTTGTCTTTCTATGAGTGACCACGGACATTACATTTTGTGCTCAAACATAACATATTCCAGAACTACATGGAGGATCAATCATTTAATAGTTAGTCTATATCAACAAAATGAACATGTTTTCATGTAATATTGTTTGCAAAAGAATGTTGTCACGCAATCACCTTATACTTTCAAATTTCATAGAATGTTGCCATGGAATCATCGTAGTTTTTCTAATTACATTTTTTTCACCTTAGAAATTTGTTTTAAAAAATTGCTGCAGCAACACACGGGGTATCAACTAGTTAATACACATGATCTGCAGGGATTGCCGGATGGCAGAACTGGCCGAGCCAACATAGGTGTCAAGAGGATGGGTGTCGTTGATCGCAAGGCGATCGCAGACACTGGTGGGTTATCGAATTACGAAGCAGCACTTATCTGTTCAAAATGGGAGGCTGAGATATCAGATCCAAATTGGCATCCTTTTAGGGTTGACATGGTTGACGGCAGAGAGATGGTGTGCACCTTTTTATTGATTATTTTCATTTATTACTGATGGATTATGTTCTGTGAGTTTCCATGTCCATCCAGTCTAATCGTGGGGCAAGTGATCTTTTGCAGGATGTTATTGACGAAGCCGATAGTAAGCTCCAGGAGCTAAGAGGAGAGCATGGTCAAGAGATCTTTGCCTTGGTAACAAAGGCCCTGCTTGAGGTTAACGAGCACAATGCGAGTGGCTGCTACCCAGTACAATTGTTGTGGAAGTACAAGGAGGACCGGGAAGCAACCCTGAAGGAAGCTGTCCAGTTCGTCATGAGACAATCACATAGGCTCAAGCAGAAGCGTAGTTAATTATATATAATAGCTACACCCATTCGGTTATACGGTATGGTGCCATGTAAATATCCAATGCAGATTGGGTTACTACTTATTACGGAGTATATATCTCTTTTATCTGTACTGTACATCTTCAGAGTCCCGAGGCACGCGCAGCTAGACACCTTGACGTGTCGAATCTGAGTAACCTGAACTCACTTAATTAGTTACCCATGAGCCATTTTGTGTGGTTCAGCTGTCTGGTTACGCCTTACGCGCCCATATGTAGGTTACATATATGGTTTTCCCTAAAATAGTACTAGGCTTCGTATTGACACAGGTTACGTGCACTTGCACAGATTCAGATTAAACTTGGAGGGACCAGAGATTAGCAGGTATGTGAGATCATTATTGGGGAATCCGTGCGATCCCAATGATTCAGAAGTGGTTGTGCGATCCCTTTCAGCTTTTCCAGAGTGATCCCATGGCCTGGGGTCTAACGGACCACGTCTATCATTGAGTATAAATCGATACACACCCCGTGTGTCCATCTTTGCGATCCCCAACCATTTCTTCCTCTTCAGTCGTACGCTCGGAGCAGTAGCGGCGTAGCGCCCATTATGAGGTCTCTCTCTCTCTACTTTTTGAAACATTGTCTTCTTCCTCTCGTGATGCCGGCAAATGTGTGTTTCTGTTCTTTAGATCCTCATAGGCCAGCGGCATCATGCCTAAAATCCAGAAACCAACAATCCACACCGAGGAAGAAACTGGGACGAAAACTGGGAACAAGGATGCTGCCGGAGTTCCAAGCATGCGCGTGTCGAAAACCAAATCGAGGCCAAATCCAACCGCTCCTCCACCAACTACTAGACCTTCGAAAGTGGACGATGTAGGTGACGGCAAGGTACTCCTATGTCATGTCCTTCCAGCCATTTTTGATGAGATAGCACAACCATAATCATGGTTAGTAATCCTCTTCACCTGTAGCAGCTCAAATACACAAAGGTTACATTCACCGACTTTTTAGAAGGAACGGTGGTTTACGATAATTCTATAGTAGGTGATGGCTCATCCGACAATAGCGGTGAGCGGGCGCCACACATTATCGTTGTTTTGCAGATCGTCCTTTGTAGATCTGACATGCAAATTGTTTTGTACATAGATGGCGACGATTACCCCCGTTGCTATGACAATGACATGGATGACGTTCGATGCTATCATTCCTATCGCACGGCATACATGGACATTCTGCCCCAGGAGCAACGCAAGACGCAGCCAAGTTGGAAGCCGGCCAGCCATCCCGCGCACGACGACCTGTTAAGCGGTCACACATCGCCGGTGTAATATGAAAACACACAACGCCATGGCGTACGTATTATGTTAGGCATTGGTCGTATCTAATGTTGCTCTCCTACTAATGAAAATTAGGCTCTACTACAAGTCAATTAATATACCCTGCGGAGAGTCATGAACTAATGTTGTATCCCCATCGTACTAATGTAACTGGCATACAGGAACAAACAAGTCATGAACGAAACTCCCAACAGCTTAAGCTGATAGGAAAAGGTGGGCAACGATAGGATCACTCTCACTCGAATAACAAAATGGAGGGGTGGAAACACAGAAGTAGGGATGAAAATATGGAAATGGAATCCGAATTATCCGACATCCGTATCCGCTAAAACGTAAATATGGATATCCGTATCCGTATTCGAATTCAAATGTGATAGTAAAGTGGATACATCCGAATTCATTTTTGTCGATGCAATGAAGTAATTAACTTTGCAGCGATGAATGTACTACTAAACCATGCTGGATTTTTTTGAGTAGACCATGTTGGAACTAATTGTTTCGATGGAGATGAAATGAATGCCTTCCGCGAATCAATTTGAGAGCAGACAAGTTTAATGCACATTTGACATAACAACATGGTATCCCATAATTAACTACATTCACGATTTATCCTGCACCCACTCTCTTACGCATCAGCAATGTTTTTTTAATCCGCATTATTAGCTAGTAAGTTAGAACTTTGAAGACTGATAGCCTAGACTGACTGTCGATTATGCGCGTTACCTGAGGAAGGTTGGGTTAAAACGCAGCATCGCGGTTGCCGAGCAGCACGGCGGGCCGCGGGTGTTGTCGGACCTGCGTAACCTACTCCCATCCGGTTACGCACGAGCCATGGTGCCCAGTGCAACATCATTGGATACTGCGCAGTCTACATACAAAGGCATGCGAAACCTGCCCAGTCTACATTATGCTGGAGCCACGCTCGGTGCTTGCGAGTTTGGTTTACAAACGCTTTGTGCTTGGCTGCTTACAAGTTTTCGCTTCACAAGACGGAGGGAGTACTCCGCACAGTTGTTTAACTTAATAAAAAAAAGTTCAGGGAAAATGGTGTCCAAAGTACAGTAAATGTCTAAATAAACTATGATATGCTTGCTGGTACTCCGTACTCACTAATGAAACGAACCATACCAGCCAAACTACTATCATGTGTCATCATGTTGCTGTTGCTGCTCTTTTCGTCGGTCGCATCTTATTCGGACTCTGACGACCTCCACTATCCAGATTTCTCTTCTAACCTGAATGCAGATGACCTAATAAATAGGTGGATGCGTTATAAACTCAAAGAAAATGAGATGATACCTTTGCTAGGTGGCACTTCACCATCTTGCGGATGTACAACATCGTCACGAACATCCTCTGCTTGCTCCTGCTCCTCCTCCTCAAGCTCCTGCTCCTGATTGTTCTTCGACTTTCTCTTCTTCGTGAGATGGCACTTTGGCCTGAGGGTGCATACACATTAAATCAACATTTATGTACTAAACACAAAATATCAACTACTGCTAAGGATGCCTGAGGAGTTCGATGCAGAAACCATGCGTACCTCTTATTTAAGTTGGGTCAACTAGATTTCGTATGCCCTTTTACCAAGCACTCACTGCATCTGTACTTAGATATACCCTGATTAATTCTTTTGTGGAGGGCCTTTATCCTTTTCGAAGGAGCACCTCTGCGAACAATCCGCAATGGGTCCAAAACAGTTTCAATTTGACAATGTGGGTTGGCTTCAGTAAATATCTTAGGCAAGTGATGATGTTCGTCCTCTTCAAATTGGTGTGCCTTGATGCATTCATATACCTCCCGCAAAGCATCCCTCAACTTCTTTGTCAGGATTGGACTCGGTGAGGCATAGTACGCAACTTTGGTACCCATGTCTCGCATATCACAGAACTTGTGAAAGGACATGGACTGGTCAAAAATCTGGGTCCTCCTCTCTGGAGGAAATCCAGACTTTGCAAAAATGGTGAGCCTAGACTTCACACAGGCTCGTGGTAATTTGGCTGTGCCAGTGTGAAACAACACTGCAAACATGTGACAGCATGGGATGGCATCGCACTCCAGCTTCAGACAATTGCAGCGCAAGTCCGCGTCACCACACGTTGGGTTGGTAGTAGACGTCATGGAAAATTTCTCATCTGGCTTGCCATTTCTGTAGGCAATAGTGAATTTCACCATTTCGATGGCATGCTGACCATTCTGAGGTGTCACCATTTCGAAGTTGCATTGTTCATTCTGAACCTCGAAGCGCAAGGACCTGTCGATCTGCTTCTAAACAATATCAAAATTTGCCTGAGTGTAAGTACTAGCACAGTACTTTTCAATCTCAGATGCTTGGGTCGTAGTGAACCGGAATGAATGTCGTGCATTGGCATCCAGCATTAACTCAGTTGTCCGCATATGGTACACACAGCTCTCATAGTGCTCCAGTAAAGAAACCAGTGTCATTTGGGGATGCAGATACATGTGCAGCCTTGAATTCAAGCTCTCACTTTGCTGATTGGTGTGGAGTCCAAGGAAATAGTGATTGGCATGGTAAGTTGCAGCCCACAAATTCTTCATGTTAAACATCTTTGAAAGCCAAGTGTTTTGTAGGCCTTGTGTTCCTCTGTAAATTTGGAACATTGGCTTTCAAAACTTTCAGGTGTATATGGGCGATACATAAACTGCTTGAAGTCACGTTTCAGCTTCTTGCTGCGAAGATGTTTGACCAGGTTGCGATCTATGTGCCAGGTGCAGATTCTGTGGTTGGCATTTTCCAATACGTCACAAATGGCATTCTGCATTGCGAAGTCTTCGTCAGTGATCACTGATTTGGGGTGCTGCATGGACATTGCGTGCAGAAATGTCTGGAGCAACCATATATATGCCTCTGTGGTTTCCTGTGCGAGAATACCACATCTGAATATGACGGTCCTTCGTGGTGGTTCACTCCAACGAAAGGAATGAAGGGCAGGTTGTACCGATTTGTCCTGTATGTGCTGTCAAACATAAGAACATCTCCAAAAACCTGATAGTCCAAACGAGATTGTGCATCACACCAGAACAAGCACTTCAAATGTCCCTTGTCATCTTCTGCGTAATCGAAGTAGAACCCGACATTATCTGTCCTGCGGGCCCACAAGTGCTTGAGCAGTGTTCATGCGTCGCCATCTGCTAAGATCTGCTTCTTTCGCTGGTCGCAGAAGTTGTAAAGGTCCTTTCTTGTGAAGCCTACTCTATTGTATCCTCTGTGCTGCTGGTCCATGACGTCCATAATCTGGTTTTTCTTTAGCGCTGCTATTTCGTAGGAGGTGATTTTTGCCATTTGTGCCACATTGATATCCTGGTGCCCACAGAAGAAGTAGGTGAGATCAGATGTGGATAGGTCATGGCCATGTTCAGCAACGAATGTGCTTACTGCCCAGTTGCTCGTTTCCCTGTTAAGCTTGACAATCAGTTTGGCTATGCAGCCAATCCTGGTTAGGCACCTAGGCTTCCTGCAAAGATCTTCCGGATTCGAATTCATGTACCTGTCATCACGCCATCATTCACGGCAGAAAACAAAAGTTCTTGATGTACGGACTCCGTCATCATCGTTCTCCGTAGATGATTTCGTTACCCCAAAACCTTTGTCCTTGGCACAATAATTGTAGAAATGAAACACTTGGTCCTCGCTGTCGAAAGTCTGGCTAGTAATGTAATCGTGTTCAAGTTGCTGATCGCCAGCGAGGACGTCCACGCCTGCCATGATCCGTGCTGGAAAGCGAACGACGTACAGGTGAAGCAGATCCATATCCAAAAGTGCAACAATACAGTAGTGATTACAAATTAGGATCAATGGTTGGGAATTGATCATGTTGACAGAGAGTGGGTACTCGAGAAGAGAACTCACCGAAACCACCATGATGTTGGTCGATCGTCGGGGATCGGAGAACCAGATCACGGGGGGACAGCGGCGTTTAGGGTAGTATGGCCAAGGGCGAGAGAGGACGAAGTGGGAGAGGCAGGGGCACGAAGAGGCAGAGGCCGACCATAGCAATCGTCACCTTTATAAAATTCTATATATACTTGTATATAAAGTATATAGTAGTACATGATAACGGATCCCATCCGTCTTGCCGCATTGTGCGCACTGACTGTATATATGTATCAACTGCCATAAAACTCTGTATCCTTCCTATTTTATAGGATGTCTCCGAAGTGACGCCATACGGAGTATACTACTAGCCGACCTGTGGTTTGGTTACACGCTACTTGTACTTCCTCCGTAGACACCATGGCTCGTGCGTAACCTCCTAGGCGAGGGTTGCAGGAGCAGGAGCCGTGTAGCATGGATGGTGCATAACCAAACGGGTGTAGGTTACTCGCAGAATCGACAGGACCGGATGCACATCATGGATGGTACGTAACCAGGTCTACGTGCGTAACCCAGTTGGTGTTGCAGCAGCCACGCAGAATAGATGGTGCGTAACCCTACCGACCGGGGCCAGGAGCCAAATGAACTGGGGGTTCGACACGACACGACCCGCCGTGTTGCGCGGCAACTGCGATGCTGCGTTCGTAACCCAGGCAGTTATCACAGAAAACTGCACCGCGTCGGTACACAAGACACACCCCATCATGAAGGTGCATAACCTAGTACGTGCTCAGCCACAGAGTCGGTGTTGCATCAAGCAGCATGGAAAAAAATTTCGTTCAGGGAATCTTTCATGCATGGAGTACTAAATTTCGTCTCGTGATTTTGCATGCAGTTGTGAAAATAGTTTTGCAAACTAACTTTATTTAATACCTCTAATTAACGGTCGAATGAGGAGTAACAATTTTTACTCCTCCAACCAAACATGGCCGGTTTAGGGTTTTTGTTTGCCCTTTATCTCTCCTTCACGCAGCCGGACCTTACACCCCAGCTGCCATCTCTCTCTCCTCCTCCCGCGACCTGCACGCCTCCTTTACTCGCAGGCCGCTGTTGCCTCCTCGATCCCCCCGCCTCCTCCGCCCCCTTTACCGGCGACCTTCCTCTCTCCTCGGTAGACCCGGATCCGGCGTGTGGCGGCCTCTCCCTCGGGGATTCCGACGGCGACACGGGGAGGTGGGGACCGCGGCAGAGCAGGAGGCGGCCTCCCCGGAGAGGGTGCGAGGCGAGATCCGTCCCTGATGGCGAAGCAGGGGCGCGAGGCGAGGCGGGAGGAACAACAGCGTGGCCTCCCTCGTCTGTCCTATCCCTCCCATCGAGATCCGGCGCGGAGAAGCTCAAAGCGCAATGCCAAATCTTCTGACTTCTTTGCCTGTACAAAGCTTTTCCAAATCCAACTGTAGCAAATCCGACTTAAAATCCGCAATATTATGAGGGTATTATTACAGAAGCAGATTGGAACAGCTTTGTCCAGGCAAAGAAGTAAGAAGAATTTTCAGAACTGTAGCAAAGAGCAGAGTAGCCAGGTACAAGTGATGTGGGAAGATACCACACCTCCAGCTACAGGTGAAACCATATCCAAAAACCCTAGGGATGAGAAGGTGCTCCAGCGCACTGTAAGATAACAAAATGACACACTAATGTTGTTCATCGACGAGTACTTATAAGGAAGTTACTAACAACATATTGTACCCTTGCAGCATCAAGTTTCCTCTGAACATTCACAGAGTCGGTGTCCTTCGGCAAACCAAGAAGATGTGGTAACCAAAGCCCTGGGAAACAAGGATCAAGATGGGTGTTAGGAATAAACTCGTGTTCAGGTTTTTACTCTGTTTTCAGTTGGGGTTTTTGTTAGATTGTGGGGCTCTGCAGATCAGAGCCGCGTCTTGTCCAACGTCTTTCCAATACAAAGTGATTAGAAGCTCCTGCACAACATCCAATTCAGAACCCAAAGAATTTGTTATTTTTGGCCGGAGGAACCACCCTTCGCCTCCAGGTACCTTACCTTTCTAGTGCTTCACGGCATACTGTTCACCGTCTCGCATCACCATGGTTACGTACCACTAAGGCTTCATGGTGCAGACAACACCATCTCGCAGGTATCGGGCAACACCATTCAGAATGCAACCCGATACTAGACAGGTTACGCATGCCCTTCAAAGTCCGCTTATCCCGAACAGGTTACGCATGACCCGCGCGTAACCAGAGGTTACGCATGTAAAACCCATGTTGCACCAAGCCTCTGTATTGTTTGTTGCTGCAACCAGGCTCTGCAGGTTGCACCACTAGCTAGCACGCAGCTAGGCTGCATTGTTCCTACAACACCGACTGTGTTACGCACAAATAGGCTTCAGATGTATGCGTAACCTGACCCATGCTGCATCCGGCTGCCCAGTTGCTCCAGCTTCGGTGATTCTGCGTGTTACCTGCACCAGCTGCTTGGTTATGCACCATCCAGGCTACAACCACCTGGAATACGCACGCGCACCTATAGGCTCCAGATGTATGCGTAACGTGAACCTGCTCGGACACGCACGGACTCTGTTACGCACTTTCATGCTGCAACACCGACTGGGTGGTGTCGTTTCATCGCGTAACATGCATCCGGTCGTGTCGATCCTGCGCGTCACCAACACCAGCTTCGAAAATGCACCATCCGTTCTGCATGGCGTGTGCAACACTGACTGGTTATGCACGGTGTCGGTTACGCACTGTCCGTGCCTATTGATGCAACACCGACTTGGTTGCATGGTGGAACACTGACTGGGTTACGCAGAGTGTCGGTTACGCAAAAACCACACTGTATCCTCTGTCATGTCATTTCATCGCGTAACATTGAGCCGATAAGGTTACGCAAAATCCACGCTGCATCCGGTCGTCTCGAATCTGCACGTAACCTTTGTAGGTTACATGCCATCCGTGCTACTTGATGCAACACCACCGACTATCTCGTGTCGAAACAGCGCGTAAGCTGCACAGGTTACGCTCCATCCATGCTGCTTGAGCAGCAACACCGACTCAATTAAGCACAGACTAGGTTACGCACCTATAAGACGGCTGGCTGCATGGTGCAACACTGACTGCGTTACTCACGGCGACGGTTACGTACGCATGGTGCAACCTCAAGCAAATCCATACCCTCCAGGTTACGCACCATCCATGCTGCATGCAACACCATCTCGCAGGTGCAGGCAGCACTGATAGTGCGTAACCGAACGGGTGTAGGTTACTCGCAGGATCGACAGGACCAGATGCAGCAGGGATGGTGCGTAACTCTCGGCTAGGTGCAGGTTACTGACCTTGGACCTTGGATGGCAGCGAACGATGGCTGCTGAGAGGGGGGGACGGGGAGACAGCACCCTGGATGCCAGCTTTTTGGCAACGCACCCCGAAGGTCACAAAACAGATCAACTTTATATGGCACTCCCTCCATTCTCTTTTGATAGGAATACTCCGTATTTCCAAAAACCAGATTTTTACAAATGATAGTCCTATTTTCCATTGGTGTGGGCCGTGGCAATAAATGGCACAGATAAAAATGAGTATCATGAGTAGAATGCCATTTGACAGAAGAGAAGTTTAAGACTAGTGGCTGCATGGTGCAACACTAGCTGGGTCACGCACAGGGTCTGTTACGCAAATCAGTCGTGTCGATCCTGCGCGTCACCTACACTGCACCAGCTTTGGTTAAGCATGATTCCGCTATGCACCATCCGTTCTTCATGGCGCTTGCAACACCGACTGTGTTGTGTCGATTCAGCACGTAATAACATAAGAAATAGGCTTCCGTTGTACTCCATATGCGTAACCTACACCCACTGGGTTCTGCACCATCAGTGTTGCTGCATGCATGGGGCAACTACGACTGGGTAACACACAGACTCGGTTACGCACCATTCAGGCAACACCGACTCGCAGGTGTAGGCAGCACTGATAGTGCGTAACCGAGCGGGTGTAGGTTACTCGCAGGATCGACAGGACCAGATGCAACAGGGATGGTTACACTGAATTGGTGATCGGCTGGGTGCTGGTTACGCTGGTCTGGGTTATTTGCTATTTTTATTTGTATTAGCAGTGAATATAAAACAACAAAAATAGAAAAGGGTGCAAAGGCACTAATATAATATAGATGCATGCATGCATCTATCCGATCCAAAACAGGGTTAACACACACACACACACACACACACACACACATATATATTATGAATTTTGAATTCATCCGAAGGCACTAGATTGATCTTCTCCATTCCCGTTATTACTACTACTTCTAGTACTACACAGTACTAGACAAGAGGCCGGCCATTTCGTCTCCACCAGCAAACTAACTGCTGCATCATATCATCAGCCAGTAGCGCAACGGCATGGGATCTGGTGGGATGGCCCTTGTTGCACACACCTTCCTTGACCTAGTGTTTATTATTTGCTCGATCTCCAAGCTCGGAGATTACTACTCATCGTTGCCGCCTGTATTATATTATTGTGAGACAAGTAAAGGCAACCAAGTTAGAGCCAGCAGAAGCACACTCGTCGATATATATACACAATGACGGAGTATATATGTATATTATTAGCGCCTGCCATACTGGAGGGATCATCTTCGTCAACCTCAACAGATGGAGCATCACGAGCTGCAGGTAGATCGTGCAGGATGTACTGATCCGTCGAGATGTCGTCATCATCTTCCTTGTACATCGCACCAATTGCGGCCAGAACATCCAAAAGTTCCTTCTCCGACTCACTCATCAACTGTGCTTGCCCATGCATGAAGAACAAGAAAATGAGGAGATGGAAAATAATTAAACCGCGCAGAGTGTAGTGCGGGAGGAACACCACCAGATCGAGCATCCCACCAGTACGTACGTACCTCACTGTCGTCTTCATGCATAGGCAGTTCTTCGATGGTGGGATGAGTAGGAGCGACCGGCTCATCAAACAGTAGACGCTTGGCGGTGGGCAATGACGGCGGCATGTCTATCCTCTGCAGACGCTTGGCCGGGGAACTTACATCATCAGTATCAGAAGTCTCGGGTCGGCACATCGAAGGTGTTTGCCTGGACCTGGAGGCACCAACAACCACCTCTTCTGGCGCTGCTGGTGTAGTCATAAGTACTACTGTACTACGACGACTATACTACCTGCATCCGCTGGGAAAACCACTAATTGTTTCTAGTAAACCTATAGTAAAATGAGACGCTACATTATGAATGAATAATGGACCAACACACCTCCCGGTCCCTGTTTATATAGCTACTGCAGTGAAAGGGCCAACCGATCTGAGAGAGAGATGGAAACGATCGTCTCATTAGGGAAGCCTATGTGCACCACGATCCTGAAATTGCCATGGTCGGCCATGGAATGCGAGCAACAACCAACTTGCAACACGCACGATTGAGATTCTATGCTGCGTGCGTACCGCACGAGGGCCGCACGGGTGCCGTGTCGGCAACCTAGGCGGTTGCTCGCAGCACACAGCGTGGCTAGACCAGACAGATTGCGCACTCATCATCTCAAAGTCTGCATATCCTGGGGAGGTTGGAATACGCACCAAGGGATTGATAGCATGTCACCCGACGACAATCGATCCCAACATACAAATTACGCAGGTTAAATGCTGAATAGGAATGGTTATTTTCATTCGTTTAAATTAGTTTGCTCCAAGCAGCATGACTCCAGCGTAACCGAGACCCTACAGGCTATGGCGCTACGCATTCCTATCTTAGAGCTTACCGTCTCGGAATGTTGGCGGACTCGGTTACACACCATTCGACAGGGTGGTATCGATTCTGCACGTATCCTGTAGCCCTAGGATTATGCACGAATACGGTTACGCACCATCCATGATGCAGAACCGGCGAGTATCTCCAAGAGTTCTCTATTTTTTACTCCTAAAACCTTGCAGTTTTAGAACTCCTAAAATGATATTGGGAGAAAAAAGAATGACATCTCCAACAGTTTCTAATAAATGACTTCTAAAATGGCAGTAAAAACTAAAACTGATGCACGCATACACCGGAAGTGCGTCAAGCCGCGAGCGCGAACCGTCAAGGCAGGTGCGGTGTGCCTTTTGGTTGCGGCAGATGTGGGCGGTTGCACGCAGAACGCAGCGTGGCTCCAGCGCAACCGATACTGGATAGGTTATGCATGCCTCTCAAAGTCCGCTTATCCCGGGGAGGTTGTGATACGCCAATACCTTGGTATAATCTAGGTGGTGCAGCACACAGCGGAGCTCTCGGTTACGCAAGCCTCTGTAGGTTGCACCACTACCTAGCACGCAGCTAGGCTGCATTGTTTCCTACAACACCGACTGCGTTAGGCACAAATAGGCTTCAGATGTATGCGTAACCTGACCCGTGCTGCATCCGGTGGTGTCGATTATACGCGTTACCTGCACCAGCGTCTCGGTTACGCACCATCCAAGCTGCAACCGCCTAGAATACGCACGCGCACCTATAGGCTCCAGATGTATACGTAACCTGAACCCGCACGGACTCGGTTACGCACCTTCATGCAGCAACACCGACTGGGTGGTGTCGATTCGGCACGTAACCTGCAACACCTTAGTAATGTTTCCTTTTGTTTCGGTGATGCCTTTCCATCGACTGATTGCGTGCGTTACGGCGTGAATGACGGTTTCGCGGGAACACCGCCAATCTCTCTCTCAGGCAGTTTACATTCTCTCCCTCCATTTTGGTAGACCCAGATCGCTGAAGCGGAGGAGGAAGAGGTTTATGCTCATGTCGGTCGCGCCGGAGAAATTGTCTCGTGTCCCTCTTCTTGGCAAGCAAGGTGCACCGGACAGCAATGCGATGCCGACGACACAGAGTTCCGACAGCAGATCAACAGTGACTTTCGATGGCAAACCATAGTCAACGACGACGTCAAGGAAGCGGCCTCCTAGTCCTAGCGAAGAAAAGGTAGCACCTCCGACCGGCAGCGGCCATCCTCGGAGACGGTGGCTCGACTTCAACTCCGTTGGCCCATTGTCGTCTATTCCGGAGGTATGTAACACACCATCCAGAATCCATGCATACGACGCACTACCGTACCTAGGCCTATACGGTGCGCTTATTGATTACTCTCTCTCTCTCTCTGTGACTAGATACCAACTAGTCTTGTCATTTCTTCGAGGACGCCGTTGCAATTCGCGGGTGTCGTGAGCAAACTCTCAGTAGCAAGAAAGGAAAGCCTACGATCATTCGGATTCGAGTGCTTGCTACACATGCCCAATATATCCCTAGATCGTGCCCTGCTGATGTCTCTTGTCAACAAGTATGAGCCAGATAAAAAAGCTTTTCGAATTGGTGACAAGCTGGTCCGGTTGATGCCATCAGATGTGAAGGACATCATGGGTCTACCAATCAAGGAAAAGAGGTCAAGATGGATGGCAACTATAATGAAACTCTGCTTACCCAACAAGGAAGTGCAAAGAAGAAATTAGAATTGATGGAAATTGAAGAAAGGCTCCTACAAAGTGATGGTCCTGGAGATACATTCTTCCTTCGTGACTTTTTCCTATACTGCCACAAGGTGTTGTTTGCACCCGATATGTATCTATGTATTCCAGTCAACGTCTTCCAACTAGTGGAGAAAGTGGAAGAGATACCTTCCATGAATTGGGGTGTTTACATGCTCAATCATCTGTATAATTATCTTGCTACATTTAGAAATGGAGTGAGAAAAGAACTTCGAAAGACGCATATCCTTCAAGGAAACCTACTATTTCTGTAGGTAAATGATATTATCAATATCTGATCGATGACATGAAACATCAAGATGCTTAACCTCAATTCTTCATTGTATGCAGCTCTGGTACTTTGAACATGTTCATGTGGATAAACATGAAATCTATCCTAAATGATGTCAATACCCACTAATGCGACATTGGACAAAACAATTAACAGAGGACCGACTCATGATGGAACAGCAACATACACAAAAAAGAGAGGAAAATTCCTTGCAATTACTGTTGTCATCCATGCATACAGAGAGTTTCATTCTATATATCCATTTTGTGACTCGTGTTTATATATGTCCCGTTCTTGCAAAAGGTATTCGAGAAGCTTCGAGACTACCGCGATACATCAAAAACCACTGAAAACGAGACCGGTAATGGCCCTTAGGACAGATCAACCAACAACACTACTAGTCCACAAACCCCATCAGTTCTCCCCTTAAACAACAATTGTGGAGTTGGTGATGATGATGTAAGCCTAGACTACATCCATTTAATGAACCAGTTTAGAATTATTTCTGTGCCATGATTCACTCCATTGCATTGTTGTTACAGGTGTATCTCCTAGGCATACAAAGTCAGATTGCCGTTGATTTACATATGGAGCAGATGTACAAGTCTAGAGTAACTAGTGTACGTATGGATTTCACAACTGCATCTTTATTTAATTGCATGTCTTTGTTACTTGACATATGTTGCTCACACAGGGCATCCTTGAACTTTTTCAACACATTCTCAACTGCAGTACCCACCAATATAATCGATACCACTGGCAGGTAAAAGTCCTCGTTATTCCAGTATTTCACATGGGCAATGAAAGAATATGTTAAGCATGTACAAACCACCTTTACCACAAGCTTACACTATTCAACGGTCTTGCGGTGCCAGGAGAATATAAATGACCATGGGCAGATGACATTATCAAATGTAAACAGGGCAAAAGCATATGGAAATCTCCATTCTGGAGATGGTGACTACGTGCTGAATACTATGAATGAAGAGGTTTTAAGCTTCCTCACAAAAAGTTATAAAGAAGCAACTGTCCTTGTTATCCATGGTGTACATTTTTGGGTCAGTACTCTACTGCCTAATGCTACTGGTACTAAAGAATGTATCTCAGGTGAAACCAATTGAACAGCTGGTCAAGTGAGTGCAGATAAATTTATATGTTTCTGGAATCCATGCATATTATTCCTAAGTTATAGATCAGGTTATGAATCATCACATGGCTAAATGTTTAAGTTACTTTAACCATGTTTCCTACAGATAATGGATGCTTTTGCTTTTATAGTCGGCATAGGAAATGAAAGGGTGGCTTATGTTGACACCAATATAATGGAAGTGGTCTTAGCAAAAGAAAAGGGAAAGAAAGGAACATATGAGAGACAAAAGAAGATGGTATCTGTAGGTGAAAGTTTCCTCACACGAGACATGGTGTATTTTCTCATTATCTTCCTACTTTTTTCGCTTATTCTTGCACCTGATATATAGTACCAACATTTTCATTAACCTATATGAGAACCTATATCCATCTCAGGTTTATATTCCTGTACACATTGAAGGTCATCATTGGGCTCTTCTTGTGTTCAATATTACCAAAAAGATGATGATATTTGGCAATTGAGCCAAGTAGTATCATTGGTGAGCATCAAATACATTATTACTCATCTGGTTAGCAATTCCCCATGTGTATCTTTGTTGTGCAAACAGAATCAGTTTAGTGTTGCATTGATGCTCACATTTCAAAAAGTGGACGTAGCGATGGACAAATTGAAGTCAAAAAGTGGAAGGTAGTTTATCATAAGAATATACCAACACCACGAGATAGGTATGCTACAGTACTGTCCTAGTGCAGCCATGTGCATTCCATGCATGTAGATCTGGATTAACAATACATACATCCTTAGCTCAACTTGCAGCACTTATGTCATAAAGTACATGATGCACTGGAACGGGGATACCCTTAATGAGTCATTTACTTTGGTACGTCTGCTTGTGCTTGCACCTTGAATGTTATGATATACAAATGGAGTAAAACTTATATCAGTTCTGTGGACATTTGTTACCTTAGGATGAATTAGATGTATTTCAGAAGAAGGTTTGTTGTAGATTGATGCTCTCCGTGCATAACACATTTGAAGGGCGATATTCGTACATCATACCTATTGCGGTGGGTGTATATATTTAAAATGATATTTAATGTCCAACGTATATTTCGTCTTTTGTGAATTTGACATCCATTTTTTTCCTTTTTGTATAGGAATATGATGTTCAAGGATTTTCATTAGTAGAAGAACAATCATGTGAAGCGCAAATAGAAAAAGTACAATCTTTCCAAGAAGAAAAGAAAATAAACAATCCACGAGATATAGTTGCGAAAAGAACACGGTCTCAAACGAAGATGACTACACAACTAATGTATGATTCCATGTCAACTCTACCAACATCCACTTCGAAGAGGAAGAAATGTGGGCGGCCACGAAAAAAACCACGACCTAGTTGGATAGTGGGGCAATGTCATAGAGGAGAAACCGCTAGGTATTGTGTGATTTCTTGGTCTCTTATCTGGTCAACGCTGGCCATGATCCGCGCTGGAAAGGGAACGACATACAGGTGAAGCAGATCCATATCCAAAAGTGCAACAATACAGTAGTGATTACAAATTTAAAGGGATCGATTGTTGGGAATTGATCACGTTGACAGAGAGCGGGTACTCGAGGCGAGAACTCATCGAAACCACCAAGATGTTGGTCGATCGTCGGGGATCGAAGAACTAGATCACGGGGGGACGGTGGCATTTAGGGTAGTATGGCCAAGGGCGAGAGAGGACGAAGCATCAATCTGATGGCCCGAACCTGTATAAATCCTTATGTCTTTGTATTCCTGCATTACCATCTTGCTCTTGATTCTGCTACCCGGCCCTTCCACACATTCTACCACCATCGTCTACCCCACACGGAGTATACTACTAGCCGACCTGTGGTTTGGTTACACGCTACTTGTACTCCCTCCGTACTCCGTAGACACCATGGCTCGTGCGCAACCGCCTAGGCGAGGGTTACTCAGGTTCGACACGACCAGGTCGGTGTCGGTGGTGTTGCAGGAGCCATGCAACATGGACGGTGCGTAACCGAACGGGTGTAGGTTACTCGCAGAATCGACAGGACTGGATGCACATCATGGATGGTGCGTAACCAGGTCTACGTGCGTAACCCAGTCGGTGTTGCAGGAGGCACGCAGAATCGATGGTGCGTAACCCTGCCGACCGGGGGCAGGAGCCAAATGTACTAGGGGTTCGACATGACACGACCCGCCGTGTTGCGCGGCAACCGTGATGCTACATGCGTAACCCAGGTGGTTATCACAGAAACCTACACCACGTCGGTACACATGACACACCCCGTCATGAAGGTGCGTAACCTAGTGCGTGCTCAACCGCAGAGTCGGTGTTGCATCAAGCAGCATGGAAATAAAATTTCGTTTAGGGAATCTTTCATGCATGGAGTACTAAATTTCGTCTCGTGATTTTGCACGGAGTTGTGAAAGTTTTGCAAACTGACTTTATTTAATACCTATAATTAACGGTCGAACGAGGAGTAACAATTTTTACTCCTCCAACCAAACACGGCCGGTTTAGGGTTTTTGTTTGCCCTTTATCTCTCCTTCGCGCAGCCCAACCTTACGCCCCCGCTGCCGTCTCTCTCTCCTCCTCCCGCGACCCGCACGCCTCCTTCACTCGCAGGCCGCCGTCGCCTCCTCGATCCCCCCACCTCCTCCGCCCTCACCACTGGTGACCTCCCTCTCCCCTCGGCAGGCCCGGATCTGGCGCGTGGTGGCCTCTCCCTCAGGGATTCCGATGGCAACGCGGGGAGGTGGGGACCGCAGCGGAGCAGGAGGTGGCCTCCTCGGAGAGGGCGCGAGGCAAGATCCATCCCCGACGGGCGGAGCATGGGCGCGAGGCGAAGCGGGAGGAATAGCGGCGCGACCTCCCTCCTCTGCCCACTCCCTCGCATCGAGATCTGGCACGGAGAAGCTCAAAGTACAATGCCAAATCTTCTTGACTTCTTTGCCTGTACAAAGCTGTTCCAAATCCAATCTACTTCTATAATAATACCCTCATAATATTGTAAAGGTGATACACCCTTCTTGACAACTTTTTTGATTAAGTCGGATTTGAATTTAATTTTCTTTAGCACTACAGCCTTCACAGGTTCCTTTGAAGCCTCTGGTATCTTAAACTTAGGCTTCCAAGCCTTCACAGCTTCCTTTGAAGCCTAGGTTTAAGATACCAAAGCCTTCAAAGGAAGCTGTGAAGGCTGCAGCGCTGAAGAAAAATTAAATTAAAATCTGACTTAATCAAAAAAAGGGTGTGGTGCCTCCGCAATATTACGAGGGTATTATTACAGAAGCAGATTGGAACAGTTTTGTCCAAGAAAAGAAGTCAGAAAAATTTTAGAACTGTAGCAAAGAGCAGAGTAGCCAGGTACAAGTGAGGTGGGAAGATACCACACCTCCAGCAACAGGTGAAACCGTATCCAAAAACCCTAGGGACGAGGAGGTGCTCCAACGCACTGTAAGATAACAAAATGACACACTAATGTTGTTCATCGACCAGTACTTATAAGCAAGTTACCAACAATATATTGCACCCTTGCAGCGTCAAGTTTCCTCTGAACATTCATCATGGTTACGTACCACTCAGGCTTCATGGTGCAGGCAACACCGTCTCGTAGGTATCGGGTAACACCATTCAGAACGCAGCCCCATACCGGATAGGTTACGCATGCCCTTCAAAGTTTGCTTATCTCGGGGAGGTTGCAATATGCTAATACGCGGCCTGCGCGTAACCATATGTTACGCTTGTAAAACCCAGGTTGCACCAAGCCTCTGTATTGTTTGTTCCTGCAACCAGGCTCTGTAGGTTGCACCACTAGCTAGCACGCAGCCAGGCTGCATTGTTCCTGCAACACCGACTGCGTTATACACAAATAGAATTTAGATGTATGCGTAACTTGACCCATGCTGCATCCGGCTGCACAGCTGCTCCAGCTTCGGTGATTCTGCATGTTACTTGCACCAGCTGCTCGGTTACGCACCATCCAGGCTGCAACCGTCTGGAATACGCACGCGCACCTATAGGCTCCAGATGTATGTGTAACCTGAACCCGCTCGGACACGCACGAACTCTGTTACGCACCTTCATGCTGCAACACCGACTGGGTGGTGTCATTTCATCGCGTAAGGCGTAACCTGCATCCGGTCGTGTCGATCCTGCGTGTCACCTGCACCAGCTTTGGTGATGCACCATCCGTTCTGCATGGCACGTGCAACACTGACTGGGTGGTGTTGTTTCATCGCGTAAGGCGTAACCTGCATCCGGTCGTGTCGATTCAGCACGTACGCACCGTCCATTCTGCTTGATGCAACACCACCGGTTCCAGATGTATGTGTAACCTGAACCCGCTCGTACCCGCACGAACTCGGTTACGCACCTTGATGCTGCAACACCGACTGGGTGGTGCCGATTCGACGCGTAACCTGCATCCGGTCGTGTTGATCCTGCGCGTCACCTGCACTGCACCAGCTTCGGTTACGCACGATTCGGCTACGCACCATCCGTTCTTCATGGCGCGTGAAACACCGACTGTGTCGTGTCGATTCAGCGCGTAATAACATAAGAAATTGGCTTCAGTTGTACTCCATAAGCGTAACCTACACCCACTGGGTTAAGCACCATCAGTGCTGCTGCATGCATAGGGCTACTACGACTGGATAACGCACAGACTCGGCTACGCACCATTCAGGCAACACCAACTCGTAGGTGCAGGCTTCACTGATTGTGCGTAACCGAGCGGGTGTAGGTTACTCGCAGGATCGATAGGATCGGATGCAGCAGGGATGGTTACGTCGAATCGGTGATCAGCTGGGTGCAGGTTACGTCGGTCTGGGTTATTTGCTATTTTTATTTGTATTAGCAATGAATATAAAATAGCAAAAATAGGAAAGGGTGCAAAGGCACTAATATAATATAGATGCATGCATGCATCTATCCGATCCAAAACAGGGTTAACATATATATATTATGAATTTTGAATTCATCCGAAGGCACTAGATTGATCTTCTCCATTCCCGTTATTACTACTACTGCTAGTACTACACTGTACTAGACAAGAGGCCGACCGTTTCGTCTCCACCAGCAAACTAACTGTTGCATCATTTCATCAGCCAGTAGCACAACGGTGTGGGATCTGGTGGGGTGGCCAATGTTGCACACACCTTCCTTGACCTGGTGTTTATTATTTGCTCGATCTCCTGGCCCGGAGATTACTACTCGTCGTCGCCGCCTGTATTATATTAATGCGAGACAAGAAAAGGCAACCAAGTTAGAGGCAGCAGAAGCACACTCGTCGATATATATACACGACCACGGAGTATATATGTATATTATTAGCACCTGCCATACTGGAGGGATCATTTTTGTCAACCTCACGGATGGAGCACCAGGAGCTGCTGGTGGATCGTGCAGGATGTACTGATCCGCCGAGATGTCATCATCATCTTCCTTGTACATCCCACCAATTGCGGCCAGTACATCCAAAAGTTCCTTCTCCAACTCACTCATCAACTACGCATGCCCATTCATGAAGAACAAGAAAATGAGGAGATGGAAAATAATTAAACTGCGCAGAGTGTAGTGCGGGAGGAACGCCACCAGATCGAGCATCCCACCAGTACGTACGTACCTCACTGTCGTCTTCATGCACAGGCAGTTCTTCGATGGTGGGATGAGCAGGAGCGGTCGGCTCATCAAACAGTAGACGCTTGGCGGTGGGCGGCGGCGGCAGCGTGTCCATCGTATGCAGACACTTGGCTGGGGAACTTACATCATCAGTATCAGAAGTCTCGGGTCGGCGCTTCGAAGGTGTTTGCCTTGACCTGGAGGCTCCAACAACCACCTCTATTGGCGCTACTGGTGTAGTCATAAGTACTACTGTACTACGACGACTATACTACCTGCATCCGCTGGGAAAACCACTAATTGTTTTGAGTAAACCTACAAAAAAATGAGACGCTACAGTATGAATGAATAATGGACCAACACACCTCCCGGTCCCTGTTTATATAGCTACTGTAGTGAAAGGGCCAACAGATCTGAGAGAGAGAGATGGAAACGATCGTCTCATTAGGGAAGCCTCTGTGCACCACGATCCCGAAATTGCCGGGGCCGGCCATGGAATGCGAGCAACAACCAACTTGCAACACGCACGATCGAGATTCTATGCTGTGTGCGTACCACACGAGGGTTGCACGGGTGCCGTGTGGGCAATCCAGGCGGTTGCACATAGCACGCAGTGTGGCTAAACCAGACAGGTTGCGCACTCATCATCTTAATGTCTGCATATCCCGGGGAAGTTGCAATACACACCATGGGATCGATAGCGTGTCACCCGACGACGATCGATCCCAACGTACAAATTACACAGGTTAAATGTTGAGTAGGAATGGTTATTTTCATTTGTTTAAATTAGTTTGCTCCAAGCAGCGTGACTCCAGCGTAACCGAGACCCTGCAGGCTACGGCACTATGCATTCCTCTCTTAGAGCTTACCGTCTCGGAATGTCGGCGGACTCGGTTACGCACCATCCGACAGGGTGATGTCGATTCTGCGCATAACCTGTAGCCTTGGGATTATGCACGAATACAGTTACGCACCATCCATGATGCAGAACCGGCTGTTGCATGACCCTAAGAGCATCTCCATGAGTTCTCTATTTTTTCCTCCTAAAACCTTGCAGTTTTAGAACTCCTAAAATGATATTGGGAGAAAATAGAATGACATATCCAACAGTTTCTAATAAATGACTTCTAAAATGGCAGAAAAAAACTAAAATCGACGCACGCATACGCCTGAACTGCATCAAGCCGCGAGCGCGAATCATCAAGGCAGATGCGGTGCGCCTTTTGGTTGCGGCGGATGTGGACGGTTGCACACAGAATGCAGCGTGGCTCTAGCGCAACCGATACCAGACAAGTTACGCATGCCTCTCCAAGTCTGCTTATCCGGGGAGGTTGCTATACGCCAATACCTAGGTACAACCCAGGTGGTTGTAGCGCACAGCGGGGCTCTCGGTTATGCAAGCCTCTGTATGTTGCACCACTAGCTAGCACGCAACCTACAGAGGCTCGCTCACGACTTTTTCTGAGATAGGTAAATTTAGTACTAGGCGCTACTGCAAGTCTTTTGTTACACAAGATTTATAAGATGGTGGTGGTGGACTAGTGGTTATCGTTCATAGCTGCCGTCGGCTATCGATACAGTAACAGTAGTAGAGTCACTAGAGTGAGATCGCAAGCAATTACTAATGCATAAGAAATACATGTTGCTTCAGCCCTGAAATACATACGAGTACTTAATAAGACGGTGACAAAGCAAGTAGAAACTAGTAGCTAGCTACATACGTACTGAGATCACCGGTAGTCTGGCACAACCCCCTCTACTTCATTTCGTCGTAGTCTCCGGCATGCGGCATGTGCACTCCTCCCTCAGTCCCTCACTCTTATTATTCGGCATCACCTTCCATGTCAGCGACGAGGAGGTTGGCCACACCCTGAGCATCATCACAAACCATCTCGCGCCAGTGATCTTGGTCGATGTCGCCGGCAGTGCTGATTCCCAGAAGCGCGACGCTGGGGTCAAAGCCATCAATCAGACGACTCTTGTAGCAGGCCATGATGTATTCTGCCGTGGCAACCGCGCTGGTGCGTCTGTCCTCCTTCGAGCGGGCCATCAGGTAGTCCGGTAATTTGTCCAGGAGTTCGGCGAGACGGTCAAATGCATAGGCATAATGCTGCACTGTTTCCTCCAGCGGCTTGTTGACAGTGCCTAGATCTAGGTCACGAAGCAGAGCGTTGATCTTGATGAAGGCAGGCCGCATGATGCTTACGGCCCATCACGCGTGACGGACAGCACTTTCATTGATCGGAGCTACCACAACCACGGGCACAGCTTCATCGCCAACCGGTGTGTGTTCCGGAGAGGGCTCGCCCACGGAGCTCATGGTGCGTGGTGGCTCAACCATGGTCACGGCTTCATCGCCAACCGGTGCGCGTTCCGCAGAGGGCTCGCCCACGGAGCTCATGGCGCGTGGTGGCTCAACCACGGGCACGGCTTCATCGCCAACCCGTGCGCGTTTCGGAGAAGGCTCACCAACGGAGCTCATGGCGCGCGGTGGCTACCAAGAGGGTGAATATTGATGCAGGTGCGTGAGGATCTGAGGCTTGGAGAAGGAAGGGTAGCCGATATGATGGCGAAGGTGAAGTGAACCTTTCGAGTCGAAAGCTAGGGGTTATCTGGGGTGGTGGGTTTAGCAGTTCGCCTCCCCAACCCCACCACATCTTGGAATACGCACAAGCAAACAGAAGACGCTTCACACATAAAACTGGGTCGGCCGCTTCAGATTCAACGTGACACATTCAGACCGGGTGGTGGTGGTGTGTGTGGGCCGTGGGGGCCCCTGAGGTCGGTACGCCCTGGATTCCCGTGAGTAATCAATCCCTTTGGAACCGAAATGCCACTTGTACTCGCCAAACCCATCTAGATCTTCTTCCCCGCGCTTGTCATAACTCTTTCTTCTTCTTCTTCTTATTCTTCTTCTTTTTCTTCTTGACATGACTCTGCCTTCCCGCATCCCTGGAAGCCACCCAAACTCTTGGTTTGACACAAGATACTCCACTTTGCTAATCTATTACGTATATTTCTTCTTGTGTTCATCACACTGCCAAAAGAACCTTGATCTAAAATAATCCAACTTTTTTAGCGCTCTCCTTTAGAAATTCTAGAAAAAGACATCATATACATTGGCAGGCTAGAAAGAACTGAGTTTATTAAAACTAGTCTCCCTCCTAAAGATGGGACAGGACGGGCCTGCAGGCGCCTCCGCTCTCCTCCCGTTGTGTCATCCACGGCCACAGGGGCGCTCGCCCCGACCCGCTGGGTTACGCACAATCCACGACGCACACACGCTGCTTCAGCCTACTCCTATGTTATGCGGCTTGCTGCCAACTAGCTATCCTGACTAGCTAAATCCGTTGCCCCGCTAGCTATCTTTGGCTAGTGGCTAGTGGCTAGTGACTAGCTATCCTGATTTTCTTGAGTATGACAGGCGGGACCCACTGACGGTGGAGCATATAGAGAGTTCAGTTTAGAAAGGCTTTTGGATGTCAACAACTTGTTGCTAGCTATTTCATTTTACATACTAGCTAAATCAGGATTTTAACTAGTGATTTTTAGAGAGACTCTTGGAGGTACTCCTAATCCGAGCTCTTGTAATCTTGTATATGTGACGAGTTAGGTAAAAAAAGAAGAATTTTATCAAAACTTGGATCCAACAGACTTTGTATTTTACTCAGCTAGCTATCCTGTTTTCTATTTAGAGGAGCTGTTGGATTTCATCATCTTTCATTTTACATAATACAGTTAAATTAGGATTTTACCTACTCATATAAACAAGAGCTCTTGGAGATGATTGCTTAGTGTAGCATGATAGGGCAGGCTTCGCTTCGACGAGAAGCAAACTGCGGCGAGGGTAGGCCGCTGTGGGCCCGCGGACGCCGCGTGCCCGTGAAGCACCATCATTATTACGATGGACGACGGGACGGGGTGCCACGCGCTGCTTCAGCCCGGGTTACATAGCTTGCTGCCAAGACAAGGGTTACACACGATCCCTGTGTCGTGTCGTGTCGTGTTGTGTGTACAACCTTGATGGGACGGGACGGGCCTGCAGGCGTCTCCGCTCCCCTCCCGTCGTGTCGTCCACAGCCACAGGGCCGCCCGCCCCGACCCGCTGGGTTACGCATAATCCACGACGCACACGCGCTGCTTCAGACTAGGTTACGCGGCTTGCTGCCATTTGTACGTTGGGATCAGTCTGCTTGGTTGGTTCACGGATCATTTTAAATTCCTCTCTCTCTCTCTCACAGACACACACACATTATATAAAAAAGGGAAAGGAAAAGCCAAGGCTGCTTCTCCGTGCCTTTTAAAACCACTCTCTTAATTCAGATTGTCGAAACCCACCAGTTTTTGATTTTTCATAGGTGAGGGAGATTCATTCCGTAAATGTGTCTGTTCCCCCTTCGTCTTCCTCTTCAATTTCGTGTTCATGGCATTGCTGGTCTGGACTAATTTTGCCTGATTCTAGCACATTCTGCTGCTGCTATTCTTGTTTACGACCGCGGCTTTCCTCCAGTGCTGGTTTATTTAATGGCGACGAGGTTGAGATCACCTTCGGTGAGTTCTTTTTGTTAATCATCTATACGGCATTTAAGAGTTTACAAGCTGAGCCGCCCTGGTGATCGATGGCACAGCAGCGGTGGCGGTCGTCGCGATTGCCGCTCGCAGCGGTCAGTGGTATAGGCTGGCGGAGGTGGGCCATTATTGTGCATTGCTACTGGACGGAAGAAGGGACGGGAAAGAGAAGAGGACAGTAGGCGGGGGGCCATGGTAGTCTTGAATCCTTTGGGATTATATTCTACACTCAACTTTAAGTGATTCTGTTATTTAGAGTTGACTGTTGTGCATATTTCCTGCTTAGCTTGGCATATTATTTAGAGTAGACTTCATTTCATAGTAATTTCGATTGATTGGATCATAATTATTTTATCATAACTTATCGTTAATTAATTGAGCCTAAGAATATACGGAGTAATCCGTTAGATCATAACAAATACTTCTGGTATAAGAACATGGGATTTTCTGACACTCGAACAGTGAACCTGACTTTCATTTATACTCTGATCATATGTATGGTTTAGTTTTTTTTCTGGTCTGGAAAATCTTATGCACCCTGATACTATTCTAATTTCAATTGTACATATGAAAGTGCCACACATGGTAATTTGAACTGTTTAACCTTGCCTAGAGGCTTAAAAGTGACGACCACCATAGTCATGTCCGATGCTGGTGCAGGCGAAGGATTCGTGCACTATGCCGCTGGTGCAGTGGACAATAGCCAAACCTTGAGCGCAAGGAACCTGGAGGCACCTACAGTAGAAGCTACCAGCATTTCTGAGAGCAGTTTAGTACTAAAGCATAAGTTGCAGGAACTAGAATCAAAATTAAAGGACAAATTTGCTCAGGAGATGCAAGTGTTAAGGGATGATCTCCATGATTTGCAGTCTCTGTGCACGGTTTTGGCTGTCAATGAATTTAACAAAAATACCGAGTTGCAGGAGCTTCGGAAAGAGTTAATCAAGGTAAGAAATCATCCTTGTGCTGTAATTGACTGTGAATATACTTTTACATTTCAGCTGCTGGTGATATAGTATCATGTTGTTGTTTCTTGGGAAGTATCAGAAATTAATTGATGTGGTGTTTTGTCTTTCTATGAGTGACCACGGACATTACATTTTGTGCTCAAGCATAACATATTCCAGAACTACATGGAGGATCAATCATTTAATAGTCAGTCTCTATCAACAAAATGAACATGTTTTCATGTAATATTGTTTGCAAAAGAATGTTGTCACACAATCACCTTATACTTTCAAATTTCATAGAATGTTGCCATGGAATCATCGTAGTTTTTCTAATTACATTTTTTCACCTTAGAAATTTGTTTTAAAAAATTGCTGCAGCAACACACGGGGTATCATCTAGTTAATACACATGATCTGCAGGGATTGCCGGATGGCAGAACTGGCCGAGCCAACATAGGTGTCAAGAAGATGGGCGTCGTTGATCGCAAGGCGATCGCAGACACTGGTGGGTTATCGGATTACGAAGCAGCACTTATCTATTCAAAATGGGAGGCTGAGATATCAGATCCAAATTGGCATCCTTTTAGGGCTGAGATATCCTTATCTGTCATGAGACAATCACATAGGCTCAAGAGGAAGCGTAGTTAACTATAATAGTTGCACCCATTCGGTTATACAGTATGCTTCCATGTAAATATCCAATGCAAATTGGGTTACTACTTATTAGAGCAACTCCAAGAGAGTAGCCAAATCTCACTCTTCATATTTCAATTTAGCTAACCATTTAGCTAAGATATCCACTCTATATTTCAGTACAATCCAACAGACTAGCCAAATCGACTCTGCATATACTTTTAAAATAATATTCAAATATTTTAATTTTTGTTTTGCTTTATCCGTTCGGTAGTAGCAACTCGCTCCTGGCCACACAAAACGAAGAACACCTTGTGGTCGTGATTGAGCTTGTTGTTGCTCAAGCCTGCTGCCGATGTTCGCTCATCACCTGCAAAACAACAAGTGCACACATAGAAAACAATTAGCTTGCAACTGCTGCTCTGTAGCTGCCGATGCAGCTTGCTCTGTTGAAAATGTCCATCGTTGCTCAGGCTGTGGACTCCCTGCCTGCAGAAGAAAGACACAGAGCTTGTTGTTGACTTCCTCACATGGTGCCTGCTGGCTGCTACCGCCGCGAGTCCTACGGGTCGCTGGTCGACGGGCACTGGCCTACGAGGACCCGGCGCATCGATCTCCTCACCATCCCCTACATCGATCTCATGGTGCCCAGTCTCGAGAATAGCCACCCTTTTCGTAGGTACTGCTACTCGCCGTCGGGAGCCCGTGCCACCCTTGGTCGGAATGTGATTCAAAACTGGCAGTTGCCATGCAAGATTGTCTCATTTTAGAGGAGGATTATTAGGAACTCTTGGATATGATCTTCAAGTTCCAAAACTTCATATTTTTAGGAAGAAAATATTAGATCCTAATCCTCTTATTATGCTGCCTTCTCAGATCCAATTGGCCTCGTTGCTCCTCGTGCATCACCCCTACCCTTGCGTCGTGCCTCCCCGCGCCGCCACCACCACTCCTGCCACGCGATTCCATTGCGCCACGTGTGCAACCCCCCGTTCAGTCCCCGCCGCCCTGGCCCATTTGTCACTGGCGGTCGTCGTTAGCACACCTCACCGGAGCTGAGCCTATCGAGATGCTCAGCAACAAGGCAGCAACATCGGGCCGGCGGCGCCCCATGATCCCCATCGTCCTCCCCGGCGACCGGTAAGCTTCCCCAGATCCGTGAGCGCCGCACTCCTACCTCATGCTCACGGCTCATCCCCTCACCTCCTGCTCCTCCCATCTGTTCGCAGCGGCAAGAGACAGAGGAGCGCGGCAGCGGTTCCTCTACTGCCCGACGACGTCCTGGTGGAGATCCTCTCCCGCATCACCGCCAAATCTCTCTACCGTTTAAAGTGCGTCTCCCGGACCTAGCGCGACCTCATCACCGACCGCCTCCGCTGCAAGAAGCTCCCCCAAACCCTCAAAGGTTTCTTCGTCAACACCGACCTTGTGCCCAGTACTGACCGTGATGGTGATGGCTCGGATGGCGTCATTGGCCACTTCATCAACATGTTTGGTAGATACATTCCCCTCGCTTCCTACACCTTCCTGTGGAACCAGCCAGGCATTGAGGAATGTCACCTCTTGGATTCCTGCAACGGGCTCCTCCTCTTCGGGCACAGCAGGGCTGGAGACACCTACCCTTCACTGGGCTATGTCGTCTGCAACCCCGCCACCAAGCAATGGGTGGCCATGCCCAGCTCCGGCTTCGAACCTCTTTCCACTAGCAAGACTGATGAGGGCCTGGAACTTGATGACGATGAACATATTTTCACCTTTTTGATTTTCAACCCTGCTATGTCCTCGCACTTTCAGTTGGTTGAGTTCATTTCTGATCATGGCACAACCGTGGAAGAAGTGAACGCATACTCATCTGAAACTGGGGTATGGTGTGACTGCGATTGGTCTTCTTCATATCACATCACGTCATTCTTCGCAGGAAGCGCCTTTGTTAATGGCATGCTGCATCTCAGTGCCTTCGGCTCACATAATGGTACACTCCATGACCTAATACTTGCAGTTGATGGGGAAGGGAATGTTTGTAGGAGCCTCAGGGGGGCCGTGAAGCTTTTAGATGTTGTTTTTGTTGGTGAATCCCAAGGACTTGTGCATTGCATGAGTTAACATAAAGACAACACTCGCCAGATGACTGAACTGTCCATTTGGGTCCTTCAGGACTATGATACAGAAGAATGGGTTTTGAAGCACAGTGTTTAATTTTTCAAGTTGTTTGAAAGAATGAATTGCGGAGTTGAATTTAAATACACTGTGGTTGCCATTCACCCAGATTGCAATTTGATCTTTTTCTTTCTTGACTGGGACTAGAAACTGAAATCATATGACATGGATAGCAAGGAGGTGTACACTCTCTGCACTCTAGGGGTGGGCCCTCAGTATATTTTCCCATTAGTTCCCTACTATGCGGAGACATTGGCCCTTGGTAATAAGCACTGAAATGGTGCCTTGTGAGGCATTCCCTTCGTCCCAAATTACTGGTCAATTTTGATGTTTCAAGAATGGAGACAGGAGCTATATCTGTAGAATTAGGCTATGTGCTCTAACGTTGCTTCGATGATACCCTATGTTTCCTATTGTCCATTAATTAAAATCAAACACCTTTTCAGTTGCTCTAATTTCATGGTTTTTGGAGTAACATGTAGAAACATCTCCAATGCTTCCGTGTTTCCACCCCTCCACTTTTTCCTATTGTTGCCCACCTTTTCCTATCAGCTTAAGCTGTTGGGTCGAACTGGTTGGTGCATGCAACTCAATATCCTGACATGTAAATTTCGGGGCAATGAGTGTCGAGCCGAAATGTTGGGAGTTTCATGACTTGTCGGTTCCTGTATGCCAGACAAATCACAAATATTACAAACTGGTATGAACTACTGCTAATTTGTTATATTATTTCAATTGCTTGCACTTCATCTGCTCTATAATAAGAATAATATTTTATGAATGGCGAAGCATGTCCGGACGATGTTGGAGGTTAGAGGTTTAGGCAGATTAGATACGACCTGCTGCCCGGGGCGGATCCAGTGTGGGCGCTGGAGGTCTATTGGAGCATCCTAAAGCTCCTCTAAAATTTTCAACCATGAATGAAGAGAAGGTGCAGGAAAATTAGCCCCCCTCCTTCCAAATCGTGTAGGACGCAGCATGGATCGTTTCCCACTCCCAATATTCTGTAACATACCTTGACAGGAATACGTCACCTGCCTGATTATCAGTAACACAGGATCCAAGCTGCATGCTGCAACTGCCTGGGTTACTCACACGGCCATGTAAAAGGCTGTTTTGCTTACGCACGCAGCATCGTGGTCAAGAGGCCTCCTGAGAGGAATGCGTAACCTGCATGGTCTCGGTTACGATGGGACCACGCACGCTGCTTGGTGTAATCGCAAGGGTAACGCACACGACCATGTAAAAGGTCGCTTGGGTTACGCACGCAGCATCGCGCTCGACGAGGAGCACGGCGGGTCGTGTCGATCCTGCGTAACCGAGATTACACCCTGAGCTAGATACACCCTCCATCCCAGTGTTGCCTATCAAACATGCCACCGAACTCTTCGTCTTCTGCTGTTGCTGCCATGCGTCGCCTTTCCATACCTCCAACGGCTGACACCGGGCAAGCATTCCAGGACCCACATGGTAGCGGGTGGGAACTGACGGTTACGCTGATGCCACATTGCGTGCTGCAAGGGTCATGGTTCAGTAGCACACGTAAACAAAAGCTTTACATTCCTTCGTTTGAGCTGATGATTTCACATTTTTGCGGGATTTTCGGGATATCCGTTTAACGAAAACTAACTATATGTCCATTATCGTAGACCCTGTAAGTTCGGATCCCGGAAGCATGGTGGAGGAAGAGGTTTTTGCTCATGTCGGTCGCGCTGGAGAAATCGTCTTGTGTCCCTCATCTTGGCAAGCAAGGCGCACCGGATGGCAATGCGACGCCGATGACACAGAGTTCCAACGGCAGATCAACGGTGACTTCCGATGGCAAACCACAGTCGATGACGATGTCAAGGAAGCGGCCTCCTAGTCCTAGCGAAGAAAAGGTAGCACCTCCGACTGGCAGCACCGCCCATCCTTGGAGGCGGCGGCCCACCAACGTCAACTCCGGCGGCCCATTGTCGTCGTCTACTCCGGAGGTATCTAATCTAACACCACCTATCCCTGCACAGTGCGCGCTTATTGATTACTCTCTCCCCATGACCAGATACCAATCAGTTCTACTTCTACCATTTCTTCGAAGCGCTCGAGCCTATGCATTCTAGGCACGCCAAAATGACTAGCGAATGTCCTTGGGCTGCTTTCAACTGCAAGAAAGAAAAAGCTAGAGTCTATCAAGTTTGACTTCTTGCTACACATCAAACCAATCACCATAGATCGTCCATTGCTGATGTCGCTTGTTAACACGTACGATCCGGATCAAGCAAGTTTCAAGCTTGGTAGCGAGCTGGTCCAGTTGCGCCATCAGATGTGAAGGACACCATGGGTCTACCAATCGAGGGAAAAGAGGTCAATATGACCAGTTGTGGTCAAGAAAAAACAAGGTCGTCACTAACATTGTGAAGTTGAAAACAGACTGAAGCAAAAGGACGGGCCTGCCGATGATTCGTTTCTTCGAGATTTCTTCATGTTTTGCCACAAGGTTTTATTTGACCCTGATACCAACCCAGCTATTCCAGCGAAAGTCCAGCGGCTAGTCGAGAATGTTGGTGACTTACATTTGATGAACTTGGGTGTTTATACTCTTAAGAATCTACAAGATGGTTTGGATGCTTACAAAAGGCAAAGGAATAATCCAACACCTGGTAGTACTCCTAAAGGCAGCCTGATCTTGTTGCAGGTAATAAATTTCCATTTCATTACCAGTTTCAGGACTAGTATTTGGATTCACACAAGATATGTTTAACCCTAATTCCTAATCATGCAGTACTAGTACCTCGAGCATGTCCACGCATGTAGCCACCACAAAATCGATTATCCTGGACAACGAGAGTACCCATTAATGAGGCATTGGACAGAACGTTTAGCAAAGAAGCGACTGCAGATCGCCTCAATGGATGGTATCGCTAACGGAATTGTATGTCTATGTCTCTTGTTTGCTAATTAGTACTCTTGTAATTGTGGGTTTCATGTCTGACAGTTATTTTCAATCTTTTGTGGCAAAAGGTTTTCAAGAAGCTTCCATACAACCGAGAGAAGCAAAACAAACATCATGACGTTACTAGTAATGTACCTCCGGACAGAAGCCACGACACTAGACCACATGCCTAGACGTTTTTATCCTCAAACAACGACTCTGCAAATGATGACGATGTTGCTAGATTCGGCAAAAGCAGCAACTACTACCATGGGAATGAGACGGGTGTCACTGTCGACGTATGTACTCACAACTGCATGGTTCATAAATGTTCAGTTTTTTTTGCAACCAAAATTTTATTTTATATTATTATGCTTATGCCAGGAAATTTCAAAATTCCTTACAAAATACAACATTGGCACCCCACTGCATCACGAAAATTATTCACAGGTAAAAGTTCTGTTTATGCCAGTATTTTTTGATACGCCAGTATTTCAGAACTGCATTGCCAATTTTTATTATTAAAGTTGTTGTACTGACAGGACATTTGTAGATTCCTTGGCAAATACTCCAACCACGGCACAACACAGCACGACATAAATCACAGCCAGGTTAAATTTCTGTTGTCACATTATTTAAAAGACATGATTCGACTTGTGAATTTCAGAATTTGTATTTTCATAAATATTCTTTTAAGAAATGTTCTGATTCCGACATGACATTCTTACATTAATTGGTTAATACTCTTGCTTGAACACCCAACAGCTTGACGAAAATGATTGCCAGGTACAATCCCTGCTATACAGCACCAGTAATTGGTCCCAATATATAGAAAACGACATCTCCCTGAATAAGTTTATTTGTCATGACAAAACTAGAAAAATTTGTACACACATTAGGGCAGGCATGAGACGACAAATGTGCACAGTCCCGGAGCATACTCTCCTGCCTGTGAATATGATGATGACTACAGCCTGAATTCTAAGGATAAAGAAGTTTTAAACTTTGTCCTAAACAGCTGTGAAGATGAAATTGTCGTCCATATCAATGACATAGAAATTCCGGTCAAAACATTGATGGGAATGGCTACTGATAAAATAGACTGGATCTCTAATAAAGATGGCTGGATGCTTGATGATGTGAGTGCGTTTTATTTATGTTTCTGTTTTGCTCTACATGCAATATGTTACAATGTTGTGTTCTATTTTACCTACTGTACGTCCTAATCTATCACGGTGTCTGAGTGTGACAGGTAATAAATGCATACGTAGCAACCAGAAAACTACTAAATGAAAAGGTGGCATACATCAACAATTTTCTTGCTAGGAAATTACTATCTCCAGAAGAAATGAAATCCTCTCACAGTGGTTGGATTCCCAGAACTGGAGAATACTTCTTTAAATATGCTATGGTCTGTTCTTGATGCTAGCTTCGACACTTGATAGTACACCAGAAGATTGAAACAACATTCCTGCATCTTAGGTATATATCCTTGTAAATGTCAGAGGTAATCATTGGGTTCTTCTTGTGTTCAACATCACAATGAAGGAGGTGCAGGTCCTGAATTCGTTAGTCTGTAATGGAACGTGGGATGGCAACATGGAACTGTCGCTGGTGAGTACTCTGTATTATGTAGATGTCGTGCAAATGTAGTTAGCTCTTTCAACCATATGCACCTAATTCTTTGCTTCAGGTACAGTCAGTGCAGCATTGCATTGAAACCTACATTTCACAAAAAAATGTGAGTGGATCTTCAGAGATTGATGTCACCCCCTACAGAAAAAGATTGATGTCACAAAGTGGGATACCCTACATATTAGAGACATACCAACGCAACAAGACAGGTAAGACATATCGTTGCACTAAAAATATTTATTGTATATACCATTGTATTATGTAACATGTGCATTTTGTAGCTCGTCATGTGGCATCTACGTCATCAAGTACATGATGCATTGGAATGGGAGTACACTTAATGCAACGTTCACCCAAGTTCGTACGCTCATCCATTTTATTATCATTTCACAATGGATACATTTTTGAATAACGTAGTAAGTTTTTGTGGTCATTTGTTAACTTTAATCTTTAGGAACAAATGGATGCATTCAGGAAGAAGATGTGCTGTAGGTTGATTCTCTCTGAACACAACAAAATTCAAAGACAATCTTACAATACTCCTATTCTGGTTGGTGATTAGTTATTCATTTCCTAAGCATATTCGATTACTAGTACCTACTATATGTGAATCGATCTAATCTTAATTCAGATATACTTATTATCCTCTGATCACCTTAGGAAACTGAGGTTGGAGTCTCAAAAGTGGACATTCAAGCACGCACAAAGCAACAAGGCAAATCTCCTTCTACCCAAGGAGGAAAAAAAGAGACAAGTATGGAGATACAGTTGCAAAATAGAACACGATCTCAAATGAAGAGTAATTCACCACCAACATGCTCTTCAAACATCAAGGGTGTACACCTGAGGAAATAATAATGGTGTAGGAAGATGGTTAAGTGCTGATTAAAAATGATTAAGTGCCGATTAGAAAATGGTTCAGCATTCGTTTAAATTAGTGTCAATTCTGCGTATAACCTGCACTGGCTAGGTTACGAAGCATTCGTGCTGCATGCTGCAACCAACAACCCCCGACGGGGTCGAGTCGATTTAGCGTGTAACCTGCACTCACTCGGTTACCCACCAGTCATGCTGCATTGTTCCTGCAACACCGACTGTGTTAACACGGACTGGGTTACACACGATGTAGGTTACGCAAAATCCATGATGTACTTATTGTCTTACTGATAAGAAAAAGTGACCAAGCCAGACTGAATTATTTGTTGATTTGTTAGCAAAATAGGTTCACGTTTTTTGAACAAACATCCATCCAAAGTACTCCTCCGTAGAAGGAAACAGAGTCCGGTGATCTTACAACCAAAAAATAGCAGCACAATCAAATAAGAAGGGACCAAACTTAATCAAAAACTACTCCCTCCGTTGTTAAATATATGATGTTTAGGACAACAAATTAGTTCATTTTGAACTAAATTTCTTGTCCTAAACGTCATATATTTAAGGACAGAGGGAGTAGTAGTTATCATTACAGCAATGCAACACTTGTTATTGTTTTGCAATTAGCGTTTCATCCAATCTGGTTTGTCGATGATCATGGGCGCTGCCTCGCGTTCGAGCAGGGACAGGGGCAACATCAGTGGCCGAGCGGCTGGCAATGCAGCTGGTCTATCAAGCAGGGTCGGGAACGGCTGTGACCCTGAGCTCTCCGGCACAGTCGACGCGGCGGGCGCACCAGACATCAATGGCTGAGCGGCTGGCAACGCTGCCGGCCTGTCGAGCAGGGACAGAAACGGTCATGCCCCTGAGCTCTCTGGGACAGTCACCTCGGCGAGTGTACCTAAAATCAATGGCTGAGCAGCTGGCAACGCTGCCGGCCTGTCGATCAGGGCCGGGAACGGCCGTGCGCCAGAGCTCTCCGGGACAGTCGACGCGACGAGCGCACTTTTCATCAATTGCCGAGCGGCTGGTAACACCGCCGACCTGTCGAGCAGGGACAGGACAGTCGATGTGGCGGGTGCGCTTGACACCAGTGGTGGAGTGGACGGCCACGACAGCCATGCACGGACGGCCTGGCCTCTTGGGCACTCCACCCACTGCACGCCAGCTTCTGGTGGAGACGGGAATCGTGGTTTTCTTGATGCGGCGAGAACGGCACTTGCCCCACCGCTCCCCGGCATGCTAGCGACGACTACCGCAGTTGCCGCAGAGCATGCCGGACCCCATCGGGTCGGCCCTCTATTGAGGCGATTTTGTCCTGCCGCAGTCGCCGCATCTCGGCCCCGCCGGAGCTTTAACCGGCATGGATGGTTGGAGAGCGTGGGCCACACGAGGCACACGAGGATTCTCGCCGTCCATTGGGGGAGATAGTCTGAAATGCACATAGAAATTAGTTTGATCAAAGAGGCGGAACGATCGAAAGAACAACGAAATCGATTGATTTGGGAAAGAGGACGATGGTACTTTCGCCGAGAGGAGGAGATGCTGATCGGGTCTTCTTGCGCCGAGAGGAGGAGATGTCGATGGGGTTTTCTTGCACTGAGGAGGTGATGTAAAAGTGTAGTGTCGACTAAGTGTGTAACCTGCAAGGTCTCGGTTATGCAGGTGCCATTCAGCAGGCTGCACACTAGAGAATTCCATGGACGACGTGTCAGCCTCCCGAGCGCGGGCTTCACTTCAGGGAGAAGCAAACTGCGGCGAGGGCAGGCCGCTGTGGGCCACGCGGTGCACCATCATTATTACGATGGACGACGGGACGTGCGTCCCTCCTCTGCTCCCCTCCCGTCGTGTCGTCCGCAGCCACAACCGCCACCTGCCCCAAAGAGTAGGCTGGACCCGCTGCGTTACGTGTGCCACGCGGTGCTTCAGCCTAGGTTACGCAGCTTGCTGCCAAGCCAAGGGTTACACACGGTCACTGTGTCATGTCGTGTGTAGAGCCTTCACAGGACGGGATGGGACGGGCCTGCTGCTGCAGGCGCCTCCGCTCCTGTCCCGTCGTGTTGTCCATAGCCACAACAGCACTGCCCGCCCCGAGGAGTAAGATGGACCCGCTGGGTTATGCACAATCCATGATGCACACGCGTACTGCATCCACTCTGCAAAATCCATGCTGCATGGCTCAACACTGACTGGGTTACGCACTGATTGGTTGCACAAAATCCACGCTGCATCCGGTCGTGTCGATTCTACGCGTCACCTGCTCTAGCTTGGTTACGCACGGTTCGCTGACGCACCATCCCATGGCGCATGCATCACCGACTGGGTTACGCACACCAGCATCGCGGTTGCTGCGGGATATGGTGGGTGGTGTCGACTAAGCACGTAACCTGCAAGGTCTCAGTTACGCAGGTGCCATTCAGCGGGCTACGCACTAGAGAATTCCATGGACGACGCGTCAGCAGCCTCCCCGGTGCGGGCTTCGCTTCGGCAACAAGCAAACTGTGTACAGCCTTGACGGGACGGGCCTGCAGGCGCCTCCGCTCCCATCCCGTCATGTCGTCCACAGCCACAGCACCGCCCGCCCCGAGGAGGAGTAAGCTGGACCCCGTGGGTTATGCACAATCCACGACACACACGCTCTGCTTCAGCCTACTCCTAGGTTACGCGTCTTGCTGCCATTTGTAGGCTCCTGATAGATGCCCTGAGTACTATTGGCAAAGGGAGAAATTCGTGAAGCTTATCAGTATCAAGAGGATCATAGTGCATGAGGAACAAGAAGAAGAATCGACCTGCGATGTGGAAGCTGTTTTCAGGAGGGTCATGCAAGCTGACAATGGTATGCAACAGAAGACATGAAGATGCAACGAAGTAATTAACATTGCAGCTATATCAATGATATAGTTTGTTTGTTTTCCTTTTCTTTCTTTTTCCTACCTACTATGATCATCTCCCGAGATCGTAGTCTTGTATTTGCTGCTATATCAATGAGATGTGCTACACCGTGTCAGACCTGCACATCAAGAGACGACAGGTGAAGTGGAATGCATAATCTCCACAGTGTCGGTTATGCATGGCGCAACCTCGTGTCGGACCTGCGTAACCGAAACCTTTTGGTGGCAGTGCCCGGCAGGTTACGCGCGAGGAACCATGATGGATGCATGGAGCAACATGGCTCGTAGTTACGCAGGTGCCCAACGCGTCTCTCTGTGAATTCTGAAACGTCAAGTGTCCGTTCGCACGGACGACTCGAACCGCGCGTGCCTTGGGTCTCGCCGTCCAGCCCCTATGCCCCTTCTTAAGTACAGCAGGCAAGGCGTGGCGTCCATAGCATCTCGCATTCCTCTTCCATTCTTCTCGCATTCTCCATTTTGTCTGTTCATTTCTCCCATTCACCATTGAGAAGATTTCCAACAGCAGCGACTCCGACGACTACAACTCCTACAATGGCGAGGAGGAGTTCGATGAGATGGTCACCGAGATGGCCAACGAGTTCGCCTCTGGTCAGCACCGGGTCTGCCGCATCGGAGGGTACTATCATTGTACCTTCTGTCCCGGCCGGATGCAGCACAACTGGAGCCTCCTCGAGTTCCACAACCACGCCACCGGGTTGTCCACCAGAGGCAATGGCATCAAGGGGCCGCAGCACAAGGCGCTCGCAGACTACATCCTCTACAGCAGCGAACTGGCCCACGAGCATGAGATCGGTCGCGTTGGTGACTGTAACACCCCGTGTTTTTAATCAAGTGTCATTAGTTGCTAGTTACAACCTTAAGCATCTTATGATCATTAGTGCTAAAGACCCTAAGCACCTTAGAGGTCAAAACCCTAGTCAAACCCCTTAAGCCAAGAATCCTAGCTAGAACTTTTGGCACGTTCTCCAAAATTCACCTAAACACTTCAAAATCGGACAATACCAAAGTTGTACAGTTTTTCAAGGCCTACAACTTTGCTGTTGAGTGGCATTTGAGATTCAAAGTGGAAGCTTGTGAAAAACATCGGTCAACGCTTGAAACTCCTGTTCATCAGCACCGAGAAAATCGCCAAGTTCACGAGCTGTTTATGCTCGATCCTTTGAGCAAAACACCTAACGGCCTTTGTGAAAGTTGTAGAGTAATAGTTGATCTACAACTTTGCTAATTAGCACTTGGATCACTTCTGTATAGAAAAATCAAGTTTGGGCTGGTCAAACAGGCGAACTTCGAAATGTTTGACCGGGCGCAAACGCCGAGGCACACGGGGACCCGCCGGTCCGTCGGAGTCGCCGCACGGCATTGGATGAGATGCTCGGTGTCAGGATAGGCCTCTAGGCCGGTGCCACGTGCCGCGCCACCAACCACCGGAGCGCGCACGCCGAGGCCGCCATTGGCCGGCCGCGCCCGCGCACGTCGCCACCAACTTCCCGGCAATGCCGTGGTCACTGTGCTACACTGTGGTCACGTCATGACCTCCTCTCCACGCCACAGCCGCCTATATAGAGCCCCCGCTCCTCCTCCGTCCCCGCCAGAGCTCTCCGCCGACGCCATTGCCACCGCCGTGACGAGCTCACCTCTCCTCTAGTCCCCGCAGTCATCTGAGCACCTTAAGCTCCTTTCTAGAGTCCCAGTGAGCTTCCCCGCACACACTTTCATCAGCTCAGCTCCTCTCCTTGCTGGAATCCAAGCAGAGACGGCCACGCCGCCACGGTCTCGCCGCCGCTCGCCGGAGTCATCCCCGGCCACACTGCCGCCACCAATCGACTCCAGGTGAGCCCAATCACCCAGCCCCCTCATTCGTTTGCCTGCCCCGGTCGTAGTTCTCCGCCGGCGAGCTTGCTCCGCCGCGGGAGGGCACGGATGTGAGATCGAAATCTGTGTAGGGTCCGTTGTGTAAAACCCAGGGACCTATTCGTAAGGGTTCAAATCTTTCTAGGGTTCACAGTAAAAGAAGATTCTTAATCTTTTACTCTTAAACCCTGAGAACTGTAAAAATCGTAGAAAATCACAGAAAAATCCTAAAAATGAAAAATCAATTTTGTTGGTTTCCTTATGAACAGGCCTGCATCTTTTGCAAAACCTGTATATATTTTTGAGGTATAGTTTTTGAATGAAAATTCATACTCAGTTTGGATAGGTATGTTCATAGCTTGAGTTGTACACATGTGCTAGGCTTGATCTTTGGATATGTTGGTAGTCAGTTCTAGTATAGGCTACACTCAAGTATTTGCACAAAGTTACTGAGTGGTTAATTAGTTATGATTTATTTTGCTTTATAGCTAGATCTGTGTCTTTAAATTGTACAGCCTTATACATATGTTTTCTGTGGTTCATCTTTTGGATATCACCTTGTTAGGCTAAGATGTATTGCTAGTAATTTTATTATGAGTTTAGGAGCTGTCTTTATATCTATTTATGAATGATGCTTGTTTATGAAGTTAAATATATAGCTCAGTTTCCTTTAGTCCAGTGATGCTTACCTTTGGCGTAGAAGGTGTGTTTGTCATGTGTGTGCTATGGTAGAAAGATGGGCTACTTTTGAGTCATATGTTTTTCTGAATAAATGTTCGTGAATAAATAGGCTGAAACTGGTTAACTTTATGTAGCCTGGATGAAATATGTTCTGGAGCTAATTTGTGGTGTGTAGCCTAGTTTTAGTCTATAGTAGCTCTGGGTAAAATTTGAGCACCAATGCATAGTAGTTTTCTCTATAATTAATATTCTTGCTTTTGCTGTGAATAACTTGTTGTATTTTTCATGCCCTGTGCATAACTCTAATTACCATGAAATTTTACCAGTGTCTCTGTTACAGTCCCTTGTGCTCACACAAAAATTGTCGCTATAAGATGTTGCATGGTTTAACCAGAATGAATTTTAGAAGGAACTAAGTATATTAAAAAGAGAAATGATGAAAATCCCTTTTTATAAACTTATGTGTAATATAACCTTTAGAAATGTTCCCAATGAACCCCTGGAACCTAACTTGGTTGCATGTGTTATAATCTTAATTTAATTGAATAAATGTGCACACAATCTTTATTAAAATAATAATAATTAAATAAAGGGTTTAATAATTAATCTTAAGGAAGAGTATGCTGGATATATTCTTGCCAAAGTAAATATGCTCAACATGTCACCCTAGACCTAATACATGCTGTTTTCACCCTCATCACTAATTAACTGCTGCATATGCATTCCCCCGTATAGAAGTTCCAGACGGTAGCTACGCGCTCATGCCGGCTGACGAGAACGAGGGAGCAGGAGGAGACGTACACTTCGTGACTGTCGAGCAAGACCTGGACCAAAGTCCGAAAGACTGTCTGACTGCTGGAGCTGCTGAAGGCAAGCCCCTGTTTAACATATACCTATGTGTTTCCTTTTCAAATTTCTGAATTTATGCTTGATTATGTATGTGCATTTACGTTCAGGAGTTGAATGGAAACCATAGATGCATGATCCATAAGTACCTATGATCTTTTACTAGTATGCTAGGTCGATAATTGCTATGCACTAAGGACCCGGTACAAGTCGAGTGATGTACTTCGCTCGCGAGAATAGGTTCTTATGTTGGAAACATAAGACTTGTTAAATTGAATTGCTCACGTGGTAAGAGCATGGGATTTTGGACTACGGTCCAATGGTTAAGAGATTAAGCATTTGAAAGTACTAAACATTTGTCGGACATGGGTACGGTAAACCTAGTACCTGAATGATGCGGTGCGGGAACTTTAGGCTACTACTCTTGGGCTGCTGCCCCAGTCTTGCAAACTGTGGTGCATGGTGACACTGGATGCTGGTGTGAGGCATGCCAGCTAGCTATGTACCTAGGACTGTGGCATCAGCTCCCAATCCGAAGAATGACGGGAACCATTTGGTTGAAAACACTCTTTGTGAGGGTTTTCTCCCGTATGTTTAGGTTCACCTTGCAAGGTTATTAATCGATCGATCGTCGGCCTCTCACCGTTATCCGGGAATAGCTTAATCCTCTAACCATGATAATCCCTCCATGATGAAATGTTGATAAACTTGATGTTTGATTAGTTGTTTGCACAAGTATGCTTGAATTAGTTGCTTATCTAGTAATAATTGATCTACTAGAACTTGAGCTAAAATATTGAAAGAAGGATTAACTCCTTAGTCGCTATTTGGCAAAACAAACCCAATAGCCAAAAGCCAAGCATGATTAGAAGGATAAGTCTTTTTTTTAAGACGGGTAAGCCTTGCTATAAATGTTGATTTCAGATGACCATGTTTGGCCTGGTGAAATCCCACCTGGCTGGGAGCTGGAATGGGTGGATGACGAGGAGTAATGGCATTATGGGTGGCCTCCCATGATGCCAAGTTATCGATTAGTAATATATTTCTACTGTTTCAAAACTCTGAACCATTTACCTTTGATGCAAGGACAATGTTTGTAATAGTTAACCCTACAGGGAAGATTAGTATTAAATGGTAAGGTACTCTGGACTCTCCTTCATGGGGGTTTTAATGTATGTGATTCGATCCTCTGTGTGGCTTACAAGTGATTTACCGGGCTATGACCCGGCAACACTCAACGGGATAATTCTTTATTATCGCTTAATGACCAAAGTGGATCTGTCTAAGTGATAGTACGGGCTTATCTCGGATGGGGTTGTCACAGTTGGTACCAGAGCATCCGTATACACCAGAGTAATTAGTTTAATCACTAATCACAATGATTTACAATTAAAACTTGCCAAGATTGATTGAATTTCGAAAATACGTCGGATCGTTAAGGAATGTTTAGACCGAAAGGCCCTAGAGAGAATTTTTGGGTTCTTTTAAGGTGGCTAGTAATTATGGTTTATTTATGCTAACTTCCAGCACTTCTTAAGCCATGTGTTTCATACGTGTGTGATACCGCATCACGAGTATGCGAGGGTCGATAGGGCAATCCATTCCGCATCACGAGTATACCACATCACGAGTTGGATGTGCACGTGTTTTATACGTGTGCTACCGTATGCAAGTCATACGAAGGATGCCGTGTTCTATTCAAGATGAACATTTCATGGGTTGTGATGTCGCCACATTTTGCCGTACGTGTGCATGATTCTGCAATACGAATATGCGAAGGGGGACACCCTCCATTCAAAAGGGACGTGTCTCAGGTTGGACGCTGTCCATGCAGTGTTAAACGCATGGATACCATTTCTATAGCGAATGGTAATGTATGTGGATCCTCCTGTGACGTGCTGGCACGAAAGGTTCTTTTCTGCAGGTACACTAACCACGTTAATGCGATCGTTATGAACGACGTGTAACTCCGACTAGTTATTATAGGGAGAGTCGTTTATAAGCCTGCCACCGGCATTAACTTCGTCTTTTAGCTCTATAAGTGTGAGGTCGTTTAAGACCTGTGCATGCATCATAAAAATTGAATGAACCTAAAAACTTGTTGTTCTACCCTTGTGTTATGCTTCTAAGTTGTTGCTTGATCTTAGAAAGGGTTTTTCTCTATCTTTTGATCCTAACTGTTTTCTGTCAAGTAAGGATGTTGTCTGCTCATGAATTTTTTTGAGCCATTTCTAGGATGTTCCTGACTAGACGACTTATACGAAAGTTATTCCTCATCAAGTCAAGCATCTACTGTGAATTGTTCACAATTTTAGGAATTCTCAACCTAGAGTTATGATCAAAATAGTAAACCTCTGTTCTGCTGTTTTTCCTGCTGACCTTCCTTTGGAAGAAGAATTTTTAGAGCTTTATCCCTTCGGCTACCTTTGAATACCGAAAATGTGCAGAATTACGTCACTGGTTTGCTGTAAAAATTTAGGAATTTTTGGGGTTCTGGTTGCCGAGTTATGAATTTTTGTTCATACCACTAGATGTTTGTACCCTATACATGTTATACTCCTTTTTGAGTTTTAACGTGTTGTACCCATTTCTTATATAGATGGAGTACCCGGAGTTTTTCGAGATCGACGCGGATGGTACCATGCGTACCAACGGTCTTCACTGGGAGGGTTTTCCTCATGTTCTGTGGACACCCTGCGCGAGGTGGGCTACACTGCTCCACCGACGTACGTGGTATTCCACTTTTGGGACCGGGGTGTGCCCTACGCGCGTACCGTTACTACGGTACCGCAACACCCAGAGCACCCCGAGTGGTACGACCTGAGCATGGTGTTCTACAGACACCATGGCATCGAGTCACTCGAGTCTGCGGCTCTGAGGGTTCTCCACACCTTCTGCGAGCAGCACCCAGAGGAGTTGATGCTCACCGCTCTGGGGTTGTTCCCAGCACTGGACCCACACGACGAGGCTTGGCATGAGTGCTTCTCGCTTACCGGCGTGTTGCTAAATGCCGATCCTCCGGTGGTCACTGTACAGCAGCTTCTAAGGTTACTCGAGGCGCTGTACAACGTCCAGGTCTTCCGCCTCGCCACCGAGACTATGCTTGCGGGTGTGATCCACGAGACGTCCGCGCTGACTGACGTCATCTACCGCGACTTGCAGCAGGAGCGTCAGACCTCTGCTCACTTGCAGGAGGAGGTCGTGTTCTTCCAGGACAAGCGTACTCAGTGGGAGCAGGAGCGAGCCCAGTACGTTGAGCAGCTCTACGCCCGCGACGACACCATTGACAGGCTGCGGGAGGACAACGACAGACTACGTGCAGAGTATATCCAGGCCGAGAGCCAGCGTATGGTGTTAGTGCAGAACGTGGCAGAGATGCAGAACCAGGTGATTGATATGGAGGTTGAGGTGGAGGTGTGGCAGGCGATGGCACACTAGCAGCAGCAGCCACCGGTTCCTCCACCTGCAGCACCTGCCGCTCCGGATGAGCTGCAGGGAGCTTTGAGTTTGGACGAGGATAGTGTTGGGGGACCACCCCCAGACTCCCCTCAGACCAGCACTGGCTCCGCCGCTGGCTACTAGTTTCATTAGGTGTTGTTGTATGGAGTTACCATGTACTCTTAGCTTAGCCTTATTAGCTAGATTTTGTGGAGGGATTAGGCTGCTCAGAGAGTATGTGAGATGTGCTTCATTTCCGTGTAGGATGTGTTGATTAGGTGATCCACAAACTATGCATCATGTAATACTATTTGGAGGAACACCTTGTGATGTATGTTTCGTGAACTAATTCGGGTTGTTGCGATCGAAAATTGGATCTTGCACTGACTACCAAAGTTGTGTGAAATGTTCTCAAGATCATGCTCACCAAAATTAATTATGCTTGCATAAGCGTACCGAGAATTATGGCATATTTTGTGCAGCTCGGCCTCCTGTAAAACAGCTAGGCAGAAGCTCGGTTATGGAATTTTTCGGGCATGATAACATCACAATTCGACCCTGAGTTGAATACCAATGTTGGAGCTTATGAAATTCTAAACTTACTGACCAAAAATGAGAATTTTCCCATGAATGGGAAGAGAGTTATGAATTTTTTAGCTACGAACAGTGCGCTGTCCGGTCTTAACTTATGGATGTTATGAGTTTGTGTCTTACATATTCTTCTTGTGGAATGATATAAGCAAGCTTGTGAATATATGGCTAATGGAAACTCCATGAATTTCAGATGGTGGGACCGACACGCACCTCCCCAAATGGTTTTGGTGCAAGTGGGAGTGAGGCTCCGCCCCCTCCTCCCCACATGACAATCTAGGAGCAGTTTATGGCCACCCAAACTGAGGTGATGCGCCAGCTACTGCAAACCCAGCAACAAATTGCCCAGCAGCTGCAACAAGCCCCACGCGGGGGAAATCAAGATGGCCTACCCTTGGTCACCAAATATGAGCATTTCTACGGCATGAAACACCCGACGTTCGAGGAGGCCAAGGAGCCTCTAGCTGCTGAAGCATGGATCAAGGCCATTGAGGCCAAGTTCTCAGTGTTCACCCTACCGTGCTCTGAAGAGTGAAAGGCTAGCTTTGCCGCCTTGCGGCTTCGTGGTGCTGCCTTGATGTGGTGGGTGCATTACAAGGCTATGGTCCCGGCTGGACATCAGGTTACATGGGATGAGTTCTAGAGAGCCTTTAAGGAACATCACATTCCTAAGGGTCTCATGGATCGTAAGATGAAGGAGTTGCTAGCGCTGAAGCAAGGGACTGACACGGTGTACGAGTACGCCAAGAAATTTAACTCCCTGTGTCAGTATGGTGGGCATCACGTTGATAATGATGCTAAGAAGATAGAGCGTTTACGGGATGGACTGGATGGATAGCTCTATGAGAGGCTTAATCTCTGTGAGCCTAACAATTATCAAGACCTTGTGAACAAGGCCATCTCCCAAGAAGATGCCATGAGAAGAGCCCAGAAAGACAAGAAGAGGCAGGCTGGATTCACCACTTCAGGTGGATCAAGCAAGAAGTTCTGCTTCATTAAGAAGAGCAGTCAGGGAAACTCCCAGTCATCATCATCAGGACACTGGCGAGTGACCCAATCTCAGAACAAGCCTTCTGGAAATTTCTAGAACCGTAAAGCACAGCAACAACCTTACAAGCCAAATGCTCCTCCTACCAACAATAATGCTATCAAGGACCGTCGCTGCTACAATTGCGGGCAGCCAGGGCACTATGCCAATGAGTGTCCCAAGCCGAAGCAGATCAAGACCTATCAGCAAGGTGAAGTGTCAGGAGCCAAACCGGGCAATCAGGGCAAGAAGCCTACCGTGCAAGTGAAGCAGGGCAAGCTGAACTTCACTTCTTTGATGGAGATGCCAGAAGGAGCATCAGTGCTGATGGGTATATTTTCTATCTGAGGCTATGCAGTTAAAGTACTGTTTGATTCTGTGCAATGCATAGTTTTATAAATGGGCAAATTTTGAACAAGTTGGGTGTCAAAAGTTTTCAAACAAAACAGCCATTCTTGGTAACCACACCTAGTGGCCGAGTTTCTACTAGAGACCTATCTTGGAAAGTGCCAATCGAACTAGGTAGCAAAGTCTTTCCAACCAATCTCATTGTTTTGGACCTAGAGGGCATCGATGTGATCTTAGGCATGAACTGGTTGGCATATCATCAAGTCATCTTGGATCTTGCTACCAGAATGATAGAAATCAAGTCACCTACTGTGGGCACATCTACTCTATACTTACATCCCAATGGTAGTGAAAATTCGTATGCTTTTGCAACCATCACTTCTTCACTTGAGGACATTCCGATAGTCTGTGACTATCCGGATGTGTTTCCCGATGACTTGCTTGGCATGCCACCAGACAGGGACATCGAGTTTGTGATAGAACTTCAACCGGGCACTGCCCCTATCTCCAAAAGACCTTATCATATGCCACCTAAGGAGCTAGCCGAGTTGAAGAACCAACTACAAGAGTTGCTTGATAAAGGGTACATTCGCCCAAGTTCATCTCCTTGGGGAAGTCCCGCACTTTTTGTGAAGAAGAAGGATGGTAGTCTGCGAATGTACGTGGACTATCGTCCGCTCAATGCGGTGACAATCAAGAACAAATACCCCTTGCCCCGCATTGATGTTCTCTTCGATCAATTGGCTAGTGCCAAAGTCTTCTCCAAGATCGATCTTAGATCCAATTATCATCAAATTAAGATTCGATCGAGTGACATCCCAAAGATAGCCTTCTCCACCAGATATGGTCTTTATGAATTTCTGGTGATGTCCTTTGGTCTCACAAATGCACCTGCCTACTTCATGTACCTTATGAACTCTGTCTTCATGAATGAGTTCGACAAGTTCGTAGTGGTCTTCATTGATGATATCCTCACCTATTCCAAGAACGAAGAAGAACATAAGAAACATCTTCGGCTTGTTTTGCAACGATTGAGAGATCACAAGCTTTATGCTAAATTCTCCAAGTGTGAATTCTGGCTTGATAGTGTGAAATTTTTGGGTCACACTATTACTAAGGATGGTATCTCCGTGGATCCTAGCAAAGTGCAGGAGGTCATGGATTGGAAACCACCAAAGTCTGTGCATCAGATTCACAATTTTCTGGGTCTAGCTGGCTATTATCGTCGATTTATTCTGGACTTCTCCAGAATAGCTAAACCTATGACTGAACTGTTGAAGAAAGTTGTCAAGTACGTGTGGGATGACGCTTGTGACAAGGTTTTCATACCTTGAGGGAACATCTCACATCAGCACCCGTACTAGCACAACCAGACATGAGAAAACCGTTTGATGTGTATTGTGACGCTTCTGGTACTGGCCTTGGTTGTGTACTTATGCAAAACAACAGGGTCATTGCCTACGCCTCACGAGCACTTAGACCTCATGAGAAGAATTATCCTACTCATGACCTGGAGCTAGCAGCGGTTGTGCATGCCTTAAAGATTTGGCGGCATTATCTGATGGGAAATCGCTGGAATATTTCCACCGATCACAAAAGCCTTAAGTATATCTTCACCCAATCAGATCTGAACATGAGGCAAAGAAGATGGTTGGAACTGATTAAGGATTATGAGCTAGAAGTCCAGTATCATCCCGGCAAAGCCAACGTGGTTGCGGATGCGCTTAGTCGCAAGCATTGCAACTATACAACGGTAGAGCCATATAATGGAGCTTTATGTGAAGAGATGAGAAAGCTCAACCTAGAGGTGGTCGAGTATGGGAATCTAAGTGCCATCTCGATTGAATCCCTTCTCCATGAAAGAATTGCTTTCGCTCAGCTCATGGACGAAGGTATCCAGATAATCAACCAGAAACTGTCTGAAGGAGACACCAAATACGCTTGTTTCCGGAAGGATGAGAAGGGAGTAATATGGTTCGGTTAGAGATTAGTCGTCCCCCAAAGATCTGGAAATAAGGAAGGAAATTTTAGATGAGGCTCACCTCTCTAAATTCACTATTCACCCTGGTAGTACCAAGATGTACAGAGACCTTAGGGAGAATTTCTGGTGGTCAAACATGAAGGGTGAGATAGCCAAGTATGTGTCCAGTTGTGATACATGTCAGAGGATCAAGGCTAGTCACCTAAAGATCGCAGGCCAAATGCAGCCTTTATCTATACCTGCTTGGAAGTGGGATGACATCAGCATGGATTTCATCGTAGGACTGCTCCTCACTCCCAAGAAACATGATTCCATCTGGGTTATTGTGGACCAACTTACCAAGACCACTCACTTCATCACTGTCCACCACCACCTATTCAGCTGAACGTTATGCCGAGATTTAAGTTGATCTCATTGTGCGTTTGCACAGTGTTCCAAAGACTATTCTATCTGATAGAGGCACACCGTTTCTTGCTCGATTTTGGGCGCAAGTGCATGAATCCTTGGGTACCAAGTTGATCCATAGCTCTAGTTATCACCCTCAGACCGATGGTCAGACCGAACGAGTAAATTAGATAGTGGAAGACATGTTGAGAGCATGTGTCATTCATTTTGACAAAACTTGGGACAAATGCTTAGCCTTGGCAGAGTTTGCTTACAACAACAGCTATCAAGCTAGTTTGAAGATGGCTCCCTTTGAAGCCTTATATGGACGAAGATGTCGCACCCCCTTAAATTGGTCACAAGCGGGTGAGAGGACATTTTTGGTCCCAAACTAGTACAAGAAGCCGAGGAGAGAGTGGAAGTAGTCAGAGTAAATTTGAGAGCCGCACAATGAGACAGAAAAGTTGCCATGACAAGGCTAAGGCACCCTGAGAGTTTGAAGTTGGTGATTATGTATACCTGAAGGTATCACCAACTAAAGGTGTACAAAGATTCGGAGTAAAAGGAAAGTTAGCGCCACGCTATATCGGTCCTTATGAAGTCACTGAGAAGTTCGGTACGGTTGCATATCGTATCAAACTCCCGGACAGACTCTCCACAGTACACGATGTATTTCATGTCTCGCAACTGACGAAATGTGATCAAATACTAGAGTCAAAGATAATCGATGAGACCAATGCAGAAGTAGAACCTGACCTATCACTAGCAGAATACCCCATGAGAGTGCTAGATCAGAAGGAAAGGCAGACTAGAAGGCAAACAATTAAGATGTACAAGAGACAGTGCAGTCACTACACGGAAGAAGAAGCCACTTGAGAAACGAAACAATTTCTCAACACCAAGTATCCGGGTTTTCTTCAAAGCCAACATCGTACGTAACCTTCCCCATTTATCTTTTAAGTTCGAATCTCGGGACGAGATTCCTTTTAAGGGGGGTAGGCTGTAACACCTTGTGTTTTTAGTCAAGTGTCATTAGTTGCTAGTTACAACCTTAAGCATCTTATGATCATTAGTGCTAAAGACCCTAAGCACCTTAGAGGTCAAAACCCTAGTCAAACCCCTTAAGCCAAGAATCCTAGCTAGAACTTTTGGCACGTTCTCCAAAATTCACCTAAACACTTCAAAATCGGACAATACCAAAGTTGTACAGTTTTTCAAGGCCTACAACTTTGCTGTTGAGTGGCATTTGAGATTCAAAGTGGAAGCTTGCGAAAAACCTCGGTCAACGCTTGAAACTCCTGTTCATCGGCGCCGAGAAAATCGCCAAGTTCACGAGCTGTTTATGCTCGATCCTTTGAGCAAAACACCTAACGGCCTTTGTGAAAGTTGTAGAGTAATAGTTGATCTACAACTTTGCTAATTAGCACTTGGATCACTTCTGTATAGAAAAATTGAGTTTGGGCTGGTCAAACAGGCGAACTTCGAAATGTTTGACCGGGCGCAAACACCGAGGCACACGGGGACCCGCCAGTCCGTCGGAGTTGCCGCACGGCATTAGATGAGATGCTCGGTGTCAGGATAGGCCTCTAGGCTGGTGCCACGTACCGCACCACCAACCGCCGGAGCGCGCACACCGAGGCCGCCATTGGCCGGCCGCGCCCGCGCACGTCGCCACCAACTTCCCAGCAATGTCGTGGTCACTGTGCTACACTGTGGTCACATCATGACCTCCTCTCCATGCCACAGCCGCCTATATAGAGCCCCTGTCGTATGGACATCCCTGGGCCCACTACTCTGGTGGGTACCAGGACCGACTACTCAGTGGGCCCCTGGGACTACTCAACTTGGGCAACACGGCACCTGCTGGCGTGGGGCGCAAGGACTACAGAGGGATAGTACTCGGTTAGGAAGCCACACATGTCCGGATCCGTGTAAGGTACTCCTAGCCATACCTGACTAGTACTCTCCCCTCAAACCGACTTGTAACCCTGCCTCCCGGACTATATAAGGTGAGGCAGGGACCCCTATCTCTTCATCCGCATCATCTTGTAAACACACCCAATCAATCCAGAGCTACGCAGCATATAGGACGTAGGGTATTACGCACCTCACGGCCCGAACCTGTCTAAATTGTGTGCCACGTGTCTCTCCTTCGAGTTACCGATCTCAGCGAGGCCACATTCATCTACCTCGGGTACTCCCCTTGGTAGGTTGCCGGTCTAAAACACCGACAGCTGGCGCGCCAAGTAGGGGAACTCGCCGAAGATCACATGGTGAACTCGACGGCTTCAATCGTCAGCCCCCGCTCCTCCTCCGTCCCCGCCAGAGCTCTCCGCCGACGCCATTGCCAACGCCGTGACGAGCTCACCTCTCCTCCAGTCCCCGCAGTCGTCTGAGCACTTTAAGCTCCTCTCTAGAGTCCCAGTGAGCTTCCCCGCACACACTTTCATCAGCTCAGCTCCTCTCCTCACTGGAATCCGAGTAGAGGCAGCCGCGCTGCCACGATCTTGCCACCACCGCTCACCGGAGTCATCCCCGGCCACACTGCCGCCACCAATCGACTCCTGGTGAGCCCAATCACCCAGCCCCCTCATTCATTTGCCTGCCCCGGTCGTAGTTCTCCGCCGGCGAGCTTGCTCTGCCGCGGGAGGGCACGGATGTGAGATCAAAATCTGTGTAGGGTCCGTTGTGTAAAAGCCAGGGACCTATCCGTAAGGATTCAAATCTTTCTAGGGTTCACAGTAAAAGAAGATTCTTAATCTTTTACTCTTAAACCCTGAGAACTGTAAAAATCGTAGAAAATCATAGAAAAATCCTAAAAATGAAAAACCAATTTTGTTGGTTTCCTTATGAATAGGCCTGCATCTTTTACAAAACCTGTATATACTTTTGAGGTATAGTTTTTGAATGAAAATTCATACTCAGTTTGGATAGGTATGTTCATAGCTTGAGTTGTACACATGTGCTAGGCTTGATCTTTGGATATGTTGGTAGTCAGTACTAGTATAGGCTACACTCAAGTTTTTGCACAAAGTTACTGAGTGGTTAATTAGTTATGATTTATTTTGCTTTATGGCTAGATCTGTGTATTTAAATTGTACAACCTTATACATATGTTTTCTGTGGTTCATCTTTTGGATATCACCTTGTTAGGCTAAGATGTATTGCTAGTAATTTTATTATGAGTTTAGAAGCTATCTTTATATCTGTTTCTGAATGATGCTTGTTTATGAAGTTAAATATATAGCTCAGTTTCCTTTAGTCCAGTGATGCTTACCTTTGGCGTAGATGGTGTGTTTGTCATGTGTGTGCTATGGTAGAAAGATGGGCTACTTTTGAGTCATATGTTTTTCTGAATAAATGTTTGTGAATAATTAGGCTGAGTCTGGTTAATTTTGTGTGGCCTGGATGAAATAGGTTCTGGAGCTAATTTTTGGTGTGTAGCCTAGTTTTAGTCTATAGTAGCTTTGGGTATAATTTGAGCACCAGTGCATGAGTAGTTTTCTCTATAATTAATATTCTTACTTTTGCTGTGAATAACTTGTCATATTTTTCATGCCCTGTGCATAACTCTAATTACCATGAAATTTTACCAGTGTCTCTGTTACAGTCCCTTGTGCTCACGCAGAAATGTTCGCTGTAAGATGTTGCATGGTTTAACCAGAATGAATTTTAGAAGGAACTAAGTATATTAAAAAGAGAAATGAAGAAAATCCCTTTTTATAAACTTATGTGTAATATAACCTTTAGAAATGTTCCCAATGAACCCCTGGAACCTAACTTGGTTGCATGTGTGATAATCTTAATTTAATTGAATAAATGTGCACACAATCTTTATTAAAATAATAATAATTAAATAAATGGTTTAATAATTAATCTTAAGGAAGAGGATGCTGGATATATTCTTGCTAAAGTAAATATGCTCAACATGTCACCCTAGACCTAATACATGATGTTTTCACCCTCATCACTAATTAACTCCTGCATATGCATTCCCCTATATAGAAGTTCCTGATGGTAGCTATGCGCTCGTGCCGGCTGACGAGAACGAGGGAGCACGAGGAGACGTACACTTCGTGACTGTTGAGCAAGACCCGGACCAAAGTCTGGAAGACTGTCTGACTGCTGGAGCTGCCGAAGGCAAGCCCCTGTTTAACATATACCTATGTGTTTCCTTTTCAAATTTCTGAATTTATGCTTGATTATGTATGTGCATTTACGTTCAGGAGTTGAATGGAAACCCTAGATGCATGATCCATCAGTACCTATGATCTTTTACTAGTATGCTAGGTCGATAATTGCCATGCACTAAGGACCCGGTACAAGTCGAGTGATGTACTTCGCTCGCGAGAATAGGTTCTTATGTTGGAATCATAAGACTTGTTAAATTGAATTGCTCACGTGGTAAGAGCATGGGATTTTGGACTCCGGTCCAATGGTTAAGAGATTAAGCATTTGAAAGTACTAAACATTTGTCGGACATGGGTACAGTAAACCTAGTACCTGAATGACGCGGTGCGGGAACTTTAGGCTACTACTCTTGGGCTGCTGCCCTAGTCTTGCAAACTGTGGTGCATGGTGACGCTGGATGCTGTGTGAGGCATGCCAGCTAGCTATGTACCTAGGACTGTGGCATCAGCTCCCAATCCGAAGAATGACGGGAACCGTTTGGTTGAAAACACTCTTTGTGAGGGTTTTCTCCCATATGTTTAGGTTCACCTTGCAAGGTTATCAATCGATCGATCGTCAGCCTCTCACCGTTATCCAGGAATAGCTTAACCCTCTAACCATGATAATCCCTACATGATGAAATGTTGATAAACTTGATGTTTGATTAATTTTTTTGACAAGTATGCTTGAATTAGTTGCTTATCTAGTAATAATTGATCTACTAGAACTTGAGCTAAAATATTGAAAGAAGGATTAACTCCTTAGTTGCTTTTTGGCAAAACAAACCCAATAGCCAAAAGCCAAGCATGATTAGAAGGATAAGTCTTTTATTTTAAGACGGGAAAGCCTTGCTGATTATTAGTATAGTCTGCCTTGCTATAAATTTTGATTTCAGGTGACCATGTTTGGCCTGGTGAAATCCCACCCGGCTGGGAGCTGGAATGGGTAGATGACGAGGAGTAATGGCATTATGGGTGGCCTCCCATGATGCCAAGTTATCCATTAGTAATATATTTCCACTGTTTCAAAACTCTGAACCATTTACCTTTGATGCAAGGACAATGTTTATAATAGTTAACCCTACGGGGAAGATTAGTATTAAATGGTAAGGTACTCTGGACTCTCCTTCGTGGAGGTTTTAATGTATGCGTTTCGATCCTCTGTGTGGTTTACAAGTGATGTACCGGGCTATGACCCGGCAACACTCAACAGGATAATTCTTTATTATCACTTAATGACCAAAGTGGATCGGTCTAAGTGATAGTACGGACTTATCTCGGATGGGGTTGTCACAGTGACTGCGGTGGCAACCTCGCCGTGCAGGCAGAGAGGGACCGCATCCACGCGGCCAACCGGTCGAAGGCGGCGAAGCGCAAGAGTAAGGTTTTAATTCTTTCTTTATTCGCACAACGCGTTGTACTTTACATTCGAAATGCTTTACCCATTTTAAACTTTGTCTTCCTCTTCTCATAGCGCATGGCGGCTTACCATTTCCCCGGCGACAAGCATCCCGACGGAGGCGCCGGCTGGTAGGCTGCGGCTCACTGATAGTGAGATGCGCAGAAGGATGCTCCAGCGGTGTCCGTACTAGGGTAGGGTTGCCCTTTATCTTAATCTATCTAGGTTTACTATTTTCGCTATATGTAATTTCGATCCATACTTTATGTATCTTAATTTCGTACTTTGTTATAATGAACTTTGCTATAATAGTGTTATGTGTCTAATTTAGAGATTATGTATTTTGGATTTGTTTTGTTTCGTTATTCCATTCCAAACGCATGCTATTTTGATTGATCCATCAGATTTTGACTTTGTCGTTGGATCCCCTCGATTCCATGTTAGGACCCGTCTACCTACACTAGGCTATTATTTGGTCTGTAATGGGGTAGCGGGCCTATGTGCCGTCGTGGGCTGTTGGGCTTGTGTACGTTGTCCGGCCTGCTGGCCATATCCGCTATGTAAGCTGAAGCCATATGAGGCATAGGTATTTATTTATCAACATATAATATCAAACAGACGAACTGTTCTTCTTCCTCCTGGTGCTCCTGCGCCGTTCTCCTCTCGATTCCCCTTCTGTCTTCTTCTTGATCTCGGTTTCCTGCTGTTTCCCCTCTGATTCCCTTCTCCAATCCCTTCCCTACTACATGCTGCTAACATTCCATCGACCACATCTTCTCTTCCCCGTGCACTGTGCTAAGCAAGTAGAGATGGTGGTGGTGGCTGAGTTATAAGTGCAACAATGTTTGCCGGAGGCCCAGTGGTGAGGCTTATCTCTTGGGTTCGGTGCTGCGGTTTCGACTGGCAGGGGCGGTGCTATGATGCACGTCAAGGCCGCTTGCTTTGAGTGGCCGGCACCGCGTTGTTGCAAGCTGGTGGCTTCGCGTCGTTGCAAGAATCATGCCAAACAAGTCTGAAATATGACGATTAAAGTTTATGGTACAACGAAAGAGTTAACTTGCGGCATATTTTGAAAGAAAAAGAGAATAGCTAAATACTGAAATAGGAGGCGACAACAAGTTAATCCTCAGAAAGGGACAACATGCATATATATGAGCTTTTGAATATTCATCGCAATGAGAAAAATACATATACTAAACACTCTACAAATACATACACCATGGGCCCCCCTCGTTCATGGGCCCGCGGCCGTCACCCTGGCTGCCCACCCCCCTAGGACGGCCCTGCTGCTTAACCATGGACAAATAAAAGAACTAACACTGAATGATTCATCAATGCCTACATGGGCTCAGCTCAACAAGGAGTTAGGAATGCAGGCCCAGTACAAAACACAGATAACTATTTCTATAATAAATTCCCCTCAAAAAAATATTTCTATAATAAATGAGTACAGAAGTGTTTATTTAATGATACATCTAAAAAAGTGTTTATTTAATGATAAGTGTTCGAAAAATGCAACAAATAGCATAGAGCACATCAAAAAATACAACCAATGGCATAGAGCTCAAGTCCTAATTTCCAATGCCGCTCTACAGTGAATGGAGGCATGTTTGTTTGCTTTTCTCCATCAAATTTCTTGATGCCAACAAAATCTTAGTATGTTTATACATAACTCTGAGGTTCAGAAAGAAGAGAGGTTTATCCATCCTTAAAGACCTTAACATGGCAGAGTGTTCCTCCAGTTTCATCTGCAAAAGTGATCTTTCTTTGTTTCCTTGGCACTTCAGGATGTGAAACAACATTCTTCTTTGCTAGGCTCTACAATTGAAAACATAGTCATGAAAGAAGCATCAGGTCAGATTTCAAATTTGTATATAAAAAATGTTAGTAGTCTTAAAAGTTGATAGAGACGGACCAATATTTTACAAAAGCGATTGCAGTCTTTGTTCATTATCGACAACCATTTCCTTGTAGTCTTCTCCACTTCTAAATAGGGTTGTTTTTCTTGGTCATTGTGTCAAGATGAAATGTCCCTATCAAAAGAGAATAGAGGAGCTACAACCCTTGATGAAATGAATGCCTTTCACGAGTCAATTTGAGTGAAGTTCAAATTTGACATAACAGCATAGCGTAGGTTACTCAGAGTTGACATGATAAATTCGTGTTTTGTAGACAAGAACATCTTTCCTCTTATTGTGCGGCACCATCTATTCTGCATGTGTGTGTCCTGCAACACCGACCGGGTTACGCACTACCCATTCAGTGCATCCGGTCGTGTCGATGCTGCGCGTAACCTGCACCCGCTGCTCGGTTACGCACCGTCCGTGCTGCCTAGCTTCTGCACCCGGTCAGTTGGATACACACCATCTATGCTGCACGGCTTCCATCTGGTAGTGTAGTGTCCATGCTGGAATTGTTTCAATGGTTTTGAATTTGAATATCATGAGTAGAATGCCATTTGACAGAAGAGAAGTTTAATGCAAATTCGACATAACAACATGGCACTCCACACGTATTCCCCGGGCATTCACAACCATGAAGGTTTGGGTACGCGTATCCCAGGCGGTTGTACCACTAGCTAGCCGCATGCATGGAATGATGGGTGCCGAAACCTCAAATGTTTACGTGTCAGCCAGCCATGCCCAACATTTTTTTGTGAGTTGGCTTGTAATATGATGGTAGGACGGTCCAGAGTCAATTATGCGCGTAACCTGCACGCACGCGCTCGGTTAGCCACGTCCTCGGTTACGCACTATCCATTTTGCATGGCTCCTACAACACAGATTTGGTTATTACGCACTGCCCTGCGTAACCTGTGCCCAGTCTGTTATGTAGGAGGTAGACAAGAAACAATTCTCAAGAACAAAATCTCACCCTCCAACACCATCACCTACTCTAAAAGCAAACTGAATAGCACAAGTAAAGATACAAGAAGCAATGGGTGCCTCAAGCAGGAATACAAAATTCTTCCACAAGATCAACAGTTCAACAGTGATTCTATATTTTTAGTGTCAAACTTCTGATGCTAATATTACGTTGTAGCATAGCTATCTACCACCCCCTATTCTATACAGCGACAGCGACCATGCCCCAATCCCCCAATTTGCAAAAAGAAAAGAAAAAGAAAAGAATACACAGGACCAGACAGACTCCGAGGTGCTTGACGCGCGGGCATCGTCGTAGGTATTCATGACCCAAACAACCCGACAAGCCCAACCCGACCCAACCACATGACGGGTCAGAGTTTTGTCCCGAATGTCGAAATACCGGGCTGACCCGACCCAACAATCTGATGGGTCGGGGCGTGGAAACCCGAAAAGACAAGGGAACTTTTTTCGGTCGTGTATTTCGACTTTTTTGGATCGACATTCTGGTTTTTGTAAGGGTACTTCAGATCGGTTTTTGGTCGCTGGTTAGTTTATACCTCAGTTCACGCTCGTTTTTCCATCTTCTATGCACCCTTAAGTAATTTTGCCATAACTCCTAGCTCGGAAGTCCAAATGATGCACTGTTTGTTGCATTGGAATCTTGACTTGAAGGAGCTTCAAAGTACTCCACGACGCAACTTGTTAGATGTACAGGAATTTTCCGGCATAAATTCTAGATTTCAAGAAGTATTTCAGCAATATGATGGTACATAGTTGGACGTGAAGCTTCTCATGTAACCCAGAGTCTTGTGTGATTAATCCTTCTCAGCTTAGGCAGCGAACTTGGTGTCCTCCATGTAACCCTATGTGTCTTCCATGTAACTCTTGTAAACCTGACTAGGAGTAAAGTACAAGACTAGTAAGGTAGTATATGACTCTCATCAGTATTGCAATGTAACAAAGAGAGGAACTTAAAGCATTCATTGATTAACCTCTTGTTGGAGTCTCTTAGCATGGCTGCTTGTAACCTGTCCTTCATACACATGTGCTTGTGTATCCAATGCTTTTTCCTGCATAACTGCTTGCGTTTGATTCTTCAATCTTCATGCGTGACCCAAGGTGGACTTGGTGTAATTCGTGATACATTTTGTATAACCAAGGGAGCTGGGTTACGTACGGCTAGGATGTTGATGAGGACATCCCAGCCATGTGTAACCCATATGCCATGGTTACACCAGATATATCATTGGTTACCCCAAATCCACCTCTGGTTACATCTCAAGCATCAAGTGAAGAATCGGTTATGCAAGAACAAGCATCGGATATGCAAGTACAATTGAACGAAGAGCTAGTTACGCGCAGCCGTGCAAACAAACTCCAACAAGAGGTGCACGCTTTCCTCTCTGAGTTACATTGTAATATTGATGAGAGTCATATACTACCTAATTGTTGTACTTTACTCCTACTCAGGTTTACACAAGAGGCTTCTCTGCTGGGTTACGTGAAGGACACAGAAGGTTACGTGGAGGACACCAAGGCTGCTGTCCAAACTGAGAAAGGTTACGCACACAAGACTCAAGGTTACGCAGCAGAAGCATCAACTTCACGTCCAAAACTATACTAACTCGGGAAGACACAGGGGTAAAGTGCTACACCACTAGAAGCGTCTTGAAGTTAAGATTCCAACCCAACAAACGGCGCATCTTTTCGACTTCTGAGCTAGGAGTAATGGCCAAATTACGGAAGGTTGTGCAGAAGCTGAGAAGACGCGCGTGAAACTGAAGAACTGCATGAATGCTTCCACTAGTTGGCCTTCCACCTCCCCAACGTGGCCACTTCAGTTTATACTTATTCCACACTCATCTAGGACAGTTGTTCTTAGTATAAATACCCCCTATGTACTACCGAAAACTCAGTTTTTGATAATCATGAATTGATAGCCTCATATGGTTTGTCGCAGCCGAGCTGCTGAGTGCCTTGCACACACTTGTTCTTCCTTGTTCTTCGAGGACTTGTGAAGAGATCTCTCTGAGGTCCCCTACTTCGTGCTCTACGGCTTCCGTTCGGCTGCGTCGTATTGTGTGGATTAGTTCCGGCTTGTGGTTTTGCGGTCGTTCGGAGATCGAGTCGAAGTCTTCGCGGTTTCGGTGCCTCTCTCCCCGTCGCTTGTCGCATCCAACCTTTGCCAGGTATAAAGCATTTACCCGCTGCTTGCAGCAAGTCATCTTATTACGAAACCTACTATCGTGAAGATCGGGCCATCCCCAGGACCTTTCTTAAAACGGTCCCTATCATGTGGTATCAGAGCTATCGTTGTCATAGTAGGTTTTGGTTATTACCCACCCTCCCACCCTTTACAATTTGTTACTGGTTTCATCTTCACATATATTTGTGTTTTGTTCATGTCCTACAGTCCACTAAAAAGCCACACAAAAAAATCACATAGCCTTTTTGTGGTACTGTTGCATTGTGTGTTGCGTTCATAGTGTTCTTAGTCACCACCGTTGTTCTTCCACCGTGTTTTAAATTTTTTCCACACCCCTAATATGTGTTCTTGTGTTCGCTGAAAAAAATCAGAAAAAAAGTGTGAAAGAAAGAGCAAAACAAAAAAAAGAAGAAAAGAAAAGAGAAGTTGAAAGGGGTTGTCTTGCGGTTTGTGTAACCAAAAGTTTGATATCTATAATCTCAAGTTGGTGGTGGTTCTGGACAGCAAGTTTTTGAATGGGTTACACACTTTGTTTCAGTACCATAGCCTTCCTTGAATAGCCAGCTATAGCTCCACAAAAATCTGAAACCAGGGCTTTTGATTCGTAATCCTTTCAACCGCTTAATCACAAGTTTGGTTACGCCACACTAGCACACTTACGGTCCTTGAGAACGGGTAAGAACTTGCGTAAGCAAGAGGTGAGGATGTGTGATTCCAAATATTTTTCCTATTCCACTTTCTGTTGCAATATCCTAACATGACAGGACCTAATTCGTGTGTTCGTGGTCGCCATCGTGGTGCTCACGAGGACACTGTTTCATGAGCTGAGCTACAGCGAGTACAAAATTCGGTGCTGCAAGCCATGGAAAGGATGTTCGATGAACGCCTTCCAATCTCAAATAGTGAGGTTCGACGTCAACATGTTCCTGCTGCTCCACAAGTGAAGGATGGTGTAAAAAATTCTATCAATGGTGCTTCCGCAAGTTCTCTGCAGCACAAAAGAAGTTCTCTTGGGCGTGGCCTTGTCCCACATGAGCGCTTCAATGGTAAACACATACAAAGTGATCTCTGTAGTCCTTATGATCGTTGTGATAGAAAAAATTCAGATTGCGTCCCTTGGGCTGATTTGAGTATACCAAACTTTGTTGGGAGAGAAGACCCCAAAACTTATGTTGTTTGGGAAGAAAAGTGTGACTATATTTCTGGTGTACATCATGTCTCGGATGCACAGCGAGTGCACTTAGCTGCAATGGAATTTTATGGTTATGCTTTTACATGGTGGAAAGATGTGCAAGAAAATCAGCTTGTGTTGGGCAGAGATCACATCAATACATGGGCTGAAATGAAGCAAGTTATGCGAAGAAGATTTGCTCCATCTTATTATCATCATAAGCAGCAGCAAAGGTCTCCAAAAATTGATGATTCTTCCACCCGGAAACCATATAAGGCAGGAGCAAGGTATTCTGCACAACAGAGTACATTTCAACATGTTGGTTCAAGAAAACATGTTGTTTTGAAGGAGAACAAGAGCAGTGGACAGCGAGAGAAGGTGCAAGATGCAAATGTGCAGAAGCTAAATGGAAAGAAGGAGGATCATGGAGTTCATAAGTTAAGGAACCATTCGTCTAAATCTGCTCATATGCAACATATCCCACGTGTGGAGATTGCGGCTGATGGTTATGATGGTATTGCTCTTTCATTCTTCATGGAAGATGGTTTATTCCAAAACCCATGTGAGAAAGAGTGCCACTAGCCCAAATTGAGTGTGAGAGTTCAAAATGAAAAGAAGAGAGACTCCACCATATGTGAGGAGAACCACAAAAGTTTGTGTGAAGAAGATACACAAAAAAATGAGTGAAGTAGAAGCTAGGCCATGTGAGGAAACATCTTTTTCTAACATGACAAACTCTTCTAGTTTCTCTTTTGATGTGCTGCAGGTTATTGAAGAAAATAATGTGGTGAAGTATGATCAGCCCCCAATTTTCAATGAAGCAGATCAGATGATGGCCATGGACAAAGGTGCTGAAATATCATTGTGTTTGCAACAAAAAGTTCAGATTGAAGGCAAACATAATGCAAATACTTCCCATTCTAGTGATGCAAGTTCAGTAGTATTTGAGGAAGCTTTAGTTCTTGGTTCTTTTGCAACAATTGATGCTCCATTGCATTTACAGAAATTGGTGAAATATGATACATATGCATATGTTGCTTCTCAAGATGTTGAAGTGATCATGCATCAAAACCTTTGTGAGAATGAGGGCTACATAGCCAAATTGAGAGAGAGTGAAAACAAAAATGAGTTGTGTGATTACACCCACCATGATCTTGAGAGTACAAACAATTCAAATATGAGAGATACACCACAGAGTCATAGAGAGTTTCAATGCAAATCATGTGAGGATACTTTTGAAACTAACCATCTCATCTCTACCACTAGTGTTTTCTTTCCAAATGTGCAGGTTTGCAATAAAAATGAGGAATATACGATTGTTCATGACGTCACCATACTCGATGAGAAAGATGAGAAGGTAGTCAATCAACCAAACCAATTGTGTGCAGCCCAAAACATGAAACATGATGAGGCAATTGGTAAGATTTCAGAAATGTCATCCAAGGTACTCGCACTACCACAAATTATAATTGGTACTGAAAATGATTCAGATTTGAATATGCAAATTATCATGGTGAGTAATTGTGGTAAAGCACATGTTTCAAATGGTATTGACCATAATATTTGTGTTGATTTGGTAGTGTCACATGATCATACCTTTGCTAAAAGTTTGCAAGTTGATAACCAATGTTCAGTCATATATGATCTTTTCTATGCTTTGATATGGTTGATTTACATGATACTTTACACTCATATATCTAATATTATGCATGTAAATAAATTTGGTACAATAGGATTGAAAACTCATGATATTATTGCTTCAGCAATAGAATATAATCGAAACCTTTGTGCTGATTTGATTGAACCACATGTTCATACAAGTGTTAAATATGATCTTGGTGACAACATTTCTGCTTTGATTGTTCCATGCGATGTTCTACAATCTAATAAACTTCACCCTGTTATTTGACTACTAGTGCTGAATTCTTTGACAAAAGATCTCATACCAACTATTTGTTTTATACTAAGCTTGATATGCCTATTGATGTCAACCACATGCTTGAAAATATTTCTGTGATAACATCTTCCAAATCTTTGAATACTGCTCATAGCTGCAAGTTTACATATATTTTGATTGGAGAACATGTTGTGCATAATTTTTATGTTCATGCTATTTGCAGAACTAATAACAAGCTTACTGATTTGAAGTCAAACATGTTTTGTGACAATTCTTGTGATATGTGTTTTCCTAATGAGATGAATCAATTGTTTCGTACTTCTAATTCAGAACCTTCAATGCCTTTCCCTTGTTCATATATTCCACTGAAAGAAATGAATCATGTGCACCAAAATGCAATCTATGCACTTCAAAAGAATTTATTCACATCCATGAGCTTTGCAATTGAAATTCATAGAACTACACATGTCCATAAATTGTGCAACAACACTTTTGGGATAGTTATGAATGTTTCATCATCATGTTTTGAACAATTTGATCTTGGAATGGTGAAATTAGAAATGTTAAATCAATTGTGTTGTTTGAAAGAATTTTTTGTTCTCCCATCACATAAAGTATTTGCAGGTATACAAAAATCAATAATGTTGTTTCATCGTGGTAAGATGAATATTGTTAATACAATGTTTCAAGCTAACAAACTTTTGCAGTATAATCAAAAGTCGAGGTCGACTTTTTTCCAAGGAAGGGAGGATGATGCAAACATCATGATGTTTGTGACATATGGACCAACTCCATGCAGTTTTTCCTTTCTTGGGAATGATGTTTTGCAAAACAAAGCTAATGACAAACTAGATGACATATTCATCTACCATGCACATACTTTTGCCCTTTTGTATAATCTTGATTCAGGTTATGAAAAGCTTGGTGCAATTTCTGCTCAAGAAAGGGAGAGTGATGAGCATTACATATGGACATTTGCAGCCATCATTGTCAAACGAACATCCAAGTTGAAAGCTAAATTTAAATTCCATACTTCTAATTTTCCTATGGCAAAGCTACTATTTGGATTGTATGATTACAGATCAAAACACCTTGGAATTTTGGAGGAAATAAATGTCACAACATCAACAAATCTTCATTTGAATCATTTCAAACATGAAGGGGTTATCAAGTATCTTGGAAAGAAAAAGAAGATCCATATGCAAAGCAAGTATAATGCAACTACATTCCACGAAGATGGTGACGCATCTCCATTCTATGGATTTGAAGAGTCGAGGACGACTCCTTTTCAAGAGGAGGAGGATGATATGCACATGCCAAGTCTCACTTACACAATAGAGTCGAGGACGACTCCTTTTCAAGAGGGGGAGGATGATGAGGACATCCCAGCCATGTTTAACCCATATGCCATGGTTACACCAGATATATCATTGATTACCCCAAATCCACCTCTGGTTACATCTCAAGCATCAAGTGAAGAACTGGTTATGCAAGAACAAGCATCAGATATTCAAGTACAATTGAACGAAGAGCTAGTTACGCGCAGCCGTGCAAACAAACTCCAACAAGAGGTGCACGCTTTCCTCTCTGAGTTACATTCTAATATTGATGAGAGTCATATACTATCTAAGTGTTGTACTTTACTCCTACTCATGTTTACACAAGAGGCTTCTTCGCTGGGTTACGTGAAGGACACAAAAGGTTACGTGGAGGACACAAAGGCTGTTGTCCAAACTGAGAAAGGTTACGCATACAAGACTCAAGCTTACGCAGCAGAATCATCAACTTCACGTCCAAAACTGTACTAACTCGGGAAGACACAGGGGAAAAGTGATACACCACTAGAAGCGTCTTGAAGTCAAGATTCCAACCCAACAAACAGCGCATCTATTCGACTTCCGAGCTAGGAGTAATGGCCAAATTACTGAAGGCTGCGCAGAAGCTGAGAAGACACGCGTGAAACCGAAGAACTGCATGAATCCTTCCACCAGTTGGCCTTCCACCTCCTCAACGTGGCCACTTCAGTTCATACTTATTCCACACTCATCTAGGACAGTTGTTCTTAGTATAAATACCCCCTATGTACTACTGAAAACTCAGTTTTTGATAATCATGAATTGATAGCCTCATATGGTTTGTCGCAGTCGAGCTGCTGAGTGCCTTGCACACCCTTGTTCTTCCTTGTTCTTCGAGGACTTGTGAAGAGATCTCTATGAGGTCCCCTACTTCGTGCTCTACGGCTTCCGTTCGTCTGCGTCGTATTGTGTGGATTAGTTCCGACTTGTGGTTCTGCGGTCGTTCGGAGATCGAGTCGAAGTCTTCGCGGTTTCGTTGCCTCTCTCCCTGTCGCTTGGTCGCATCCAACCTTTGTCAGGTATAAAACATTTACCCGCTGCTTGCAGCATGTTATCTTATTACGAAACCTGCTGTCTTGAAGATCGGGCCATCCCCAGGACATTTCTTGCAATGGTCCCTATCAGATGTCCTCATCATCTCCGGTGCTCTTAAATGTGCGCGACCTTCCTCTATGCCCCATGGCGAGCGGCAGGGGAGGAATTCATTGTGGTGTGGGAGCGCATCGCCGCCGCCTCCATCCGTGCTAGTTTTGGGAGGACTCTTTTCCTAAAACAATGTAGTCTTTGACGGCCTCAGCGGTGGAGGATACGAAAGTTATTTCGGGAAATTATACTGGTACCAAGTCAAATAGTATGTAAGTTCGTGTATTTATTAAGAAGAATGAGGTTATACCACTAAAACCATTTTTTAACTGTTTACCTAATTATTATCAGTACAAAGGGCTCATTAGCAATACAGACACCAAATACATGTGCCAACTACGTGGCCAGTACTAGATGGTCCAGGCCCATCATATTATCACTTGATTTACTAATGACGTATACAATTACGACACAGGAGATCTTCTGTGCTCATATGCTAGGAATTTGTTTCGACGACATCGTACGTAACCAGTAGAGTTTTCGCGTAACCTGGTAATTTTGGATCTTCTGAGATGAGGTCTTGTGTCATTCACTTTCCCAATGGATTACGCATCGTATACGTAAGCCATCAGTGTTTTCGTGTAATCAAGAATTTTGGATCGTCTGTTCCACATGCACATAGGTGATTCCTGCCATAACCATTATTTACGCACGTAAGGCACGAGACCGATGACGTAACCAATACTATTGAGAGTAAAAATGACACACTCCGGCGGTGGTGCCCGACCACCAACCTAACCCTTCTATGAAGCTCCTTCGTTCATGTATGCGTAACTCACCGGCGTGGTGCGTAATCCATGGCACTTTGCACCGTACCAGCTCTCTTCTCCGGGGAGCGGGGATAAACACGGTGGCTGTGTGCAAGGAACCCAATAGACCGCGGCTGTAAAATGACGGTAATACCCTCGAAGGTTTCTCCACACCTTTACACGTGCCTGAAAATAAGGTGCCACCTGTCGCAACATGATTGGCTTAACAATCCTTTACGTCACTTTATGCTGACCGCGCTGAAGAAAGACTGTTCACATTAAGAACTCAGAAAATGGAATAAAACAATTGGGCAAGGAAAAGCATACACAAAAAAGGGTACTAACAGATCAATATAATCATTAATGATTCATCAATATGTGAAGGTTCATGGTTAGGGATGCACAATATTCATAAAAAAAGGGTACCAGCTGTAACAGTAGCAAAAGCTTTAAGCCCTTGACGCTGGGCTTTGTATAATCGACATCGGATTAGTTGGAGAGCAGACAAATTTAGCAGATAGGAAATGCCTCTGGAAAGCATAATCGACAGCAGATTAGTAGGAGAGCAGTCAAATTCTACTCACATGAGTGGATATTCTAATGGCCCGATAATTGCCTCAAAATTTCAGTCTCTACTTAAATTCAGAAAAATCAGTCTTTGCAGCTCAGCAGCTGAGAATCAAAGAGGCCACATGATTCAGAAGATTCCCTTGAAACGCAGGGGAATGAATTCAACGTGAGTGGGAGGCAAGCCGAACCTGATGGATCCCCAATCCACTCCACTCGGTATCAGGGGATGAAGATGAATTAAAGAGGAGGACGCCGAGGATGAGTGAAGCAAATAAAGTAGAGCTACAGGACAGAGGGGAGGAGTGGCCTGCGAACCTGCTGAGCAGAGAGATGCCGAGGTATTTTGAGCACGAAGGTCAGAGGGGGCCGTACGACGTCACCTTCTGGGCCGAAGGGCGCCGCGTGCCGCACAGGGGATCTACTCTCCACTACAGTCTAGAGGTCCCTCGCCGCGTCGGCCATATAGGAGCTCGCTGCGGACCTGGAGCTCCGCAGCCGAACCTTCGCAAAAGCCCGGCTCGCCATTTCCCACTGTCGCCGTTGCGAGCGGAGCTCGTGGCGACCTAGCTTCCCCGTCCACACGCCGCTGGACCCCCTGCTGCCGCTCCCTGCGGGCAGAGCTCTCCCGTTATTGCAGCTTCTTCGCGTGCGCCTGTGCCAGCTCCACTCGCCGCCTGGGGATCAGAATACAAATGGCTCAGTGTTTCTCGGTCAAGGAAAGGAAAAGCTTAGCAGTGTAATTACATCCGTGGCGAGGTGGTGGCGTGCACGTTGTGGGAGCGCGCATTAGATAGTTCGGTCCATTGGCTGGATCAGGAACCGCAGTTGGCCAGGGTGCATTCTATACATCAAATGCGACCGAACGAAAAGTATGTACACGTAGTATATGATGATACTAGACTATCTATGGTGGTATATAAGTTGAGTATGTGATCATACATAAAATATGTGGACATACTAATTTTTATATACTATCAGTAAGGTATAATAGAAATATATTAAAAACTAGAGAGGTTTTTAAAATTTTGTGTATATATCCATTTGGATTGTCCTAGAATTAGTATGTGAACATACTCAAAGTGATAAATAGGTATGTAGACATACCCAGGTGGTATTTTGATGGTGAGAGTAACTACACGCTCGTGTAGATAAAACTCGTCCTATATATATATATATACACACACACACACGACGATACTAAAATGCACTTGGGTGCATCTAGTACTGCCGGTGCACAGACCCAACCCAGCTCCCCCCCCGAGCGCGCACCCCCACCTGTCCCAACCACACACGCCTCCCCCGCGCCATCATGTCCCAATCAGTCCCGTTCGGCCCTCTCCTTCCCCAAACCAGACCGGGGGCGCTTTCCGAATTTGAATAGCACGTGACCCAATGCAACCAGACTCGTCCTGGCACGCCTCCCCCTGACCCCCATCAAACCTCTTCCTCAAGTATTCCTTCGCAATTACCTCCTCCTTCCTCCCCCCGTCGACTCCTCCTTCCTCCGAACCTCTACCCTGTATCCATGGCCCTGCCTCGAAGCTCTACCCCAGTACCCATGGCCTCGTCTCGAAGCTCCTCCCCAGGATCCATGGCCCCGCTGCCACGGCAGCCCCCTGGATCTCCTCTACAAGCAGGGCAGTCTGTTCTGCTGCAGCAGATGGCCATTGTTGCGGCAGGAAGGGCTGAGCTGTTTCCGTCTCCTCCGTCGACACTTGAGCAAGCGGCAGCTCCGCCTATTGCGCCGCCTCCTATCACGCTGACAGCGGGCATGTGCTCGAGTGATCTGTTGCATCACACCACTTTGTTGATGCCTCGATCTTCAATTCTGTCTGGATCGCTGATCACTCCTGATCCAGCCCAACTATTCCTTCCAGTGAGTAAAAAAATGAAGCTCATTTGATTTCTAGCAGCGGGCGTGTAATTGCAACTGTGTGCTGTGTTGATTGCAACTTGGAGTATCTATTAATTGCATCGTTGATTACAACTGCTAGTTGCTTGTTGCAACGCTAGTTGCTTGTTCCAGTTGCAATGCTAGTTGCTTGTTGGTTGCAACTTGGGTGATCTGTCGATTGCAACTTGAGTCTCTATTTTTTTGCTCATTGATTACAACTGCCTGCTGTGTTGATTGCAACTAGAAGTATATATTAATTTCAACTAGGAGTATCTATTAATTGCAACTCAGGGGGGCCTCTATTTTTGCTCGTTGATTAACAATTGCATGGTGTTATTATTGTTCCAGTTGCAATGCTAGTTGCTTGTTGGTTGCAACTTGGGTGTTCTGTCGATTGCAACCTGAGTATGTGTTTTTTAAAAGATTGATTGCAACTGCATGGTGTGTTATTATTCGGGTTGCAACATTCCTTACTTGTTGGTTGTAACTTGGGGTGTCTATTGATTACACTCTGAGACTGTTTTTTTTTAAAGATTGATTGCAACTGCATGTTGTGTTACTGTCCCCCACCCCACCGGTTGCAACGTTCCATCCTTGTTGGTTGCAACTTGGGGTGTTGTTGGTTGCATCCTGAGTATGTTATTTACTCAAATGTTCATTGTTTGCTGTTACTGCAGGATCAAAACATACTGGATGTGTCTGTCCTAAGGGCGCATCAAGCATTTGATACAAAGGAGAAAGCCTATCAAGTTTATCTTGACTATGCAAAGCTGGTTGGTTTTAGTGTGAGGACGAAACGGACTAGTAAAGAAACCTGCCACTAGGTCTGCAACTGCGAGGGGTTTTGAAACTAGGTAAGGAGAATGAGGAGCCTTTGACAAACAAGACATCAATGAGGATTGGTTGTCCTACTTTTGTTAAGCTGAAACAGGACAACAAGGGCAATCTTTGGTACTTTCATTAGGTACAAGAAGAACACAATCACAAACTTGAGCCTTCAGCAAGAATGGTCAGATATATGCATGCTCACAAGCGGAGGGAGGCTGCAATAGATGACCTCTATGGGATCATGTCAAGGAGTGGTGTGCCCAACCAGGTAGCTATGAATGTGATGTCTGAATTGTTTGGAGGCCACCAAAACTAGGTATTCACAGAAAAAGATATCCAGAACATGTGTGTGCTGGGGGAAAAAACATGACATCATAGCTTTTTGCAAAAAGATATACCGCGACCACCACATTTACTTGTTATTTTGTTTATGGTGCAGGAAAGCTGAGCAAGCAAGGGAGGACAGGGATGGGGACATAGAGAAGTTATTTCAGTTTTTCTAGGAGTGCAAAGGGCACAATGAAGCCTTTTACTGGGATGTGGATTTCGACCCCAAAACAAATGTTCTTCAGAGCATTTTCAGGTCTCATGCAAGTCAGCGGGCGGAATGCAAGGATTTTGGGGATGTAATCACATTGGACACAACTCATAAGACTAATGCCAAGAACATGCCATTACCATGTTTGTAGGTTGCAGTTGTAATTTGAAGAATATATTGTTTGGGCAAGCACTTCTTCGGGATGAAACTACTGATACTTTCAAGTGGCTGTTTGAAACCTTTAAGAGTTGTATGGGTGGCCAACAGCCTTTTGTGATTCTCACAGGTATAATTGCTTCTCTGTAGTTGCAACTGCTCGTATTTGTGTGATTGCAACTGCTAGTCTGCTATGATTGCTGGTATTGAGTATACCTGTTCAGAAATCACATTGAGAAATGATGATTGCAACTGCTCGTATTGTTTGATTGCAACTCCTTATCTGTTGGGATTGCAACTGCTGTATTACTCTATCCAAAATAATCTGTTAAAACAAACCATGATTGCAACTGCTGGTCTGGTGTGATTGCAACTGCTGGTCTGATGTGATTGCAACAGCTGGTCTTGTGTGATTGCAAATGCTGGTCTGTTGTGATTGCAACTGTGTCTTGGAGACGTTTGCAACATTTGTTCTACGTGATTGCAATCTGAGAGGTTTTCTTTTTTGCTGATTTTTATTTTTGATGCTACCTGCCACATATGAAGATCCAGCAATGAAGGAGGCAGTAAAGATTCTCTTTGACAAAACTCAGCACAGAAATTGCAGATGACACATAATCAGGACGTGGGATTACGAGCTCGATGAGCTGTACAAGATACACAATGAAAAAATCTGAATGAGAGGCTAGAGTCCCTGATAAACTATGCTCTGGGACCGACACAATTTGAGGTGGAGTGGAATAAGCTGGTGGATGATTGTGCTATCAGAGAACACCCTGCAATTCTTGCATTGTGGAATAAAAGGGAGAGCTGGGTAGCAACGTATTTCAAAGGCATGTACTGCGGGAGGATGACTTCGACACAGAGATCAGAGAGCCATAACAGGGTTTTGAAAGATGGTTATGTTAGCAATGCGACAACCCTACATATGTTTGCGAAGAGGGTGCTTGACTCAATTCAGCATACAGACCACATGCATGCTGGGGAGTCACACTACTCAAAGGTATTTGCCGCCACCTCCTTCTGTCCATAAAATCTGTTAAACCAAACTATGATTGCAACTGCTAGTCTATTGTGATTGCAACTTATGGTCTGTTCTATTTGCAACTATTGATTGTACCTGTACAGAAAAATCTGGTTGGGCTGGTGGTGATTGCAAGTGCTCTTTTTTCATGACTGCAACTGCTTGTATAGTGTGATTGCAACTTCTATATAACTCTGTCCAAAATTCTGTTTAGCCAACCCATGATTGCAACTGCTGGTGTATTATGATTGCAAATTGTGGTCTTTTCTGATTGCAACTGTTGAGTGTACCTATACAGTAAAATCTGGTTGGGGACAAGATGATTGCCAGTGCTCCTTTTTATGATTGCAACTGCTTGGATAGTTGATTGCAACTGCTACATAACTCTGTCCAAAAAAACTGTTACACAAAACCATGATTATGCTGTTGTTGTTTTTTATTGCAACTTCTTGTCTGATAAGGTTCAACGTATGATGATTGGACTGGTTTTCATTTTTTCAAACATCAAAACTTATATTTATGTATGCAGGTAGAAGTTATCAGGGCCTGCAAATCATGATTTGATGAGCAACTCAGTAGGGTCTACACGAGGGTTGTGTACAATGAATACAAGAGGGAATATGTTAACAACACGGCTTTTGTAACAGAGCCTGACCCAGGTGTGAATTGTGGTTACTTGGTGAAGCATGAGAAGGGGACTGGGGCCTTTTGTTGGGCACAACACGCATTCAATGTGGTGGCTGACAAAAAATAAGGCGTGTATAAATGAAAATGCATGCAATGGGAGCATAGAGGTAAGATGAATTGCAAAAAAAACCCACTCATTACGCTGAAAATTTACACATTCATGCAACATTCCTTGCTAGTTAGTTGCAACATTGGGTGTCTGTTAATTGCAACCTCAAACTCTGTTTTTTTATCATTTTACAACTGCATGTGTGTGTTATTGTTCCAATTGCAACTTGGGATCTCTATTAATTGCAACATTTATATATGCTGAGTTGCAAATTGGATGTTCCTTGATATTTTGTCTGAATTCCAAAAAAAAATACAGGTCTGTTCTGCATGCACGTAATAAAGGCATTCACCCACCTCCAAGTCCGGAGCATACCTGAAAAGTACATTCTGAAACGATAGACACGTGATGCAAGGTCGGTGGTTCCATGGGACCGGCACGATGTGCCTGTTGCAGCTCATACTGACACAGAGCAGAGAAGACTGCCGAAACTACTACCTATGTTGATGCACCTTGGAAGAGCACGTAGCTGATCTGATATTGCTTACATTGAGACCATAAGGCACCTCGAGATGATAACCCCTGGGATTGAGCTACCACGTGCAGTGGATATTGATCCAAATGAGGGGGCGAATGGCCAGTTGTTGGGAGATGCAGATGCGGGAGGGTGTGGTGATCCTCCCGCTGGACCGACAAAGAAAGGTGCTGAGAGCGGTGGCGGGCATGCACCACAAACACAACAAAGCAGTGATTCTGAGCCACTGGAAACTAACGGCAATCCTTCTTCTACAAACTTACTCGCTGGTATAATATTGACCGAGCCGCCTGTGTCACACACAAATGGTAGGAAGACAACAAGTGGGACTAAGTGTGCTAAAAATAGTATTGGGAATGAGAATCCATATAGCACATACAAAAGAAGTAGAGCCAAGGAGTGCCAAACCTTCCATGTTAAGGGTCACTATAGCACAACATGCCCTATGAACCCGAACAGAAGCAGAGCAGGCGAGAACATAACGAAAAAAAGAGGTGCGAAAACTGAAGGTTGGGCTCCAAGAAAAAGAGGTCGCCCAAAAATAAAAAGAGGATCGGATGAGAGTGAAGATGAAGGTCATAGTGGAGGGGAAGAAGGGCAACAATCTGGATGCACGGAGGAGTCATCAGCACACGGGGTGATTGTGAGCATTCGGAGGGCTACAAGTAACCATGTAAATTACAATGAAAGCACTGGTCTGGATGACTATGAATCTGAGTGAGTCTCCAATGTAACCTGGGTGATTTGTCAGTTTGCCTCGGTGTTATCGTTTCTTATATTTTTTAGTGTGGGCTACAAATTACAACATCATAGCTGTGTCGGTTGCTACTTAGTTTTCAAAATGCAACTTATGTGTCAGGGCTGGATCTGAATGAATCTCTAATGTAATATTGATGTTTTATCTTGTTTTATAACCCTGGGAAGTAATCTGAATGTTCAGCTTGATATTTTGTGTGTAATGTTCAGTTCCAATTTCACTGATTGCAACTCGAAAAAACAAACAGTTGCAACTTCCTGATATCATAAAAACTTCCTAATTGCAACTCTAAAAGCGAATCAGTTGCAACTCTTTGCACGCATAGTTGCAACTCGGGAGCCTGAAGGACCGAATAGGCGACCAGAGAGGGGGGGGAGTGAATGGGAGCCGATAAAAACTCTTCTCGAAGGATGAACTCGGCCTATACCCCGATTGCCACTCTGATCACTCGGACACACCAAAGACGCTCTAGACTAGGCACACACAAGCCTACAAGTCCTAGAGACAAGCCTTGAATCAAAGCGCGGAAGCACAAGACAAGAATCAAAGCACTGCGCCAAATCTGCGAAGGCTAGGCGCAGACTGTCTGTGCAGTACGGGCGGACTGTCCGCAGCACCTGGGCGGACTGTCCGGACCCCCTACGCGGACTGTCCGAAAAAGCCAACAGAACCTCCAGGGACACACCGAGAAATTCGGACTGTCTGACAGAGCCACACAGACAGTCCGCCAGTGTCGCGGACCGCCTGTGAAGGCCTCGCGAACCGTCCGGCAAACTTGCGGAAAACCCCAGACAAACGCAACCCAACCCAGACAAAAAAACTGACCACGCGGACCGTCCATGAACCTCACGCGGACTGTCGACAAAACCTCCTATAACAAAACCCTAGGGGTGAAACAGATCGAAACATGAACGCGCATGAACACGCGACGAACTGCTATGAACTGAACCCTCGCGGACTGTCCGCGCGTATTGGGCGGACTGTCTGCCACGCACGAACAGAACCAAAAACTGCTCGAGCTCAGAAGTCAACTCCACCTTTCCATCACCGGATCTCCCAAACGGCTAGAGCTCTTGAGATAAGATTTTGGGGAGGTGAGAAGCGTCACAAGAGGAAGCTATGCCCCAAAAATCTTGAGCTCTAACTCACTAAATCACCGGGAATCACAGATCACATGAACCACCACCAAGAACTCGGGCTCCAACCAAAACTCGCGAATCGAAGGTGTTTCCCGGCATTTGAGGGGTCAAGATCACACACACAGATGTGCAAGGCATCCACCCATGATCCCCTTAAAGAAATCCGAGAGAAAACACCCTCAAATCAACGAATCGAGCGAAAAACGAAACTCCCCAAAAATAGCCACGAAAATCAAACGAAAATCACAAAGAGCTAGGAGATCACCGCAACGCCGAATGCTTCCATACATCCAGAGGTCAGAGTCTATACAAGAATCTGGCCTAAGGAAAGCAGAGGAAAAGAAGCAGTCCAGAGCAATCTACCGGGGGAGGAAACCCTAGAGTCTAAGAGAGAGAGATGCCATCCACCTCTCCGCTATTTATATGAGGTCCACCGGAGGAGGCAAATGACCACGCTACCCCTACAACTCAAATAGAAGATACACACCCCTCAGGGGCAATATGGTCAAGTCTTCATCGACCGGACACGCTTCCACCGCGGACTTGCTTAGCCTCGATGCAAGCCCCACGATCACGCCTCGTGCCCCCCGCCTCGAAGCTTCCCGACGCTCCCGGATCACCGTCTCCGTCGCGTCGGGCCTCTGACTTGGTTTTGCGGCCCAAACCAAGAAACCGTCCACCGATGGTTTTGTGGGCAAACCACCAAATCCCGCGTGCAAGCTTTGGGCTGATCCGCTACCTTGCACCGGCCCATGTCCATGACTTCAACTTGCTAGTCTTGCACCGCACGGCTCGAATTTGACCCCATCGGCCAGCGGGTCCATCGAACCAAGCTTACTTGCCTCTCCATCACTCGAAGGCCACCACGGCTAAGGCCTTTCACGCTTGTTCTTCACCTGCACCAACACGTGTCAAGCTGCAACCTGTACCTGCACACTTAGCCAAGCATCAGTCCACACATCATTGTCAATCACTCATCACTAAGGAGCGACCCTCCACTGGTCCTCGAACACACCTGATCCTCAATCTCCCCCTTGATGAGTGCATTGACAACACCCATAGTAACCATCATAGAGAGAAATAAAAGAAAACAACCACGAACACAAACCTTCAACAAGTGATCCAAAACCAAAGAACAAGCGAAAACAAGATCACTCGCCAGACCAAGTCTCGGCCCCCTAAGGCAAGGGCAACGGCTCAACACAACCGAGACAAAACAAAGGTCGCAAAGAGCATACCACAAAGCACAAAACTCAAGCAAACCAAAGGAGCTCCCCCTGCACATATGCAAACTCCCCCTGAGCAAATGCAACCTCTTTTCTCAAATTTTCTCCCCACATGCAAAATCTCACAATTCTGTCCACAAATTCTCCCGCTATCATACACATTCTCCCTCTTGTTGACAATGCATGAATCAAGATAGCATGAAGCTCTGCCCTTTGTTTTCATGAAAAATGCATGTCAAAGCATATAAATCTACCAAGCTTCTCAGATATATAAAGAGCACAACAAAATGTTACAACTGAGACATGGAGCAAGAAAAGTAGACATGGTGTAGTTAGCGCACTGCCATCAAGAAAGTAGAGACATATAAGCATGTGGCATGGCCAGAAACAATTTTAAGCAATTTTCACAAAGAAACATTCATCTCATGAGCAAAGTCCTATCCATGGCAATATTGGGCAACAATAAACTAGATCATCCAAAGCTCATACAAGATCACAAGTTCTCATCACAAGATCATGGTAAACGCCCATAAGCTACTAAATGTCATGTCAAAGCCACTGAGCCATGTGTCTACTTCTTAGAATGAGACTTCTCATGATAGACAACGTGCAACGGTTTAGCACCCAAGATATGTATATATTAAAAACATAAAGACATGATTAAGAGCTCATTTTTCAAGCATAAGGCAATTCATACACCAGTTTCATTTTCAAATTTAAGCATGGTACATGAAATGCCTTTGCGGCAAAAAGAAGCTTATGCTCCTCCACAAGTGAACAAATGGGCTAAACATTTACAATGACAAACGGGTCTTTGACCCCAAGCAAAGAGAGCATGATACTCAAGCACAAACTAATCATGATATAGGTATTTGAGCACAAATTGAGCATAGACAAGTATCTACTCATGAGTGAAGCAATTTTAGCATTTTCAAAAAAGAGAGCTATCTCATCATGAATATATGGCAAAACCATCAAGAGCATAGCATTCACATCACCTTTCCCACAACATGCATATATCTCACATAGCACATCACAGTGATCAAAGTATCTAAGGGAAGCTTATCCTAGCACAAATGATCCAAAGATGGCTATCCTACCAGGTTTTGTACAGAAAGTAAAATGCATGCATGGAATGCAACAAAATGATACATATATCACATATATACATGAGAAGCTCCAGGACCTAGCTAGAAGGGAAAGCACAATCCAAGTTCACCTCGCAAGCGTGTGAAGGTAACTTGGTCAAGTGGTTTCGTGAATATGTCAGCTAGCTGATCTTGGGTAGGTACATAGGACAAGGATATGTTCCCTTTCTCAACATTGTCCCTCAGAAAATGGTATCTCACTTCGATGTGTTTCATTTTGGAGTGAAGGACTGGGTTTTTGGCTACACTTATGGCACTGGTGCTGTCACAAAAGAGTGGAACCTAGGAGCACTCCTCACCAAAATCACTCATAGTGTAGGTCATCCATAGAAGCTGGGAACAACAACTGGTAGCAGCTACATACTCGGCCTCTGTAGTGGACTGGGCTACACTGGATTGCTTGCGAGACGACCAAGAGACCAAAGAGGAACTAAGAAACTGGCAACACCTAGAGGTAGACTTGTGGTCCAATCGACACCCAGCAAAATCAGCATCGGAGTACCCATGAAGTCTAAGTGTGGAGGAGGCAGAATACCAAAGACCAAACTCAGGAGTGTAGTTCAAGTACCTGAAAATCCGCTTGACGGCCTGCCGATGTGACGTCCTCAGTGAAGCCTGAAAACGAGCGCACAGACACACACTGAACTGTATGTCCGGCCACGTCGCCGTCAAGTAGAGGAGGGAGCCGATCATGCTCCGGTACTCCTTCTGGTCAATGGGTTTGCCATCTTCATCCGCATCCAAAGCCGTAGTGGTACTCATCGGTGTAGTCAGCGGCTTGGAGTCGTTCATGCCAAACTTCTTCACCATGTCCCTGGTGTACTTCGCCTGATGTACAAACATCCCGTCCGTGCACTGCTTGATCTAGAGACCTAAGAAAAACTGCAGCTCGCTCATCATGGACATCTCAAAATCCCTGCTCATGTCATCTGCAAATCTGGCAACAAAATCATGAGAAGAGCCACCAAATATTATGTCATCCACGTAAATCTGAACAATCAAAAGGTCATTTCCATGCTTAAGGAGAAACAGGGTCTTATCAACTGTGCCCATCACAAACCCCTTACTCAGCAAAAAGCCTCTCAATCTACCATACCAAGCCCTCAGTACTTGTTTCAACCCACAAAGCTCTCTCTGGAGTTTGTATACACGGTGTGGGTATTTTTCACTCTCAAACCCCGGGGGTTGCCTCACTTACACTTCTTCCTCTATCACCCCATTCAAGAAAGCACTCTTCACGTCCATTTGGTACAACTTGAACCCTTTAGCCACGGCAAATGCTGGAAGGATCCTAATTGCCTCCAAACGGGCGACGGGAGCAAAAGTCTCCTCATAATCTATACCCTCTTTCTGGTTGAACCCCTGAGCCACCAACTTCGACTTATTTCTTAGAACCTTCCCATTCTCACCTTTCTTATTCTTCCACACCAACTTGGTACCTATGGGACGACAATTTGGTGGTGGATCGACTAACACCCAGACTTGGTTTCTCTCAAAATTCTCCAACTCCTCATGCATGGAATTCACACAATTCTCGTCAGACAACGCGTGTCGAATATCTTTGGGCTCAAACGAAGCAACAAAAGCAGAGTGAGCAAAATGAGAAGTGTTCCTTAACCTCGACCGTGTAGTGCGTTCATGAAGGTCACCTATGATCGTCGTCGGTGGGTGATCCACCTATACACGCCGGGGAGCCTCTCTCCTGGACACAATCTCCCCCTCAGCAGCAGCCTCCACTCGAACAACCTTAGCCATAGTGGGTGTAGGGGATGTACCATCCTCCATCATCGTCGTCGTCGTAGTGGAAGTAGCGTGTACATGATCAGCCGCTGGAGCATCACCACCATCATCGTCGTCGTCTCCATCTCCGTCCTTCTCATCCTCAAAGATCATCGCTCCAATCTCCTCGTCACCTGCACACTCAAAAGCAGAAGAGCTACATGGCTGTGTCTCGTCGAAGGTTACCTCGGAAGTCTCCATGATTCAGTTAGTGTCAAGGTTGAGCACACGATATGCTCTTGAGTGAATAGCATAACCGAGAAAAGATACCATCTGAACATCTAGACTCAAACTTATCCAACTTGCCCTTCTTCAGAATGAAACACTTGCAACCAAATGCTCTAAAGTGACTCACCTTGGGTTGTCGCCCATGCATCAGCTCATAAGAGGTCTTCTTCTTGAAAGCACGAACTAAGATGTGATTTGAGACATAGCAAGCGGTATTGACCGCCTCGGCCCAGAAACGCCTAGGAGTCCTATCCTCATCGAGCATCGACCTAGCCATCTCACAAAGGGTTTGGTTATTCCTCTCCACTACGCCATTTTGGCATGCGAAGTATGGAGAAGAGTACTGATGATCAAGACCAAGATCACTGCAAAAGGCATCAAAATGAGAGTTCTTGAATTCTGTGTCATTGTCACTGCGTATAGCTCGAATGGCATCACTGTGTCTCTCATTCTTCAACCTCAAGATCAAGTCTCGAACAAAGCCAAATGTCTCGCTCTTATCCTCCAAATAGAAAACCCAAGAGTACCTCGAAAAATCATCAACCACAACTAAAACATACCACTTCCCACCTGCAGAGCGAACATGAGCTGGTCCAATCAAATCCATGTCCAACAGCTCAAAAGGTCGCTCGGTCATGATCGCAGTCAGAGGTGCGTGAGAAGCAGCAACCATCTTTTCATGCCGACAAGAAGCACAAACCAAATCCTCGGACAAGATCAAGACCACTCAAGCGGGAAAGCAACTCAAAGCTCAAGTGTCCTAACCTCCTATGCCATTTCTAAAGCTCGGCCAAAACACCAGCAACAAAGCATCGAGGAGGACCAACAGACTGGGAAAAATGGACACGAAAGATTTGACCTTCGGGGACGATCGTACAAACAAGATCGCCTCGAGAATGAAACACACGAGAAGCGCCCAACTTAAAACGAACCTCGAAACCTTCGTCAAGAAACTATGATACTGAAAACAGGTTAAAACCAAGTGACTTGACCGAAGCCACACTCTTCAGGGTCACTTTGCTACTCACCTTCACCATACCTTCAGCAAGCACTCGTCCTCACCCATTGTCCCCGAAAGTGACGTACTCCCTTGTACTCACCGGGGTGAGGCTGGAGAACCACCCACAATCTCCGGTCATGTGACGTGAGCAACCGGAATCGATCAACCAAAAGTCTTCCAAGCCTCCCACCTGCAACCAAAAACGAGGACAAGAATAAGCAAACGACTCAACACTGGGGTTAGTACCAAAAGAGTCAAACCAGTGTCGAGCCATTTGCTCAGAAGAGGTGTTAGCAAAATCCATCCTATCAAAACCTCTAGGCAGAGCCCTCTCACGCCTACCACCGAAGAACCTGTCACGTCTCACTGGAGGAGTACGCGCACCACTAGGGGGAAAACGTGGCTCGTAGTCCATCTAAGACCCAAAGCTCCGATCGTGTCTCCCAAACTCGTAACTGTCATGAGCAGGAGCACGTCCAGCCAACTCACCACGCCCAAATCCAACATGCCTATCTCTCTGAGGAAACACACCTCCACCACCACGAGTGGGAACTGTACGCACAAACACCTCACCCCTAGGTAGAGGCCCTCTACGAGGCTCAGGCACACCATGAGGAAGGTGGTACCTGTCCTTGTTTGCCATCTCCCTAGCAAACCTCTCATCTCTCTTCCTCCTGAAACAGAACTCATCCTTATGCCCATCCCTCCCACAATACTCACAATGTTAGTAGATCGGCTGTGGCTTCTCTATGGACTTCTCAACAGTTTTCTCTCCTGACTTCCCACCAAAGACACTCCCCTGGGTGCTCACAAACTTGATGTGTTTTTGGTAGTTTTCAGACTTGTGGGGGAACACTGATGGATCTAGGGTTGTGTCTAGCTTGTTTCTGAGGTGGTTTGGCTTGGGTGCAAATTTGTTCATGGGTGTGGTATGTGGTGGGATAGGAATCTCTGCAGCTTTCTCTTCTCCCTCACCACTCTTCTCACCACTCTTGCCTGCCCCCAACACCTGACCATCAAAACTCTTAAACTGAGCCAACATCAAACTCAATTGTGGCTCATGCCCAGACAACCACCCCATCAATTTCCTCAACTCATCATTCTCATCCTGCAGACGGTCAACATAGTGTGCAAGTTTCATGTTTTTCGAAGCATGCATTTCACAGGTAGAGCATGTTGTAGGAATAAAAGCTTTTAATGCCACCTCAAGAGAAACTATCTTGGTGTGAGATTCATGTAGCCTAGCATGCAACACCGGACAAGAAGTGCAAGCACCTAACAAAGGAGGTCTAGATTTCAATTCATCACACTCAACCCTAAGCACATCTAGTTCCTCAAGAGTTGAGGCATGCTTCTCCTTGAGAGCAGTCAAGTCAGCCAGAAAAACAGCAATGACCACAATCAACCTCATCAGAAACAACAGGAGCAGCTTTCAAAGAGTCTATCTCAGTTCTAGCATCAACAAGCAAAGACTCAAGCTCAACTATCTTGTCCTTAGCATCACCTAGCAAGGACCTAAACTCTCTCTTCTCCTTGTTGGTCTTCCTAAGTGTTGGTATTTCTTAACCTCACCACTAGTTGTACACCTAGCGAGAGCATAAGATCCACCTTGGTATACCGTCGGGTACGAAAGAATCCGCAAGCGCACAAAAATACTGTTGTAGCACTTCCCCAAAGGGGTATTCCAAAGGGTATCGAATCCAAGGAATGATGTGTACTACCTTCTATCCTAGACTAATGATCCAAGGACACAACTCTATAGGTTGAGATGAAGATGGAAAGGATCCTGCTGATAGCGTGCAGAGTTGAGAACAGTCTCTCGATTAGGGACTTCTTGTTTCGGACACCGGCCCCTCCTGGCTATAACAGTTGGTTCACGGCAAATGGTTGCCTACACGCTGTATCCGGACGTGGGGGATTTTAGAGGGTCCAACGGCTGTCACTACCGCGGCCTACCCCAAGACAAACCATGGGATACATGGCAAACGAAGGATAACACGAAGTCTAGACACCACGTCTACACCACCGATTACTACTATAGCACGGTTACGTCTGTCGACCCGTAACAGCACTATAGCACTCCGTACGAAGACGGAGCGACGAACCCACGAGAGAGAGACCCGAACTCACTCAAGTATACGCTATCTTATGCAAGGGATCATGGATGAACTTGATCTAGATTAGGATATAGGAGCATCCACTTAACTCTGATTAAACTAGCAGGCATACAAACAAGATACAAACTTAGATGTTTATAACAGAAGATCAAGGGTCGTGTTCGTGAAGAACACGAGCCTCTAATTTATGAACAAACGCAAAAGTATGAGAAACTCACTCGTCACCTAGATCGAGGAAGCGTGTTCGTGAAGAACACAAGCCTCTAAATGATGAACGAATGAAGAACACAAGAACACAATATGAATGCCACTTTAGTCTAATTGAGAATGTCGAAATACTCACTTTATTCTAAATGAAGAACAGAAACATCCGTAGAGGATCGTTCTTCAGGGAATGTGCCAAACACCATGGCACAACCCCAAGACACCACCTCACCTACCTTCTAATCTCTGAAGCACTAGCAAGCCAGCACTAATCCTATGCAAAGAGCTCTCCTCTCCTAATGAGAGAAACCAAAAGGAAAAAGTGAGAAGGAGGAGAAGAAGTGTGTGTCCTATTCTCTAACCCCTCCACTTCTATTTATAGGCTTAGACACCAGCGCGAGGACACCCCGTGCACCCCCGGAATGGGCTTAGGGACCAATTAGGAGACACCATGTGGAAGGCCGAGATCACCCAACGCAAGGTCGGTTCGGTCGAACCAAGGTTTCGGCCGACCCCCTGGTGGCCCACCTCGTCTTGTGCTTTCTCGTGGTGGCTGTCAGGTGGGTCCTTATGGCGGTTCTAGGTGTCCACGTGGTTTGGAGACGGTTTAGGTGCTCTGGTGGGCCATGGGATCCATGTGATACACGTGTGGCGACTTCTGCTTCGCCGAGGCTTCCTCCCTTGGATTGGTGACGTCATGGATCTAGGGGGTGCTTGCATGGCTGCCCCTCATTGGCTGAGCCTGGATTGCTTGGATTGGTGAGGTGGATGGATAAGGTGTGCTTTTGCTCTCTCTCTTGTGCTAATTGCCTGCATTTGAATATACACCGCAACTTGTGGAAATTGTCAGTATAAGGCCCTATTCTATTGTGAATGTATATTTCTCATGTCAAAATGCAGGAGTTGACGGTTATAAATATGGTACTTAACAGCCGTCAACAACTCCCCCACACTTGACCTTTGCTCGTCCCTGAGTGAAGGTGAGATGTTCAAGGTGGAAATTCTACTCAAGGTGTAGAGCAAACAAGAGATCACTCCAAACTTTTACCTTGGACTTGTGAGCTTGTGGAGTGTCTATCATACTACCTTGGGTAGTTGAGGGATGGAATGGTCATGAGTCCAGTTACTCCTGCTCTTTATGTGAAGTTACTTGGGGTTTTGCAATGATTTTCAAAACAAACCTTGCTTGGCTTCCTCGTTTGATTCTCTCAGATCACTCAATGTGTATATATCCTCACCAAGGCATTGAATGCCTTTATTCATCCTATTTCTAATGATAGCTTATGTGGAGCTCAGGGTAGGTATGAATGCTAAGGCATACTTGCATCACATATATTGCAAAGTCAAAGACTGGATCCAAGAGAAAAGCAATTCATACTTATCAAATCAAGATGTGCATGTGTATGAATATGAAGGGTATGGTAAGGTGTATACTAGGCCCGAAGTGGGTGCTAGATATTACCATACATAATGATGGATGTTGGTTGATGGTAAGGTGGACACTAGCCCCGGAATAGGTACTAGTTATTACCATCTAAGTTACAGAACTCCTTTTTGCATGATTCTCCCTCTTGTATAAAAAATCTTTTGAGAACATGGCTATCTTTCTCTTTCTTTTTTTTTCTTTTGTGGACCTTCATGTGTCCAACTCTTTTTCTCTTTTTTTCCGATAGCCATGTCTCTTGTGTAACAAAAACTAAGGGGGAGAGATCAACACACACATATATATATGGAGCCTTATTTTGTGGAATGTATGAATGATACAATGCTAACTTCTAGTGTAGAAGCATAGCAAGGGGGAAGATGGGTGTGCACATGAATCTTGATCATGAAAGCAGAAAAAGACTTCTCGCAAGGGTCACAGAATTTGACAAAGCTCAATGCAATAACAAGCAGCATATGAGTATAAGGTTTTCAACTATGAACATCATAAGGCCTTGGTAGGACGGTGGCATATCAAAGACGAGCCTTGCAAAGGGTTTTATGGTTTTCAAATAAAATCCCCAAGCACTCGAACATTTAGAGCGGAGATCATTTCATCAAGCCATATCACAAACACTAACCACTTAGATAGGCATGAGTTTCCTAATGATATTTTTGCTCATAAGCGCCAGGATGAAAAGTAAGGAATGAGACTGGCTGCCAACTAACCTTGAGGTTATGAGGCAAGGAGTATAAAAAATTAAGAGGCGCATCCTTTATTTAGTTCAAGTGCGGGTGGTGTACCTTTGTGTACTTCTAGTTGGATGTGTGCAGGTTTCCCCCACACTGGTTTCTTACCTGTTATTGTGGGAGGCCATGGTCGGGAGCTTATAGCCCCTTAGCGAGCTTGATGATCTCATACTCTTTATCGTCCAGTTCCAAGAAGATCTTCAAATGTTGACCGTTTACCTTGAAGGTTTCTCCTTCATCATTTTGTATGGTGATTGCTCCATGTGGCGTAACTTCAATGACAGAGAATGGTCCTTCCCATTTGCTTCACAGTTTCCCATGTCCAAAAAGTTTCACCCTTGAATTGAAGAGCAGGACTTTATCTCCAATAGTGAATTCCTTTTTTATGATTCTCTTATCGTGCCACCTCTTGGTCTTTTCCTTATAGATCTTGGAGCTGTGATATGCTTTGTCTCTCCATTCTTCTAACTCCGAGATCTGCTACTGCCTTTACCTTGCTGCCTTGGTGAAATTTAAGTTGAACCTCTTAATGGCCCAGTAGGCTTTATGAAGGACCGAATAGGCGACCAGAGAGGGGGGGGGAGTGAATGGGAGCCGATAAAAATTCTTCCCGAAGGTCGAACTCAGCCTATACCCCGATTGCCACTCCGAGTACTCGCACACACCAAGAAGCTCTAGACTAGGCACACACAAGCCCACAAGTCCTAGAGACAAGTCTTGAATCAAACCGCGAAAGCACAAGACAAGAATCAAAGCACTCGACCAATTCTGGAAACAGCCAGTGCGGACTGTCCGTATGGTACGGCCGGACTGTCCGTGATGCGCTGGCGGACTATCCGGACCAACCTTGCGGACTGTCCGAAAAACGCAACCGAACCACCATAGATGCACTAGAAAAATCGGACTGTCCGAAGGGTCCACTCGGACTGTCCGCCAGTGTCGCGGACCGTCCGTGAGGCCTGGGCGGACCGTCCAGCAAACCTCACTAGAAACCCAGACAAACTCAACTCCACCCCAGACAAAAACTAGGCCACGCGGACCGTCCATGAGGGACACGCGGACTGTCCACAAACTGCTTGCAACAAAACCCTAGGCCAAAAATAGATCGAAACGAGGACGAGCACGAACACGTGACGAACTGCGACGAACACAAGTCCTGCGGACTGTCTGCCCCAGCCACGCGGACTGTCCGCGGCTCACGAACAGAGTAGGAACAGCACGACCCCGCGAAGTCAACCCTCCAAATCCATCACCGAAACTCCCAAACGACTAGAGCTCTTGAGACAAGACTTTGGGGAGATGATAAGCAACACAAGAGGAAGCTATGCCCCAAAAATCTCAATCTCTAACTCCCTAAATCACCGGGAATCGCGGATCACATGAACCACCACCAAGAACTCGGGCTCCGGCCAAAACCTCACGAATCGAAGGCTTTTCCCAGTGTTTGAGGGGTCAAGATTACACACAAAGATGCGCAAGGCATCCACCCATGATCCCCTCAAAGAAATTCGAGAGAAAACGCCCTCAAATCAACGAATCGAGCGAAGAACGAAACTCCCCAAAAATAGCCCCGAAAATGACACGAAAATCGCAAAGAGCTAGGAGATCACCGCAACGCCGAATGCTTCCATACATCCAGTGGTCAGAGTCTATAGAAGAATCTAGCCTAAGGAAAGCAGAGGAAAAAGAAGTAGTTCAGAGCAATCTACCGGGGAGGAAACCGTAGAGTCCAAGAGAGAGAGATGCCATCCACCTCTCCGCTATTTATACGAAGTCCATCGGAGGGAGGTAAATGACCACGCTACCCCTACAACTCAAATAGAAGATACAACCCCTCAGGGGTATTTTGGTCAAGTCTTCATCAAGCGGACACGCTTCCACCGCGGCCTTGCTTAGCATCGACACAAGCCTCGCGATCACGCCACGTGCCCCCCGCCTCGAAGCTTCCCGAAGCTCCCGGATCACCATCTCCATCACCTCGGGCCTCCAGACTTGGTTTTGCGGCCCAAACCAAGAAACCGTCCACTGATGATTTTGTGGGTAAACCAACAAACCTCGCGTGCAAGCTTCGGGCTCGATCCGCTACCTTGCACCGGCCCATGTTCACGACTTCAGCCCGCCAGTCTTGCACCGCACGGCTCGCACTTGACCCCATCGGGCACCGGGTCCATCAAACCAAGCCTACTTGCCTCTCCATCACTCGGAGGCCGCCACGGCTAAGGCCTTTCGCGCTTGTTCTTCACCTGCACCGACACGAGTCAAGTTGCAACCTGTAACTACAGACTTAGCCAAGCATCAGTCCACACAATATTGTTAATCACTCATCACTAAGGAGCGACCCTCCACTGGTCCTTGGACACACCTGGTCCTCAATCTCCCCCTTGATGAGTGCATTGACAACACCCATAGTAACCATCATAGAGAAAAAAGAAAAGAAAACAACACGAACACAAACCTCCAAGCAAGTGATCCAAAGCCAAAGAACAAGCGAAAAACACGATCACTCGCCAGACCAAGTCTCGGCCCCCTAAGGCAAGGGCAACGGCTCAACACAGCCGAGACAAAACAAAGCTCACAAGGAGCACACCACAAAGCACAAAACTCAGGCACACCAAAGGAGCTCCCCCTGCACATATGCAAACTCACCCTGAGCAAATGCAACCTCTTCTTCTCAATTTTTCTCCACTCACATGCAACATCTCACAAATGTATACCAATTTTCCACAAAATCTCCCAATACATGAAAATTCTCCCCAAATGCACACAACTTCTCCCCCTATCATAAATATCTCTCAAAACTCTCCCCCCTTGTTGACAATGCATGAATCAAGGTATATGAAACTCTTCCCCTTGTTTTCATGAAAAATGCATGTCAAAGCATATATACAATCTACCAAGCTTCTCAAATGAGACATAGAGCAAGCAAAGTAGACATGGTGTAGTTAGCACATTGCCATCAAGAAAGGTAGAGACATATAAGTATGTGACATGGCTAAAAGCAATTTTAAGTAATTTTCACAAAGAAACATTCATCTCATGAGCAAGACCCTATCCATAGCAATTTGAGCACAAATACACTAGATCATCCAAAGTTTATGCAAGATCACAAATTCTCATCACAAGAACATTATAAACGCCCACAAGCTACTCAAGTCATGTTAAAGCCACCGAGCCATGTGTCTACTTCTTAAAATGAGACTTCTCATGGTAGACAACATGCTACGGTTTAGCACCCAAGATATGAATATCAAACACATAAAAACATGATCAGGAGCTCATTTGTCAAGCATAAGGCAATTCATACACCAATTTCATTTTCAAGTTTAAACATGGTACATGAAATGCCTTTGCGGCAAAAAGAAGCTTATGCTCCTCCCAAAGTGAACAAATGGGCTAAACATTTACAATGACAAAAGGTCTTTGACCCCAAGCAAAGAGAACATGATACTCAATCACAAACTAAACATGATATAGGCATTTAAGCACAAATTGAGCATAGACAAGCATCTACTCATGAGGGAGGCAATTTTATCATTTTCACAAACATGAAGCTATCTCAACATAAGTATATGGCAAAACCATCAAGAGCATAGCATTCACATCACCATTTACCAAACATGCACAAATCTCACATATAGTACATCAGTGATCCAAGTATATAAGAGAAGCTTTTTCTAGCACAAGTGATCCAAAGATGGCTATCCTACCAGGTTTTGTTGAGAAAGTAAAATGCATGCATGGAATGCAACAAAATGAAATATATATCACATATATACATGAGAAACTCCAAGACCCAGCTAGAAAGGAAAGCACACCCCAAGTTCACCCTGCAAGCGAGTGAAAGTGACTTGGTCAAGTGGTTTGGTGAATATGTCTGCTAGCTGATCTTGGGTAGGTACATAGGACAAGGATATGTTTCCCTTCTCAACATTGTCCCTCAGAAAGTGGTATCTCACTTCTATGTGTTTCGTTTTGGAGTGAAGGACTGGGTTTTTGGCTACACTTATGGCACTGGTGCTGTCACAAAAGAGTGGAACATGGGAGCACTCCTCACCGAAATCGCTCATAGTGTAGGTCATCCAAAGCAGCTGGGAACAACAACTAGCAGCAGCTACATACTCGGCCTCTGTAGTGGACTGGGCTACACTGGATTGCTTGCGAGAAGACCAAGAGACCAAAGAAGAACCAAGGAACTGATAACACCTAGAGGTAGACTTGCGGTCCAATCGACACCCAGCAAAATCAGCATTGGAGTACCCGTGAAGTCTGAGTGTCGAGGAGGCAGAATACCAAAGACCAAACTCAGGAGTGTAGTTCAAGTACCTGAAAATCCGCTTGACGACCTGCCGATGTGAAGTCCTTGGTGAAGCCTGAAAACGAGCGCATAGACACACACTGAACTGTATGTCCGGCCTTGTCGCCATCAAGTAGAGGAGGGAGCCGATCATGCTCCGGTACTCCTTCTGGTCCATGGGTTCGCCATCCTCATCCGCGTCCAAAGCCGTAGTGGTACCCATCGGTGTAGTCAGCGGCTTGGAGTCGTTCATGCCAAACTTGCTCACCATGTCCCTGGTGTACTTCGCCTGATGTACAAACGTCCCGTCCTTGCACTGCTTGATGTAGCGTCCTAAGAAAAACTGCAGCTCACCCATCTTGGACATCTCAAATTCCCTACTCATGTCATCTGCAAATCTGGCAACAAGATCATGAGAAGAGCCACCAAAGATTATGTCATCCACGTAAATCTGAACAATCAAAAGGTTATTCCCATGCTTAAGGAGAAACAAGGTCTTATCAACTGTGCCCATCACAAACCCCTTACTCAGCAAAAAGCCTCTCAACCTGCCATACCAAGCTCTAGGTGCCTGTTTCAACCCATAGAGCGCTCTCTGGAGTTTGTATACACGGTGTGGGTATTTCTCGCTCTCAAACCCCGGGGGTTGCCTCACATACACTTCTTCCTCTATCACCCCATTCAAGAAAGCACTCTTCTCGTCCATTTGGTACAACTTGAACCCTTTAGCCACGGCAAAGGCTAGAAGGATCCTAATTGCCTCCAAACGGGCCACATGAGCAAATGTCTCCTCATAATCTATGCCCTCTTTCTGATTGAACCCCTGAGCCACCAACCTCGACTTATTTCTCACAACCATCCCATTCTCACCCTCTTTGTTCTTCCACACCCACTTGGTACCTATGGGACCACAATTTGGCGGTGGATCGACTAACACCCAGACATCTAGACTCATCATGCGTGGAATTCACATAGTTCTCATCTGACAAAGCGTGTCGAATATCTTTGGGCTCAAACGACGCAACAAAAGCAGAGTGAGCGAAATGAGAAGTGTTCCTTGACCTCGACCGTGTAGTGCGTTCATGAAGGTCACCAATGATCATAGATGGTGGGTGATCCACCTGTACACGCCGGGGAGCCTCTCGCCTGGACACAATCTCCCCCTCAGCAACAGCCTCTACTCGAACAGCCTCAGTCGTAGTGGGTGTAGGGGATGGACCATCCTCGATCGTCGTCGTCGTAGTGGAAGTAGCATGTACACGATCATCCACGGGAGCATCACCACCATCATCGTCGTCGTCTCCATCTCCATCCTTCTCATCCTCAAAGATCCTCGCTCCAATCTCCTCGTCACTTGCACACACAAAAGCAGAAGAGCTACATGGCTGTGTGTCATCGAAGGTTACCTCGCAAGTCTCCATTATTCGGGTAGTGTCAAGGTTGAGCACACGATATGCTCTAGAATGAATCGCATAACTAAGGAAAAAACCATCCAAACATCTAGACTCAAACTTATCCAACTTGCCCTTCTTCAGAATGAAACACTTGCAACCAAAAGCTCTAAAGTGACTCACCTTGGGTTGTCGGCCATGCATCAGCTCATAAGAGGTCCTCTTCTTGAAAGCACGAAGGAGGATGCGATTTGAGATATAGCAAGCGGTATTGACCGCCTCGGCGCAGAAACGCCTAGGAGTCCTATGCTCATCAAGCATCGTCCTGGCCATCTCACAAAGGGTCCGGTTCTTCCTCTCCACTACGCCATTCTGGCAAGCGATGTATGGAGAAGAGTAGTGACGATCGAGACCAAGATCACTGCATAAAGTATCAAAATGAGAGTTTTTAAACTCCGTGCCATTGTCACTGCGTATAGCTCGAATGGCATCACCATGTCTCTCATTCTTCAACCTCAAGATCAAGTCCTGAACAAAGCCAAATGTCTTGCTCTTATCCTCCAAAAAGAAAACCCAAGAGTACCTTGAAAAATCATCAACCACAACAAGAACATACCACTTCCCACCCGCAGAGCGAACACGAGCTGGCCCAACCAAATCCATGTGCAACAGCTCACAAGGTCGCTCGGTCATGACATCAATCAGAGGGGTGTGAGAAGCAGCAACCATCTTTCCATGCCGAAAAGAAGTACAAACCAAATCCTTCTCGAATTTCAATTTAGGCAATCCTCGGACAAGATCAAGACCACTCAAGCGGGAAAGCAACTCAAAGCTCAAGTGTCCCAACCTCCTATGCCATTTCCAAAGCTCGGCCGAAACGCCAGCAACAAAGCATCGAGGAGGACCTACAGACTAGTAAAAATCAGCACGAAAGATTTGACCCTCGGGGACGATCGTACAGACAAGATCGCCTCGAGAATCAAGCACACGAGAAGCGCCCGACTTAAAATGAACCTCAAAACCGTCGTCAAGTAACTGAGATACAGACAACAGGTTAAAACCAAGTGACTTGACCAAAGCCACACTTCTTATGGTCACCTTGCTACTCACCTTCACCATACCTTCAGCAAGCACGCGTCCTCTCCCATTGTCCCCGAAAGTGATGTACTCCCTTGTACTCACCGGGGTGAGGCTGGAGAACCACCCACGATCTCCGGTCATGTGACGTGAACAACTGGAGTCGATCAACCAAAAGTCCTCCGAGCCTCCCACCTGAAATCAAAAACGAGAACGAGAATGAGCAAGCCAATGGGGTTAGTACCAAAATAGTCAAACCAGTGTCAAGCCATTTGCTCAAAAGAAGGGTTAGAAAGTCCATCCTACCAAAACCCCTAGGAGGAGCCCTCTCACGCCTACCACCAAAGGACCTATCACGTCTCACTGGAGGAGTACGCGCACCACGAGGGGGAAAACGTGGCCCGTAGTCCATCTTAGACCCAAAGCTCCAATCGTGTCTCCAAAACTCGTAACGGTCAGGAGAAGGAGCACGTCGAGCCAACTCACCACGCCCAAACCCAACACGCCTATCTCTCTGAGGAAACACACCTCCACCTCCACGAGTGGGAACTGTACGCACATACACCTCACCCCTAGGTAGAGGCCCTCTACGAGGCTCAGGCACACCATGAGAAAAGTGGTACCTATCCTTGTTTGTCATCTCCCTAGCAAACCTCTCATCTCTCTTCCTCCTGAAATAGAACTCATCCTTATGCCCATCCCTCCCACAATACTGACAATGGAAGCGGATCGGCTGTGGCTTAGGCTGTGGCTTCTCTATGAGCTTCTCACCAGCTTTCTCTCCTGACTTCCCCTCAAAGACATTCCCTTGGGTGCTCACAAACTTGATGGGTTTCTGGTAATTTTCTGTTTTCTGGGAGAACACTGGTGGGTCTAGAGTTGTATCAAGCTTGTTTCTGAGGTGGTTTGGCTTGGGTGCATATTTGTTCATGGGTATGGTGTGTGGTGGAGTAGGGATCTCTCCAACTTTCTCTTCTCCCTCACCACTCTTCTCACCACTCTTGCTAGCCCCCAACACCTGACCATCAAACCTCTTGAACTCAGCCAACATCAAACTCAACTGTGGCTCATGCCTACACAACCAACTCATCAATTTCCTAAGCTCATCATTTTCATCTTGCAAACGGTCAACGTAATGTGCAAGTTCCATGTTTTTCAAAGCATGCATTTCACAGGTAGAACTTGATGTAGGAATGGGAGCTTTCAAAGCAACCTCAAGAGAAACTATCCTGGTGTGAGACTCATCTAGCCTAGCATGCAACACAGGACATGAAGTGCAAACACCTAACAAAGCTGGCCTAGATTTCAGTTCATCACACTCAACCCTAATCACATCTAGTTCCTCAAGAGTAAAGGCATGCTTCTCCTTAAGAGCAGTCAAATCAGCAAGAAAAACTAGGTAATCACTACAATCAATCTCATCAGACACAACAGGAGCAGATTTCAAAGAGCCTATCTCAGTTCTAGCATCCACAAGCAAGGATTCAAGCTCAGCTATCTTGTCCTTAGCATCACCCAACAAAGACCTAAATTCCCTCTTCTCCTTGTTGGTCTTTCTAAGCACATCATCATGGTTATCAAGCAACTCATTGAGCCTAGCATTCTCCTCTAGCAAGAAGTTGGAATCATGTCATACCTCTTCCACGGAGTCAGAGTTCGAACCAGAGCTATGCTTCCCACCCTTCTTGGAGTGCGCCATGCCGCAAAAGCCTCCTTGTGCGACGAAGCTCAAGCCGGTGAAGTTCTTGCCCGTGTGCCGCTTGTCCTTGCGCCTTTCTTGCTCTTCCTCGCTGCTCGAGTCGGAAGAAGCATCGCTTGATGTGGAGTCAATGTCGCTCGCTCCGGCCACCATCGCTCGAGTCGTCTTCTTCTTGTAGCCGCCACTCTTCTTGGGCCTTCTCTCGCCCTTGTCCTTGCGCTTGTCCTTGTAGTCGTTCCGGGAGCGGTGCTTGTTGTAGTCGTGCTTGGGCTTGCTCTTGTAGTCCTTCTTGATCTCCATGGCTTCAGGGCATTCGGCGATGAAGTGCCCGTGCTTCCCGCACCGATAGCACATCCCCGAGCTCCGCCTTGCATTCTTGCGGTTCTCATACATCCGCCCAAACCTCTTGCTCAACAAGGCGAGATCATCCTCGCTCAGCACCTCAAAGTCCTCATCTGGCAAGGACACAAGACAAGACAAAGAGAAACCAACAGAGTTAGCATTAGTCCTTGGTCCTGAGACAAGAGCCAAACTATGAGGATCAGTGGGGCTCTCGCTCTTGGCTCTCAAGCCACGATCAACCTTCGAAGACCTGAGCTTGGAAAACAGCTCATCAAACGTTAGCGTATCATACACGCTCGACTCCTCGATGGACTCGACATTGGCACTCCACACAGACCTATCTAGGGTATGCAAAAGCTTGATAGCTTGATCATCATCCGTGTATGGGAGCACTGTCACATTGGCCCTCATGTTGTTGACTATGGTAGTGAAGCACTGAAACATAGCAATTGTCGACTCATCGGGGTGATGAGTGAAGTTCTCGTACTCTCCCCAGCAAAACCTGCTTGAGAAGATGACGTGTATATCTCTGTTCGTGTCATCCAAGCTTGTTCTCATTGAGGGTGTAGAATTTTCTACTCCTCATGAGTGTGACTCGGGAGACTCTCTTCACCTTTGTGAGGGCGAACGATCGTCACCATTCTCGACCGAGTTTCAGCCTCTTCCCGCTAGCCTGTATCATGTTGCTTTCGATCATGGTCGAGAGTCAACATCGAGCCTCCACAATGCATCTCTTGAGATAGAGAACTCATGGGCCATTGAATTTTGTGAGGCACCGACTCTGGAATTCATGGGCAAAGGTTACATAGATAAGCATGGTAGTTTCATTCTTGATACACCACAGGAACCATGCTTGCAGCATGCCTATCCAGAGCCGGCCATGCTTAGTGCGCTGAGCACGCTCGAGGGCTGCAATCACCTTATGGTCCTCTTTTGTAGAAAGTTCAGAAGGTTGGTTGTAGATGTATATGTCTATCATAAGCATATCAGATTTCGTGTGTGCATTGTGGCACTAACCTTGCAGCTAAAGCTTCAACGATACATTAAGGATTGGTGGTGAGACAGGAATGGCACCACTAATGATAGCTGCAAGACAAAGTTCCCATGGTCGAGCTTATGACCTTAAATAAACAAAGCAGTACCAGGAGATAGCCTGGATTAGCATAGGTTTCATTTCCCTTTCGAATAAAAGCAAGAACATGTTTATAGGATAAGTCGTCCTTCGGGTATTTTTGGCCACTAACCTTTCAGGTGGAGATTGAAAAGAAAGGTGGACAGGTGATGCCTACGAACATGTGAGCCACATCAGCTGCAACACCTAGATAAGCTTTGGTGAGGGAACATTTACAAAAGGTAGTTTGATCACCACACACTTGAGTTTTATTGCCTAGCAATGTAAACTTCAAGTGTGGGGGAGGTATGTGAGCGTCCTGAGTAAAGTTCCTCCTCTACCAAATCTTATCCTGGTGTGAAGATGATGTCAGCTCTTGCATCTTGCCCACTAGCTAGGTAAGTCCTGCTTTGGACATTAAACAAAGCCCTCCCGGGAGGATGCCCGAGGTCCACCGTTATATGCTCGTGCTTATGTCCCTTTAGAAAATATCTTGATCATGCTTAAATGCTTCCTTTATCAGTGTTCATATGCTCTTTTTTGAATGCGTGAACATGTCATACATTCATAGACTGTTTTAAATTAAGCATGGCGCTTAGGTTAAAACTGTCTTCTTCAATCAAAACAAGACATGGTGTCGAGTTTTGATTGATGAACCTTAGAGTTATACTTTCATGGATATTGGATGCATCTATGCGGACTAACCCTTGTAGGAAATCATTGAATTCGAATGGGTAAGTCATTGAGCTTAATCCAGATAGAAAAGTAAGTTGAGGTGTCAGATTCATGTTGCACAACATGCAAAGGTGGTGCATATGACTTCTCAAGGTCCAAGGTAAGTATATACCTCCCTTGTGTATGAAGTGTAATATTGGTCTAACCCTCCCGAGTAAATGACACGGTGACAATAAAAAAAACAACAACAAAAATATTTGCTTTTGAATAATGGCTCTGTGGTTCTCGAACCAGTGGAGTCCATCGTTTCCTTCCACTTTCGATTGAAGAACAGCACCATACAAGCACCAGTGTGGGGGAGTTCTCTCAAGCTCATCATCAATGTATCCATTTGAGAACTCCCACACAAAGGGATATACGACATCGACTATGCCTTCATGACAAGGACAAGGTAAATTAGAGTGAGCTGGCTACCCCATGGGTCAGCCGAATCACCACTAGTCTTCCCTGTTCCTCATATCCTTCAGGAGCGATGATACGTGCACCCTTCATCTCACTCTCTACCTATGAGTTTGAATGATCTTCAATTCTTATCTAATAAATCAAACTCAAATAATGGTGCTCTGCTTGCTCTACATGATTCCTGTGGTTGGCTTACATATGTTTTATTCCTTACTCATTATCTTGATGCTTGTGAACAAATATCATCAGGAAACTCATGCTTATCTAAGTAGTTGGTGTTTGTGATATAGTTTGATGATATGATCTTCGCTCTTAATGTTTGAATGCTAGGGAGTTTTATTTAAATTTTTTTAAAAACCCTTTGCAAGGCTCCTCTTTGATATGCCACAGTCCTACCAAAGCCATATGATGTTCATAGTTGAAAACCTTATACTCATATGCTGCTTGTTATTGCATTGAGCTTTGTCAAAAGCTGTGACCCTTGCGAGAAGTCTTTTTATGCTTCCATGATCAAGATTTATGTGCACTCCACCATTTTCCCCTTGCTATGCTTCTACACTAGAAGTTAGTATTGTCTCATTTATCCATTCCACAAAATAAAGCTCCATGCATTGTTCCATGATTTATCCCTCTACAAATATCTCTAAAAGAGATTGGGCTATATAAAAAGAGAGAGAGAGAGAAAGACATGGTCAAAAAGCATGTTCTTGAAAAAAAAGAGAAAAGAGAGATAGCCCATATCTCAAAAATTTCAAAAAGGAGAGCGGAGAAAATCATGCAAAAAAGAGTTCCATAACTTAGATGGTAATAACTAGTACCTATTCCGGGGCTAGTGTCCACCTTACCATCACCACAACATTTTATCATAGTATGGTAATATCTAGAACCCATTCCGGGCCTAGTATACACCTTACCGTACCCATCATAGCCATACACGTGCACATCTTGATCTGATTGTATGAATTGTTTTTCTCTTGGATCCAGTCTTTGACTTTGCAATATATGTGATACAAGTATGCCTTGTCATTCATACCTACCCTGAGCACCACATAAGCTTTTACTAGAAGTAGGATGAATAAAGGCAGTTTAATGCCTTGGTGAGGACATATATACACTGAGCGATCTGAGAGAATCAAATGAGGAGCAAAGCAAGGTTTGTTTTTGGAAACTTATTGTAAAACCCTGAGTTACTTGACATAATGAGCAGGAGTGATTTGATTCCTGACCATTCCATTCTTCAACTACCCAAGATAGCATGATAGACACTTCATAAGTTCATGAGTACAAGGTATGGTTTGGAATATCTCTTATGCTCGCTTCATACCTTTGGATATCATGTCTCACCTTGACCGGACTCCCTTCGCTCGGGACGAGCAAAGGTCAAGTGTGGGGGAGTTGTTGACGGCTGTTAAGTGCCATATTTATAACCGTCAACTCCTGCATTTTGACACAAGAAATATACATCCACAGTAGAATAGGGGCTTATACTGACAAATTCCATAAGTGGAGATGTATATTTGAATGCAGGCAATTAGCACAAGAAATAGAGCAAAAGCACACCTTATCCATCCACCTCATCAATCCAAGCCTCTCCACCTCAGCCAATGAGGGGCTGCCATGCAAAGTGCCACAGATCGGTGATGTCACCAATCCAAGGGAGAGAGGCTCGACGAATCAGACGCTGCCACGTGTCCAGAACAAGGATCCAAGGGCCCAGAACTCGAGCAAACCACCTTAAAACAACCCATACACCGGGAACCATCATAAGGACCCACATATCAGCCACCAGGAGAAAACACAAGGCAGGTGGGGCCCACAAGGGGTTGGCCGACCCCACAGGTCGGCCGAACCGACCTTGTGGCGCCCAATCCTGGCCTTCCATGTGGTGGTTCCTGGTTGGCTCCTGACTTCATTCCCGGGGTGCTTGGGGTGCCTCCACGCTGGTGCTCAGGCCTATAAATAGAAGTGGAGGGGGCTAGAATAGAGACATCCCATTCCTCCCTCTCTCTTTAGAAACACTTGTTTCTCCTCTCCTTTGATCTCTCATGGATCAAATGAGTTGAGGAGATGGCTATGTAGATGGTGATGTGGGTGAGATCCTAGCTTGTTCTTCAATTTGAGCAAAGTGAGTATTCTTGTATTTTCCAATTAGACTAAAGTGATGTTCATGCATGGGTGATATGTTCTTGAGTTCTTCGTTCGTCCATCATTTAGAGGCTCGTGTTCTTCATGAACACGCTTCCTCGATCTAGTTGACGAACGAGTTACTCACGCTTTTGCGTTTGTTCATAAGTTAGAGTCTCATGTTCTTCACGAACACGACCCTTGATCTTTTGTTATAAGCGCATAAGTTTGCATTCTGTTTGTGTGAATTATCCCGTTAGATCTTGTTGTGAGACAGGAATCGGTGACTAGTCGTTCTTCCTCATGCCAATCGATTCAATGACGAGTGCTATAGTGTTTCTACAGGGTGCCAGACGTAGCCGTGCTATAGTAGTAATCGGTGGTGTAGACGTGGTGTCTAGACTCCGGGTTATCCTTCGAATGCCCTGTATCCCACGGTTTGTCTTGGGGTAGGCCACGGTAGTGATAGCCGTTGGATCCTCTGAAATCCCCCACGTTCGGATATAGCGTGTAGGCAACCATTTGCCGTGAACCAACTGTTATAGCCAGGAGGGGCCGGTGTCCGAAGCGAGATTCTTATCAGAGCTTGTTCCCCTCTAGAATCGAGTACCTACAGGAAGCACCCCTCATCTCCCTACCATAGCTGGGGCTTGGTTTCCTTGGACCGTTCGTCTAGGATAGAAGGTAGTGCACATCGTTCCTTGGATTCGTTACCCTTTGGAATACTGCTGAGGTGAAGTGCTACATCGGTATTTTCGTGTGCTTGCGAATTCTTTCGTACCCGTCGGAATACCCAGGTGGATCTTACGCTCACACTAGGGGCGCAACTAGTGGTGACATTAAGAAATACCAACGGGGAGATGAGTGAAGTTCTCTCCGGTAAGTGGAAAACAAACGGGCTTGCACTTGGGCATTGCCAACATGAGCATTTCTCAACTTAAGCCAAATCTTTCCGGCCACATTCTCTCCGTACACTCGCTCAAACTCCGAGGCACAGAGAGCACGGAATAGGTAATCAATGGCCTTACTGTTGGCCTCACACATGTCCCGCGGTCCTGGAAGTAGAAAACTGTCTGGGATGACTCAATGAGGATTCTGAGTGACCTCCCAGATCAGAGTTCCCTTCCCACGCAAAAACACGCCCATGCACCTCTCCCACATCGGGTACTTCTTGCCATCAAAGTGCAGAGGACCCGACCCCTCGCCATAATCGCCCATCTTTGGATCTTAGACTGGTTAGAATCAAGAAGATCCGTAACCGGCTCTAATACCAATTGAAGGACCCAATAGGTGACCAGAGAGGGGGGGAGTGAATTGGAGCCGATAAAAATTCTTCCTGAAGGTCGAACTCAGCCTATACCCCGATTGCCACTCCGAGTACTCACACACACCAGAGAAGCTCTAGACTAGGCACACACAAGCCCACAAGTCCTAGAGACAAATCTTGAATCAAACCGCAGAAGCACAAGACAAGAATCAAAGCACTCGGCCAATTCTGGAAACAGCCAGTGCAGACTGTCCGTATGGTACGGCAGGACTGTCCATGATGCATAGGCGGACTGTCCGGACTAACCTTGTGGACTGTCCAAAAAACGCAACCAAACCACCAGAGACGCACTGGAAAAATCGGACTATCCGAAGGGACCACGCGGACTGTCCGCCAGTGTCGCGGACCGTCCGTGAGGCCTGGGCGGACCGTCCAGCAAACCTCACTAGAAACCCAGACAAACTCAACTCCACCCCAGACAAAAACTAGGCCACGCGGACCGTCCATGAGGGACACGCGGACTGTCCGCAAACCGCTTGCAACAAAACCCTAGGCCAAAAATAGATTGAAACGAGGACGCGCACGAACACGTGACGAACTACGACGAACACAAGTCCTGCGGACTGTCTGCTCCAGCCACGCGGACTGTCCGCGGCTCACGAACAGAGCAGGAACAGCACGACCCCGCGAAGTCAACCCTCCAAATCCATCACCGGATCTCCCAAACGGCTAGAGCTCTTGAGACAAGACTTTGGGGAGGTGATAAGCAACTCAAGAGGAAACTATGCCCCAAAAATCTCGATCTCTAACTCCCTAAATCACCAGGAATCGCGGATCACATGAACCACCACCAAGAACTCGGGCTCCGGCCAAAAACTCACGAATCAAAGGCTTTTCCCGGCATTTGAGGGGTCAAGATCACACTCAAAGATGCGCAAGGCATCCACCCATGATCCCCTCAAAGAAATCCGAAGGAAAACACCCTCAAATCCTCGAATCGAGCGAAAAACGAAACTCCCCAAAAATAGCCCCGAAAATGACACGAAAATCACAGAGGACTAGGAGATCACCACAACCCCGAAAGCTTCCACACATCCAGAGGTTAGAGTCTATACAAGAATCTAGCCTAAGGAAAGCAGAGGAAAAAGAAGCAGTTCAGAGCAATCTACCGGGGGAGGAAACCCTAGAGTCCAAGAGAGAGAGATGCCATCCACCTCTCCGCTATTTATACGAAGTCCATCGGAGGGAGGTAAATGACCACGCTACCCCTACAACTCAAATAGAAGATACAACCCCTCAGGGGTATTTTGGTCGAGTCTTCATCGACCGGACACGCTTCCACCGCGGCCTTGCTTATCATTGACGCAAGCCCGCGATCACGCCACGTGCCCCCGGCCTCGAAGCTTCCCGAAGCTCACGGATCACCGTCTTCATCGCCTCGGCTCTAGACTTGGTTTTGCAGCCCAAACCAAGAAACCTTCCACTGATGGTTTTGTGGGTAAACCAACAAACCCCGTGTGCAAGCTTCGGGCTCGATCCGCTACCTTGCACCGGCCCATGTTCACGACTTCGGCCCGCCAGTCTTGCACCGCACGGCTCGCACTTGACCCCATCGGCCACCGGGTCCATCGAACCAAGCATACTTGCCTCTCCATTACCCGGAGGCCGCCACGGCTAAGGCCTGTCGCGCTTGTTCTTCACCTGCACCGACATGAGTCAAGCCGCAACCTGTACCTGCACACTTAGCCAAGCATCAGTCCACACAACGTTGTCAATCACTCATCACTAAGGAGCGACCCTCCACTGGTCCTTGGACACACCTGGTCCTCACTTTATGTTCAATTTCTACTGGCAGGTGGCATGTTTTTCCATAGACCAATTGATAGGGTGACATTCCGATTGGCGTCTTGAACGCAGTCATATATGCCCATAATGCATCATGTAGATGTTTCTTCCAACAATTCCCTACTTTCTTTACTGTCTTCTGCAAGATATTTTTGATTTGCTTGTTCGACTTTTCAGCCTGACCGTTGGTTTGAGGGTGATATGCTATGGCAATATTGTGATGTATCCCTAGTTCTGCTAGGAATCTTCTGAACTTTTTATCGATAAAGTGTGAACCTCCATCACTGATCACCAATCTGGGTGTGCCGAATCGGGGTAGGATGATGTCCTGGAACATCTTTTTGGAATGTTTGGAGTCTGCCGAATGGAAGGGTATTGCTTCTACCCATTTTGACACGTAGTCGACTGCTACTAAGATGTACTCGCAGCCCTCTGATTTCGGGAATGGTCCGATGAAATCAGTTCCCCATACATCGAAGAGTTCTACTTGTAGGTTGTCATGTAGGGGCATGGAATCTCTTGTAGTGACTCCCCCATGTTTTTGGCATCTACGGCATCTTCGAATAAATTCATTGGTGTCTTCATAGATGGTCGGCTAGAAGAAACCGCTTTGCCAGAGTTTTGCATGTGTGCGGAAGACCCCATGATGCCCCCCATAGGGCCCTGCGTTGCATTTCTTAATGATTTCAGTCCTTCTGGAGAGGGTACACATCTTCGTAACAGCCCATCGTTACAAACTCTATATAGATATGGATCGTCCCACATATGTTTCCTGCTGTCGTGTATCAACTTTTTCTTGTCCGTCCCTGGTGGTATATATCCTGTAACCATGTAATTAACAATATTCGCATACCAGGGAGTGGAGTCGGTGACCTTTAGCAGCATATCATCCCGGAGGTAGTCATTTATTGGCAAGTCCTGCGAGTTAGTAGCATGCATATGCGACAAATGATCTGCTACGGAATTTTCTACTCCCTTTTTATCTTTAATTTCAATATCAAATTCTTGGAGTAGCAAAATCCACCTGATCAAACAAGGTTTTGCATCTTTCTTAACAAGCAGGTATTTTAATGCAGCATGATCAGTATAGATGATTATCTTAGCCCCCACCAAGTAAGATATGAATTTATCTAGCGCAAAGACTACTGCAAGGAGCTCCTTCTCAGTTGTGGCGTAATTCAGCTGAGCTCCGGTCATAGTCTTACTGGCATAAGCTATCGCATGATGCTTCTTGTCCTTGGTTTGGCTTAGCACGGCCCCTACAGCATAATCGCTGGCATCACACATGATCTCAAAGGGAAGCGTATAGTCTAGGGGCTGAATGATCGGGGCTGAGATGAGAGCTTCCTTAAGGGTGAGGAAAGCTCTCATGCAGTCTTCGGTGAACTTGAAGGGAGCGTCTTTGGCCAGCAAGTGCGTGAGGGTCTAGCGATTTGGGAGAAGTCTTTGATAAAACGACGGTAGAACCCTACGTGGCCTAAGAAACTGCGGATTCCCTTCACATTGGTGGGGATTGCCATGTTTTCTATGACTTCAATTTTGGCTCGGTCTACCTCTATCCCACGCTCAGAAAATAAGTGACCCAAGACGATGCCCTCGAGGACCATGAAATGACATTTCTCCCAGTTTAAAACTAGGTCCTTATCCTGGCATCGCTGCAAGACTCTATCTAGGTTCTCTAGGCAGTCATCGAAAGTCTTTCCATAGACAGAGAGGTCGTCCATGAAGACCTCCATGATCTGCTCAATCATGTCTAAGAATATAGACATCATGCACCTTTGGAATGATGCGGGTGCATTACACAACCCGAACGACATTCTACGATAAGCATAGGTTCCATAAGGGCATGTGAAAGTGGTCTTGCTTTGGTCGTCTAGATGGATGAGGATTTGATGGTACCCGGAATACCCGTCAAGGAAACAAAAGAAGGAGTGGTTTGCTAGTTGTTCCAACATCTCATCGATGAAGGGTAGTGGGTAATGGTCCTTCTTTGTGGCCTTATTGAGCTTCCTATAGTCTATGTACATCCTCCATTTGTCCGGGAGACGCTGAGCGGTCATCTCACCATGCTCATTAGGGGCTTTTGTCATCCCTCCTTTCTTTGGCACGACCTGGACAGGGCTGACCCACTCGCTATATGGCACGGGGTAGATGATCCCGGCGTGCAAAAGTTTTAGCACCTCCTTTTTGACTACCTCCCTCATATGGTTATTCAACCTTCTCTGAGGCTCTCGAGAGGGTGGAATTTTTGAATCTACGGGGATGCGATGGGTACAGAGAGAGGGACTTAACCCCTTCAGATCTTGGAGGGAATATCCGAAGACAGCATGGTGTTTTTCTAGGATGGCCATAAGTCTTCTAGTTTCCTCTCCTGTGAGTTTGTTGCTAATGACCACTGGGGTTTCGGTATCCCCATGCAGGAAGACATAATGATGCCCGTCTGGCAGAGGTTTTAGCTCGATAGGAGGTTTAGGAGGAGCTTTGCACTCCAAAATATCTATGGGTGCAGCGGGTTCTGCTTCTTCCTCTATAAAGTCCCCAGCGTTTTCATCGAGAAAAGCTTCCGAGAATTGCCCAGGGATAATGGCTTTCACTTCCTCATTCACTTCGGGATTAGGGGGAGGATCTGTTGCAGCATATTTAGCTTCGGAAATCTTAACTGACAGAACTTCCTCCCCTATTCGGATGTCAAACTTTCCTTGAGCGAGGGCCTCCTTGAGAAATTTCTCAATGGGGAGTCCTATCATGAGATCGAAATCCTTGATATCGAAGACATGAAAATCAAGGACAGAATGGACACCGCCATAGATAATAGGTATCTGGCTGAGGATCCCTATCCTTTCGATGGCTTTCCCGTGGGAGTCCATGGCAGATATGCTGGAAGGAACTAAGGGTTCATCTCCTAAGACTTCTATCGCGTAGGCGCTTGAGATGATGTTAGCCCCGACCAGAGGGTTGAAGAGGGCATTTATCTGCTTCCCGCGCATGGTACATGGGAGGGTCGAATGAGATTGGCTAATTTGAAGGGCTTTGGATGAGCACTCAAGCTCTTCCGACCACTCCTGAGTCATGATAGCAGTTAACTCTCGAATAGTGTCCCTGAAGTAAGCTATCTCGTCAGGATCTGGGGGAGTGTTCGGGATCGGTGGTTTCCCTCTACATTGGTAGTTTGAGGTGTTTCCATAATCTTCAAAGAGGTCATCCTCAAACATCAAATGAGGCACTGGAGATTGAGACGTCTCATCTCCCGATGCCGATGGTTCAGGGGGATCGTCTACGGCTGGATCTACAGATGTGGGCGGTGTAGTGCTAGTCTCAGCTGCTAAGGCATCCCCTACTTCGGGTGCACTTCCTTCTGGGGAAGGTTGAGGTTCGGTTGAGAAAGGCAGATCACGTAGGATTTTCTCCAGAATGTTCTTCACTTTACCCATGGGCGTTTGAGTGAATGATCCTCTAGAAGATGCGTCGAGTTGTGAGGCTGAACTCTTGTTTAGGCCCATGTAAAAGTGTTCAAGCATTATGAACTCGGGTAAGGATAGGACTGGACATGAGTTCACTAGATGTGAGAATCTCTCCCAGGCTGCTCCTAGGGTCTCCTCCTTACCTTGCTGAAAGCTGAGAATGTCCCTACGCAGGGTAGCTGATGAGGACATCCTAGGGCACGATTTGGCCAGGCGCACAACAGTGTATGCGGCAGCTGTGGAGCACGGTTTGGCCAGGCGCACGACAGTGTAGGCGGCAGTCGTGTCTAACGGGAGTACGGATTAGCCAGGCGCAGAACAGTGCAGGCGCACGATGATGTAGGCGGCCCTTGGGCTAGGCGCAGAACAGTGTAGGCGCACAACAGTGTAGGCGGCGAACCTGTGCACGTCCCAATTATCCCACCTTGCTTAGCTTGGGAGGCCCAAGCCACCTTAAAAGGGAGAGCCACCCTTCCCCTATTGGACTAGTCTTTTGGGGCGATTGGGCCTTTCCCCGAGGGGTGTGCTGGGCCGGACTCATGATTTGGTATCAGAGCTAGGCCCTTGTTAAGAAGAGGAGGATGATGAGGACATCCTAGGGCACAATTTGGCTAGGCGCACAACAGTGTAGGCGGCAGCCGTGGAGCACGGTTTGGCCAGGCGCACGACAGTGTAGATGGTAGTCGTGTCTAACGGGAGTACGGATTAGCCAGGCGCAGAACGGTGATGGCGCACGACGGTGTAGGCGGCCCATGGGCTAGGCGCAGAATAGTGTAGGTGCACGACGGTGTAGGCGGCGAAGCCGTGCACGTCCGAATTATCCCACCTTGCTTAGCTTGGGAGGCCCAAGCCACCTTAAAAGGGAGAGCCACCCTTCCCCTATTGGACTAGTCTTTTGGGGCGATTGGGCCTTTCCCTGAGGGGTGTGCTGGGCCGGACTCATCAGTAGCGACATGAGAGGCAGGGAAATATTTCTCGCAGAAAATTCTTACCAGAGAATTCCAACTGCCCTCTATGCTACCCGCGTTATGCGTGTACCATCGCTTCGCATCTCCCAATAGGGAGAAGGGAAACAATTTCCACCTAAGAGTGTCATGATTCATGCCGGCAATGGCAAAGCATGAGCATACTCTATCAAATTCCCGTAGGTGTTCATAAGGATTCTCACTAACTATCCCCGAAAAGGAACAAGTCCTCCGAACCAAGTCAATCACGCTAGGGCTGAATTCATAGCTGGTCGTGTGAATTGGGTGCTCAGATTGTGGTGGCTCAAATGATTCAGCTCTAGGAGCGGAAAGGTCTTGAATAGATCGCTCCTCCATGATAAAGGTAAAACAAAAAGAATTGAAAAGAAAATGGAAAACAAAGATAAATACGAGGACCACTAGGATCGAAGATAGATTCAGCAACCGTTCCCCGGCAACGGCGCCAGAAATGCTTGTTGGTATTTCTTAACCTCACCACTAGTTGTACACCTAGCGAGAGCGTAAGATCCACCTGGGTATACCATCAGGTACGAAAGAATCTGCAAGCGCACGGAAATACCGCTGTAGCACTTCCCCAAAGGAGTATTCCAAAGGGTATCGAATCCAAGGAACAATGTGCACTACCTTCTATCCTAGACTGATGATCCAAGGACACAACTCTATAGGTTGAGATGAAGATGGAAAGGATCCTGCTGATAGCGTGCAGAGTTGAGAACAGTCTCTCGATTAGGGGCTTCTCGTTTCGGACACCGGCCCCTCCTGGCTATAACAGTTGGTTCACGGTAAATGGTTGCCTACACGCTGTATCCGGACGTGGGGGATTTCAGAGGGTCCAACAGCTGTCACTACCATGGCCTACCCCAAGACAAACCGTGGGATACAGGGCAAACGAAGGATAACCCAAAGTCTAGACACCACGTCTACACCACCGATTACTACTATAGCACGGTTACGTCTGTCGACCCGTAACAACACTATAGCACTCCGTACGAAGACGGAGCGATGAACCCACGAGAGAGAGACCCGAACTCACTCAAGTATACGCTATCTTATGCAAGGGATCACGGATGAACTTGATCTAGATTAGGATATAGGAGCATCCACTTAACTCTGATTAAACTAGTAGGCATACAAACAGGATACAAACTTAGATGTTTATAACAGAAGATCAAGGGTCGTGTTCGTGAAGAACACGAGCCTCTAACTTATGAACAAACACAAAAGTATGAGAAACTCTCTCGTCAACTAGATCAAGGAAGCGTGTTCGTGAAGAACATGAGCCTCTAAATGATGAACGAACGAAGAACACAAGAACACAGTATGAATGCCACTTTAGTCTAATTGAGAATGTTGAAATACTCACTTTATTCTAAATGAAGAATAGAAACATCCGTAGAGGATCGTTCTTAAGGGAATGTGCCAAACACCATGGCACAATCCCAAGACACCACCTCACCTTCCTTCTAATCTCTGAAGCACTAGCAAGCCAACACTAATCCTATGCAAAGAGCTCTCCTCTCCTAATGAGAGAAAACAAAAGGAAAAAGTGAGAAGGAGGAGAAGAAGTGTGTGTCCTATTCTCTAACCCCTCCACTTCTATTTATAGGCTCAGACACCAGTGCGAGGACACCCCGTGCATCCCCGGAATGGGCTTAGGGACCAATTAGGAGACACCACGTGGAAGGCCGAGATCACCCGACGCAAGGTCGGTTCGACCGAACCAAGGGTTCGGCCGACCCCCTGGTGGCCCACCTCATCTTGTGCTTTCTCGTGGTGGCTGTCAGGTAGGTCCTTATGGCGGTTCCAGGTGTTCACGTGGTTTGGAGACAGTTTAGGCACTCTGGTGGGCCATGGGATCCATGTGATACACGCGTGGCGACTTCTGATTCGCCGAGGCTTCCTCCCTTGGATTGGTGACGTCATGCATCCAGGGGGTGCTTGCATGGCAGCCTCTCATCGGTTGAGCCTGGATTGCTTGGATTGGTGAGGTGGATGGATAAGGTGTGCTTTTGCTCTCTCTCTCTTGTGCTAATTGCCTGCATTTGAATATACACCGCAACTTGTGGACATTATCAGTATAAGGCCCTATTCTATTGTGAATGTATATTTCTCATGTCAAAATGCAGGAGTTGACGGTTATAAATATGGTACTTAATAGCCATCAACACTAAGCACATCATCACGGTTATCAAGCAACTCATTCAGCCTAGCATTCTCCTCTAGCAAGAAGTTGGGATCATGTCGTACCTCTTCCTCGGAGTCGGAGTTCGAATCCTAGCTGTGCTTCCCACCTTTCTTGGAGTGTGCCATGCTGCAAAATCCTCCTTGTGCGACGAAGCTGAGGCCGGTGAAGTTCTTGCCCGTGTGCCGCTTGTCCTTGCGCCGATCTTGCTCTTCATCGCTGCTCGAATTGGAAGAAGCATCGCTTGATGTGGAGTCGATGTCGCTCGCTCCGGCAACCATCGCTCGAGCCGTCTTCTTCTTGTACCCACCGCTCTTCTTTGATCTTCTCTCGCCCTTGTCCTTGCGCTTGTCCTTGTAGTCGTTCTGGGAGCGGTGCTTGTTGTAGTCGTGCTTGGGCTTGCCCTTGTAGTCGTTCTTGATCTCCATGGCTTCAGGGCATTCGGTGATTAAGTGCCCGTGCTTCCTGCACCGATAGCGCATCCCCGAGCTCGGCCTCGCATTCTTGCGGTTCTCGTACATCCACCCAAAACTCTTGCTCAACAAGGCGAGATCATCCTCGCTCAACACCTCAAAGTCCTCATCTGGCATGGACACAAGACAAGACAAAGAAAAACCAACAGAGTTAGCATTAGTCCTCGATCCAGAAACAAGAGCCAAACTATGAGGATCAGTGGGGCTCTCGCTCTTGGCTCTCAAGCCACGATCAATGTTGGCGGTCGATTTCCGTCAACCAAGAACACTTGTTATGTTATAGTTTGGATTTCATTTTGGAACTAACCCGCCACTAGGCTTACTAATGATATAACAAGTTCGTCGTTGGATGTGTGTTTTGGAGTATAATGTTTACGCAGGAATTCATGCACTAAATGAGAAGAAATACATTCGGTTCGGAGATCAATTTACATGATGATCAAGAGGCTCCGACCGTGTGTGAACTTGACTCCAAAGGTGGCAAGGACCAATGTGCTTCAATGAAGAATCTTCGAGGACCAAGATGAAAAGACCGAAAGATCATGCATGAAGACCCCTTAACTTGGTCGCGGAGATAACGACATCCAAAGTCCATATCCGAAGGAGGAAAAACCCCAAAGTGCAAGAAACGACACGTGGCAAAAGACGAAGATGAACCGAGCTGGAAGTGGGCCAGGACAGCCGGCCCAGGCCGGCCGACCCACCTCCTTTTTGCCTCGATTCGCCACCGCCTTTCTTCGGTGATAAATTCGCGGAACCCTAATTGTTTGGGGAGAGGAGCCATTCGCGAAAGACGACCAGAGAAGCCTCGGGTGATCAAACACAAAGAAGAGGGTTGATCGAGAGGGTGATGATTCAAGAGGATCATCACCTAGGTCAACGGAAGCCACCACGAGGAAGGAGGACGCCGAGGCCTTGCCACGGCGCCGCCGGAGTTGAAGGACACCGAGAGACGGACTCCATCGGAGGCATCCACCATGTTCAATGGTGCCATGCCTAGCGTCTTGATGGGGTAAAGTAATCGTTTGTCCAAGGAGTTGTAATGGATCTTGACATGTAGTCTCCCACTCTCTTGTTTGGATCTTTATCTGTCATACCTTCATGTTGATGATGCTTACTATTTAAGATTAGCTACCATTGCCTTCGGGGTTGCTCCCGTAGATCACGCCAACATAGCGTGTTCATTAGGGTTAGGGACGATTACCTTCGCGTAGTGACTAGTACGAGGGAAGGGAAACGCCTAACTCTTTGTTCACATCCTTAGATAGATTGGATCAGGGTTTTACCATGTTTTGGGTGATTGCATCTCAAGTACCTAGACTCCATGGGCATACGTCTTTCATACTCGTGAACCACATTTCTCTTTCTCTTTAACATAATCTAGGGTTAGTTTGTCTTTACTTTATAGATTAATCTTTACAATCATAAAGTCCTTAATCAACTAAGTTAGTGTTAGGTTAAACGCAAGTAATTCCCTTGCTCCGTGGATTGACAAGAACATAGAGGGTCCCATCCCTTGGTGAAAAAGGCACCAAGTCACTCCGTGGACTTGCGGTGAAGTTGAACGCGGTTTTAAACCGTCAACAAGCCCCTTTTTCTGGCGTCGTTGCCGGGGAGCAAGCCAGTTTACTTCGTTTAATCTCTCATTATTTTTGTTGATTACTAACATCTAACCTTTGTGTTCTAGAAAAACACACTCTTTTGTTTTTTTGTTTTTGATTGTCTAGGTGGCGTTCGTTGGAAATCCTTTGGAGGAACCGGAAAAATCGCTAAGAGACTATGCCAGCCCTCGATGTGAGGACATCAAGGTACAAGAGTCGGATTCGATTCTCGAAGTGACAAGGTATGAAATTAGAGTTCAAATCATCAAGATGGCAGCAACTAAGCCGTTCCGAGGGGTGGAGACGGACAATCCATATAGACATATCGAGCGCTTCACGACGATGTGCAATACGGTGCGACAAGAGGGAGTTCCCGACACTTGGTTTAAATGGAATCTTTTTCCCTACTCACTTGCCGATGAAGCAACAAAGTGGTATTCATTTGCGTCCTTCGAAGCCGAGGGAAATTGGGATCAATTGGTAAAAAAATTTTGTGCCAAGTTCTTCCCTATGACCAAGATTCAACATATAAGGATGCAAGTGATGACTTTCAAGCAAGGAAAAGAAGAGGGGATTGATCTAGCATGGAATCGATTCAACGAACTAGTTGAACAAGGACCAAGACTCGGATTCCCGGGTGACGTATTATTGCATTCTTTTTTCCCTAACTCCTAGTTGCATGGAATACGTTCAAATGTGTGCAGGAGCGGATCTCATGGAGAAAACACTCACGGAAGCTACCGAACTTCTACAAAAAATAAGTAAAGCGGCAGCCATGCGAAGAGATTGGGAAATACGACTTTCGGGAAAGCCAGAATGTGATACAAGTGCAGCACCCCTTGCTGCAATTTTCAGAAATATGGCTCCGGAAGAGAAGAAAGAGGAACCAATCCCAAGAAAGGTTGAAGAAGCCAAACATGAGGAAACTAGAACTACCCCGGAGGGTGATCCCACCGAGACAAGCAAAGCAAATGAAAGAACTATGTCAAGCGCGAAGCCACTAAGGGAGTTCGAGCAAATGGATTGGATCCCACTTGATTTTGGAGAAATCTTTGACAAGAGGAGACCATTCCCTAATCAAAAGGGAACGGCAAGAGCTTTGGAGATAGACTTCCCGCCGGAAAAACAAGTGGAACATTCATACAACATAGAGACAACCGGGGAGGTCCTTCAAAAACTCTTTGGAGAAGAAGTTGATCCGGACCATGTGGCCGAAGCTAAAAGAATCATGGGAATCAAGCCCGAGGCGTCACCATTTGCCCGCCTCGCTGAAATTTTTGCCATAGGATCCGATGAAGAAGAGAAGACATCACCGCGTATAGATTGCAAGGTTAACAACATTAATTGCAAGGTGTTATGCGACATTGGAGCACAAGTAAGTGTCTTGTCTTCTAAGATTTTTGATGAAATTCATGACCACACCATTGACCTAGTTCTAACTTCTACTAAATTAATTATGGGAGATGGTAGAATTGTTAAACCTCTACGAATTGCTCGTGACCTGGAAGTTTTAATTTCCGAAAAATGCATTCCAACCGATTTCTTCATTATTGATGTCTACTATGATAAGAATGATCATGTAATTCTTGGTAGACCTTTTCTTAAGTTGGTTAATGCCGTTTTAGATGCCGGAAAAGGAAAAGTAACTATTAATCTTGATGGAAATAATCACTCATACAATTTTCTTCCCGCTTCTAGAATTGCCTCACCCCTACCTCTTGATGACGAAGAGGTAGGGAGCCTTCATTTTGTTGAAACTTTCAGGGATCCGCTACAAAGAGCTATGGAGAATCAATCTAATGATGAGCTAGATGAAGACTTAGCGGAAGCAACCAACGGACTAGAACCGCAAGACGGAAGCTTAGAGGAGGATAAGTTTGAAGACCTTGGAGAAATTGTACATGAAGAACCACAAGCACCGGAGGTGGATCTTAAGCCATTACCCAAGGGATTGAAATATGAATTTTTGGGCCTGAACAAGACTTATCCCGTGATTGTGAGTGATGAATTGAGTCCCCAGGAGAATGATATGTTGCTGAATTTATTGAAGAAGCACAAGAAAGTGATGTGATATTCGATAAATGATATTAAAGGACTCAGCCCAGCATTTTGCACTCACCGCATACCTATGGAGGATCAATGCAAGCCCGTAGTGGACCATCAAAGGAGGTAAACCCATGCCATGCGAGAGGTGGTGAATAAGGAGGTTATCAAGTTGTTGGACGCTGGAATCATCTACCCGGTACTGCATAGCGAATGGGTGAGCCTCGTACATTGTGTGCCTAAGAAAGGAGGTTTGACCGTGGTGAAAAATGAGAAGAATGAATTGATACCGCAAAGAACCATGACCGGATGGAGGATGTTTATTGACTATCGGAAATTGAACAAAGCAACAAAGAAAGATCACTTCCCCCTACCGTTCATCGACGAGATGCTTGAAAGGTTAGCAAATCATGCATATTTTTGCTTTCTTGATGGATACTCGGGGTTCATGCAAATACCTATTCACCTGGATGATCAACATAAGACAACATTCACATGCCCTTATGGAACATTTGCGTATAGAAGAATGCCTTTCGGTTTATGCAATGCTCCAGCCTCTTTTCAATGATGTATGATGGCGGTATTTTCGGAGTTCATCGAGGAAATTGTCAAGGTATTTGTGGATGATTTCTCCGTGTATGGTAAATCTTTTGCGGATTGCTTGGCAAACTTGGATAAAGTTCTCACTAAATGTTTGGAGGTTGATTTGGTGCTAAATTGGGAGAAGTGTCACTTTATGGTGAAACAAGGTGTAGTGTTGGGACATGTGATATCCGAGAGAGGGATTGAGGTGGACAAGGCTAAGGTTGAAACGGTTGAAAAGCTTCCACCCCCAACAGATGGCAAATCTTTGAGGAGTTTCTTAGGCCATGCGGATTCTATAGAAGATTCATCAAGGATTTCTCAAAAATTATCAAGCCATTGACCAATCTTCTCCAAAAAGATGTGCCATTCAATTTCAATGAGAAGTGCTTGGTGGCATTCCGGACATTAAAGAGAGCTCTCGTAACCGCACCCGTCATTTAACCGCCTGACTGGAATCAACCTTCTGAGATAATGTGCGACGCTAGTGACTATGCCAGTGGAGCGGTGTTGGGACAACGAAAAGAAGGCAAGGTACACGCTATTTACTATGCTAGCAAAACCCTTAATGGAGCTCAATTGAATTATGCAACAACAGAGAAGGAATTGCTCGTCGTAGTGTTTGCCTTTGAAAAATTCAGATCATATATTGTAAATTCTAAGGTGATTGTCTACACCGATCATGTGGTGATCAAGTATCTCTTGTCTAAAAAAGATGCCAAGCCAAGGTTGATTCGATGGATCCTTCTCTTGCAAGAATTTGATGTGGAGATTAGAGACAAAAAGGGGTCGGAAAATGTTGTGGCTGACCATTTATCAAGGATGAATCGTGAGGATGATAGAGAGCCTATTGAAGATAAGATGAGAGATGATCATCTCCATCACATCCTTGACAAAGATACTTGGATGATCAACATTATTCGAGCCATATGAAAAAATGTGACTTGATCATTTGGATAGGAACGCTCAAATGAGAGTGATCGCCGAGAGCCGATAATATTATTGGGATGCACCTTACCTCTTTAGACTTGGGGCGGATGGAGTCTTACGAAGGTGCATACCAAGAGATGAAAGAGGCGAAATATTGAGAAAGTGTCACTCAGGCGAATATGGAGGACACTATGGACATTTTAGGACTCATGCAAAGGTATGGGCTAGTGGATTTTATTGGTCGGAGATGCATGAAGATTCGAAAAGGTATGTTGCTTCTTCTTCGGAATGTCAAAGAACGGGGAATATAAATCAAAGAAATGCTATGCCCTTGAATTACAACTTTCAAATTGATCTATTCGACGTATGGGGAATTGACTTCATGGGACCTTTCGCTAGTTCAAATGGATATGAGCATATTTTGGTTATGGTTGATTATGTGTCCAAGTGGGTGGAGGCTATCCCTTGTCGAAGAGCTTCAATAGAAGAATCCATATCCATGATCAAAAATATTATATTCCCACACTATGGAGTCCCGCGAGTATTGATAAGTGACGGAGGAACACACTTCACGGGAAATAGGTTCAGAAAATGCTTGTCCAAGTTGGGGATCGAGCATAGAGTGGCCATGGCTTACCAGCCACAAACCAATGGTCAAGCGGAAACTTCAAATAGGCAGCTCGAGAGCATTCTTAACAAGACCGTTGAAAAGGGAGGTAAAGATTGGTCAAAGAAAATGGATGGAGCATTGTGGGCTTATCGGACGGCATACAAGACACCCATAGGTATGACACCATATCAATTTGTCTAAGGTAAATCATGTCACTTACCTTTGGAGTTAGAACATAAAGCATATTGGGTAATCAAAGAGATGAATCTTGACTTTGATGCCGTGGGAATCAAACGGAAAATTCAAATAAGTGAACTAGAAGAGATGAGGCTCAAAGCTTATGAGAGTGCAACCATCTACAAGGAAAGAATGAAGAGGTGGTATGATAAAAAGGCTTCGAGCAAAGGAAGTCAAAGAAGGTGACAAGGTTCTCCTCTATAATTCAAGGTTTAAAATATTCGGGAAAGGAAAATTGAAGAGCAAATGGGATGGACCGTACATCGTTCACTCGGTCTCGCCAAATGGAGCGGTCACAATCATGGACGTGAAAGGAGATCAATATGTGGTTAATGGTAAACGGTTAAAGGTTTTTTTAACAAGACATCGTGCCCATCGACTACATTGATATATATCACATGGAGGACGAGCCCGAGCGTCAAGCCTAAGACTTAAAACGAGGTAAATTTTCTGTAAATATGTTTTCGTTTTTGTTTTTGTATTTATTTCGAGTCCTTTTCATAATTTTTAGTTGGAGCCTACCACCACCTAGGCTAGTATTCACGAAACACCGAGGGCCACAAAAGTTGGGCCGCGGGGGCCCAAAGGAGGTGGTAGGCTAGCCGCCCCATGCCGACCGACCCACTACCCCCCTTCGCCCGTTTTCGCTCGTTTTTCTCTGGGACACGGTTCGGTGCATTTCCTTTTCCTATCTTCCCTTTTTGGGGGCGACAAAAATAGGTAAGGGAGAGTTTCGGCTGAATCTTTCTAGGGATATTTAAGGATGACTGGGGAGCTCGAGGTTTGCATCTCAATTGCAATCTCCAACCTCCACGAAAGCACCCAAGCACCCATGGCATCCTCAAGCAGCACCAAGGGCAAGGAGGAGGTGAAGGCAACCATGGAAGAAGAATCACGCCTCCCTTCTCCAACTCCAGCGAACGAGGAGCTTCGTCGGTGTGCGGTGGTGCCGCAGCCCAAGAAGCAAGTGAAGAGGACCGCGAGGATTCAATGCGGAGGGCATGTCTCAAGAGGGCGCATGGCTAGCCCAAATCCCTGGGTTGAGGAGAAGAAGGAGAAGCCCGCTTCTCCCGTTCGCCGCTCAGAGAGGCTCCTTGGGAAGAAGAGGAAGGATTACAAGGAGAAGACCCCCGAGCCGGCGGATTTCTACGGAGATAGTGATTACTCTGATGATCGAAGCCCTAGCTCGTGGGCAGCCGGTGGAAGAGACGACAATGATCTCTACATTTGGGAGGAGGTGCCCAAGGAGGAGCCAGAGGAGCATCATGAGCAAGGCGGCAACCCAGATGGCGGTAATGATCCGGACGGTGGAGACAATGGAGACCATGATCCGGAGGAAGAGCACAATGTGTGTTGCGCGGCATGCCGCAACGCCATTGCGGAGCTCTTCTCATCCCTTGATGAGTGTTTCCACACCATCAACGCCATGCAACAAAGAATTGAATATTGGGAGCGCATGGTGGAAGATGACTTCAAGTACCTCAACCGCAACATAAGGAAGCTCTTCGGGATGAATAAAAATTTCAAGAAGAAGGAGTGGTGCAACTCGTGCCGAAAGTACCACTAGGTGTTGTAGTTTGATAGTTCTCTCCCTTTGTGCCTTTTGTAAAAGTTACGATGACGATGTCGTAAGATCTAAGCGTGGGGGGGAGCTAGCTAGCTAACTTTTTAAATTTTTGCTTAAAGTGGTGTGAGAGTCTAGTCTTTAATTTTTGAGTCATGTGTGAGAGTGTGAGAGTTTTTGTTTTATCTTTTTAGATTAAAAGAGTCTTAAATTAGCGTTGAGTCAAAGAAAAAAAAAGAAATAAAAAGTGTCTTATGCAAAGTCTCATGTTTCTTTTCTTGTTATATCTTTAATTTATCTTTCTTATTTGAGCATGAGCTTTTTGATTAATTGTTTACCGTGGTGCATAGTGGAACTTACCTTTGTAAAGCACCCATACTCAAACTAAGATCTAGGACTTTGCTTTGTCTACACTTTTAGTAATGCTAACATTGGTGGTTTTATTTCTGAAAATTAAGAAAAACACCTTGCTATGAAGGTTAGCATGTTCTTTCTCCAAGTTGAGAGTGATATATATCCTATACAAAGCCTTTACATACATACATAAGCTCCACCATAAGTGTTGTTTAGCATGATGAGTTAAGTTAGGATTTTACTCTCTTGGGAGGTCTAATTTCAAGCAATGATCATGTCCTTGATGTATACCTTTTATTGCTAGCCTCTTCATGTCCAAACCTATAAACATCTTTTTATCATCTTACTCCTTGAACACAACCTATATTCAAAGATTCGTTCAATCTCTAGGCATGTTTATATTTAAAATTCAGATTGTGATCATGTTCGAAAGTTGAGCGAAAAGCATGGGAGAAGAAGGTAAAGAGGTGAAAAGAAAGAAAAAAATGTGTATGTGTGTAGTGCACACACAAGAAAGAAAAAAAAGGAGAAAAAGAAAAAAGAAAAGAAAAAAAAGAGAGAAAGAAGAAAGAAGAAAAAGAAAAGAAAGGAAATCCAAAGCAAGGCAAGAAAGGTGAAGTGAGGGATGACAAGTTAAGTGAAGATCAAATGAAGTGCAAGGAAGGATGCCACGATGTTAGGAACGAATCTTATTCCATACCATGTGCAATCCGACATCGAGGACATCATTAGTGCCTTGAAGTCATTATTCTTTTTCCCTTTGCACATATCCACCATTCTAAATCTTCTCATCCTCGACACCCCTACATTATGGTTTAATTCTCATGATCATTGGCTTGGAAGGTGAACAACCACTAGAGGATTTTCCTAGCTTGATAGCACTTGTGCTAGCTTCACTAGCCACACCTATAGCTCCACCTTACATCACATATGAGAGACTTGTGGGAGGTGAGAGTTTATAAAGTTATCTAGGATAGCCACTTTAATGAGTGACATGTGAGAACTTGGAGAAGGACTTTATCTAATGCTTTGTGCAGGAATTTTATTTTAAAGTTTGCAAAAACCCTCCAAAGGAAGTAAGAAAGCAAGTGTGGATGAAGTTGAAGATCTCTAGTGAAAAGGTAAGAGTTGTGGGGTAAGTCTTGAATTGGTAATTTCTAAACGCCCATGTTTACATTATGATCTTTGTTTCATGTCTCTTATATTAAAGATGAATGATTGATTAACTTGAAAAGAAGGATTTGACGAAGCATGTTTCAAACTCCATGGATGAACAACTTTTGAGCAACTTGCTCGAGGACGCGCAAGATCTATGTGTGGGGGGATGTTGGCGGTCGATTTTTTGTAAACCAAGAACACTTGTTATGTTATAGTTTGGATTTCATTTTGGAACTAACCCGCCACTAGGCATACTAATGATATAACAAGTTCGTCGTTGGATGTGTGTTTTGGAGTATAATGTTTACGCAGGAATTCATGCACTAAATGAGAAGAAATACATTCGGTTCGGAGGACGATTTACATGATGATCAAGAGGCTCCGACCGTGCGTGAACTTGACTCCAAAGGTGGCAAGGACCAATGTGCTTCAATGAAGAATCTTCGAGGACCAAGATGAAAAGACCGGAAGATCATGCGTGAAGACCCCTTAACTTGGTCGCGGAGATAATGACGTCCAAAGCCCATATCCGAAGGAGGAAAAACCCCAAAGTGCAAGAAACGACACGTGGTAAAAGACGGAGACGAACTGGGCCGGAAGTGGGCAAGGCCGGCCGGCCCACCCCCTTTTTGCCTCGGTTCGCCGCCGCCTTTCTTCGGTGATAAATTCGCGAAACCCTAATTGTTTGTGGAGAGGAGCCATTCACGAAAGACGACCAGAGAAGCCTCGGGAGATCAAACACAAAGAAGAGGGTTGATGGAGAGGGTGAAGATTCAAGGGGATCATCACCTAGGTCATCGGAGGCCACCACGAGGAAGGAGGACGCCGAGGCCTTGCCACGACGCCGCCGGAGTTGAAGGACACTGAGAGACGGACTCCATCGGAGGCATCCACCATGTTCAACAGTGCCATGCCTAGCATCTTGATGTGGTAAAGTAATCGTTTGTCCATGGAGTTGTAATGGATCTTGACATGTAGTCACCCACTCTCTTGTTTGGATCTTTATCTATCATACCTTCATGTTGATGATGCTTAATGTTTAAGGTTAGCTACCATTGCCTTCAGGGTTGCTCCCATAGATCACGTCAACATAGCGTGTTCATTAGGGTTAGAGACGATTACCTTCGCGTAGTGACTAGTACGAGGGAAGGGAAATGCTTAACTCTTTGTTCACATCCTTAGATAGATTGGATCAGGGTTTTACCATGTTTTGGGTGATTGCATCTCAACTACTTAGACTCCATGGGCATACGTCTTTCATACTCGTGAACCACCTTTCTCTTTCTCTTTAACATAATCTAGGGTTATTTTGTCTATACTTTATAGATTAATCTTTACAATCATAAAGTCCTTAATCAACTAAGTTAGTGTTAGGTTAAACGCAAGTAATTCCCTTGCTCCGTGGATTGACAAGAACGTAGGGGGTCCCCTCCCTTGGTGAAAAAGGCACCAAGTCACTCCGTGGACTTGCGGTGAAGTTGAACGCGGTTTTGAACCGTCAACAATCAACCTCTGAAGACCTGAGCTTGGAGAACAGCTCATCAAGCGACAGAGTATCATACACGCTCGACTCCTCAATGGCCTCGACCTTGGCACTCCACACAGACCTATCTAGGGCATACAAAAGCTTGATAGCTTGATCATGATCCGTGTATGGGAGCACTATAACATTGGCCCTAATGTTGTTGACTATGCTGGTGAAGAGCTGAAACATAGCATCGGTCGACTCATCGGGGTAATGAGTAAAGTTCTCGTAGTCTCTCCGGTAATTAGAAAACAAACGGGCTTGCACCTAGGCATTGCCAACATGAGCGTTTCTAAGCTTAAGCCATATCTTTCCGGCCACATTCTCTCCGTACACTCACTCAAACTCTGAGGCACGGAGAGCATAGAACAAGTAATCAACGGCCTTGCTGTTGGCCTCACACATGTCCCGCGATCCTGAAAGCAGAAAACTGTCTGGAATGACATAATAAGGATTTTAAGTCACATCCCAGATCAGAGTCCCCTTCCCACGCAAAAATGCGCCCATGCGCCTCTCCCACATCGGGTAATTCTTGCCAACGAAGTGCGGAGGACCCGACCCCTTGCCATAGTCGCCCATCTTTGGATCTTAGACTGGTTAGAATCACGAAGATCCGTAACCGGCTCTGATACCAATTGAAGGACCGAATAGGCGACCAGAGAGGGGGGTGAATGGGAGCCAATAAAAATTCTTCCCGAAGGATGAACTGGGCCTATACCCCGATTGCCACTCCAATCACTCACACACACCAAAGACACTCTAGACTAGGCATACACAAGCCTACAAGTCCTAGAGACAGGCCTTGAATCAAAGCGTGGAAGCACAAAACAAAAATCAAAGCACTTAGCCAAATCTGCGAAGGTTAGGCGCAAACTATCCGTGCAGTACGGGCGAACTGTCTGCAGCACCTGGGCGGACTGTCTGGACCCCCTACGCAGACTGTCCGAAAAAGCTAACAGAACCTCCAGAGACACACCGAGAAATTCGGACTGTCCGCCAGAGCCACGCGGACTGTCCGCCAGTGTCGCGGACCATTTGTGAAGGCCTCACGAGCCGTCCGGCTAACTCGCGGAAAACCCCAGACAAACACAGCCCAGCCCCAGATAAAAAAACCGACCACGCAGACCGTCTGTGAACCTCACACGGACTGTCCGCAAAACCTTCTGCAAGAAAACCCTAGGGACACGCGACGAACTGCTATGAACTGAACCCTCGCGGATTGTCCGCGCGTATTGGGCGGACTGTCCGCCACGCACGAACAGAACCAAAAACTGCTCGAGCTCAGAAGTCAACTCCACCTTTCCATCACTGGATCTCTCAAACGGCTAGAGCTCTTGAGACAAGATTTTGGGGAGGTGAAAAGCATCACAAGAGGAAGCTATGCCCCAAAAATCTCGACCTCTAACTCACTAAATCACCGGGAATCACGGATCACATGAACCACCACCAAGAACTCGGGCTCCAACCAAAACTCACGAATCGAAGGTGTTTCCCGGCATTTGAGGGGTTAAGATCACACACAAAGATGTGCAAGGCATCCACCCATGATCCCCTCAAAGAAATCTGAGAGAAAACGCCCTCAAATCAACGAATCGAGCGAAGAACGAAACTCCCAAAAAATAGCCCCGAAAATGACACGAAAATCACAAAGAGCTTGGAGATCACCGCAATGCCGAATGCTTCCATACATCCAGAGGTCAGAGTCTATACAAGAATCTAGCCTAAGGAAAGCAGAGGAAAAGAAGCAGTCCAGAGCAATCTACCGTGGGAGGAAACCCTAGAGTCCAAGAGAGAGAGAGAGATGCCATCCACCTCTCCGCTATTTATACGAGGTCCACCGGAGGAGGCAAATGACCACGCTACCCCTACAACTCAAATAGAAGATACACACCCCTCAGGGGCAATATGGTCAAGTCTTCATCGAGCGGACACACTTCCACCGCGGACTTTCTTAGCCTCGACGCAAGCCCCGCGATCACGCCACGTGCCCCCCGCCTCGAAGCTTCCCGATGCTCCCGGATCACCGTCTCCATCGCATCGGGCCTCCGACTTGGTTTTGTGGCCCAAACCAAGAAATCGTCCACCGATGGTTTTGTGGGCAAACCACCAAACCGCACGTGCAAGTTTCGGGCTCGATCCGCTACCTTGCACCGGCCCATGTCCATGACTTCAACTTGCTAGTCTTGCACCGCACGGCTCGCACTTGACCCCATCGGCCACCGGGTCCATCGAACCAAGCTTACTTGCCTCTCCGTCACCTGGAGGCCGCCACGTCTAAGGCCTTTCGCGCTTGTTCTTCACCTGCACCCACGCGAGTCAAGCCGCAACCTATACCTGCACACTTAGCCAAGCATCAGTCCACATAACATTGTCAATCACTCATCACTAAGGAGCGACCCTCCACTGGTCCTCGGACACACCTGGTCCTCAGAACCGGTAAGGTTGCAACTCCGGGGTCATTTCAGTTGCAAACTACGCGAATGAACAAAGAACTCCTCTTTAAAAAATGCGATTGCAAATACAATAACAGACTAGTTGCAACTGTCCAAGAGATTGGTTGCAAACCTTAATGAGCATACAATTCTCCTTCCAAAATGCATCAGATGCACGTATGCTTGCAACTATTTGCATGCATGGTTGCAACTCGAAAGCCAGCGCTGTTGCAACTCTGTGGCTTTTCAGTTGCAACTCAGAAAGCCGATGCAGGGAAGTTGCAACTATTTGAAAAGCATAATTGCAACTCAGTTTAAAAACATAGGATTGCAACTACATTAACCGACCAGTTGCAATTGTACAAAATGTTGGTTGCAACCTCGGTGACCACTTGTTTTTGCTACAATCATTTTGTCATATAGTTGCAACTCGAAAACCAGCGTTGTTAAAACTTCGTGGCCATTCAGTTGCAACAATTTCACACATAGTTGCAACTCGGAAAAGACAATGCAGGGAAGTTGCAACTCTATGAAAAGCATAATTGCAACTCAGTTTAAAAATATAGGATTGCAACTACATTAACAGATCAGTTGCAGTTGTACAAAATGTTGGTTGCAACCTCAGTGACCACTTGGTTTTGCTACAATCATTTCGTCATATAGACATGCTAGGTGAGATCCAGTTGCAGCTACGGCACTGGCATAAATAAATACAGACAGTAGTCACTGGTGTACGATGATGGACGTTACAAAAGACATTGTCTCCCAACATTACTACCAGAGTATCAAAGCTACAGCATAAACAGGCCTAAAAAAGTGTCCCTGCATTAAAACTAACTTGTCCAGTTTTCTGCATGAAACCTAGTTGGTCGATTGACTACTATCAAAGTTAACTGGCACCGGGCGTCCCCCAGTCCTAAACTTGTCCAACATTGAACAGAGTTCAGCTTCGTTCAATGGGTGGAAGATTTGATAGTGCAGCAACTCGCATCTGTAGATTGGCCCCTTGAACTGCTTCAACATTAAAAACACATGAAAATGGGTAAATGGCTGTCTTTTAACACAACAAATTAGTTGACAGTTTGCAACTGATTCTACTATGCATTTGCAACAGATGATACACACAAAAAACAAAAAAAATATTAGTTGACAGCATCACTCACCGGATTGATCTCCACAGTTAGTCGATCCCCGTCATAAAACTCCATGTACTTCCAGACAAAGAACAGGCAATCACTTGGGAGTGCTTGCTTTGGCACGCTAATAAATGGCTTCCTCCATCTGCTAACTTGAGGTAATTTCAGGTTAGAAACCTTCTAGAAAGCCGCGTCTATAATCAGGATCTTAGCAAACACATCCATGTGCCTCTCTTCTGGATCAGTGCACTTGGTGAAGTAGTCGTTTGAATCTAGCACGTCAATTCGTTTGTGAATGAAGTTGAAACAGTATACAAAGAAGTGCACTCCGTCTTGGATAGGCACAAAAATCTGGTGAAAAAAGGCATGGGGAAAAACTGATTACAAAAATCTAGTTACAACTCCTTAATACAAGTTGCAAATTGCAACTAAGGGAACAAACTAGTTGCAACAGAAATCAATATACCAGTTGCAACCCACACTCAACAACTTGTTATAAAAATATAGAACAGGGCGCAAGAAAAGGATGTACTAACCAATTTTGCTTTGGATATGTCATAGTGCTCGCACTCGGACATCAGATGATTCCATACAACCTTATATTGGTCCGTCTCTTCGCTTTTGTTAGCAGTGAGGACCGAGTCACAAGTTGAGATGTTCAACTGTAATAGTTAGAAAACAAAAATGGAAAAAATGATCAAAACTAAATTAAAAAAGAGCAGGTCAGCGTGTGTTTGAAAAAAAGAACTTACATAGAAGCCCGTGGTCACCCTGTATCCACATGAATCCACCTTGTGGATAATGTCGTCATGGCGCATACAGTGCACATAGAAATCTATAATGCCCGACTAAGCTAGCGCATCGTTTGAAAATAATCTTATGACATTCTCACCAAAAAACCCAACGAGAAGGCCAAACTCCATTAGAGGTTTACTACAGAAAAAAAACAAATATAAAATAAGTTGCAAGTATAACTACCTAGAAGTTGCAACATAAAACACACTGAATTGCAACTTTGACCACTGAACAATTCCAACAAAAAATTCTGAATTGCAACTATGACCACTAAAACAGTTGCAACATGACAAACAACATGAATTGCAACTATGACCAAGAAAGTTGCAAGCGTAAGAAGAAAAAAACAATCTAGATTGAAAATATAACTAACTGACAGTTGCAATATAAAACACACTCAATTGCAACTCTTGACTACTGACAGTTGCAACATAAAACACACTGAATTGCAACTTTGACCACCGAACAATTGCAACATTAAAACGTACTGAATTGCAACTATGACTGCTAACAGTTGCAAAAAAGTAACAGTTGCAACATAAAAAAGGAATGAATTGCAACTAAGACCACTAAAACAGACTGTTGCAAACACTAAAAAACAGTATGAAAAATTGCAAGTATAACTAACAAACAGTTGCAACATAACACCAGTCTGGATTGCAGAAAACTATGACTAACTAAAGAAGTTGAAAACATAAGAAAAAAGAAGAATCTAGATTGCAAATATAACTACTAATAGTTACAACATAAAAAAAGGATTGGAACTAGTACTAGCTAACAGTTGCAAAACAGAAAAGGGAGAAGTAGATAGACCTTCTCAGTTCCGGATCAGATTCGATCTTCCTCCTCAGTGCAACAGCCTTAGCAAGAGGTATCTCAAGTCGGCTCTGTGTAATCTTGAAAGGTGATATGTACTACCTGGGCCTTATCAAAACTCTATCACCTAGTTGCTTGAATATCATTCTATGAAACTCACTGAAATCCTCCAAACCTTTTGAGACTTCATCTTGAGAGAGTCGGATTGGCTGGGTAAGATTGTTGATATCGTCATCAGACTCTACGGGGAACTGAATGACTTCAAAAGATGAGCTGGGCCCTGCCTAGTCATCGATATTCTTGTTCAGGCTATGTATCTCTAATTCAGCCTCCTGACGAAGAATCTCCAACCGACTCTCATACTCTTTGCGCTCCTGAGTGTATTCTTTTGACATTTGTCTCTCCAGCATCTTCTTTGTCTTAGCTGCTGGCGGCGACTTCTGCAAAGCAGCAATGTTGACATTCAGCTGCTTCTCAATTGCAATTTGTACCGCGTGTTCCTCAGCTTCAGCCTTCGCCTTCGCGACTTCAGCCTTCTTATTCTCAGCCTCAGCTGCAACCTCCTTCTTCTTATTAGCATCAGCTGCAGCCTTCTCAGCTGCAGCCTTCTTCTTCTCGGCATCAGCTGCAGCCTTCTTTATCTTCTCAGCCTCAGATGCAGCCTTCTCGGCTGCAGCCTTCTTCTCCTTCTTGGCCTCAGCTGCCTCCTTCTCAGTTGCAGCCTTCTTAATCTTCTCAGCTGCAGCCTTCTTCTTCTTATCAGCATCAGCTGCAGCCTTCTTCTTCTTGTCAGCCTCAGCTGTAGCCTTCTCGGCTGCAGCCTTCTTCTTCTTCTCGGCCTCGAATGTAGCCTCCTTCTCAGCTACAGCCTTCTTCTTCTTCTCCTCCTCAGCCTCCTTCTCAGCTTCCTTCTTCCTCTTCTCCTCCTCCTCAGCTGCAGCTACCTTCCTCTTCTCCTCGTCAACTGCAGTTGCCTTCCTCTTCTCCTCCTCAGCCTCAGCTGCCTTCCTCTTCTACTCCTCAGCTACAGTTGCCTTCCTCTTCTCCTTCTCGGTATCAGCTGCCTTCCTCTTATCCTCCTCGACATCGGCTGCCTTCTTCTTCTTATCCTCTTCATCAGCTGCAGCATCCTTCTTCTCACCTTCTACTTCAGCCTCCTTGTTCTCCCAAGTGTCAGCAGCCTTCTTTTCGGCCTCAATCTTCTTCTTCTTCTCAGCTTCAGCTTTCTTTGTGTTGCCACCCTTCCTTTTGTATATTAAAGATATCTGGAGTAGTTGATTCTATTTTGGTGGTCTTTCCTAAAAAGTGTATAGTTGCAACAAGATCAATAATGTAATTGCTAATATGAAATCAAGTTGCAACTAGTTCTTATTGCAACATGGTGAATGATGTGATTGCAAGTCTACATCAGAACGCTATCCTATTCTGTATCCTGCACATTCTGCTCAACATTCAAACTTGTATCTCCCTGCATAAGAAAAAGGATACAAATTGTAAAACTAATAATGGTCTGATGTCTATTATCACACAACATTAGTTTAAAAAACCTATTTTCTGAAAAAAAATCTTACAGTTGCTGAAGTGTTTTGATCCTCAGTACGAGGCGCTTTGTTTCCCTAAGAAAGTGGACACAATTGCAACACTTTCAATATCTCGATTGCAAACAAAAATATTGTGTAGTTGATAATGACGCAACAACACTAACCTGATTTGGATCCTGTCCAGTAAGGTTAGGCTCACCGTCACCACTTGATTCAGGGCTTGTGTTTCCCTGAAACAAAGATGTATAGCAACAACATTGTGAAAATACTGTGAATTGTAAATTGCAAGTTGACAGATACATTGATTGCAACACAGTGTGAATCAAGATTGCAAGTTGACAGATGCATTAATTCCAACACAGTGTGAACCATGATTGCAAGCTGGTGAACTATCTCTTCAGTCTCATAAAAAAAGGAGTACCTCGGAGAGTCTGGAAGGGGACATGGAAGCTCTCCTCTTCCCAACAACACGTCATGCTTCGTGAGTATGCTGCTGATTAGTCGTATTAGTCAGATTGAGTTTGCTGGTGATGGAAAAAAGTCCAAAAAAACTAACCTTAGCACCAATCGCTTGCTCGTCGGGGTCTGTCGGGGAATCAAACATACCGAGTATTTCATCGACAGAACTGCTTATCCCGCGAAAGTGAGGAGGACCTGCAGTGATAAGAGGCAAAATATATAAATAATGCAAAGAATGAAAAAAAGGTTTTATAACATAAAAGACACAGGAAAGCTTACTTCTGTCGGGGGATTCCTGCTAATCATTGTCCATGTCGTCCACGTGTGGTGGGGTTCTTGGGGTTCTGTCATCATCATCATGCGGGTGTTCCGTTTCATGATCCGCACCACGCTGATCCTCATCCATCTGATTGGGCATTGCAACTTCAATTGGCGTGGGGGAATCTTCGTTTTCATCATCGTGCTCTGACATAACATCATTTCCATCACCACCAGTTTGGTCTTCTGCTCCTGCATACAATTGTTTTTTTAAAAAATTCTTGAGAACAAAGGGGTGTCGAAAAAATATATAACATGTGGTGCAGGAAATTACAACTTCTGTTCTAGGTAATTGCAACACACCATTGTTTCCGCCTCCACCGCCAGGTTGGTCTTCTGCTCCTGCACTCAAATTTTTTTAACACACTTAATTGCAACTCTGACCACTGAACAGTTGCAACATTAAAACATACGGAATTGCAACTATGACTGCTAAAAACATGTGTTGCAGCAAATTGCAACTTGTGTTTTTAGGTAATTGCAACACAAATATGTTGCTAGCTACAATGCAAACAACCATGCTAGGTGTGACAGGTGTGAGATGGGAAAAAATGAATAGCAGGTGGGACTGATAAAAATTGCAACTTGTGTGCTGGAGGATTGCAAATTAATTCTGGGTGATTGTAACACAATTTGTGATATATGTCAGATGATTTCTCCCTAGAATGTTTGGGTTGTCAAAACAAATTACAATTGTGTGTATTGGATAATTGCAAACACAAAATATGTTGAGAGCTGAAACGAAAAAACACGAGTAGATAGGTTGTGTGTGTATATACTGATTTTTCTTGCTCCTACACGATCATTGTTCGCCTTCCTCCTGCGCTCCCTCTCAGATCGCTTCTCAGCAGCAACATTAGCAAGTAACTTCTACATGCTGCTGAAGCAATTGTGGTCAGCTTGCACCATTGTTTCTTGGGACAGCGTTGCATACTCAACAGCCTTCCGTGAATATTCCTGAGCTTTGCTAGTGCTATCATCAAAAGCCTTCAATATATTCACCACATCTGACCTCCTGCTTCTCCCAACTACATCAACAAAACTCTACTCAAGAAAAGAAGTGAGACTGGGATACTGGTAAAAAACTGGGGCACGAACATTAAATGCAACTTGGGCAGCTCCGTCAGCAGATGTGCCAGCACCAACAGAGCTCCCAGCATGAGCTTCATGTCGCGCGGCTGGGGGAGGCACCGAAGCACCGGATGATGCTGGCAGAGGCTGGGCAGCGCTAGGTGCTACTGGATGAGGCTCACCAGCACCTCCTGGTTCGGTGACAGGTGCTACTATTAGAGAACCACGAGGGGCGCCATAGCACGTGTCACTAACACTTCTCAATTGAAAAAAAGAGTAAATGATGGAAAAAGATCAGGAGGGATAAGTAACAAATTGCAACTGCTTTAGGTAGTAGTTGCAACAGTATGTGAAATATGATCGCAACTTATTTAGCTACTAGTTGCAACAGTATCTGAAATATGATTGCAACTTACCCTAAGGTGTCCATATTCAAAAGCACCATCAGGAACATCTCCCCTCAGATCCATGACAACAATCACATCGATCATCTTCGTGTCCAGGTATGCACAACGAGGGATGCTGAGGGGGCTTGTATCAAGATCATGCATCAGGTTGTCAACGTATAACATCTGTGTATTTTTAAAGAAACCAAACAATACATCAGGGACTGCACCATCAGAGGGCATCAGGTGCTGCAATGAAAAGAAAAACAAATGGAGCACATTGCAAAAAGAAAACTTACCACTAGAAAGATACCACATCCATGGATGGGCGTATTGATGCCTTTCTCCGCATAATCAAGTTTATACAAGCGAGCAGTATTGCAAAGCTTGTCCACCACAGCCTTGCACCAGTTCCTACTGCGGATGTTCTCCAAGTCCTGTGTATACCTGACATCATCAACTCTGATCGGCTGTCGGTATTGGTGAATAGCAGCGACTGAAAAGTCCCCATGAAAAAGGCTCTAAGGCCCAATTCTCCAGCGAGCCTCCCGCTCTTCAGTCCTTCAGTAATTGCGCTCGTACGGATGCCCTTGCTGCGAGTGTAACCACTGCCACAAATTTGTACTCCCAGCCGCTCCAACTCATCGCGAGCATCATTCTCAGACATTGGAGACGGGTCACTGCCAGCGTTTGGTAGCTAGAAAGCACACCACACGTCGTGCTCATCAGCTGGGGTCTTTTTAACACCGCCAATCTCAAGCATCATTGTCTCAGTGTTGATCTTCCGCATAAGAAAGCTGAGCAATTTCCTAGACAGTAGATGAGGTTTGAAATCCAGCAGGCCGCTGAAACCCCTGAGCCGTACTTCACGTTGCAGATCTGCAGGGAGAGCAGCAACGAAACATTTGAAGTTTGCAGGTGAGCACCATATGCCTTTCTTCTTAGTCTTGCCCTTCTTCTCAATAGCGCCAGTGTTGTCACCATCATCAGACCCCCGGCCAGCATCATCAAGGGCAAAATCTTCATCTCGTTCATCAAAATCGTTGCCACTTTATGTGTTTTCGTTGACAACTGGCAACCTTAACTTCTTCCTTCTCTCATTCAAAGGCGCCTTCCCCTTCCTCTTGTTCTGTTGTTCAACGAGTGAAGAGCGACAAGGATTACGACCGACGCCCTGACCTGTACAGGTTGTTCTGCATCCATTTTGTGGGAACCCTGCAAAAAAATTAAAGAATGAAAAAAGTTCAGGGCACGAAAAAAAGAAACCACGAGGAATACAAATTGCACTTGATTCAATGGTCTAGTTGCCAAACACTTGCAACACATATGATGGTTTGATAACTTAAAAAAAGTCATTACTAGTTGCAACTGATACACTGGACCAGTTTCTACTGATACACTGGACCAGTTGCAACATTTAAAATATACCCCAACTATTGTACTTTATCTGACCACAGTTATGACAGTTATGAATTGCAACTCGTGTCAATCATAGTTGCAACAAAAGCAACATTGCATTTGCAACATGTATTACAACTGATTGCAAAACAAAAACAAATTGCAACATGTATTACTAAAACTGATTGCAAAATCCACTTTCTGCAAGGATTGCAAAAAAACAAATTGCAACTGCTACACTAAACCACTTGCAACATTTTAATATACACCAATTACTATACTGTATATGACAACAGTTATGATACACATGAATTACAACTTGTGTCGTTGACAGTTGCAACAAAAACAACTCTGCATTTGCAACATGTATCACAACTGATGCAACCCAAACCAAAACCAAAAATATTGGAAAATGACGCTACTATACTTTTGCAACAGATCAATCAATATCGATAGCAACTTTAGTACTTGCAAACTGCAACACATTAAACTATTTAATTGCAACTACGTACAGTATAGAGGATGCACAAACACAGAAAATTAGTGGCTCATTACAGAAAACAAAAAATGCAATGGATTATAGAGGATGCTAAATGCACAAAGTGCATCCTCTCTAGCATGAAATTGGGGTAGCAGCAAGCAAATCAACTAGAACGCGGTGAGGGTGGGGGTGTAGGGGATGCATACCTAGAAGGGAGAGCGGTGGAGCGCGACGACGACCGAGGAATCGGCTGCAACACACCACGAGCAAGGGTGCCAACCCTGTGTGTACCAATCCTACACAGAACGCATGCCAAGGAACAACGAAATCAAAACCCTAGCAGTTGAAAATTGGAGTAGCAACGACAACAGGGAATAAAGTTTCGATAGCGCCCTCGTGAATACCTGAAGAGGACGGCATTGCATGAGACAATGGTGTCTCGCAGGGGAGGGTGGCGCTTCCTATGCCTCCGCGAATGCCGCCGATGCGTGGGGATATGCCGCGCAACGAGACCCATCACTGCTGCGTCGAGCGCGCGAGGATGGATTCCCCCACCGTGTGGAGGCAATGATGAGGACGGCGGGTCTGGCGAGAGCGCCCTGACGACGGAGGAGGAGCGCAGGGATGACGAGGGAGGAGAGCGGATCGTGGGACGAGGAGAAAGTAGGGTGGAGAAAATGATTTGGACAAGCGGGGGTAGTGGGGTAGGTGGGTTAATGCCAGAGGTAGCCGTTCCAGAGACGAAACCGCCCTCGCGTGACGGTTCCCGCGCGACGGTGGGACGGTTGCCTGATTCGGGCGCGCCGCTGGGCCGGTTGCTGCACCGGGCGCGCCGGTTAGGCCTAGGTGCATTCTAAATAGAGAATGCAGCCAGGTGTATAATATATATACAGTATATATGTATGTATGTATGTATGTATGTATGTATGTATGTATGTATGTATGTATGTATGTATGTATGTATGTATGTATGTATGTATGTATGTATGTAGACACACACACAAGCATTTAGAAAAATGATGGACAAAGAAAAGGTTGAGGAAGAGTTGCTATCCTTTTGATGCTTGCAATGAGTTGTAGCATGGCTTCCCCCATGCTTAAGCATTGTGCTTAGCATGGAAGAAGGAGAGTTAGCATCTTCTAGCGATTGAGATCCTTGTTTTCATTAGGTCCTCCCCCAGGCTTAGCATCGTGCTAGGCATGGAAAGAGAGGATGAAGCTTGGTTCTCCATGTTCGTACTTTGTCCTTATGCGTCTTCACTTTTGTAGCCTTTATCCTTCAATTTCTTCTATTTTCCTTTCTTGAAAGCTCATCATCATGCCTGCAAAACAATTCAAGTGCACAACCTACCCCCGGGGTGACGGTCGGGAGTAGAAACATTTGCCAACTGTTGACATTTGATTATCGTTGCAAACTTCGATCCGCAAGCATACGGATCACATGGGACCCTCTTTCCCTTAAGTGTAAACCCAAGGTATCGAATCCGTGGAACATGTGCAATGCAAGATCAATCCAATAAAGTGAGAAAACACTTTGTTCTAGAGAGGTTTCAAACGCATCTAATCTACTAAAACATGAGAGGTAGCGAGAGAAAGCAAGAGGTAACCGATCTAGAGAGTCTAGATCATACCTTTGTTGTAGTTCCAAGCGAGAGATGAAGATAGCAATAAGAATCTCATAAAAGGCATGTGGCCTCCGCTCCAATCCTCGAAGGCACCTACTGTACACGTGATCGACATCCTGTCACGATGCCCCGCTTCTTGTGTAGGTGAACCTAAGAGCACGCTCCCAAGGAACGTGTTGAAAACACTTGGTAGATCAGGTATGCACCTCTAGCCACCGCGGCTACAAGAGCACCCTAGGCAATCTATCTTAAGTATAGATTGAGGACAAAGCAAAACCAAGAGAAGACAAAATCGTAGAGAAAGCACTTGATTGCTAGAAATCGGATCCATTGAAACTCCATCATAAGTGTATACATGAATAAGATCCAACCGGGATCCTACCTTGATATTGGTTCAAGCCTCCGGAACTCCGACGTGGTCTTCCATGCAAGGTTCCCACGCCGGCTAGGTGAACCCTAGATGACTAACACGACCCTCCTCTCCGAAATAGTGTCCCTCAAGCTTCTCTGCTCCTCGGCGGCGGATGACGAATGACTTGATGCTTGGCTCTTCGCACGGGGACTATAAATAGCCCGAAGGGGTGCTAGGTCAAAGGGGCAGCGAACCGACCCACAGGAGGGCCAGGGCGGCCGGCCTGGGCTGACCGGCCCAGGGCCTCCTCGGCCCGGTTCGCCCCCGATTTTCTTCCCGAAGCTTCTCGCGACTTCCTGAGTTATTGCCGAGTTGCATGTGGGTCCTTGACGTCATTTTCCTCGAGGTTTAGATAAGGGTGCTTGGCATATGAACTCTCGCATCTTCCTTCTAGGTCCTCGACACTTCTCAGCTTCACACTTTAGTCCTTGGTTCATTTGGAGTCATGTTCATCTTGTATCTTGACTTGTACCGGGCTCCATGATCTTCTTGTAAAACCCTTGATGAACTCTTCCCGGGAGTCCAGATTTAGGCTCTTAATCCCTGTGTAAACAATAAACTCCAAAAACCATGCACGAGTGCGAACTTGATATATAATGAGGGTTAGGATCGTTAGTGTGAATATCAAATTAATACCAACATTGAAGGTAAACTCATGGCTAGGTTGACGGAAATCGACCGCCAACATCCCCCCATGCTTAAACCTTGCTCGTCCTCGAGTAAGCCTTCAATGGATATCAGTCTTGCCTTTCGATGTTCATACCCTGCACTTGATCATACATGAGAAAACATAATGCTCTCTAAATTTATATTTGTTAAAGTTCCATAATGTAACTAGCCTTCATCCCTACGGAGGGTGGATATCAATTAAGCTCTTCCCACAAGAAGTTAATCATGCTCCCAAATTTTAAATGAATCCTAGAAATTTTGAAATGAAGTGCAAGATGAAGAAAAAGAGCTAAACCAAGTTCAAAAATTTAAACCTCCTTGCATCTTGCTCATGAGCTCTCATCTCATCAAGTCTCTCAAGCCTACTTGTTCTACTCCTTTCCCCTCTCAAAACATATGTATAAGTGGAAGGCTTTATACGGAACTTTTGGGAAAAGTTTAGTCCTACCAAGATATTATAATCGAGATATTATCAAAACAAGACAAGCTTTTCATGGTCTTACCGAGACTCGTCAAAAAGGTCATTGGAAAAATAATGTTCTCAAGGAGGGGGGAGAGAAAAATACACACACACTTTGAGATAGGTGGACATGTGCAAATGGCAAAGAGTGATCCCGAGGCACAAACGAAGTCCTCGTTATCGGATTGCACATGGTTGGAAAGATGAGTATGGGTCTTGATCTTGAATCCTCTTGACTTGAAATTCCTAATGCATCTAGAGAGTCGGGGAGCTTTATTATTTTTTCTTTATCTTTTATATATATATACACATATTTTTTTCTTTTCTCCTTTTTTTTCTTTATTTCTTTCATACTTCCTCTCTTTTTTTCTTCTTTTTTTATATATACTCCCCTTGAACTCTAGATTACATTGTACCCACCTCCTTGGCAACTCCCCCCCATGCTTAGACGATTGCACGTCCTCGGGCAAAGAGATGGCGAAATTTTGGTGCCAAGGTAGGTACTAAAAGTCCTATATTTTCCTAGAGAGAAACACTTGAAATCTTCTAGGGATCCTTTACGCAACCTTTATGTCGTCTTAGAGGTCTCCCAAAATCATACATCAATCTTCGGCACCTTCATTCTCGTGATCTTCCTTGAAATACTCATCCATACTCAATAATTGGGTTGTGGTCAAGGAGGTAAATACAAAAAGATGTTTTGGGTTTGTGGGTGGATATCCGGCGAGATTTGCAAAATTCTCAATGTGGAAACTTACAATGCATGAATAGAGAAGGCTAGCATAAAGATAGATACGCAAAAACGGAATGACCAGCTTCTTAGTCTTGGGCCAGAGAAATCAAGCCTTGAACCAATGCACCTTAAAATAAATCTTGTACACTAAGGTTTTTGCACTCAATCAAATATAAGGCTTTGGATAGGTAGAGCAACACGCAAGAGGTATTAATGACGAGGTTAGCATTATTTTTTAAGAACAAAAAGAAATCTTCTTTAACCCATCCAAAATTGAGAGCATGAGAAAAACTATGGGTCTCATCTTTATCATAACCTCCGCAAAGGATTAAGCTAGCATTTAAATTAATTTCAGATTTGCATTAAAGAGAGCACTAGCTCAATCATGCATAAAACAAGTACAAAGTTGAGCAAAGCGGCAATGGTCATCATATATCAACTTGGTACAATTTTCCATCCATATTAAAGATGATAAACCGGTGGTGAAATTTATTCATGGTGATGAAAAACAAAAACTAATACTACAACAGACATGCTGAAAATAAAAACTGAAAATGCTACGCACGCACAAATTTGCACACAAACTGAAAAATAAAGGAAAAGAGAGGCAAAAATCATACCAAACTTGAAAGCATTATTTCTTCTTCCTTCCTTAACTCTCCTCCGGTGGTTGGTCCTCCTGTCTTTATGAAACCAAGCTTGGAATGCCTCGGAGTGTATGGTGGTGTCGAGGTCAAACGTGTGGCTCTTCCGTGTGCCCTCGCGGTTCAGTGTACCGCATGGATGAGCTTCGTGTACTCCTCATGCCTCCAAGGAGCAGCGTGTTGCTCCTCGGTGGTGCCACGTCCTCCTCCATGCTTCGCGGAGGCTCGGAGATAGAGTGCCTCCGCGAAGAGCTTGCCGAGGACACCCTTGACGATGATCATGTCTTCCTTCCGAGGACGGCATTCATGGCTTTCCTTATCATGCCTTGCTGCACAAACTCACAAACAACCACCCTGGGGGTTTCTTGTCAGTGGAAATACACAAAAAGAAAGTATATGGATTGACAAGAATTGTAATGATTTTTCAGGAATATTTAGAGAAGGAAGTATTGGGAATTCCGAAATCCCCAAACAATAAAGCGAAAGCAGAACTGACAAAAGGTGCTTCTCTCTAAAAAAGGTGATCCCTTTACACGGAGGCATGGGGGCTCCTTTTATAGTGCCCGAGGGTCACTTTTACATTCTAATTCTACCCCTAACAATGTTACATATAGAAGGAAATGCTGAGGGTACATTTGTCCGCGGTAATCACAGAGATCTCTTCTAAATTACAAACATGCCCTAACGTGTTCCAGCTTCTTTCTTCTTGCGTAGCCAAGCTTCTCACGTTCATTTGTGCCTTCTCAAGTACGCCATTGACTTATTCAGCTTCGGCCTTCCTGAATATCTTCATGATCTTCAGGAGTCCTCAATCATCAGCCTCGGAAAGAGAGATTGTCTTCTCATACCGTCTTGATGCTCTTTCATGAGACCTCCGAAGTAGATAAGTTTCCCTGGAACTTCCAGTTTCCTGATCTTTACACAAAACACATAGGAATGAAAGGAATCCTGGTTTCTTAGGAATTCCGAGGGTCAGTATCATGTTTGTATATAAAAAACCATCTTGTTAGGCTTCTTTTCTTGTAGGAAATCTTTCTCTAATCATGAAAAATAGCGATCCTAGTTATGTTCACAGATCTGAGAAACTCTGGAACTTTCTGGGACTTCCTATCTGCTGATTATTCTGATGACACGTGTCTTCTTGGAAGATTCTGATGGTGGCAGTTTTTAGCTGATCCCCAACAGTAGCCCTCGGGGAAGCGGGTTGACCCCGACGACTCGTTTCCATGTGAAAATTCTGAGGATTGGGTAAAAACGTCACCCTCAGGCGTCGTGGGAGACACGCGTCATCATTCTATTGAGTGTCGTTTCGTTTCTTGAGGTGCCTTCTCGATGCGTCTTTCCGTTCCTATAAATAGAGGGGTCGTGGTAACTCTCGGTTTCACCGTTTCATAGCTTTTGGATCTTCTTAGAAGTTTCTCAATTTCTCGAGATTTCCCGGCTTCCTGCTTTCTGGATTCTTCTTCTTTGCTTCTCTGAAGGTAACCTGATTGTTTTTCCTTTCTTTTATTTTGTTTCTTAGTGAATATGATTGGTTTTTTGATTCTGTATTTCTGTGTTTTTCTTGTTTCTTGATTTTTAGGTGGCTCATACCAAAAGTACCGCTAGGCCAATGACGGAAGAGGAGATTGCTCAGGTCGCTGCCGCTTCAGGTACTGATATTCCGAAGCCCTCCAAAACGCCCTCTTCAAATGCTGCCCCTTCGTTCCAGAATCCTGAAGATACCACTATTGAGGAAGGGGAGGTGAATTCAGGCGAAGATTCTGGAACTGAAGAGGATATTTCTCCAGTCGAAGTTGACATGGAGGAACTGATGCCTCCGAAGGTGGCGTACCCGCCTACGTTCGTTTTTGGGAAATCTCTAGTGACTCCCGCCCTGATCAAGGATTTTGAAGAAGCGAATTTCTTCCCCACTGGTTGCGGCCGTGCACCGACAGATGAAGAGATTCCTCAGCCGCAGCCTGATGAAGTTGTGGTTTTCAAGGATTTCTTTACTGTTGGTCTTAGGTTTCCGTGCGACGAACGTCTTCTGTCGATCCTGGATCGATTTCAAGTGAAGATGCATCAGCTTATACCCAACTCCTTTCTAGAACTTTCAAAATTCTTCTAGATTCAGAAGACTTTCGAGGGCCACATAAGTGCTGATATCTTCGCGAGGCTCTTTGAGCTTCATATTCAGTGAAAGATTATTAAGCTTGATGATGAAAATTTCTACGAAGCTCATTATGGCTCTAGCACTTTCAACACCCGTAGAAAGAATGCAAGTCAAAAGATTGAGAGAATTCAGCTTGCTCCCTATAGCAATGATAAATGGGCTGATGACTGGCAGAGGTTCTGGTTTTATGTGAGGGTTGATATGGCGAAGGAAACGGGTCTCGCTGGTCCTTTGAACCAATTGGACCAATGACTATTCTGTCGACGGCTTCCTTCAATCGCAAGTCTCAAGACTTCAAGAAGGGTGAAGATATGTTCTTCTTTGCTTGCACCATCCTTGGTGGTTGGGACGTGATCGAGGAATATGTCGCTGCTAGCGTATGGCCGTTGTCTTTTGGATGGAAACCTTAGAAAATCGTATATCTTTCGGTGGATTGGGCACCATGCAAGGTTCCCTTTCCGAGGTTTGATCTTTGCCTTCCCGAGGGTCAATATTTGGAAGATTTCATCTATCTTGTAGAAGAGCTGGTTGTGGATATGGTTGGAAAGTGTTACTTGACTGAGTACAAGCAATTTAAGAATATTGTGAAGCATAAGAGACGGGTGAACCATGTTTTCTTGGAACTTGGCGCGGAGTCGGCTTTGCGCCCGAGGCCTCCTGGCCCTAAGAAGTTGATGCAGGCACCAGGTGTTACCGGGTCTATCGCCATTGGGGCTCTTGCGAAGCCTCGGAAGAGGAAAAGTTCCAAAGCCTTGGTAATTTCTTAAAAGGCTTCTGACAAGTCTTCTGGATCAAGCAAAGTTCCTGGGAAAACCAGGTCCTTGGAAATTTTGAAGAAAAGGAAATTGACCTCTGGGAGCTCCTCCTCACCTCCTCAGATTTCTGAGGCTGAGAAGACCGCTGCAGCTGGTTTAGCGGATCTAAAGAAGAGAGGTAGCGTGAAGGTGATTTCTTCTAAGCCTCGCACTCGTATTGCATCTGCTCTATCTGGTGATGAGGAAGACGACAGCCGAAATTCATGTGATGGCTTGTGCTGTTTTGAAGTGGTTCCATGTCGTGTCGTGTGTTTCCCTTCTTCGGAGAATACCTTTGTTGATGTTGATTCTCTTTCAGATAAGGAGCCTGATGTCATTGAAAGGATTGGTGCATCCAAGACTTCTGAAGTCTCCAAGACTTTGGAAAAGGAGATCGTGCTCTTGGAGGATAAAATTGGTGATGATGATACTTCTCCTAAATTCATGGCTGGTCTTGAAAAAACCGTGCAACGAGGTCCTCCTTCTCACTTTCCACTTCTCATTCAAGGTCGGCATGATGTTCCTGAGAGCGAGGGCGTTCCTCCTGAAACCTACAGATATAATCAAACTTTTGGGACACGCCTGAAGGGTAAGTTGTTGTTTGTTGGTGGTGCTGGGATTGGGTGGATGATGATCCTTATAGCTTTGATATTCTATGGCATGCTCCAGGATCGCTTACTGCCTTCACAAGCTCATTCGAGGACGAGGCTCTGGGGAAGCCCTCGTTCTCTAGTCAGGATTTAGAGAAGATTCCAGATTCTCGGATGGACACTGTTCAAGATGATGCTCATGCAATTGTGAAGTCAGTACATGAGGATGTGTGAAATTATTTTGATCCTGGAGGTATGTGGGCTTCGGCTTCTGTTTGCTTTTTTTATTTGATCTTTGTTTTTGCTAACTTTACCTTTTGTTGCACACAGTTTTTGAGGATGCTCTGTGAAAACTTCCCGCGAGGGATTTGTCAATGATCAGCACTACACTTGGCTTGAAATCTGTGATCGCTGGTAAAATTTCTTCTGAGAAAACCCGAACTGATGAGAATTATGCTTTGGAGCTACGTGGAAAAGTTCTGAACCTCGAGCAAGATTTATCTTCTTTCAAGAAAGTTTCTCAAGAACTTGAGGTCATGAATAAGACTTTGAAGGAGATGGTAGATATTGCTAAGGAGGGAAAGAAATATGCCGATGATGCTTACAAAGGTCTAGAGATTGAGTATGCAAAGCTTCAGCAATCTCATGCTAATGATTTGAAAATTCTTGAATAACTACGTGGGACTGTTGAACATGACGCGAATCAAATTTCAGATCTTAAAACCAAGAACGCCGAAGCTATGAAACAGAAAGCTGATCTTGTAAGGCAAACGGGGAGAAGGATCTTAGAATTCTCTCCTTGGAAAATGAACTTGCTGAAAGGATTAAGCTTATGAGTGATGGAGCAAAAAAGATAAAAAAGAACTTTGAATTTTTGTTCGAGAAATACAGTGAAGCTCTTGGGGAATACGGTGCTAGGCCCAGTCCTTTTCCAGATACGGAAGACTCTCAGGCGATTATTGACTGGCTTATAGAAGAGTTTGAAACTCTTCCTGAGTTGATTGGCTCTGATAGCGATTTTGCTGCTGCATTCTGCTCTGAGAGTCTTCTGAAACTTCTGGAGATTAAGGATTGTGTCGATCTTGGAAAGTTTTGTTCTTCTGGACTAGAATTTCCTTCAGCGTCTAGTGTGTCACTGATTCGTGCAAATGAAGACGTGAAGAATATCAAGAGGAACTTTGTCAGGAAGTTTTGGATGGCTGGGGGCAAGGAATTTGCTAAGGAAATAGCTCGTGCAAAGCTTGCTAAGGTATGTTTTCTTTTTGTCAACTTCACACACTATTTGGCTCTTTTTCTTTGTGCATGCCATGTTTTCTTTACTAAAGTTCCTCTCCTCTTTATATTTTGGAAGATGAAGTGCAGGAGGAACTGCGGGTGGCGCTGGAGATGGATCCCAAGGGTGATGCTGAAGAGGCTGGCGGGGAAGGGTTGGAAGGTGAAGGTGTTGCCGAGCCTAGTGTGACGCCAGCTGGTGAAGAGCAGGTTTAGGATTGAGATGTGTTTAGAGTTAACTTTGATCATTTGCAGTGTATATAAAAACTTGTGACACATTATTCCTGCGTAGGTCCTTGAAGGGGGGCCTGCACAGGATGTTATTCTGATCCGTATGTATCATGAACGTGTCATGGCCAGTGGTGCTTCTTGGCGTTTGTATAAAGAAGCTCATCCTGAAAGTTCTTTCAGAGATTTTTGGATCTTTTGTTGCGAATACTTTTCGATGCACAACTTTCCTTTGGGTTGGTTTTTTTCTTGACGAGATGACTTTGCTATCTCGAGGCTGGAAGAAGATGTTGCGTGCCCCTTGAAGACGGAGCCCCTTAGCTGCGGATGATCATTTCGCGTATGTTTGTGATATTGTTGAACAGTGAGGCTCGAAGCCCGGACATGTGCTTGAGCTTCCCTTGTAATTTTCTTTGATCCTTCTTTTTGTATGAACTTGTTGTAATGAAATGATGTCCCTCGCGGTATGAAAAAGCAACTCGAAAAAGTGTTTTTGCAAAAAACGTCACCCTCCCTACCTTGCGTTTTGTAGCGTGAGAATGCATCATTTCATTAGAGGGTCCTGAGTCTTTGTAGCTAGCTTCGGTAACTTCAGCAAACTTTTCCTGAAAAAAGGTCGACAAGTCGATAAAACTTGCACCGAGTTTTATGGAATTAAGCATTTTGATCGGAATCAAATGTTGATATGACAACTCTTTGGTTGCCTTCAACGCATGCTGTGAATTGTGTTTTTGTAGTTAGAAATTCTTTATCAATCTGAATTGCACTGGAGCGTGCTGCAACAAAGATTTGTGAAAGGTGGAATATAGTCCATAGCTTTTCAGTAGTAACTAAACATGATAGTTTATAACAGGGCCGCTCCCCTTGTTACCTTGGGACCTTGTGATTTTCGTGTTAAATCACTTTTTTGGAATATCGCCGCAACCTTCAGTTGCCCTCGGCCTTCGTGATTTTCATGGTTAATCACACTTTTTGGAATATGGCTGCAACCTTTCGTTGCCTTCAGCCTTCGTCATTTTCATGGTTAATCACACTTTTTGGAATATGGCCGCAACCTTCCATTGCCTTCGGCCTTCGTGATTTTCATGGTTAATCACACTTTTTGGAATATGGCCGTAACCTTCTGTTGCCATCGGCCTTTGTTTGTTTTGTTTTTGCGAGAATGATGATAACGAAAAAAAGGAAATATTGGGAATTCCAAAATCCCCAGACAATAAAGCGAAAGCAGAACTGACGAAAGGTGCTTCTCTCTAAAAAAGGTGATCCCTTTACACGGAGGCATGGGGGCTCCTTTTATAGTGCTTGAGGGTCACTTTTACATTCCAATTCTACCCCTAACAATGTTACATATAGAAGGAAATGCTGAGGGTACATTCGTCCGCGGCAATCACAGAGATCTCTTCTAAATTACAAACATGTCCTAACGTGTTCCAGCTTCTTTCTTCTTGCGTAGCCAAGCTTTTCACGTTCCTTTGTGTCTTCTCAGGTACACCATTGACTCAGTCAGCTTCGGCCTTCCTGAATATCTTCATGATCTTCAGGAGTCCTCAATCATCAACCTCGGAAAGAGAGACTGTCTTCTAATACCGTCTTGATGCTCTTTCATGAGACCTCCGGAGTAGAGAAGTTTCCCTGGAACTTCCAGTTTCCTGATCTTTACACAAAACACATAGGAATGAAAGGAATCCTGGTTTCTTAGGAATTCTGAGGGCCAGTATCATGTTTGTATATAAAAAACCATCTTGTGAGGCTTCTTTTCTTGTAGGAAATCTTTCTCTAATCATGAAAAACAGCGATCCTAGTTATGTTCACAGATCTGAGAAACTCTGGAACTTTCTGGGACTTCCTATCTGCTGATTATTCTGATGATGCGTGTCTTCTTGGAAGATTCCGAGGGTGGTGGTTTTTAGCTGATCCCCAACAGGAATTGGGGCACAAATTTTTATGGTGGTTTCTGGAACTTCTGGGATATGAACTAAAGAGCATGCACTAGCAAATGGATGAACTACTTACCAAACGAAGGGGGCCTAGGGGGCTAATTGGAAGGGGTAGGCCGGCCGGCCTAGGCCGATCAGCCTAGGGGCTCTCCTGCTCTTCCTTGCTCCAGTTTTCTCCGAGCTGCTTCTTACTCCCTTGTTGTCCTGTGTCCTCGAGCTCCACAAGAATCCATCACTCAAACGCTCTCGGCCACTCGTTTGTTTTGAATGATGAAATCAATGCCTCCCTCCTTTACTTTGTGTCACTTCTTGCCTTCCAAGCTTCATGTGCTTTCACTTATTTCCTACAAAACAAAGTCATTGCTTCCCCCCCATGCTTGTCCTTTACATGTGCCCAAGATGCCAAATGATGGGTGCCTTCCCGTGATGCATCATGGAGTACAAAGTGTTAAGCAAACTCAAAATCCTCCCCTTAATCATGTTTTCACGCTAATCACTCCTCTAAATCAAAAATTAACTCAGAGCTAGCAATGAGTCCAAATGTATTCTTAGAGGAGTTTTTAGGCATCAAAAACATTTGTAAGTCGAAAACTTTCCGACTACCTTTATTTTGGTTGCACCGGGGTCTTTTGTTTTCATTAATTGATAGCAAGGTCCTCCTGCTTGACCGTGGGGGTATAGGTTTAGGTTCTAGTTTTGGCCAAACATGAGAGAGAAATTTTCAACAAATAAATCAATGGGGCTTAGAAAAATTCTAAATGTAGAGAAACCGGTGTTTGTCAAGTTGAATGAAACCAAAAATCGAATTTCCTAGGTTCACGCGAGTCCTACCATGCGTCAAAGATTCAAAATCATTAAGGAACATAGCGAGGCTCTACTCGCTTGTTTTTAACATGTAAAACAAGCCAACCTTAACATCACGGAGAGGATGAAAGGCTTGGATAGGATCTGAATTTTTGGTTCTAGTTTCTCGAAAAGAGGCAAATAAATCATGGGATGGCTCATGTCATTGGTTTAAGATAAAAAAATCCAAATAAAATGACTGAGCAAATAAAAGGTTCTCCGAAACTTGTTCAACCACTTAAGAGTTAATAAAATGTCTTGCGTAGCAAATTCTAAGACTCACTTACTTGAAATTCGAAAATCTTCCGGGTTGCCCTCCCGGTAGCTTTATTCTTGATCGGGTTGTCCTCCCGGTAGCTTATTCTTGACTCGACGAACGAGTTGCTGTTGACGGCTAATTTTCACTCACTTCTTACCCGTCAAACATGTACCTTTTGGCATGGAAAATGATCATCAACACTAGAATAGGGCTTAAACTAATCATTTCCACAAGTGTTGATGATTATGCAAATACAGGTAAATAGCACTAGAAAGAGGAGTAAAAGCATAAGTCTTTGATCCAAGCCTTTCAAGTCCAGCCAATGAAGGGATGCCATCTACGATTCCCCTGGATCACTAACGTCCTCAATCCAAGTGAAGTGAGCCCGACGAATCACGAAGCACCACATGGACATCACATGGATTCAAGGGCCCACTTATCCCCCTAAACTGTCGGGAAACTTGGCATGCACGGAGGATAGGCATCAGGGCCCACCAGTCAGCCACCACGAGGAAGCACAGGGTGCCACGTGGCCCCTAGGGTTCGGCCGAACCCTAGATTGGCCGAACCGACCTTGGTTCGGCTGATCTAGGCCCTCCATGTGTCACCTCCTGATTGGCTCCTGGTTGCAGCTCCGGGCATTTAGGGGCACTTGGAGCCCCGAAGCAAGCACATTCCCCCTTTATAAATAGGAGGGTAGGGGCTCCATTTTGGAACACACTCTTCTCCTCCTCCTCTTCATTTTTGCTTGGAGCCTCTCTCTTTAGGAGAGGAGAGCTCTTTGTATAGGATTAGTGCTAGGAAGTGAGGTGGGAGGCTTGAGGCCATGTCATGTTCATGACATCTTCCTCAAGAACAATCCTCAGCGGTGCCTTTGTTCTTCAACTAGACTAAAGTGAGTATTTCGATATTTCCTATTTAGACTAAAGTCGTATGCAAGCTTAGTTGCTTTGTTATTGTGTTCTTCATTTGTTCTTGGTCTTTCGATCCAGTAGACTTAGATCATAAGTTTGCATCTAGTTTTCCTGCCTGTCTAAGTAGAGTAAATTGAAGCTCCTGCATGTTTCTAGTTAGATCAAAGTGCATTCGTGATCTTGCATGAGTGATAGAGCATACCTTGAGCTAGTGCCAGTATCTCCCTCGCGGATTCGTAGGAATAGTGAGTGGTGCAGACGAGGTGTCTGGACCATAAGCTACCCTTCGAAGACCACGTACGATCGTAGCGTAGAGGTAGGCCGCAGTGGTGACAGCTTGTTGGACCCTTTGTCAACCCTCTTACGTCGCGTACTGAGTTGGGCTCAAGCCAGCACAAAGGCCTTGTGCTTGGTGCCCTAAGTGAGTGTTATACTTGAGAGAACGTTACTAGACTCTGCGCTCGGTCTGAGCAGATCCTTTCTACCTACCCTATCCATCAAAGTTGTGTCCTTGGATCATCTATACTAGAAGTAGGAGATAGTGCACACCGTTCCTTGGATTCGATACCATTGGAATACTCTCCTTCCTTGGGGAAGTGCTACAGCGGTATTTCTGTACACTTGCGGTATACCCGGTCGTTCTTATCCACTCCCCCTAGGTGTACAACTAGTGGTGACGTTAAGAAACACCAACAAGCATTTCTGGCACCGTTGCCGGGGAACGGTTGTTGTATCTATCTTTGAACCTAGTGGTCCTCGTATCTTTTGTTTTTCCTTTTTTTTCTTCTACCTACACCCCCGTTACACTTCGACTATCCTTTTTGTTTTCTTTCCTCCTATCTTTACCCCCAGTTACCATGGAGCAAATTTCTATCCAAAATCTTTCTGCTCCTAAACCTGAGTTGCTAGAGCCTCCACCTTTGGAACACCCAATTACAACATCTAGCTATCAACTCAGTACCGATCTCATCTCTTTGATTGGAAAATCGTATTCCTTTTCCGGGGACCGTCAAAACCCCTATGATCATTTGCAAGAATTTGAGCATCTGTGTTCATGCTACACCTTTGCGGGCATTGATGAGGACATTCCCGCCAATGATACATCCCCGACATCGACATCATCACTACCTCAACAGGATTCAATTCCTCTTGCTGGTCCTATTACTCGTGCTCGTGCTCGCCAACTAAATAATCAAGTAAGTTCCCTCCTTAGTTCATATACACCATGTTTAGATTGTGGAGACACGTGCACTATTGGTTTGCTTAGGAATCATGGAGAAGAGCGACTCGGAAAAGGATTCGGGTCGGCTGGATTCGGACTGCAGCACATCACCAACTTCTGACGGATGCCACGGTCGCATACGGAGTCGGATTGGAGCGTTCAAGTACTTCCTGGAACCGTGTTGAAGTTAACTTTCATATGGATCCAGACTCATGCCCATATCTGTCCTGAGGTGTCCGCAATCTACAAATTATTGACCGGAGGTCTTTCTGTCCAGGGTGCTGCGCCACTGTATTTTGGCCCAATGGGCCGTGTATCAAGTTGGGTCCATTAGGGACGCGTCCTAGGGTTGGAGCACGACCCCTGCCCCCTTTTGGTCGTCCTCCCCCTTTCATATACTCCTTAGCCGCCGTCGAGAACACTTGGGTTTTGTTTAGATCAAGTTTAGCCTTTTCTACTTGCTTGTAAGCGCGCGTGCTGGTCCAGCCGCCCGTCTTCGAGTCTTCGGAACCCCACATCGTTTGAGATTGAGTTTGAGATTGAAACCTTCATTCCCATCTAGTAATTTCAGTACTTGTTCAATACTTGTTCTTGCTAGTTCTCGATTGCTTGCAGGACGAATGCCCTAGCGGCCGGTGACGCGACCCACACGATCGCGGCAGCGGAGGAGGTGTATCGGTTGCAAGGGTGCAGTCTTTGGAAGGCTGTAGTCGGGCTGAGAGCGTCTCCTCATTATCAATCGACTTATCTTCGCCTCTCATTGAAAGATTGGGCACAAACCCTACTGGGTTCGTATCAGTTGGTAATCAGAGCAAGGTTTTCGGTGAGAGACTTTCCACATACTTTCCAAAAAAAAATTTTCTCTTCCTATAGTCCATAAAAAGCCAAAAAAATAGTAGATCAGTTTTGTTTCCGCAATCCCATAACACATTTGAGCCATACTAGTACTGCTAGGGTAGGGCTTGTTGAGTTTTCGGTTGCACCGGATTGTGTCGAGTTGCTGGTCTTAGTTTTAGTCTTTTAGAGTTTCGAGTTCTTGTCACGTTTCTGTCACAGTTGTGCGCTACCATTTTGATCCTGTGTTGGCTGTGCTAAGTACTCTATGTGATCAAGTCTGAACAGGAATCAATCTATAAACCCCACGCTCGTTAGTGGGAAGGTGAAGACCGAAGCCACTTCGTGTTGAAGTTTGAGTTGTACTCGGTTTGGTGGCTGCTTTGTGTTGCCATATATTGCTGCGGATCACTTGTTCATATATTTTGTCATCATCACGAAAGATAGCAGTGGATCATATCTATCTCTAGTTGTCCTCTCCTCATTTATACCATATTTGAGTTTCGGCTTACTCTAGAGAGAGAGAGAGAGAGAGAGTCTTGGTGCACTCTTGAAGCGATTTCATGATCTGCATTCTAAGAAGGTTGGAGATGGCAAGAAGGAAGACAAGAAGGACGACAAGGATGACGGATTTGATGGTGATTGGGACGCATATGGTGGAGACACTGAAGTCGACGATCACGACCGACGTCGGCTACATCGTAATCGTCGAGGTATGGGAGGTAATCGTCGACGTGATTTGCATGGTAATGATGATGCTTTCAGTAAGATTAAATTTAAGATACCTCCTTTTGATGGAAAATATGATCCTGATGCTTACATTACTTGGGAAATTGCTGTTGATCAAAAGTTTGCATGCCATGAATTTCCTGAAACTACACGTGTTAGGGCTGCTACGAGCGAGTTCACTGATTTTGCTTCTATTTGGTGGATAGAGTATGGCAAGAAAAATCCTACTAACATACCACACACTTGGGATGCTTTGAAACGGGTCATGCGGGCTAGATTTGTTCCTTCTTACTATGCACGTGACCTGTTACATAAGTTGCAACAATTGAGACAAGGTACTAAATCTGTGGAAGAATATTTTCAGGAATTACAAATGGGTATGCTGCGTTGTAATATAGAGGAGAGTGAGGAATCTGCTATTGCTAGATTTGTGGGTGGACTAAATAGAGAAATTCAGGACATCCTTGCTTATAAAGATTATAATACTGTAACGAAATGTTTCCATCTTGCTTGTAAAGCTGAACGGGAAGTGCAGGGACGACGTGGTGCCAAGCCTAACATTTTTGCAGGGCGATCCACATCATGGCAGCAGCGTTCATCTACTTCCATGACCACACCAAACCGATCAGCACCACCACCATCTTCCTCCGACAAACCACGTGGTGTGACTACAAATTCAGCAACCAAATCTGCCCAGAAACCAGCCACTAGTGCATCGTTAGTTGCCTCCATAGGTAGAACAAGGGATGTTCAGTGCCATCGATGCAAGGGTTATGGACACGTACAACATGACTGTCCTAGCAAACGTGTTTTGGTGGTAAAGGAAGATGGTGGGTATTCTTCACCTAGTGATTTTGATGACGATACACTTGTTTTGCTTGCGGCTGACGATGCAGGTAGAGAAGAGCCACCTCGTTATCAATCGACTTATCTTCGCCTCTCATTGAAAGATTGGGCACAAACCCTACTGGGTTCGTATCAGGCATGACACATGATACCGTTCGTTGGAAATTGTTTCCTTTTTCCCTCACGGGAAGCGCGAGGCAATGGTACAACGATTGTGTAAGTAAAGTGGGCGGCAGCTGGCCGAACCTTGTCGGTGAATTCTACCGACGGTTTTTCCCACCCGCACGGCTCATTGCCCTGCAGAAGGATGTGCTCGGATTCAAGCAAAATGATAAGGAAACCTTGAGTGCGGCGTGGGAAAGATTCTTACATTTAGTACAATCGGGCCCCACGCTGTTGATACTCAAGCATGTGCTCTATCAGCATTTCTATGCGGGATTGGACGCCAAGTCCACTTGGCACCTTGACGATGCCTCGGGAGGTTCCTTTCCAGATAAAACTCCAAGTGAGGGGAGGACGATCCTTGACCGTATAGCAGCTAATGCCTCCTTCACAGCCGAGCCGGAAGAGCCTCAAGAGGAATGCCTACCCGAAAAAGAGATTACCCCTGAACTTAAGCCTGAACCTTCGTCACCCAAATCCATAAGCTCAGTTCAGGAGGTCACGACACCGGAGGAAGAAGTGATTCAACCTTCGGAGTCTCTTCTAAAGTTTGAGGATGAAATAATAGGTGATTATGGAAACACCTCAACCTATGGTTGCGAGAGAAAACCACCTTCACCCGTGAGTTCCCCAGATCCCTTGGATGTCGCTTTCCTCAGGGACAACGTTCGGGAATTATCGACCATCATGGCCCAAGAATGGTCGAGAGAGTCAGAATCAATAGCCAGAATTTTCTAGCTCCTCCCGCTTCGATCGACCCTTCCTTGCGTCATGAATGGGAGGGTAGTGAAAGTTCTCTACAACCCTCTGGTGGGAGTCAATATCATGTCCAGCACTTATGCTCTGAGGAACTTTGCGGATGAACCTCTAACTCCTACCCAAACGTCTATCAGGACTCCTGAAGGGGAAATCCTAGAAGGAGTAGGGATCCTGAAGGCTATCCCCGTCAAGTATAAGGAGGCCGACTTTGCTCTCGACTTTCACACCTATGACGTCCTTAGTTTCGACCTCATGATAGGATTGCCCCTCGAAAAATTTCTCCTAGAGGCCCCTACCCAAGGAAAGCTTAACGTTAGCCTAGGGAAGGAGGTCTTCTGTGTAGAAATCTCGAGAGCGAAAAACGCGAGAACTGATCCCCCTGATGACGCTACACATATCGAGGAGGTTAAGGCAATCATTCCAGGAGATTCACCGAAATCCCTCCTCGACGAGTGGGCACCCGAGTTCATAGATGAGATAGAGGAGCCTGATGAGCCTATAGATATATATGAATTCCAGGCTCCACCTAAGCCTCCTCTTGAGCTCAAGCCTTTGTCTGCCGGCCTTCGATACGTCTTCCTCCATGGGGACACTGAATCCCCAGTAATCATTAACGATAATCTCTCTGACGAGGAATCCAGAAGGCTCATCTCTATCCTGGAAAAACACCGATCAGTGTTCGGTTACTCTCTTCAGGATCTAAAAGGAATCAGCCCCAATCTCTGCACCCATCGCATCCCTGTAGATTCAGATATTCCACCAACAAGGGAGCGACAGAGAAGGCTAAACAACGTGATGAGAGAAGTCGTGAAGAAAGAAGTTCTTAAACTTCTTCACGCAGGGATCATTTACCCAGTCCCTTATAGTGAATGGGTGAGCCCCGTTCAATGCATACCCAAGAAGGGAGGTATGACGACAGCCCCCAACGAGTTCGGCGAGCAGATTGCTCAATGCCGTCCCACAGGGTGGAGGATGTGCATAGATTATAGGAAGCTCAACAAGGCTACAACGAAGGATCACTTTCCGCTCCTATTCATCGATGAGATGCTCGAGCGGCTGGCGAATCACTCGTTCTTTTGTTTCCTTGATGGGTATTCTGGCTACCATCAAATCCCTATCCACCCTGATGACCAGAACAAGACCACTTTCACCTACCCTTACGGAACCTATGCTTATCGGAGGATGTCTTTCGGGTTGTGCAATGCACCCGCATCGTTCCAAAGGTGCATGATGTCTATCTTCTCAGACATGATTGAGCAAATCATGGAGGTTTTCATAGACGATTTCTCTATCTATGGTAAAACTTTCAATGAATGTCTTAGAAATTTAGATAGGGTCTTGCAAAGGTGTCATGAGAAGGATTTAGTCCTGAATTGGGAGAAGTGCCATTTTCTGGTTCGAGAGGGCATCGTGTTAGGACACCTAGTGTCCGAACGGGGGATAGAAGTGGATCGTGCCAAGATTGATGTAATAGAAAAGCTCCCTCCTCCTGTAAATGTCAAAGGCATCTGTAGCTTCCTCGGCCATGCTGGGTTCTACCGACGGTTCATTAAGGACTTTTCACAGGTAGCTAGACCCCTTACCAATCTCTTAGCCAACGATGCGCCCTTTGAGTTTACAGAGTAATGTATGGAATCTTTCCTTACCCTCAAGAATGCGCTCATCTCTGCCCCAGTCATCCAGCCTCCCGACTGGACGCTACCTTTTGAGATCATGTGTGATGCTAGTGACTATGTTGTAGGGGCCGTACTAGGCCAAACTAACGATAAGAAACATCATGCTATAGCCTACGCTAGCAAAACCATGATAGGAGCTCAGTTGAATTATGCTACTACCTAGAAAGAGCTCCTTGCTGTAGTCTTTGCCATAGATAAGTTTAGATCTTACTTAGTGGGAGCCAAGATAATAGTTTACACTGATCATGCTGCTCTAAAATACCTGCTCACTAAAAAAGATGCTAAACCCCGCCTGATTAGATGGATTCTGCTCCTTCAAGAATTTGATTTAGAAATAAGAGATAAAAAGGGAGTAGAAAACTCTGTTGCAAATCATTTGTCTCGCATGCGTAGTACTAACCTGTAGGAAATACCTATCAATGACTCTCTACGAGACGACATGTTGCTGAAGGTCACGGATAGTAATCCCTGGTATGCAAACATTGTAAATTATCTAGTGACAGGGTATATACCCCCTGGAGCCGATAAGAAGAAATTGGTTCATGAAGCAAAGAAACACATATGGGATGATCCGTACCTCTATAAAGTCTGTGCTGATGGGTTATTAAGAAGATGTGTGCCACATAATGAAGGAATGCAAATCGTTGAAAAGTGCCATTCCGGACCTTACAGTGGCCACTATGGCACCTATTGTACACATGCGAAGATATGGCAAAGTGGATTCTTCTGGCCGACTATGTATGATGACACAAGGAATTTCATTCGAAAATGCAAAGCTTGCCAGAAGCACGGAGCAATTACTGCCAGAGACGCAATGCCCTTACATGATAATCTGCAAGTTGATCTCATTGATGTATGGGGTATTGATTTTATGGGCCCATTTCCAAAGTCCGATGGAGCTGAATACATTTTGGTGGCAGTCGACTATGTGTCAAAATGGGTAGAAGCCATAGCCTGCAAGTCGGCCAATGCCAGACATTCCAAAAAAACGTTCAAGGAGGTGATATTCCCTCATTTCGGCATTCTGAAGGACCGATTAGGCGAACCAGAGAGGGGGGGAGTGAATGGGAGCCGATAAAAATTCTTCTCGAAGGAGATGAGAACTCCAACAAGACGAACACGGCTTCCAAATCACGTCTCCGACTCAACTACCCAAGTTGGCCAAGACCACGCAGCCACTGGAGTGCTACTGGTCCTAGGAGCCAACACACAACCCTCCGAGCCAGAACTCACCAAAACACACAGCAGAAACTTGCACGGCTTGCTGCCTGTGCTACACCGGTCAGACCGATGACCTGAGCCGGTCAGACCGGTGACACCGGTCAGACCGGTGGACAGAGCCGGTCAGGCTGGTGGCTACAGCAGCCGCACAGCAAACGTTCCAGGAAGCCTCAGTGACTCCTCTAGGCCCTGGAACAAAAATCACCTCTAAAACACAACCTGGAAGTAAGAAGAACCCCTCACAAAACCTAGCAAAACAGCTCCAAACACGCCAAGAACTGACCAGCAGAACCACGGGACAAAACCACACGGACAAGGCTGTTCCCCAAGACAAAAACCCACCAAGGGCTAGCACCGGTCAGACCGGTCAAGAGCACCGGTCAGACCGGTCGCGCCTGAGCAGCTCGGGATGAACAGCGCCCGCGAGTCAACTCCCCCAAATCCAACTCCCGATCTCCCGATTCGCTCCACGGTTTTGCACAAGACTTTGGGGATAGTAGGAACACCTCATGGGTACTCCATAGCCAAGATTTGGTCCACCAAAACTTGTCAAATCAAGAGGAATCGAAGAAATCCCACCAAGAACGCCTCTAACCCTAGAGCCACGAAAACCCCAAAATCGAGCCCCTTTGCTCACGGATTTGGGAGGGGAATCAAAGGGAAAAGAACCACGAAGGGTTCATGCATACATCCCCCACCAAATCCCAAAGAGAAAGGCCTCGAAATCGCTCCCAGAAAATCACCAAGAAAGGGCTCCGAAAATCACCAAAAAGGAGAAACGGGAAAGACACATCCAAGCCTTGAGGAACCACGCCGAATCATCTATACATACCAAAGAAGTTCATACAAGGTCTAGCTTGCCGCCCGATCATCCTTCCCTCTCACAAGATCTCACCATGAAGCTCTCAAGCTAGTCCTATGAAAATCCTAAGAAAATAGGAAGGAAAATAGGAAAACCAAAAGAGCTAGGGTTCCAAGAGATGGCTGCCATCCTCTCACCACTTGGGTTATATGGAGGCAACCGAAAGACGAAAATACCCTTACTAGCTAACTAGGGATACATGCCCTTCAAGGGCGAATTCGGAAATCTTTGTCATCGCTCCATCGGACGGATGCCCAGCGACCGCAAACTTGCTTAGCCTCGACGCAAGCCTTGCGATCCCGACGCGTGTCCTCCGCTTCGAAGATTCCGGACTGCGTCGTCGCACACCGGTCAGACCGGTGCTCCTCACCGGTCAGACCGGTACCCACCAGTCAGACCGGTCAGACCCACCGGTCAGACCGGTCTGGATCTGCTACACCTCCGTCTTCGGTTCTTCGGTCTTGGCTTTGTGGATCAACCAAGGAACCCAGTGGTTTTCTGGTGAACCACCGGAAACCCCGCGAACTCGGTGTAGCCTCCGCCAATCACCACTCATGACTCGGCTCCCACGTAGTCCCGGCTCGACCTTGGTTTTGAGGCTCAACCAAGAAACCGTCCATGACTTCATCTTGCCGTTCTTGCCACCATGCGGCCCACACTTGACCCCGCTGGCCACCGGGTCCCTCGAACCAAGCCTACTTGTCTTCTCCACACCTGTAGGCCTCACCGGCAACGACCTTTCGCGCTTGTTCTTCACCTGCACCTGCACCAGTCAAGCCGCAACCTGCATCTGCAATACTTAGCCAAGAATCAGTCCACACCACGTTATCAATCACTCATCACACCAGGAAGCGACCATCCACCGGTCCTCGAACCACACCTGGCTCTCAATCTCCCCCTTGATGAGTGCATTGACAACACACACGTTTTGGTAACCAAGAGAAAAGGAAAAGAAAAGAAACGACTAAAAGAAACTCCAACAAGCGATCGAAAGCCAAAGAAAAGGCAAAGAGCAAGATCACTTGAAGAAGACAAGTCTCGGACCCCTTAGGCAAGGGCAACGGCTCGACACATCCGAGACAAAACATGCTCAAGCAAAGAGCACAAACCAACAATCCAAAGCTCGAAAACCACAAAGAGCTCCCCCTGCACACATGCAACTCCCCCTGGACGAATGCATGCGAGCCACTTCACGAAACAGAGCAGCTGCAACAGCTCAGCTCTAACCGGTCAGACCGGTCGACACCACCGGTCAGACCGGTGCTCAACATGTGAACAGGACCAGCACTCTGACCGGTCAGACCGGTGACCTCAACCGGTCAGACCGGTGCACAACAGAGCCCAAAAATGGCTCGAAACCACCTGAAAACCTTCTAGATGCATTCAGTAGGCCAAAACATGTTCAAACTTCTCCCCCTTGTTGACAATGCATGAATCAAGCCAAAAATACAAAAAATGCAACCTAGAGCTTCTCAAATAGACAAAATTCAACAAAGGATGCTACACATGTCTAAATGAGCAAGTTAGATACTCTATAGCTTCGTAATGACATCAACTACAAGACCACCAAGTTTCACAACCATTGGGCGAAGCTAAGATAGAATTGAGCAATTTTGCGAAAAATCACCCTCTCATGAGCAAAGTCCTAAACATGAGCAAAACGTGTCAAAATGGCAAAGCCACACAAACTTCATGCTAGGACAACCATTCTAAGCATAAGACCATCATAAACACCCACAAGCACCTCATGTCATGTCAAAGCCACCGAGCCATGTGCCTACTTCTATATATGAGACTTCTCATTGGTAGGCATCATGCAACGATTTAGCACCCAAAGCAACTTAAAATTAGCACATATGACATGGGAGCACATTTTTCAAGCAATTTACATTTCATTTTCAGATTTATAATTGGTACATGAAATGTCTTTGCGACAAAAAGGAACTTATGCCCCTCCACAAGATGAAGCATGAGGGCTAAACATATATGATGGCAAATGAGCCTTTGGCCCCATATGATCAAAATAAGCTATCCAACCACAAATTAAGCATAGCCAAGCCACAAAAACATGTCAAGATCATGTAAAGGCATTTACTCACAAGAGAGCATACAAGTGACATTTTTCAAAAGCATAGCCATCAACCATGGATATAAATCAAGATTATCAAGAGCTAAGCCAAACTAACCATAGCTTACCAAATTAGCTCACAAAGACATATATATCATTCCATGGTGAACAATGTATATAGGAGAAGCCTTTCCTAAACAATGCATATGATACAAAATGCATGCAACCTAAGATACAAAGATGCCTATACATCATGTTACATATGCCATGCCAAATGCAAGAAATGCACAAAGGAAAGCTATACATATGCTACAAAGGAGCTCCCACACGCCATCTCAAGAAATCAAACAAACACCAAGCTCCCCCCGCAAACGAGTGAAAGTTGCTTGATCTAGGGGTTTGGTGAAAATATCGGCTAGTTGGTCATTTGTGGGTACATGGATCAAAGCGATTTTTCCTTTCTCTACGTTGTCTCTCAGAAAATGATACCTCACTTCTATGTGCTTGGTTTTGGAATGGAGCACTGGGTTCTTTGCAACGCTTATGGCACTGGTGCTATCACATTGAAGTGGGACATGGGTATACTCCTCACCAAAGTCACTCATGGTGTATGTGATCCAAAGGAGCTGAGAGCAACAACTAGCTGCGGCCACATACTCTGCCTTGGTAGTGGATTGAGCAACACTCGACTATTTGCGGGAAGACCAAGACACCAAAGAAGAACCTAAGAACTGGCAAGTCCCAGAAGTGGACTTCCTATCCAACCGACACCCGGCAAAATCCGCGTCTGAAAATCCATGAAGCGCCAAAGAAGAAGACGCAGAGTACCAAAGGCCGAAGTCGGGAGTGTGTCGCAAGTACCTGAAAATGCGCTTGACTGCTTGCCGATGCGAAGTCCTCAGAGACGCTTGAAAACGAGCGCACAGACACACCGAGAATTGGATGTCCGGCCTCGTCGCCGTCAAGTAGAGGAGTGACCCGATCATGCTCCGGTACTCCTTCTGGTCCACATGTTCACCTTCCTCATCCGCATCAAGAGCTGTAGTCGTACTCATAGGCGTCGCCATGGTCTTGGAGTCCTCCATCTTGAACTTCCTCACAATGTCCTTGGTGTACTTAGCTTGGTGCACAAATGTTCCTTCCTTTGATTGCTTGATTTGTAGCCCAAGGAAGAACTGCAACTCGCCCATCATGCTCATCTCAAATTCCCTGCTCATGTCTTCTGCAAACCTTGCAACAAGAGAGTTAGACGAGCCACCAAACACAATATCATCCACGTATACCTGCACAATCAGGATATCTCTGCCCTGCTTGAGGAGAAACAAGGTCTGGTCGACCTTCCCCATCTCAAACCCTCTCTCAAACAGGAACCCCCTCAACCTACCATACCAAGCTCTAGGCGCCTGTTTCAACCCATACAGCGCCTTCCTCAACTTGTACACCCGGTGGGGGTACTTCTCACTCTCAAACCCTGGTGGTTGCCTCACAAACACCTCTTCCTCCAACACACCATTCAGAAAACCACTCTTCACATCCATCTGGTACAACTTGAACCCTTTAGCCACGGAAAAGGCTAAAAGGATCCTGATCGCCTCCAAACGAGCTACAGGAGCGAAAGTCTCCTCGTAGTCGATCCCCTCTTTCTGACTGTACCCCTGAGCAACAAGTCTCGACTTGTTCCTCACCACTTCTCCTTTCTCTCCCTCTTTATTTTTCCACACCCATTTTGTCCCAATCGGCTTACACCCTGGGGGAGGGTCAACCAACACCCAAACTTGGTTCCTCTCAAAATTCTCCAACTCCTCATGCATCGAGTTAACCCAATTATGATCAGATAACGCGTGTCCAATGTCTTTGGCCTCAAAGGTGGCAACAAAAGCAGCATGAGCGAAATGAGAATTGTTCCGAACCCTCGACTGTGTAGTACGTTCATTCATGTCGCCGATGATTCTTGAAGCTGGGTGATCCACTTGCACTCGCCGGGGAGGTTCTCGCCTTGATGCTACCTCCCCCTCAACAGCAGCTTCGCCTTGATCTAGGTTTGTCATTGAAGGTGTGGGAGAGGGTCCATTCTCGATCGTCGTCGAAGTAGTAGGTACATGTTCAGCCGCGGGCACCACACCGCCATCTTCATCATCTCCATGTTCATGCTCCTCCTCCTGAAAGATCTCCTCGCCAAGTTCGTCGTCACCTGCACACTCAAAAACAAGCTGACTACGTGGCTGTGTCTCGTCGAAGGTTACCTCGCAAGTCTCCACGATTTGGTTAGTTTCAAGATTGAGCACACGAAATGCTCTAGAATGAGATGCATAACCAAAGAAAATGCCATCGACAGACCTAGCCTCGAACTTGTCCAACTTCTTCCCTTTCTTCAGAATGAAGCATTTACAACCGAAGACATGGAAGTGACTCACCTTGGGTGTGCGACCGTGCATCAAATCATAACAGGTTTTCTTCTTGTGAACCCTGAGGTAGATCCTGTTCGACACATAGCACGCGGTATTGACCGCCTCAGCCCAGAACCTTCTCGGAGTCCTATGCTCGTCGAGCATCGTCCGAGCCATCTCGCATAAGGTCCTGTTTTTCCTTTCCACCACGCCATTCTGGGGAGGCGTATACGGACTCGAAAACTGATGTTCAAGACCCAAGTCATGGCAAAAGGTTTCGAAGCGAGAGTTTTTGAATTCCGAGCCATTGTCACTGCGGATCGCTCGTATGGCATCTCCGTGCCTCTCGTTTCTTAACCTCAAGACAAGATCTCGAACAAAACCAAACGTCTCCCCTTTCTCTTCAAGAAAGAACACCCACGCATACCGAGAGTAGTCGTCCACCACAACAAGGACATACCACTTCCCACCTGCAGATCGCACACGAGCTGGGCCAACAAGGTCCATATGGAGCAGCTCGCATGGACGCTCAGTCATCACATCGGTGAGAGGCGGGTGAGAAGAGGCTACCATCTTGGCATGCCTACACGGCGCACAAACCAACTCTTTCTCAAACCTCAACCGTGGCAATCCTCGGACCAAATTGAGTTTACTCAAGCGAGACAAAAGGTCAAAGCTCAAGTGACCCAACTTCCTATGCCACTTCCACAACTCACTCGAAGAACCAGCCAAGAAGCAACGCTCCACACCAGAAGACTGAGAGAAATCAGCTCGAAACACCTGACCCTCGGGAATGACCATGCAAACAAGATCCCCCCGAGAATCTAAAATCCGAGAACCACCAGGCCGAAACAACACCTCAAAGCCCTCATCCAACAACTGGGACACAGAAAGCAAATTGAACCCCAGCGATTGAACAAGAGCAACCCGCCTGAGAGTGACCTTGTCACTTACCTTGATCTCACCTTCTGATAGCACACGCCCTCGCCCATTGTCCCCAAAGGTGATGTATGTCTTGGACACCACCGGGACGAGACTTGAGAACCACCCCTTGTCTCCGGTCATATGCCTCGAGCAACCGGAGTCAATCAACCAAACGTTCCTCAAGTCTCCCACCTGAAATTCAAAAGCGAGCACGTGAGTGAACAAACGACTCAGCACTGGGGTTAGTACCAAAAGAGTAAAACCAGTGCCGAGCCATTTGCTCCAAAGTGGGGTTAGCACAAACCAAATCATCACGCCTATCAAAGCTACCACCACGAACACCACCACGGTAACCACTACGAGGGAACCAGCCCTCTCTAGCTGGAGGAGGACGAAAGCCACGAAAGAAAAACTGTGGATCGTTCCTCCTCTCCATCTCAAAGCTACGACTCCTCCCACCCCCATATTGAGCACGAGGTGGAGAACGCCTAGCAAACTGACCACCTGCAAACTTTCCAGACCAACCTCCAGAACCACGACCTCCAGAACCAAACTGAGCATCCTCACGAGCACGAAACCCGACTCGCTGTCTGCCCAGACCTGCACCGGTCTGACCAGTGTAGTACACCGGTTTGACCGGTGTAGCTCGGCCAGCAGCAGCACCTGCAGCCTTCCGGTCTCCCCAAGCCGGAACCGTCCTCACACTTGCCTTGGCCCTGGGCATCTGCATACGAGACTCAGGTACACCATTAGAGGGGTGGTACCTGTCCTTGTTAGCCCACTCTCTAGCCATTCTCTTCTCACGCTTCCTCTTGAAGCAAAACTCATCCTTATGACCATCTCTCCCACAATACCCACAATGGAACTTTATGGGCTGTGGCTTAGTCTTTGGCTTGGGTTGGGGCTGCCCACTCGGCTTCTCACCCTTCTTCTCTCCTTCCTCACCTCCCTTTGGGCTCACAAACTTCACCGGTTTCTAGAAATCATTTGTTGGGTGAGGGAATATGGGTGGATCTGGAGTAGTGTCAAGTTTGTTTCTGAGATGGTTAGGCTTGGGCTCAAACTTGTTCTTGTGTCTGTTTGGTGGTGGGATAGGAATCTCTCCAACTCTTTCAACTCCCTCACCACTGTTCTCTCCAAGCTTGTCAGCCCCAAGTGCCTGACCATCATAGCGTTTGAAAGCCGCTATCATGATACCAAGTTGAGGCTCCTGACCCAACAACCAGCTCATACATTTTCTCAGCTCATCATTCTCATCCTGCAAGCAATCAACATAATGTGCAAGCTCCAAATTCTTAACCGCATGCAATTCACAAGTAGAGCAAGAAGTGGGAATAGGCTCTTTCAACTTTGCCTCAAGCGAAACAGTGTAAGCATGCATCTCATCAATCTTTCCATGCAAAACAGGGCAAGAAGTGCAAAGCACCTAGCAAAGCAGGTCTAGACTTAAGCTCAGCCACTTCAACCCTAAGCATATCTAGTTCATCACAAGTAGAAGCATGCTTATCCTTAAGAGCAGTAAGATCAGCTAGGTACACAGAGCAATCACAGCAATCAATCTCATCAGAAACCACAGGAGAAGCCTTAAGCGAATCAATCTCAAGCTTAGCATCTAGATTCTGGGTTTCTAGCTCAGCCACACGGTTCCTAGCATCTTCTAGTGAGGCCCTAAGCTCTTTCCTCATCTTCTTGGCCTCTCTAAGCATGTGATCGCGGTTATCAAGCAAGTCAACCAACTCATTATTCTCCTTGCGCAAAGAAGAGAGCTCATCACATACCTCATCCTCGGAGTCAGAATCCGAGTCACTCTGGTGGCTCTTCTTGCTGCCGGAGCTACAGGCCATGCTGCAGAAGCCATCTCCCGCGAAGCAGCTCAACCCGCTCAAGTTCCTGGATGACTTCTTGTTCTTGCGCCGATCACCTTCATCTTCACTGCTACTCGAGCTCGAGGAAGAGTAGGCGGAGCTGGAGTCGACGTCGCTCACTCCGACCATCACTCGGGCCTACCTGCCACCGCCGTCCTTCTTCCTCGACCGTCGCTTGTCCTTGTGCTTGTTCTTGTGCTTGTGATCGCGCCTCGATCGGTACTTGCCATCTTTGCTAGACCGGTGCCTGTAGCCGTCCTTGTAGCCGTCCTTGTTCTCCATCTTCTCCCGACAGTCGGCGACGAAGTGTCCTGGCTTGCCGCACTGAAAACACGTCCGTGCTGTCCTTCTCGTGTTCACCCGGTTCTCGTGCAGCCTCTCGAACCGCCTGGTCAGCAACGCCAGCTCGTCCTCTCCAAGCACGTCGAACTCCTCGTCTGGCAAAGACATCAAAGAAGACAGAGAGTACATCCTAGAGGATGCGTTAGCGTTAGACTTAGCTCCTTTGCCACTAACGAGAGCGAGACTATGAGAATCAGTCGGTCTCTCGATCTTGGCTGTCATACCACGGTCCAACTCAGCCGACTTGAGCTTCGAGAACAGCTCGTTCACCGTCAAGGTGTCATACTTCTCGGACTCAACAATAGCCTCAAACTTCCCATCCCATACGGTACGATCCAACGAGTGCAAGAGCTTCACGGCTCTATCATGATCATTGTATGGGAGGACGTCCACATTGGCTCTCATGTTGTTCACAACGACCGTAAATCGCTGGAAAAGGGCATCGACGGACTCGCCGGGGAGATGAGTGAAGTTCTCGTACTCTCTCCGGTAAGTCGCGTACATCCGAGCCTGAACCTGAGCATTCCCAGCATGAGCATCCTTCAACTGCTCCCAAATCCTACAAGCTAAGTCCTCTGTCTGAACCCGATCGAATTCAGGCTGACACAGAGCACGAAACAAGTAGTCGACAGCCTTGTTGTTGGCTTCGAACATATCCCTCGATCCTGGAGCAAGGAAGTTCATCAAATGAACATAAGCTGTGTTCACCGTGACATCCCAAAGGATCTGACCCTTTCCGCGGAGGAACGCCGCCATCCGCCTTTGCCACATCTGGTAGTTCTTCCCATCGAAGTGCGGAGGACCCGAACCCCGTTCCTGGTACGCCATCTTTGGATCTTAGATTGGTAAGAGTCAATAAAGACCCGAACCGGCTCTGATACCAATTGAAGGACCGATTAGGCGAACCAGAGAGGGGGGAGTGAATGGGAGTCGATAAAAATTCTTCTCGAAGGAGATGAGAACTACAACAAGACGAACACGGCTTCCAAATCACGTCTCCGACTCAACTACCCAAGTTGGCCAAGACCACGCAGCCACTGGAGTGCTACTGGTCCTAGAAGCCAACACACAACCCTCCGAGCCAGAACTCACCAAAACACACAGCGGAAACTTGCACGGCTTGCTGCCTGTGCTACACCAGTCAGACCGATGACCTGAGCCGGTCAGACCGGTGACACCGGTCAGACTGGTGGACAGAGCCGGTCAGGCCGGTGGCTACAGCAGCCGCACAGCAAACGTTCCAGGAAGCCTCAGTGACTCCTCTAGGCCCTGGAACAAAAACCACCTCCAAAACACAACCTGGAAGTAAGAAGAACCCCTTACAAAACCCAGCAAAACAGCTCCAAACACGTCAAGAACTGACCAGCAGAACCACGGGACAAAACCACACGGACAAGGCTGTTCCCCGAGACAAAAACCCACCAAGGGCTAGCACTAGTCAGACCGGTCAAGAGCACCGGTCAGACCGGTCGCGCCTGAGCAGCTCGGGATGAACAGCGCCCGCGAGTCAACTCCCCCAAATCCAACTCCCGGTCTCCCGATTCGCTCCACGGTTTTGCACAAGACTTTGGGGATAGTAGGAACACCTCATGGGTACTCCATAGCCAAGATTTGGTCCACCAAAACTTGTCAAATCAAGAGGAATCGAAGAAATCCCACCAAGAACGCCTCTAACCCTAGAGCCATGAAAACCCAAAAATCGAGCCCCTTTGCTCACGGATTTGGGAGGGGAATCAAAGGGAAAAGAACCACGAAAGGTTCATGCATACATCCCCCACCAAATCCCAAAGAGAAAGGCCTCGAAATCGCTCCAAGAAAATCGCCAAGAAAGGGCTCCGAAAATCACCAAAAAGGAGAAACGGGAAAGACACATCCAAGCCTTGAGGAACCACACCGAATCATCTATACATACCAAAGAGGTTCATACAAGGTCTAGCTTGCCGCCTGATCATCCTTCCTGATGAGGACATTCCCGCCAATGATACATCCCTGACATCGACATCATCACCACCTCAACAGGATTCAATTCCTCTCGCTGGTCCTATTACTCGTGCTCGTGCTCGCCAACTAAATAATCAAGTAACTTCCCTCCTTAGTTCATATACACCATGTTTAGATTGTGGAGACACGTGCACTATTGGTTTGCTTAGGAATCATGGAGAAGAGCGACTCGGAAAAGGATTCGGGTCGGCTGGATTCGGACTGCAGCACAGCACCAACTTCTGACGGACGCCACGGTCGCATACGGAGTCGGATTGGAGCGTTCAAGTACTTCCTGGAACCGTGTTGAAGTTAACTTTCATATGGATCTGGACTCATGCCCATATCTGTCCTGAGGTGTCCGCAATCTACAAATTATTGACTGGAGGTCTTTCTGTCCAGGGTGCTGCGCCACCGTATTTTGGCCCAATGGGCCATGTATCAAGTTGGGTCCATTAGGGACGCGTCCTAGGGTTGGAGCACGACCCCTGCCCCCTTGTGGTCGTCCTCCCCCTTTCATATACTCCTTACCCGCCGTCGAGAACACTTGGGTTTTGTTTAGATCAAGTTTAGCCTTTGCTACTTGCTTGTAAGCGTGCGTGCTGGTCCAGCCGCCCGTCTTCGAGTCTTCGGAACCCCACATCGTTTGAGATTGAAACCTTCATTCCCATCTAGTAATTTCAGTACTTGTTCAATACTTGTTCTTGCTAGCTCTCGATTGCTTGCAGGACGAGTGCCCTAGCGGCCGGTGACGCGACCCACACGATCGCGGTAGCGGAGGAGGTGTATCGGTTGCAAGGCTGTAGTCTTTGGAAGGCTGTAGTCGGGCCGAGAGCGTCTCCTCATTATCAATCGACTTATCTTCGCCTCTCATCGAAAGATTGGGCACAAACCCTACTGGGTTCGTATCAGTTGGTAATCAGAGCAAGGTTTTCGGTGAGAGACTTTCCACATACTTTTCAAAAAAAATTTTCTCTTCCTATAGTCCATAAAAAGCCAAAAAAATAGTAGATCAGTTTTGTTTCCACAATCCCATAACACATTTGAGCCATACTAGCACTGCTAGGGTAGGGCTTGTTGAGTTTTCGGTTGCACCGGTTTGTGTCGAGTTGCTGGTCTTAGTTTTAGTCTTTTAGAGTTACGAGTTCTTGTCACGTTTCTGTCACAGTTGTGCGCTACCATTTTGATCCTGTGTTGGCTGTGCTAAGTACTCTGTGTGATCAAGTCTGAACAGGAATCAATCTATAAACCCCACGCTCGTTAGTGGGAAGGTGAAGACCGAAGCCACTTCGTGTTGAAGTTTGAGTTGTACTCGGTTTGGTGGCTGCTTTGTGTTGCCATATATTGCTGCGGATCATATATAGTGCTTCTATTTGGTGGATAGAGTATGGCAAGAAAAATCCTACTAACATACCACACACTTGGGATGCTTTGAAACGGGTCATGCGGGCTAGATTTGTTCCTTCTTACTATGCACGTGACCTGTTACATAAGTTGCAACAATTGAGACAAGGTACTAAATCTGTGGAAGAATATTTTCAGGAATTACAAATGGGTATGTTGCGTTGTAATATAGAGGAGAGTGAGGAATCTGCTATTGCTAGATTTGTGGGTGGACTAAATAGAGAAATTCAGGACATCCTTGCTTATAAAGATTATAATACTGTAACGAAATGTTTCCATCTTGCTTGTAAAACTGAACGGGAAGTGCAGGGACGACGTGGTGCCAAGTCTAACATTTTTGCAGGGCGATCCACATCATGGCAGCAGCGTTCATCTACTTCCATGACCACACCAAACCGATCAGCACCACCACCTTCCTCCTCCGACAAACCACGTGGTGTGACTACAAATTCAGCAACCAAATCTGCCCAGAAACCAGCCACTAGTGCATCGTCAGTTGGCTCCACAGGTAGAACAAGGGATGTTCAGTGCCATCGATGCAAGGGTTATGGACACGTACAACATGACTGTCCTAGCAAACGTGTTTTGGTGGTAAAGGAAGATGGTGGGTATTCTTCAGCTAGTGATTTTGATGACGATACACTTGTTTTGCTTGCGGCTGACGATGCAGGTAGAGAAGAGCCACCTGACGAACAGATTGGTCCAGACGATGCTGACCATTATGAGAGACTTATTGTGTAGCATGTGCTTAGTGCACAAATGGAGAAGGGGGAGCAAAATCAACGGCACACATTGTTCCAAACAAAGTGTGTCATTAAAGAACGTTCTTGTCGCTTGATCATTGATGGGGGAAGTTGTAATAACTTGGCTAGCAGCGACATGGTGGAGAAGCTTGCACTTTCAACCACACCACACCCACATCCATATTACATTCGATGGCTGAACAACAGTGGTAAGGTAAAGGTAACAAGGCTGGTACGAATTAGTTTTTCTATTGGTTCATACCATGATCTTGTTGAGTGTGATGTTGTGCCTATGGAAGCTTGTCATATTCTACTAGGTAGACCTTGGCAGTTTGATACAGATTGTTTGCATCATGGTTGATCAAATCAGTATTCTCTCATGCACAATGATAAGAAAATTTCGTTGCTTCCTATGTCTCCTGAGGCTATTGTGCGTGATGATATTGCTAAAGCTGCAAAAGCTAAAATTGAGAACAATAAAAATCTGAAATCTGTTGGTAATAATAATGATGGGATACAATTGAAAAGTCATTGTTTGCTTGCTTCTAAATCTGATATTAATGAATTAATTGCTTCCACTTCTGTTGCCTATGCTTTGGTATGCAAGGATGCTTTGATTTCACTTCAAGATATGCAACATTCTTTGCCTCCTGCTGTTGCTAACGTTTTGCAGGAGTACTCTGATGTTTTTCCAAGTGAGATACCAGCGGGGCTGCCACCTATACGAGGGATTGAGCACCAAATTGATCTTATTCCGGGGGCTTCCTTGCCCAACCGTGCACCATACAGGACAAATCCGGAGGAGACAAAAGAAATTCAGCGACAAGTGCAAGAACTACTCGACAAAGGTTATGTGCGTGAGTCTCTTAGTCCTTGTGCTGTTCCAGTTATTTTGGTGCCTAAGAAAGATGGAACATGGCGTATGTGTGTTGATTGTAGAGCTATTAATAATATCACTATTCGCTATCGACATCCTATACCACGTTTAGATGATATGCTTGATGAATTGAGTGGTGCTATTGTGTTCTCTAAGGTTGATTTGCGTAGTGGGTATCACCAGATTCGTATGAAATTGGGAGATGAATGGAAAACAACTTTCAAGACTAAGTTCGGTTTATATGAGTGGTTAGTCATGCCTTTTGGGTTAACTAATGCACCTAGCACTTTCATGAGATTAATGAATGAGGTTTTGCGTGCTTTTATTGGGAAATTTGTTGTAGTCTACTTTGATGATATATTGATCTACAACAAATCTATGGATGAACATCTTGATCATTTGCGTGCTGTTTTCAATGCTTTACGAGATGCACATTTGTTTGGTAACCTTGAGAAGTGCACCTTTTGCACCGATCGAGTGTCGTTTCTTGGCTATGTTGTGACTCCACAGGGAATTGAGGTTGATCAAGCCAAGGTAGAAGCTATAAAAGGGTGGCCTGTACCAACGAGTCTCACACTGTTACGGAGTTTCCTAGGACTTGCTGGATTTTATCGCAGGTTTGTGAAGGATTTCAGCACCATTGCTGCACCAATGAATGAGCTTACAAAGAAGGGAGTGCCTTTTAGTTGGGGAAGAAAACAAGAGAACGCCTTCAACATTTTGAAAGATAAGTTGACACATGCACCTCTCCTCCAACTCCCTGATTTTAGTAAGACTTTTGAGCTTGAATGTGATGCTAGTGGAATTGGATTGGGTGGTGTTTTGTTGCAAGAAAGAAAACCGGTTGCGTATTTTAGTGAAAAATTGAGCGGTCCCGTTCTGAATTATTCCACTTATGATAAAGAATTGTATGCTCTTGTTCGATGTTTGGAAACATGGTAGCATTATTTGTGGCCCAAAGAGTTTGTTATTCATTCTGATCATGAATCTTTGAAACATATTCGTAGTCAAGGAAAACTGAACCGTAGGCATGCTAAGTGGGTTGAATTTATTGAATCTTTTCCTTATGTTATTAAGCACAAGAAAGGGAAAGAGAATATCATCGCTGATGCTTTGTCTAGGAGATATGCTTTGCTGAATCAACTTGATTACAAGATCTTTGGCCTAGAAACAATTAAAGAACATTATATTAACGATGCTTATTTTAAAGATGTATTGCTGCATTGCAAAGATGGAAAAGGATGGAACAAATTCATCGTTAGTGATGGGTTTGTGTTTAGAGCTAACAAGCTATGCATTCCAGCTAGCTCTGTTCGTTTGTTGTTGTTGCAGGAAGCGCATGGAGGTGGTTTGATGGGACATTTTGGAGCCAAAAAGACGATGGACATTCTTGCTGGCCATTTTTTTTGGCCCCAGATGAGGAAAGATGTGGAGAGGTTTGTTGCTCAATGTGCGACATGTCAAAAGGCTAAGTCACGTTTAAATCGACACGATTTATATTTACCTCTTCCTGTTCCTAGTGCTCCTTGGGAAGATATTTCTATGGATTTTGTGTTAGGTTTGCCAAGGACTAGGAAGGGTCATGATAGTGTGTTTGTGGTTGTTGATAGATTTTCTAAGATGGCACATTTCATACCATGTCATAAAACTGATGATGCTTCAAATATTGCTGATTTGTTCTTTAGAGAAGTTGTTCGCTTGCATGGCGTGCCCAATACCATTGTTTCTGATCGTGATGCTAAGTTTCTTAGTTATTTCTGGAAAACTTTGTGGGCTAAGTTGGGTACTAAGCTTTTGTTCTCTACTACATGTCATCCCCAAACTGATGGTCAAACTGAAGTTGTGAATAGAACCTTGTCTACTATGTTAAGGGCTGTGTTAAAGAACAATATTAAGATGTGGGAAGAATGCTTACCTCATATTGAATTTGCTTACAATCGTTCGTTGCATTCTACTACAAAGATGTGCCCATTCCAGATTGTATATGGTTTCTTGCCTCGTGCTCCTATTGATTTAATGCCTTTGCCAGCCTCTGAGTACCTAAATTTTGATGCTACTAAACGTGCTGAATTGATGTTAAAGCTGCATGAAACAACAAAAACGAACATAGAGCGCATGAATGCTAAGTACAAGCTTGCTGGTGATAAAGGTAGAAAAGAATTAAAATTTGAACATGGAGACTTAGTATGGTTACATTTGAGGAAGGAGAGGTTTCCTGAATTGCGTAAATCTAAATTATTGCCTAGGGCTGATGGACCGTTTGAAGTGGTAGAAAGGATTAATGACAATGCATAAAACTCGATCTACCTGCAGATTTTGGGGTTAGTCCCACATTTAACATGGCAGATTTGAAGCCATATTTGGGAGAAGAAGATGAGCTTGAGTCGAGGACGACTCAAATGCAAGAAGGGGAGGATGATGAGGACATTCCCGCCAATGATACATCCCCGACATCGACATCATCACCACCTCAACAGGATTCAATTCCTCTCGCTGGTCCTATTACTCGTGCTCGTGCTCGCCAACTAAATAATCAAGTAAGTTCCCTCCTTAGTTCATATACACCATGTTTAGATTGTGGAGACACGTGCACTATTGGTTTGCTTAGGAATCATGGAGAAGTGCGACTCGGAAAAGGATTCGGGTCGGCTGGATTCGGACTGCAGCACAGCACCAACTTCTGACGGACGCCACGGTCGCATACGGAGTCGGATTGGAGCGTTCAAGTATTTCCTGGAACCGTGTTGAAGTTAACTTTCATATGGATCTGCACTCATGCCCATATCTGTCCTGAGGTGTCCGCAATCTACAAATTATTGACTGGAGGTCTTTCTGTCCAGGGTGCTGCGCCACCGTATTTTGGCCCAATGGGCCGTGTATCAAGTTGGGTCCATTAGGGACGCGTCCTAGGGTTGGAGCACGACCCCTGCCCCCTTGTGGTCATCCTCCCCCTTTCATATACTCCTTAGCCGCCGTCGAGAACACTTGGGATTTGTTTAGATCAAGTTTAGCCTTTGCTACTTGCTTGTAAGCGCGCGTGCTGGTCCAGCCGCCCGTCTTCGAGTCTTCGGAACCCCACATCGTTTGAGATTGAAACCTTCATTCCCATCTAGTAATTTCAGTACTTGTTCAATACTTGTTCTTGCTAGTTCTCGATTGCTTGCAGGACGAGTGCCCTAGCGGCCGGTGACGCGACCCACATGATCGCGGCAGCGGAGGAGGTGTATCGGTTGCAAGGGTGCAGTCTTTGGAAGGCTGTAGTCGGGCCGAGAGCATCTCCTCATTATCAATCGACTTATCTTCGCCTCTCATCGAAAGATCGGGCACAAACCCTACTGGGTTCGTATCAGTTGGTAATCAGAGCAAGGTTTTCGGTGAGAGACTTTCCACATACTTTTCAAAAAAAAAATTCTCTTCCTATAGTCCATAAAAAGCCAAAAAAAATAGAAGATCAGTTTTGTTTCCACAATCCCATAACACATTTGAGCCATACTAGCACTGCTAGGGTAGGGCTTGTTGAGTTTTCGGTTGCACCGGTTTGTGTCGAGTTGCTGGTCTTAGTTTTAGTCTTTTAGAGTTTCGAGTTCTTGTCACGTTTCTGTCACAGTTGTGCGCTACCATTTTGATCCTGTGTTGGCTGTGCTAAGTACTCTGTGTGATCAAGTCTGAACAGGAATCAATCTATAAACCCCACGCTCGTTAGTGGGAAGGTGAAGACCGAAGCCACTTCGTGTTGAAGTTTGAGTTGTACTCGGTTTGGTGGCTGCTTTGTGTTGCCATATATTGCTGCGGATCACTTGTTCATATATGCGCCCTTTGAGTTTATAGAGTAATGTATGGAATCTTTCCTTACCCTCAAGAATGCGCTCATCTCTGCCCCAGTTATCCAGCCTCCCGACTGGACGCTGCCTTTTGAGATCATGTGTGATGCTAGTGACTATGCTGTAGGGGGCGTACTAGGCCAAACTAACGATAAGAAACATCATGCTATAGCCTACGCTAGCAAAACCATGACAGGAGCTCAGTTGAATTATGCTACTACCTAGAAAGAGCTCCTTGCTATTGTCTTTGCCATAGATAAGTTTAGATCTTACTTAGTGGGAGCCAAGGTAATAGTTTACACTGATCATGCTGCTCTAAAATACCTGCTCACTAAGAAAGATGCTAAACCCCGCCTGATTAGATGGATTCTGCTCCTTCAAGAATTTGATTTAGAAATAAGAGATAAAAAGGGAGTAGAAAACTCTGTTGCAAATCATTTGTCTCGCATGCGTAGTACTAACCTGCAGGAAATACCTATCAATGACTCTCTACGAGACGACATGTTGCTGAAGGTCACGGATAGTAATCCCTGGTATGCAAAAATTGTAAATTATCTAGTGACAGGGTATATACCCCCTGGAGCTGATAAGAAGAAATTGGTTCATGAAGCAAAGAAACACATATGGGATGATCCGTACCTCTATAAAGTCTGTGCTGATGGGTTATTAAGAAGATGTGTGCCACATAATGAAGGAATGCAAATCGTTGAAAAGTGCCATTCCGGACCTTACGGTGGCCACTAGGGCACCTATTGTACACATGCGAAGATATGGCAAAGTGGATTCTTCTGGCCGACTATGTATGATGACACAAGGAATTTCATTCGAAAATGCAAAGCTTGCCAGAAGCACAGAGGAATTACTGCCAGAGACGCAATGCTCTTACATGATAATCTGCAAGTTGAACTCTTTGATGTATGGGGTATTGATTTTATGGGCCCATTTCCAAAGTCCGATGGAGCTGAATACATTTTGGTGGCAGTCGACTATGTGTCAAAATGGGTAGAAGCCATAGCCTGCAAGTCGGCCAATGCCAGACATTCCAAAAAAACATTCAAGGAGGTGATATTCCCTCGTTTCGGCATTCTGAAGGACCGATTAGGCGAACCAGAGAGGGGGGGAGTGAATGGGAGCCGATAAAAATTCTTCTCGAAGGAGATGAGAACTCCAACAAGACGAACACGGCTTCCAAATCACGTCTCCGACTCAACTACCCAAGTTGGCCAAGACCACGCAGCCACTAGAGTGCTACTGGTCCTAGGAGCCAACACACAACCCTCCGAGCCAGAACTCACCAAAACACACAGCGGAAACTTGCACGGCTTGCTGCCTGTGCTACACCGGTCAGACCGATGACCTGAGCCGGTCAGACCAGTGACACCGGTCAGACCGGTGGACAGAGCCGATCAGGCCGGTGGCTACAGCAGCCGCACAGCAAACGTTCCAGGAAGCCTCAGTGACTCCTCTAGGCCCTGGAACAAAAACCACCTCCAAAACACAACCTGGAAGTAAGAAGAACCCCTCACAAAACCTAGCAAAATAGCTCCAAACACGCCAAGAACTGACCAGCAGAACCACGGGACAAAACCACATGGACAAGGCTGTTCCCCGAGACAAAAACCCACCAAGGGCTAGCACCGGTCAGACCGGTCAAGAGCACCGGTCAGACCGGTTGCGCCTGAGCAGCTCGGGATGAACAGCGCCCGCGAGTCAACTCCCCCAAATCCAACTCCCGATCTCCCGATTCGCTCCACGGTTTTGCACAAGACTTTGGGGATAGTAGGAACACCTCATGGGTACTCCATAGCCAATATTTGGTCCACCAAAACTTGTCAAATCAAGAGGAATCGAAGAAATCCTACCAAGAACGCCTCTAACCCTAGAGCCACGAAAACCCCAAAATCGAGCCCCTTTGCTCACGGATTTGGGAGGGGAATCAAAGGGAAAAGAACCAAGAAGGGTTCATGCATACATCCCCCACCAAATCCCAAAGAGAAAGGCCTCGAAATCGCTCCCAGAAAATCGCCAAGAAAGGGCTCCGAAAATCACCAAAAAGGAGAAACAGGAAAGACACATCCAAGCCTTGAGGAACCACGCCGAATCATCTATACATACCAAAGAGGTTCATACAAGGTCTAGCTTGCCGCCCGATCATCCTTCCCTCTCACAAGATCTCACCATGAAGCTCTCAAGCTAGTCCTATGAAAATCCTAAGAAAATAGGAAGGAAAATAGGAAAACCAAAAGAGCTAGGGTTCCAAGAGATGGCTGCCATCCTCTCACCACTTGGGTTATATGGAGGCAACCGAAAGACGAAAATACCCTTACTAGCTAACTGGGGATACATGCCCTTCAAGGGCGAATTCGGAAATCTTTGTCATCGCTCCATCGGACGGATGCCTAGCGACCGCAAACTTGCTTAGCCTCGACGCAAGCCTTGCGATCCCGACGCGTGTCCTCCGCTTCGAAGATTCCGGACTGCGTCGTCGCACACCGGTCAGACCGGTGCTCCTCACCGGTCAGACCGGTCAGACCCACCGGTCAGACCGGTCTGGAGCTGCTGCACCTCCGTCTTCGGTTCTTCGGTCTTGGCTTTGTGGATCAACCAAGGAACCCAGTGGTTTTCTGGTGAACCACCGGAAACCCCGCGAACTCGGTGTAGCCTCCGCCAATCACCACTCATGACTCGGCTCCCATGTAGTCCCGGTTCGACCTTGGTTTTGAGGCTCAACCAAGAAACCGTCCATGACTTCATCTTGCCGTTCTTGCCACCTTGCAGCCCGCACTTGACCCCGCTGGCCACCAGGTCCCTCAAACCAAGCCTACTTGTCTTCTCCACACCTGGAGGCCTCACCGGCAACGACCTTTCGCGCTTGTTCTTCACCTGCACCTGCACCAGTCAAGCCGCAACCTACATCTGCAATACTTAGCCAAGAATCAGTCCACACCACGTTGTCAATCACTCATCACACCAGGAAGCGACCATCCACCGGTCCTCGAACCACACCTGGCTCTCACATTCCCAGGATGGTAATCAGTGATGAGGGATCCCACTTCACTGATGCCGATTCCAGAAGATTCCTGAAGAATCATGGGATCCAACACAGCGTTGCCACTCCATATCATCCCCAAACTAATGGCCAAGCAGAAACCTCTAATAAGCAGATCAAGAATATCCTACAGAAAACAGTACAGGAGGCTGGCCGAAGTTGGAAGTGGCATCTTGATGATGCCCTATGGGCCTATCGAACAGCTTACAAAACTCCACTAGGAATGTCCCCATATCAATTGGTATATGGAAAGACATGCCATCTACCAGTGGAAGTAGAGCATAAAGCTCATTGGGCAATCAAAAGGTTCAATTTGGATTTCCTGAAGTCTGGAAGAAACAGGCAGAAGCAGTTAGCAAAATTGGAAGAATGGAGAGAAAAAGCCTATCACAGTGCAAAGATCTATAAAGAAAGGACCAAGAGGTGGCACGATAAGAAGATCAAGAGAAAGGAATTTGCACCAGGTGATAAAGTGCTACTTTTCAACTCTCGATTCAAGCTATTCGGAAGAGGGAAATTGCACAGCAAATGAGAAGGACCATTCACAGTAGTAGAGGTAGCTCCTCATGGAGCCATCACTCTGCAAAATGATGAAGGCAACTGTTTTAAGGTGAATGGCCATCGATTGAAAATCTTCCTCGAGCCGGACAACATCAAATATGAAGTGATTAACTTCATCGAGGAAGGGTAAAATAGGTAAGAGCGTGCCCAACACCACGTAAGTCCTCTCTCCCTTATTTTCGTTATCCCTTTTTATCTTATTTTCATTTCTTAGAAAAAGACAGTGTGGGGGAAATCCCCACCTTGTAGAATAAAAAGAAAGACCCGAGGTATGCAACTTCCCTATCTCACTTCCATGTACCTTTGAGTTTGTTTTGAATCTTGAAGTCCATCTTTTATATCAAACTCAGGAGGTAGTTTCCTATGTCAAACATGATTCTTGTGGTTGGCTTGCATATGTTTTATTCCTTACTACCATCTTGATGCTTGTGAACAAATTTCATTAGGGAACTCATGCTTACCTAAGTAGTTGACGTTTGTGATATGGTTTGATGATATGATCTTCGCTCTTTATGTTTGAGTGCTTGGGAAATTTTATTTGAAAATCATGAAAACCCTTTGCAAGGCTCCTCTTTGATATGCCATTGTCCCACTAGAGCCATACGATGTTCATAGTTGAAAACCTTCTACTCATATGCTGCTTGTTATCGCATTGAGCTTTGTCAAATTCTGTGACCCTTGTGAGAATTCTTTTCATTACTTTCATGATCAAGATTCATGTGCACACCACCTATTTCCCCCTTGCTACGCTTCTACACTGGAAGTTAGCATTGTATCATTCATCCCTTTCATCAAAATAAAGTTTCATATGTGGTGTGACATCTCTCTCCAAAAGTATCCTTCAAAAGAGACATGGGCTGTAAAAAAAAGGAGAAGAAGAAGAAAGAATAGCCCATGTCCAAAATAAAGGAGAAGTAGGAGAGAGATGAGATCATGCAATAAGGAGTTCCATAATTTTGATGGTAATAACTAGTGTCCATTCCGGGGCTAGTGTCCACCTTACCATCAACCCACTTTTATCATATATGTATGGTAATATCTAGCACCCATTCTGGGCCTAGTATCCACCTTACCATACTCACCATAACCATCTTGATCTGATTGTATGAATTGTTTTTCTCTGTGGATCCAGTTTTTGACTTTGCAATATATGTGATGCGAGTATGCCTTATCCTTTATCCTACCCTGAGCTCCACATATAGCCATCATTAGAAGTAGGGTGAAGATAGGCAATCTAATGCCTTGATGAGGACATATACACATTGAGTGATCTGAGAGAATCAATAAGGAGCTAAGCAAGGTTTGTTTTCGAAAATTTATTGCAAAACCCCAAGTTACTTAACATGATGAGCAGGAGTGACTTGATTCATGACCATTCCATCCCTCAACTGCCCAAGATAGCATGATAGACACATCAGAGTTCATGAGTACAAGGTGTGGTTTGGAATATCTCTTATGCTCGTTTCATACCTTTGGATATCATGTCTCACTTTGATCTTGTTCTTCCCTTCACTCGGGATGAGCGAAGGTCGAGTGTGGGGGTATTTGTTGACGGTTTATTTTCACTCACTTCTTACCCGTCAAACATGTACCTTTTGGCATGGAAAATGATCATTAACACTAGAATAGGGCTTAAACTAATCATTTCCACAAGTGTTGGTGATTATGCAAATACAGGTAAATAGCACTAGAAAGTGGAGTAAAAGCACAAGTCTTTGATCCAAGACTTTCAAGTCCAGCCAATGAAGGGATGCCACCTAGGATTCCCCTGGATCATTGACGTCCTCAATCCAAGAGAAGTGAGCCCGACGAATCACGAAGCGCCACATGGACATCACATGGATTCAAGGGCCCACTTATCCCCCTAAACTGTCGGGAAACTTGGCATGCACGGAGGACAGGCATCAGGGCCCACTAGTCAGCCACCACGAGGAAGCACAGGGTGCCACGTGGCCCCTAGGGTTCGGCCGAACCCTAGATCGGCCGAACCGACCTTGGTTCGGCTGATCTAGGCCCTCCACGTGTCCCCTCCTGATTGGCTCCTGGTTGCAGCTCCGGGCATTTAGGGACACTTGAAGCCCCGAAGCAAGCATCTTCCCCCTCTATAAATAGGAGGGTAGGGGCTCCATTTTGGAACACACTCTTCTCCTCCTCCTCTTCATTTTGGCTTGGAGCCTCTCTCTTTAGGAGAGGAGAGCTCTTTGTATAGGATTAGTGCTAGGAAGTGAGGTGGGAGGCTTGAGGCCATGTCATGTTCATGACATCTTCCTCAAGAACGATCCTCAGCGGTGCCTTTGTTCTTCAACTAGACTAAAGTGAGTATTTCGATATTTCCTATTTAGACTAAAGTCGTATGCATGCTTAGTTGCTTTGTTCTTGTGTTCTTCGTTTGTTCTTGGTTTAGAGGCTTGTGTTCTTCGAACACAACCCTTTCGATCCAGTAGACTTAGATCATAAGTTTGCATCTAGTTTGCCTGCCTGTCTAAGTAGAGTAAAGTGAAGCTCCTGCATGTTTCTAGTTAGATCAAAGTGCATTCGTGATCTTGCATGAGTGATAGAGCATACCTTGAGCTAGTGCCAGTATCTCCCTCGCGGATTCATAGGAATAGTGAGTGGTGTAGACTAGGTGTCTGGACCATAAGCTACCCTTCGAAGACCACGTACGATCATAGTGTAGAGGTAGGCCGCAGTGGTGACAGCCTGTTGGACCCTTTGTCAACGCTCTTACATCGCGTATCGAGTTGGGCTCGAGCCAGCACAAAGGCCTTGTGCTTGGTGCCCTAAGTGAGTGTTATACCTGAGAGAACGTTACTAGACTCCGCGCTCGGTCCGAGCAGATCCTTTCTACCTATCCTATCCATCAGAGTTGTGTCCTTGGATCATCTATACTAGAAGTAGGAGATAGTGCACACCGTTCCTTGGATTCGATACACTTGGAATACTCTCCTTCCTTGGGGAAGTGCTACAGCGGTATTTCTGTACGCTTGCGGTATACCCGGTCATTCTTATCCACTCCCCCTAGGTGTACAACTAGTGGTGATGTTAAGAAACGCCAACAGTTGCCTCCCGCCTAGCGCTTCGTTTAAAGTCCATAGCTAGACTTCTTCTCTTCTTCACTTCGGATCAACACTCTTTGTGGGCGTTGCAATCTTGGGTATCCACTTCTGCACAATCCTTGGCTTGGGCGCAGGCTTTTTCTTTGACTTAGTCATTTTTTTGGTCTTCACAGGCTGGCTTTCTTCTTTGGTCTTGATGGACGCAACATCTTCCTTGATCTTCTTCGCTTCCTTCTCCTTTGGCTCTTCCTTACTAATGCGACGATGAGGTGGAACATATTTATCATTAATAATGTCACGTACCTCGAAACGTGGTTGAAATGTGAATGCACTTCTTTCGCCGTTGATGTCAATCTTGATCCCCTCTTGCCAACGTCGATTGTCACTCCGACGGTATTAAGGAACATCCTCCCGATGAGCGACGGCTTCTCCCTTTCTCCCATCTTGAGAATCATGAAATCAAAGGGGATGAAGTGATCTTCCACTTTTACAGGTACATCTTTGGTGATTCCTACAGGATAGCAAATAGAGTTGTCACCCAACTCTAGACTCATGGTCGTAGGCTCTAGCTTTGGTAAGCATAGCCTCTTCAACACGTCTCTTGGTGTGGCTCCCATACTTGCTCCAAGGTCGCATGATGACTTCTTGAACTTGAATGAGCCAATGGAACACGGGATGATCAGACATCCGGGGCCTCTTTGTTTCTAAGGTCCTTGATATGCGATAACGGCACCGCATTCCTCGGACATCTTGATGTGATCTACTCTGAGTGTCGCCATCTCATACTTGTTGGCAAGTATGGCATTGCCCATTAGGCGCCCAGCAAGTTGTCTCATTTGTGTTTCTAGCATCTTCATTGTGTTAAGTACTTGATGGTTAGAACTTTTGACCTCCATCACCTTGCCGTTTATATTCTCCAATATCTTTTCAATAGCCTCGAACTTAGTGACGGTGTCCTTGTTGATCTTAGCTTGCTTGTCCATGAAGTCCTTCAATTGTACACGAAGAGGAACCGAATTTTGAATGGACGAGCTTGCATTAAACTGAGGTTTACCTTGCCCGTAGCGGAAGTTTAGCAATTCTCCTTTCCTCATGTGGTTGAGCACCTTTTCTTCCTCTGGAGAATCTCCTTGGACATTGTCATACTCCCCACACTCCTCACATGTGGTTCTTGCTTCGACGGCCCTCATAGCTTTTATCTTCTCTATCTCCATCTTCTCCATCCTTCTCATAAGTGAACCGATTTGCCATACAAGGAATTCGGCTCGCCTGTATTCATTGAAGCACTCCAAAGCTTCCTCAATTGTCTCCGTGGGAGATTGAACAAATGTTTCAACCTTGTCGCGCAAACTCTGAATCTTGACCGGCGAACAAAATCTCTTTATGAAGGCCCTCATCAATGCATCCCAATTTAATATCTCCGCCGATAGAGTGTGGAACCAACCCAAAACTTCTTCAAGTAGTGAGAACCCAAAAAGCCTTGCCCTCAATCGATTTTGAGTCAACCCTTCCACATTGAAAGATTGACATAGTTGAACGAATGCTTGGAGATGAAGGTTTGGATCCTCTTTACCGGTGAAAGGCGATTGTTGCACCTTGAGGATAGTTGAGACCTTGATCTTGAACGGCCTTTTGACATCTTCAAAGTCTAGGATTGGTAGATCATAGATGTCCGGGGTGCATAGCTCCCCGATCTTGCGCTCCGGCTGCGATTCCTCTCCCATGGGTGGCGGTTGAGGTTGATCTCCCTTTGGACTTGGAGGCGGTGTTTCCTTTGGAGATTCTGATGATCCTTCGGCCTCGGCTTTTGGATCTACAGACTCCTTAGCTTGTGTTGCACGTCTCCTTTGCCTGTAAAGTTTTTCTAGATCATCCACAAAAGAAAACTAGGGTTTGTTGGAGAGGTAGCCGTCCATCTCCGGTTAGGGTTAGCGATAAAAAAAATCAAAAAGAAGAACTAGGGTTAGTGAAAAACTAGATTAGATTGATTTTGAGGGTGATCAAAGTTAGTAGATGCAAAAGAAAAACCAGAAGAAAAACTGAAAATACTTACAAGCGTGATACTAAATTGGATCTTGATTGCTTGTTCCCCAGCAACGGCACCAGAAAAAGGGGCTTGTTGACTTTTGATTATCGTTGCAAACTTCGATCCGCAAACATACGAATCACATGGGACCCTCTTTCCCTTAAGTGTGAACCCAAGGTATCGAATCCGTGGAACATGTGCAACGCAAGATTAATCCAATAAAGCGAGAAATCACTTTGTTCTAGAGAGGTTTCAAACACATCTAATCTACTAAAACATGAGAGGTAGTGAGAGAAAGCAAGAGGTAACCGATTTAGAGAGTCTAGATCGTGCCTTTGTTGTAGTTCCAAGTGAGAGATAAAGATAGCAATAAGAATCTCATAAAAAGCATGTGGCCTCCATTCCAATCTGTTGACGGTGGAAATTCACCATTTCCAACCCTCAATATTCTCACATAAATGGAGGCATATGCATTATTTACTAGCATTTAGGTTTGAATAATGTAGTTCCACTTGTCCTTGGAGATTAATTGTATGTAGGTGATTTACCCCTTAAAAGAGAAGGAAACTCCACTTCTATGAAGAAACCATGCCAACTCAGCTGAGGAGGTAGCTGCCACCAAGGGAGACATGACAAGACACGTCATCGATCTAGGGGAGGCACTCACCGACGAATCAGAGGACGCCACATGGACTTCACATGGATCAAAGGGCCCACCTCGGATACCAAATCAAGTCATGCACCGGGGATGGATCATAGGGCCCACAGGGCAGCCACTCAGAGGAAGCACACCAGGTGGGGCCACCCTAAGGGGTCGGCCGATCCTAGGATCAGCCAAACCACCTTAGTGGTGCCGCATCTGGTCCTTACACGTGGTGGTTGCTCATTGGTCACTTGCTTCACTCCCGGGTGTTTAGGGGCCATTTGGGCATCCGAGCAAGCCTTGTCCTCCTCTATAAATAGGAGGGGAGTGTCAGTGTTTTAGACACCGAGCCTACGACGGGGTACCCGAAGTAGTAGATTGTGCGGTGGGGCTCGCCGAGATCAAGAACACGATGGTGAGACACGGGGCACACAATTAGACAGGTTCGGGCCGCAATGTGCGTAATACCCTACGTCCTGTATGCTACGTGGCTCTGTATTGATTGCGTATGTTTTGAGAGGGGTCCCTGCCTCGCCTTATAGGCCATGGGAGGCAGGGTTACAAGTCGGATTGGTACAAGGGTACTATTCGAGTAGGACCCGGAGTAGCCTATACAAGGTATGGAAAGCTATCCTAGTCTTAGTACAAGTCCTTGTCCGCCTTGTCTTGCCTTGTGGTCCACGGTACCAGCACCGTGGCCCACTAGTCGAGTAGTCTAGGTGTACAGGAACTCATCTCCCGGGTAGGGCCCACAATGTGTTGGTGGGCCTAGGGATGCCCGGTCGACAAGCCCTCGAGTACTTTGTAGTCGAGTGCAATGCTCCAAGTAGTCTTGAAGGTCTTCATGAGTAGTTCCCAAGCGTCCCCGAGTTCTACAAGCTTCAATCTTCTATAGTACTTGAATCATCACGAGGCTGGAAGGTACTCCAGCTAACTCCACGAGTAGTCTTGAAGTCTTCTCGAGTTGTTCCCAAGCGACCCCGAGTACTTCCCTTCAAGGTCTTCAATAATACCCGCTTCATTCTTGAAATCCTTGCATCAAAGATCCATATGGAAATGCGATTACTAAAATCACATTCCATATGGAATGTAGCCCCCGAGCCTTAGGTCGAATCCAAGATTCAAGCTGAGGGTCAATTTTGAACTCTTTGATCTTGCTCCAAAAAATTCGTAGATAATCCGAAGAAACAATATAGGAATGCGATTTACAAAAATCGCATCCTATATGGATGTAGCCCCCGAGCCTTAGTTCGATTTGATAATTCAAGCTGAGGGTCAATCAGTAGTCTTCGTCAAATAATCCCGCAAAAAATCCTGAGAAAACTGAAGGACACGTGGCACGGAGACCTCGAGCCTTGAGTCGAGTACTTTCTTGATTTGAAGGATCCAATCTGACAATAGAATAGTGGCCTGAATTTAGAGAATTGTAGCTGAGTGAAATCCAATTCCGTCGAGTAGTCGAGCCCCCGAGATGGAGCTGAGCAGGTCTTGGATTTTAGTCCCCTGACTTAGCCAGAATTTTGCCTGCGTGAAACCAATCTGTTGAAGACGAAGGGTCACCAGGTCGAACCATTAAGATTCCAGAATCTTGTAGACCTGAGGCACAACCAAAGGCACGGGTGCACTGTTATGGTCACGGATCAGCATACTCGTGAAGCACGAGTCACTGTCACACGTAGAAGACAAAGCTGCCTCAGTGTGCAATCAGGTAAGGATCGGATGTGCTGGAGCCTTTCACAGGTGAACAGTAACCTCCTGCTTCCACGAGGGTACAGTGCCGTTGAGGATAAGGACGCTGCGTAGGGTGGTTTTGCCAGTGAGACTTGATGCGGATGCCTGCTAGTATAAATAGGTGGCCAAGGCTTGAAGCAAGCCACACCAATCTTCAGAGGGAAATCCAGGATGACCCAGTGCAGTAATATTGTCTCGCCGTGGGCTTGTGTTCGCCCTCCGGAATGTAGAGGTGATTTGGTTCATGCTTGGAGCTAGAAGAATGCTTGCGAGGCTTGAAGAACTCTATCAGCTTCTTCTCCCGGCCTCACAGTGGAGCTCTGTAGGAGTATGAAGCATCAGTTGCATCGTCGACCCTCACACCTTGGGTTCTGAAGTGCTGCTGGTGAGCACCGCGCTCCACCCAGTGAGGTTGGTGTTAAATCTCGGACCTTCTGCAATCCTGCCGCAAAGCTCAGACTTGATGCCGAGCGCTGCAAGAGACCAGTTGGAGCGCGAGTAGAGGTGGTTGTGTGACAACTGCCTCCACAGTGGCTATAGAGGTCGTCGAGTAGGCCCTGAAGCCAGAAGAAAACTTGCGACAAGCCTTATCAGTGTAGACTTAGTCGTAAGCATCTTTTAAGGTGATTCAGGACCTCTAAGATCTTTGTATCTTGTAATTTGGCCAAGAGCCGAACTCCTTGTAGCTTTAGAAGCTTGTAAATATAGTTTTGCATGAGCAGTGTCATGGCTCGGATCTCATAGTCATCATGATCGGTAGATCTGGAGACTGCACCGACGATCGACTCAACGAGCTGATGCGATAGACTTCTCCAATCGCGGAAGCAGTTTCCAAGTTTATTGATCTCCGTTAGATGTACCTGTAGAGTAGGAACACTAGAGAGAAAACAAGTGTAATCTCAAACAAGTGTTTTTGTAATATAATTGAAAACTTTGAAGAAATCAATTATCTGGATCCCTTGTTTTGCGTCTGTGTTGGCAGTACTTGAATTAGTACTGAGTGTATGGCTGCAAAAAAGAGATACGATACACGAGTAGGAGTACTCAAGTGTACACATGTTCCGAAGAACGTTAGCTTAAAACATGACGAGTTGAACACCTTAGCTGTAGCAGCGTAATGAAGGCTTTGTCATGAGTTAAGCTAAGAGTAGTAACAAGTCGATATAGAGTAGCGGCTTGTACTAAACACATTGTACAGAGTTGACAATGTCTTGAGTACCTCTGAGGCTAACAAGCCTAGTGAGAGAGTACTCGAAAGGAAACTTATTCATAACGAGTTGAACACCTTAGCTGTAGCAGCGTAATGAAGGCTTTGTTATCAACAAGTAGGGAGCAGTAACAAGTCGATATAGAGTAGCGACTTGTACTAAGCACATTGTATAGTGTTGACAATGTCTTGAGTACCTCTAAGGTTGATCAGGCCTTGAGAGAGTACTCGAAAAGAACTTTATTCATAACGAGTTGAACACCTTAGCTGTAGCAACATAATGAAGGCTTTGTTATGAATAAGTAGAGAACAGTAACAAGTCGATATAGAGTAGCGACTTGTACTGAACACATTGTACGGAGTTGACAATGTCTTGAGTACTTCAGAGTTGAGTACTCGAGTAGTAATAAGTCGATGTAGAGTAGCAACTTTATTACTGAATACATTGTACAGAGTTGACAATGTCTTGAGTACTTCAGAGTTGAGTACTTGAATAGTAATAAGTCGATATAGAATAGCAACTTTATTACCAAATATATTGTACAGAGTTGACAATGTCTTAAGTACTTCAGAGTTGAGTACTCGAACTATAAGTCGATATAGAATAGCAACTTTATTACTGAATACATTGTACAGAGTTGACAATGTCTTAAGTACTTCAGAGTTGAGTACTCGCAAGAATGTTCCGAAGAACGAGTAACACCGTAGGAGACAGTGTGATGAACTACTCTTGCTGTAGCAGCAACTTGTATGAGAGTTCCACTGAGACCCTACAAGCAGGGTGTTACTCTAGGCCGCAGCCTTTGAAAAATAGGAACATGGACAGCATGTGCCACTTACTACCCTATACGATACAGGATCACTGGAGAGAGTTATCATGACTCCCTACGAGTTTGCAGAATGAGACTGCCTGGAGAGGGTTGACGAAGCCCCCTATGGGTGCTCGCAGTTGGAAGCCGCGAAGAGATATAGCCGAAACTATCTGGAGAGGATTAGATCCCCTACGAGTGGTGACAACCGTAGCTATCTATTGAGTGATTGCAACCGAAGTTGCCTGGAAAGGGTTGTTGGAACCCAATACGAGTCGTCATACAGCCGAAGCCGTCTAGAGAGGGTTGCTGAGACCCCCTACGGGTAGAAGCGACAAAGCTGGTCCATGTTCCAAGAGTTGTCGACTTTCTCGCCTTCAAGAGTTTGAAGGTGATAAGAACCTGGTCCGGTAACCTTTGCAACAGAGAAAGGACCTTCCCATGGCGAGTTGAGCTTGTGTAGTCCTGCCGTATTCTGGATGCGACGAAGGACTAAGTCACCAACGTTGAAGGAGCGTTCCATAACGTTGCGGTCATGGTAGCGGCGAATCCTCTCAAGATATCGAGCGAATTGAACAAGTGCGTTGCAGCGAGCTTCCTCGAGACTGTCGACATCTGTCTATCTTGTTTCTTCTGCTACGCCTTCTTCGTATTGATCAACCGTCGGAGAGCGCCACATGATATCAGCGGGCAAAACAGCTTCAGAGCCGTAGACCAGGAAGTAAGGTGACTACCCTGTGGGGGTAGTAGGCTGAGTACGCAGCCCCAAAGTGCATTGGGAAGTTCCTTGATCCACTTGCCGCCCTTGGTATTTGCAGTATCGTACAGTCGCTTCTTGAGAGCATCGAGTATCATCCCATTAGCACGTTCCACTTGGCCATTGGCACGTGGATGAGCAACGGAGACGTACCGGACGTCGATTCCACTGTTCTCGCAGTACTCCCAGAACTGATGATTATTGAAATTCGAACCCGGATCTGTGATGATGCGGTTAGGGAAACCATAGCGATGTACGATTTCATCCAAGAAGTCGAGGACACGATCAGCCTTGGGGCAGGTAACAGGCTTGATCTCAATCCACTTGGTGAACTTGTCGATAGCCACCAGAACTCTATTGAATCCTCTTGGCGCATTTGGGAGAGGACCAATCATATCTAGTCCCCACCAAGCGAAAGGCCAAGTTGGTGGTATCGTGATGAGCTTGTAGGCAGGAATGTGTTATTGCATGGCGAAGAATTGGCATCCTTGGCATTTCTTGACTAGTTCTTCTGCATCAGCAAGAGCTGTAGGCCAGTAGAAAGCATGTCTGAACACTTTTCCCACCAGGGTGCGGGAAGAAGCGTGATTGCCACAGATTCCTTTGTGTGTCTCCTCCAAGATTTCCTTACCTTCCTCGCGAGAAACGCATTTCATGAGTATATTAGAACTTGCGCCTCGCTTGTAGAGTTGATCTCCGACTAGAGCATAAGCCTTGATACGGCGTGAGAGGCACTCGGCTTCTTCCTTGTCTTCTGGAACCAACTGATGTTTAATGTAGTCGATGAAGGGAGTTCTCCAGTCCATGTCAATCATAAGCACTTCTCGATCAGTTTGAACTGAAATAGTCGCAGGTGCAGATGATTGCTCCGGAATTAATGGCTTGTGGAGTTCATGGACGAAGATTCTAGCTGGCACTTGAGCTCGTGTAGATCCCAGCTTCGACAAGACATCCGCAGCAACATTGTTGTCACGGACCACATGATGGAACTCGAGACCATGGAATTTGTTCTCAAGTTTGCATACCTCCTGATAGTATGCATCCATGTTTTCAGTATTACGATCCCATGAATCATTGACTTGATTGATGACCACCAAAGAATCACCATAGACATGTAGTCGTGTAATGCCAAGAGAGACTGCAAGGCGAAGACCATGCAGTAGAGCTTCATATCCAGCTTCATTGTTTGAGACCTTCCAAAAGATCTGCAAAACATATTTGAGTTGCTCGCCCTTGGGAGAAATCAGAAGTACCCCGGCACCAGCGCCTTCCAACTTGAGGGAACCGTCAAAGTACATGACCCAATGTTCTGGATGCTCAATTGGAGTTGGGACTTGATTTTCCCGCCACTCAGCCATGAAATCAACCAAGGCTTGAGACTTGATAGCAGTGCGAGACTTGAACTCGAGCGATAGAGCGCCAAGCTCTACAGCCCATTTAGAAATCCTTCCTGTGGAATCCCGGTTGTGCAATATTTCGTCAAGCGGGTAGCTAGTGACCACAGAAATTTTGTACTCGTCGAAGTAGTGGCGGAGCTTCCGTGAAGTAATCAGAACTGCATAGAGTAGCTTCTGTACCGGAGGGTAACGGGCCTTAGATTCTGAGAGTACTTCACTGACGAAGTAGACAGGCCTCTGGACAGGGTAGCCATGGCCTTCTTCCTGCCGTTCAACGACAATAGCAGTACTGACGACGTTAGTTGTCGCAGCAATGTAGAGCAAGAGCTCTTCATTGGGCAGAGGAGCTGTGAGGACTGGAGGCTTGGATAAGAAATCCTTGAGCTGAGAAAGAGCGTGATCAGCTTTAGTTGTCCATGTAAACTTCTCTTGCCGCTTGAGTAACTTGAAGAAAGGTAGACCCCGTTCTCCAAGTTGTGAGATGAAGCGATTGAGTGACGCCATGCAACCAGTAAGCTTCTGGACATCTTTGATAGTAGTCGAAGCTTGCATGTTGGAGATGGCGGTAATCTTCTCAGGATTTGCTTCGATGCCACGACGGCTGATAATGAACCCGAGTAGTTTTCCTGAAGATACGCCAAAGACACACTTATTGGGGTTGAGCTTCCATTGGTACTCGCGTAGCGAGGCGAAAGTTTCCTCAAGATCTGTGATAAGCATGTCTGGATCCCTAGTCTTTACAACGACGTCATCCACGTATGCTTCCACGTTCTTGTGAAGCTGCATCTTGAAGCACGTGAAGCTGCATCTTGAAGCATGCTTGGATAGCCCTTTGATATGTAGCGCCAGCATTTTTCAACCCGAAGGACATTGTTGTGTAACAATAAGCACCAAACGGGGTGATAAACGCTGTCTTTTCTTGATCAGATTCCTTGATTGCAATTTGATGATAGCCAGAGTAGCAATCCAGGAAATAGAGTAAAGCACAGCCCGCCATAGAGTCAATGACTTGATCAATCCTCGGCAACCCAAAAGGGTCCTTGGGGCAATGCTTGTTGAGATCAGTATAGTCGACACACATCCTCCAGTCATTAGAGTTCTTGTTTCTGATGAGCACAGGGTTAGTGAGCCACTGCGGGTGAAAAACTTCTTTGATGAAACCAGCTGCGAGTAGTTTAGCGAGCTCTTTCTTGATAGCGTCCCTGCAGTCATCAGCAAAATGATGAAGATGTTGTCTCTTGGGGGTAGCATTAGGATCGACGTTGAGTGAGTGCTCGATCAACCTCCTGGGCACACCTGGCATGTCAGATGGCTTCCACGCAAAGATATCACGGTTAGCCCGAAGGAAGTTGACGAGCGCGTCTTCCTATTTGGGATCAAGCTGTGCACTGATCATGGTTGTCTTGCTGCTGTCACCAGTACCAAGGTCAATGGCTTTGACCGGGACGTCACCAGATGGTGCAGGCTTGTTTTTGTTGTCAGTCTTCTCGGGAACCTCTAGCTCGCTCGGAGCAAGCTTCTTAGCGGCAGTGAAGACTTCCATCATTGCGTTGGGTACTTGAGTAGTCGAGGCTAGTTCCACGGCTTCTGTGTCGCAGTCGTAGGAACGCTTGAGATCCCCTTGCAATGAAAGAACACCCTTGGGGCTCGGCATCTTGAGAACCAAGTAGACATAGTGAGGAATAGCCATGAACTTAGCGAGACCGGGCCTGCCGATGATGGCATGGTAAGAAGTCTCGAAGTCAGTGACCTCAAACTTGATGTACTCGGTGCGATAGTGATCCTTAGTCCCAAAGGTAACAGGTAGTACAACTGAACCCAAAGGAACAGCTACGTTGCCCGGGATGATACCATAGAATGGTGAGTTGGTCTTGGTAAGCATATTGGTGATATCCAGGCCCATCTTCTCCAAAGTTTTGGCAAACAGGACATTGAGTCCGCTGCCACCATGAACAAGAACCTTGGTAAGTCTGGAGCCTGCCACCACTAGATCCAGAATGAGAGGATATCGTCCTGGCTCAGAGAAACTAGTCCATTGATCCGCTCTTGAAAAGGTAATAGGGGTTTTAGACCACTTAAGATAAGTGGGAGCTGCTGGTTGGATGGACATGATCTCCCTGAGAGCTAGCTTCTGCATGCGCTTGGTTGGAATCCCACCAAATATGACATTGACAGTACTGGACGGGTTTTGGAACCCAGTGTCTTTGTCTGTGTTAGCCTTCTTCTTGTGTTTGCGATATCGCGAGTTTGGGTGCGTTGGTTCAGGTGTGTTTTTCAACGCACGTCGAAGTTGGTAACATTGCTCTGTAGTATGATCTCCTTCTGGGTGCCATGGGCATTTCTGCTTGGTCAAAGTTGCCCAGTGAGGATCATCTTCAGGCTTGGCGGTAGTTTCTTTGGCTGCAACAGTGTTCTCAGGCTAGCGCTTGCGATTGGGATTACTCGAGTAGTTATTCCCTTGACGGTTACCCTGCTGTTGCTTGCCGTTGCCGCTAGCACCAGCATTGTTGTTGTTGTTCTGGTTGTTGCGAAGATGCTTGAAGCAATTCCGAGCCTTGTCTTCTTCGTTTGCCCAGTGAGTGATCATCTCCTTAAGCTTGGTGATGTTGGCTGGGCGAGCACGACCAAAGTCTTGGAATAGCCTGTTATCATAGAAACAATCCTGGAAGGTGTCTATGACTTCTTTTTTGGTGACATCAACAACAGTAGCCCTTTTCTCAATGAAGCGGCACATGTACTCGCGAAGAGTCTCGCCTTGTTTTTACTTGATCAGGGCAAGGTCCATCCTGGTGCCATGACGGCCCAAAGAACCCGCGAAGTTGCTAGTGAAGCGGTGCTTGAGTTGCCCCCAATTGTCGATGGAACCACGTTTGAGGGACTCAAACCATGTGAGGAGCTCTTGCTCGAGAACAAAAGGGAAATAGATACATTTAGTATCATCATTGCCTCCGGCATTGGAGATGGACAGAGCATAACAGTGCAACCACTGCCTTGGATCTTGCTTGCCATCATACTTGGAGATGCCGTAGGGCTTGAACTTCTTCGGAAGAAACTGATCTTGAAGTCGAGCAGAGAAAGCAGGAAAAGAATCAGAGTCATTATCCTTTTCCTTCTCACGCTCAGCGCGTCTGGCGTTGATTGTTGTGCGAGCATCATAGTGAGAGTCTCCTGACTTGCTGTTGACACTGCCATCATCGCCCTTGCCCCTGTTGCTAGCTTCCGGACGTGTGCAATTCGGAGTAGGAGTAGTACGATGAGCACCCCCACTGCTGCCATGGTGACTAGGAGCACTGGTATTCTGACGTAGCATAGTGTAGGCTAGTTCAGCCAGCTTCGCAACTTCAGCAGCCGCCCTGTCACGAGGCATAGAGCGACCGAGTAGATTGATCGCGTTGATAGCTTCCTCTGGAGTGCGATATTCACGAGTAGCAACCACCTCCAGAGCCTTGTGAAGATTACGGGTAGGTAGAGCTTCCGCGAGTTCCCGACGAAGAGTTGCACGATCAGCATTGCGTTGGCGACGTGCAGCCTTGGCCTCCACGGTTTCATCAGCAGGAGCATTAGCAGAGAGTTCATCATCAGATACATCATCCGGATAACGATAATTGGAGCGATGCCCTTGCGGAGTAGATGCATCAATGACAAACACTTCTCGATGTGATGAATAAGTACCCGTACTTTGGATGAGCTCAGTATCGTAATCAACAAGCTTGACGCCTTCCTGGAAGGGCTAGTTGTCGAGACAAGCGATAAAGCGCTCCTGATTATCCAGTGTAAGATCAGCAGGCACATGCTCAGGCCAGTAGACGAATCTACCCTCAGGTGTTGATGTGATCACCAGTCCATGAGTAGGGCTAGACAGTTGTTGTACTTCAACAGAATCCGAACCGTAGTCGAACTCGAACTCAGAAGAATCTAAAGAGTAGTTGAAGTTGTCGTCCGAATCTGAAAAGTAGTCGAGCACGATCTTCAGGCCAGGGCACATGAGGCGCTTCAATGCGGCTTGGTAAGCGGCACTGACATGGCGGTGACCGAAGAGAGGTGGTGCTTGAATGTTTTCCAGGCTGAGTGCAAGCTGTGAAGCTGATGGAAACAACTCAGGCTGGATGGGAGGTGAAGTCGAGATGTACTCGGACTCCGACTCGAGGTCTCTGAACGAGTCAGAAATCAAAATTTCACCAAAATTTTTGACGAGATTCTCCATCGAAGCTTGCGTAAGCGTCGAGGACTTGAGCTTTGACTCCGGAGTTGGCACTAGGAAATGCAGGAACAATCTGGCGCCATCAGCAACGCAAACCCAGGAGCCAAAAACGAAGGTATCGCCTTGCTGGAAAGCGACGATCGGCTTGATGGTGACGAGAGCCATCGAGTTCGCTAGTGGATCAACGACGAGGTCCCCTACCTGGTGCGCCAGCTGTCAGTGTTTTAGACACCGAGCCTACGACGGGGTACCCGAAGTAGTAGATTGTGCGGTGGGGCTCGCCGAAATCAGGAACACGATGGTGAGACACGGGGCACACAATTAGACAGGTTCGGGTCGCAATGTGCGTAATACCCTACGTCCTGTATGCTACGTGACTCTGTATTGATTGCGTATGTTTTGAGAGGGGTCCCTGCCTCGCCTTAAAGGCCACGGGAGGCAGGGTTACAAGTCGGATTGGTACAAGGGTACTATTCGAGTAGGACCCGGAGTAGCCTATACAAGGTATGGAAAGCTATCCTAGTCTTAGTACAAGTCCTTGTCCACCTTGTCTTGCCTAGTGGTCCACGGTACCAGTACCATGGCCCACTAGTCGAGTAGTCCAGGTGTACAGGAACTCATCTCCCGGGTATGGCCCACAATGTGTTGGTGGGCCCAGGGTTGCCTGGTCGAAAGGGCTCCCATTTCTCACACACCACTCTCTCATTCTCCTCTTACTTTTAGTTTCCAAGGATAGGGAGTAGGCTAGAGTAGCTCTTCTTCAGGTTCCAAGTCCTCTTGGAAGTTTAGGTATGAGTTCTCTTTTATCTTTATTTCTTTGTATGACTTTGATCTACTTCAGTTATTCAACTATTTCATAAAAAGTCATGGTAGATCATATTCTTGATATGTTCTTGAGTTCATCCTCTGTTCATCATTTAGAGGCTCGTGTACTTCGTGAACACTACCTTTTGATCCACTTGAAGGGTGATAAACTCCTTCCTTATGTGTTTGTTCATAAGTTAGAGGCTCATATTCTTCACGAACACGGCCCATTGATCTTGTTGATTAGACATAAGAGAGTTCATAGCTGTTCGTATGTCTAGCCTTAGTTGATCTTGTTAGATAGCATGAGAGTGTTGCATGGGGTCTATGTTCAAGCTACGGTACTTGGTCTAGTTGACCAGTCTTCTGGTGGCTCTCACCCTGGGTCACAATAGCCCAGGCCGGGTGAGGTCTAGCAGCAACGTAGGCATGGTGCCTGGGTTGTCTGGCTACGATAGTTATGAGCATACCCCCCGTAACTGTTGACATTTCTTAACGCAACTTTGAAAGAATAGATCTAGAATCCATTCTAAGCAATGGCACAAAAAATGTTGGTTGGTATAAGATAAGCCTACAGAAATATTATGGTAGATAATCCGCAAGCGCACGGATACCGGTGAGCATTTCACCCGGGGTGATGGGTTTTAAATTATCGTATCCACAGGGAAGATGGATGGATGTAACAACAAACATAGAGATGGCAATAGACTACTTTATGGACTTTGATGGAATGGCACATACTTTAACAGGGGTAAGCCAAATGATAAAGTAATGATAAATCAGACAGGCAGAGGCACATGTGAAGCATAGAACATATTATTCCTAGTCTAGATTAGAATTGGATTTACTTAAGAGGCACAATTCTATATAGCATACAAAGACTAAGTTATTCATCTATTCTAATGTAGCATATCATCACATATAGCATAGTCATGGATAAATGTGAACACCCCGAAGATTACCCAAGAAGATCAAGGACGAAACTTGATCCTCCCAAGAATCATTGTTCGACTAGTCTTATACTTGGGGGGTGGACTGCAAAGGACTCAATAGGCCTGTCACGCCCACGATCTACCACACGACCCGGAGTATAAGGTGAATCCGCAAGTAAATTATATCTAAGCACCATGCTTACATACTTTCTACTACCTAGCATACGCGCGTAATATACTAGGAGCTCTACGAATAAGTGCGTAGACTTATCATTAATCATGACTATATCAAATATACTACTAGAATAAAGTAAGAACTTAGCAATTGCACACATAATATTGAAATAGCATAAAGTCATTGAGAAACAATATAAGAACTGAATCTTGATAACTTACAGATCTGGAACTGGAGCAAAGCTCAACTCTACTCGAATCTGACTCTCTATCTAGAACTAGCTTCTTGATCTAGAAATTAGATCTTGAACTATGATGTAGCTATCCTATCTCTGATGTATCCTCTTCTTCTCCTGTCTTGGCCTGATGATGATGATCTTCTGAGAGATGCATACCATGCCCTAGGGGGGGGTCTGGGGTTGCTTATATAGCCCGGAGGGATAATCCGTCGCCGTAGGATCAAACCAACCTAAACAAGTGGTTTAGATTAACCCTAAGAGGCGGTAGAGGAACCTTCCTGAAGCAGGGCCTGATCGGGGCCAGGGGGAGCCCGATCGGCCTCCCTATAGGGCCGGTCGGCCTGGGCTGGGCCCTGGCTGGGCTCCGCCTTCGCGTGTGGGCCTCTTGTCCCTTCTAGAAGCATATTTTCTTGGAGCCCACTTCGGTTGAGTTCGGGAGCCTTCTAGAATTCATTCTTTTCGCATTTTCTTGAATAGTCCTTGAAAATATATAATTCACCAAAACTCGTGGAATTCATTAGTTCAAGGCCCTATTCTACTGCTGATTTATCTTTTTGGTCCTTTTTCATGTATTGTTGATGCATAAAAATAAGAGTTAGTGAGCATCAACAAACTCCCCTAAGCTTACCTCTTGCTAGTCTCTTAGCAAGACTCAGTGTTACCACAATAAATTCTTTTCCAAGGTTGGATGAAAAAGTTAGACTTTTAAAACCTGCTTATATCTGCTTGAGAACATGGGGCTTTTATCTGTACTTGGGTCTTGAGCAGTTGAAAGATATAACAATTAAGTCAAGCACCATGTCTCAAGTTCTTGGTTTCACTAAAATTCTGGAGTTTTGCAAAAGGTGTTCAAGTTAAAGCTTAGAGTACTCCTGTATGACAACTTGATATGATAAAACATAAAAACTTTCAAATTTAGCCTGCCTTTGCTTCTTTTGTTCCTGAAATATATCTCTCTTTCTAGCAATAATCTTAAGAGAACCTTGGGTTACATGACATTAGGAGAGGTGGGCCCTACTCGCCCCGGACTTTTGTCCATTTTTCTCTCTCCTTAGAGATGTGGGCTCTTCTCTCCCTCGGACTTGTGTCCATTATTCATCTCTAATTTATTCTTTTTAGGGAGGTAGGCCCTTCTCACCTAGTAGAACACTTGTTCATTTCTCTCCCTCTCTCATCTCACTTTTTCCTCTCTTTTTTTTGATGTCATGCCCAAGTCTCTTTGAAGGCATAGAGAGATATAAAACTGGAACATTCTGAGCAAATTTTTAACAAGGCTCTTTTTTTTTAACAGGACATAAAGTCTTGTGTCATACAGGAGACTCGTTATATATGAATTTTATGATTAAAAAGTGAATCTCCAGAATTTAGTGTTACTTTGAACAAGATAAACAGCAGCTCAACTTAATCATGTCAATCAATCAATCACCTAGACTTAGATCGAGAAATTGCTCCCACAAGAATCTCAAACTCAAAGCATGTTTCAAAATCTAAACCATTGTATCCATGTCTTGGGAGAACTTTAAAGATGGTAAGCTAGGCATTTGCAGCAATGAAGAGCATTTGTTTATCATGTCCATTTAGCATACTTCTCTAGTTCTTTATTTATTTTAAACAAGGGAAATTTTTATTTTATTTTATTTTATTATTATTTCAAACTTATCAAACTAAACAAAACTTAAAATAAAAATATATAAATAGATAGTTGATACTTACCTTGGGGGCTTCTCCCCCAAGCTGCTTGATTCTACATCCCCCACTAGCGAAATCTGCTTGCCAGTAGTTCAGTGTTTGCGTCTGCGGTTTCTTGTATATCTTCTAATCGTTGTCCTGCCTGGTCCATCCACTGTTGTTGTTGGCGTAGCATGTTCGTGTGGGTATCCTGAGTGCTCATTTGCGTCCTCATGTTGTCATGGACACCTTGGCAGAACGTCGCAGAATACTAATGGTCGAATCCTGAAAAAGAGTTACGGGCAGGTACAAAATTCAAAGATGATGCGTAAAACCTGCCACTTCCAAACTCCTGTCTTCCGAGGTTGCTCAGTCCTTGCGATGGTAAATCTCCTCCTTGGTACGCGTGACGAGGGTATGTTGGCACGAAGTTTTCATATGATCGATACGCGGCGTCTTCGGACAGTGGGTCAGCTCCCGCGTAATTTGACGATGAGGCTCTAGCTGACGTTCGTGGAGGTTGCTGCTGGACCGGTTGTGCCTGCTCATTGATCAGAAAAGATTGCACAGAATATATACCCAATCCCGGGTTAGGTAACGGGATTGCGCTCTTATTGTGGATATAGTGCAATTTTTCTTGAATTTTCTTAACCCATCTTCCTTGGCAGAAGTAATCGTAGCCAATGATCTCACGAGGAGTATCAATGCTGATGATAGTGGCATCTCCAAGGATGCCCAAGTCATCGGCTATTTGGGTGATCAGAGAGGTGCAGCTTACTTCTCCAACTAGGTTGGGGAACGAGAGCCAGTGCTCTACTAGCATCTTAACAGGGGACACAGCTTTTCTTTTCAGAGCAGCATAAATCAACTGCATGTCCCCTACTCTCACGCTGATATTATCATTGCGTGGAAAAAGGACAAGGCTTATCCACTTGTGAAAGAAACGGAGAGTGGGACGCTGAATATCATTGGTGCGTGGCTTGTGTGCGTTCTCTTTCCCTGTAACATCCGTCCAGAGGTGTAGCCTATCAAAATCTTCAAGAGACGAGTCTAAATCTAAGGCACATCCTTCTGCGAACCCTAAGGCGTTACTCAGCCTTTTCCAAGATAGAGTGTGCTCTTGACGGAACAACCGAAAGGTTACCCCATCGTTAGAGGATTTCAAAGTGCAAAGAAACTCTAAAGTGAGGAGACAGCAACCCCTTTCAGAAGTGTGATAAAAAGAGGTCCACCCCAGCAGAGCAAAAATCTGGCTGAACTCAGAGTTCAAGCCTGCTTCTTGCATGAACTCTTCGCTAAACATGGGTGTAAGGACAAAAGAACGTTTCTTCAGTTTCTCGTACCTTTCCTTCTCTTCTCCTCTTCTGATGTGCAAATGCACATCATTGGTTAGGATCTTTCCTTGTGATTGCGATGCCGAAGGAGAGGGGTTAGAGACTGGTGAGGGAGACTCCTGAGAGTCTACACTCATCGACCGCTGGGAGTTGGCTCTGGAACTAGAGCGTCTGAGGATTCTCCCAAACATGGTGTCTAAGGCTTTCAAGGGTGTAAGAGAAAAGTTTAGAGCTAGGCTACCCTTGGATTTCTTCTCCACTCTCTTCCTAAGCTTCCTTTCTCTTGAGGAAGCACTGCAAAAGCTCGAAGGTGAGGTTTTCTGGGCTGGTGTGTGTGCGAAGAACTGGGTAGGAGGCGGCTGCTTATATAGGCCCAAGGGGGGTGGCCGGCCGGCCTGGTGGTGGGGCCGGTCGGCCCCACCTGGCCTCCACTCGGGTGCCCTCTCCTCCATCCATTTCCTACAGTCTTCCAACGCTAGAAAAAGTGCCTTGTGAGTGGGAAAAGAAGGTGCTGGTGGATGAAGTGATAAGATAAGGTAGGTAAAGACTTGATGTGTATCCCTATGGCATGTGGGTCCCATGCGTAAGGGTAAAGGCAAATATAACAGCAAAAATATAGTAGTAAAAATATTTTTATGCCACCATGAAAAATCATTATACGGGTTTTGACACACCGTAAAATTATTTACCATGGGGCGTGAAAAAGTTTTTACTGTAGTAAATATGAAATTCAGAAATATATTTTTGTGTTTTTACCGGTTACCTTTAACGAGGGTTCATAGTTTGAGTCCTCGAACGGGACTTCCAAGTCTTCTAATATTCAGGTGCATCCTCCGTCTTCAGAGATAATAGTCCTTCTGATGATGTCTTTTCTTGATCGATCATGTTCGCGTTGATGCTGAGCTCTGGTCTGGGTCTGAAGGCAAACTTCTCCTCCTTTCCATTGATCTCAAATGTGATCTCCCCTCTGCCTACATTGATGCGTGCATTGGCGGTGCTCAGGAATGGTCGCCCGAGAATTAGTGAAACCCTGGAGTCTGGGTGCATATCCAATACCACGAAATCAACTGGCACCAAGAACTCTCGGATTTTCACTGGAACATTCTCGGTGATTCCTCATGGTAGCGAACTAATTGATCTGCCAATTGGAGACACATTGATGTTGGAACCAAGGTAGGGTGCTTGAGCTTGTCGAAGACAACCTTGGGCATCACACTAACACTTGCTCCAAGATCACAGAGTGAATTGTTGAAGTATTGATTTCTAATGGAGCACTCTATAGTGGGGCATCCTGGATCCTTTTTCTTGATGAGCGATGTGTTCAGGATTGCTGCACTACATTCTTCAGTCAACTTGATGATCTCCGTAGTTGGCAAAGGTTTCTTCTTATTCAGGATGTCTCGGATGTACTTAGCATATGTCGGGACTTGCATGGCATCCAATAGAGGTATGTTGACATAAAGCTTCTGGATGACTTCGATGAACTTCCCGAATTGATCATCAACTTGAGGTTTTCTCACTCTTCTTGGATATGGTATGAAGTTGGTGTCGTGGAAATCTTGTCTTGCTGAGTCTTGTTCTTCTTGCACGACTTCTTCTACGTCATTATCCTTCTCTGGAGCTTCGGCTGGTGCTACAGGTACTGCAGATGTTGCAGGTGCTGTGGGTGTTCTAGCTGGTGGTCTTGCTGTGCCCTTGGGATATGGTGGATCTGTTGTTTGCTAGCCACCTCTTGTTCAGACATTAAATACCTGCTCAGGGTTAGTGGCAACAGGTGCAACAGCAGACAATTTTGATAACTTTGATTCTAGTTCAGCATTAAAGGTAGCTTGATCTTTTAAGATTTCAGAAAAATTATCCATCTTAACATTTATGTCTTCTAGAATCTTATCATTAGCAACAAGCTTCTTAGAGAGATTATTGGTTATTTTATCCTGTTCTTCAATTAACTCTCGTAGCGAAGGTCGCTTGGAATTATTACCTGTATACTTACCTGCGTAAGTCGGTCGTGGTTGTAGGTCTTTTTCTTGGGTTGGTGCTGACTTGTGGACCACCAAGCTTGAATTTCTTGAAGTATTCATCGAATCTTGTAAAGCTTGTCGATCCTTCGTGAAGTTGGCTCGTTCCTCAAGCCTGTTCAACAGCACGTCCATACTAGTTGATAGTTCTTTCAACTCTTCATCTTCTTGTACTTCTTCACTCTGACAACAGTGTTGAGTGTTCTTCTGGGTCCAGCCTTGATTTTCAGATATCTTCTGCATAAGTGTATTGGCTTGTCTCGTAGTGAGTGACAAGAATGATCCTTTAGCAGCTGCATCTAGATGCTCAGACACTTTTTGATTTAATCCACGGTAAAAGCTTTGTAAGAGCATCCATTCTTTTATTCCATGGTGAGGGCAATCTGATATATATTCTTGCAAACGTTCCCATGCCTCTGGAATTGACTCGTCTTTCTGCTGCTCGAAATTGGTGATTTTTCCACGTAAAGCATTGGTTTTGCCTGTGGGGAAAAACTTTGATAGGAAGGTTGTAGAACATTCCTCACATGTGTTGATTTCATTGGAGTAGAACCATTGTCTCGCCCTTCACTTTAGTGAAAATGGGAATAAGCGGAGTAGGATCGTTTCCTTGGGAATGTCCTTGATGGAGATGGTGGTGCCTTTCTCCAAAAAGTTTTGGAGATGAGCTCTTGCATCTTCATGTACCTTTCCACTGAATAGATCAGCTTGCACCATGTTGATGAGGCTAGGCTTAAGCTCGAATTCATGATCGATTGTTGGTCCAATGCGAATGTTATTGATGTTTGGAGCAGAGAATTCCAACAACGTCTTCTCAGCCATGGCTTCAGAACTTGGTGTAAAGCTTCCTTGGTTGATTTGACTCAAATAAATGAAGTGTGGTGAATCACAATCAAACCTGTTAATATCCTGCAAGTAAGATAGACAAAAACAAACAAGGGTAATTTTGTTTAAGCAGAGGTGCCAAATTACAAAGTCTCATTAAAGTATCTAGCCATCGATTTTCAAAAGGTAGCCATCCAATCTTCCCCGGCAACGGCGCCAGAAATGCTTGTTGACATTTCTTAACGCAATTTCCAAAGAATAGATCTAGAATCCATTCTAAGCAATGGTGCAAGAAATGTTGGTTGGTATAAGATAAGCCTACAGAAATATTATGGTAGATAATCCGCAAGCGCACGGATACCGGTGAGCATTTCACCCGGGGTAATGGGTTTTAAAATATCGTATCCACAGGGAAGATGGATGGATGTAACAACAGACATAGGGATGGCAATAGACTACTTTATGGACTTTGATGGAATGGCACATACTTTAACAGGGGTAAGCCAAATGATAAAGTAATGATGAATCAGACAGGCAGAGGCACATGTGGAGCATAGAACATACTATTCCTAGTCTAGATTAGAATTGGATTTACTTAAGAGGCACAATTCTATATAGCATACAAAGACTGAGTTATTCATCTATTCTAATATAGCATATCATCACATATAGCATAGTCATGGATAAATGTGAACACCCCGAAGATTACCCAAGAAGATCAAGGACGAAACTTGATCCTCCCAAGAATCATTGTTCGACTAGTCTTATACTCAGGGGGTGGACTGCAAAGGACTCAATAGGCCTGTCACGCCCACGATCTACCACACGACCCGGAGTATAAGGTGAATCCGCAAGTAAATTATATCTAAGCACCATGCTTACATACTTTCTACTACCTAGCATACACGCGTAATATCCTAGGAGCTCTACGAATAAGTGCGTAGACTTATCATTAATCATGACTATATCAAATATACTACTAGAATAAAGTAAGAACTTAGCAATTGCACACATAATATTGAAATAGCATAAAGTCATTGAGAAACAATATAAGAACTGAATCTTGATAACTTACAGATCTGGAACTGGAGCAAAGCTCAACTCTACTCGAATCTGACTCTCTATCTAGAACTAGGTTCTTGATCTAGAAATTAGATCTTGAACTATGAAGTAGCTATCCTATCTCTGATGTATCCTCTTCTTCTCCTGTCTTGGCCTGATGATGATGATCTTCTGAGAGATGCATACCATGCCCTAGGAGGGGGTCTGGGGTTGCTTATATAGCCTAGAGGGATAATCCGTCGCCGTAGGATCAAACCGACCTAAACAAGTGGTTTAGATTAACCCTAAGAGACGGTGGAGGAAGCTTCCTGAAGCAGGCCCTGATCGGGGCTAGGGGGAGCCCGATCGGCCTCCCTATAGGGCCGGTCGGCCTGGGCTGGGCCCTGGCTGGGCTCCACTTTCGCGTGTGGGCCTCTTGTCCCTTCTAGATGCATATTTTCTTGGAGCCCACTTCGGTTGAGTTCGGGAGCCTTCTAGAATTCATTCTTTTCGCATTTTCCTGAATAGTCCCTGATAATATATAATTCACCAAAACTCGTGGAATTCATTAGTCCAAGGCCCTATTCTACTGTTGATTTATCTTTTTGGTCCTTTTTCATGTATTGTTGATGCATAAAAATAAGAGTTAGTGAGCATCAACAGTAACGAGAGGTCGGACCTCAGGTGGTGACAGCCCTGTTGGATCCTAGGGCAACCTCCACGTTGGGGTACCTGCTGTAGGAGTCTAAAGTCTAGTTTCGCAGAGTGCTGGTCGTCGCGGGCTAGCTCCCCGTTTGTACCTGGGTGCTGAACCATGTTTCCCTCATGCAATACTCATGCCTATCTCTTGTATCTTCTAGCTTTGTATGTTTAGTACATTAGAACCTAGAGCTAACTCGTATGTTCCCCCTAAGCTGTAGTGTGCTAGAGTAGAGGTAGATTTGAGGTGTGTGTGTCACACTACCCCTTTATATCATTTATCTTACCCCTGCCTTTGAGTGTGTTTTCCCTATATCTATCTCTTGATTTACATTCAGAGCAAAAGCATAAGTCTAAGATATCCGCCATTGCCTTCCTTGGATTCGATACCCTTGGAATACTCTCCTTCCTTGGGGAAATGCTACAATGGTTTATCTGTGCGCTTGCGGATTCGTTCATGATCGTTTAGATAAAACCTATGGCAACTCTCAATGTTCACGCTAACCTGCGCCAATTAGTTGTGACATTGGGAAGTACCAACAGACCCTTCTAGCGCTGATGCTAAGGACGGTTTCCAAATCTGTTCTTAAGTGGTCGACGTTCAGAAGTGTCAACAAGCATTTCTGGCGCCATTGCCGGGGAAGGCACAGGATTATCTTGACTATGCTCTGCATCTGTTTATAAACTCTGAGTAGGTTAGGACAACCCTCAATGTAGGCTAACCTTGATCGTCTTCTTTTATCTTTGGATGATGAAGACAGGTAGTGTATGACTGGTTTCGACCTATCGGGGAATTTTACTGAAGATCCCGAGTCACTTGTGAGGAAAGCTCGAATTCATTTCGGCTCACCTCGTCGTACTCGTCCGGAGGACGAACCAGCTTCCTTTGTACCATCCACGTCCAACGCAATGGCCCAGAAGACACTTCGTGAGTACTCAGCTCCTTCCGCTGACCAGGTGCTGCAAGGCTCTGAGGTGGCAATGGGGACTGAAAACTTTGAGATCGAGACGGGTCTAATCACAATGGTACAGGCTAGCCCATTCTGCGGCAAGACAAATGAGGATGCCAATGCTCATCTGCAGCAATTCCTAGAGCTGTGCAGCACTTTCGTCATCAGGGGTGCAAATATGGATGTTGTTCGTCTACGGCAATTTCCATTCTCCCTCTTAGGAAAGGCTAAGCAATGGTTCTACGCGAACCGGGAATCTATTGACACTTGGAGCAAGTGTTCACATGCATTTCTCAAGAAGTTCTTCCCATTGGGTAAAACCAATGCTCTTCGTGGAAGGATTTCTGGTTTTCAGCAAGCAGCAAGTGAATCTATTCCAGAGGCTTGGGAGAGGCTTCAGGAGTATGTCCTGGCCTGTCCTCATCATGGGATGGAAGATTGGCTTATTCTTCAAAGTTTCTATAATGGGTTGACTCCGACAGCTCGAGGCCATATTAATGCTGCTGCTCAAGGAGCATTCTTCTCACTCACATTTGACAATGCTAAATTGCTCATGGAGAAGATGGTCTCCAACCAAGGGTGGAGTGATGAAAGACTCCAACCATGACCGAGGGGTACTCATACTGTCAAGGAAGCAGAAATGATTACTGCCAAGATGGATCTTCTTATGAAGAGACTGGCTGACTACACCAGCGAGAAGGCTGCCATGGCCACTACGTCTTTGCCTATGGACTCTCACATGACTTGTGAAGTCTGTGGCAACACTGGGCACTCAGGCAACTATTGTCCGGAGACTCAAGAGGAATTGATGTACATGAATGGCAACAACAACGGTTATCGTCCACCTCAACAAGGAGGCCAATCGTGGAATCAACAACGCCCTTATTATCAAGGAGGTAACCAAGGTAATTTGTACAATCCCAACCAACCTTCCTTGAGAGATCTTGTTTTCGGGCAAGCTAAGATTAATGAAGGTATTAACAAGAAGCTAGCTGCCCTTGATAAAACTGTGAAAGCCTCAACGTTAAGCTTGATAGTTTTTCTTCTGCTCAAAAGAGTCAGCTAAGTTGCAACAAAATGTTAGAAACCTAGCTGGCCCAGCTGGCTGCTTTGGTTCCATCTCCTAATAACGGGAGGATCCCGGGGCAACCCGTATCCTCTTGTGAAAATGTTAGTGTAGTGTCAACCAGGTGGGGTAAGCCACCTAGGAAGACACGTGCCTCTGACTATGCGGGAAAGCCCATTCAACAAATTCTTGATCTATCGGAGGAATCAGCAGTAGTGCACAAGAAAGATCAAGGCTACCCGACTATCACGTGCACAATCTATTACAAGAAGATCAGGCATGCTCTTTGTGACCTTGGTGCAAGTATTAATCTCATGTCCAAGGCCATGTTCGAGCAACTGGGATATCCAGCTCTCTCTCCAATAGCACGGACTATCCAACTCGCCGATTCAATGATCCGATATCCAGAAGGAATTGCCGAGAGTTTATTGGTTAAGGTCAAGAGCTCTTATGTCTTCGCGGATTTCGTGGTCCTCGATATGGATGACGAGGAGGAATGCCGCTCATCCTTGGGCGACCATTTCTCAGTGATGTCCGAGCTAGAATTAATGTGGGATCCGGTATCATCCGTTTCCGCATTGGGGAGAGGAACTTGAAATTCAAGTTTCAGGACAAAGAAGAGCAATGCTATTTGGTGCAAGATAGTGTTGAGCAGCTTGGGGGAAGGACGGAGCCTTCACCCCTAAGGAAGAAATCTCCGTCAAAGAGGTTAAAGAAAATTCGGAAAGAGTGGCAGAAGATTGAGATGGTACCAACCTCTACTTCTCAGGAGTGGGGTGCTGAATGGAATTGATTGCTAAGAAGAGTCCAACTCGTCAGACTGAAAATGATGGGTCCTTTCTACCAAAAAGGTTAAAGCTGGTATTTATCTCATATTTCCCTTTCCAAAATTTCATTTCCAAAATTGCATGTTTGATTTTCCAAAACTCTGCATTTGCATGCTAGATTTATCTAGCCCTTTTCCCTTTCAAAATAAAAATTCTGAAAATCATTTCTGAGTTTGAAAACCATAGAAAATTTATTTGGGTAATTTCTGGAGTAAACTTTGGCCGGTGCACCTTGGCATATTTTCATATAGCCATTGGTGGCACACCAGCCAAAGGGGGCCAGCACCGGGCCCACCAGTGGGCCGGCCGAACCAGGGTTCGGTGGAACCCTAGTAACGGCCATGTGGGCCCAGCCTTGGCCAACGGCTCCTAGCCGTTGCCCAACAGCTATCCCGCGGTGTGCTGCCCCTTTGCTCTATAAATTGGACCTGAGAGGGGGTGTTCTTCACCCATTCAACTCATTTCATTTCACACTCCCCTCTCTACTCCTTGCTCTCTTGGTTTTCTTGGATTTCTTGCTCAAGATTGGATCATCAAGTGGTCTCTCTATTGTGTTGCTGAAATTATTGCTATTGGTGGAGCAAGCTCGGTAAGAACTTCATTCGATTTCACTAACCCATCTCTGAGTTGCTCTTGTTGTCCCTTGTTGTTGTGCTAGCATGAATTGGGCGGCAAACACTCTCCGGAGGGTGACACGCTCACGCTCCCGTTCGCGTGCAAGCACGAGTGCATCCACCCCCGCCGAGCCGACGCCGAGCCCATCAACGATGGATTATGAAGAAGAGCAGGAGGAGCAAGCCGAGCCACAAGCCGCGGAGGAGGTCGTTGACGACACCCCCTACCTCAGCTTACAGGGCGATCGAGAGCAGCAAGCCTATGCTCTCCTGAAGGACTGAGTCTTCGCCCACACCAGGGACTTCGACCCGGCTCTCATGGAGAAAACAGGTATGAATCTCGAGTTTGCTTCTATTTGGAATGCTCTTGGTTGGGAGGAGTTTGCGTTGGTCACAGAGCTTGGCTCTCGGCCCCTCACCATCCAGTTTCTTTGCTCTCTTGCCGAGACCCCGAATGGCGTTGAGTTTCGTCTTTTCGGGACCGATTATCGTCTTTCTTGGAAGGATCTTAGTCGTCTTCTTGGTTTTAGTCCTCGTTGTGTTGTCTCTTTGAAGCGAGCTTGTGAGCGTTATGTTCGGGAACTTTCTGGGCAGATATCTCTGGTCTTGTTTACAGTGGCAAGTTTGTACCTCGGTGCAACGATATCGTGCATCCCACTCTCCGCCTGTGGCACAAGTGGCTCGCCATCACTCTCTTTCCATGAGAGGATGTTCGGCCCGTGCGCAGCGATGAGATGATGCTATTATACGCCGCTGTCAATCAGATCAAGGTCGATCCCATTAAAGCAATGATTCGGCAGTGGATGACAAATTTCAAGATGATAGGTCCTATTGAGTGTACGGCTTTGGTGACTCGTATTGCTCTCAGACTCGGGGTTCTTAGCGGGAATCCCATACCCTTCATCGGGACGCCCTGAGTTCTCATTGATGAGGCATACTTGATCCAGGGGCATATACTCAAGAGGGGCCCAAATGATTCTTTGACTTTCTTCTTTTCGGGCTATGCAAATCAAATCCCGTTACCTAACCCGGGGTTTGGATTGTATAACTCGGAGTCACTCACCATTCCCCTTGTCACACAAGAGGAAAGTCGTCGTGCTAGTGTTTCAGGCAGGTCCACCAGGAGTGCGGCGAAGAGAGCACACATCCAGTAGCAGCAGCCACAGCTGACACCACCACCACAGCCTCAGCCACAGCCTGTTACACCACCGGTGGTAGGAGGGGCTCCTGCAGGGTACATGTCCGGGGTTACCCCTGGGTATGCACCTGGTTGGGACCAGCCCACCTACCAGCCGAGTGTGAGTGGCACGGCTTGGGCGGACGCGAGCAAAGCTCAGTGGGCCACACCCGCTAGTTCCAGCTCAGGTGGTCCACCTCCGTCTTCGTCCTTCCGGCGACACTCTTCAGCCTCTGCACGCGACGCTCAGCTCGCACAGCAGTTGGGAGAGCTCACCATTCAGGTCACGGGATTGGAGGAGACACTGAACACCCACGTCGAGTCTACCTCAGCGTGGCAGCGTCAGGCTGGTGAGAGGATAGCAGCCATGCAGCAAGATCAGCGGCAGTACATGGATGCGCAGAGGGCTTACTATGCGAGTCAGGGTTTCTTCTACCCTCCTCCGCAGTGAGCCTGAAGCTAGCTTGGGGGAGGACCCCCATCCTGAGGTAACTTGTATCTTCCCTCATTTTCAGAATATCTTATAAATGAAAATCCAAAAAAATATGCAAAATAAAAAGACCAAAAATATTTATTTGCTTTCATCATCATCATTTGCTTAGTTTGGTTTGATATGCTTAGTAAGAATGCTTTGCCTCTATGGTTGAAATGATGAATAGTTGCTCTGTTTATTCTCCTCATATGTCTTGCCTACAACTTTGTATCCTGCCTAAGTTTTGAGTTTGTTGGCTTGTATGTTCAAACCTTAGCTTGAAAACTGTGGGTAGCAAAAAACATGATCCTTGCCTAAGTTGTTGTGAGACATGATATGGTAGAATAGAGTGCTATGATCTTGTGCTTAGTGATGCTTGACATCCGGAGTTTTCCTTTTTGAAAAAAATCAAAACATGATGAGTTCCTCAATGATGAGAATTTCCCATCCAAGGCCATATGTAGATTCTAGTTCTTAGCCTCCACATATGCAGCTTGTTCTCTCATTGAGCTTTGTCAAATTGTTGTGATCCTTATTAGAACTCATACTCCCCTGATCAAGATCACGTACACGTTCATGTTAAACTTCTACACTGGAAGTTAAGCAGTCATCATTTACTCCATACTGCTTATGCATTCTTCCGCAAAATAAAACTCTATGTATCTTTGCATTATTCATCCCTCTCCGAATATCTCTAATAGAGACAAAGGGCTAGCTTAAAAAAAAGAGAAGAAGAAAAAAAAAGAAAAGCATGCTCAAAAGCATGGCAAAAATAAATAAAGAGAGCTAGCCCAAGTCTCGAAAAAATTTCAAAGGAGAAAAAGGGATTGATATGTGCAAGAGAAAGAGTTCCACCATATACATGGTAATAACTAGTACCTACTCCGGGGCTAGTGTCCACCTTACCATCAATCCCTCATTTCCTCATATAAAACGTGGCAATATCTAGCACCCATTTCCGGGCCTAGTATCCACCTTGCCATGTTCATATCCATCACACACTTATGCACATCTTGATCAGGATGTATGTTTGTTTCTTCCAAGGATCCGATTTTTGACTTAGCAATATATGAGAGACAAGTATGCCACACCTTTCTACCTACAGCTCCACATAAAGCCTATTAGGAGTAGGATGTGAAGAAAGGCAGCATTGATGCCTTGGTGAGGAACCATACACCTTTGAGCGATCCGAGAGTATCATTTGAGGAACTCTGCTTTTCTTTTGAAAAATTTGCAAAACCTCTAGATTGCTAAGCTGATCAAGGTATGAGTGATTATGCATTCTCTATATAACCATTCTGTCTCTCAACCGCCCATGGCAGGTGAAGCTATATGCCCCACGTATCAGGCGAAAGGTAAGAACATTGCCAACTTGTTCAACTCTTGGTAGAGTACTTTGCTGTATGTTTGCCATAAGTTGAGAATACAACATTGTAGCAACTCCTGATCAACCAACCTAAGTCTCTAATGTCTTGCTTCGAGACGAGCAAGAGGTTAGCTTGGGGGAGTTTGTTGACGGTGGAAATTCACCATTTCCAACCCTCAATATTCTCACATAAATGGAGGCATATGCATTATTTACTAGCATTTAGGTTTGAATAATGTAGTTCCACTTGTCCTTGGAGATTAATTGTATGTAGGTGATTTACCCCTTAAAAGAGAAGGAAACTCCACTTCTATGAAGAAACCATGCCAACTCAGCTGAGGAGGTGGCTGCCACCAAGGGAGATATGACAAGACACGTCATCGATCCAGGGGAGGCACTCACTGACGAATCAGAGGACGCCACATGGACTTCACATGGATCAAAGGGCCCACCTCGGATACCAAATCAAGCCATGCACCGGGGATGGATCATAGGGCCCACAGGGCAGCCACTCAGAGGAAGCACACCAGGTGGGGCCACCCTAAGGGGTCGGCCGATCCTACGATCAGCCGAACCGCCTTAGTGGCACCCCATCTGGTCCTTACACGTGGTGGTTGCTCATTGGTCACTTGCTTCACTCCCGGGTGTTTAGGGGCCATTTGGGCGTCCGAGCAAGCCTTGTCCTCAACTATAAATAGGAGGGGAGGGGCTCCCATTTCTCACACACCACTCTCTCATTCTCCTCTTACTTTTAGTTTCCAAGGCTAGGGGGTAGGCTAGAGTAGCTCTTCTTCAGGTTCCAAGTCCTCTTGGAAGTTCAGGTATGAGTTCTCTTTTATCTTTATTTCTTTGTATGACTTTGATCTACTTTAGTTATTCAGCTATTTCATATAAAGTCATGGTAGATCATATTCTTGATATGTTCTTGAGTTCATCCTCTGTTCATCATTTAGAGGCTCGTGTTCTTCGTGAACACTACCTTTTGATCCACTTGAAGGGTGATAAACTCCTTCCTTATGTGTTTGTTCATAAGTTAGAGGCTCGTGTTCTTCACGAACACGACCCTTTGATCTTGTTGATTAGACATAAGAGAGTTCATATCTGTTCGTATGTCTAGCCTTAGTTGATCTTGTTAGATAGCATGAGAGTGTTGCATGGGGTCTGTGTTCAAGCTACGGTACTCGGTCTAGTTGACCAGTCTCCTGGTGGCTCTCACCCTAGGTCACAATAGCCCGGGCCGGGTGAGGTCTAGCAGCAACGTAGGCATGGTGCCTGGGTTGTCTGGCTACGATTGTTATGAGCATACCCCCCGTAACGAGAGGTCGGTCCTTAGGTGGTGACAGCCCTGTTGGATCCTAGGGTAACCTCCGCGTTGGGGTACCTGCTGTAGGAGTCTAAAGTCTAGTTTCACAGAGTGCTGGTCGTCGCGGGCTAGCTCCCCGTTTGTACCTGGGTGCTGAACCATGTTTCCCTCATGCAATACTCATGCCTATCTCTTGTATCTTCTAGCTTTGTATGTTTAGTACATTAGAACCTAGAGCTAACTCGTATGTTCCCCCTAAGCCGTAGTGTGCTAGAGTAGAGGTAGATTTGAGGTGTGTGTGTCACACTACCCCTTTATATCATTTATCTTACCCCTGCCTTTGAGTGTGTTTTCCCTATATCTATCTCTTGGTTTACATTCAGAGCAAAAGCATAAGTCTAAGATATCCGCCATTGCCTTCCTTGGATTCGATACCCTTGGAATACTCTCCTTCCTTGGGGAAATGCTACAATGGTTTATCTGTGCGCTTACGGATTCGTTCATGATCGTTAAGATAAAACCTATGGCAACTCTCAATGTTCACGCTAACCTGCGCCAATTAGTTTTGACATTGGGAAGTGCCAACAGACACTTCTAGCGCTGACGCTAAGGACAGATTCCAAATCTGTTCTTAAGTGGTCGACATTCAGAAGTGTCAACGAAGGCACCTACCGTACACGTGATCGACATCCTGTCATGATGCCCCGCTTCTTGTGTAGGTGAACCTAAGAGCACGCTCCCAAGGAACATGTTGAAAACACTTGGTAGATCAGGTATGCACCTCTAGCCACCGCGGCTACAAGAGCACCCTAGGCAATCTATCTTAAGTATAGATTGAGGAAGAAGCAAAACCAAGAGAAGACAAAACCGTAGAGAAAGCACTTGGATGCTAGAAATCGGATCCATTGAAACTCCATCATAAGTGTATACATGAATAAGATCCAACCGGGATCCTACCTTGATCTTGATTCAAGCCTCCGGAACTCCGACGTGGTCTTCCATGCAAGGTTCCCACGGCGGCTAGGTGAACCCTAGACGACTAACACGACCCTCCTCTACGAGATGGTGTCCCTCAAGCTTCTCTACTCCTCGGCGGCGGATGACGAATGACTTGATGCTTGGCTCTTCGCACGGGGACTATAAATAGCCTGAAGGGGTGCTAGGTCAAAGGGGTGGCGAACCGACCCACAGGAGGGCCAGGCCGACCGACCTGGGCCGACCGGCCCAAGGCCTCCTCGACCCGGTTCGCCCCCAGTTTTCTTCCCGAAGCTTCTCGCGACTTCCTGAGGTTTTGCCGAGTTGCATGTGGGTCCTTGACGTCATTTTCCTCGCAGTTTAGATAAGGGTGCTTGGCGTATGAACTCCCGCATCTTTCGTCTAGGTCCTTGACACTTCTCGGCTACACGCTTTAGTCCTTGGTTCATTTAGAGTCATGTTCATCTCATATCTTGACTTGTACCGGGTTCCATGATCTTCTTGTAAAACCCTTGATGAACTCTTCCCGGGAGTCCACATTTAGGCTCTTAATCCCTGTGTAAACAATAAACTCCAAAAACCATGCACGGGTGCGAACTTGATATATAATGAGGGTTAGGATCGTTAGTGTGAATATCAAATTAATACCAATATTGAAGGTAAACTCATGGCTAGGTTGACGGAAATCGACCGCCAACACCAACAAACTGACAATAATCCCTAAAATCCTTAACTTGTGGCTTAACTAATCTAGTGAAGAGGGAAAATAAAACCAAAAGGGTGTACATGAATGTGTGTGAGAGGTGTGCATGCAAATGGAAGGAAGAGATATAAACAAATACAATGTTTTCACCTAGTTCTAAGCACCATGCTTACAACTAAGTTGCTGAATTTCCCTTGGCCATAAGATTTGTTAACCAAGGGTAGAACACCATGTTTATCTCAAGGTCAATAATTTTTTTATAGCACAAGAAAAATAGAGCACATTGCAAAGCATATAAACCAACCGATGCAACATGAAAAGTTGGCAAGATTTATGATGATAGTCCGCAAGCAAGTTTAAACACCATGTTTACACAAGATTGCTGAGAAAAAATGTTGTGCACAACATTGACATGGATATGAAGGCATACATCATTAAATGTAGAGAACAACCAAGCGAACTATATGCAAAGCTTGTATGGAGTGCAAAAAGAATGGTGATGGTAAGGTGCAATGCATGCATGATACAAGTATGAAGATGATCATGGTGGTGGTATAAAGAAAAACCAAACCTAGATTAATTAGGCACAAGCTTGGAATCAAAGGGTGGTGCAACTCTTCATATTTCTCTAAAAAATGACACAAAGAAAACAACTCTAGACACTAATAGGCACGCAAAAAGGGTCTACAAGTTTTCCAAGTTCAAATAATAAAGTGCTTTCTCAATAGAAATTAAATCATACAACATGATGTTGTGGTATTTATTAGAGCAATAGTACAATGTTACTTGATAAGTTCAATTTAAGAGCACAATATAGACCGTCATTTATATAGATAAATAGATAAAAAGAACAGGTTGCCTCTCGCAAAGCACTTCATTTAAAGTCATATAGCCTGACTTTCTCACATACCTTCTCATTGTTGTAAAGATATGGTCTTTCGTGCAAGAATTTGAATTGTCCATTGAGCTTGCATTGATGTCGCCTTTCGTAATCCATCATGGTTCGCTCTTAACATCTTTATGCACTGAATGTTGTCACTCATGCCTTCATTTGTAAATTTTCTTAAGGCCCTTATTTTATCCTGAGCTTCTGAGTTCGATCATGTATGCTTGATGAAACCACAGCCCAAGCTCATCTTCATTGTTGTCATCCTTATCTCCTTCACCTTGTTCTCGTCATGTTGCTCTTGCATCTCTCTTCATGGATTTTCCCCTGCATCCAGAACAAAACCTATACAAAAATATAGTTCTATTGAAAATTTTATGAAATTATCTTTCCAATGAGTGGTCATTCGTCTTAAACGGAGCTCGCAGGGAAAAGTTATACCTATTTTACTTTAGCACTGCGTGCAGTCCAGAAAATTTCAGAATGCACGACCTTCGATGTTTTGGCTATAACTGCTTGTAGGAATCTCCGATTGACTTGGTTTTTGATTCGTTGGAACCAGAATTTCATAGGGCTCCTTAATATCCAAAAATATTCTTGTGAATTTAGAAGCATTCAGTACCTTCTTTGTGAATTTATCCGAAGATGTTGATGACCTTGATCTTATGGTCTTTGAGCATCGTGTTGTGCATCCCTAGGCTTCAACTTTATCACCACTGATCCACCAGCGAGTATCACGGCTCCAATGGTCTATCTTCTCCATTTTTCTTGCATTACCTAGGGTGTTGGGATCATAGGGTGCTCAAGGCTCTCTAATCTTCCTTCTATCTCGTCATCGCCTTCTCTATCGTTTGTTGTTGCCTCTTCTTCATTGAACTGCTCTTCATCCAGTGCATAACATGTACCAAACTTCCACTCCATTGCAATGCGTATCAAATTCCCTTTCCAATGAGTGCTCATTAACTCCAAACGAACTGCGGATGAAAGAGCTACGCTCGTATTACTCTGGCACTATAACCTGTCCTCAAGAATTTCAAAATGTGCAGCATTGAAAAATTTTACCTTAACTCTTTGTACCGATGTCCAAAATTGACGATTTTTGATGCGTTGGAAAGAAGACTTGACGGAGATTCATAATCTTCAATTTTCCTCCATGGTACATCTCTGATTATGGGTGAAAAACTTGGTCATAACAGTGACTCTCCAGAGATGTTGATGATCGGATGTCACGACTTCTTCGGTACTTGATTCATCACCTATAGCTTGGACAAAGGAATCTCCAAGAGACATTAGCTAGAATCAATTGACACGGTGACATACCATTTTCGTCTTTACTTGTTTTGAGTGCGAGCTCGATTGCGGATGTTGGGCCACTAACAAAGTTAGCACCTACCTCTAAATAGCGGATCTTCATGTAGCCATCAACTTGCACTACGTGATGAGGACCAGGTGTGTCCGAAGACCAGTGGAGGGTCGCTCCTTAGTGATGAGTGATTGACAACTTTGTGTGGACTGATGCTTGGCTAAGTGTGCAGGTACAGGTTGCGACTTGACTCGTGTCGGTGCAGGTGAAGAACAAGCGCGAAAGGCCTTAGCCGTGGCGGCCTCAGAGTGATGGAGTGGCAAGTAGGCTTGGTTCGATGGACCCGGTGGCCGATGGGGTCAAGTGCGAGCCGTGCGGTGCAAGACTGGCGGGTTGAAGTGGTGAACATGGGTTGGTGCAAGGTAGCGGATGGAGCCCGAAGCTTGCACGCGGGGTTTGGTGGTTTGCCCACAAAACCATCAGGTGGACGGTTTCTTGGTTTGGGCCGCAAAACCAAGCCCGGAGGCCCGAGGCGACGGAGACGGCGATCCGGGAGCCTCGGGAAGCTTCAAGGCGGAGGGCACGTGGCGTGATCGCAGGGTTTGCGTCGAGGTGAAGCGAAGCTGCGGTGGAAGCGTGTCCGTCTGATGAAAACTTGACCAAAATGCCCCTGAGGGGTTGTATCTTCATTTAAGCAGTAGGGGTAGCGTGGTCATTTACCTCCCTCCGATGGACTTCGTATAAATAGCAGAGAGGTGGATGACATCTCTCTCTCTTGGACTCTAGGGCTTTCTCTCCCGGTAGATTTCTCTGAACTGCTTCTTGTTCCTCTGGATTCCTTAGGCTAGACTCTTGTACAGACTCTGACCTCTGGATGTATGGAAGCATTCGGCATTGTGGTGATCTCCTAGTCCTTTGTGATTTTCGTGTCATTTTCAGGGCTATTTTTGGGGAGTTTCGTTCTTCACTTGATTCGGGGATTTGAGGGCGTTTCCTCATGGATTTCTTTGAGGGGATCATGGGTGGATGCCTTGCGCATGTTTGTGTGTGATCTTGACCCCTCAAACGCCGTGGAGAGCCTTCGATTCGTGTGTTTTTGCTTGGAGCCCGAGTTCATGGTGGTGGTTCGTGTGATCCGTGATTCCCGGTGATTTAGTGGCTTAGGAGTCGAATTTTTTGGGGCATAGCTTCCTCTTGTGTTGCTTATCATCTCCCCCAAATCTTGTCTCAAGAGCTTTAGCCATTTGGGAGATCCGGTGATGGAAAGGTGGAGTTGACTCCCGAGCTCAAGCATTTTTCTGCTCTGTCCGCACCTGGCGGACGGTCCGCGAGGCCCGTGCGAACGGTCCGCGAGGCCCTGGCAGCATTGGTGTTCTTTGTGTTCTTCGTGTGTTCTTGAGCGCTTGAGTTTCGATCCGTTGAGTTGCTTTGGTCCTGTGGCAACAAGTTTGGTGGACAGTCTGCGAGGTTGTCCCGGACAGTCCGTGTTGGTCGGATGGTCCGCAGTGAGCCGCCGGACAGTCCGAATTTCGGGGGTGTGCTACTGGTGGTTCGAGGCGCTTTTGCGGACAGTCCGCTGTGACCTTCCGGACAATCTGTCGTGACCTTCCGGACAGTCCGCGCCCTCCACGCGGACGGTCCGACCGGTCACCCCGGACAGTCCGCCAGGGACTTCGCAGTAGTGCCTAAGTCCTTTGGTTCTTGCTTTGGTGCTTCTGCTCTTTGCTCCTAGGCTTGTTGGTTGATCTTCTAGGCTTGTGTGTGCCTTGTTTGGAGCTTCCTGTGTGTGCGTGAGTACTTGGAGTGGCAATTGGGGCATAAGCCGAGTTCGACCTCTGGGAAGAATTTTTATCGGCTCCCATTCACTCCCCCCCCTCTCTGGTCGCCCGATTCGGTCCTTCAATTGGTATCAGAGCCAGTTACAGATCTTCGTGATTCTAACCAGTCTAAGATCAAAAGATGGGCGATTACGGCAAGGGGTCGGGTCCTTCGCACTTTGATGGCAAGAATTACCCGATGTGGGAGGGGCGTATGGGCGCGTTTTTGCGAGGGAAGGGAACTCTTATTTGGGAGGTCACTCAAAATGATCAATATGTCATCCCAGATAGTTTTCTGCTTCCAGGATCGCGGGACATGTTTAAGGCCAACAACAAGGCCGTTGATTACTTGTTCCGTGCTCTCTGTGCCTCGGAGTTCGAGCGAGTGTACGGAGAGAATGTGGCCGGAAAGATATGGCTCAAGTTGAGAAATGCTCATGTTGGCAATGCCCAAGTGCAAGCCCGTTTGTTTTCCACTTACCGGAGAGAGTACGAGAACTTCACTCATCTCCCCGACAAGTCGACCGATGCTATGTTTCAGCGTTTCACTAGCATTGTCAACAACATGAGGGCCAATGTGACAGTGCTTCCATACACGGATCATGATCAAGCTATCAAGCTTTTGCATGCCCTGGATAGGTCTGTGTGGAGTGCCAAGGTCGAGGCCATTGAGGAGTCGAGCGTGTATGATACACTGATGCTGGATGAGCTGTTTTCCAAGCTCAGGTCTTCAGAGGTTGACCGTGGCTTGAGAGCCAAGAGCGAGAGCCCTACTGATCCTCATAGTTTGGCTCTTGTCTCCGGGTCAAGGTCTAACGCTAACACCAGTGGTTTCTCTTTGTCTTGTCTTGTGTCTTTGCCAGATGAGGACTTTGAGGTGCTGAGCGAGGATGATCTCGCATTGTTGAGCAAGAGGTTTGGGCAGATGTACGAGAACCGCAAGAATGCAAGGCGGAGCTCGGGGATGTGCTATCGGTGCGGGAAGCACGGGCACTTCATCGCCGAATGCCCCGAAGCCATGGAGATCAAGAATGACTACAAGGGCAAGCCCAAGCACGACTACAACAAGCACCACTCCCGGAACGACTACAAGGACAAGCACAAGGACAAGGGCGAGAGAAGGCACAAGAAGGGTGGCGGCTACAAGAAGAAGACCGCTCGAGCAATGGTGGCCGGAGCGAGCGACATCGACTCGACATCAAGCGATGCTTCTTCCGACTCGAGCAGTGAGGAAGAGCAAGAGAAGCGCAAGGACAAGCGGCACACGGGCAAGAACTTCAGCGGCCTAAGCTTCGTCGCACAAGGAGGCTTTTGTGGCATGGCGCACTCCAAGATGGGTGGGAAGCACAGCTCAGATTCGAACTCCGATTTCGATGAAGAGGTACGACAAGATCCCAACTTCTTGCTAGAGGAGAATGCTAGGCTCAATGAGTTGCTTGACAACCGTGATGATGTGCTTAGAAAGACCAACAAGGAGAAGAGGGAATTTAGGTCTTTGTTGGGTGATGCTAAGGACAAGGTAGCCGAGCTTGAATCCTTGCTTGAGAATGTTAGGAATGAGATAGTCGCTTTGAAGTCTGCTCCTGTGGTGTCTGGTGAGATAGATTGTGGGGATTGTTCAGTTTTTCTTGCTGATTTGACTGCCCTCAAGGAGAAGCATGCCTCTACTTTGGAGGAACTAGATGTGGTTAGGATTGAGTGTGATGAATTGAAATCTAGGCCCGCTTTACTAGGTTCTTGTACATCATGTCCTGTTTTGCATGCTAGGCTAGATGAGTCTCACACTAGAATTGTTTCTCTTGAGGCGGCATTGAAAGCTCCTCTTCCTACATCATGTTCAACTTGTGAAATGCATGCTTTGAAAAACATGGAACTTGCACACTATGTTGATTGTCTGCAGGATGAAAATGATGAATTGAGGAAAATGATGGTTTAGTTGTCTGGGCATGAGCCACAATTGAGTTTGATGTTGGCTCAATTCAAGAGGTTTGATGGTCAGGCGTTGGGGGCTGACAAGTGTGGTGAGAAGAGTGGTGAGGGAGAAGAGAAAGCCGGAGAGATTCCCATTCCACCACACACCACACCCGTGAACAAATTTGCACCCAAACCAAACCATCTCAGAAACAAGCTAGACACAACCCCAGATCCTCCAGTGTTCCCCCACAAATCTGAGAACTACCAGAAACCCATCAAGTTTGTGAGCACCCAGGGGAGTGTTTTTGTTGGGAAGTCAGGAGAGAAAGCTGGAGAGAAGCTTGTAGAGAAGCCACAGCCTAAGCCAGTGCCGATCCGCTTTCATTGTGAGTATTGTGGGAGGGATGGGCATAAGGATGAGTTCTGTTTCAAGAGGAAGAGGGATGAGAGGTTTGCTAGGGAGATGGCACACAAGGACAGGTACCACCTTGCTCGTGGTGTGCCTGAGCCTCGTAGAGGGCCTCTACCTAGGGGTGATGTGTTTGTGAGGACAGTTCCCACTCGTGGAGGTGGAGGTGGAGGTGTGTTCCCTCAGAGAGACAGGCGTGTTGGGTTTGGGCATGGTGAGTTGGCTCGACGTGCTCCTTCTCGTGACCGTTACGAGTTTGGGAGGCACGATCGGAGCTTTGGGTCTTAGATAGACTACGGGCCACGTTTTCCTCCTCGTGGTGCGCGTACTCCTCCAGTGAGACGTGACAGGTCCTTTGGTGGTGGGCGTGAGAGGGCTCCGCCTAGAGGTTTTGGGAGGATGGATTTTGCTAACCCCTCTTTTGAGCAAATGGATCAGCACTGGTTTGACTCTTTTGGTACTAACCCCAGTGTTGAGTCGCTTGCTCATTTTCGTCCTCATTTTTTATTGCAGGTGGGAGGCTTGGAGAACTTTTGGTTGATCGACTCCGGTTGCTCAAGACACATGACTGGATATCGTGGGTAGTTCTCCAGCCTCACCCCGGTGAGTACGAGGGAGTAGATCACTTCGGGGACAATGGGAGAGGACGAGTGCTTGCTGAAGGTATGGTGAAGGTGAGTAGCAAGGTGACCTTAAGAAGTGTGGCCCTAGTCAACTCACTTGGTTTTAACCTGTTGTTAGTATCTCAATTACTTGACGAAGGTTTTGAGGTTCGTTTTAAGTCGGGTGCTTCTCATGTGCTTGATTCTCGAGGCGATCTTGTCTGTACGATCATCCCCGAGGGTCAAATCTTTCGTGTCGACTTTTCCCAGTCTGTCGGTCCTTCTCGATGCTTTGTTGCTGGCGTTTCGGCCGAGCTTTGGAAATGGCATAGGAGGTTGGGACACTTGAGCTTTGAGTTGCTTTCCCGCTTGAGTGGTCTTGATCTTGTCCGAGGATTGCCTAAGTTGAAATTCGAGAAGGATTTGGTTTGGGCTTCTTGTCGGCATGGGAAAATGGTTGCCGCTTCTCACGCCCCCTTGACGTCTGTCATGACCGAGCAACCTTGTGAGCTGTTGCACATGGATTTGGTTAGGCCAGCTCGTGTTCGCTCTGCTAGTGGGAAGTGGTATGTTCTTGTGGTTGTTGATGATTTTTTGAGGTACTCTTGGGTTTTCTTTTTGGAGGATAAGAGTGAGACATTTGGCTTTGTTCGGGACTTGATCTTGAGGTTGAAGAATGAGAGACATGGAGATGCCATTCGAGCTATACGCTGTGACAATGGCACGTAGTTTAAGAACTCTCATTTTGATGCCTTTTGCAGTGATCTTGGTCTCGATCATTAGTACTCTTCTCCATATGTCGCTTGCCAGAATGGTGTTGTGGAGAGGAAGAACCGGACCCTTTGTGAGATGGCCAGGACGATGCTCGATGAGCATAGGACTCCTAGGCGTTTATGGGCCGAGGCGGTCAATACCACTTGCTATGTCTCAAATCGCATCTTTCTTTGTGCTTTCAAGAAGAAGACCTCTTATGAGCTGATGCATGGCCGACAACCCAAGGTCAGTGACTTTAGAGCTTTTGGTTGTAAGTGTTTCATTCTGAAGAAGGGCAAGTTGGATAAGTTTGAATCTAAATGTTTGGATGGGATTTTCCTTGGTTATGCGATTCACTCTAGAGCATATCGTGTGCTCAACCTTGATACTAACCGAATCATGGAGACTTGCGAGGTAACCTTCGACGAGACACAGCGATGAAGCTCTTCTGCTTTTGAGTGTGCAGGTGACGAGGAGATTGGTGCCAGGATCTTTGAGGATGAGAAGGATGGAGATGGAGACGAGGATGATGATGATGGTGGTGCTCCCGTGGCTGATCGTGTACACGCTACTTCCACTACTACGATGACGATCGAGGATGGACCATCCCCTACACCCACTACGACTGAGGCTGTTCGAGTGGAGGCTGCTGCTGAGGGGGAGGTTGTGTCCAGGCGTGAGGCTCCCCGGCGAGTACAAGTTGATCACCCACCGTCGACCATCATTGGGGACCTTCATGAACGCACTACACGGTGGAGGTCAAGGAACACTTCTCATTTCGCTCATTCTACCTTTGTTGCATCGTTTGAGCCCAAAGATATTCGACACGCTTTGTCTGACGAGAATTGGGTGAATTCCATGCATGAGGAGTTGGAAAACTTTGAGAGTGACCAAGTCTGGGTGTCAGTCGATCCACCGCCAAATTGCCGTCCCATAGGTACCAAGTGGGTGTGGAAGAACAAAGAGGGTGAGAATGGGATGGTTGTGAGAAACAAGTCGAGGTTGGTGGCTTAGGGGTTCAACCAGAAGGAGGGGATAGACTATGAGGAGACATTTGCTCCTGTGGCCCGTTTGGAGGCAATTAGGATCCTTCTAGCCTTTGCCGTGGCTAAAGGGTTCAAGTTGTACCAAATGGATGTCAAGAGTGCTTTCTTGAATGAGGTGATAGAGGAAGAAGTGTATGTGAGGAAACCCCCGGGGTTTGAGAGTGAAAAATACCCACACCGTGTATACAAACTCCAGAGAGCGCTCTATGGGTTGAAATAGGCACCTAGAGCTTGGTATGGCAGGTTGAGAGGCTTTTTGCTGAGTAAGGGGTTTGTGATGGGCACAGTTGATAAGACTCTGTTTCTCCTTAAGCATGGGAATGACCTTTTGATTGTTCAGATATACGTGGATGACATAATATTTGATGGCTCTTCTCATGATCTTGTTGCCAGATTTGCAGATGACATGAGGAGGGAATTTGAGATGTCCAGGATGGGTGAGCTGCAGTTTTTCTTGGGTCTCCAGATCAAGCAGTGCAAGGACGAGACATTTGTACATCAGGCGAAGTACACGAGGGACATGGTGAAGAAGTTTGGCATGAACGACTCCAAGCCGCTGACTACACCAATGAGTACGACTACGGCTTTGGACGCAGACGAGGACGGTGAACCCGTGGACCAGAAGGAGTACCAGAGCATGATCAGCTCCCTCCTCTACTTGATGGCGACGAGGCCGGACATACAGTTCAGTGTGTGTCTGTGCGCTCGTTTTCAGGCTTCACCGAGGACTTCACATCGGCAGGCCGTCAAGCGGATCTTCAGGTACTTGAACTACACTCCTGAGTTTGGTCTGTGGTACTCTGCCTCCTCGACACTCAGGCTTCATGGGTTTTCTGATGCGGATTTTGCTGGGTGTCGATTGGATCGCAAGTCCACTTCTGGGTGTTGTCAGTTCCTTGGTTCTTCTTTGGTCTCTTGGTCATCTCGCAAGCAATCGAGTGTAGCCCAATCCACCACCGAGGCTGAGTATGTAGCTGCTGCTAGTTGTTGTTCCCAACTGCTTTGGATGACATATACCATGAGTGATTTTGGAGAGGAGTGCTCCCAGGTTCCACTTTTCTGTGACAGCACCAGTGCCATAAGCGTAGCCAAAAATCCTGTCCTCCACTCCAAAACAAAACACATAGAAGTGAGGTACCACTTTCTGAGGGACAATGTCGAGAAGGGAAACATATCTTTGTCCTATGTCCCTACCCAAGACCAGCTAGCTGACATTTTCACCAAACCGCTTGACCAAGTCACTTTCACTCGCTTGCGGGGTGAGCTTGGGGTGTGCTTTCCTTTCTAGCTGGGTCTTGGAGCTTCACATGTATATATGTGTCATATGTTCATTTTGTTGCATTTCATCCATGCATTTTACATTCTGTACAAAACCTGGTAGGATAGCCATCTTTGGATCACTTGTGCTAGGAAAAGCTTCTCTTATATACATTGATCACCGATGTGCTATTTGTGTGATATGTGCATGTTTGGTAAATTGTGGATGTGAATGCTATGCTCTTGATGGTTTTGCCATATATTTGTGTTGAGATAGCTTTCTTTTGATGAAAATTCTAAAATTGTGTCTCTCATGAGTAGATGCTTGTCTATGCCCAATTTGTGCTTAAATGCTTATATCATGCTCAGTTTGTGCTTGAGGATCATATTCTCTTTGCTTGGGGTCAAAGACCTTTCTGTCATTATAAATGGTTAGCCTTTTTGCTTGCTTGGGGAGGAGCATAAGCTTCTTTTTGCCGCAAAGGCACTTCATGTACCATGTTTAAACTTGAAAATGAAATTGGTGTATGAATTGCCTTATGCTTGAAAAATGAGCTCCAAATCATGTTTTTATGGTTTGAAATTCATATCTTGGGTGCTAAACCGTAGCATGCTTGTCTACCATGAGAAGTCTCATTTTAAGAAGTAGACGCATGGCTCGGTGGCTTTAACATGATTTGAGTAGCTTGTGGGCGTTTATAATGATCTTGTGATGAGAATTTGTGATCTTGTATAAACTTTGGATGATCTAGTGTCTTTATGTTCAAATTGGTATAGAGAGAGTCTTGCTCATGAGATGACTATTTCTTTGTGAAAATTGCTTAAAATTGCTTTTGGCCATGTCACATGCTTATATGCCTCTACCTTCTTGATGGCAATGTGCTAGATACACCATGTCTACCTTACTTGTTCTTTGTCTCATTTGTAGCATTTTGTTGTGCTCTGTGTATATTTGAGAAGCTTGGTAGATTGTATATGTGCTTTGACATGCATTTTTCATGAAAACAAGGGGAAGAGCATCCTATACCTTGATTCATGCATTGTCAACAAGGGGGAGAATTTTGGGAGACATACATGCAAGGGGGAGAAATTTGATGCATTGGAAGATTTTGTGGAAAATTGGATGCATTTTGTGAGATGTGGCATGTGAGGAGAAAAATTGAGAAGAAGAGGTTGCATTTGCTCAGGGGGAGTTTGCATTTGTGCAGGGGGAGCTCCTTTGATTTTCCTGAGTTTTGCGCTTTGTGATGTGCTCTTTGAGAGCTTTGTTTTGTCTCGGCTGTGTCAAGTCGTTGCCCTTGTCTTAGGGGGCCGAGACTTGGATTGGCGAGTGATCGAGTTTTCGCTTGTTCTTTGGCCTTGGATCACTTGCTTGGGAGGTTTGTGTTCGTGGTTGTTTTCTTTTCTTTTTCTCTATGTGATTTCTATGGGTGTTGTCAATGCACTCATCAAGGGGGAGATTGAGGACTAGGTGTGTCCGAAGACCAGTGGAGGGTCGCTCCTTAGTGATGAGTGATTGACAACATTGTGTGGACTGATGCTTGGCTAAGTGTGCAGGTACAGGTTGCGACTTGACTCGTGTCGGTGCAGGTGAAGAACAAGCGCGAAAGGCCTTAGCCGTGGCGGCCTCCGAGTGATGGAGTGGAAAGTAGGCTTGGTTCGATGGACCTAGTGACCGATGGGGTCAAGTGCGAGCCGTGCGGTGCAAGACTGGCGGGCTGAAGTCGTGAACATGGGCCGGTGCAAGGTAGCGGATGGAGCCCGAAGCTTGCACGTAGGGTTTGGTGGTTTGCTCACAAAACCATCAGGTCGACAGTTTCTTGGTTTGGGCCGCAAAACCAAGCCCGGAGGCCCGAGGCGACGGAGACGGTGATCCGGGAGCTTCGGGAAGCTTCGAGGCGGAGGGCACGTGGCGTGATCGCGGGGTTTGTGTCGAGGTGAAGTGAAGCCGCGGTGGAAGCGTGTCCGTCTGATGAAGACTTGACCAAAATGCCCCTGAGGGGTTGTATCTTCATTTAAGCAGTAGGGGTAGCGTGGTCATTTACCTCCCTCCGATGGACTTCGTATAAATAGCGAAGAGATGGATGGCATCTCTCTCTCTTGGACTCTAGGGCTTTCTCCCCCGGTAGATTTCTGTGAACTACTTCTTGTTCCTCTAGATTCCTTAGGCTAGACTCTTGTACAGACTCTGACCTCTGGATGTATGGAAGCATTCGGCGTTGTGGTGATCTCCTAGTCCTTTGTGATTTTCGTGTCATTTTCGGGGCTATTTTTGGGGAGTTTCGTTATTCGCTTGATTCGGGGATTTGAGGGCGTTTCCTCACGGATTTCTTTGAGGGGATCATGGGTGGATGCCTTGCGCATGTTTGTGTGTGATCTTGACCCCTCAAACGCCGTGGAGAGCCTTCGATTCGTGCATTTTTGCTTGGAGCCCGAGTTCTTGGTGGTGGTTTGTGTGATCCGCGATTCCCAGTGATTTAGTAGCTTAGGAGTCGAGATTTTTGGGGCATAGCTTCCTCTTGTGTTGCTTATCATCTCCCCCAAATCTTGTCTCAAGAGCTTTAGCCGTTTGGGAGATCCGGTGATGGAAAGGTGGAGTTGACTCCCGAGCTCGAGCATTTTTCTGCTCTGTCCGCACCTGGCGGACGGTCCGCGAGGCCCGTGCGGCGGTCCGCGAGGCCCTGGCAGCGTTGGTGTTCTTCGTGTTCTTCGCGTGTTCTTGAGCGCTTGAGTTTCGATCTGTTGAGTTGCTTTGGTCCAGTGGCAACAAGTTTGGCGGACAGTCCGCGAGGTTGTCCCGGACAGTCCGTGCTGGTCGGACAGTCTGCAGTGAGCCGCCGGACAGTCCGAATTTCGGGGGTGCACTACTGGTGGTTCGAGGCGCTTTTGCGGACAGTCCGTCATGACCTTACGGACAGTCCACGCACTCCACACGGATGGTCCGCCCGGTCACCCCGGACAGTCCGCCAGGGACTTCGCAGCTGTGCCTAAGTCCTTTGGTTCTTGCTTTGGTGCTTCCGCTCTTTGCTCCTAGGCTTGTTGGTTGATCTTCTAGGCTTGTGTGTGCCTTGTTTGGAGCTTCCTGTGTGTGCGCGAGTACTTGGAGTGGCAATCGGGGCATAGGCTGAGTTCGACATTTGGGAAGAACTTTTATCGGCTCCCATTCACTCCCCCCCCCCTCTCTGGTCGCCCGATTCAGTCCTTCACGTGAAAACCTCAAATAGGTCATGTATCATTTGTAATGGGCCCTTAACACCCATTTCATGGACCCGCATCTGTAACTGTTGTTGTTTAGTGCCTGTTACGCATAAGCGCGGCAGGCTCGACCCCGACCTCGCTCTGACCACGGCACCACAACGCCCGTTGCAAATAAGGACTTCTGGTAACAGACTTCTTAAACGCTCGTTACATGTTTTCTTTGTAACGAACGTTAAAATGCGTCCCATACGAAAGTGAAACCTATCGGTAACGGGCTCTTTAAGTCCGTTACCAATCACTTTCGTATTGGAGACACGTGGTTGTTAGGACGCGTCTCTTTTGATGACGATCCAATTGGAGACGCTTGTTTGGAGCCAGCATCTCCTTTGTTTTCTCACATCAGTGACGTGTGTTGTTATTACGCGTCTTTGTCTCTGCATTCCGACCACTCTGCTATCTCTGACAACCACACTCACTCTCTCTCCTCTGAAGGTCACTCGCTCTCTCCCCGCTGCCGTTCGCCGCCGCCAGCTAATTTATAGCGCTGCGTGCGCGCTCTCTCTCCTCAGAAAGCCGTCGCTGCAGCATGCCGGCCGGCCGCGTGCGCGACGGTGAAAGGGGTCGGTGGACGTTGACCGCGGCGTCCCTCCGCGTCGTACATCACCATCCTCCAAAGCAGCAGCTGATCCTCCTCCTCAGGCTCAGCGCCGTCCTCCGTTTCGTTGCTGTCGCCGCGGCCGCGATGCCTCGTCCTCCTCCTTGGGCGCGCTCGCCTCGTAGACAGTCCTCGTCAAGTTGGAAATCACCCCCTTTTATTGAACTTCGTTGTCCTAATCCTCTTACTCATTAGTTTTGGTGATGAATTATGCTCATTTGATGTACGGGAATTGCAGATGGCTGCTGCTGCTCTGGCTTGGATGTACAGTAAGTCCCGAGATTGGGACAATTTCTTAAGAGGGGTCAATGATTTTCTAGATCAAGCAGAGGCGGATATGAGAAACCATGGTGTTCAGGCAATGCTTTGCCCCTATATAGATTGTCTCAACCAGAAGAAGTTCGGACAATGGGACAATATTTTTCATCATTTGATCACACGTGGTTTCACAAAAAAATTACACGTGTTGGAATAAACATGGTGAGGAAGGCCTTAATGAAGTCGAAGCAGGATGCCTAAATGAAGGTGAAGCACGACACCATGCTACCGGCTTTAATGAAGGGGCAACGCGATGCCATGATGAAGACCTTTATAAAGGTGGAGTTTTTGAGGAAAATGAACAATTCCCACCAATTGTGATGAGACCTGAGGATATCCCTGATCTAGAAGTTACGGGCTTCAATGATGGTGAGGTGTTGCAATGTGTGCACAATGTTGATCAAATATTGCGGGATGTTGAGTTTCAAGGAGTATATACAGCTTCAGAATTAGCAAGGCTGAAGCAGCTCATTGAAGACTCAAAGAAACCCCTCTATCTTGGTTGCGAAAAGTACTCAAACAACTATTAGATCTCCTTAAGGACATTCTACCCGAGGGAAACTAAATAGCCGAGTCTGTCTATGAGGCAAAGAAGATAATTTGTCCTCTGGGAATAGAGGTTGAAAAAATTCATGCTTGCAAGAACAGTTGTGTATTATTCTGTGGAGATTATGAAGACCTTGACAAGTGCCCTAAGTGTGGGTTCGATCGGTACAAGAGGAAAAAAGATGGTGGAGATGATAACAATGCTGATGATGATGAGAATGAGCCTGTGGAGACCAGAGGCAAGAAAAGAAGAAGGTGAACAAAGGGGCTCCTGTAAGGGTAGCGTGGTATTTTTGCATCATTCCTCGGTTGAGAAGATGGTTCGCCACACGAAAGGAGGCCCAACTCTTGTGTTGGCATAAGGAAGGCCGAAAGAAGGAAGAAGGCAAGATTAAGCACCCCGCAGATGGCAAACAACGGGAAAACATTGATTCCCACTTTAAGGACTTTGACGGTGAAAGCAGGAACATTCGGTTCGCTATGAGCACAGATGGTGTGAACCCATTCGGTAACCAAAGCTCAACACATATCACCTGGCCTGTCGTGCTGTCACTATACAACCTTCCACCCTGGCTATGCAAGAAACGAAAATACATGATGCTGACAGTATTGGTCTCCGGGCCAAAGCAACCTGGCAACCGTATTGATGTCTACTTGAGGCCACTAGTTGATGACTTGAAGATACATTGGAAGCCTGGTGTGAAGGAGGTTTGGGATGAGTTCCACCGTGAGGAGTTCACATTGCACACCATGTTGTTCACCCCCATCAATGACAACCCGGCTCTTCGCAACCTTTTTGGTCAAAGTAAAAGGAAAGGTGCAGCTTGCCCACACTACTGGGAAGAAACTTGCGCAGTGTGGCTAAGAAATTCTCATTTATGGGGCACCGTCGTTTCCTTAGCAAGAAACATACCTACTGGGACATGGATTGTCGGTTTAATTGGGAAAAGGAGAATAGACAGGCGCCAATGCATGTGACTGGAGATCTGCTCCACTTGCAAGTCTAGGACATAAAAACTATCGAGGAGTTACCCAAATTATCTGAAAAGAAACTTGGCAAAAGAAAGAAGCGAGATGGTGAAGAAGAAGAAGATGGGCAAGGAATGTGAAACAAGAAATCAATTCTATGGGAGCTAGAGTATTGGCCACTTTTGGATGTGCGTCATTTGATTGACAACATGCACGTTAAGAAGAATGTGTGTGAAGCTACTTTGGGAACATTACTACAATAGAAGTCGAAAGGAAAATATCATAAAAATGCAAGGGAGGATCTTAAAGATATGGGCATTAGGCCGGAGCTCTATGCAGAGGAAACAGACACGGGGATGACCTTCCCGTTGCTGCAACCACCTTGTTAAAGGCAGAGAGAAAAGAATTATGCGAGTTTTTGCATGGTTTGAAAGTACCTTCAGGCTACTCATACAACTTCAAGAGGCTAGTGTAGGTGAAGGACATGAAAATGAATTTCAACTTGATGAAATCACATGAATGCCATGTGTTGATGACATCTCTTCTTCATGTTGCACTAAGAGGTATCAAGACAGAACTGGTTCGTGACGCGGTCACGAGCTTGTGTTTATTCTTCAATGAAATAGAACAGAAGGTGATTGATGAGGAAAAACTATTAGACTTAGAGAGGAGGCATTTTGAGACCCTATGCCTGCTTTAAGCTACCTTCCCACCATCATTCTTTGATCTCATGCTGCATCTAATAGCACACATCGCGAGGGAGATCTGGTACCTTGGCCCATCTTACCTTCGTCAGATGTTTCCATATGAGAGGTACTTTGGATTCCTCAAATCATTGGTACATAACAGATCATTTCCGGAGGGAGCCATTGTTCGTGGTTATGAGACCATCAAAGCAGTGGAGTGGGCCATGGGTTATATGGACACCCAAAACCCCATTGGTGTGCCTCATTCACGACATGAAGGTAGGCTTTCAGGTGTTGGGACCCTAGGGAAAAAGTCAATCACTCCGGAACCAGAGGCCTTCAACAAGGCTCATTTCACTGTGATAGAACAGAGCGGTTACACCATTTGGCAATGAGCACAAGCAACAACTATGTGAACAAAACCCTAGCTGTAGTGAGGATTGGGTTGCAAAGAGGCACATGCAAGGCTTCAACAGGTGGCTCCGAGATTATGTCCAGAGAGGCAGCGCTGCTATAACCGACAATCTAGTGAGAAAACTAGCAACAGGGCCCTTATTCACTGTTACAACATATCAAGCAATGGATATCAATGGATAACATTCTACACCATGGCCCAGGATGCCAAGAGCATCTATCAAAATAGTGGTGTGTGTGTACGGGCCGTCAACAATAAGAAGAACATAGCCACATATTATGGTCAAATAGAGGAGATTTGGGAGCTTGATTATGTAGGATTGAAGGTAGCCTTGTTTCGATGTAGATGGGTCACCAATGCAAAGAGAGCTATGATCAAGGACAAATTTGGTTATGTTAGTGTTGATCTCTGGGTCTTTGGTTACAAAAACGAACCGTTTGTCTTCACCAAGGCTGTTGAGTAAGTGTTCTATGTACCTGACCTTACAAAGAATAACTGGAGTGTGGTTTTGCCTGGGAAAAACAGGATTGTTGGGGTTGAAAATGTTGTTGAGGAGGAGGAATACAACCAGTTTGATGAAAGTCCATCCTTTCACACTTCATACATGCCTCGAGTCTTGGGAGCTGACAAAACACCATACTTGCGAAGCGACCATCATGAAAAGATCCATATACAAAAATCAAAGAAGAAAAAGCAAGATTGATTTCAGTTGAATCCGATCCTTTTTGTAAAATGCATGGATGTCTATTGCTGGAAATGGAATCCTTTTTGTAATATATATAGGATGTGTATTGGTGGAATTTGAATCTCCTTTCTGTAATATATGATGCCTATATATTCTGCCTAAAATACTGTATATATTCGGTATATATTCTACCTGAAAAACTATATCAGAAATGCAGCCTATATAAAAATAGACAACTAGCGCCTGCCCGCTCGACAAAGAAGACGCGTGTTCACTAAACCTGCGTCGCCGATAACTCTCCAAAGATTTTGGTCAAACTTCAAAGAGTTTGACTCCTCGATAAGCGAGATGTGCAATTAGTAGTACCACTCAACGGAGAGTATTGATATTATTTTGTCTACATTTGGTCAAACTTCAAAGAGTTTGACTCCTCGATAAGAGAGATGTGCAATTAGTAGTATCCACTCATCGGAGACGCGTCTCTTGTATCTTCTCTCCAAAATAAATAATAGTTGCCCCGGCCCCTTCATCTACCTTCGAAACCACCACAGCCCCTTCATCTACCAGCGAAAAAACCACAACTGCCTACACTCCTCGTCATCCTCATTCTTCGATGCATTCATTGTGCCTCCTCCACCGCGCCCCTCTCACGCTCCACGTCGCGTGACTTGCCTTCCACGCCGGCACTCATGGCATCGAGGGAGCATCCGCAGTCGCTCGCGGAACTCCCGAGGGATTTGCTGGCGATCATCGTTGGCCGAGTCGGTGCGACATCAAATCGTCCTATGGAGGACCTCTGGAGCCTATAGGCCATCTGCAAGAGCATGCTCCGCCCCTGCCGCGACAGAGACGTCGGTAGGCTCCTGGCACTGGATCGGGTTCCAGTCGAGCAGATGTAGAACAACGACCCTGTCGGTTACGACATCTTCATTCGTAGCCTGGCTGAAGCCGACAACCCGGTGGCCTGCTTCTTGAATGGGATGGATGACATCTTCGACCGGAACCGCAGCCCTCGGCCTCCCCTCGACCAGTTCCACTGCGCTGCCAAGGACGGGCACAAAGGGGCGGCCTATGTGGATGCCGTCTTCCTCTACAGAACCAACAGCGGGGCCGACGCCGACGCCACTGCAATTGCGTACATGAAACAGGTTGAGGGCGAGGAGCAAGGGCAGTGGCGTCCGCATTTGATCAGCAACGTGCAATCCCTAGATTTCTGGCATCGTGGGGTCAATCTGACTTGGCAAGTTAGGAGTGTCGCCCTCCTCCGTGGCCTCCGCTGGCCGACGCTGCCAACAGTGGTGGTGTGAGGCAACATTCAACATTGCGCAGGCAAAGCATTCTGCGGTATGGAGCCGCGCCGGAGGGGGTTTTGCATGTATTTCTTTAGTGATGAATGTAGGCTTCGTGACGAATGTAATGTCTTCTTCTATCATGTAAAGTATCATCCAATCGGTTATTGATAGACAAGATTTGATTTCTCACATTTCTGAGTCAAATCGAAGGTTGCGGCGCCCTCTGCTTCCTCATCTGTTCCATTGGAATGATGAACAGTTTGGATGGGCAAAGGAGACGTTGATTAAGCATCCCACGTCTCTAATTAGGGTGGGGCCCAGTTCTATTGGAATGAAGAACAGTTCTCATTTCTCATTTTAATCTGCAGTCAAATTTTGTAACATGTATTTCTCCGTCGTACTTAGTCCAAATTTGATGATTTTTCCTATTCTTTTTCTAAAATCCCTGTCTTTTCATTAATTTCATTGTTTAATGTATATTCCGTTTCGTTAATAATGTCTATATGCCTTATCTTGTTCTTTGTAAGTACAACATAGAAATAATATTTGTTTTCCACAACCATTAGTAATCAAACTTTGCATTTCGTAATCTTAAGGTGAACACAAGCTTGTGTTAAATTTTCAAATGCGTACGAGTTCGAACATGTTGCAAAGTGTGGAAAACTTCAATGTTCAAGCAACATTCTAGGAAACTAAGTGAGAGATGTAGCCAATTCTACACAAGTTTATTCTTCCTTTATCGAAACCATTTGAATTTTTTATGACAAGTTTATGTACTCAAATTATGTTGCCAAGTCAATTTGTAGAATTTGTAGAGCACACTAATATGTTATTAGAACTATTAAATCATAAACATGAGATGTAAAAATCGAATTAAAAGAAATATGGGTACACAAGTGTGACAGTTGATATTTTACTAAAATACTAGATGTCCAAATATGAATTGATATTATTTTTAATGAATTTTTAGGTGTTGTTTTACGGGCTCTAATATTTGAGGGATGCAAGTTTCATTTTTTAAAATGGTGTCGGGCCCACGTGTCAGTGTCAACAGCCTATATAAAGAAGATAACCGCCCGGAGCTACCTGCCAACGAAGGAGACGTGGGTTTACTAACCCGCGTCACTAATGACTCTCCATTGTCTCTAAGATCTAGTTCATCACAGGAGGAACACATACTATAGGTGACGCGGATGGATCTGCCCTCGTCTCCTAAATCGAGTTCGTGACATACAAAATCCAACAACCAAACTAAGCAGTTCATGATCGACAAACAAACTAAGTAGTTCATGATCGACAAACAAACAAAGCAGTCCAACAACCTGACGAACAAACTGACGAACACACAATAATCACAAACACGTTATTAATGGTACATGAGTTTATCAATTAGTCGGTCGCCGCTGTCTGAGTCCCGCCATCAGAGCCGTCATCGGCACCGTTGTTGCCGCCGTTGGAGCCGTCGTTGCTGAGGAGAGCCCGCTGGACCACGGGGAGCTTCTCAAGCTTTTCAGCCAAGACATGAATCCTGAAGGCGAGACCCTTGACGTTGTCGTCCTTGTAATGGTTAGGTGCCTCGATCTTGAATGTTGCACCAACATCGCGAAGCTTCCTGAATGCGCCCTGGAGCAGTTCGACGGCGAAGCTGGTGTCGTCGGCCTCCTTCTTCTCATTCTCCTTGGGCGTTGCCGGCTCCTTCCACTTCTCCTTGATGGTCAACTTCCTCCAACGGCGGATTTCGTCATCGTCATCCTCCCTTCGTCCCCGCTTCGCCGACGGGTCACTCGACACCATGCTCTTCTCGCTCCTTGTTGGTGATCTCTCGGTGACCGGAGATTGTGGTGGTGATGGTGAGGGGGAAGAAGATGAAGCGAAAGAAACGATATGATTATGGAACAACCAGCCGGGGATTCATGATGACAAGACGCGGAACCATCAGGGCGCCTCCCACGCCCCACGTCTCACTACGCCTTAGAAACCATTTTTTGGAGCAAAACCGTCCAAAAACACGCATCGCCTTTCAATTTTGTAGGAAGGTGGAGGGGCAGGGGCAGTTGTCGGGCCCACGCATCAGCAGCCAAACCGCATCACCTTTCAATTTCCATATTATTAGTAACTGGTGTTTATAGATGGCCGCGTCGCCTTTCAATTTCCAAACACTGTCGCCTTTCAATTTCCAAATCCCGTCGCCTTTCCATTTCCTTCCCCTTCTCCTTGATGGCTGCTGTGTGCTTGATGGAGCTGCTGCCAGATGAACTGATCACCCAGATCATCCTCCGCTCCATCAAGGATGAGCCCGTCGTTCGTTTCCTGATCCATCATAATCGGGTTTGCGGCACCTTCCGGCGCATCTGCAACTTGGATGAGGTACTCCTGCATGTGTCATGATGAGGACATCCTCCACTATTACCCATTGGCAAAGACGCAACAAATGGGCCACCGAGTGGCCCAACTTCTAGTCGGGCGGCGACCGTGTGAGCCTCATTATCCCACCTTGCTTAGCTTGGGAGGAGGAAGCTACCTTAAAAGAAAGAGCCAACCTTCTCCTATCGGACTAGTCTTTTGGGGTGATTTGGCCTTTCCCCGAGGGGCACACCAGAGTTGCGGTTCAGTGATTGCATTGGCGCTTCGGGCTTGCCCGTCGTAGTCGGATCGTGAGGGTCGTCTATTCGGTGTGGGCACACTAGAGTTGCGGTTCAGCGATTGCATTGGCGCTTCCGGCTTGCCCGTCGTAGTCGGATCGTGAGGGTCGTCTATTCAGTGTGTCGTGCTAAACTGCATAATCAGTGCATCGGGCTTTCCAATCCAATCCCACCTGGGCCGGACTCATCGTTTGGTATCAGAGTTGGGCCCTTGTTAAGAAGGGGAGAATGATGAGGACATCCTCCACTATTACCTGTTGGCAAAGACGCAACAAATGGGCCACTGAGTGGCCCAAGTTTTAGTCGGGTAGCGACCATGTGAGCCTCATTATCCCACCTTGCATAGCTTGGGAGGAGGAAGCCACCTTAAAAGGGAGAGCCACCCTTCCCCTATCGGACTAGTCTTTTGGGGTGATTGGGCCTTTCCCCGAGGGGCACACCAGAGTTGCGGTTCAGTGATTGCATTGGCGCTTCGGGCTTGCTCGTCGTAGTCGGATCGTGAGGGTCGTCTATTCGGTGTGGGCACACCAGAGTTGCGGTTCAGCGATTGCATTGGCACTTCGGGCTTGCCCGTCGTAGTCGGATCGTGAGGGTCATCTATTCGGTGTGTCATGCTAAACTGCGTAATCAGTGCATCGGGCTTTCCAATCCAATCCCACCTGGGCCGGACTCATCATGTTGCTGCCTGAGCTTTGTGATGTGTGCAGGAATCGCCACATCGGGTCATTATTGGAGCAGCGCTTCCACCTAGTCGAACATCCGGAGGCCTTATGCTTCGAGGGGATGGAGAGGTTGATGAGGCGGCGGAATCCCGATGAGTGTCTGAAGCTTGTTGGAAAGGCCGCCACCAAAGACTCCAATGCGAAGTACTTCTTAGCAATGCTAAAGTACCGTTGCAACCCTACAGATCCTGAAGCGATGGCACTGCTCCATGAAATCAGCGGCGGCCCGTCACACCCTGACAGGCGGTGGAAGAACCACAACCTGCGGCAACTGTGCTTCCTCGTCCATTGGGATCTCGAGAACATTGCGTGGTGGTACTGGATTCGTGACGGTGATGATGACATTCTGTTGCTGCCAGTCCAGAATCCCCACGTCGGCATTTGGGCAGCGGGATGTAGCCGGAGACCCCAGGGATCATCCACTACAGTAGCATCGAGTGTCGCATCCGTCATGAGTTCGGCCTCTGGATGCGTGAATTCAGCGTCGCGGTGGAGTACGCCGTCAGCAGGATGAACATCTGGATGTAGGCGGAAGCATCAATAAAAAAATTGTATCTTGAATGTATATTATTACATATTACATGAGGTTTTTTTAATCAGTTTTTGATAGACAAGATTTGATTTGTCACGTTTCTGAGTCAAATCGAAGGTTGCGGTGGTCTCATTTGCTGCATTAGAGGCCTAGGGTGCCCTCTTGGGTGTCAAAGTGGGCACGGTGGGGGCGGCAGCGGCGATGGCCTCTGCTTCCTCTTCTGTTCTATTGGATGGGCGAAGGAGACGAGGATTGGAGGGGCAAAGGAGATGCGGATTAACCACCCTCTTTGTTCTATTGGAATGAAGAACAGTTCGCATTTCTCATTTTAATCTGCAGACAAATTTTGTAACAGGTATTTCTCCGTCGTGCTTAGTCCAAATTTGATGATTTTTTTCCTATTTTTTCTAAAATCCCCATATTTTAATTAATTTTATTATTTAGTGTATATTCTGTTTCGCGAATAATGTTAATATGCCTTATCTTGTTCTTTGTAAGTACAACATAGAAGTAATATTTGTTTTCCACAACCATTAGTAATGAAACTTTGCATTTCGTAATCTTAAGTGAACACAAGCTTGTGTTCAATTTTCAAATGCGTACGAGTTCGAACATACTACAAAGTGTGGAAAACTTAAATGTTCAAGCAACATTGTAGGAAACTATGTGAGAGATGTAGACATTTGTACACAAGTTTATTCTTCCTTTATTGAAACCATTTGAATTTTTTATTACAAGTTTAGGTACCCAAATTATGTTGCCACGTCATTTTGTAGAATTTTTGGAGCAAACTAAGATGTTATTAGAATTATTATATCACAATCATGAGATGTATAATCGAATTATAAGAATGTTGGGTACACAAGTGTGACTATTGATATTTTATTAAAATACTAAATGTCCAAATATGAATTGATGTTATTTTCAAGAAATTTTTAGGTGTTGTTTTACAGACTCTAATATTTGAGGGATGCAAGTTTCATTTTAAAAAAATAGTGTCGGGCCCACGCGTCAGTGTCAGCAGCCTATATAAAAAGATAACCGCTGCCTGCCCACCCGAACCCACTGCCAACAAAGAAGACGCGGGTTTACTAACCAGCGTCGCCGATGACTATCCATTATCAGCGTTAGCAGGCAAACCTTGCACGCGCTGTTCAAAAATTCCCACCTATATTGACTATAATGCCAATGGAATTCCAATTCCACGAGAGAGCCGTTCAAGGGCACTCCAGTAATTTCCGTAAACACAGTAACGCACGCAGTTCATCAGGGGACATATTCGGGAGTCTTATTCCTAGATAGATCCACCACGCCCGCACTCTCCCCACCACTGCCCTATTCCTTCTCCAGCCCTAGCCCGCCACCACCAGTCTCCCCGCTTGCCTTTGCCGCTCTCCCCCTGCTCTTCTCCAGCCCCAACGGTCTCAGCATTGTTGGTGTTTCTTAACGTCACCACTAGGCGCCGTGATAGCATGAGCGTGTAACAAACTCCCTGGTACACTGACGAGTGCGAACGAATCCGCAAGCGCACGGATACACCGTTGTAGCACTTCTTCCTCGGAAAATTAGTATTGCCAAAGGGTTTCGTTCCAAGGAACGATGTACACTATCTTCTATTCTAATAAAGACGGTCCAAGGACACCAATCTCAGCTATGGTAGGGGAGAAGGTGAAGGGCTTCCTAAATGTATCGATTAAGGTCGTATCGTCTCACAATATATGGAACTTACTACGGGGTGCCAACACACCCTAGCTGTTTCGGACTAGGAATATGTTCTGGCAACGGGGCCCTACTCGGTACCGAGGCATGAAGGATTACAAAGGGACCGACAGGCTGTCTCCACTGCGGCCAACCTGTCACATGCCGAGTACGTGGTATTCGAATGATAATCGTAGTCTAGACACCAAGTCTACACCACTGATTACAACTATAGCGGGATACGTCTCCTAGGCCGGTAGCCCTACCATAGCACTCGTATAAATACGGAGCAATGAATGTGCAAGTGTGGACAAGATCGTACCTTATCAGATTAGGATAGGTTAGGAAGAACAACTACTGACATATTTATGCACCTCAACTAGATCAAATGGTTGATCCACAGACAAACAGATAAATGCACTTGCGAATGTATTCAACTAGATCGAAGGGTTGTGTTCATGAAGAACACAAGCCTCTAGTTCAAGAACACATGAAGAACACAAGAACACATCAATTATGCACGAACACACTTTAGTCTAATTGAGATATGTCGAAATACTTACTTTGGTCTAAATGAAGAACACCTTCATTCACCTTCACTTCCCTCTCTACCTAGCACTCTACACACAAAACCTACATGAGGAATATGAGGAGAGGGAACTTGGGATGTGTTCCAAAAGGGAGCCCCTCCCCTCCTATTTATCAAGGAGGGGGTGGCTTGACAAGAGGGTGATTGTCACCAAAGTTGTGCAGCTTCCTGGGCACCTCCAATGAGGTAGTGACATGTGGCGGTCGAGAACCGGGCCAAAACCGGATATTTTATGGCAGAACTAGAGCTTCCAGTGTTGTCTGGGCGCTGAACCGTTAGGAAAAAGGGAAAATTGGGCTGAACCGGCCAGCCGGACCGGACCCAGCCACGCGGGCTGCGCTCCTTCCCACGGAAGCCACTCCACTCCACCGCGGGCTGCGCTCCTTCCCACAGGTGCCGCGTGACTCTGCGGGCCGACCGCACGTGCATGCGCTGACGGTGGGCGCCGGTGCGAGGTCGCCACGTGCCCGTGGGCATTGCGCTCTCCTGTGCCTTCCTATAGACCTGTTGCATTAACTTGTGCTGGTGGGTCCGCATGACGTTAGCACTTGTGTCATATTTTTGTCCTTTGCATACCTTGTGCATACGAACTCTGATGTAGGCAAATAATATATCCATTTCGATCGTCTCGACGAACCCGTCGCAATGGTGCAGTCTAAATTGGCATTTGAGGTTGTTTATGATGACATCCTTTAATAGCCATTGGATCACTTGCTCTCAACTGTACCATTTGGCACGCATTTCGGTGCATCCTGCAACAAAAGCTAGAAACACCAACACTTGTGGAAATCATCAGTATCAAGCCCTATTCTAGTGTTGATGATCCTTTTACATTTATTTTATGCAGGTATTGACGGTGTAAAAGTAGCACTTAATAGTCGTCAACAACACCCCCACACTTCACCTTTGCTCGTCCCGAGTAAAGGGAGTCAGATCAAGGTGAGACATGATATCCAAAGGTATGAAGCGAGCATAAGAGATATTCCAAACCACACCTTGTACATGTGAACTCTGTGAAGTGTCTATCATGCTATCTTGGGTAGTTGAGGAATGGAACGGTCACAGATCAAATCACTCATGCTCATCATGTCAAGTAACTTGGGGTTTTTGCAATAAATTTTCAAAACAAACCTTGCTTAGCTCCTCATTTGATTCTCTCAGATCGCTCAATGTGTATATGTCCTCACCAAGGCATTAGATTGCCTTTCTTCATCCTACTTCTAATGATGGCTATATGTGGAGCTCAAGGTAGGGTATGAACGATAAGGCATACTTGCATTACATATATTGCAAAGTCAAAAACTAGATCCACAGAGAAAATCAAATCACACAATCAGATCAAGATGTGCACATGTATGGATATGTTGAGTATGGTAAGGTAGATACTAGGCCCCGAATGGGTGCTAGATATTACCATACATATATGAGGAAAAATGTTGGTTGACGGTAAGGTGGACACTAGCCCCGGAATGGATACTTGTTATTACTATCTAAGTTATGGAACTCCTTTTTGCATGATTCTCCCTCTTGTATAAAAATCTTTTGAGAACATGGCTACCTCTCTCTCTTTTTTTTCTTTGTGGACCTTCATGAGTCCAATTCTCTTTTTTTCTTTTTTTTAATACCTGGACCTTCATGTGTCCATATTTTTTCGATAGCCATGTCTCTTGTGTAACAAAAACTAGAAGTGAGAGATCAGCACATATGGAGCTTTATTTTGTGGAATGGATGAATGATACAATGCTAACTTCCAGTGTAGAAGCATAGCAAGGGGAAGATGGTGGTGTGCACATGAATCTTGATCATGAAAGTAGTGAAAAGAATTCTCACAAGAGTCACACAGTTTGACAAAGCTCAATGCAATAACAAGCAGCATATGAGTATAAGGTTTTCAACTATGAACATCATATGGCTTTGGTAGGACGGTGGCATAATCAAAGAGGAGCTTTACAAAAGGTTTTTATTATTTTCAAATAAAAATTCCCATGCACTCAAACATAAAGAGCGAAGATCATATCATCAAACCATTTCACAAACTCCAACTACTTAGATCAGCATGAGTTCCCTAATGATATTTAATCACAAGCATCAAGATGATAATTAAGGAATAAAACATATGCAGTCCAACCACAGGAATCATGTAGAGCAAGCATAGCACAAACCTTTGAGTTGGATTTCAAATGATAGGAGTTGAAATTCAATCAAACTCATGGATAAGAAAGAGTGAGATAGAGGGTGCACATACCATCGCTTCTGAAGGATAAGAGATCAAGGGAGACTAGTAGTGATTTGGCTGACCAGAAGGAGCCGGGTCACTCTAGTTTACCTTGCTCTTGTCATGAAGGCGTAGTTGATGTTGTGCAGCGCCTGTGTGGTAGTTCTCTAGTGAAAATGTTGATGATGAGCTTGAGAGAACTCGCCCACACTAGTGGTTGGATCTGGTGATGTTCTTCATATAACAAATGGAAACAAAAGATGGACTCTACTGGTTCGAGAACCATAGAGCCTTTATTCAAATTCAAATATTTTGTTGTTTTTGTTTTTTTTGTCACCATGTCATTTGCTTGAAAGGGTTAGACCAAGATTACATATTATGCACAAAGGGGAGTATACTTACCTTGGACCTTTGAGAGGTCATATGTACCACCTTTGCAGGATGTGCAACATGAATCTAACACCTCAACTTACCTTCCCATTTCAATTTGCTCGATGACTTACCCATTCAAATTTGACAATTTTCTGCAGGGGTTAGTCCACATACATGCAACCAAAATCTATGAAAATATAACTCTAAGGTTCATCAATCAAAACTCGACACCATGTCTTGTTTTGACTGAAGACAGTTTCAACCTAATCACCATGCTTAATTTAAAACAATTTATGAATATATGATATCATATACATTCAAACCAGAGCATATGAACAAAGATAAAGGAAGCATGAGAGCGTGATCAAGCTATTTCAAGAAGGCATAAGCATGAACATATGACGGTGAGCCTCGGGGAACCTCCTGAAAGGGCTTTGTTTAATGTCAAAAGCAGGACTTACCTAGCTAGTGGGCAAGATACAAGAGCTGACACCATCTCCACACCAGGATAAGATTTGGTAGAGGAGGAACTTTACTCAGGATGCTCACATACCTCCCCCACACTTCAAGTTTGCATTGCTAGGCAACAAAACTCAAGTGTGTGGTGATCAAGCGTCCTTTTGTAAATGTTCCCTCACTAAAGCTTACCTTAGGTGTTACATCTGATGTAGCTCACATGTTCGTAGGCATCACCTGTCCATCTTTCTTTTCAATCTCCACCTGAAAGGTTAGTGACCAGAAATACCTGAAGGACAACTCATCCTAAAAATATGTTCTTGCTTTTATTCGAAGAAGGGAAATAAAACCTATGCTAGTCCAGGCTATCTCCTGGTACTGCTTTGTTTATTACAGTCATAAGCTCGATCATGGGAGATTTCTATTGCAACCATCATTGGTAGTGTCCTTCCCATCTCACCACCAATCGTCGATGAATCAGTGAAGCTCTAGCTGCAAGGTTAGTGCCATATAGATGAACACGAGTCCAAAGGATGACAAAGCTAAAAGCAGACATGATCATTCTAGGGAGGCTGAGACAGCTCCTGGGTGATCACGGGACTCGAGAAGCTATAGCACTAGGGTGGTGGACCTCGGAGATGAAAAGATTGAGCACTAAGGCTGGTGCTCTCACAACTGATCTCCGACTGAACTCAGCTCAGAAAAACACACAGCCTCCAAAAGAGGATAGAGTAGAAACTCAAATGGCCGGCGTATGTTCAGGAGCTAGAGTTCGGGTGAAGGGTGAGGTTTAGTTCATCCTTCCCTTAGGTAGAGGGACCGATGTTCTCATCAAAATGATGAAACATCTCGAGGTCTAGCCTAAGCTTCCAATGGGAGGGTATGGATAGGCTGGAAAGATCAGCTCCTATTGGGCATCGATCAAGTCAAGCATAAGATAAGAAGTAAAGCTTCTCTTGACTGATCGGCATCGACTGATGATCTTGGCATCATAAATGAATGCACACGATTTGATCGGTATGTGATCATGCTCCTTTAGTCAGATAGATGAATCCTCATGGATTATAAACCAGAGACCGATGCCTCAACCCATACGTAACTTTAGTGCAAGGCACTTCAGCTCGAGCCGAGATGTAGGAACATGATAGGCCAATCGTACTCTCCTTAGGAGATCATAACTAGGACCGAGCAAGTCATCCTGGCCGGGAATGATTCATTCTTCCCTAATTACTCTCTCCATCCTGCCACAAGACAAGGTCTCGGGGAGAAGGTCTAAGAAGAGGTACGAGAGGGGAACCCAAGGGTAGACTCTGCACTAGGCAATCTTTCCCTTAGATTCCTGCTAATTAGGAATGGTATGTTCAGCCAAAGCTTATAGCCTCGATCTCGGTTGATGATGGATCTAGGAGGCTCAACATTTCCTCTGATGGGCACCTCATCGACCGGGATGCAAAGGGCGAGCTGAAATCCCTGAGGTTTTCCACGATCTCTTTTCCCTCAGCAGCGTCCAAGTGCACAAAAGAGCCTCCAGAGAGAGCATTAAGCCGCATGGCATTGTCCTTTCGCAACCCATACCAGAAGTGCTAAACCAACATCCAATCGGGAATGTGGAGGACTGGGCAATCTTCCGTCGAGAAGGCGAAGTGATTCCATGCCATTCCTAGCGATTCCTCCTCACCTTGCTTGAGACTGAGAATCCTTATCCTCAACGAGATGACATGTTGTATCGGGAAGAATCGGGAGAAGGAAGCTGCTCTCAAAATTTCCTAAGTGAGGTAGTCTCTACCAAAACAACGGTGCCGGGCCCATGCTTTCCCAGAGAGGGACAGCGGGAAAATTCCCTTTTTCGAGCATCTGGTGATTCTTCGATTTCACTCGGAGTTTCAATCAGACGCTCGTAGTCTCTCACATGATCGAAGGGGTTCTCATGAATTGACCCCGAGAAGGAAAGATCCTGAATTAGCTTCATGAGAGAGGGGCGAATCCGATAGCCAAATGAAAGAATAGGTTCTGACAAATGTGGCTCTGAGGGTTCACTCCTCGAAGGTGGAAGGTGTTTACAAGGATAACCTTCCATGGATAACGAGGGTAAAGGTAGAAGTAAAGAAAACAAGAAAGGATATCTCGAAGGGTAACGGGGGTAAAGGTAGAAGAAAACTAAAAAAGATAAATACGAGGACCACTAGGTTCGAAGATAGATACAACAACCGTTCCCCGGCAACGGCGCCAGAAATGCTTGTTGGCCTTTCTTAACGTCACCACTAGGCGTCATGATAGCATGAGCGTGTAAGAAACTCCCGGGTACACTCATGAGTGCGAACGAATCCGCAAGCACACGGATACACCGATGTAGCACTTCTCCCGCGGAGAATGAGTATTCCCGAAGGGTTTCGTTTCAAGGAACGATGTGCACTATCTGCTATTCTAATAAAGACGGTCCAAGGACACCAAGCTTAGCTATGGTAGGGGAGAAGGTGAAGGGCTTCCTAAATGTATTGATCAAGGTCGTATCGTCTCACGGTATATGGAACTTACTACGGGGCGCCAACCCACCCTAGCTGTTTAGGACTAGGAATATGTTCTGGCGACAGGGCCCTACTCGGTACCCAGGCGTGAAGGATTACAAAGGGACTGACAGGCTGTCACCATTGCGGCCTACCTGTCACGTGCTGAGTACATGGTATTCGAAGGAGAACCATAGTCTAGACACCACGTCTACACCACTGATTACTACTATAGCGGGATATGTCTCCTAGGTCGGTAGCCCTACCATAGCACTCGTATAAATACAGAGCGACGAACGTGCAAGTGTGGACAAGATCGTACCTTATCAGATCAGGATAGGTTAGGAAGAACAACTACTGACATATTTATGCACCTCAACTAGATCAAATGGGTGATCCACAGACAAACAGATAAATGCACTTACGTATGTATTCAACTAGATCAAAGGGTTGTGTACATGAAGAACACAAGCCTCTAGTTCAAGAACACATGAAGAACACAAGAACACATCAATCATGCACGAACACACTTTAGTCTAATTGAGATATGTTGAAATACTTACTTTGGTCTAAATGAAGAACAAAGAAGAACACCTTCATCTCACCTTCACTTCCCTTTCTACCTAGCACTCTACACACACACCCTACATGAGGAATGAGAGGAGAGGAAACTTGGGATGTGTTCCAAAAGGGAGCCCCTCCCCTCCTATTTATAGAGTAGGGGGTGCCTTGACAAGAGGGGTGATTGTCACCAAAGTTGTGCAGCTTCCTAGGTGCCTCCAATGAGGTAGCGACATGTGGCAGTCGAGAACCGGGCCAAAACCGGATATTCCATGGTAGAACCGGAGCATCTAGTGTTGTCTGGGCACTGAACCGTGAGGAAAAAGGGAAAACCAGGCTGAACCGGCCGGCCGGACCGGACCCAGCAGCGCGGGCCATGCTTCTTCCTACGAAAGCCACTCCACTGCCTTCTTCTGCTCCTCTCCGCGTCCAACACGTGTCCCGGCCTGGGCGGCCGAACCACGCGTAACAGCGTGCGCGCACGCGATCCGCGTGAGCGCCGCTGGGCCTACCGGGGGGCGGCTGCGAGCCAACTAGCGGGTGCCGCGTGACTCTGCGAGCCGACCGCGCGTGAATGCGCTGCCGGCGGGTGTCGGTGCGCAGTCACCACGTGCCCGTGGGCACTGCGCTCTCCCGTGCCTGCCTACACACCTGTTGCATTGACTTGTGCCGGTGGGTCCGCATGACGTCAGCACTTGTGTCTTATTTTTGTCCTTTGCATATCTTGTGCATACGAACTCCGATGTAGGCAAATAATATATCCATTTTGATTGTCTTGATGAGCCCGTCGCAATGGTGCAGTCGAAATTGGCATTTGAGGTTGTTTATGATGACATCCTTTAATACCATTAGATCACTTGCTCTCAACTGTACCATTTGGCACGCATTTCGGTGCATCCTGCAACAAAAGTTTGAAATACCAACACTTGTGGAAATCATCAGTATCAAGCCCTATTCTAGTGTTGATGATCCTTTTACATTTATTTTATACAGGTATTGACGGTGTAAAAGTAGCACTTAACAGCTGTCAACAGGCGTGACGTCGGCGAAGCGGCTACAGGCGTGACGATGGTGACGAGGACGCGGTTACTAGCGTGCAGACGGCGTCCCGGCCAACCTAGTGACGGTGACGCGGATCTTGCATCCCCGGCCATGACGACAAGCCGGCCACCTCAGGCAACGAGGCGACGCGGATCGGGCATCTCCGACCACCACGAGAACAAGTACATCATTCGCGACAGAGGTTAGTGCTGCTTGAACCCCCAACACCCTCCCTCTGCTCGGCCAACCAATCTGCTATTCGTGTCAAGGTGGATTAGGGAGACATGCTACTTTACAGTTGTTTAGGCCTTTAGGGTCAGTTCACATAGGATTATTCTCCTGGAATTGCCTGCATTAGTACAGCATGCCTTAATAGTTCATTTTTAATTGATTGGTTGTGGATTTGATAGATGAATTTTGTTGCTCGAAGTCGGTTTGAATAAATTGTTGCTAACATGCGAACTTATATGAACTATTGAAATTCCTTTTCATGTTCCTGGTGCTCCAATTTTTGTTATGCTTTAATTCTGTTATGCTTTGTATGTACCAGATCGACAGTTATGCTTTGGACCTGTTAACATACTTTAATTCTGATTGCTTTATCCTCTTGTTGCATGTACACATGGAACACACAATTCATTGCTGCTGAAGTTGGATAAGTAAGCAGTTGAAGGAATTTAGTCTCTGCTTTGATATATAAGCATATTGCTTCACCCTGTCAAAATGGTTAGCACCTATCCTCAACCTGTATGCTAATATCAGCTATTTTGCTTGTCAGAGAATAAGAATTTATCTAATTTTGTTTAGTTTTTCAGTCTAGCTTATGTTGCTCTACTGACAACCTGACATATCATCTATACAGTCTCCCACAACAACAAACTCCTCTACCTCCAGTGCACCATCACAGCCCATCGACGGTGATCCTTCTTCACAGGGTCACTCAGCACAGACTGCTGCGAGTAGTACTCGATCCTACGGGTCAAGGACAAAAACCAAATGGCCAGAAGACAAGTTGACTACAGCTGCACTTGATAACAATTTTTGGCCTACCGAGATGCTGCGAGGGATAGATTTGTATTGGTCTGTGGCCTCATTGCTCGAGAGAGGGTGTCAATCAACAAGGCGGTTGATGATCTCTCACCAATTGAGAAAGAATAGTTATTCACAGTTTTAGAGGAAAAGCTAGATTACCCAGCCAATCTAGATGAATCTGTTCGCAAGAAGGTAGTTAAGGCAGCTATGTCAGAGATAGCAACCTTGCAATGGCGGTTCAAGGCCCATTTAAGAAAAAAATATGTGAGCCAAGAGGACGCTCCCTTTGTGAAGCATGCCTTTTTGCAGCGAGAAGATTGGCCCGTGTTTGTGCAGGAAACCAATTCTCCTAGATTTCAGCAATTGAGCTAGGGGATGAAAGAAAAGAGAGCATTGCATAATAAGCCACACAGGACAAGCAGAAAAGGTTATGTTCGTAAAAGGAAAGAGTGAGAGGAGGAGGATGCAAAGCTAGCTAAAGAAGGAAAACAGAACCCTTGGGACCAATTTCCTGGACATTCGAGGCGTTATCTGCGGGCAAGGGTAGGGAAGAGGAAGACCACTAGTGAAGGAAACGAGGACATAACATTCAGTAACCCTGCGGTGGTGGGGGTAGCAACTAGGGTGAAAACACTTGCAACTCAGGCTAGAGATTGTTCTTTTGATGGGGTTAGGGAGAATGATATCCTCACCGCAGCACTTGAGACTCCAGAGCATTGAGGTCGGGTCTGAGGCGTGTCTATTTCACTTGGCTGGGGTAAAGGGTTTGGTGAAGAGTTTGCTGGAATGTACAGGAAGAAGAGGAACAAGAAGTCTGATACGGAGAGGGAAGAGATAGTTGGTGAAGCATTCATCAGAGTTGTCAACATGCTAAGATGATCAGGTGTGGTCGATATACAGGAAAGTATACTTCGTCCTTCCCAATCACCACCTGTCAGTAGCAGCGAGGAAGAAGATGTTTATGGTAGCGAGGAAGAAGATGTGGATGGCAGTGAGGAAGAAGATGCGCATGGCAGCGAGGAAGAAGCGCGTGGCAGAGAGGAAGACCATTGGCATGTCAGCGAGGATGAAGGTAGTCAACAGCACATTGATAGTCGATCACCTATGCTGGACACAATAGATAAACTGACAGAGCCAACCAAGTGCAGCCTTTTGGATGGCACCGGGAATAAAGTGGAGTTCGCACTAGCCACTGTCTTTCCATTGCAAAAGACCCTCCATACAGTACTGGTGCAGGATGGGTATGCTGTGGTGCAACCTAGTTATGTGTGGGGCAATGTGGGTCACTACCCTCTACCTGTACCAATTGGGGGGGATGAAGTAACAACCCTAGCTGAGGCTCTCTATCTAAGGATCCAATGATCAAAGAATAGGATCCATGTACCACCCATTACAAGAAATACCAACCCTGCACCCACATCAGGTAGCAAGGGTACAACATCAGATGGAGGTACTGCAGCTCAACGTTAGAAAGAGAAAGCTCAGCAGCAGCAGCAGATCAGCAAAACTACATAGCAGGACAATTGACAATAGCAGGAGGAGCCCAGGCAATCTTCGCTTAAGCAGCAATAGCAACAGCAACAGCAGCCTCTGCAACAGGAGGAGGATACGCAATCTCCACCTAAGCAGCAGCCACAACCGAAGGTGGAGGACAGGCAATCTCCGCCTGAGCAGCAGCCACCGCAGAAGAAGGGGGCCGGGAAACCTCTGCCTAGATATGAGCTTCTTAACTGTATTTGCACAAACGCGGATCCAAAATACAAGCCTATTGTGCCTATTTTGTTAGAAGCGGACTTACAGGCTATTGGACCGAATTGTGCCAGGTTGCATGCTTACACCATGGAACACAGTAAGGATAAATTTAGTTTTCCAACAAACTTGCCTGAAGACTCCTTTCAAGGTGATGGTGATTTAATGTTAAACATTGCATTCAGTGGTGTGTATCACCTTATAACCCTGGTTGCTCTGGATGATACCTTCTTGAGGTTGTGGACATTATAAAAAAAGATATTTCTTTAATTTTGACCGCAAAATTAATGCATGCTAACATTTGGATTTTTTGTAGGAAAGTGATGGACAAGGCAGCAGAGATGAAGATTAGTGTTGGGTTTTTGGATCAATATGTTCTCATGACCACAAATATTTCTAAGCAGGCTACCCTTGTAGTAGAAGCATTGACAAATGCAATTTGGAAGGACTACGTGGTGGTGCCTTCTGCCCCGGTGGCCACTGGGTAACACTGATCATCTGTATGAAGTTCAAAGAGGTTTGGTATCTAGATTCTGCTAAACAACATCCTGCGCTAAAGTTCGATGACCTCCGAATGCTTGTGAATTGGTCCATATCTTGTAGGTTTTGTTCACAAAATTCAATCTCTTAGTATTTCTAATCGGTATTGCTGATCATGCAGGGCCTTTGATAATAAATTCCCAAAGGATGAAGTGATGAAAGGAAAGAAGAAAAAGCTAAAAACCAATCAGACACTCAAGCACAAGCCAAATCCCACTGTAAGACTGAGGTTTTTTTATGGTCCCTTCATACCAATTTGGTACTGCATTAACTTGTCATTTTGGTACCTCGATGCGCAGTGCGCTCAACAGCCAATGGGGTCCTTTTTGCATGGATTCCATGTGGAATTCAATATGTTCAGACTACTCGAAGACATACCTCACATCAAGAAGGTTGTTGTAAGTAGATAATGCTCGGCCATGTGTCTGCTCATATTCTCCATTTGATTTTAGAAACTGATTTGTACTTGTATTCTCATAATGATTGTATTTTGCAGGATTTCAAAGCTGCCCTAAATGTTTCTACAGAAGATCTAAAGCCAGTCCGAAAGATGTTGTGCGAGTACATTCTTACAGAGATCCTCGACCGAAACGGCAACTTCTATAATGGTGCACCATGAGTTCATTGTACTGTCTGACAAACTTGAAACTTGCTGCATTCAGGCTTGTTTAGTACTGCCTGAGAAACCTGCTTGGCTGGGGTCAGATGTTATTGCCTGGTTTAAGCAGTTTTCTTAGGACTCCATCCAAACAAAGCCCTGATGAGTAACTTGAAACTTTAGCATGTCGATCTCATGAGGAACTTGATGTGATCTTGCATTGTGTATATATGTGATCTTACTTGTGTATATATGTGATGAGAATGTGTTTGTGATGTCTCCTTGCTGTGGTGGCTACCAAATCTTGGCTATTTCCAGGATGCAGCCCCTGATCTGGTGGCTGCCAAATCCTGGCTGGTTCCGAGATGCAGCTAGAAAATAGGCAGGTTACTGTAGGTGCCCTACGTATCGGTCATGCACGTTAAGGCACGTTACAAAAATTGATTCGTGAGTAACGGGCTTCACTTGGAACGCCATTACAAGTATGACAACATTGTAACGGGCCGCATAAAGGCCCGTTACTAATACTGACCGGTGGGCTCTAGAAGTTGATGCTTTCGTCGAGACAGAGGAGACGCGTGTCCACAGCACGCGTCTCCTTTCGTCGAGACAGAGGAGACGCTCATACACAGCACGCGTCTCCTTTCGTCGACACATACGAGACGCGCATACAAAAAAATGTCTCTGCTTTCATTGAGACAGAGGAGACGCGTGTCCACAGCAAGCATCTCCGATATTGAGTTCATGTAACAGGCTCGGTTTCTGTGTCCGTTACGAAAGGTCCATGTGGGCCCAGAGAAACGGACATTTCAGGTGACCGGTAACTAGTTTCGGTAACGATCTTTGTAAGACACCCATTACAAATACGTGTTATGAGTAACGGGCTTGGTGTCTGTGCCCGTTACCAAAGGCCCCGGTGGGCCCGGAGAAACTACCATTTCAGGTGACCGATAAATAGTTGTGGTAACGGTCTTTGTTAAACGCCCATTACACTTACGTGTCATCAGTAACAGGCATAGGACCGTTACCTTTGCTGGCCAATTTGTAACGCTTGATCGGTAACGGGCGTCTTGCCCATTACCAATGGCCATCCGCGCCCGTTACCAATATATGTTTTTTACGTAGTGTTGTTTAAGCGAGACTGGACTTGTCGAAGTACGGACGTTGAGAACTTCTTGATCGCTTTGTCTTTAGGGTTTTAACTGCATTCATGGACACAAACAAGAAACACAGGATATATGCAATAATAAAATTAGGGTTAGCCCAAAAAGATAGATAGATCGCCCTAGGGTTCGTGTTGCCAATCCCCTGCAATGGCGCCAAAACAGCTTGTTGACGGTTCAATAACACATCAAGTTTTGATTTGCAAGCGCACGGGTCAGTTGTAGCTCTTTCCTCGGAGTTCCCCCAAGGTTTATCAATCCGTGGATCGACAAAGAACTACCTAGGGTTTTCCATCTAATCTATCGAATCTAACCTAACATGAAGCACAGATTGCATATGAAAGGTAACACTTTATAAATATGAGTGAAGTATTATGTGTTGATCACACCCACAACCGTAGATGATATAACACAACCAATGAGCTAGGGCCTATCGTTTCTAGGTACAGTTCTAGTCAAAAGGTTATCAAATCGTAGATTGCATCTCAACTAAAGGTACACGGAATCATCTCTCCGAAATATGGCTCACAAGCGTCCTACTTTCCCAAGGTTACCGGTGCAAGGTGCGTGTTGACGCCTAAGGTTTCCCAAAGCTTTACCCGAAACACCGACCAAGGGCTCTTACTCGTAGCTCCTCCTCTTGGTGGTCACGCAACAACTCCCATGGTACTCGCCATCGATCCTATTCCACATCATGTCGTCACTAGAACTTTTCCCTCCCGCGTGCTGTCACCACACGAGGGTAATCAACCAACTAGATAAAACATGCTACCTCAACATATCCGCAAGATGTAGACTAATAAATACGAATAGATATAATAATATAATGAACATATGGATGCATCACATATGAGAAAGAAAGCATTGAAGTAGACCAAAGTCGAGACAACTAGAATAAAGAATAGATTGATATCACCATCGTGTGTGTATACCCCAACGAATGTTGAGGGTGACTCCCGAACTCCACCATGGTGCAACCTCGCAGGGAGGCCATGGCGGCTAGGGGTGGTCTAAGCTATCTCCTAGGTACCTTCGAAGACTTGCGGCGGCTGTCAGCTTCCTTCGGTGTATCTCCTTCTTTCGGTGGCTCTCTCGTGAATGGATCCCCTCCCTCGGACGTCCAAGGGGTTGTATTTATGTCATTGGGGAGCCTTGAGGCATGCTCCACCTTGCCTTGCACAAGATCTTGCTTGGGAGTTAAGCAAACTTGGTTTCCATAAAATCTGCCTCGCCAAATTTTCCTGTTATTCCATAAAATCTGCCTCGCCAAATTTTCCTGTTATGCAGCCCTTCCTTGCCGATGTCATATCTCGCATGTCTGGACTCCAAATAATGCAAAATCGATGTCTAGATTGTGTGGCACGAAATCATCTCCAACTTTGTTATGCATTGCTTTCCTTGGAAACGAAGATAAGACCCCCAAAACGGCCTCGGAATATAATCTGTCCGATTTCGAACTTATCTGCGCAGCAGGTATTTCGGGGGCCATATCTCCTAGCTCCTTGATCCTAATTGGGCTTTACATATGTTCAAATTGAAGCTCTCGACAAGGCCCACAACTTTGGTACTCAATGTTTTGCATTAGAGACTGTTTAAGTCTCCGAAACTGCATCAAAAGATCATGTTGTTCCGGGGTGCGCGAATATCTCCCAAGTTGAGTTGATCTCGTGGGTAAATCTCCAAATCTCATGACAACTTTTGGAGCTTTTGGAGTCTTGTTTATATTGTCATTGCACTTGCATTGAGCTCCTTTATCCTTCTGAGACATGTGTTATGAATTTCACCCAAGACTGTTTGTTTATTACCAAAATTGATAGAGGGGGAGTGCCCGATCTTTCGGTGAGTGGAGATAAATCCGATTTGGTGGTTGTTGACCCTCACGATCGGACTACGACGAGCAAACTCGAAGCGCCAATGCAATCGCTGAGCCAACTCCCAATGGTTACCGACCTTGCCGGTGCAAAGTCAGCCTGATCACGAAGATCGTTTCCTGCACGCAATCGAAGAACGAACAAGAAACAGAGGCGAGCAATCTTACTATCACTCGAAGGTGGAGTCTGCAATACACGAAGGCAGCGCTATGCGGCTGTTCGGTTGTAGCTAAAGCTAACTTGTAAAACAAACTCAAGTCTGAAAATAAACGAGGGGTCTATCTAAATATGGAGCGCAGCCCCTGGCATCCACGAGGGGCGACGCTACAGTACCCTAGTCCCACATGGGCCTCCTGTTGGGCCAACAGCCCAAAAGGTATTGGTGCAGCGCCCTGGCAGATTCTGGACGTCCACTTCTTTCGATGATTCCCGTTGACTCAGGACGAATTTTGGCATGAGACCGGTGCCATTGGAAGCTCTATGAAATTGTACTTCCAACCATATATAGAACGTCCAAAACCGACTCCGTATGTGACTTGGGCGTCCGTTTTATTGCGCACTGCTCCTGGACTCCGAATTGGGCTCGAACTTGAATTGCTTTTGGCCTCCACCTTGGGGACTCGAACCGGATTAGCCTCGTGCCTCCTCTTCGACGTGGACACCCTTGTTGGACTTCTTCTACTCCATTCCATACACCAATCATGGTCGTATGCATGGGTGTCATGTCCTCATAAAAAATCATGCATAAACAAAAAACTCCAAAAACGTATGCTTGTGTCGAACTTGTTATGTCATGAGAGTGCCTAGTGGCGGGTTAGTTCCAAATGAGAGACGAAACTTATATGTAACAAGTGCTCTAGGGGTGTCAAATTTGACTGCCAATAGCCTCTCATTTTTCAACCTCACGATCTAGTCTCGAACAAAACCAAACGTCTCACTTTTATCCTCCAAGAAAAACACCCAGGCATACCGAGAGTAATCGTCCACCACAACCAGGACAATACCATTTCCCACCCACCGAGCGAACTGGAGCTGACCCAACAAGGTCCATATGCAATAGCTCTGTCATACGCTCTGTCATGGCAGTAGACAGGGGTGGATGAGAAGCGGCTACCATCTTGCCATGCCTATAAGGCGCACAAACCAACTCCTTCTCAAACCTCTACCTCGGCAATTCTCGAACCAAATCAAGACCACTCAAGCGGGAAAGCAAATCAAAACTCAAGTGTCCCAAGCACCTATGCCACTTCCACAAATCGGAAGAACCAGGCACCAAACACTATGCAGGACCATCGAACTGAGAGAAATCAGCTCAAAAATTTTGACCCTCATGAATGACCGTACAAACAAGGTCGCCTCGAGAATCAAGCACCTGAGACGCACCCAACTTAAACCGAACCTCAAACCCTTCATCAAGCAGCTGAGACACAGAAAGCAAATTGAATCCCAGTGACTTGACAAGAGCAACACGACTCAGAGTTACCTTCCTACTCACCTTTACCATACCTTCAGCTAGAACTCGTCATTTTCCATTATCCCTAAAAGTAATGTACTCCCTAGTACTCACTGGGGTGAGGCTTGTGAACCACCCCTGTCTCTGGTCATGTGTCGAGAACAACCGGAGTTCAACAGCCAAACGTTCCTCAAGCCTCCTACTTGAGATCAAAAACGAGTACGAGAATGAGCAAGCGACTCAACACTGGGTTAGTATAAAAGGAGTCAAACAAGTGTCGAGCCATTTGCTCAAAAGTGGGGTTAGCAACATCCATCCTATCACGTCCACCAAAGCTACGACCACCACCACACTGAGACTCAAAGCTGCGACGGCCTCTCTCATCCTCATATCGACCATGAGGTGGAGAGCGTCCAGCAAACACACCACGACCAGACTCAAACCCCCTACCACCTGTACCACGACCATAAGAACCAAACCAATCAACACCTCGACCATAAGACCCAAAACCACCTTCTCCCTAGTGGGACGCGGTCTGACCGCCTACCCAGGCGGTCTGACCGCCACCCTGGGAAGCAGCACGCAAACCACCACCTCGAGCGGGAACTCCTCTCGTTCCCCAACTCAGAACTGTACGCACCTCCACCTGACCTCTAGGCAGTGGCATACGAGGCTCAGGCACACCATGACAAGGGTGGTATCTATCCTTGTTCACCCACCCCTTAGCCATCCTCTCATCCCTCTTCTTCTTGTAGCAAAACTCTCCTAGGTGACCATCCCTTCCACAATACTCACAATGGAAGCAGACTAATTTTGGCTTTGGCTGTGGTTTGTCACTCGGTTTCTCCATCTCTTTCATCTTTGGCTTTCCCCCAAACACATTTCCAAAGTTGCTTACAAATCTCACCATTTTTTGGAAGTTGTCTGTTTTGTGGGGAAACACTGGTGGATCTGGAACGGTGTCAAGTATGTTTCGTAGGTGGTTGGGTTTGGTTGCAAACTTGTTTGTGGGTGTAGTTTGTGGTGGCACTGGGATATCTCCAATCTTCTCCTCACTCTCACCACTACACTCACCAATTTTCTCCAACCCCAAACCATGGCCATCAAAGCACTTAAACGTGGCCATCATCACACTCAACTGAGGCTCATGACCCGACAACCAACTCATCATCTTTCTCAACTCATCATTCTCATCCTGCAAGCGATCAACATAATGTGCAATCTCCATATTCTTCACAACATGTAATTCACAAGTTGAGCAACTGGTAGCAATAGGAGCTTTCAACTCAGCCTCTAGGGAAACAATCCTAGCATGTGATTCATCTAGTTATGCATTCAACACAGGACAAGACTTGCAAGCACCAAGCAAACTAGATCTAGATTTCAACTCATCCAACTCACTCCTAGCCATATCTAGTTCCTCAACTGTGGAGGCATGCTTTTCCTTCCAAATAGTCAAATCAGACAGGAAAACAGAGCAATCACAACAATCAACCTCATCACTAACAATAGGAGCAGACTTCATACCATCCAAAGCAAGCATATCATCAACATGACTAGCCTCTAACTCAGCTACCTTCTCCCTAGCTTCCTCTAGAGAGGCCCTAAACTCTTTCCTCATCTTCTTAGCATCTATAAGCACAATATCATGATTATCTCACAGTTCATTCAATGTAGCATTCTCCTCAAGCAATGAGTCAATGGTGGGGGGAAGCACCTCATCCTCGGAGTCAGAGTCCGAGTCATCCTTGTTGCTCTTCTTGCTACCCGAACTGTGTGCCATGCCGTAGAAGCCACTTGCCGCCATGAAGCTCAACCCGTTGAAGTTCTTGCTCATGTGCCTCTTGCCCTTGTGCCTTCCATGGTCTTCCTCTTCACTGCTAGAGCTCGACGTTGTGTAGCAGGAAGAAGAAGTGTCGATGTCGCTCGCACCGGCCACCATCGCTCACGACTTCTTCTTGTGGTATCCGCCCTTCTTCTTGCCCTTGTACTCATCTCGGCTCTTGTGTTTGGAGTGGTGGTCCGGGATCAGTGCTTGTGCTCGGTCTGCTTGTACTCGGTCTTTGGGTGATGCTTGTACTCTTGCTTGTACTTAGGTTTCTTGTACTCGATCTTGTGCTCATCTCCCTCGGAACACTCTGCGAACAAGTGTCTATGCTTTCCACACTTGTACCACGTCCCTGAGTTCCTCCTGAAGTTCTTCCAGTTCTCGTTTAGGCGTCCGAAACTGTTGGTCAGCAAAGCAAGATCATCATCATCCAACACCTTGAACTCCTCATCTGGCAAAGAAGCAAGAGAAGACAGAGAAAACATCTGAGAATAGTGATAAGCGTTAGTTCTCGGTCCGGAAACAAGAGCCAGACTATCCTCAGTAGGGCCCTTGCCCTTCTTAGCTCTCATGCCTCGGTCCACCTCGGACAACTTGAGCTTAGAGAACAGCTCGTCCACCGTCAGTGTCTCATACACACTGGACTCCTGAATAGCCTCAACCTTTGCACTCCATACATTGAGATCTAGCGTGTGAAAGATCTTAAGAGCTCTAGCATAATCATCATATGGGAGCTGGGTGACGTTGGCTTTCATGTTGTTCACAATCAAAGTGAAGCGCTCAAACATGGCATCCACAGACTCTCTCGGGAGATGAGTGAAATTCTCGTACTCTCTCCGGTAGGTCATAAAGCGACGCGCCTTCACCTGATTGTTTCCACCATGGGCATTCCTCAACTAGGTCCATATCTTGTGTGCCAACTTCTCTGTATACACCTGATTGAATTCAGATGCACAGAGAGCACGATAGAGATAGTCCACGGCCTTGTTGTCGAACATATCCCTAGTCCTGGGAAAGATGAACGAGTCCGGTATGACATAGTTCTCGTCAACTATCACGTCCCAAATCAACTGACCCTTTTCTCACATGAACGTGCCCATCCGGGCTTCCCACATCTGGTAGTCTTTCGCATCGAAGTTGGGAGGACCCGAACCATTCCCGTAGTCTACCATCTTTGGATCTCAACTGCTTAAAGTCTCAATGATCCGTATCCGGCTCAGATACCAATTGAAGGACCAGAATGGCGACCAGAGAGGTGGACTAAATGGGAGCTGATAAAAATTCTTCTCCGAAGAGACGAACTCGGCCTATGGTCCCAAACGCAACTTCGAGATGCTCGACACCCCGCTAGCCAAATCCACGTAGCCACTGGAGTGCTACTGGACCTAGGAGCTAGCAAACACCTGCAGCTACTTGCCAACGCAGCGAAACAAACACACGACCAGTGAAACACCTAAAACTAGAGCTCTCTGCCAGGGACGGTCTGACTGCATCCCAGGGGCGGTCTGGCCGCCTGCCTTTCGAGAACTTCCCCTGGGGCGGTCAGACCGGGTGTCAAGGGCGGTCTAACCGCCTCACCCTACCTGAACCGAAAAACCAAGAACTCGACGAACACGACCCCAAAATGAACCATGGTTTCACCTAGAGACTCCTCTGATCAACGCGAGAAAACTCACAAAGAAATCCACGGCAAAACCAAAACTTCCCGGGCCAAGACCCCAGCGCGGTCTGACCACCCTCCCCTTGCAACCTAGGTGGTCTGACCACCTCCTGCCCAGAAACTAGCCCGCGGGTCAACCCTCAACTTCCCATCAACCGATCTCCATATTCACCCCACAAATTGTAGCGAAACTTCGGGGATAGCTGGGTCACCTCCTGGATGACCTCTCCACCAACCAATCCAAGAAGGAAACTCCTCCAAATCCTCTCCATGAAAATCCAAAGAAAAAGGCTCCAAAAATATCCAAAAAGGACAAATAAGAGACACAACTAGAGCACTTTAGGAACCACACCAAACCTTCTATACACACCATGAAAGGTTCATACAAGGTCTAGTAACCGCCACAATCATCCTCCCTCTCTCTAGATGTGAACATGAAGCTCTCATGCTAGTCCTATGGAGAAAATAGGAAGGAAAAAAGAGAAACTAGAAAGGAAAATGAAAACCCTCAACCAAGAGATCGCAGCCAAGTCCCACCAACCAAGTATATATCAGATCCCTCGGTGGTGGAAAATGACTCCAATACCCCTAAGGTGATACATGCCCCTTAAGGGAACATCCGGAAACTTGAAGCTCTCTTCCATCAAACGGACGCCCAACAACCGTACCTTGCGTTCCTTCAATGCCAAGCCTGCGATCCTGATGTGTGTCCGCTGCTTTGAATCACCCAGCGCACCGCGGCACTCAGGGCGGTCAAACTGCCTCTCCTTGGCAGTTGGACTGCCTGGCGTCTCGCTGCCATGTCGTCGAGTCTTCGGGTCGGCTTTGTGGATCAACCGATGAACCCTGTGGTTTTCAGGTCCCCGCAAGCTTGGTGCAGCCTCCAGGCCGAACTCTTTGACTTGGCCGTCACGGTCGCTCTGGCTCGATGTTGGCTTTCAGATCAACCAACGAACTCGCTATCCAACTTCGACTTGCTCTTCTCTCACCATGTGACTCGCACTTGATCTCGTTTGGCCACCGGGTCTATTAAACCAAGCCTACTTGTCCCTCTAGTCTTTCGGAGGCCCTGCAAGGCTAAGACCTTTCGGGCTTGTTCTTCACCTGCACCAACGCAAATCAAGCTGCAGCCTACATCCACAAGACAAAGCACATCGTCAGTCTACACAATGTTGTTAATCACTCATCACTAAGGAGTGGCCATCCATCGGCCATTGGACACTCCGGTCCTCATCCTTGGCTTGAGGCATTGTGAGGATTGGGGGCTTGGACAAGAAGTCTTTGAGTTGTTATAGAGCTTTGTCCTCCTCTGTAGTCCACACAAACTTCTCTTGCCACTTGAGTAGCTTGAAGAAATGTAGACCCCGTTCTCCAATTCTTGAGATGAATCTATTGAGGGCCGCCATACATCCAGTAAGCTTCTGGACGCCCTTGGTAGTTGATGGAGCCTTCATGTTGATAATGGCAGAGATCTTCTTTGGGTTAGCTTTGATGCCACGATGTCTAATGATGAACCCGAGTAGTTTCCCTGATGGTATGCCGAAGACGCACTTGTTGGGGTTGCGCTTCCACTCTAGTACTCCCGCAAGGAAGCAAAGGTCTATTCAAGATCGGCGATAAGCGAGTCAGGATGCTTGGTCTTGATGACTACATCATCCATGTACACTTCGACATTCTTGTTGAGTTGTCTCTTGAAGCGGGCTTGGATAGCTCGCTCGTATTTTGTGCTGGTGTTGACAGTTGAAACACATGTCGCGTTTCAATCCGCAAGCGTACGGATCACGTGTTGCCTTCTTCACTCGGGGATGACCCAAGATATCGAACCGTGGATCAGAAGCAAACTACCTAGGGTTTACCATCTAATCTATTGAACTAACCTACATGAAGTGTTGATTGCATAAAGATTTAACATACAAGCATGAAAGGGTGTATGGATCACATTCACTAGCCATAAAGATACACGACCCAAGGTAACCCTAGCCTACCGTCTTCTAGTTGTAGCTCCGGCCAAGATGAAAACCAATCTAATCTCAAACCATGATAAGGAGTAAACCCTTACACATTTGCTCGACGCTTTCCCTTCCTTCGTACTGTCACTACGCGAAGGTAAACACAACCGAATGACTATACATCCGTGCACTACTACAAGATATCTGCAAGACAAAGACTAATCACCACGATTAGATCTATTCCTACTAAAGGCATGTGGTAGCTACACATATGAATAAGCACAACTCGTAGTAGATCAAAGTAAGGATAAGGTATGATTTATATCACCATCGAATGTTGAATGTACAAATACCTTGAAGAATTCAAGGTATGGCTCCGGAACTCCTCCATGGCTTCACCACGCAGGGCCAACCATGGCAGCTAAGGCATGGCCTAGGACATCTCCTAGGCAACACGAGGACTAGTGGCGGCTGTCGGCTCCCTTCGGTGTGTCTCCTTCGATTTGGCGGCTCTCTGATGAATGGATTGATCAATCTCCTTCCCTTGGGCACCTAGGGGGTTGTATTTATACCCTTGGGGAGCCTTGGGGCATGCTCCACCATGTCTTGCACGAGAACCTCCTTGGAAGAGAAGCAAACTTGGTTTCCATAAAATCAGCCTCGTCCAGATTTTCCTGATCCGCAGTCCTTCCTTGCCAACGTCATATCTCCCATGTCCAGACTCCAAATAATGCAAATTCGGTGTCTAAATTGTGTGCCATGAAACTATCTCCAACTTTGGTATTCATTGTTTTCCTTGGAAACAAAGATAAGATCCCCAAAGCAGCATTGGAAGATAATCTGTCTGATTTCAGACTTGTCTACGCATCATGCACTTCGGGGGCTATATCTCCTAGCTCCTTGATCCGAATTAGGCTTTTCCATATGTTCAAATCGAAGCTCTCAACAAGGCCCACAACTTTGGTATTCAATGTTTTTCCATTAGAGGCCGTTTATGTCTCTGAATCTGCATCGAAAGATCATGCTATTTTGGGCTGCGTGAATATCTCTCGGGCTGAGTTGATCACGTGGGTAAACCTCCAAGTCTCAAGGGCCTAGGCCTTCTATCCCACTTCAGGCCCGCCATCCATCACGCGGATTTTCTTGCAATTTTGACATTTTGCATCTTCGCATATGGTCTTTAGACGTCATTATCCCCGCGATCAAGATAAGGGGTCTTGTCGCATGATCTCCCGCATCTTCTGTTTAGGTCCTCGGAGTTTCACAGCTTCATGATTTGGTCCTCGGGTCATTTGGAGTCATGTTCACTTCGTGTCTGGACTTGTGTCGGGCTTCGTGATCTTCTCATAAAGTGCTCGATGAACTCTACTCGGAAGTCCTCATTTAAGCGCTTAAATCATGCGTAAACAACATATTCCAAAAACCACATGCAAGTGCAAACTTATTACATTATTAGTATGCCTAGTGGCGGGTTAGTTATAATTCAAAGCTCAAACCAAAGTGTAACAAGTGCTCTTGGTTGATGGAAATCGACCTTCAATAGACCCCCATGCTTAAACCTTGCTCGTCCTTGAGTAAGTCTGGGAAACTTATTTGATTAAGAAATCAGCGTTGCCCTTCGATGAAATCCCTACACTCAATCATACATAAAAAGACATATTGCTCTCTCAAGTATTTAGCATTTAGGTTCAAGTTTGGACCGGCTACTTTATCATTATGGAAGGTAGACTAGCAATAAAGATCATTCCACAATAAATATAATGCTCTTTGATCTTAAGTAACTTCAAACCTTTACCTTGTCATCATGAAGAGTTTTTCAAAAAGTTGCACATTCAACATAAGTGAGGTTCTCTTGCAATAGCTCAATGAAGCGCTCATCTCATCAAGTCACTCAAACATATACTAGATTATCTTCAACCTATTCTACTCATATATGAAAGTGGAAGGCTTGTGTGGAGCTTCGTAGGTAAAAACAATCCTAGCAAAACATTATATTTGAAATTTTGCCAAACTAAGAGAGAGATCTATTGGATTTACTGAGACTTGTGAAAAAGGTCATTGAAAATAATGTTGAGGAGGGAGAGAGATGGAACACACACATTTAGATAGGTGGACATGTGCAAGTGGCAAGTGAATGATCCCAAGGAACAAATGAAGTCCTCGTTATCGGATTGCACATGGTTGGAAAAATGAGTATGGAGTTTGATCTTGAAGCACCTCTTGAAAACTCTGATGAAGCTAGAGAACCGGGGAGCTTTATTTTTTTCACTTTTTTTTCTTTTTTTCTTCTCCTTTCTCTTTTTTTTTCATTTTACGCTCCCCTGAACTTTAGGAACCATGGCACCTTCTTAGCAACTCCTCCCGCCATGCTTAGACAACGCTCGTCCTCGAGCAATGGGCGGACCAAATCCAGCTAAGAAAGGTGAGATAATCTCATATCTTTTGCGGAAAATACTTGAAATCTTTTTAAGACTCCTCCACGCCAAATCTTGAATTTCTTGTGTCATCTAGGAGATCTTCAAAAATTACTCCAATGTAGCACCTTGACTTCTTCGGTTTTTCCTCGAAATAATAATCCATACTCAAGTATTGGGTTGTGGACAAGGAGGGTATCACAAAAAAAGATATTTGGGTTTAAGGGTGGATATTCGGCGAGGTTTGCAAAATTCTCAATGTGGAAACTCACAATGCACAGATAGAAAGGCTAGCAAAAAGAAGTTACGCAAAACGGAATGACCAATTTCTAAGTCTCATATCACAGAAAATCAATCTTAATCCAACTCATCAAAATATAAGTTTGTAATCTAAAGGTTTCATCACGAAGGATCATAAGTATATAGGCTTTGGTAGGTAGAACTTTGCAAGAGACTCACAAATGTAGATAGCATTGGAATTAAGTTTTAAATAAAAAGACAAGTTATCGGGTCATCGGTAAACTTTAAATCAAAGAGTAACATAAAGTATGTGGGTCTAGAATTTAGTCATTTAACCTCGACAAATTAAAGAGCCAGTACTTCGTGAATTTAAGATCATTTGGTGGAGAGCAATTAGCCAAGCCATATACAACATAATGTAGGTAAAACAAAGCGGCAACCTTCATCATTTTTCCACAAGCAAGATCATGCCAATTTTAATATCATCATGGTAAGCACAAGGTGATGGTGATCATGATCTTTAAACAAAACAAAAACTAGGTTGTACTCCTAGAAGCCATGTTATTAACAAGAGAGACATACAAAGGTTGCATCTAAAGTTGTTGAAGGCATATAAATATGTATAGACATATAGAAAGACAAGGACAAAAGGAGGGTTGAGGAATTGTTACCATCCCTTGATGCTTGTAGTGTAGCACACACTCCCCCATGCTTAAGCATTGTGCTTAGCATGGAAGAAGAAAATCAGCATCCCTTGACAACTATGATCCTTGTACTCCACGCGGTCTTCTCTTGTCCACCAAGTCCACCCATGCTTAGCATGTTGCTAGGCATGGATGAAGATGAACCACCTTGTAACTCTTGAAATCCCACCGCGCCATGTGTGGAGATCATCATCATACTCTTCACTTTTTTTTCCTTGATCATCCTTTAATGTCCTCCCTTTGTCGCAAGCCTTGGTCCCAATTGTTTCTCAACTCGTCTTCACCTCCTTCCATGTTGTCCTTTGTCGCTGCTTCAACTTCCAAGAATTTTTCTTCAACTTCCAGAACAGAACATGTACTAAAATATTGATCGGACTCCAAGAGTTACGCCCTCTTTACTCTGTTAGTGCAAGCTGCCCCGGGCTGATTTCAGAATGTGTGACGCTCAAAGATTAGGTTGTAACTCCTTGCACGGGTCTCCTAAAATATTGAATCTTGATGCATTGGAAAGAAGACTTAATGGAGCTCCTGAATATTCAAATTTCCTTTTTTTTACATCTCTGAACATGTGCTTAATCTTGATGAAGACAGCAGTGTTTCTTTCGGGATTTTGGAGGTGTTGATGATCTTAATTTGATCTTTTATCACAAACTCATGGGAGCGATTCGTCATGCCTGCAACACAACTCTGAAGCACAAAGTACCCCCGAGGTGACGGTTGGGAATACTCACTCTATGCCGACAAACCAAAGACATCCCTAGGATCTTAACTTGTGGCATAGTTAATCTAGTGGAAAAAAACTAAAGAACCTAATGGGTGTACGTGTGTGCAAGTGTGGATGCAAATGATAGGATTGTATAAAAACAAAACAATGTTTACACCAAATTCTAAGCTCCATGCTTACAAAGTGGTTGCCAAACTTCTCTATTGCCATAAAGATTTATTAAACAAGGTTAAAACACCATGTTATCCCAAGATTAATAATTCTTTATAGTGTAAGATAAGTAAGGCGCATTGCAAAGTTTTTAAACCAACCCACGCAAAATGAAACCAAGGTATATAAAACTGAATGACGGTGGTCTCCAAACATGTCTAAACACTATGTTCACACAAGATTGCAAAGGTAAAAATGCTTGATCAAAGAATTATCATAAACATGAAAGCATTCATCATAATGTTTCACAAAAAGACCAAGCTAACATAAAGCAGAAGATGACATTGAGGGGGATACAAAATGCAAATGCAAAGAGTTAGCACAACCAAACGTTAGCAAGGTTTTGAAAGATTTTCGATATGGTCCATCCATCAAAAAGAATCAATCAACCAAACTAACAAGGTTTAAAGGGTAGGTTATGGGTATCCTATATTTTTGGCTCAAATAAAAATTTTGAAGAGAGGGAGTCAAGCATACAAATTCTATCTAAGGTGGTGTTAAAAGTCTTTTTATGAAAAACAAACCTATAGTTTTTTAGGAGGGCTAAGGGTAGGAGAGGTTTTCCTAAGGCTTTTATAGGGAGGCTAGTCAAAGTTTTTAGTTAGAACAAGGGATAGGAGTAGACTTGGCCACAAGTTGACCCCTACCCTTGTTGGCTATGGTTTTTTGTGGGGTTATAGAAAGGCTTAGGTTGGTTGGACAAAATGTTAGATCAAAACAAAACATGCAATGCAATGCAACATGGATGAACAAAATGACATGACATGATATGTTGGAGATCTAAACCGATATGAAAGTTAGTCCAAGTTAACTAGCCACAAGTTTAGAATCAAAGGGTGGCGCCAACTTCATATTTCTCTCTAAAATGATACAAAAGAAAAGGACTATCTAAACACTAATAGGCACACAAAAAGGGTCTATAGATTTTCCAAAATCAAATAGCAAAGTGCTCCCTCAATATCTGTTAAAGCATACAACATGTGGTTGTGACATTTATTAGAGTAATGGTACAATGTTACTTGAAGTTTTCAAATAAAAAGCACAATATAGACCGTCATCTTAATATATAAAGGAAAAGATCGGGTTGCCTCCCGCAAAGCGCTTCATTTAAAGTGATAGAGCTCGACTTTCTCATGTACCTTTTTGTTGTTGTGAAGCCATGGTTCTTTGTGCGATTATGCAAAGTATCCATGCAGCTTGATGTTGCCCTTTGGAAATCCGTCGTGGTTTGCTTCCAACATCATCATTTGTTGAGTGGTGCCCCTTCTGTCTTCATTTATCCATGCTCTGGAGGATTTTGTTTCTGTCCTTAGCTCCTGAATTTGATCATGTATGCATCATGAAACCGTTGCCCCATCTTCTATTTATTGTCATCATGTCCATCTCCTCTATCTTGTTGTCATCATCTTATTGCTGCCTCTTCTTCATGGATTTTCCCCTGTGTACATAACAGAACATATACCAAAATATAGTCCTATTGAAAAATTCATGAAATTACCTTTCCAACGAGTACTCATCCATCTTAATTAGAGTCCAAATGCGGGAGTTATGGCCGTTTTATTTCCGCTCTTGCATGCTGTCCAGAAAATTCCAGAACGTGCAACCTTCGATGATTCGACCATATCTGCTTGTAGGAACCTCCGATTGCCTTGCCGCTTGATTCGTTGGAACGTAGACTTCAGTAAGCTTCTGAAAATCCAAATATATCTAATGTTTTCTGCTGAGGTTCTTGGAAAACTTGACGACATCGTCATCTTCTTGTCGATCGATCCGGAGATGTTCGAGTGATCTTTATCTTGTGGTCTTTTAGGGCACCATGTCACACATCCTTTGGCTTCAAAAATGATTACCATTGTGATGTGAGCATGATGGCAATGGGATCCTTTCTCTATTGTGCTTAACATGGTCGTTTCATCAACCTATAGCTCGAACACACAAAACTCCAAAAGATATTAGTCTTAAAAACTTAATTGACACATAGGCATACCTTGTTCACCTTCTTTTGTTTTGGGTGCGGGCTCGATAGCGAATGTTGGGCCACTAACTAAAGTTAGCATCTAACACTAAAGAGCAAACCTTTGCGTAGCCATCAACTTGGTTGAGCGAGGTTGGACTTGTCGAAGTCCGAATGTAGAAAACTTCTCAATCGCTTTGTGTCTAGGGTTTTACCTGCATTCAAGGACACAAACAACAAACACAAGATATATGCAATAATGAAATTAGGGTTAGTCAAATAGATAGATAGATCGCCCAAGGGTTTGAGTTCCAATCCCCGGCAACGGCGCTAGAAAAAGGGGCTTGTTGACGGTTGAAGCACGTGTCGTGTTTCGATCCGCAAGCGTACGGATCATGTGTTGCCTTCTTCACTCGGGGATGACCCAAGATATCGAACCGTGGATCGGAAGTAAAGTACCTAGTGTTTACCATCTAATCTATTGAACTAACCTACATGAAGTGTTGATCGCATAAAGATTTAACATACAAGCATGAAAGGGTGTATGGATCACATTCACTAGCCATAAAGATACACAACCCAAGGTAACCCTATCCTACCGTCTTCTAGTTGCAGCTCCGGCCAAGATGAAAACCAATCTAATCTCAAACCATGATAAGGAGTAAACCCTTACACGTTTGCTCGATGCTTTCCCTTCCTTCGTACTGTCACTACGCAAAGGTAAACACAACCGAACGACTATAGGTCCGTGCACTACTACGAGATATCCACAAGACAAAGAGTAATCACCATGATTAGATCTATTCCTACTAAAAGCATATGGTAGCTACACATATGAATGAGCACAACTCGTAGTAGATCAAAGTAAGGATAAGGTATGATTTATATCACCATCGAATGTTGAATATACAAATACCTTGAAGAATTCAAGGCATGGCTCCAGAACTCCACCATGGCTTCACGACGCAAGGCCAACCATGGCGGCTAGGGCATGGCCTAGGCCATCTCCTAGGCAACACGAGGACTAGCGGCGGCCGTCGGCTCCCTTCGGTGTGTCTCCTTCGATTTGGCAGCTCTCTGATGAATAGATGGATCAATCTCCTTCCCTTGGGCACCTAGGGGGTTGTATTTATACCCTCGGCGAGCCTTGGGGCGTGCTCCACCTTGCCTTGCACGAGATCCTCCTTGGGAGAGAAACAAACTTGGTTTTCATAAAATCAGCCTCGTCCAGATTCTTCTGATTCACAGCCCTTCCTTGCCAACATCATATCTCCCACGTCCGGACTCCAAATTTTGCAAATTCGGTGTCTAGATTGTGTTCCACGAAATTATCTCCAACTTTGGTATTCATTGCTTTTCTTGGAAACGAAGATAAGATCCCCAAAACAGCATTAGAAGATAATCTGTCTGATTTTGGACTTGTCTGCGCAGCAGACATTTCGGGGGCCATATCTCCTAGCTACATGATCCGAATTAGGCTTTTTATATGTTCAAATCGAAGCTGTCAACAAGGCCCACAACTTTGGTATTCAATGTTTTGCCATTAGAGGCTGTTTAAGTCTCCGAATCTGTATCGAAAGATCATTGTGTTCTGGGCTGCATGAATATCTCTCGGGCTGAGTTGATCTCATGGGTAAACCTCCAAGTCTCAAGGGCCTAGGCCCTCTGTCCCAGTTCAGGACCGCCATCCTTCACATAGCTTTTCTTGCAATTTTGACATTTTGCATCTTCACATATGGGCTTTAGACGTCATTATCCCCGCGATCAAGATAAGGGGTCTTGTCGCATGAACTCCCACATCTTTTGTTTAGGTCCTCGGAGTTTCACGGCTTCATGCTTTGGTCCTCGGGTCATTGGGAGTCATGTTCACTTCGTGTCTTGACTTGTGCCGGGCTTCGTGATCTTCTCATAAAGTGCTCGATGAACTCTACCCGGAAGTCCTCATTTAAGTGTTTAAATCCTGCGTAAACAACATACTCCGAAAACCTCTAAGAGGAATAGCAGCGTTGCCAGGGACGATGCCGAGAATGGTGAGTTGCTTTTGGTGAGCATGTCAGTGATGTTGAGGCCCATCTTCTTCAAGGTCTTGGCGAACAAAACTTTGAGACTGCTACCACCGTCGATGAGAACCTTGGTAAGTCTAGAGCCTGCGACCACCGGGTCTAGGACGAGTGGGAATCACCTTGGTTCTAAGAAGCTAGTCCACTGATCTGCTTGTGAGAAGGTAATGGGTACCTCAGACCACATGAGGAAGATGGGGGCAGCGGGTTCCATGGACATGATCTCCCTCAGCAGAAGCTTCTGGAGCGCTTTGTGGGTACGCCGTCGAAGATGACATTAACGGTGTTGGTGGGATCCTGAAATCTGTCGTCTTTGTCTTGGTTGCCTTTCCCCTCTTTGCCTTTGTTTGGTCTTGGCATATGGGGTTCTGGAGTGTCCTTCAAGGTGCGACGTAGCTGGTAGCATTGCTTGGTGGTGTGACCACCATTGGGGTGCCATGGGCACTTTTCCTTGAGCATCTTCTAAAAGTAGGCAGATCGTCATTTTTTCCTTCTTTAGATGATTGCTCTAGGTTTGCAACAGTGTTGTCCGGCTTCCACTTGCGATTGGAGTTGCTCGAGTAGTTATTACTCGTGCGGTTGGGGCCTGATTACTGCTTGCTGCTGCTACTACCGTTATTATTATTGTTGTTGTTGTTGTTGGCCTTTCCCTAGTTGTTGTTGTTGTTGTTGTGAGCAAACTTGTATTTGGTGCGAGCCTTGTCTTCCTCATCTGCCCAGGACTGGACCATGATCTTCAACTTAGTGATAGTAGTCGGGCACGTGCGACCGAAGTCGATGTAAGTGCGCTCGTCAAAGAGACCTTCCTGGAAGGTGTCGATGATTTCTTTGTCGGAGACGTCAACAATGGTGGTGCATTTGTCGAAGAATCGACACATGTAGTCACGAAGAGACTCGTTAGGCTTCTACTTGACTTGAGTGAGGTCTATCTTGTTGTCGTGATGGCCCAAGGCACCAGCGAAGTTGCTAGTGAAGCACTTCTTGAGTTGTTCCTAGTTGTCGATGGAGTCCCTCTTGAGAGCACCTCTTCCTCCATGCAGAACGGGAACTAGATGCACTTGGTGTCGTCGTTGCCCCCAGCATTGGCAATAGACATGCCAGCAGTGCAGCACTGCCTTGGGTCTTGCTTGCCATCGTACTTCTTGATGCCAAGGGGCTTGAACTTGTTGGGTAGTAAGATTACCTTGAGGTGCTTGGTGAAGGCAGGGAAAGAATCTGTCTCAGCTTCCTTCGCCTTCTCACACTCTTGGGGTATCCTGTTGATGATGGACTGAGCATCGTGAGTAGGTTGCCAAGAGGTGATGTTGACACTTCCGTCACCTCCACCATCTCGGTTTCTAACCTTAGGATGGGTATGATTGGGTGTAGAAGCGTCACGTCCGCCACTACTGCCGTGATAACTTGCTTCCGGACGGGTGCCTTGTCAGAGCAAGAGGTGAGCTTTCTCGGCTAGTGTGGCAATCTGTTGGGCGACGCGATCCTGCGGCATGGAGTGACCAATGACATTGATCGAGTAGATGATTTCCTCTGGAATGTCATTATTGTGAGTAGTTAAGGCATCCAGAGCTTTGTTGAGGTTGCAGATTGGTAAGGCATCTGCGAGCTGCTGACCATGAGTAGCTCGCTTAGTGTTTATCCCATGTCGTGCCATCTTGGCCTCTGTAGTCTCGTTGGCGGGTGCATCCGCCGAGAGTTCATCAATAGAGACGTCCTCTGGGAAGTGTTGGTTCTGGCGAGAGCCTTCAACAGCGACGACGAAGACTTCATGGTGTGGAGAGTGGTTCCAAGAGCTCGAGTAGGAGATCAACTCAGTGTCGCTACCTTCTTCAGGTAGCGGAGCGCCCTCTTGGTATGGTAAGTTGCAAAGGCAGGCGACGAGGTGCGAGTCATCAACAGCAGCGAGGTCGAAGGGCTTCTGATCAGGCCAGTAGACGAATCTACCTTCTGATGTGATGTGATCACCAGTCCTTGAGCAGGGCTTGTGAGGAGCTTCTCTTCAGACATGTCCAAGCTGTAGTTGAACTCGTACTCAGACGAATCCGAGTAGTACCCGAGGTCGTCGGGATTGATCTCTGAGTCTGAGGAGTACTCGAACATGGCCTCCTTTCTAGGGTGATGGAGTGCAGGGAGCGCAGCCTGGTAGGAGGTGCTGATGGAGCAATGTCCGAAGAGGAGACGTTGTGGGAGATACACCGGACTGGACGAGGGCTTAGGAGAGAGCTCGTGTGGTTCGATCCAAGATTCAGTTGTACTCAAACTCCGACTCGTACTCTCTAACGGGGTCAGAAAGCAAAATTCTGTCGAAATTCTTGGTGAGATTGTCCATCGAGGCTTCGAGAAGCATCGCGGACGTGGGCTTCTCCTTCGGGGTCAGCGCTACGAAGCCCAGGAAGGATACTGCGCCTTTGGCGATGCAGACCCAGGAGCTGAAAACAAAGGTGTTTCCTTGCTCGAAAGCGATGGTGGGCTTGATGATGATTGGGGCCATCGAGTTTGCCAGCGGATCTACGACAAGATCCCCTACTTGGCGCGCTAGTGTAAACCCCGCCCACCAAAGCCGCACCGCCCAGCCCTTCCATAGGGGCAGGCACGCGTACACATAGCACCCTGCTTACACTTTCGTCCTCGCTTCGTGTAAAAGGGTTAACCCGAAGGTGCTATGGCTGGTGGACAAAGGCTTATAAGTTGGCTCCACCCTTGCTCAACTAGCAATGTGGCACTAAACACGCGCACCTGCACTCATGGGCCACTCACGGGCCATCCAAATTGGACCGGGTGTGACATACACCCCCCTGAAAGAACCTGACATCCTCGTCGGTCCAACTCACCCGTCCAGTGCCGACCCATACGCCATGCCACGTGTCACATCCCAGGCCCATACGTGCATGCATATGTCCGCACACTGACTCGAGCAAATGTCCAGGAACCTTCCCTCTTAGCACACGACCGTACGTCCAGTGTCGACCCATATGCCATGTCGTGTGTCCCATCTCAGGCCCACACGCGCCATGCGCCCTATGCCCGCACACTGACCCGTACGCGCAACCACGAGGGTCGGCTTTGATACCAGTTCTGTCACACCCAGTTTCCAAAACAAACCAAGTGATTCCTATATGTATGCCAGGATCTAGTTTCATACATATAGTGACATCATTAGTGAATAACAGAAACAATATCACGTAAAGAAAACGAGATTATCAGAGATTTACAGCAGAATCCTGGGAAGCAAAGGCTCCAAACTTCACAGGCAATCGACCGGTGGTTGCGTACGCCTAACACCATCTTCTGAACTTCATACACCTTCTTCTGAACCGCAGTAAGCAAGGGTGAGCACACTTATGGTTGTGTGACATCCCGGCCCAAGGCTTAATAGGATTGATAAGGATACTCATACCAACAAGTTGCAACTTCTTTTCCGGAAGCCCATCTCGAAAGAACTCCGAGGTTAAGCGTGCTTGGCCCGAAGCGATGGGTGACCGACCGGGAAGTTCTTCCCGGGTGCACATGAGTGAGGACAAAGTACGCCGAAAAGACATGTGTTGGTCTGTGAGGGCATTCTTGGGGTCCTAGAGAGCTGCCAGGCGTAGGCGGGTCCGGCCTCGGATAGGAGGGTCGTTACAATTGGTATCAGAGCTGACTCTCGCGGTTTCACAGGCGTGTGCGGTCGCAGTTGCGCAGGCATGGTGTGCATGGCTGGTGTGGTCCCTGAGTGGTCACACAGCATGGCACATGCGCTGGCACTGGGCCCACAGACGTGGCCAAGAGAGGATGTTCCTGGCTTGTGGTTGATCGACGAGGACGTCGGTCTTCTAAGGGGGGTGTATGTGACATCCCGGGCCAAGGCTTAATAAGATTGATAAGGATACTCATACTCATACTGACAAGTTGCAACTTCTTTTCCGGAAGCCCATCTCGAAAGAACTCCGAGGTTAAGCGTGCTTGGCCCGGAGAGATGGATGACCGACCGGGAAGTTCTTCCCGGGTGCGCATGAGTGAGGACAAAGTGTGCAGAAAAGACATGTGTTGGTCTGTGAGGGCATTCTTGGGGTCCTAGAGAGCTGCCAGGCGTAGGCGGGCCCAGCCTCGGATAGGCAGGTCGTTACATCTAGTAAATGAGTGGGGGAAGATGCAAGGCTATCAAGGATGGGCTAAGATTTTGCAGCGGTTAGCATTTTAATGTTGGTAAATTTTATTAGCAAGCACCTATTTACTAGATGTAAGTTCATACCACCCACTTAAGCATTTAGAAAACATCTCATCTCAAAACCATAAGAAAACCACGATTTAATTCCATCTTTGAGTTTGATTATCATGTGAGGGTCCAAGCCACTCTTGACCGTGAGCACGGCTGATCGATCAGTTTTCACTCTGCAGAGGTTGTACACTTTACCCACAGCTTCTGTTCCCCATGTCGCCCAGGTTAGCTATACCCTTAAACACTTCCGAGGTGAGTGGCTAAGGGTCCACTACGAAGCCTTTACAAAGGCATGCAAAAGACCAACAACCCGCATAGTTACAGATCAGGGCGGACCATAACCCTCCCTAGTGGTTAGCAGCTTAGCAAAGGCTGCTACCCCAAAAGGACCGGGCTATACCCCTGCAACCCCGATCCCCCTCTGCTCCTTTCGGATAAGGTCATCAGTTCATTCGCACAACTAATTAATTAGCTAAGCCAGAGCCATATGAACTGTGGTTGTACTGTTTTCTTGGGTGGTTCTCCATGTTCTGATTAAAATAAGGTGTTCTTGTATTAACCAAAAGCATCATCTTTTCACATAAAAGCCTTTGTGCAGGCAAAAACCACTTTTATACAACCCGAGTTAAGCAACTAGCATTAATCTACCTAAAAGCATTTATAAAACCGAGTTATTCCAAGGAATATGGGTAAAAAGTCCCAGTATGTCCTTAAAAAGGGTTTTACCGTCAACTTTATGCAAATACAATAATAAAAGTAAACTTTAATTATCATGCAATTATATAGTACAAAAACGAAATATGTAGGGGGAGAAGACCACTTGCCTTTCTCTAACAAAACCTGCTCTTTTGTTCTTCCGCTCTTGCTCAACTTCAAGATTTCCGATCAACAGCTCGATCCTCTACTCGAAGCAAATATCTAGCACAAACATGCAAAGGCAAACGAGCACAACTAAGAACAATACACCAATCATGAACGGCTTAAAAAGAGAACAAGATTTGGTTCTAGGATCGCGAACGCAAGAAACGCTGAGAGCAGAACTATGAAGAGGTTTGGATTATTACACACAAAGACTATGAGCTTGATATATTTTAATTAAATAAAATCTTGTCCATAGGTTATTTCAGAGAAATAACCTATTTAGAATTAAGCAAGTCATAGTTAGATGTAAAAAGACGATGTATGATTTATAAACATTCAAGTATGATTTATGCAAATTAAATATTTAGTTTTAAAAGAAGCATGTAAAGCATCTAAGCGTATAACTTTATGTTTCGAGTTCAACTAAGCAAATTATAATTCAAAAACACATTTATATTCATATTAATCAAATTAACATTTAATTAAGAAAACTCAGGATATAGGCTATGTAGCTTTTATTTATAAAGCAGATTGAATAAATATTAACCAATTTAACATTTATATTATGAAAAACCGAAAGGTAGCTCTAATTAGATTTTATTTAGAAAACAAGTTTAATAGATATTAATCAAGTTTAAAATAAAATAAATTCGTAAAACACATTTTATGGTAAACATTAACACTAGCACATATTTTATTGTGAGACGAAACTAACGCAACAGGGACGAGGTTAAACGGGTAACACATGGGATCTATGAATTAAATAAGGATTAGGGATCTAATCATGATTAACTATAGATTGGAAGGAAGATTTACAAAGCAAAGAGTAGATAGAGACATAGCTTAGATTACTAACTCGATAGATTTTTATAGAACATGCTCGATAAAAGTTCTTTAAGGGAAAAAGAGTATATGACATCAGCATGATGGCATGCTCATATCATGCAAGGAATGAACCAGATACGTGATATACACTAGCTGGTTTGTTGACTCTGATTGGTTTGCACAGAAACGTCAAACACATGCACGTACGCCATCAGGTGCATGCTAACTGCTTGGTCTGCATGCTTGCAGCTAGCAGCTTCTGACCGTCGTTAAACATGATGCTGGTTCGAGAAGAATTGATCATGATGACATAAACAGAGCAGGCAGCACTATTCTCACCAGTGCGTGGTCGATGGTGAACCGACGATGAATAACAGGAGTCAGCAGTACTAGGAAACGATGGCAAGGCGACAGAGGCGTAACGATGCGTGTGATTGATCTTGAGTTCTTTGACAGAAGTACCAACCCCTCCTTGTTGCAGCGAACAGCCGGAACACGGCAACTGCGAACATCATTGTCGTTTGAAGATGGTGAACCCAAAATAGAGAGCACGATGAATACAGAGCGATCTTAGGGTCTGTTGGTACGATGGTGTGCTCACCGACGATCAGAAGAAGACGGAAGCAGATGGATTGAAGCTGCAGTGGTGGAGACAGGGACCGACTCTCCGCGGCCGTCGGTGTTCTGGTGTCGAGCGGACGGCGATGATCAATGGCGGAGCTGCGAAACTCCCTGGCGAAGCTTCTGGTACGGTGGTGATGGCTTCACTTGGTGGTGCTCCAGGTGGGCGCTGCTTGCTCCAGTGATGGTTCCTGGCCGGCGAATCGAAGTGGGACCGGCGGCCAAAGCTCTGTTTTAGGTTGGGAAGAGATGGCCGTGCAGAGCAATGGGGGGCACAGGGCTAGGAAGCAGGGCAAGGGAAGCAGCAGGGGCATGCAGGGGCTCGACGTGCATGCTTTATAGGGCGGGGCCGTAGCTCGCATGCCCAGGCCAGAACCGTGACGGCCATCAATGGCCATAGTGGCCAGCCGTTACCTTTGGAGATGAATGCTCCACAGAGTATTGAAAGGGAGCGGGAGGGCGAGAGACGCGGCAGATAGGTGGACGAGTGCGCGCCTGCGCGGGGCAGGTGCACGACTCGCGCAAGAGCAGGAAGTGACCTTGGTTGGAGGCGGTGCAGGATTGAGAGGACGAAACGGCCAGCTATTGATGATCATCATGGTGGACGCGTTACTGATAGAGGAATGAAGGGGGCGATAGTTTCATGTACAGGCTGTGTGCGGGAGGACAGCATGCGCGACCTGGAAGATGAGCAGGTGGCAGCGACGCAAGCGTGGCACAGGGTGCGGCGGCGCACGTGCAGGTGAGCAGAGGCGGTTGAGTGGCGCACGGACTTCGATCGTCTTGAGCGGGAAGCAGAGGGGTGCAGGGAGTCTAGCGGCTGTGCGGGAGGCCAAGGGCCGCGTCTAGGCGGAGGGAGGGTGGCCCAACAGCACACTAATGGCGCGGTGCATGCAGGCACGCGGGAGCGGCTTGGGCACAGGAGCCACGGCACATTGCGGAGGCACACCGCTCGGGAGCGAAGCCGGCATGCGCAGGGACGCAGCTGAGTGGTGCGAGCGCGGCGCACGGGTGCGGTGCGGCGCCGGCCGAAGGTGGGAGACGGGTATGACCGGTGGGGCCCTTCTGTACAGTGAGATAGAGAGGGAGGAGTAAGAGCTGGGCCGACGGGAGCTGGGCTGCTGGTAGGCCAAGGCGCACCAGCAGGCTGGTGGCATGCGGTTCCTGCTGGGCTGGGCCGAAGGAATCAGCCAGGAAAAAGAAAAAAAGAAGAAAGATGAGCTAGAGAAAAAGATCAATCGGGCTGGATTAAAGAGTGAGAGATACAGAGATTTAGGTTAAGCTAGATATATTAGAGAAGAAGAAGAAAGAGAGATAGAGAGGGAGAAAAGATTTTGGAGTTTGATTTTTTTATGATTTTGAAAATACTACACAAACAAAAACAAATGCAAACCAAATGAGTGCAACACTCAAAAAACCATTTTATTTAATTTAAAAAAACAATCAATGATTTTCTTATACTAAATTTTCTGTAAAGAAAATAAATGTTGAGAAAATTTTAGAATTATGAAAACTGTTTGTTTAATTCTTCGTTCTAATAACATCCTGAAATCGAGAAATTTCAGAGTGTTACAGCTAGTTGTCGGTGTTTAGACCCGACAAACCTACCAAGGGGATACCCGAGGTAGTAGATTGTGCGGTGGGGCTCGCCAAGACCAGGAACACGAAGGTCAGACACGAGACACACTATTTAGACAGGTTCAGACCGTAATGTGCGTAATACCCTACGTCATGTATGTTGCGTGGTTCGTGATTGATTGCGTAAGTTTTAGGTGTTGTCTGGGGGGTCCCTGTTGTCGGCATACAGCCCGGGTACCTATGAAAAAAAGGGTGAAGACGAACTCCTACTAGAATTCCCTGGTAATCCTACTAGAACTCATACCACGTAATCCTAATATGACTCCTACCTTGTAACCGCCTAGTAACCCGCTCCCTGGACTATATAAAGGAGGGTTGGGTTCCTAGCCAAGACATCCCAATCCCTCCAGGAACAACACCTAAACGCATAGGGCTGGACGAAAAACTCATGGCTCGCAAACTCGCTCGAACTCACTCGTTAGCAGCTCGGCTCGACTCGGCTCATTAGGATTTTTAAACGAGCTGAGTTAAGGTTTTAGCTCGGTTGTATAACGACCCAGCTCGAGCTGGCTCGCGGGCTGCTCGCAAGTCAAAACGAGCCAACCTTAGTTAAGTGTGTTCAGATATTATTACGAGCACTCTTTGTACAGTAAATATATTTTTTACCACTTCACTAAAATAATGTATTATTTATATATAGGTTACAAGTCTACCTCCTATAAGGAAAGACCGAAAGGGAGACATGCATGAAAAAGTGTCAAGTGTTGTTGTATGGAGTGTTTTAATTTGCTAACGAGCTGGCTCACGAGCTAATGAGCTGGCTCGAGCTTTCAAACGAGCCGAGCCAAGCTCAGCTTTTAGCTCGGTATCTTAACGAGCTATAACGAGCCGAGCCAAAATGAGCCGAGGTATAACGAGCCGAGCTGGCTCGATATCCAACCATATAAGCGCAGGACGCCATACATGATACTCCAAATAGGACGTAGAGTTCGCTACTCTAGCGACCCGAACCTGTATAAATATGGGTCTCGTGTCCTCGCTTTAACCTTCGGGTTCCAGGTCTGGCGATCCCCCACCGCACAGTCAACTACCTTAGGCACCCCCTGGGTAGGTTTGCTGGGTTAAAACACCGACAGCTGGCGTGCGAGGTAGGGGTGATTGAAGGACCGAATAGGCGACCAGAGAGGGGAGGAGTGAATGGGAGCCAATAAAATTCTTCCCGAATGTCGAACTCGGCCTATACCCTGATTGCCACTCCAAGTACTCACACACACCAGAGAAGCTCTAGACTAGGCACACACAAGCCTACAAGTCCTAGAGACAAGCCTTGAATCAAATCGCGGAAGCAGAAGACAAGAAACAAAACACTTGGCCAATTCTGGAAAAGCCAGCGCGGACTGTCCGTGCAGTACGGGCGGACCATCCGTTATGGTACGGCGGACTGTCCGCAGGGACTGCTCGGACTGTCCGGAAAACGCAACTTAACCACCAGAGACGCGCTGGGAAATTCGGACTGTCCGAGGGTGCCACGCGGACTGTCCGCCAGTGTCGCGGACCGTCCGTGAAGGCCTTGCGGACCGTCCGGCAAATTCGCTGAAAACCCCATACAAACTCAGCTCCACCCCAGACAAAATCTTGGCCACGCAGACCATCCGTGAAGGACCCGCGGACTGTCCGCAAACCGCTTGCAACAAAACCCTAGGGGCGAAACGAATCGAAACACGGACGCGCACGAACACGTGACGAACTGTGACGAACTCAAGTCCTGCGGACTGTCCGCCACAGCCACGCGGACTGTCCGCGGCTCACGAACAGAGCAGGAACAGCACGACCCTGCGAAGTCAACCCTCCAAATCCATCACCGGATCTCCCAAATGGCTAGAGCTCTTGGGACAAGACTTTGGGGAGATGAGAAGCATCACTAGATGAAGCTATGCCCCAAAAATCTCGACCTCTAACTCCCTAAATCACCGGGAATCGCGGATCACACGAATCAAAGCAAGAACTCGGGCTCCGACCAAAAACTCACGAATCGAAGGTGTTTCCCGACGTTTGAGGGGTCAAGATCACACATAAAGATGCGCAAGGCATCCACCCATGGTCCCCTCAAAGAAATCCGATATAAAACCCCTTCAAATCCCCGAATCGAGCGAAGAACGAAACACCCCAAAAATAGCTCCGAAAAAGACACGAAAATCACAAAGAGCTAGGAGATCACCGCAACGCCGAATGCTTCCATACATCCAGAGGTCAGAGTCTATATAAGAATCTAGCCTAAGGAAAGCAGAGGAAAAGAAGCAGTCCAGAGCGATCTACCGGGGGAGGAAACCCTAGAGTCCAAGAGAGAGAGATGCCATCCACCTCTCCGCTATTTATACGAGGTCCACCGGAGGAGGCAAATGACCACGCTACCCTACAATTCAAATAGAAGATACACACCCCTCAGGGGCAATATGGTCAAGTCTTCATCGAGCGGACACGCTTCCACCGCGGACTTGCTTAGCCTCGACGCAAGCCCCGTGATCACGCCACGTGCCCCCCGCCTCGAAGTTTCCCGACGCTCCCGGATCACCGTCTCCGTCGCATCGGGCCTCGGACTTGGTTTTGCGGCCCAAACCAAGAAACCGTCAACCGATGATTTTGTGGGCAAACCAACAAACCCCGCGTGCAAGCTTCGGGCTCGATCCGCTACCTTGCACCGACCCATGTTCACGACTTCAGCCCGCTAGTCTTGCACCGCACGGCTCGCACTTGACCCCATCAGCCACCGGGTCCATCGAACCAAGCCTACTTGCCTCTCCATCACCCGGAGGCCGCCACGGCTAAGGCCTTTCACGCTTGTTCTTCACCTGCACCGACACGAGTCAAACCGCAACCTGTACCTGCACACTTAGCCAAGCATCAGTCCACACAACATTGTCAATCACTCATCACTAAGGAGCGATCCTCCACTGGTCTTCGGACACACCTGGTCCTCAATCTCCCCCTTGATGAGTGCACTAACGACACCCATAGTAACCATCATAGAGAAAAAGAAAAGAAAACAACCACGAACATAAACCTTCAAGCAAGTGATCCAAAGCCAAAGAACAAGCGAAAACACGATCACTCGCCAGACAATGGCAACGGCTCGACACAGCCGAGACAAACCAAAGCTCACAAAGAGCACTCCACAAAGCACAAAACTCGGGCAAGACCAAAGGAGCTCCCCCTGCACATATGCAAACTCCCCCTGAGCAAATGCAATCTCTTCTTCTCAATTTTTCTCCTCACATGCAGCATCTCACAAATGCATACCAATTTTCCACAAAAACTCACCCTATCATACATATCTCACAAAATTCTCCCCCTTGTTGACAATGCATGAATCAAGGTATATGAAACTCGTTCCCTTGTTTTCATGAAAGATGCATGTCAAAGCATATATACAACCTACCAAGCTTCTCAAATATACAAAGAGCACAACAAAATGCTACAAATGAGACATAGAGCAAGCAAAGTAGACATGGTGTAGTTAGCACATTTCCATCAAGAAGGTAGAGACATACAAGCATGTGACATGGCTAAAAGCAATTTTAAGCAAATTTTTACAAAGAAACATTTATCTCATGAGAAAAGCCCTATCCATGGCCATTTGAACACAAACACACTAGATCATCCAAAGTTTATACAAGATCATTGTAAATGCCCACAAGCTACTCAAGTCATGTTAAAGCCACCGAGCCATGTGTCTACTTCTTAAAATGAGACTTCTCATGGTAGACAACATGCTACGGTTTAGCACCCAAGATATGAAAATCAAAACATAAGAACATGATTAGGAGCTTATTTTTCATGCATAAGGCAATTCATACACCAATTTCATTTTCAAGTTTAAACATGGTACATGCAATGCCTTTGCAGCAAAAAGAAGCTTAGGCTACTCCACAAGTAAACAAATGGGCTAAACATTTACAATGACAAAAAGGTCTTTGACCTCAAGCAAAGAGAACATGATACTCAAGCACAAACTAAACATGATAGAGGCATTTGAGCACAAATTGAGCATAGACAAGTATCTACTCATGAGTGAATCAATTTTATCATTTTCACGAACATAAAGCTATCTCATCATACATATATGGCCAAACCATCAAGAGCATAGCATTCACGTCACCATTTACCAAACATGCACATATCACACATATAGCACATCAGTGATCAATGTATATAAGAGAAGCTCATTCCTAGCACAAGTGATCCAAAGATGGCTATCCTACCAGGTTTTGTACAGAAAGTAAAATGCATGCATGGAATGCAACAGAATGAAACATATATCATATATATACATGAGAAGCTCCAAGACCCAGCTAGAAAGGAAAGCACACCCCAAGTTCACCCCGCAAGCGAGTGAAAGTGACTTGGTCAAGTGGTTTGGTGAATATGTCAGCTAGATGATCTTGGGTAGGTACATAGGACAAAGATATGTTTCCTTTCTCAACATTGTCCCTCAGAAAATGGTATCTCACTTCTATGTGTTTCATTTTGGAGTGAAGGACTAGATTTTTGGCTACACTTATGGCACTGGTGCTATCACAAAAGAGTGGAACCTGGGAGCACTCCTCACCAAAATCGCTCATAGTGTAGGTCATCCATAAAAGCTGGGAACAACAACTAGCAGCAGCTACATACTCGGCCTCTGTAGTGGACTAGGCTACACTGGATTGCTTGCGAGATGACCAAGAGACCAAAGAAGAACCAAGAAACTGACAACACCCAGAAGTAGACTTGCGGTCCAATCGACACCCAGCAAAATCAGCATCGGAGTACATCGTGAAGTCTAAGTGTCGAAGAGGTAGAATACCAAAGACCAAACTTAGGAGTGTAGTTCAAGTACCTGAAAATCCTCTTGACGGCCTGCCGGTCCTCTGAAGGACCGAAAAGGGCGACCAGAGTGGGGGGAGCGAATGGGAGCCGATAAAAATTCTTCCCGAAGGTTGAACTCGGCCTATATCCTGATTGCCACTCCAAGTACTCGCGCACAAAAAGGAAGCTCCAAACAAGGCACACACAAGCCTAGAAGAACAAGAGACAAGCCTAGGAGCAAAGAGCGGAAGCACCAAAGCAAGAACCGAAAGACTTAGCCAAGTCTGCGAAGTCCAAGGCGGACCGTCCGCAAGCACCAGGCGGACCATCCGCGGGACCCAGGCGGACCGTCCGCAAGCTCAGGGCGGACCGTCCGAAATAGCAGACCGAACAACCAGTAGCGTACCCCGAAATTCGGACCGTCCGTCGGGACCAAGCGGACTGTCCGCCAGTGTCGCGGACGTCCGTGAGGCCTAGGCGGACTGTCCGCCAACCTCACTGAAAACCCCAGACAAACCTCGAGACACCCCAGACAAAATCTCGGCCGCGCGGACCGTCCATGAAGCACTCGCGGACTGTCCGCCAAACCTCGCGCAACAAAACCCTAGGGCCAAGTCGGATCGAAACAAAGACGCGCAAGAACACGCGACGAACTCTGACGAACACGCTCCACGCGGACAGTCCGCGACACGCGGACAGAGCAGAAACAACCCGACCCCGCGAGGTCAACTCTCCAAATCAATCACCGGATTTCCCAAACGCTAAAAGCTCTTGAGACAAGATTTAGGGGAGATGATAAGCAACACAAGAGGAAGCTATGCCCCAAAAATCTCGACCTCTAAGCCACTAAATCGCCGGGCATCGCGGATCACACGAACTACCACCAAGAACTTGAACTCCGACCAAAAACTCACGAATCGAAGGCCTTCCCCGGCGTTTGAGGCATCAAGATCACACACAAAGATGCGCAAGGCATCCACCCATGATCCCCTCAAAGAAATCCGAAGGAAAACACCCTCAAATCCCCGAATCGAGCGAAGAACGAAACTCCCCAAAAATAGCCTCGAAAATGACACAAAAATCACAGAGGACTAGGAGATCACCGCAACGCCGAATGCTTCCATACATCCAGAGGTCAGAGTCTACACAAGAATCTAGCCTAAGGAATACATAGGGAAAAGAAGCAGTTCAGAGCAATCTACCGGGGGAGGAAAACCTAGAGTCCAAGAGAGAGAGATGCCATCCACCTCTCCGCTATTTATACGAAGTCCATCGGAGGGAGGTAAATGCCCACGCTACCCCTACAAATTGAAATGAAGATACAACCCCTCAGGGGCATTTTGGTCAAGTCTTCATCGGACGAACACGCTTCCACCGCGGCTTCGCTTCACATCGACGCAAACCCTGCAATTACGCCACGTGCCCTCCGCCTCGAAGCTTCCCGAAGCTCCCGGATCACCATCTCCGTCGCCTCGGGCCTCCGGGCTTGGTTTTGCAGCCCAAACCAAGAAACTGTCCACCGATGGTTTTGTGGGCAAACCAACAAACCCCGCGTGCAAGCTTCGGTCTCCATCCGCTACCTTGAACCGGCCCATGTTCACGACTTCAGCCCGCCAGTCTTGCACCGCACGGCTCGCACTTGACCACATCGGCCACCGGGTCTATCGAACCAAGCCTACTTGCCACTCCATCACCCGGAGGCCGCCACGGCTAAGGCCTTTCGCGCTTGTTCTTCACCTGCACTGACACGAGTCAAGCCGCAACCTGTACCTGCACACTTAGCCAAGCATCAGTCCACACAACGTTGTCAATCACTCATCATTAAGGCGCGACCCTCCACTAGTCCTCGGACACACCTGGTCCTCAATCTCCCCTTGATGAGTGCATTGACAACACCCATAGAAATCACATAGAGAAAAAGAAAAGGAAAAACAGCCACGAACACCAACCTCCAACAAGTGATCCAAAGCCAAAGAACAAGCGAAAACAAGATCACTCGCCAGACCAAGTCTCGGCCCCCTAAGACAAGGGCAACGGCTCGACACAGCCGAGACAAACCAAAGCTCACAAAGAGCACATCACAAAGCACAAAACTCAGGAAAAACAAAGGAGCTCCCCCTGCACATATGCAACTCCCCCTGAGCAAATGCAACCTCTTCTTCTCAATTTTTCTCCTCACATGCAACATCTCACAAATGCATACCAATTTTCCACAAACTCTCCCAATGTCATGAAAATTCTCCCAAAGTTCTCCCCCTTGTTGACAATGCATGAATCAAGGTATATGAAACTCTTCCCCTTGTTTTCATGAAAGATGCATGTTAAAGCATATATACAATCTACCAAGCTTCTCAAATATACAAAGAGCACAACAAAATGCTACACATGAGACATAGAGCAATCAAAGTAGATATGGTGTAGTTAGCACATTGCCATCAAGAAGGTAGAGGCATATAAGCATGTGACATGGCCAAAAGCAATTTTAAGCAAATTTTCACAAAGAAATATTCATCTCATGAGCAAGACTCTCTCTATACCAATTTGAACAAAAATACACTAGATCATCCAAAGTTTATGCAAGATCACAAATTCTCATCACAAGATCATTATAAACGCCCACAAGCTACTCCAGTCATGTTAAAGCCACTGTGCCATGTGTCTACTTCTTAAAATGAGACTTCTCATAGTAGACAACATGCTACGGTTTAGCACCCAAGATATGAATATCAAAGCATAAGAACATGATTAGGAGCTCATTTTTCAAGCACAAGGCAATTCATACACCCATTTTATTTTCAAGATTAAACATGGTACATGAAGTGCCTTTGCGGCAAAAAGAAGCTTATGCTCCTCCCCAATCAAGCAAAAGGACTAAACATTTACAATGACAAAAAGGTCTTTGACTCCAAGTAAAGAGAACATGATTCTCAAGGACAAACTAAACATGATATAGGCATTTAAGCACAAATTAAGCATAGACAAGCATCTACTCATGACTCATCAAGAGCATTTAGCATTTTCATCAATAGAAAGCTATCTCAACACAAATATATGGCAAAAACCATCAAGAGCATAGCACTCACATCCACAATTTACCAAACATGCACATATCTAACAAATAGCACATCGGTGATCAATGTATATAAGAGAAGCTTTTCCTAGCACAAGTGATCCAAAGATGGCTATCCTACCAGGTTTTGTACAGAAATTAAAATGCATGAAGGAAATGCAACAAAATGAACATATGACACATATTTACATGGGAAGCTCCAAGACTCAACTAGAAAGGAAAGCACACCCCAAGTTCACCCCGCAAGCGAGTGAAAGTGACTTGATCAAGCGGTTTAGTGAAAATGTCGGCTAGCTGATCTTGGGTAGGGACATAGGACAAAGATATGTTTCCCTTCTCAACATTGTCCCTCAGAAAGTGGTACCACACTTCTATATGTTTCGTTTTGGAGTGGAGAACAGGATTTTTGGCTACACTTATGGCACTGGTGCTGTCACAGAAAAGTGGAACCTGGGAGCACTCCTCACCAAAATCACTCATGGTGTAGGTCAACCAAAGCAGCTGGGAACAACAACTAGCAGCAGCTACATACTCGGCCTCTGTAGTGGACTGGGCTACACTGGATTGCTTGCGAGATGACCAAGACACCAAAGAAGAACCAAGGAACTGACAACACCCAGAGGTAGACTTGCGGTCCAATCGACACCCAGCAACATCAGCATCAGAGTACCCGTGAAGTCTGAATGTCGAGGAGGCAGAATACCAAAGACCAAACTCAGAAGTGTAGTTCAAGTACCTGAAAATCCGCTTGACGGCCTGCCGATGTGAAGACCTCGGTGAAGCCTGAAAACGAGCGCACAGACACACACTGAACTATATGTACGGCCTCGTCGCCGTCAAGTAGATGAGGGAGCCGATCATGCTCCGGTACTCCTTCTGGTCCACGGGTTCGTCGTCCTCATCAGCATCCAAAGCCGTAGTGGTACTCATCGGTGTAGTCAGCGGCTTGGAGTCATTCATGCCAAACTTCTTCACCATGTCCCTGGTGTACTTCGCCTGATGTACAAACGTCCCGTCCTTGCACTGCTTGATCTGGAGGCCTAGGAAAAACTGCAGCTCACCCATCATGGACATCTCAAATTCCCTGCTCATGTCATCTGCAAATCTGGCAACAAGATCATGAGAAGAGCCACCAAAGATTATATCATCCACGTATATCTGAACAATCAAAAGGTCATTCCCATGCTTAAGGAGAAACAAGGTCTTATCAATTGTGCCCATTACAAACCCCTTACTCAGCAAAAAGCCTCTCAACCTGCCATACCAAGCTCTAGGTGCCTGTTTTAACCCATAGAGCGCTCTCTGGAGTTTGTATACACGATGTGGGTATTTTTCACTCTCAACCCCCGGGGTTGCCTCACATACACTTCTTCCTCTATCACCCCATTCAAGAAAGCACTCTTGACATCCATTTGGTACAACTTGAACCCTTTAGCCACGACAAAGGCTAGAAGGATCCTAATTGCCTCCAAATGGGCCACAGGAGCAAATGTCTCCTCATAGTCTATCCCCTCCTTCTAGTTGAAACCCTGCGCCACCAACCTCGACTTGTTTCTCACAACCATCCCATTCTCACCCTCTTTGTTCTTCCACACCCACTTGGTACCTATGGGATGGCAATTTGGTGGTGGATCGACTAACACCCAGACTTGGTTTCTCTCAAAGTTCTCCAACTCCTTATGCATGGAATTCACCCAATTCTCGTCAGACAAAGCGTGTCGAATATCTTTGGGCTCAAACAACGCAACAAAAGTAGAGTGAGCGAAATGAGAAGTGTTCCTTGACCTCGACCGTGTAGTGCGTTTATGAAGGTCACCTATGATCGTCGCCGGTGGGTGATCCACTTGTCCACGCCTGGGAGCCTCTCGCCTGGAGACAATCTCCCCCTCAGTAGCAACCTCCACTCGAACAGCCTCAGTCGTAGTGGGTGTAGGGGATGGTCTGTCCTCGATCGTTGTCGTAGTAGTGGAAGTAGCGTGTACACGATCAGCCACGGGAGCACCACCATCATCATCGTCGTCGTCTCCATCTCCATCCTTCTCATCCTCAAATATCCTAGCTCCAATCTCCTCGTCACCTGCACACTCAAAAGCAGAAGAACTACATGGCTGTGTCTCGTCGAAGGTTACCTCGCAAGTCTCCATGATTCTGTTAGTGTCAAGGTTGAGCACACGATAAGCTCTAGAGTGAATCGCATAACCGAGAAAGATACCATCCGAACATCTAGACTCGAACTTATCCAACTTGCCCTTCTTCAGAATGAAACACTTGCATCCAAAAGCTCTAAAGTGACTCAACTTGGGTTGTCGGCCATGCATCAGCTCATAAGAGGTCTTCTTCTAAAAGGCATGAAGGAAGATGCGATTTGAGACATAGCAAGCGGTATTGACCGCCTCGGCCCAGAAACGCCTAGGAGTCCTATGCTCATCGAGCATCATCCTGGCCATCTCACAAAGGGTCCGGTTCTTCCTCTCCACTACGCCATTCTGGCAAGCGACGTGTGGAGAAGAGTACTGATGATCGAGACCAAGATCACTGCAAAAGGCATCAAAATGAGAGTTTTTAAACTCCATGCCATTGTCACTGCGTTTAGCTCGAATGGCATCATCATGTCTCTCATTCTTCAACCTCAAGATCAAGTCCCGAACAAAGCCAAATGTCTCGCTCTTATCCTCCAAAAAGAAAACCCAAGAGTACCTCGAAAAATCATCAACAACCACAAGAACATACCACTTCCCACCCGCAGAGCGAACACGAGCTGGCCCAACCAAATCCATGTGCAACAGCTCACAAGGTCGCTCGGTCATGACAGCAGTCAGAGGGGCGTGAGAAGCAGCAACCATCTTTCCATGCCGACAAGAAGCACAAACCAAATCCTTCTCGAATTTCAACTTAGGCAATCCTCGGACAAGATCAAGACCACTCAAGTGGGAAAGCAACTCAAAGCTCAAGTGTCCCAACCTCCTATGCCATTTCCAAAGCTCGGCCGACACGCCAACAACAAAGCATCGAGGAGGACCAACAGACTAAGAAAAATCGGCACGAAAGATTTGACCCTCGGGGACGATCGTACAGACAAGATCGCCTCGAGAATCAAGCACACGAGAAGCACCCGACTTGAAACGAACCTCAAAACCTTCGTCCAGTAATTGAGATACTGACAACAGGTTAAAAGCAAGTGACTTGTCCAGGGCCACACTTCTTAAGGTCACCTTGCTACTCACCTTCACCATACCTTCAGCAAGCACTCGTCCTCTCCCATTGTCCCCGAAAGTGATGTACTCCCTCGTACTCACCGGGGTGAGGCTGGAGAACCACCCACGATCTCCGGTCATGTGTCCTGAGCAACCAGAGTCGATCAACCAAAAGTTCTCCAAGCCTCCCACCTGCAATCAAAAACGAGAACGAGAGCGAGCAAGCGACTCAACACTGGGGTTAGTACCAAAAGAGTCAAACCAGTGTCGAGCCATTTGCTCAAAAGAAGGGTTAGCAAAATCCATCCTACCAAAACCTCTAGGCGGAGCCCTCTCACGCCTACCACCAAAGGACCTGTCACGTCTCACTGGAGGAGTACGCGCACCACGAGGGGGAAAACGTGGCCCGTAGTCCATCTGAGACCCAAAGCTCCGATCGTGCCTCCCAAATTCGTAATGGTCACGAGAAGGAGCACGTCGAGCCAACTCACCACACCCAAACCCAACACGCCTATCTCTCTGAGGGAACACACCTCCACCTCCACCTCCACCTCCACGAGTGGGAACTGTACGCACATACACCTCACCCCTAGGTAGAGGCACTCAACGAGGCTCAGGCACACCACGAGCAAAGTGGTACATGTCCTTGTTTGCCATCTCCCTAGCAAACCTCTCATCTCTCTTTCTCCGGAAACAGAACTCATCCTTATGCTCATCCCTCCCACAATACTCACAATGGAAGCGGATCGGCATTGGCTTAGGCTGTGGCTTCTCTACAAGCTTCTCTCCAGCTTTCTCTCCTGACTTCCCACCAAAGACACTCCCCTGGGTGCTCACAAACTTGATGGGTTTTTGGTAGTTTTCAGATTTGTGGGGGAACACTGGTGGATCTGGTGTTGTGTCTAGCTTGTTTCTGAGGTGCTTTGGTTTGGGTGCAAATTTGTTCATCGGTGTGGTATGTGGTGGAATGGGAATCTCTCTAGCTTTCTCTTCTCCCTCACCACTCTTCTCACTACACTTGTCAGCCCCCAACGCCTGACCATCAAACCTCTTAAATTGAGCCAACATCAAACTCAATTGTGGCTCATGCCCAGACAACCACCCCATCATTTTTCTCAATTCATCATTTTCATCCTGCAGACGATCAACATAGTGTGCCAGTTCCATGTTTTTCAAAGCATGCATTTCACAGGTTGAACATGATGTAGGAAGAGGAGTTTTCAATGCCGCCTCAAGAGAAACAATTCTAGTGTGAGACTCATCTAACCTAGCATGCAAGACAGGACATGAGGTACAAGCACCTAGTAAAGCTGGCCTAGATTTCAATTCATCACACTCAATCCTAACCACATCTAGTTCCTCCAAAGTAGAGGCATGCTTCTCCTTGAGAGCAGTCAAATCAGCAAGAAAAACTGAACAATCACCACAGTCTATTTCATCAGACACAACAGGAGCAGATTTCAGAGATCCTATCTCATTTCTAGTATCCACAAGCAAGGATTCAAGCTCGGCTATCTTATCCTTAGCATCACCCAACAGAGACCTAAATTCCCTCTTCTCCTTGTTGGTCTTTCTAAGCACATCATCACGATTATCAAGCAACTCATTGAGCCTAGCATTCTCCTCTAGCAAGAAGTTGGGATCTTGTCGTACCTCTTCATCGGAGTTGGAGTTCGAATCCGAGCTGTGCTTCCCACCCTTCTTGGAGTGCGCCATGCCGCAAAAGTCTCCTTGTGCGATGAAGCTTAGGCCGGTGAAGTTCTTGCCCGTGTGCCGTTTGTCCTTGCGCTTCTCTTGCTCTTCCTCGCTGCTCGAGTCGGAAGAAGCATCGCTTGATGTCGAGTCGATGTCGCTTGCTCCGGCCACCATCGCTCGAGCGGTCTTCTTCTTGTAGCTGCCACTCTTCTTGTGCCTTCTCTCACCCTTGTCCTTGTGCTTGTCCTTGTAGTCGTTCCGGGAGCGGTGCTTGTTGTAGTCGTGCTTGGGCTTGCCCTTGTAGTTGTTCTTGATCTCCATGGCTTCAGGGCATTCGGCGATGAAGTGCCCGTGCTTCTCGCACCGATAGCACATCCCCGAGCTCCGCCTTGCATTCTTGCGGTTCTCGTACATCCGCCCAAACCTCTTGCTCAACAAGGCGAGATCGTCCTTGCTCAGCACCTCAAAGTCCTCATCTGGCAAGGACACAAGACAAGACAAAGAGAAACCACCAGAGTTAGCGTTAGACCTTGATCCTGAGACCAGAGCCAAACTATGAGGATCAGTGGGGCTCTCGCTTTTGGCTCTTAAGCCATGATCAACCTCTGAAGATCTGAACTTGGAGAACAGCTCGTCCAGCGTCAGCGTATCATACACGCTTGACTCCTCAATGGCCTCGACCTTGGCACTCCACACAGACCTATCCAGGGCATGCAAAAGCTTGATAGCTTGATCATGATCCGTGTATGGGAGCACTGTCACATTGGCCCTCATGTTGTTGACTATGCTAATGAAGCGCTGAAACATAGCATCGGTCGACTCACCGGGGTGATGAGTGAAGTTCTTGTACTCTCTTCGGTAAGTGGAAAACAAACGGGCTTGCACTTGGGCATTGCCAACATGAGCATTTCTCAACTTGAGCCAAATCTTTCCGGCCACATTCTCTCCGTACACTCGCTCGAACTCTGAGGCACAGAGAGTACGGAACAGGTAATCAACGGCCTTGCTGTTGGCCTCACACATGTCCCGCGATCCTGGAAGCAGAAAACTATCTGGGATGACATAGTGAGGATTCTGAGTGACCTCCCAGATAAGAGTTCCCTTCCCTCGCAAAAACGCGCCCATGCGCCTCTCCCACATCGGGTAATTCTTGCCATCGAAGTGCGGAGGACCCGACCCCTTGCCGTAATCGCCCATCTTTGGATCTTAGACTGGTTAGAATCAAGAAGATCTGTAATCGGCTCTGATACCAATTGAAGGACCGAAAAGGGCGACCAGAGAGGGGGGGAGTGAATGGGAGGTGATAAAAATTCTTCCCGAAGGTCGAACTCCGCCTATACCCCGATTGCCACTCCAAGTACTCGCGCACACAAAGGAAGCTCCAAACAAGGCACACACAAGCCTAGAAGAACAAGAGACAAGCCTAGGAGCAAAGAGTGGAAGCACCAAAGCAAGAACCGAAAGACTTAGCCAAGTCTGCGAAGTCCAAGGCGGACCGTCCGCAAGCACCAGGCGGACCGTCCGCGGGACCCAGGCGGACCGTCCGCAAGCTCAGGGCGGACCGTCCGAAATAGCAGACCGAACAACCAGTAGCGTACCCCGAAATTCGGAACGTCTGTCGGGACCAAGCGGACTGTCCGCCAGTGTCGTGGACCGTCCGTGAGGCCTAGGCGGACTGTCCGCCAACCTCGCTGAAAACCCCAGACAAACCTCGAGACACCCCAGACAAAATCTCGGCCGCGCGGACCGTCCGTGAAGCACTCACGGACTGTCCGCCAAACCTCGCGCAACAAAACCCTAGGGCCGAGTCGGATCGAAACGAAGACGCGCAAGAACACGCGATGAACTCTGACGAACACGCTCCACGTGGACAGTCCGCGACGCTCGAGCGGACAGTCTGTGACGCTCGAGCGGACAGTCCGTGACGCTCGAGCGGACAGTCCGCGACACCCAGACAGAGCAGAAACAGCCCGACCCCACGAGGTCAACTCGCCAAATCCATCACCGGATCTCCCAAACGCCAAAAGCTCTTGAGACAAGATTTAGGGGAGATGATAAGCAACACAAGAGGAAGCTATGCCCCAAAAATCTCGACCTCTAAGCCACTAAATCGCCGGGAATCGCAGATCACGCGAACTACCACAAAGAACTTTAACTCCGGCCAAAAACTCACGAATCGAAGGCCTTCCCCGACGTTTGAGGGGTCAAGATCACGCACAAAGATGCGCAAGGCATCCACCCATGATCCCCTCAAAGAAATCCGAAGGAAAACGCCCTCAAATCCCCGAATCGAGCGAAGAACGAAACTTCCCAAAATGAGCCCCGAAAATGACACGAAAATCACAAAGGACTAGGAGATCACCGCAACGCCGAATGCTTCCATACATCCATACGTCAGAGTCTATACAAGAATCTAGCCTAAGGAATACAGAGGGAAAAGAAGCAGTTCAGAGCAATCTACCGGGGGAGGAAAACCTAGAGTCCAAGAGAGAGAGATGCCATACACCTCTCCGCTATTTATACAAAGTCCATCGGAGGGAGGTAAATGACCACGCTACCCCTACAACTTGAAATGAAGATACAACCCCTTAGGGGCATTTTGGTCAAGTCTTCATCGGACGGACACGCTTCCACCGCGGCTTCGCTTCACATCGACGCAAACCCCGCGATCACGCCACGTGCCCTCCGCCTCGAAGCTTCTCGAAGCTCCCGGATCACCATCTCCGTCGCCTCGGGCCTCCGAGCTTGGTTTTGCGGCCCAAACCAAGAAACCGTCCACCGATGGTTTTGTGTGCAAACCAACAAACCCCACGTGCAAGCTTCGGGCTCCATCCGCTACCTTGCACCGGCTCATGTTCACGACTTCAGCCCGCCAGTCTTGCACCGCACGGCTCGCACTTGACCCCATCGGCCACCGGGTCCATCGAACCAAGCCTACTTGCCACTCCATCACCCGGAGGCCGCCACGGCTAAGGCCTTTCGTGCTTGTTCTTCACCTGCACCGACACGAGTCAAGCCGCAACCTATACCTGCACAGTTAGCCATGCATCAGTCCACACAACATTGTCAATCACTCATCACTAAAGAGCGACCCTCCACTGGTCCTCGGACGTACCTGGTCCTTATCCTCGGTGAAGCCTGAAAACGAGTGCACTGACACACACTGAACTGTATGTCCGGCCTGATCGCCATCAAGTAGAGGAGGGAGCCGATCATGCTCCGGTACTCCTTCTGGTCCATGGGTTCGCCATTCTCATCCGCATCCAAAGCCATAGTGGTACCCATCGGTGTAGTCAGCGGCTTGGAGTCGTTCATGCCAAACTTCTTCACCATGTCACTGGTGTACTTCGCCTGATGTACAAACGTCCCGTCCTTGCACTGCTTGATCTGGAGTCCTAAGAAAAAACTGCAGCTCGCCCATCATGGACATCTCAAATTCCCTGCTCATGTCATTTGCAAATCTGGCAACAAGATCATGAGAAGAGCCACCAAAGATTATGTCATCCACGTAAATCTGAACAATCAAATGGTCATTTCCATGCCTAAGGAGAAACAGGGTCTTATTAACTGTGCCCATCACAAACCCCTTACTCAGCAAAAAGCCTCTCAACCTGCCATACCAAGCTCTAGGTGCCTATTTCAACTCATAGAGCGCTCTCTGGAGTTTGTATACACGGTGTCGGTATTTTTCACTCTCAAACCCCGGGGGTTACCTCACATACACTTCTTCCTCTATCACCCTATTCAAGAAAGCACTCTTCACATCCATCTGGAACAACTTGAACCCTTTAGCCACGGCAAAGGCTAGAAGGATCCTAATTGCCTCCAGACGGGCAACAAGAGCAAATGTCTCCTCATAATCTATGCCCTCTTTCTGGTTGAACCCCTGAGCCACCAACCTCGACTTGTTTCTCACAACCATCCCATTCTCACCTTCCTTGTTCTTCCAAACCACTTGGTACCTATGGAACAGCAATTTGGTGGTGGATCAACTAACACCCAAACTTGGTTTCTCTCAAAATTCTCCAACTCCTCATGCATGGAATTCACCCAATTCTCGTCAGACAAAGCGTGTCGAATATCTTTGGGCACAAACGATGCAACAAAAGCAGAGTGAGCGAAATCAGAAGTGTTTCTTGACCTCAACGTGTAGTGCGTTCATGAAGGTCACCTATGATCGTCGGCGGCGGGTGATCCACCTGTACACGCCGGGGAGCCTCTCAAGTGGACACAATCTCCCCCTCAGCAGCAGCCTCCACTCGAACAGCCTCAGTCATAGTGGGTGTAGGGGATGGACCATCCTCTATTCATCATCGTAGTGGAAGTAGCATGTACACGATCAGCCACGGGAGCATCACCACCATCATCATCTTCGTCTCCATCTCCATCCTTCTCATCCTCAAAGATCCTCGCTCCAATCTCCTCGTCACCTGCACACTCAAAAGCAGAAGAGCTACATGGTTGTGTCTCGTCGAAGGTTACCTCGCAAGTCTCCATGATTCGGTTAGTGTCAAGGTTGAGCACACGATAAGCTCTAGAATGAATCGCATAACCAAGGAAAATACCATCCGAACATCTAGACTCAAACTTATCCAACTTGCCCTTCTTCAGAATGAAACACTTGTAACCAAAAGCTCTAAAATGACTCACCTTGGGTTGTCGCCCATGCATCAGCTCATAAGAGGTCTTCTTCTTAAAGGCACGAAGGAAGATACGATTTGAGACATAGCAAGCGGTATTGACCACCTCGGCCCAGAAACGCCTAGGAGTCCTATGCTCATCGAGCATCGTCCTGGCCATCTCACAAAGGGTCTCGTTCTTCCTCTCCACTACGCCATTCTGGCAAGCGACATATGGAGAAGAATACCGATGATCGAGACCAAGATCACTGCAAAAGGCATCAAAATGAGAGTTCTTGAATTCTGTGCCATTGTCACTGCGTATAGCTCGAATGGCATCACCATGTCTCTCATTCTTCAACCTCTAGATAAAGTCTAGAACAAAGCCAAATGTCTCGCTCTTATCCTCCAAAAAGAAAACCCAAGAGTACCTCGAAAAATCATCAACCACATCAAGAACATACCAATTCCCACCCGCAGAGCGAACTCGAGCTGGCCCAACCAAATCCATGTGCAATAGCTCACAAGGTCGCTCGGTCATGACCGCAGTCAGAGGGGCGTGAGAAGCAGCAACAATCTTTCCATGCCAACAAGAAGCATAAACCAAATCCTTCTCGAATTTCAACTTAGGCAATCCTCGGACAAGATCAAGACCACTCAAGCGGGAAAGCAACTCAAAGCTCAAGTGTCCTAACCTCCTATACCATTTCCAAAGCTCGGCCGAAACGCCAGCAACAAAGCATCGAGGAGGACCAACAGACTGGGAAAAATCGGCACGGCAGATTTGACCCTCAGGGACAATCGTACAGACAAGATCGCCTCGAGAATCAAGCACATGAGAAGCGCCCAACTTAAACCGAACCTCAAAACCTTTGTCAAGTAACTAAGATACTGACAATAGGTTAAACCTCGAGGCTGGAGAACCACCCACGATCTCCGGTCATGTGTCGTGAGCAACCGGAGTTGATCAACAAAAAGTCCTCCAAGCCTCCCACCTGCAATCAAAAACGAGGACGAGAATGAGCAAGCGACTCAACACTAGGGTTAGTACCAAAAGAGTCAAACCAGTGTTGAGCCATTTGCTCAAAAGAAGGGTTAGCAAAATCCATCCTACCAAGACCTCTAGGTGGAGCCCTCTCACGCCTACCACCAAAGAACCTGTCACGTCTCACAGGAGGAGTACGCACACCACGAGGGGGAAAACGTGGCTCGTAGTCCATCTGAGACCCAAAGCTCCGATCGGGCCTCCCAAACTTGTAACGGTCACGAGAAGGAGCACGTCGAGCCAACTCACCACGCCCAAACCCAACACGCCTATCTCTCTGTGGAAAACCACCTCCACCTCCACGAGTGGGAACTGTTTGCACAAACACCTCACCCCTAGGTAGAGGCCCTCTACAAGGCTCAGGCACACCACGAGAAAGGTGGTACCTGTTCTTGTTTGCCATTTCCCTAGCAACCCTCTCATCTATCTTCCTCCTGAAACAGAACTCATCCTTATGCCCATCCCTCTGTTGCCGTTTCCTAGTGATGTCACTTTAAGAACAGGTTTGGAATCTGTCCTCAGTGACAACACCAAGAAATGCCTATTGGCATCTCTTAACGTCACAACTAACGACGCCGAGTTAGCGTGAACATCAAGACTTGCCAAAGGTTAATCTAAACGATCATGAACGAATCCGCAAGCACACAGATGAACCATTGTAGCATTTCCCCAAGGAAGGAGAATATTCCAAGGGTATCGTATCCGTGGAAGGCAATGGCGGATATCATAGACTTATGCTTTTGCACTGAATGTAAACTAAGAGATAGATATAGGAAACAACAAACTCAAAGGCAGGGGTAAGATAAAGATATAAAAGGGTAGTGTGACACACACACTCAAATCTACCTCTACTCTAGCACACTACGGCTTAGGGGGAACATACGAGTTAGCTCTAGGTTCTAATGTACTAAACATACAAAGCTAGAAGATACAAGAGATATGCAGCATTGCATGAGAGGGTAAGGTTCAGCACCTAGTTACAAACGGGGAGCTAGCCCGCGATAACCAGCACTCTGCGAAACTAGACTTTAGACTCCTACAGCAAGTACCCCGGCGCGGAGGGTTCCAAAGGGTCCAACAGCTGTCACCATTGCGGCCTACCTCTATCGTTACGGGGGGTATGCTCATAACTAACGTAGCCACACAACCCAAGCACCATGCCAGTGTTGCTACTAGACTTCACCCGGCCCGGGCTATTGTGACCCAGGGTGAGAGCCACCAGAAGACTGGTCAACTTAGACCGAGTACCGTAGCTTGAACACAAACCTCATGCAACACTCTCATGCCATCTAACAAGATCAACTAAGGCTAGACATACAAACGGATACGAACTCTCTTATGTCTAGTCAACAAGATCAAAGGGTCGTGTTCGTGAAGAACACGAGCCTCTAACTTATGAACAAACACATAAGGAATAAGTTTATCATCCTTCAAGTGGATCAAAAGGTAGTGTTCAATAAGAACACAAGCCTCTAAATGATGAACAAAAGATGAACTCAAGAACATATCAAGCATATGATCTACCATAACTTTATATGAAATAGCTGAATAACTGAAGTAGATCAAAGTCATACAATGAAATAAAAATAAAAGAGAACTCATACCTAGACTCCAAAGAAGACTTGGAACCTGAAGAAGAGCTACTCTAGCCTATCCCCTAGCCTTGGAAACTAAAAGTGGGAGGAGAATGAGAGAGTAGTGTGTGTGAAATGGGAGCCCCTCCCCTTCTATTTATAGGCAAGGACCAGGCTTGCTCGGAGCACCAAATGGCCTCAAAACACCCGGGAGTGAAGTAAGTGACCAATGAGGAGCAAACACGTGGAAGGCCGGGATGAACCGACCCTAGGTCGGTTCGGCCGATCCTAGGGTCGGCCGAACACCTAGGGCGGCCATCTCGGCTGTGCTTCCTCTGGGTGGCTACCCTGTGGGCCCTTTGATCCTCCCCCGGTGCATGACTTGATTTGGTATCCGAGGTGGGCCCCTTGATCCATGTGAAGTCCATGTGGCACTCTGTGATTCGTCAGTGAGTGCCTCCCTTGGATCAATGACGTGGAATGCCATGTGTTTCCTTAGTGGCAGCCACCTCCTCAGCTGAGTTGGCATGGTTTCTTCATAGAAGGTGGGTTTCCATCTCTTTTAAGGGGTATTTCACCTACATACAAATAATCTCCAAGGACAAGTGGAACTACATTATTCAAACCAAAATGCAAGTAAATAATGCATATGCCTCCATTTATGTGAGAATATTGAGGGCTGAAAGTAGTACTTAGCAGCCGTCAACAAACTCCCCCAAGCTAACCTCTTGCTCGTCTTAAAGCAAGACATTAGGGACTTAGGTTGGTTGATCAGGAGTTGCTACAATATTGTATTCTCAACTTATGGCAAACATACAGCAAAGTACTCTACCAATAGTTGAACAAGTTGGCAATGTTCTTACCTTTCACTTGATGTCATGGGGCATATAGCTTTACCTGCCTTAGGCGGTTGAGAGACAGAATGGTTATATAGCAAATGCATAATCACTCATACCTTGATCAGCTATTAATCCGGAGGTTATGCAAATTTTTCAAAAGAAAATCAGAGTTCCTTAAATGATACTCTCGGATCGCTCAAAAGTGTATGGTTCCTCACCAAGGCATCAATGTTGCCTTTCTTCACATCCTACTCCTAATAGGCTTATGTGGAGCTGTAGGTAGGGAAGAAATGTGGTATACTTGTCTCTCATGTTTTGCTAAGTCAAAAACCGGATCCTTGGAAGAAACAAACATACATCCTAATCAAGATGTGCATATGTGTGTGGTGGATACGAGCATGGCAAGGTGGATACTAGGCCCGGAAATGGGTGCTAGATATTACCATGCTTTATATGAGGAAACGAGGGATTGATGGTAATGTGGACACTAGCCCCGGAGTAGGTACTAGTTATTACCATCTATATGGTGGAACTCTTTCTCTTGCACATATCAATCCCTTTTTCTCCTTTTGAAATTTTTCGAGACATGAACTCTTTCTCTTGCACATATCAATCCCTTTTTCTCCTTTTGAAATTTTCCGAGACTTGGGCTAGCTCTCTTTATTTTATTTTTGCCATGCTTTTGAGCATGCTTTACTTTTTCTTTCTTCTTTTTTTTAGCTAGCCCTTTATCTCTATTGGAGATCTTTGGAGAGGGATGAATGATACAAAGATTCATAGAGTTTTATTTTGCGGAAGAATGCATAAGCAATATGGAGCAAATGATGAATGCTAACTTCCAGTGTAGAAGCTTAGCATGAACGTGTACGTGATCTTGATTAGGGGAGTATGAGTTCTAACAAGGGTCACAACAATTTGACAAAGCTCAATGAAAGAACAAGCTGCATATGTGGAGGCTAAGAGCTAGAATCTACATATGGCCTTGGATGGGAAATTCTCATCATTGAGGAACTCATCATGTTTTGATTTTTCAAAAAGAAAAAACTCCGGATGTCAAGCATCACTAAGCACAAGATCATAGCACCCTATTATACTATATCATGTCTCACAACAACTTAGGCAAGGATCATGCTTTTTGCTACCCACAATTTTCAAGCTAAGGTTTGAACATGCAAGCCAACAAACTCAAAACTTAGGTAGGATACAAAGTTGTAAGCAAGACATACGAGAAAAATAAACAGAGCAACTATTCATCATTTCAACCATAGAGGTAAAGCATTCTTACTATGCATATCAAAGCAAACTAAGCAAACGATGATGATGAAAGCTAATAAATATTTTTGGTCTTTTTATTTTTGCAGATTTTTTTGGGTTTTCATTTATGATTTATTCTGAAAACAAAGGAAGATACAAGTTACCTCAGGATGGGGGTCCTCCCCCAAGCTAGCTTCAGGCTCACTGCGGACGAGGGTAGAAGAAACCCTGACTCGCGTACTAAGCCCTCTGCTCCTCCATGTGTCGCTGCTGAGCCTACTGCATGGTTGCAATCCTTTCACCAGCCTGACGCTGCCACACTGAGGTAGACTCGACGTGGGTGTTCAGCGTCTCCTCTAGTCCCGTGACCTGGACGGTGAGCTCTCCCATCTGCTGCGCGAGCTGAGCATCGCGTGCAGAGGCTGAGGAGTGCCGCCAGAAGGATGAAGACGAAGGTGGACCACCGGAGCTGGAACTAGCAGGTGTAGCCCACTGAGCACCGCTCGCACTCGCCCAAGTCGTGCCACTCGCACTCGGATGGTAGGTGGGCTGATTCCAACCAGGTGCATATCCAGGTGTAACCCCGAACATGTACCCTGCAGGGGCCCCTCCTGCCACCGGTGGTGTAGCAGGCTGTGGCTGCGGCTGTGGTGGTGGCTGTGACTGATGCTGCTGCATGTGTGCTCTCTTCGCCGCGCTTCTAGTGGACCTGCCTGAAACACTAGCACGATGGCTTTCCGCTTGTGTAACAAGGGGAATGGTTAGTGACTCCGAGCTATACAATCGAAACCCCGGGTTAGGTAACGGGATTTGATTTGCATAACCTAGAAAGAAGAATGTCAAACAATCATTTGGGCCTCTTTTGAGTATATGCCCCTGGATCAAGTATGACTCAGCGATGAGAACTCGGGGCGTCCCGATGAAGGGTACGGGATTCCCGCTAAGAACCCCGAGTCTGAGAGCAATACGAGTCACCAAAGACGTACACTCAATAGGACCTATCATCTTGAAATTCATCAACCACTGCCGAATCATAGCTTTAACGGGAAAGACCTTGATCTGGTTAACAACGGCGTATAATAGCATCATCTCATCGCTGCGCACAGGCCGAACATCCTCTCGTGGAAAGAGAGTAATGGCGAGCCACTTGTGCCACAAACGGAGAGTGGGATGCACAATATCATTGTACCGAGGCACAAATTTGCCACTATAAACAAGACCAGAGATGTCTGCCCAGAAAGAGTCTCGAACAAAACCCTCACAAGCCCTCTTCAAAGAAACAGCACAATGAGGACTAAAACCAATAGGATGACTAAGTTCCTTCCAAGAAACACGATAATCGGTCCGAAAAAGACGAAACTGAATGCCATTCGAAATCTCAGAAAGAGAGCAAAGAAACTGGATGGTGAGGGCCCGAGAGCCAAGATCTATAACTGGTGCAAAATCCTCCCAACCAAGAGCATGCCAAATGGAAACGAACTCGAGATTCATACCTGTTTTCTCCATGAGAACCGGGTCGAAGTCCCGGGTGTGGGCGAAGACTCGGTCCTTCAGGAGAACGTAGGCTTGCTGCTCTCGAGCGCCCTGCAAGCTGAGGTAGGGGGCGTCATTGATGACCTCCTCCGCCGCTTGAGGCTCGGCTTGCTCTTCTTGCTCTTCTTCATAATCCATCGTCGATGGGCTGGACGTCGGCTCGGCGGGGACGGATGAACTCGCGCTTCCCCGCGAACGGGAGCGTGTCACCCTCCGGAGAGTGTTCACCTGCCCAATTCATGCTTAGCACAACACGGGACAACAAGAGCAACTCGGTGATGGATTAGCAAAATCGAATGAAATTCTTACCGAGCTTGCTCCACCAATAGCAATATTTTCAGCAACACAATAAAGAGAACACTTGATGATCTAATCTTGAGCAAGAAATCCAAGAAAACCAAGAGAGCAAAGAGTAGAGAGGGGAGTGTGAGTAAATGGGTGAAGAGCACCCCCTCTCGGGTCCAATTTATAGAGCAAAGGGGTAGCACACCGCGGACTAGCCGTTGCACAACAACTAGGAGCCGTTGGCCAAAGCTGGGCCCACATGACCGTTGCCAGGGTTCGGCCGAACCCTGGTTCGGCCGGCCCGGCTGTGGGCCCGGGGCTGACCCCCTTTGGCAGGTGTGCCACCAACGGCTATATAGAGATATACCTTGGTGCACCGGCCAAAGTTTTCTCCAGAAATTGCCCAAATGATTTTTCTAAGGTTTTCAAACTCAGAAATTGTTTTCAGAAATTTTCTTTGGAAAAAGGGAAAAGGGCTAGATAAATCTAGCATGCAGGTGCAAGGTTTTGGAAAATCAAATATGCAATTTTGGAAATAAAATTTTGGAAAGGGAAATATGAGATACGTAGCAACTTTAACCTTTTTGGTAGAAAGGACCCATCATTTTTAGTCTGACCAGTTGGACTCTTCTCAACAGTTAATTCCACTCAGCACCCCACTCCTGAGAAGTAGAGGGTGGTGCCTTCTCAATCTTCCGCCATTCTTTCTGAATTTTCTTTCGCTTCTTTGATGGAGATTTCTTCCTTGGGGGTGAAGGCTCCGTCCTTCCTCCAAGCTGCTCAACACTATCCTGCACCAAATAGCACTACTCTTCTTTGTCCTGAAACGTGAACTTCAAGTTCCTCTTCCCAATGCGGAAATGGATTATTCCGGAGCCCACATTGATTCTAGCCCGGAGATCACTGAGAAATGGTCGCCCAAGGATGAGCGGCATTCCTCCCTCGTCATCCATATCAAGGACCACAAAATCCGTGAAGACATAAGAGTTCTCGACCTTAACCAATATGCTCTCAACAATTCCTTCTGGATATCGTATCGTTGAATCAGTGAGTTGGATAGTCCGTGTTGTAGGAGAGAGAGCTAGATATCCTAGTTGCTCTAACATGGCCTTGGACATGAGATTAACACTTGCGCCAAGGTCACAAAGGACATGCTTGATCGTCTTGTAATAGATTGTGCAAGTGATAGTTGGATAGCCTGGATCCTTCTTGTGCACAACTGCTGATTCCTCCCATGGATCGAGAATTTGTTGTATGGGCTTTCCTGCATAGTTAGAAGCATGTGTCTTCCTAGGTGGCTTACCCCACCTAGTTGACACTACACTAACATTTTCACAAGAGGACACGGGTTGCCCCGGGATCCTCCTGCTATCAGCAGATGGAACCAAAGAAGCTAACTGAGCCAACTGGGTCTCTAACATTTTGTTGAAACTCAGCTAGCTCTTCTGAGCAGAAGAAAAACTATCAAGCTTGATGTTGAGACTTTCTAAAGTTTTATCAAGGGCAGCTAACTTTTTGTTAACACCTTCATTAATCTTAGCTTGACCAAAAACAAGATCTCTCAAGGAAGGTTGGTTGGGATTGTAAGAATTACCTTGGTTATCTCCTTGATAATAAGGGCGTTGTTGATTCCATGATTGGCCTCCTTGTTGAGGTGGACAATAACCATTGTTGTTTCCATTCATGTACATCACTTCCTCCTGAGTCTCCGAACAATAATTTCCTGAGTGCCCAGTGTTGCCACAGACTTCACAAGTCATATGAGAATCCATAGGCAGAGTAGTGGTGGCCATGGCAGCCTTCTCGCTGGTGTAGTCATCCAATCTCTTCATAAGAAGATCCAACTTGGCAGTAATCATGTCTGCTTCCTTGACAGTATGAGTACCCCTCGGTCGTGGTTGGAGTCTTTCATCACTCCATCCTTCCGGACTAGTACGATGAGGTGAGTCTTCTGGGCCATAGCGTTTGACGTGGATGGTACAAAGGAAGCTGGTTCGCCTTCCGAACTAGTACGATGAGGTGAGTCGAAATGAATTCGAGCTTTCCTCACAGGTGACTCGGGATCTTCAACGAAATTCTCCAGTAAGTCGAAACAAGTCATACACTACCTGTCTTCATCATCCAAGGATAAAAGAAGACAATCAAGGTTAGCCTGCATTGAGAGTTGTCCTAACCTACTCAGAGTTTATAAACAGATGCAAAGCATAGTCATGATAATCATGTGCCTTCCCCGACAACGGCGCTAGAAATGCATGTTGGCGTTTCCTAGCGCCGTCACTTTAATAATAGGTTTGGAATCCGTCCTCAGTGACAACACCAAGAAATGCTTGTTGGCATCTCTTAACGTCACAACTAACGACGCCGAGTTAGCGTGAACATCAAGACTTGCCAAAGGTTAATCTAAACGATCATGAACGAATCCGCAAGCGCACAGATGAACCATTGTAGCATTTCCCCAAGGAAGGAGAATATTCCAAGGGTATCGTATCCGTGGAAGGCAATGGCGGATATCATAGACTTATGCTTTTGCACTGAATGTAAACTAAGAGATAGATGTAGGAAACAACAAACTCAAAGGCAGGGGTAAGATAAAGATATAAAAGGGTAGTGTGACACACACACACTCAAATCTACCTCTACTCTAGCACACTATGGCTTAGGGGGAACTTACGAGTTAGCTCTAGGTTCTAATGTACTAAACATACAAAGCTAGAAGATACAAGAGATAGGCATGAGCATTGCATGGGAGGGTAAGGTTCAGCACCCAGGTACAAACAGGGAGCTAGCCCGCGACGACCAGCACTCTGCGAAACTAGACTTTAGACTCCATAGCAAGTACCCCAGCGCAGAGGGTTCCAAAGGGTCCAACAGCTGTCACCACTGTGGCCTACCTCTATTGTTACGGGGGGTATGCTCATAACTAATGTAGCCACATAACCCAGGCACCATGCCTGCGTTGCTACTAGACTTCACCCGGCCTGGGCTATTGTGACCCATGGTGAGAGCCACCAAAAGACTGGTCAACTTAGACCGAGTACCGTAGCTTGAACACAAACATCATGCAACACTCTCATGCCATCTAACAAGATCAACTAAGGCTAGACATACGAACGGATACGAACTCTCTTATGTCTAGTCAACAAGATCAAAGGGTCGTGTTCGTGAAGAACACGAGCCTCTAACTTATGAACAAACACATAAGGAATGAGTTTATCATCCTTCAAGTGGATCAAAAGGTAGTGTTCATGAAGAACACAAGCCTCTAAATGATGAACAAAAGATGAACTCAAGAACATATCAAGCATATGATCTACCATAACTTTATATGAAATAGCTGAATAACTGAAGTAGATCAAAGTCATACAATAAAATAAAGATAAAAGAGAACTCATACCTAGACTCCAAAGAAGACTTGGAACCTGAAGAAGAGCTACTCTAGCCTACCCCCTAGCCTTGGAAACTAAAAGTGAGAGGAGAATGAGAGAGTGGTGTGTGTGAAATGGGAGCCCCTCCCCTTCTATTTATAGGCAAGGACCAGGCTTGCTCGGAGCACCAAATGGCCTCAAAACACCCGGGAGTGAAGTAAGTGACCAATGAGGAGCAAACACGTGGAAGGCCGGTATGAACCGACCCTAGGTATGACTAATGAGGAGCAAACACGTGGAAGGCCCCTTGATCCATATGAAGTCCATGTGGCACTCTCTGATTCGTTGGTAAGTGCCTCCCTAGAATCAATGATGTGGAATGCCATGTGTTTCCTTGGTGGCAGCCACCTCCTCAGCTGAGTTGGCATGGTTTCTCCATAGAAAGTGGGTTTCCATCTCTTTTAAGGGGTATTTCACCTACATACAAATAATCTCCAAGGACAAGAGGAACTACATTATTCAAACCAAAATGCAAGTAAACAATGCATAAGCCTCCATTTATGTGAGAATATTGAGGGCTAAAAGTAGTACTTAATAGCCGTCAACACCCTCCCACAATACTCACAATAGAAGCGGATCGGCTGTTGCTTAGGCTTAGGCTGTGGCTTTTCTGTGGGCTTCTCAACAACTTTCTCTCCTGACTTCCCCTCAAAGACATTCCCCTAGGTGCTCCCAAACTTGATGGGTTTCTGGTAATTTTCTATTTTTGGGGGAACACTGGTGGGTCTGGAGTTGTATCAAGCTTGTTTCTGAGGTGGTTTGGCTTGGGTGCATATTTGTTCATGGGTGTGGTGTGTGGTGGAGTAGGAGTCTCTCCAACTTTCTCTTCTCCCTCACCACTCTTCTCACCACTCTTGCCAGCCCCCAAAGCCCGACCATCAAACCTCTTGAACTCAGTCAACATCAAACTCAACTGTGGCTCATGCCCAAACAACCAACTCATCAATTTCCTAAGCTCATCATTTTCATCCTGCAAATGGTCAACATAGTGTGCAAGTTCCATATTTTTCAAAGCATGCATTTCACAGGTAGAACATGATGTAGGAATGGGAGCTTTCAAAGTAGCCTCAAGAGAAACTATCCTAGTGTGAGATTCATCTAGCCTACCATGCAACACAAGACAAGAAGTGCAAGCACCTAACAAAGTAGGCCTAGATTTCAATTCATCACACTCAACCCAAATCACATCTAGTTCCTCAAGAGTAGAGACATGCTTCTCCTTGAGAGCAGTCAAATCAGCAAGAAAAATAGTGCAATCACTACAATCAATCCCATCAGATACAACAGGAGTAGATTTCAAAAAGCCTATCTCATTTCTAGCATCAACAAGCAAGGACTCGAGCTCAGCTATCTTGTCCTTAGCATCACCCAACAGAGACCTAAATTCCCTCTTCTCCTTGTTGGTCTTCCTAAGCACATCATCACGGTTATCAAGCAACTCATTGAGCCTAGCATTCTCCTCTAGCAAGAAGTTGGGATAATGTCGTACCTCTTCCTTGGAGTCGGAGTTCGAATCCGAGCTATGCTTCCCGCCCTTCTTAAAGTGCGCCATGCCGCAAAATCCACCTTGTGCGACGAAGCTGAGGCCGGTGAAGTTCTTGCCCGTGTGTCGCTTGTCCATACGGCGATCTTGCTCTTCATCACTGCTCGAACTGGAAGAAGAGTCACTGGAAGTAGAGTCGATATCACTCGCTCCGGCCACCATCGCTCAAGCCGTCTTCTTCTTATACCTACTACTCTTCTTGGGCCTTCTCTCGCCCTTGTCCTTGCGCTTGTCCTTGTAGTCGTTCGGGGAGCGGTGCTTGTTGTAGTCGTGCTTGGGCTTGCCCTTGTAGTCGTTCTTGATCTCCATGGCTTCAGGGCATTCGGCGATGAAGTGTCTGTGATTCAGGCACTGATAGCACATCCCTGAGCTCTGCCTTGCATTCTTGCGGTTCTCGTACATCCGCCCAAACCTCTTGCTTAACAAGGCAAGATCATCCTCGCTCAGCACCTCAAAGTCCTCATCTGGCAAGGACACAAGACAAGACAAAGAGAAACCAACAGAGTTAGCATTAGTCTTCGATCATGAGACAAGAGCCAAATTATGAGGATCAGTGGGGCTCTCGCTCTTGGCTCTCAAGCCACGATCAACCTCTGAAGACCTGAGCTTGGAAAATAACTCATCAAGCAAGAACGTGTCATACACGCTCGACTCCTCAATGGCCTCGACCTTGGAACTCCACACAGACCTATCCAGGGCATGTAGAAGCTTGATAGCTTGATCATGATCTGTGTATGGGTGCATTGTCACATTGGCCCTCATGTTGTTGACTATGCTAGTGAAGTGCCGAAACATAACATCGGTCGACTCACCGGGGAGATGAGTGAAGTTCTCGTACTCTCTCCGGTAAGCGGAAAACAAACGGGCTTGCACTTGGGCATTGCCAACATGAGCATTTCTCAACTTAAGCCAAATCTTTCCGGCCACATTCTCTCCATACACTCGCTCGAACTCCGAGGCACAGAGAGCACGGAACAAGTAATCAACGGCCTTGCTGTTGGCCTCACACATGTCCCGCGATCCTGGAAGCAGAAAACTGTCTGGGATGACATAATGAGGATTCTGAGTGACCTCCCATATCAGAGTTCCCTTCCCACGCAAAAACGCGCCCATGCGCCTCTCCCACATCAGGTAATTCTTACCATCAAAGTGCGGAGGACCCGACCCCTTACCATAATCGCCCATCTTTGGATCTTAGACTGGTTAGAATCAAAAAGATCAGTAACCGGCTCTGATACCAATTGAAGGACCGAATAGGTGACCATAGAGGGGGGAGTGAATGGGAGCCAATAAAAATTCTTCCCGAAGGTCGAACTCAGCCTATACCCCGATTGCCACTCCGAGTACTCACACACACCAGAGAAGCTCTAGACTAGGCACACACAAGCCTACAAGTCTTGAATCAAATCGCGGAAGCACAAGACAAGAAACAAAGCACTTGGCCAATTCTGGAAAAGCCAGCACGGACTGTCCGTGCAGTACGGGCGGACCGTCCGCTATGGTACGGCAGACTATTCGCAGGGACTGCTCGGACTATCCGAAAAATGCAACAGAACCACCAGAGATGTGCTGGGAAATTCTGACTGTTCGAGGATGCCACGCGGACTGTCCGCTAGTGTCGCGGACCGTCCGTGAAGGCCTTGCAGACCGTCCAGCAAACTCGCTAAAAACCCCAGACAAACTCAGCTCCACCCTAGACAAAATCTTGGCCACGCAGACAGTCCGTGAAGGACCCGCGGACTGTCCGCAAACCGCTTGCAACAAAACCCTAGGGGCGAAACGAATCGAAACGCGGACATGAACGAACACGTGACGAACTATGACGAACACAAGTCCTGCGGACTATCCACCACAGCCGCGCGGACTGTCCGCGGCTCACGAACAGAGCAGGAACAGCACGACCCCGTGAAGTCAACCCTCCAAATCCATCACCGGATCTCCCAAACAGCTAGAGCTCTTGAGACAAGACTTTGGGGAGATGACAAGCGTCACTAGATGAAGCTATGCCACGAAAATCTCAACATCTAACTCCCTAAATCACTGGGTATCGCAGATCCCACAAACCAAACCAAGAACTCGGGCTCCGACCAAAAACTCACGAATTGAAGGTGTTTCCCGGCGTTTGAGGGGTCAAGATCACACACAAAGATGCGCAAGGCATCCACCCATGATCACCTCAAAGAAATCCGAGAGAAAACCCCTTCAAATCCCTGAATCGAGCGAAGAACGAAACACCCCAAAAATAGCTCCGAAAAAGACACAAAAATCACAAAGAGCTAGGAGATCACCACAACGCCGAATGCTTCCATACATCCAGAGGTCAGAGTCTATACAAGAATCTAGCCTAAGGAAAGCAGAGGAAAAGAAGCAGTCCAGAGCGATCTACCGGAGGAGGAAACCATAGAGTCCAAGAGAGAGAGATGCCATCCACCTCTCCGCTATTTATACGAGGTCCACCGAAAGAGGCAAATGACCACGCTACCCCTACAATTCAAATAGAAGATACACACCCCTCAGGGGTAATATGGTCAAGTCTTCATCGAGCGGACACGCTTCCACCGCGGAGTTGCTTAGCCTCAACGAAAGCCCCGCGATCACACCACGTGCCCCCCACCTCGAAGCTTCCCGACGCTCTTGGATCACCGTCTCCGTTGCATCGGGCCTCCGACTTGGTTTTGCGGCCCAAACCAAGAAACCGTCCACTGATGGTTTTGTGGGAAAACCTACAAACCCCACGTGTAAGCTTCGGGCTCGATCTGCTACCTTGCACCGACCCTTGTTCACGACTTCAGCCCGCTAGTCTTGCACCGCAAGGCTCGCACTTGACCCCATCGGCCACCGGGTCCATCGAACCAAGCCTACTTGCCTCTCCATCACCCGGAGGCCGCCACGGCTAAGGCCTTTCACGCTTGTTCTTCACCTGCACCGACACGAGTCAAACCGCAACCTGTACCTGCACACTTAGCCAAGCATCAGTCCACACAACGTTGTCAATCACTCATCACTAAGGAGCGACCCTCCACTGGTCTTCGGACACACCTGGTCCTCAGTGATCGTCAAGATCATCAGGCGAATTCGAAGGACCTCATGTCAACATCAATCTACCCAAGCTACGTCATCAAGATCAAAGCGGTCAAGTTTGGCGGATAATCTGCGCGGCGAATCCAAGCAGAGCCCAAGACGGAATTGGTTTTTGTTGAAGTCGCCGACTAGCAATTCAAGTCCGTATCAAACTAAGCTTTACCAACATGATTTCCGCATTCAAGCCATCAAACCATGCATCAGCACGCGATCCTTGTAAGAGTCTATTTGGTCAGCATTGCTTTTTGAGTCGGATTCAAGCCCAACCCGCGAACGCCTTCGATCCTATCTACAACTGCAGGCCGACGTGCAGCAGGCAAGGTAAGTAAAGTCCAATTTCGACATGGAGATCAAGGCAAAGAGTCCAATTACCACATGGGAAAATGCAATATCTTCATATTTGTGCTACATGCACACAAGGCTCCCACAAAAGCTTCAAGATCATCGCTTGGTTGACACAAGCAACGTACTCGAGTACAACTACATCGACGCTCGGCAACACCACCTCGTCGTCGACACCTTTGACTACTTGAGTACAAGTACATCGCTGTCCGACTGCACTGGCTCTACGTCGACTACATCATACATCTGGTTGCATCAACTACGTCGTACGTCCGGTCGCATTGCCTCGCCGCTCGACTTGTCATCCGATCGCGTCAGCTCTACTTCGACAACACCGTGCGCCACGGCTACTCGTCACCCGGCCGCACCGGCTCTGCGTCGACAATGTCGTGCGCCACAGCTACATCATTGCTCGGCAGCATCGTCTCTACTTCGCTTATGCTGTGCCTCCGGACACGTCGTCTCGCCGCTCGACTACTCGTCGTCCGGTCGCACTCGCTCTACTGCGCCTATGCCATGCATCTAGATGTGTCGCCTCGCCGCTCGACTACTCGTTGTCCGATCGCACTGGCTCTACTGTGCCTATGCTGTGCATCCGGACGTGTCGTCTTGCTACTCGACTACTCGTCGTCCGGTCGCACTTGCTCTACTACGACTATGTCGTGCATCCGGACGTGTCGTCTCACTGCTCGACTACTCGTCGTCCGGTCGTACTAGCTCTACTGCGCCTATGTCATGCATCTGGACGTGTCATCTCACCGCTCGACTACTTGACATCGTCTTGCGGCCACAATTGCTATACTTCGACTACACTATGCGCTGCCGCGACATCATCCTACGGCCGCACCGGTTCTACTTTGACAACACCGTGCTCCACCACGACATCATCTTGCGTCCGCACCGTCTCTACTTCTACTGTGCCGTGCGCCGCCACGACATCGTCTTACGGCCGCACCAGCTCTACTTCGACTGCGTCGTGCGCCGCTGCGACGTCATCCTGTGGTCGCACCAGCTCTACTTCGACTACTCATCTCAACTAGTTTTGAGTAGAAAACTAGTCGAGAGCGGCTACCATGCCCCCAACAACTAGTCAGAATCAACTCTGACTAGTCATCTTCACCGAAAATCGTCGCAGCTCCATCACCGACCGCCACAGTTTTGTCAACACTCGTCCACAAATCAAGCCGACTCCGGTCTTGTCTACAGCACGCTCCGGCGGCAAACAGCTAAGTCATTTATTTAAATGATTACTTTTTTCTTCTTCTTTGTGTTGTTTTGCACATGCAGGACAACATGCCAAGAACTACTTATTTGTGTACGCTTATCTATGGATTTTTCACGAGAGCTACACCATGCCGACTACTCTTGGGGTATATCAACCAAGTCACCACGAGCATACTTCATCAATCGGGGGCCATCCCAAGGAGGCAACTTCTAAAGTTCGCTCTGTGCGGTAATTTAAATGTCAACTTCCAAAGTCGCATTCCAAAGTCCGCTTCGCACGGCAATTTAAAATCGACTCCAGTCGCACCTTCACACGCTCCGACAGCATACTGTGTGTGTAAGCTGCGATGGTACCTAGATGCACGTCGTCGTCGTGCCTTATCACCCTTACTACTCATACTGCATGTGTAAGCTACGATGGTACCTAGCTGCACACAGTCTTCGGGCCTCCTCGCCCTTGCTACTCTACCGTGTGTGCATGCAACAATGGAACCTAGTTGTATGCAGCCCTCGCCTCTTGGCAACGATGGTACCTAGTTGCACGTAGTCTTCGGGTCGCATATGAGTGTGCTTCAGTGGCAACTGTACTATGGGTTCAAGTACCCTAAGTACTCTCGCGCTCTGTACAATGGGTCTGAAACGCATGGCCCTAAGTACTCAAGTCAACTCTGGTCGCATTCAAGCTGGCCGTGAGAAGGTCCTTTCTACGTCAAGACTGTCACTAGTCCCACTCTTATCGCTTCCAAACTCTCGAAGGTGAAGAAATTGACAACTCATGGAACATGGGGCACCTCTGTCGATTCTACCTGTAGTCCAAGACTACCAATTGACAGCTTGACTTCGCGCCACGGGTAGTTGCCAGTGGCCTAAGGTCCTGACTACTCTTCGGGTCGATAGTTCGTGGCCTCTACGGTCCATGCCCATATCAAAGACCCTCCAAGCAGCCTCTTCGAACGGTTACAAACTACTCTTCGGGTCGGTAGTTCGTGACCTCTATAGTCCATGCCCACATCAAAGACCCTCCAAGCAGCCTCTTCGGACGGCTACAAACTACTCTTCGGGTCGGGAGTTCGTGGCCTCTACGGTCCATGCCCATATCAAAGACCCTCCAAGCAGCCTCTTCGGACGGCTACAAACTTCTCTTCAGGTCGGCAGTTTGTGGCCTCTACGATCCATGACTATATCAAAGACCCTCCAAGCAACCTCTTCGGAGGGCTGCCTATTACTCTTCGGGTTGGCCGTTTGTGGCCTCTACGGTCCATGCTCACATCAAAGACCCTCCAATCGGCCCCTCGTGCAGCCAAGTCACGCAGTAAGCGACCTTTGCGGTCCATACCAATTGCAGACCATCAGTAGCATAAGCCCGCTCCAGCGGCACAAATCGACTCTGGTCGCACCTAAGTCCGCTCCGGCGGCAAAACTACTCGTTTTTCTGATTTTTCATTCATTTTTGCCTTCCAGAAGTGCTTTTCATTTTTGGCTTTCTAGCCTCGTATTTCGGGTTTCATGCTTGGCTCGAAGTACTCAAAGTCGACTTCTAAAGTCGCGTTCTTAAAGTCCACTCCGCGCGGCACAAAGTCGACTTCGGTCACATTTCAAAGTCTGCTCCGTGTGGCAATCTAAAGTCGACTTCTAAAGTCGCATCTTAATGTCCGCTCCGCATGGAAATCTAATGTCGACTTCTAAAGTCGCATCTAAAGTCCGCTCCGCGCGGCAATCTAAGGTCGATTTCTAAAGTCGCATTCTCAAAAGTCCGCTCCGTGCGGCACAAAGTTGACTACGGTCGCATCTCAAAGTCCACTCCGCGCGGCACAAAGTTGACTTTGGTTTCTAAGTCGCATCTAAGGTCCGCTCTGACAGCATCTAAAGTCGACTTTGGTTGCATCTAAAGTCCGCTCTGACGGCATCTAAAGTCGACTCAGTCACGTCTAAAGTCCGCTCTGGTGGCACGGCCAGTTCCCAAACTCGAGGGCTCATAACTACATTACTACTCGAAGACGAATCGAGCAGTCTCCGCTACTTCTCAAGTTCAACAGCTCGACACCAAATTACTACTCAGAGACAACTTCAGCATGCTCCGCTAGCTCCTCAGCTCGAGGGCTCAATTCCAATCACTATTCGACGCGGCTCATACAGCTCACTTGGCACATAATCTAGGGGGATGGATGCTGCAAGAGTACTCGGATGATGGCTTTCACGAACTCTGAAGACCCTTGGATTGATTATCTAATCACTTCAAGGCTCGGAGGCTGCTATGCTACAACCTTCAACTTCTTTTTTCAAGACAGAAGATGCAGATTCTAGATTGACCCTCAGCTTGATTCCTCGATTCAACCTCAGGCTCGGGGGCTATACTCCATATGGAGTGCAATTTTTGCAAGTCACACTTCCATATATATCAAGATTTCAAGACAAGATGGGTATTTTTTGGAGACTTCCTGGGTTAGAACTCGGGGATGCCTGGGAACTACTCGGGGAGGAATCGGAAGTACTCGAAGATGAGCTAGAGCACATTCCACTCTTTCGGTAGTTCAAGTACTATTGAAGACTTCAGTTAGCAGTACTCAAGATGATCAAGAACTACTCGACGAAGCTTCAAGACGACTCGGACTCACTGCTCATGACTACAAAGTGCTCAGGGGCTTGTCGGCATACACCCTGGATACCTATGCAAGGAAGGATGAAGACGGACTCCTACTAGAATTCCCTTGTAATCCTACTAAGACTCATACCGTGTAATCCTACTAGGACTCCTACCTTGTAACGGACTAGTAACCTGCCCCCTGGACTATATAAAGGAGGGAGGGGTTCCTAGCCAAGATAACCCAATCTATCTGGGAACAACACCTAAGCGCAGGGCGCCATACATGATACTCCAAACAGGACGTAGGGTTCATTACTCTAGCGGCCCGAACCTATATAAATGTGTGTCTCGTGTCCTCGCTTTAACCTTCGGGTTCCAGGTCTGGTGATCCCCCGTCGCACAATCAACTACCTTAGGCACCCCTTGGGTAGGTTTGCTGGGTTACAACACCTAAGCACAGTTTGAGTACGACTAGGAGAAGCCATGACGGTTTACATGATAAGCTTTCCTATTCTAGTACTAGTCGTGAGATGCCTTGTGGCCCACAACGTCTTGTACCGTGGCCCATGAGTAGAGTAGTCCCGGCAGGCCGTCATGTACACGAGGATTTTCCACCTCAGTGCTGGGCCCATAGATGCCCGTACGACACCTACCTCCTGGCAGCACCTGCCTCTACCCCTAGTGACGCCCACTCCTGCCCCTGGGATCTCGATGTGGGTCGCATGGAGCTCCGTCTTGAGGGAGGTGGGCGTGTCCTCATCCCTGGTCCCCAGCGCCCACCTTCTTCTGCCCCAGTGCGGAGGATATCGACCCGTGCCTCTCCTCCTATCCCAGCCGGTAGCTTAGCCCTTCTCCTCAATCCATGGCGATGAGCTCCTCCCTGCCCTCTTTCGTGTCTAGCTCATCCCCGACGGGGAGCTCCTCCAACACCGATCGCCCATCTCCTCCCCGTCAGTCGTCGCTGGCCATCTCCTCCCTGCTGACTAGCTCTTCCCCGCGTCCCACCCGCGTCCAAGTGCGTGGGGTCACACTTGGTAATCCAGTTTGGCTAGCCAGAAGTCTTATCAAGTTTGACCAGTGGGAAGGACAGTTTGGTCAGCTAGATTGGATGGGTAGGAGGATAGCAAGTATGTTGGAGCTTTATTTTGGGCAGGAGGATAGCAAGTATGTTGCAGCTTTCATTTTGTTATCGAGTTAGCAAAATTTAGCTTGGCAAACCATTTGACAACTCTCTTGGAGATGTTCTAAGGACCTACTGGGTGATCTGTTCAGATTTTGAATTTCCAACATGGTACATGGGTAAAGTATCACGTGCCGCATACTCACCATTCACCAGTAAAAAAACATGCACACATCCGTACACATCACTTGCTAATAAAAGTATAGCACAATTAATTATTAGAATAGAGTAAAGTGCAATCTCGGTCCACAAACTTCCAATGCTGTGTCATCCCGGTCCATAGGCTTTCAAAGTGTGTCATTACTGTACCTAAACTCAATTTGGGTCTCTAGTCAGCCCATTAACAGGTCCATTGCGCCGAACGGCTGTTGTACCTTTTGTCAATTCGTTTTCCATCCTTCCCGCCTTCATTTCTGCCTTTCACCACATCGCCCTTCCTCGCAACGGCTTGTCTCGCGACGGCCGGCCAGTGCGCGCTGTTCTACAAGCAGCGGCGCCGGTAAGAACCCTGGCAGCACCAACGCCGCGGACACTGGTAGAACCACCGCCGCACACTAGCTGAATTTGTAAGCATCCCAAAGCTTGCAAGATGTGGTACAGGAAAAAGATTACACGTCCCAAAGCTTGCAACATGGTGCACAGGAAAAAGATTGCACGTCCCAAAGCTTGCAAGACGTGGTAGTGTACATTCTTGACAAATTTACATGCTACAAATACAGAGTACATGGTCAATACAAGGCCTCCAGTGTTCAGCACCATGCCGAACAGAGAAAATAACAGCATTATTTCACAACAATGAACAACACATTTAGTTGTTTAGTGGACATCATAACAATAAACAACAATGATTTGAACACGAAATTGCTCAATCGGATTCCATAGAGATAAGTGTCATCTTAATGCACTAAACAGGTAACACACATTGTAATTTGGACCAAAATGAGAGTGTTTAACACCGATGCATAGAAAATCAAAATCCTGTACTAAAAATGGTGCACTGTATCACAAAAATGACTAAAGAATATTATTAGTCTTTGTTTTCTTTGATGAAGTCTTCTGACTTGTGGATGCTTTCCTCCTCTTGGCTAATGCAACCTTGCCTGCAATGGTGCTTATATTAAGTGGACTTAGACTTTGAACTGGCGGGTTAGATAGGATGATGGTCGGATCTGGTAGAGGTCCATGGTGTTGTGACAGTAAGCTCTTTTGAGTTTCCTGTGTTAGAAAAATAAAAATATCAGTGAAGGATTCTTGTTTCGAATTAGACAACATTACATGAGTTAGAAATCTAACCTCTCCAAGCATTTGGGAAAGCATTGTGGTGCTAACTTGTGTCATGTCCCTAGTTGATGGTGGTTGAGTGCTTGAGATGTTTAGTGGGTCTGGTGACTCATTTACATTCAATTGTTCAGCAGGGACTTCATTAGCAAGTACTTGATCAGCAGATGCTCTCATTACCTCTTCCTCTCTCTCTCTCTCTTTCTCTCTCTCTCTCTCTCTTTGAAGTGTGGCTTGTGTTGTTGAAACTAAAGTTTGTCAGTCATTTTAGTCCAGGCATAGGTGTTGTCAATGTTTTGGTCATTTTTTAGAGTCTCCAAGAACCACTTCCAAGAGAGAAATGATTCAACTTCAACCACAACCATTGCTATAGGGAAAATGTAGTCATTGGGATCCATGCCCACTGCAGTTTGGAGTTGGCCCCCATACTTGGTCTTGATGAAACAACCATCCAAGCAAATTATGGGCATGCAAGCTGAAATAAAACCCCTTTTGCATGCATCAAAACTCATGTAGCATGTGATGAACCTACTGTCGACTGAAAAAATGATGACTTAGGGTTGCTCCTCCTCAACTCGACCATAATCCCATAGGGAATTGAACTACAGCTCCTCATCTCCATGAATCTGCCTCATAATCATCCTTCTTGCTCTAGCCACCTTACTTCGAGAAGGAGTTATGTTCTAGTCTTTCTATATTGTTCTACTAAGGCTGGTGATGCTCATTTTTTTCATCAGCTCTAAAGGACTCCTCATACTTACCAGCAATCTATCCAGCAGTACACTTCTTGACTTTCCGCTATTTCTGACAATTATGACGTGCATAGTATGTTTTTACCACAAAAGATTTCATTCTGCTATCCAATGAAGCATAAAGGTTCCATGGACATCCTTCAGCGTAGTGAGCTCTGATTCTATCCTGTCATTTCTTGGCATCTTTATGTCAACTCTGTTCCTGACAGTATACTCATTAATGTCTTCTCTAAGCTTCTCTCTCAAAGGGAATAAAAGTCCAACTGAAAATGTAGGATTTATCATGTCCTCATCTCTGAATGAATTGAAAGTGTGGCCACCTTTTCCCTCAGAATAAGAGTCTGGTAGCTCAAGACCCTCATCATCAGTATCTTCCTCATCTGACAATACATCTTGTCTGCTCACAGCAATAGCCTCCAACTTGCAGCCTTAGCTTTCTTATCCTTTCTGACATTGCCCTCACCCACATTTGCTTTATTCTCATCAGGATCAAGAAATGACTCAACAAGGTCTTCATCCCCATCCTCAATTTCATAGTCACTATTAACAAATTCATCAGATTATTCACTCTTGTTGTCTCTAGGACCACTTGATTCACCTTCACTAGTTCTGAATTGTTGCACTTTCCTTTGAGAGCTTTTCACCAACCTTCTATGAGCTCAATACTTTAGGAAGTTCAACCACTCGATCAGCTACAATGTCATCCCAATTAATCCCATCAACAATGTCATCATGATCAAAATACACTACAAAGTTCTTGATGTTGCTCACAACAGCAGACATGGCATTGGTGTCTTTGTCTTTGTCTTCTTCAGGGATTCTAAGACCATCTGCAATAGTCTTCCCAACAACCAGTAGAACTTCAACTTGTCATCCTTTTGGTAGCCTAATTGCTCCACAAAGTCATCAAACTAGAGGAGGGACCAAGTATCTGCCACTAAATCATCAAAAAAAATTGACCTTTTCATCCACATAGCTTCTGAGATTACCATCACCAACAAAGAATCCCCCATGGTGAACCTCTACAGTGAAATCATCACCACTTTTACCTACATTGCTGGGAAAATTGAACAGATGAATAATTGATCAAAACCCTAATCAAAATCACTTAGAGACAAAACCCTTAACCAAAATCGCTACACAAATCCGAATGCACCCTTCTGATCCAGCTACTCCTCAAACACTGCTTACAGATTGAAGGAAAGAACATGGGATTAGGGATGGAGGAGCTCATAGTAAACCGACAGAGGTTTCCCTTTGCCCCCGCAATCGCGCCACCATTGGTGACGCAGCCCAAGTCTGATCGCCCCTCGCGTTCGCACCTTCGCGTTCACCAGCCCAAGTCCGATCGTCAGACGCTGCGAGTTCACCACGGGACACGTCCGTCGCGGCCCACGGACGTGCCGTTCACGCAGAGTTGCGTGAGGGTTTCAGAGGAGAATTGAATCAACACTAGAAGATGGGGGTCTAATTGCAAATCTGAAACATCTGTGCACCTAACGGGTTCAGCCCGCGGGTTAGACCCATTAGCGGGCTGATTAGATATTCAAATTAAGTTTAAGTACAGTAATGACACACTTTAAAAGTTTATGAACCAGCATGACACAACATAGAAAGTTTATGGACCGGAGTTGCACTTTAGTCATTAGAATAAATCTAGAAAGACGAACACCCACCATGCTAAAGTTCAGAACTCAAATCCAGCTAATCTGGTTTCACCATATGAAATTCTACCAACTAGCAAGTGCCAATCAATCTTCACCTGTTCCAGTGGAGCAGGCACATGGGAGGAGTCCCCCCCGTGACCTGTCTCCCCCCCGACCCCTCCCCGCCGCCGGCCGCCGGAGCAGGATCTCCCTACTTCAGGCGGCGCGGCCTCCACCGCCGCCTGATCCGTGCTCTGCTCCTCGTGCTTGTTCCATCCCCCCTTCTCTTCCCCTCTCATGTCCTCTGCAGGGAGATCGGTGTGGTGCTCCAATGGTGCTTCTTGAGCTCCAAGAAGCCATGGACGACGACGACCATCTTGGGGAGGAGCTCCTCGACTCGGCCCCTCCCCCTCCACCCCCTCCTCGGCCGGTGCGCGCCGCCCCCTCCTCCTCGGTGCTCCCAACCCTCTCGCCGCCGGGGAGGCGCCTTCGGCCGCTGGCCGCCCCGGCGCGGAGGGTCGGGCCGCGGCTGCAGCTGCTGCCCAGCCGGCCGCGGCTGCAGCTGCTGCCCAGCCGGCCGCGGCTGCTACGCGCGGCCACGCCGGCCGCCCCGGCGCGAAGAGGAAGGCCTCGGCCCGGCCGGCCTCTGCCGCTGCCGCCGCGGCTGACGCCGCTGCCCGGCCAGCCGCGGCCGCCGTGCGCGGCCCCCGGCCCCTGGTAGCTGGCCGCATCGGCACAGAGGGCCCTGCCCGGCCGGCCTCTGCCCTGCCGCCGACCGGCCCCCCGCCTGCTGGACGCACGCGCGGCCTCTCGTCTTCGGCCGCCGGTCGCCGCGGCGCGGAGGACCCGACCTCGACCGCGGCAGCGACCGCTGCCCGGCCGGCCGCCGGCCTGCCGACAGCCGCCACGCTGCCGGCTCGCCTCCTCCTCACGGGGGCCCCCCTGGTCGCTGCGCCGCTGCTGCCCAGACTTTGCTCGGGTCGCAGTCGGCTGCCCCCCCCTCGGGGCGCCCCCGGCCGGCGCCGGTGCTGCTCCGCCGGATACCTCGGTCTCCCTCCCCCCCTCGCAGGTCGCTGCCCGCCCCCCCCCCCCCCCCCCCGTCGCTGGCCAGGTGGCTCCTGGTGCCCCGCCGCCTCCCTTCTCGGTGGTAGAGCCGGTGTGCGACGGGGATGCCCTCGCCGCTCTCGCCGTCGTCCCGGACCTCTCCCCCGCCACGGCCGCCGCGCTCGCCGCCGCCGGGCCGACCACTGTTGCCTACGCCCTCCTCATGTTGGAGGCATGCGTGGGGCTCGGCGGCGGCAAGGTGCCGTCTTCCCCCTCCACCCCCTCCGCCTGGCCGCGACTTTTGGAGGTGCCGGGCAGCAACCGCCTCCCGGGCATCATCGTTGCGGGCTCCTCGCCCAGGCGGGAGGGTTCGCCTGGCGAGAGGGCTCATCTCTGCTGCTGTTGCAGGTGGGGTGCGCACTGCGGTGCCGGCGGGTGGCGACCGGGGTGGGCTTGCTGTCCCCTCCGGCTCCCGGCCGCCTCCGGTCGCGTCAGTGGAGATGGTGGAGCCGGGCTCGGCGGAGCCCGGCCCCTCCATACCCTCCTCTCGGGAGCTCTGGGACCTTGAGGCCTCGGGCTCCTCCGCCTCGGGCTCGTACTCCTCGGTGCCGCGTGGTCGCTCCCCCTCCCCCACCTTCTCGGAGCAGGTGCGGGCGGCCGGCATCCCGGTGCCGGGGCGTACCCCCTCCCCACCTCCTCACCCGTCTCGGTCACTCCTCCGTGCTCCCCCCGCCCAGCCCGCCTCCGTCGCCGCCGATCTTTCGTCGACGACCGCACCACGGCCCGTGGTCGATTCCGCCAGGGGGGTCCTGGGCAAGCGGCCGTTGTCCCCACCTCTGCCGCCTCCGCCCCCCCCCCCACCCTCGTCGGCGTGCCAAGGCGGGGGGCGGCCGCGCCACGACGTGCTGGGGGGCGGCCGCTGGGCCGCCACCTCCACCCGGCAGGCCCGCCCAGGGTCCCGGGTGGACGCCGACGGCTTCGTCCAGGTACGGTCATGTAAGCAGCTGTGTGCGGAGCGGTCGCCGCCGCCGTAGCCGCCTCCACCCCCATCCGGCGTCCCCTCGGATCTCGTGGGGAAATGCTTCAACTGCTTTGGGGAAGATCACATCGCCGCCTCTTGCCCTCACGCGCCACGCTGCTTCCGGTGCCACCAGCTCGGCCACCACGAGAGCTCGTGCTGGCGCCCGAAGGTTTGCCTGGTGACGGTGGAGGGCGTCCGCCCACGTCCTGGAGGTTGCACCCCTTCCCCACCTCTGGACGCTTCGCGCCCTACCGGCCGCTCCCCGCAACCAGCTCTGGCTGCGCAGGGGAGGGGCGCCCGGTCGCCTCTGCCTCTGCCGCTCCAGCCTAGGCGGGAGGCGCGGCCTCCACCGCCTCCGGAGCCCCGTTGTCGCCCTGCTTCGGCGGCCCGCGACCCTCCACCTCCTCCTCCGCCGGAGGGGCGTCGTTGCCCTCCTCCGGCGGCCCGTGACGCTCCGTCTCCACCGCCGCAGGCAGGCCGCGAGCGTGCCCCCCCCCCTCCGTGGCACACCACGACACGTCACCTCAGGAGGGGGTGCCACCGCCGCCGTAGTCTCATCGCCCTATAGCTAGGGCGGGCGAGGTGGCCTGGGGGGCGTCGCCCCCTCCTCCGCTTCCCGCGGGAGCCACCGCTGGTGCCCCCGCATTTGGTGCCGCGGATCGCCGCCCTCCGCCTCCGCCCCCTCCCCCACCGGCGCCCCTGGGGCACTCCTCGCGTCGCCCGCAGCTGGAGCAGTGCATCGTCCCCCGCATCCCTGATGTCGTGGCGAACGAGATCGTTTTGGAGCGCGCTCTGGTCGTGATGGTCGCGGGCACTCGTCCGTTCGCCTCTACGGCGGACGTAGCTGCCTACCTCACCGGTCGCTTTGGCGTTCAGCCGGTGTCGTTCATGACCTACCCCTACCACCCAGAGGACTTCCTCATCATCTTCCAGGACTCCTCTGTGATGCTGCGAGTTCTCCAGGAGCATATTCCGGATGGGCCCCTTCGCCTCACCTTCCGCTGGTGGAGGAGGGAGAACTGGGCGGTCGACACGCCGATGCACTACCAGGTGCGGGTGGGCATCAAGGACGTGCCTGCGCACCTGTGGTTGCACACCACGGTGCAGGACGTCCTCGGCTCCTCCTGTGCGGTCATTACTCTAGCTCCGGGGTCCGAGTCGAAGGCCAACCTCAAGGAGCTCTATGTCCTAGCAGGCTGCATCGACCCGGACTTCATCCCGGTGCAGAAGAACATGCTGGCGCCAATCGAGTTCACCGGGTCGGGTGCCACCCAGCCCTGCCTACGCTACCGGGTGACGATCGACATCGTCGAGATCATCGACACTCAGGCTCCCCCGGCTGACGGTGCCTCCTAGTCGGGAGGGCCGGATGGTGGCCCCTCTGGTACTTCTGGTCGCTCTTTTGCTCCCCCGCAGCCGGGGCCCTCGGCTGCCGGAGGTGCCGCTCCGCCGTCGCAGGCCCCGAGGGGGGGCCTCCACCCTCGTCCGACGGACAGTCTGGTCGCGCCGCAGGAGGGGGGCGGGGACCCGCCTGTTGGGGGGCCCCCACCGCTGCTCCTCCGCTCGTCCCTCCGGCTCCTTCCTACCCCTACTGGGCGCTGCAGGGCATTCACTGCCCACCTGTCATCCCGCCTTGGTCGTCTCGCCTTTCAGCCGCCGCTACGCCGTTCGTCGCACGTACCGCTCCTTCCTCCGCCCAGGCGGATCGTCGACATGCGGCCGAGGTACGCGCGCCGACGGTGGCGGCCCCGCTCGCTAGGGCCTCCCCCGCCTCCTCTTCGGTTCCGGTCGCGTGACACCTCTGCCGTGACGAGAGGCCGCGGCCGGAGCACCTCCCTCTCCTTCGTGAGTCGGCGCCGCCCAGGGACTTCACCGACGACCCGATGCTGCTTGAGGCGGTGCTCTTGGTCGCTTCTTGTGCTTCGCCTTCACGTGCTGTGGGCGCTCTTGGGGCCCCGGCCGCCGCCGGCCACGACCTGGACGCTGCCGGATCGCGGTCTGGCCGCCGCCGGCCGCGGTCTGGCTGTCACCAGCCAGGACCCGGCCGCTGCCAGCCAAGACCCGACCACTGCTGGCTGTCGGCCGGTCGCTGCTGGCTGCAGCCTGGCCGCTGACAACGCAGCCTGGCAACGGCTGGCCACGACACGGCTGTGGCTGGCCATGACCCGGCCGTGGCTGGCACTAGCCTGGCCGCCACCTACCGCGGCATTGACGGGGGTGTCGTTGTGCTAGCCTCCATGTGTGGGGTGGAGGGCTCCGCCTTGGTCGCTCGCTCTCCAGCCTCCGCACGTGTGGTGCCGGTGGCGGACGTCTGCCGTAGGTTGCTCTCCCCCCTGTCGGCCCCCTGACTGTTGTTGCCGGGTGGACTTGCCGAGGACCCTCAGTCCGGCTCCTCCCCTATGGTCGCCCCTTCTTCACTCCGGTCGCCTTCTCCGGCCCCCTCCGGGTCATGCCCCACTCCTCCTCGGCACCCGCCTGTCTCCCCGGTGGCCGCGGAGTTGCCTCCTTCCTCCCCGACACTCGAGTCACGCTCCCCACCCCCCGCCGTGGCTGAGGGACCCTCTCAGGACGACCTCGAGTCGCTGGTAGCAGACTTCTGTGCCTCCCTGCAGCGGCCACCTCCGCCTCCGGTTCTGGGGGCCCCGCGCCGTCGCCGAGCGAAGGTCTGCCCTCCGCTCGCCACGCTTCGCCGTAGCAGTCGTCTCGCCGCGGTTTCGAAGGCCCGAGGCCCGAACCCGGTCAACACGGGGCAGAACCTGCTGATGCGGAAGCTGGGGGTCGTCAGGCCGCACGAGGTGCCCGACCCTAACGAGTTCCATCGTTACACAAAGCTCTTCGCGGTGGGCCTATCGGAGGAGCACTACAGAGCTATCCGAGAGCTCTTTGGTGCCCAGGTTGAGGGGTCGTTCCAGTGCTCTGTGCTGGAGGACGACGAGTTCCAGGCAGCAGTTCGAGAGCTCTTCCCCGAGGAGCAACTGGTCGTCGACGCACAGGCCTAAGTCTGCATTAGTCGCGTGGTCGTTTCTTTTCATGTTTTAATGGATGTAAACCTTTTTGTTTGGAATGTTTGTGGACTTAACCAGCGTGCTAGACGCTCGACGGTCCGCGAGTTGGTAGCTTCTGAGCGTGTCTCTCTTCTCTATCTGCAAGAGACTAAGCTCGCCGATGTACCCCCCTCCTTAATGCTTGATATGTTAGGCCTCGACTTTGACTATGTTGCGTTGCCGGCAGAGGGCACACTGTTGGGTATTTTAGCACCACACAAAATAAATCCGCAAGCGCACGGATACCATTGTAGCTTTCACCTCAGAGTATTCCAAGGGTATCGAATCCAAGGGAACAGTGTGCACTAACTTCGTACTAGTCGGTCCAAGGACACACCCAGATAAGAGGCAAGGCTAGAGAGGATTCCTAAAGATAGCACTATAGATGAGATTAAAGGTCGATCTCTAGATAGAACTTGGCTTAGGGTATCGATAGCCCTGACTTAACAGGCGACTCTGGCACGCGGATCTATGTGGAACGGAGCTCTGACTATATCCAGCCGCGGAGGATCAATGAGGGCCAGACGGGCTGTCACCACCACCTGGACTGCCTCTACCTAACCTTGGGATAAGCCGAACGAATGATAACCGGTAGCGTGACAACTACGTCTACGCTGTGGTTACTGCCGTAGCCAACGGACTACCGCACTCTGTACTTATAGAACTACGACCACGGAAGAGAACTGATCTCACTCACTATAGGCGCTACTAGCTTATACTAAAGGCATGCAAGAGAGCAATCGACCCTGTACTGTGCTACCAATGTATACGAACGACTTGCAGCAGACGAACGCATAAACCTAGGATCTACGCACTAGCAGAGGAAAACGTCTACTCATGCAACCTAGAATAAACTATTAGAAAGGAATCACAAACACACTTTATTCTAATCAGAGCATGCAAGCATCCACTTTATTCTAAAAGACTAGTCATACAAACGGGATACAAACTTGTGCACCTAATCAACTAGATCGAGGGGGCATGTTCGTGAAGAACACACGCCTCTAAATGATGAACAGGCGAAGAACACAAGAACATATCACTCAAGTATGAATAACACTTTAGTCTAAATAGAAAATGCAGAAATACTCACTTTACTCTAATTGAAGAACGAAGCATCCATGGAGATACAAATCACTCTCTCATTCTCCTACTCTCTAATCTACCAAGGAGAGGCCTCTCCTTTGAAGGGAAGCTCTCATCCTTGGGTGGAGTGGTGTGTCTCAAATGGGAGCCCCTCCCCTCCTATTTATAGAGGAGGGGGTGGCTTGCCAAGAGGCCAAATGCTCTCCAAGATGTGCAGCCATCCTTGGGCGCCACCAATAGGAGAGCGACACATGGCGAGGTATCTTGCCATGCACTCTTCTCCAACTTCCAGGGGAAGGAACCAAACCGACCTTGTACCGGCCAATCAACGGGCGCCATGTCACCAATCCACCCCGGAACGTTGCAAGGGATCAACCAGGAGGCACCACGTGGAAGCAGATGGCGAACGGAGACCAAAAGGGATCGGCCGAACCTAGGTTCGGCCGACCCTGGCCCACCTCCTTTTGGCCCGTGCTTTCTCTGGGTGACTGATATGTGGCCCCTTATGATGGTTCCAGGTGCATGTCGAGTTTTGAGGTGGTTTGGGCCTCTGGTGGGCCCTTGGATCCTTGTGCTGCACACGTGGCGGTGTCTGATTCGCCGGGAGTTGCTTCACATGGATTGATGAGGTGTCATAGACACATGGCATCCAATGTGGCACACGTCGCCACGTGGCCTGGTGTGGGTCCCACCGAGCTCACAAGATATCGGGAGTATGATCTTGTCTTGTGCATATCTTTCCCATCCGGACTCCGAAGTAGACAAATGACATATCCATTTCGATCGTCTCGACGAGCTCGTCGCAATGGTGCAGTCCAAATTGACATTTGAGATTGTTTATGATGACGTCCATTAATAGCCATTGGACTACTTGCTCTCAACTGTACCATTTAGTACGCATTTCGGTGCATCCTGCAACCAAAGCTAGAAACACCAACACTTGTGGAAATCATTAGTATCAAGCCCTATTCAAGTGTAGATGATCCTTTTACCATTATATTATGCAGGTATTGACGGTGTAAAGTAGCACTTAACAGCCGTCAACAACACCCCCACACTTGACCTTTGCTCGTCCCGAGTAAAGGGAGTCAGATCAAGGTGAGACATGATATCCAAAGGTATGAAGCGAGCATAAGAGATATTCCAAACCATACCTTACACTTGTGAACTCTGTGAAGTATCTATCATGTCATCTTGGGTAGTTGAGGAATGGAACGGTCATGAATCAAATCACTCCTGCTCCTCATGTTAAGTAACTTGGGGTTTTGCAATAAGTTTTCATAAACAAACCTTGCTTAACTCCTCATTTGATTCTCTCAGATCGCTCAATGTATATGTCCTCACCAAGGCATTAGATTTGCCTTTCTTTCATCCTACTTCTAATGATGGCTATATGTGGAGCTCAGGGCAGGATAAAATATAAAGCATACTTGCATCACATATATTGCAAAGTCAAAAACCGGATCCAAGGAGAAAATCAAGTCATACAATCAGATCAAGATGTGCACATGTATGGATGTGATGGATATGGTAAGGTGTATACTAGGCCCGGAAAGGGTGCTAGATATTACCATATATATGATGAATGTTGTGGTGATGGTAAGGTGGACACTAGGCCCGGAATGGGTGCTAGTTATTACCATCAAATTTTGGAACTCCATTTTGCATGATTTCATCTCTCTTTTTTCTCCTTTATTTTTGGACATGGGCTATTCTTTCTTTCTCTTTTTTTCTTTTCATCATGCTTTGAGCATGTCTTTTTTTCTTTTTTTTTCATAGCCCATGTCTCTTTTTTGAAGGATACTTTTGGAGGGAGAGGTCACACCACATATGGAGCTTTATTTTCACGGAATGGATGAATGATACAATGCTAACTTCCAGTGTAGAAGCATAGCAAGGGGAAAATGGGTGGTGTGCACATGAATCTTGATCATGAAAGTAATGAAGAGAATTCTCACAAGGGTCACAGAATTTGACAAAGCTCAATGCAATAACAAGCAGCATATGAGTAAAAGGTTTTCAACTATGAACATCATATGGCTTTGGTAGGACGGTGGCATATCAAAGAGGAGCTTTGCAAAGGGTTTTCATATTTTCAAATAAAATTCCCAAGCACTCAAATATTTAGAGAGAAGATCATATCATCAAACCATATCACAAACATCAACTACTTAGATGAGCATGAGTTCCCTAATGATATTTGTTCACAAGCATCAAGATAATAAATATGGAATAAAACATATGCAAGCCAACCACAGGAAACATGTAGAGCAAGCAGAGCAGGATTCCATGAGTTCGATTTTAGCAGATAAGAATTGAAACTCATTCAAACTCATGAATCAGAGAGAGTGAGATAATGTTGCACATACCATCGCTCTTGAAGGATATAGGGATTAAGGAGAACCAGTGGTGATTCGGCTGACCCATAGGGTCAGCCGGCTCACTCTAGTTTACCTTGTCCCTTGTCATGAAAGCGCAGTCGATATTGTGCAACGCCTGTGTGGGAGATCTCAAGTATGTATGTCGATGATAAGCTTGGGAGATCTCCCCCACACTTGTTCATGTACCTGGTGCTGTCTTCAAACAAAGGAAAAATAAAAGATGGACTCTTCTGGTTCGAGAACCAGTGAGCCTTTATTCAAATTCAAGTATATTTTTTTGTTTTTTTTATATTCACCATGCGATACCTCAAACAAAAGGATGAGATGCCTTGGCTTACCTTCCCATTTGAATCAAGCTCGATGACTTACCCCATTTGAATTCAAAATTCCTGCTAGGGTTAGTCTGGATATACAACCAATATCCATGCATGCATTAACTATATGGTTCATCAATCAAACTCGACACCATGTCTTGTTTGATTGAAGAAGATGGTTTTAACCTAAGCACCATGCTTAATTTAAAACAACCTACAAATGCACATAGCTAAACATGCACTCAAACCAAAGCATTACAAACATAGATAGAAGAAGCATGAAAGCATGATCAAGCATTTCCAAAGGGATATAAACATGAGCATAAGATGGTGAACATCGGGCAACCTCCCGGAAGGGCTTTGTTTAAAGTCAAAAGCAAGACGTACCTAACTGGGCAAGATGCAAGAGCTAACATCATCTCCAAACCAGGATAAGATTTTGTGTGAGGGGAACTTTACTCAGGATACTCACATACCTCCCCCACACTTGAAGTTTGCATTGCTAGGCAACAAAACCCAAGTGTGTGGAGACCAAGCTTCCTTTTGTAATGTTCCCTCACCAAAAACTTACCAAAGTGTTGAGGTGATGCAGCTCACATGTTCTTAGGTGCTACCTGTCTGTCGTTCTTTATAATCTTCACCTGAAAGGGTTAGGACCAAAAATACCCGAAGGACAACCTATACTAAAAACATGTTCTTGCTTTTTATTTGAAAAGGGAAATAAAACAAACCTAATCCAGGCTATCTCCTGGTCGTGCTTTGTTTATGGTCATAAGCTCGACCCTGGGAACTTCTTGCAGCTATCTTTGGTGATGTCATTCCCGCCTCACCACCAATTTTTAATGTATCATGGAAGCTTCAGCTGCAAGGTTAGTGCCATAGTGCATACACGAAATCTGCAATGCTTATGGTAAACATAGGCATCTACAACCAACCTTCTAAACTTTTTACAGGAGAGGACCATAAGGTGGTTGTAGTCCTCGTGCGTGCTCCGTGCACTAAGCATAGCTGACTCTGGAGAAGGATGATGCAAGCATGGTTCCTGAGGTATATCAAGAGTGAAGCTACCATGCTTGTCAATGGAATCTTTTCCTTCGGACCCCAGAGTCGGTACCTCATAGATTTCCATGGCCCATGATTTCTCCATCTCAAGAGATACATCGTGGAAGATCGATGTTGATTCTCGATCAAAGTCGAGAGCAACATAGTATGGGCCAGTGGGAAGAGGCTCAAACTCGGTCGAGGGTGATGATGATCGTTCGTCCTCACAAAGGTGAAGAGGTTCTTCCGAGTCGTACTCCTGAGGAGTAGAGAAGTCTACACCCTCAATGAGAACAGGCTCGGAAGATGTGAACGGAGATACATGCATCGTCTCCTCGAGCGAGTCTTGCTTGGGAAGAGGCTTTGCCATAGAACTTTCCGAAAACAAGGGAGTGGTGGCAGAAGCGGCTTCCCTAAGCTTTTCATCTAGGCTCCCTCGAGATGCATCGAGAAGTTTTTCTGCATGGGAGCCTAGGAGGAGATCAAGATCGAGGACATCAAAGATGTGGAAGTCTAGATTAACCTTGATCTTGTCTACCAAGAGCGGCACAACACATGAAACCCCCCGACACTCAAGAATGTGTCCAGAGGGACAACTCTTGAGGAGCTTGTCGGACGGTCTTAGCGTAACATTGCCCAAAAGAGTGTACGCTAGGTGCCATGGCATGACATTAACCTCCATAGTGGGGTTAAGATGGGCTTCTACGATAATCCCTTTTATGGAACAAGAAATGATAGTAGAGGGTGAACTAATCCAAAGTGCTTCGGAAAAGTGTTCCACTCCATTCAACCACTTCTTCTCCATGGCCTCCATGATAGATGTCTCGTTTGGAGGATCGGGAGGCAAAGGAGTTACCGTAGGCCTAGGGGAAGGTTCTGTCAAAAGATTTCTAGCTGGCTGGATTTGGACAGAAGAGGGCGCCTTCCCTATTGGGTCATCTAAGAAATTCGAGGTGTTCTTGATATTTTCAGAAGGGTCAACCTCGAATTGATGAAGGAACTTTGGAGGTTGAATTTCTTCTTCCTCCATTGTCCCTGGTTCAGGTGAGGGTTCTATGGCTGAATAAGAGGATATGGAAGGTGATAGATCGGATTCAGCCACTAGAAGATCCTCATGGCTCGACTCAGATTGGCGGGGTTCGCTATGATTGGTGGGGAAGAAACAGCTCACCATGAGGGAATCAAGGATCTCTCTTACTTCTCCTAGAGTTTTGCGAACAAACGAATCGCCGATGGTGTCGTCGAGATCTAAGGCAGCATCTGTGTCTAGACCCATGCAAAAGATGTATAATGATACATCACCGGGAATGGACGATATGTCTAGGTCAGAAGCCAAAAGTCGTAAGAACCTAGCCCATGCTGCACCTGTAGACTCCTTCTCTAATTGCTCGAACTCGAGAATGTCCATTGGGAGAGAAGATATGCGATTGTACCATTGCCCCATCCTCTTCATGAGAGAGAATGAGTAACAGAAATCATCGCGAAGTTCTTCCCAATTACCGTGCACACTCCCTACAGTGTGAATGTACCATTGTTCTGCTCTCCCCATGAGAGAGAAAGGAAACAACTTCCACCTCACGGTTTTCTGTGTCATGCCTGGGATAACCACGCGTGAACACAGATCCTTGAATTCCTTCAAATGAATGTAGGGATCTTCATTGATCGCTCCAAAGAAGGGTCTATCCTGAACCATATCTATAAGGTCGGGGTTGAGTTCATGGTTGGATGAAGACGTTGATGGATCATTGAACTCGTAAGTTGAGGTGGAGAGGTCGTGAAAGGATGACCTCTCCATGGGTAACGGGGGTAAAGGTAGAACAAAGAAAAAAGAAAAGATACGAGGACCACTGGGTACGAAGATAGATACAGCAACCGTTCCCCGGCAACGGTGCCAGAAAGCTTGTTGGGTATTTTAGTACCACACGAAATAAATCCGCAAGCGCACGGATACCATTGTAGCTTTCACCTCAGAGTATTCCAAGGGTATCGAATCCAAGGGAACAGTGTGCACTAACTTCGTACTAGTCGGTCCAAGGACACACCCAGATAAGAGGCAAGGCCAGAGAGGATTCCTAAAGATAGCACTATAGATGAGATTAAAGGTCGATCTCTAGATAGAACTTGGCTTAGGGTATCGATAGCCCTGACTTAACAGGCGACTCCGGCACGTGGATCTATGTGGAACGGAGCTCTGACTATATCCAGCCGCGGAAGATCAACGAGGGCCAGACGGGCTGTCACCACCACCTGGACTGCCTCTACCTAACCTTGGGATAAGCCGAACGAATGATAACTGGTAGCGTGACAACTACATCTATGTTGTGGTTACTGCCATAGCCAACGGACTACGGCACTCTGTACTTATAGAACTACGACCACGGAAGAGAACTGATCTCACTCACTATAGGCGCTATTAGCTTATACTAAAGAAATGCAAGAGAGCAATCAACCCCGTACTGTGCTGCCAACGTATACGAACGACTTGCAGCAGACAAACGCATAAACCCAGGATCTACGCACTAGCAGAGGAAAACGTCTACTCATGCAACCTAGAATAAACTATTAGAAAGGAATCACAAACACACTTTATTCTAATCAGAGCATGCAAGCATCCACTTTATTCTAAAAGACTAGTCATACAAATGGAATACAAACTTGTGCACCTAATCAACTAGATCAAGGGGGCGTGTTCGTGAAGAACACACGCCTCTAAATGATGAACAGGTGAAGAACACAAGAACATATCACTCAAGTATGAATAACACTTTAGTCTAAATAGAAAATACAGAAATACTCACTTTACTCTAATTGAAGAACGAAGCATCCATGGAGATACAAATCACTCTCTCACTCTCCTACTCTCTAATCTACCAAGGAGAGGCCTCTCCTTTGAAGGGAAGCTCTCATCCTTGGGAGGAGTGGTGTGTCTACAATGGGAGCCCCTCCCCTCCTATTTATAGAGGAGGGGGTGGCTTGCCAAGAGGCCAAATGCTCTCCAAGATGTGCAGCCATCCTTGGGCGCCACCAATAGGAGAGCGACACATGGTGAGGTATCTTGCAATGCACTCTTCTCCAACTTCCACGGGACGGAACCAAACCGACCTTGTACCGGCCAATCAACGGGCGCCATGTCACCAATCCACCCTGGAACGTTGCAAGGGATCAACCAGGAGGCACCACGTGGAAGCAGATGGCGAACGAAGACCAAAAGGGTTCGGCCCAACCTAGGTTCGGCCGACCCTGGCCCTCCTCCTTTTGGCCCATGCTTTCTCTGGGTGACTGATATGTGGCCCCTTATGACGGTTCCAGGTGCATGTCGAGTTTTGAGGTGGTTTGGGTCTCTGGTGGGCCCTTGGATCCTTGTGCTGCACATGTGGCGATGTCTGATTCGCCGGGAGTTGCTTCACATGGATTGATGAGGTTTCATGGACACATGGCATCCAATGTGTCACACGTCGCCACGTGGCCTAGTGTGGGTCCCACCGAGCTCACAAGATATCGGGAGTATGATCTTGTCTTGTGCATATCTTTCCCATCCGGACTCCGAAGTAGACAAATGATATATCCATTTTGATCGTCTCGACGAGCTCGTCGCAATGGTGTAGTCCAAATTGGCATTTGAGATTGTTTATGATGACGTCCTTTAATAGCCATTGGGCTACTTGCTCTCAACTGTACCTTTTAGTACGCATTTCGGTGCATCCTGCAACAAAAGCTAGAAACACCAACACTTGTGGAAATCATTAGTATCAAGTCCTATTCTAGTGTTGATGATCCTGTTACCATTATATTATGCAGGTATTGATGGTGTAAAAGTAGCACTTAACAGCCGTCAACACACACACGGTGGTATTTTGGTCGCTTGGCGCAAGGACACTTGGATCGTCTCCTCCCCCTCCCTTGGCCTTCACCACGTTACAGTGAAGGCCGCACTGCTCTCTGCACCCTCTCAGTCTTGGTGGCTCTCGTCCATTTACGGTCCACAATCAGATGAGGATAAAGTCTCCTTCCTTGCAGAGCTTCGTACCCTTCGTCCCACGCTCTCTGGACCGTGGGTTCTCTGTGGAGACTTTAACCTCATCAATCAGGCGGCCGACAAGAATAATGGCCGCCTTTCGCGTAGAATGATGGGTCGCTTCCACCGTTTTGTCAACGACCTCAAACTTCTTGAGCTACACCTCCAGGGTCGCCTCTTCACCTGGAGCAATGAGAGGTCGCACCCTACGCTTAAGCGTATTGACAGAGTCTTTGTCTCCCAGGACTGGGAACTTCTTTTCCCCTCCTCTGCCCTGCATATTGTCTCTTCCAGGTGCTCCGATCATGCCCCCCTTCTCCTCCTTCTGGACTGTGGGGTGCACTCCAAGAAACGCTTCACCTTCCAGGCCTTCTGGCCCAAGGTCGAAGGTTTCTTGGACACTGTTAAGGCGGTCTGGTCGGGGTCGCGCCCTGATGCAGACCCGCTACGTATGATCGACCACCGGCTTCGTGAGACAGCGAAGGCGCTGGTAAAATGGAGCTCCAGGCGATCGGTAGCATTCGCCTGCAGATCCAGATTGCCAAGGAGGTCATTTTTCGTCTAGAGGTCGCACAGGATTCACGGTCGATCTCCCCTGAGGAGCTTTCTTTACGGCGATTCCTCAAACTCCGCTACCTAGGTCTGACTTCGCTGCAGCCAACGATTGCTCAACAAAAGTCTAGCCTCAGGTGGCTCCGTGAGGGGGACGCTAACACTAAACTTTTCCACCTCCATGCCAACCACCGCAGGAGAAAAAATTTCATCCCCTCCCTCCTGGTCGATGGTCGCCCTATTTTTCGGGAAGAGGAAAAGGCCACGGCAGCCTTTGACTACTTCGACAGAATTCTGGGTACCAACCACGAGCGTTCCTGCGCCCTCGACTTTGAGGAATTGGGCCACCCGCGGCTGGACCTGGAGGACCTTGGCTTTCCCTTCTCTGAGGCCGAGGTCTGGGAGGTGGTCAAAGACCTCCCGTTGGACAAGGCCCCGGGTCCAGATGGTTTCACAAGTCGATTCTACAGATCTTGTTGGTCGATCATCAGGGGTGATGTGCTACGGGCGTTCAACGCTCTCTCTGACATGGACTTCCGCAGCTTCCACCACCTGAATGGTGCTCTCCTCACGCTCTTGCCCAAAAAACCAGACCCGGTCGCTCTCTCTGATTTCTGCCCCATCAGTCTAATCCATAGCTTTGGGAAACTTTTTTCCAAAGCAGCGACTAACCGTTTTGCCCCGCACCTCTCTTCTCTAATCTCGCCCAACCAAAGTGCTTTCATCAAAGGTCGCCTCATCCACGATAACTTCCGCTACGTTCTTGGCACGGTGAGAACGCTCTCTTGTCTAAAGCTTCCTAGGATCATGTTCAAAATTGATCTAGCCAAAGCCTTCGACTCGGTCGGTTGGGTCTTTCTTCTCGAGCTCCTTTCGGCAGTCGGCTGCCCACGCAGATGGACCGATTGGATCTCAGTTATTCTGTCCACTGCTAGCACCAGGGTTTTGCTTAATGGTGCCCCTGGGCAGCGGGTCTGCCATGGTCGAGGCCTGCACCAAGGAGACCCCCTCTCCCCCATGCTTTTCGTGCCGGTCATGGAATGCTTCCATGCCCTCTTCCGCAAGGCGGAATCCCGTGGTCTTCTTCTGGATCTAGGGAGGAGCATCCGCTTTCGCACCTCTCTCTACGCAGATGATGTGGTCGCTTTCTTCTCCCGGTCGAGCTCGATCTGCGGGTCGTCAAGGCGGTGTTGTCGCTCTTCGAGAGCGCCGCTGGCTTGGCGGCAAACTACACCAAGAGCCAGGTCTACCCCATCAACTGCTCTGAGGATCACCTGTCCTTGGTCCGCTCTATCCTCTCCTGCACCATCGTCGACTTCCCTTGCACCTACCTTGGGGTACCCCAATCTATCAAAAGACTCCCCAAGGCGGCTTTGCAGCCACTGGTCGATAAGGTCGCCAGGCGCCTGCCTCCATGGCAAGGCAGACTGTTGAGCCGCAGTGGTCGCCTCGTCCTCGCCAAATCCACCCTCTCTGCCATCCTGGTACATATTTCGATGGTGATCTCCATCTCCCCTTGGGCACTACGCGCGGTCGAAACTCTCATCCGCGGCTTCCTCTGGTCCGGCACAGAGGTGGCCTCGGGCGGTCACTATCTGGTCGCTTGGGTGAATGTCACCTGCCCCACTAGCTGCGGGGGACTCGGCCTACCCAACCTCCGTGCCTTTGGTACGGCCTTGCGCCTTCACTAGCTCTGGCTGGCGAGGACTGACCCGGACCGGACGTGGGCGGCGTTCCATTTCCCAGTTGACCAGGCCACTCAGGCCTTCTTCAACGCCTCCATCTCTGTGGAGGTTGGGGATGGTACCCGCGCACTCTTCAGGGAGGACAGCTGGATCTCCGGGTGCTCTGTTAAATCCTTGGCACCCAACCTTTGGGCAGCGGTCTCGCCGAGGGTGCGTCGGTCCCGCACTGTCACTGAGGCCCTGCAGGTGGGGGCGGCCGGGATTCGCTGGGTCGCCGACGTCACACACGCACGGACTGTGCAGGTGGTCCTGCAATACCTTATCATCTGGGACCTACTGCAGGAGGTTAGGCTCACGTCGGAGCCTGACAGGTTCATCTGGAAGTGGTCGCCTAGCAGAGTTTACTCCTCGGCTTCGGCCTACTCCGCCCTCTTTCTTGGTCGCGTTGAGATCCTCGGAGCACGTCAGATCTGGAAGGTTCACATGCCAGGGAAGTGCAAGTTCTTCGCCTGGCTGGTCTTGCACGGCCGTTGCTGGACCTCCGACCGACTACACCGTCACGGGCTAAGGGATTCGGACACCTGCGCGCTCTGCGCACAGGTTTCTGAAACTTTGGACCACCTGATTGTGGACTGTGTCTTCTCTAGAGAGGCCTGGTTCTTAGCACTCAGGCATATTCTCCTTCAGAACCTGGTTCCGGATCGCCAGGTGAGGTTCGCCGAGTGGTGGTGCTCCGCCAGGAAACAGGTCGCTAAGACGCGAAGGAAAGGCTTCAACTCCTTCGTCTGGCTGGTCGCTTGGTCGCTTTGGAAGGAGCAGAACAGGCGCGCTCATGACAAGGAAGCTCTCATGTCGGTGGCGCTCGTGCCGGCGATCCTAGATGAGGCTAGGTCTTGGGCGCGCGCGGGCTTTCTCCCGCTCGCGAGGCTGTTAGGCGTTCGCCCGGTAAGGGCGGTGTAAACCTTTTTTTCTTTTTTCTTTGGGCCCCGTGCCCTATTGTAACCTAAACCGGCAAATCTTTTTTTCTCATCTCTTAATGAAAAACATGCTTGCATGTCTTAAAAAAATGCCGTTCCTCAAGAACTGCACGGTTTGTAAAATAAAGGAACCTTCAAGCCTTGGTTGTTGAAATTTCTATACTGTGCCGCTAATCAATCGACCGAACTTTCTTTTGCAGTAAGATTCGGGCCATAAAGCACTATAGATTCCAATAAATCTTCGCTTGCTGCTCTACAAAAATTTTGTTTGTCCACACGTATTTCAACATAATATGCGCTTATATTATTTCGATGGAAAAAATTTAGATGGCACTTATATTATTTCGATGGAAAAAATTTAGATGGCACGTACATCTCAGGGTCATACCGACAATAATTTTGGCAAACTTTGGTTGCATTGTAGTTTCCACCATACTTCGCCGCACCATCAACACATTGAAAAACAAAAGTCACAGTATTCATGGTAAATAACTAACTAGAGCTTTGTTCCGGTACTTGGATAGTACGAGGTAGTACCTTGTACTAATATTTTTTTCACCAACTAATTTAATTAGGTAGTACCTAGTACCGGGTCCACCAAAATGGTACTACCTGGTACAGTACCCTATTGGTACTACCTAGTACTACTTGGTACTACAACTGTTAGATTTCACCAGATAGATGGCTCACATTAATTACAAGCACCCTAAAATTTCCCAACTAAATATAGTATATATCTGATCAGCAATCGGACATTGGGTCATGACCAATACATGACCTCAATGGTACAACATGACGTCCAATGGCAAAGCACATAAACAGCCCTCCTTGATATAAAATAAAATTTAGCATGAATAAAATTTGTCTCCAGTCAATTCAGCAACGGTGGAATTATTCATCACTTGAAACAGGCTAAATCCTCAACAAAGCACAGCCGCAGATGCTCCCTCGACAATGTGTCATTGGTGAACCTGGCCGCCAGGTTGGTCTCTCACTTGTGACATTCAAGATATCAACATCAGATAGCAGCTTGATGCACTGGTTTCTTGGCCCTGGTCCAATCACTCCTCCAACCAAATATATGCTGTTGCCAAGACCAATCATCCCAAAGCCAATCCTGCTTTGAAATTCCGATGCACAAGACACCATCTTATCAGGGAAATTCTCCCCACGTTGCTTCATAATACAGCTATTGCTCAGCACATACAGCTCTCCACCGACCATTGCCATTGGGCCTTGCAGCCAGGAGAAATCCTCAACAGCCCAATGACTGCCACCATCTTCAAGAATCTGCACTGTTGACAGACCTTTATGCAATACATGCATCTTACCCTTGATGACAAGTCCAGAACATGCGGAGCTGTGTGCCTGACAAAGATCAGGGAGAGGCTCCCACATGTCAGCTTCTGGGTCGTAAATCTCAGCCTTTGATATCGATTTGCGGCAGTTTGTGAAGCCCCCTGCAACAATTATTTTACCATCCAATGCGCAACAAGCAAACATTGCTCTAGCCACAAGCATTTGAGCCCTCTGGGACCACACTCGCTGTAGCGGATCATAAGACCAAACCTCATTGCTCGCAAAGATCCTGTCATGGTCTCCAGTAAGCGGATCAACTCGATCACTGCCACCACCAATTACATAGAGTTTGCCAGCAACTGAGGCCACTCCAAAGCGGGCTATGTTCCTAATTTGAGATGGCATGACAGGGAGAGTTATCCACTTGTCTCGTAGAGGTTCATAAAGTTGCCACATGTTTTCTGGTTCAAATGCCAACACACATAACAGTTCTTCTGTCACACCAATCTGATTCCGAATCTTAAGAAGTTCACCACTGCAAACCAATGCTCTCCAAGAGCGGCAAACCAACTGAAGCATGGGATGGAACAAGAATGGAACCCGTGCAAGGCACTGAAGAGCAACTTCATTAGGAAGACCATCAAGTAAAGTTGATGCCATAGGTACTCAATCAGAGTTGATCATAACACCACAATAAAGCAACGATACTTCTGAAGCCTGGAAATAATCAAACATATAAAGTCAAACATACTGTACAGGGGAAAAAGGCATTGTAGGTTCAACATTAATAATCAGATATCCATCCAAATGCATCACCTGTCTGATAGGTGGGTGGAACACAAATCTCTTCTCTACCTAATATTAAAGGAAGTAACAAATCCTTCACACGTTCTGCCTTCAACCATCAATTAATTTTTGTCCTCAGTCCAAAACCATGTAGAAGTCATGCAAAACCAAATAATTCACGTGAACCGGACCAAAACCAAACCCTCCACGTAAAACCAACGCGGCGTATGGAAAACAGCGCGGCTCTTGCATGGACTGCTCCCCACAATCTGCAGTGTGTCAGCTGGGCCAAGCCTGGCGGGTCTACGTCAAAAGCGAGGCAACAGCAACCAAGCACGCGGTCCACCACAAAACAGCTCGCAGCACAGGCTCTCACGGGCTAGCTTACCCACTAGCAGAAATTAGCAGACCACATAGCTAGCTACTTGTTTGATAGGTACAACATAGCTTGTATTCCTAACTATATGTTTTGACCAATCTATATGTCTTGACGCATGTTAGTTTTTTATATAGTAGGTGCTTAAGAGTTCAGAGTTAGAATTATTGTAGATAGGAAATAAATGAGCTAGGTTAGGGACCGAACAAGTATATCACAAGAAAATTCATGAAGCTGGAACATATACACTGAAGAAAGAATTTCCTACAGAATAAAAAGATAAAAATTCACGTTTTTCTTATAGAGCACATGAAATAGATTGTAGGGTCGTTGGAGAAATTGAGCAAGAGCTGACATTTGAACTTTTTAATGAAGAAAAAGATACGAAGGATAAAATAATGGTTGGACATTTTAAACCCAAGCGGTACATGGACAATATGGCTAAAGTCCATAATTTAATAATTTAATGTCTTTAAGCAGATAATCGTTGTTGGAAATAAATTTGGTACATGTGTTGAGATACTCATGCGATAGTTTTTTACCCATTGCAACGCACGGGCATCATTGCTAGTTAGGTAAAACAAGTAGTTCAAATCAAGGCATCAAACAGACAAACACACCATAACAGAGCTATTCTCCTTTAATGTGTTACTGCAACAGAGAACTGTGAAGAGATTTTATAAGAAACATGCTGTAGCTCATACAGTCATACTACTGCATATTTGAAACCAGATATAATGACAATGGGTAGAGGGAAATTTTATCCCAATAATTTATTTTCATCTACCACGAAAGAATTGCCATAAGCTTCAGTTAACCTACCTAACAGCTTCATGGTCATTAAATTTCTGTGCATACAAGAACTACAAATATTTGATAATGGATATGGCTTCATGAAAACAGAGTAAGCATAAGACAGGTAATCAGGATGAAACAGAAGCTCCACACATGAACTTATAGAAAAAAAACTAAAACTAAAGGGCCTGTAAGTTTTTAGACAGAAAGATGATGAGGAAGAATTTTTCATGGTTTATTGGGTTCTGTATTCAGTCACATGGTGCATATGCTCCAAGACATATGGTGCATTTTTATTGAACTTGTTATGGCGCTAAACAGGCCCAGAAATATATTAAAATGGTGCGTTCAACAAGAATTTCAAGCAGGGATCAACCACAAAAAGGGTATAAAACACTATTTATACCATTTTTGTGAAAAAATCCCATTTAAACCAAATTGTGTTCCAAATAGAAAGTATCACAAGCCAAAATTATGCATGGATGAAACAGAAATTGTGTCACAGTAAAATTAGACATTAGTTATAAGCCTGTCCATGTAAAAAAAAGTCCAGGGCTAAAAATGAACAATAAAACTACATGGAAGTCATTTTTTATCATGTCTTGTACCCAAGGAATATCAATTGCAATCCCAAATGCAAGGAAACTAATCTGATCTAGGATTCAAAAATATTGCTAGATCAGTGCCAAGAAATTCATGACTACTCAAATACACCAAAATCCAAGCATTCGTGAAACAGGCTATAATCACAAGATAGCTCAAGTAATGAGGAAGAGGGTGAAAGGGATTTCAGGCCGAAAAACAATATTGAGTTCCGATGGACAATGTAAATATGATTCAGAATTTATAGGGCATGTCATTGTGTATTTTTATTTTACAACGTTAGATCAGAGGAATAAACAAACACCCTCATTATGGTACATAAACATTAGCTTTGCTGGTGACTGTCCATGCTTACAATACACTAACTATGGCAGGATATGGGGCTCTGCCTCTGAGTAATGGCTTGTTAGAGTGCTGGGAGAGACATTGGACCTAGAGAAAGAAATATCTAAGGAACACAAACATCAAATATACAGGTAATTGTAAGCTATGACGGTGTCATCCTCTTGTAGACCTAGAGCGTGCAGAAAAAAATAACTATAAGTAATGGGTAACCTACAGTACTAACTCTTTACAAAGGGATAGCCCTGCCATTCTCTCCCATCATTCAAATAATTCACAGAACTGAAGTATCCAACTGAAATTCTCTGCCGCAACCTAAATACAATACCACTAGACATGCCATATCCTAAAGAATACAGACATTCTGACAAATGCAAGCTGATGTGTTGCATTTACTGTCACAATATATACACAATAACTGTTCTTCCATCCTCCCATTGTTCAAAACAATCCACGGAATCCAAATGGACGATGCACCTAAATTTTCTGCCACAGCCACGAACTCGATACCACTAAATAAGCCATAAATTCTAAACTCACATAAGAAATTTGAAAGACGGGGATTTAACCCCAACCAACCAGTCCTGGAAACAATTTGATATCAACATACTGTGTGGAGTTCCGTGAGATCGATTCTGCGTGAGGTGAACAAGAGGGCACGCAATCAAAACGAAATGGACGAATTCGTTCGCGCGCCGCACCACACAAGAGGGCACGCAATTAAAACGAAATGGCCGAATTCGTTCGCGCGCCGCACCACACAAGTAATATAAGAAATATTCGCATTGGATTGCTCGCGGGTGAAGGAACTATCACCGAGAACAAGAATCAGTAGCAATCCGACAAGGAAGGGTTAGGGTTCCTTACCAGAAACGAAGAAATCGATGGATCTCCACCCTTCCTGGCCCAGTCTAGGGAGGAGGCCGCAGAGGCGGCGGCGGCGATGGTGGTCGACGGGGTCGGCCGCGCGTGACACGCACCTTTGAGCCGGCGAGGGGACGGGCAAGCCGGAATCGCACAAGGGAGGCAGCCAGGCAGGTGATTTAAGGGATCCAGCGGGTGGTGGTGGGTTTGGGATGGGGATGGGAGGGAGGTCGCGTAGGGGCGAAGAGGAGACAGGCAGGTTCGTTGTGCGTACAAAGCATATGACCGCGGAGCGAGTACGAGACTCGACAGCGGGATTTCCAAAGCCGGGCCTGCCGGGAGCAAGATGTGGTTTGGTTGGGCCTTCCGTTTGGAGGCGCGGGCCAGCCTGCAACCAGCTAGGCCCGCCTGCGAAAAAACTTGGGGACGTCTGCAGGTAACCTGCAAAATCTCAGTGGGCTTGGCAGGTGTCCTGTTTAGTTCCCAATTTTTTCACCAACTACCCGTCGCATCAATCTCCGGATACCAATTAGAAGAATTAAATATAAATTAATGACAAAACCCATTTCACGACTCTCACCTTAATTTTCGAGACGAATCTAATGAAACTAATTATGACATGATTAGACAACGTTGTGCTACAGTAATCAATCTCTAATGACAGATTAATTAGGCTTAATGGATTCATCTCGCAATTTCTAGTCCATTCGTGTAGTTAGTTTTGTAAGTAGTCTACATTTAATACTCTTAATACACCTTAGAAGGGAACCTCAAATTTTTTCTCAAAAATTTTCTAACGAACTAAACCGGCAAAGGTCTGTGGGCTTTGCCGGACAGTCCGCAACGTCCTGCTACGCTCACAAAGCCCGCACCACAGTTCACTAGACACGCCCGCCACATGGCGCGGGCCCGACACGCTCTGCGTCAACTGGGGCAGTCGTCACTGGCATGCCGGGGAGCGGTGGGGCAAGTGATGTTCTCACCGCAGCAAGAAAATCACGATTCCCGTTTCAACGTCTCCACCAGAAGCTGGCGTGCAGTGGGTGGAGTGCCCAAGAGGCTAGGCCGTCCGTGCATGGCTGCCGTGGCCGTCCACTCCACCACTGATGTCAAGCGCACCCGCCGTGTCGACTGTCCCGTCCCTGCTTGACAAGCCGGCGGCGTTACCAGCCGCTCGGCAATTGATGTCAAGTGCGCTCGTCGCGTCGACTGTCCCGGAGAGCTCAGACGCATGGTCGTACCCATCGCCGCCACAAGCTAGCATCCAGTGGGTGGAGTACCCGAGAGGCCGGGCTGATCACACGTGGCTCTCGTGGGTGTCCACTCCGCCAACGATGTCAAGTGCACCCGCCACGTCGACTGTCCCGGATAGCTCAGGCACACGGCCATTCCTGAACCCTGATCGATAGGCTGGCGGCGTTGCCAGCCGCTCAGCAATTGATGTCAGGTACGCGCGCCGCGCCGGCTTATGCCGGAGAGCTTAGGGGCACGACCGTTCCCGTCCCTGTTCGACAGGCCGGCGGCGTTGCCAGCCGCTCAGCCATTGATGTTAGGTGCGCCCACCGCGCCGACTGTGCCGGAGAGCTCAGGGGCACGGCCGTTCCCGACCCTGCTGTTGACGGCTGTAAAGTACTACATTCAACCATCAATATTCTAACATAAATAGAGGCATATGCATTATTTACTTGCATTTTGGTTTGAATGATGTAGTTCCACTTGTACTAGGAGATTATTTGTATGTAGGTGAAATACCCCTTAAAAGAGATGGAAACCCACCTTCTATGGAGAAACCATGCCAACTCAGCTGAGGAGGTGGCTGCCACCAAGGAAACACATGGCATTCCACGTCATTGATCCAAGGGAGGCACTCACCGACGAATCAGAGAGCGCCACATGGACTTCACATGGATCAAAGGGCCCACCTCGGATACCAAATCAAGTCATGCACCAGGGATGGATCAGAGGGTCCACAGGGCAGCCACCTAGAGGAAAACCACCCCGAGTGGGGGCCTAGGGGGCCGGCCGATCCTAGGATCGGCCGAACCGACCTAGTGTCCCCCCATCTCGTCCCTACACGTGGCAGCTGCTCATTGGTCACTTGCTTCACTCCCGGGTCTTTTGAGGCCATTTGGTGCTCCGAGCAAGCCTGGTCCTTGCCTATAAATAGAAGGGGAGGGGCTCCCATTTCACACACACCACTCTCTCATTCTCCTCTCACTTTTAGTTTCCAAGGCTAGGGGGTAGGCTAGAGTAGCTCTTCTTCAGGTTCCAAGTCTTTTTTGGAGTTTAGGTATGAGTTCTCTTTTATCTTTATTTCATTGTATGACTTTGATCCACTTCAGATATTCCGCTATTTCATATAAAGTTATTGTAGATCATATGCTTGATATGTTCTTGAGTTCATCCTTTCTTCATCATTTAGAGGCTTGTGTTCTTCATGAACACTACCTTTTGATCCACTTGAAGGATGATAAACTCATTCCTTATGTGTTTGTTCATAAGTTAGAAGCTCGTGTTCTTCACGAACACGACTCTTTGATCTTATTGACTAGACATAAGAGAGTTCGTATCCGTTCATTTGTCTAGCCTTAGTTGATCTTGTTAGATGGCATGCGAGTGTTGCATGAGGTTTGTGTTCAAGCTACGGTACTCGGTCTAAGTTGATCAGTCTTCTGGTGGCTCTCACCCTGGGTCACAATAGCCCGAGCCGGGTGAAGTCTAGCAGCAACGCAGGCATGGTGCCTAGGTTGTGTGGCTACGTTAGTTATGAGCATACCCCTCGTAACGATAGAGGTAGGCCGTAGTGGCAACAACTGTTGGACCCTTTGGAACCCTCCGCGCTGGGGTACTTGCTGTAGGAATCTAAAGTCTAGTTTCGCAGAGTGCTGGTCGTCGCGGGCTAGCTCCCTGTTTGTACTTGGGTGCTGAACCTTACCCTCTCATGCAATGCTCATGCCTATCTCTTGTATCTTCTAGCTTTGTATGTTTAGTACAGTAGAACCTAGAGCTAACTAATTTGTTCCCCCTAAGCCGTAGTGTGCTAGAGTAGAGGTAGATTTGAGTGTGTGTGTCACACTACCCTTTCATATCTTTATCTTACCCCTGCCTTTGAGTTTGTTGTTTCCTATATCTATCTCTTAGTTTACATTCAGTGCAAAAGCATAAGTCTATGATATCCGCCATTGCCTTCCACGAATACGATACCCTTGGAATATTCTCTTTCCTTGGGGAAATGCTACAATGGTTTATCTGTGCGCTTGCGGATTCGTTCATGATCGTTTAGATTAACCTTTGGTAAGTCTTGATGTTCACGCTAACTCGGCGTCGTTAGTTGTGACGTTAAGAGATGCCAACATGCATTTCTTGGTGTTGTCACTAAGGATGGATTCCAAATCTGTTCTTAAAGTGACGGCGCTAGGAAACGCCAACACCTGCTTGACAGACCGGCTGCGTTGCTAGCCGCTCGGCCACTGATGTTGTCCCTGTTCCTGCTCGAAGGCGAGGCGACGCCCATGATCATCGACGAATCAGGCTGGATGAAACGCTAATTACCAACAATAACAAGTGTCGCATTGTTGTAATGCTAATTACTAGTTTCTGATTAAGTTTGATCCCTTCTTATTTGATTGTGCTGTTATCTTTTGGTTGTAAGATCACTGGACTCTGTTTCCTACTACGGAGGAGTACTTTTGATGGATGTTCGTTCGAAAAATGTGAACCTATTTTGCCAACAAATCAACAAATAATTCAGTTTGGGTTGGTCACTTTTTCTTATCAGTAACATCCGCCCGTTGCCATTCTCGTGAGGTCGAGGTGCCCGTTGCCACAACGTCCCATGGACCATGTGCGCAGAGAGAAGAAATGAACTGACACAATTCTCTAGGTAAGAAATTTTGGTGAAACTTTTGGAACTAAACAGGGTCGAAGGTGGTTGCCATCATCAAGAGATCACAGACGTGTTGGTCATACGGCGCGGCGATCCACACATCAGCCACTCAAAATCTTAATGAATAGCGGGTAGAAGATGAATGGCATCCCATTGCTTAAAGCTTCTCACCGAAGCTGGCACAACTTCCCATCCAAGTACATTGGAATGCAGTGACCAGATGCAGCGTGGATTTTGTGTAACCGACATCGTGCGTAACCCAATCAGTGTTAACACAGTCGCTGTTGCAGGAATAATGCAGCACGGCTGGTGGGTAACCGAGCGAGTGCAGGTTATGCGCTAAATCGACTCAACCCAGTCGGGGTTGCAGGTTGCAGCATGCAGCATGGATGCTTCATAACCTAGCGGGCGCATGTTACACGCAGAATTGACACCATCGGATACAACATGGATGGTGCGTAACCTGACTGGGTGCTGCAATGATTCTGATGGTCTCAGACCAGAGTAACCGAGAGCCACGCTGCGTGTTGCAACTGCAACCATGCCACCCACCGTGCTCCGCTGTAACCGCGGTGCTCGGTGCGTAATCGAAGCCGCCTTTCACATGGGACAAGGTAGTGTGGGTAACCCAAGCGGTTGCACCTAGCAGCGTGGCCCCAGAGTAATCGAGACGGAGCTAGTTATGCATTCCTCTCAAGGTCTGCGCGTGGGAGCATTATCCCGGGAGACTACGGCTAACAACAATCTCAGGTGGTTGCAGCACGCGCCATGCAGCACACAGCGGGGCAGCTAGCCGCATGGACAGTGCGTGCGTGACCCAGTCGGTGTTGCAAGAGCCAGGCAGCACGTACAGTGTGTAACCGAGTAGTGGGTGCAGCTTACGCGCAGAATCGACATTACCGGATGCACAACACTGATGTTGTGTAACCATGTATCCGTGCGTAACCCAGTGGGTGTTGCAGGAGCAACGCAGTTAGATGGTGCGTAACCCACCGACCGGAGGCGTAACGCGCAGAAGCTAGGCAGCACGGACGGTGCGTAACTGATAGGGTGCAGGTTACGCGCGGGATCGACACGACCGGAGGCTGCATGGAGGGTGCGTAACCCGGTAGCTGGTGCAGGTAACATGCAGAATTGACACCACCGGATGCAGCATGTGGTGCAAGTATCACAGCCATGCATGCGTAACCGTGCCGGTGAAGGTTACTCAGAAAAACTGTGGTTGTTGCCGCCAGAAAAAACCCGTCGCGCGTGCAATCTGGTGTCGAAGCCGCCATGCTTAGAATGTAATCTGCTTCTCGGCTACTGGTTTTGCCGATCAACAAAAAGGGTCTAGATGTACGCGTCCTCACCAACATCTGCGTCGCAGACTCGCAGCTCATCACGCTGCGTCCCTCTCCATGATTCCATCGCGCCGCGTGCAACCCCCCGTTCAGTCCCCGCCGTCCTTGCCCATTCATCACCGGTGGTCGTCGTTAGCACGCCTCGCCGGAGTTGAGCCTATCTGTTGGAGATATGCCCTAGAGCCAACTGTATTAGATCCATTAGTCGGTCCAGATGGATTTGATCCATTGGGTTGTAAAAGTCATAATGGGCCACAATTGTTGTAAAGCCCATTAGCGTTGGAAGGGGGTGCACCATCTATTAGTCCCGTATTGCTAATGGATGATGGTGTGGGGGATTTTTCTCTCATAAATATGGACCATACCCCTTGACTTGGATGACTCTTGAACAACAGCCGCGCTGCCGCGCCGCCCACTCCTCATCGCGCTTGCGGACCTAGCAGTCCGGTGTGCGACGCTTCCTTCCCGTACATGTGGATACCTTGGAGGTGCTGCATCTGGAGCACTTGAACGAGCCACACCCGAAGGACGTGACGTGAGCAACTGCATGACACTGCTACCCTCGACACGTTCGTCTACATCGAGACGGTTCCGCTGCAACTGCGCGTCTAGTGGTAATCCCGTGATCTATAACTGCAGTAGATTTTGTTTGCGGGGAATTTTGTTTTTGTGCTAGCGTAGCCTCCCCGTATCCCTTCAGTGGTATCAGAGCCATAGCTGCTAAGTTTTAGATTCGGGATGTGTGCATATGGTGATATGCGTGGACGTAGATCAAAATTGTGATCGGTTTCGTGTTCTTGTCGTGATGGTCGTGTAACAAATTACTCCTACCGGTCGGTTTCCGCCATCGGAGTTAAGTGATACACATAAACCCAGTCATGACGAGGAGGAGATCAATTGGATTGGTCGAATCAAAACTAGGTCAAGTGCCATGCGCATGGGATGCGCGGCGGCGGCGGATTGGATCCGCTACCGGCCCCGAGAAAATCAGAAAACATGTTGTTCGGTAAAATAGCCGTAACTTTCTGTGGTTAACTCGGATGGAGACATTTTCTATATGAAAATTGATCTACAGAAAATTTTACACATGAGATTAACTAGCATTGCTAGTCTCAGCAAAATTAGATTTCCCAAAATCTGCTTGTAAGATAGGGTTTTCGACAGTTTAAATTTAGACGTCGGAAGTATGATAATCTATTTTGCAGGTTTTGTGATCGGTATGGCCCATATGTTTATGTGATGCATGTGTGTAATTTATTCGTGACCTGCGTGTCACACGTACGACAATACGACTAGAGCCACATGTATTGTCAAAATTGATGTAATGGTCTGCGTACCAAATTGTGATGATCTAATGCGCGATTGTGTAATTCTCTTTACTAGCATGCGTTAGATAGTTCTTGGAGCACTCGTCACCGGAGGATGGCATACATTGATCATGGAGATGGAGATCATCATGATGGACAATACAATAGAGATGGAGATCGCCATGTGTTAATGGGCCATACCGTGTCATTACTATGTGAATGTCGTTCTTATTATTTTACTTCTACATATGCGATGATAATAGTTATTTTTCTGCACGTGACGGTAGAAGTAGAACGATCCCTCAGTAATGTTTAAGTTTCATGCCCTCCCAAACCTTGCACTATCACGAGTCTTGTACGATTGGTGGTGGGTCTATGAAATTAGGGTGCCACCAATTTTCCTCGACTAGATGGGTTCGTATCGGATACTTACAACATAAGGTTTGGTTACTTGATCAAAGCCATCTTAACGGTTAAGGGCTTTGGGGCATAAAGGTTGGGCTTGTGCATCCATTGTGAATGGATTATTTGTTTTAAATCTTGATGATTCACCTGTCTGTAACATAAGTGCTAAAAGGTCTCGACCTAATGATTTGAATCCTACCTACATGTGGCATTGTCGTTTGGGTCATATAAGTGAAAAGCGCATGAAGAAGCTCCATACTGACGGACTTTTAACTTCGTTTGATTTTGAATCTTACAAGACATGTGAGGCTTGTTTGCTCGGCAAGATGACGAAGATGCCTTTCTCAGGTTTTCCTGAGAGAGCCTCAGACTTGTTGGAACTCATACATATGGATGTGTGTGGACCAATGAGTACGACAGCTAGAGGTGGATACGAATACTTCATAACGTTCACTGATGATCTGAGTAGATATGGCTATGTCTACCTAATGAGGCACAAGTCTGAAACATTTGAAAAGTTCAAAGAATTTTAGAATGAAGTAGAAAATCAGCATGGCAAGAAAATTAAGGCCTTACGATTTGATCGTGGAGGCGAGTATTTGAGTCACGAGTTTAGCAGTCCTATGAAGAGTTGCGGAATTGCTCCACAGCTTATGCCACCTGGAACACCTTAGAGAAATGGTGTATTCGAGCGACGTAATCGAACTTTGTTGGACATGATTCGATCAATGATGAGCCAATTGGACCTACCATTATCATTTTGGGGTTATGCTCTAGAAACCGCAGCTTTCACATTAAATAGGGTACCATCTAAGTCCGTAGATAAGACACCATATGCGATATGGACTGGTAAGACTCCTAGTTTGTCTTTTCTTAAAATTTGGGGTTGTGAAGTCTTTGTCAAGCGACTTTAGTCAGACAAGCTTACATCCAAGTCGGACAAGTGCATTTTCATGGGATATCCTAAGGAGACTTTAGGGTATTATTTCTACAACCACTCAAAGGGCAAAGTGTTTATCGCTCGGAATGGTGTTTTCTTAGAGAAAGAGTTTCTTAAACGAGAGAGAAGTGGACAAAAGGTGTATCTTGAAGAAGTTCAAGATGAGTCGCTCGGGCAAGAGTTCACAAATGATGCTAATGTAGCTGAACGAGTAGAGATGCCTGTGGCAAGAGAAGCACCATCACAACCACGAAGGTCTAAAAGGGCACGACACACAACTAATAAGCTCAATCTCATGATTGCGGGAGAGCGCAACATATTATTGTTGGACAATAATGAGCCTATGGCATATACGGAAGCAATGATGGACCCAGATTCCGAGAAATGGCAAAGTGCCATGAGATCCGAGATTGATTCCATGGGTGACAATCAAGTTTGGAACTTGGTTGACCCGCCAGATGGTATTAAACCTATAGAGTGCAAATGGATCTACAAAAGGAAGAGAGATATGGATGGAAATGTTCACATCTATAAAGCTCAACTTGTTGCAAAAGGTTTTCGACAAGTTCAAGGAGTTGACTATGATGAGACATTCTCACCCGTAGCGATGCTTAAATCTATTCGGATTATTCTAGCTATAGCTTCATATTTCGATTATGAGATATGGCAGATGGATGTCAAGACAGCTTTTCTAAAAGGGAATCTGACTGACGATGTGTATATGACACAGCCTGAGGGATTTGTCGATCTGACCAATGCTGGAAAGGTATGCAAACTTCAGAAGTCCATTTATGGATTGAAGCAAGCATCTCGGAGTTGGAACCTTTGCTTTGATGAAGTGGTCAAAGGGTTTGGCTTCATTCAAAGTGAAGAAGAACCTTGTGCTTACAAGAAGGCAAGTGGGAGCTCTGAAGTATTTCTAATCTTATATGTGGATGACATATTGCTAATTGGAAATGACATTCCTATGCTTGAGGCCGCTAAGACCTCATTGAAAAATAGTTTTTCGATGAAGGACTTATGTGAGGCAGCATACATTTTGGGCATCAAAATCTATAGAGATAGATCAAAAAGGCTTATAGGATTAAGCCAAGACACTTACATTGACAAAGTGTTGAAACGGTTCAACATGGAAGAAGCAAAGAAAGGGTTCTTACCTATGTCACATGGCATACATCTTAGCAAGACTCAGTGTCCTTCGACTGCTGATGAGCGGGAACGCATGAGTAGAGTACCGTATGCTTCGGCTATCGGATCTAGTATGTATGCAATGATATGTACACGTCCAGATATTTCGTATGCGCATTGTATTACAAGCAGATACCATTCTGATCCAGGTGAGGGTCACTGGACAGCAGTTAAAAATGTTTTTAAGTACTTAAGAAGGACTAAAGACATGTTCCTAGTCTATGGTGGTGAGGAGGAGCTCGTTGTAATGGGTTACACCGAAGCTAGTTTCCAAACTGACCAAGACGATTCAAAATCGCAATCAGGATATGTATTTACGATAAACGGTGGTGCTGTGAGCTGGAAGAGTTCCAAGCAGGAGACAGTGGCTGATTCTACAACAGAAGCCGAGTAGATCGCGGCTTCGGAAGCTGCGAAGGAGGGTGTTTAGATAAGGAAGTTCCTTACTGAACTTGGTGTGTTTCCGAATGTCACCAGCCCATTGGATCTCTACTGTGACAATAATGGGGCTATTGCGCAAGCAAAGGAGCCTAGGAATCATCAAAAGAACAAACATGTACTGCGGAAATTTCTTCTGATACGAGAGATCGTTAGACGAGGTGATATCAAGATATGCAAAGTACACACAGATTTGAATGTTGCAGATCCTTTGACAAAACCCCTTCCACAGCCTAAGTATGAGGCGCACATGAGAGCTATGTGTATTAGATACATTCTAAATTAGCTCAAGTGCAAGTGGAAGAATGTTAGAAATGTCCTAGATGGAATCATAGAGATGATTATATTTTATTGTATCCATAACACATTATTCTCTTATTGAATATCCATGAAAGGCGACTTGTATTTGATTAGCAATTATGTGAATTGTTTGTGAAACTCTTTTACTTGTATGGTTATTCAAAAGTTGTCCCTAGTATGAGTTGATGACTAGCACATGTATTAGTAGATGACTATGTTTCACAAGTCATGAACATGGAGATGTATAACTAATAATGTGGGCGCATGTATGACATGGGGCTGGACTGACCCAATTTGAGATTTTGTTACATAGTTATCTCTTTACACAACGTGTACGCTATATCCTTAGACTTGAGATTGTCGCGTGTACTCAAGATGTGAATTGACCTACTTAGGGGCTATCAACCGCTACTCCGTAACTGGGTAGTTATAAAGGTGGCTTTCGGGTTTGTCAGGAAGCATGCTATGAGGCATGGTCAATCAAGATGGAATTTGCCCCTCTCTACTTGAGAGAGATATCTCTGGGCCCCTCGAGTGATTGGATCAAGAAATGCATGGCCGTGCTGGGTTAAGTGTTGACCTATTTGAGGATCTAAATCACAGTATCGAGAAAGAGAGGTCAGCTTGGAGCTAGACCAAATATCGTGAGGCAAAGGGAATAGCATGTATGCTATGCTGTGATGGTTCATCTGATATGATCTTGACATATGCATAGGAGTTGACACGTCTTGCTAGAGGCCGCTGTCAACTATTGGTCGAGTAGGAGTACTTGAGCCATGTCTATATGTACGTGAACCTGTAGGGTCACACACTTAAGGGATTGGAAGTCGAATGAGGATGTACTTGCATAGTTGACTCTAGTGCAAGTGGGAGACTATTGGAGATATGCCCTAGAGCCAACTAGATTAGATCCATTAGTGGGTTCAGATGGATTTGATCCATTGGGTTGTAAAAGTTATAATGGGCCACAATTGTTGTAAAGCCCATTAGCGTTGGAAGGGGGTGCACCATCTATTAGTCCTGTATTGCTAATGGACGATGGTGTGAGGGATTTCCCCTCATAAATATGGACCATACCCCCTGACTTGGATGACTCTTGAACAACAACCGCGCTACCGCGCCACCCACTCCTCATCGCACCCGCGGACCTAGCAGTCCGGTGTGCGACGCTTCCTTCCCGTACGTGTGGATACCTTGGAGTTGCTGCATCTAGAGCAATCGGACGAGCCACACCCGAAGGACGTGACCTGAGAAACTGCACAGCACTGCTACCCTCAACACGTTCGTCTACATCGAGACGGTTCTGTTGCAACTACGCGTCTAGTGGTAATCCCGTGATCTATAACTATAGTAGACCTCATTTGCGGGGAATTTTGTTTATGTGCTAGCGTAGCCTCCCCGTATCCCTTCACTATCGAGATGCTCAGCAACAAGGCAGTGACGTCGGGCCGGCTGCACCCTACAATCCCCATCGTCCTCCCTGGCGATCGGTAAGCTTCCCTAGATCCGCGAGCGCCGCACTCCTCCCTCACACTCACGGATCATCCCCTCACCTCCTGCTCCTCCCATCCGTTCACAGCAGCAATAGACAGAGGAGCGCAGCGACGCTTCCTCTGCTGCCCGGCGACGTCCTGGTGGAGATCCTCTCCCGCATCCCTGCTAAATCCCTCTATCGTTTAAAGTGCGTCTCCCAGGCCTGGCGCGACCTCATCGCCGACCGCCTCCGCTGCAAGAAGCTCCCCCAAACCCTCGAAGGTTTCTTCATCAACACCGCCCTTGTACCCAGTATTGACCGTGATTGTGACAGCTTGGATGGCATCGTCGGGCACTTCATCAACACGTTTGGTAGATACATGCCCCTCGCTTGCTACACCTTCCTATGGAACCAGCTAGACATTGAGGAATGTCTCCTCTTGGATTCCTGCAACGGGCTCGTCCTCTTCGGGCACGGCAGGGCTGAAGACACCTACCCTTCACTAGGCTATGTCATCTGCAACCCCGCCACCGAGCAATGGGTGGCCGTGCCCAGCTCCGACTTCGAACCTCTTTCCACTAGCGAGACTGATGAGCATTGGGTTACGCACGTTGACGGTTACGCAAAATCCACGTTGCATCCGGTCGTATCGATCCTGCGCGTCACCTGTAAACCCAAATTGTTGTACCACGGAGCATATATCATGCTTAACCTCACGGTTACGCTCCATCCATGCTGCATGCAACACCGACTGAGTTACGCACCACCCCCTGCTGCATGGTGCGTAACATAAGAAATAGGCTTCAGATGTACTCCGTGTGCGCAACCTACACCCACTGGGTTAGGCACCATCAGTGCTGCTGAATGCATAAGGCAACTACGACTGGGTAACACACAGACTCGGTTACACACCATTCAGGCAACACCGACTTGCAGGTGCAGGCAACACTGATAGTGCGTAACCGAGCGGGTGTAGGTTACTCGCAGAATCGATACGACCGGATGCAGTAGGGATGGTGCGTAACCCTCGATTGGGTGCAGGTTACGCCGATCTGGGTTATTTGCTATTTTTATTTCTATTAGCAGTGAATATAAAACAACCAAAATAGAAAAGGGTGCAAAGGCACTAGTATACAATAGTCGTAGACAATGCATGCATGCATGTATCCGATCCAAAACAGGGTTAATATATATATATATGTATATATATATATTATGAATTCTGAATTCATCCGAAGACACTAGATCGATCTTCTCCATTCCCGTTATTACTACTACTGCTAGTACTACAGAGTAGATAATTTTCGTCTCCACCAGCAAACTAACTACTGCATCATATCATCCGCCAGTAGCACAACAGCGTGGGATCTGGTGACCCATGTTGCATACACCTTCCTTGACATGGTGTTTATTATTGAGAGCCATGTGTGGTTCGAGGACCGGTGGATGGTCGCTTCCTGGTGTGATGAGTGATTGACAACGTGGTGTGGACTGATTCTTGGCTAAGTATTACAGGTGCAGGTTGCGGCTTGACTGGTGTTGGTGCAGGTGAAGAACAAGCGTGAAAGGTCGTTGCCGGTGAGGCCTCCAGGTGTGGAGAAGACAAGTAGGCTTGGTTCGAGGGACCCGGTGGCCAGCGGGGTCGAGTGCGGGCCGCATGGTGGCAAGAACAGCAAGATGAAGTCATGGACGGTTTCTTGGTTGAGCCTCAAAACCAAGGTCGAGCCGGGACTACGTGGGAGCCGAGTCATGAGTGGTGATTGGCGGAGGCTACACCGAGTTCGCGGGGTTTTCGATGGTTCACTAGAAAACCACTGGGTTCCTTGGTTGATCCACAAAGCCAAGACTGAAGAACTGAAGACGGAGGTGCAGCAGCTCCAGACCGGTCTGACCGGTGGGTCTGACTAGTCTGACCGGTGGGTACCGGTCTGACCGGTGAGGAGTACCAATCTGACCGGTGTGCGACGACGTAGTCCGGAATCTTTGAAGCGGAGGACACGCGTCGGGATCGCAAGGCTTGCGTCGAGGCTAAGCAAGTTTGCGGTCGCTGGGCATCCGTCCGATGGAGCGAAGACAAAGATTTTCGATTTCACCCTTGAGGGGCATGTATCCCTAGTTAGCTAGTAAGGGTATTTTAGTCTTTCGGTTGCCTCCATATAACCCAAGGGGTGAGAGGATGGCAGCCATCTCTTGGAACCCTAGCTCATTTGGTTTTCCTATTTTCTCTTCCTATTTTTCCTTAGCATTTTCGTAGGACTAGCTTGAGAGCTTCATGGTGAGATCTTGTGAGAGGGAAGGACGATCGGGCGGCAAGCTAGACCTTGTATGAACCTCTTTGGTATGTATAGATGATTCGGCGTGGTTCCTCAAGGCTTGGATGTGTCTTTCCCGTTTCTCCTTTTTGGTGATTTTCGGAGGCTTTTCTTGGCGAATTTCTTGTGGCGGTTTTGAGACCTTTCTCTTTGGGATTTGGTGGGGGATGTATGCATGAACCCCTCGTGGTTCTTTTCCCTTTGATTCCCCTCCCAAATCCGTGAGCAAAGGGGCTCGATTTTGGGGTTTTCGTGGTTCTAGGGTTCGTAGTGTTCTTGGCGGAAATCCTTCGATTCCTCTTGATTCAACGAGTTTTGGTGGACCAAATCTTGGCTATGGAGTGCCCATGAGGTGTTCCTACTATCCCCAAAGTCTTGTGCGAATCCGTGGAGCGAATCGGGAGATCGGGAGTTGGATTTGGGGGAGTTGACCCGCGGGCGCTGTTCATCCCGAGCTGCCCGGGCGTGACCGGTCTGACCGGTGCTCTTGACCGGTTTGACCGGTGCGAGCCCCTGGTGGGTTTTGTCTCGGGGAACTGCTGTGTTCGTGTGGTTTTGTCCTGTGGTCCTGCTGTCCAGTTCTTGGTCCGTTTGGAGTTGTCTTGCTAGGCTTTGTGAGGGGTTTTCCTTCTTGGCAGGTTGTTCTTTGGTGGTGGTTTTTGTTCCAGGGCCTAGAGGAGTCACTGAGGCTTCCTGGAACTTTGCTGTGCATCTGCTGTTCGCCACCGGCCTGACCGGCAGAGTCCACCGGTCTGACCGGTGCCATCGGTCTGACCGGCAGGAGCCATCGGTCTGACCGGTGTGGCACAGACAGCAGGCTGTTCAGTTTTCCGCTGTGCGTTTGGAGTGTTTGGTTCAGTTGGTTGAGTTGTTGATTCCTAGGACAAGTAGCACTTCAGTGGCTACGTGGTCTTGGCCAACTTGGGTAGTTGAGTCGGAGACGTGTGTTGGAAGCTGTGTTCATCTTGTTGGAGTCTCTATCTCCTTCGAGAAGAATTTTTATCTGCTCCCATTCACTCCCCCCCTCTCTGGTTTGTCGTTTCGGTCCTTCAATTATTTGCTCTCTGGCCCGAAGATTACTACTCGTCGTCGCTACCTGTATTATATTATTGTGATGACACAAGCAAAAGTAACCAAGTTAGAGGCAGTAGAAACCAAACAAAGCACACTCGTCGTACGTATACGTAGCATATTATGCTACATAGTACACCTGCAAAAATAAGGTGGTGCGTGTGTGGTTGGACTTGGACACGTGAGAATATATGTATATGTAGTACAATATATTACCACCACCTGATGCCATCCTATAGGGATCGTCTTCCTCAACCTCGACGGATGGAGCATCAGGAGCTGCAGGTGGATCGTGCAGGATGTACTCCGCCGAGATGTCATCATCTTTCTTGTACATTGCACCAATTGCGGCCAGAACATCCAAAAGTTCCTTCTCTAACTCACTTATCAACTGCACAGAGAGTGGGAAACACACACAGCACACCGCGCGTGCCTATGCATGAAGGACAAGAAAATGAGGAGATGGAAAATAATTAAACCGCGCAGAGTGTAGTGTGGGAGGAATAACACCAGATCGAGCATCCCACCAGCAGGGGCGGAGCCAGGATTTAAGGATAGGGGGGACAATGAAAAAATAATTTGCTATTTTCAATTTTTTTTTTCTCATTGATTTCTTCACTTTTGGAGCATATATGCTTAGAATTTTCTTTTGGACATAAGTTGAAGTGTATTTTGCATTTTTTAAGCACTTTCTAGCACAATCTCGTTATGCAAAGCCAAAAGCTTGAATATTTCAAAAAAACCCTATTTAAGGAACGTAGGGGTTCATCATGACCTCTAAAAAAGCATTCTTAAAATGTTAACCACCTAAGCATAAAGCATATAAACAAAATAAATTAAAATTATACACTCCAACACAACTAATAATCTACTTAAGCTAAATTAGAAGGGGGATATTAAAGATTTTAGTAGGATCTTGGGGGGGTGCCTGGCCCCCCTCAGTCCCCCCTCCCTCCACCCATGCCCACTAGTACATACGCACCTCACTGTCGTCTTCATGCACAGGCGGTTCTTTGATGGTGGGATGAGCAGGAGCAGTCGGCTCATCAAACAGTAGACGCTTGGCAGTGAGCGGCGGCGGCGGCGTGTCCATCGTCTGTAGACGCTTGGCCGGGGAACTTACATCATTAGGATCAGAAGTCTCGGGTCAGCGCTTCGAAGGTGTTTGCCTAGACCTAGAGGCACCAACCACCTCATCTGCCGCTGCTGGTGTAGTCATACTCCCCACTACTGTACTACCTGCAGCTGCTGGGAAAACCACTAATTGTTTCTAATAGACCTACAGCAAAATGAGATGCTACAGTATGAATGAATAATGGACCAACACACCTTTCGGTCCCTGTTTATATAACTACTGCAGTGAAAGGGCCAACAGATCAGAGAGTAATATGGAAATGATCGTCTCATTAGGGAAGCCTCCGTGCACCACAATCCTGAAATTGCCGGGGCCGGCCATGGAATGCAAGCAACTACCAACTTGTAACACGCACGATCAAGATTCTATGCTGCATGGGTACCGCATAGGTGCCATGTGGGCAACCCAGGCGGTTGCACGCAGTGTGGCTCCAATGTAACCTAGACCAGACAGGTTGCGCACTCCTCTCAAAGTCTGCGTATCCCGAGGAGGTTGCAATACACACCATGGACCACGCGTAACCGGCTGGCCGCAAGTTACGCCTGTTAAATGCTGAATAGGAATGGTTATTTTCATTCGTTTAAATTAGTTTGCTCCAAGCAGCGTGACTCCAACGTAGCTGAGACCCTGCAGGCTACGCATTTCTCTCTTAGAGCTTAACGTCTCAGAGGTCGGCAGACTCGGTTATGCACCATCTGATAGGGTGGTGTCGATTCTGCAGGTAACCTGCAGCCTCGGTATTATACACAAATACGGTTACGCACCATCCATGCTGCATAACCGACTGGGTTACGATAGGTTACGCATTATCCGGTCGTGTTGACTATGAGTTTCACCTAAATAAGTATCTTTGTACATTCTGCTTACATTTTAAGTAAAACGTGCTAATACATAATCCTAAATATATTTATAGATGGAGCTAGTATTCCATTAGTTTTGAAGTATTATCTCCCAGTATTTCCACTACAAAAGCTGCTAGCAAGGAAATCAAGATATTCCTTTTGACGTAGATTTAACCCGACAAGGGGGCTATCAAAGGTGATCAATAAGTATTTTGGTAACTATAGTATATATCAATTTTGGTAGACCAAGATCGCAGAAGCGGAGGAGGAAGAGGTTTTTGCTCATGTCGGGCACGCCGAAGAAATCGTCTCGTGTCCCTCATCTTGGCAAGCAAGGCACACCGGACGACAATGCGACAACACAGAGTTCTGGTGACTTCCGATGGCAAATCACAGTCGACGACGAAGTCAAGGAAGCGGCCTCCTAGCGAAGAAAATTTAGCACCTGCGACCGACAGCGGCAATCATCGGAGGCGGCGGCTCAACTTCGACTCCGGTGGCCCATTGTCATCTACTCCGGAGGTATGTAACACACCATCCAGATTCCATATGACGCACTATTGTACCTAGGCCTGCACAGCGCGCTTATTGATTACTCTCTCTCTGTGACCAGATACGACCAACGATCACCATTACTCATAGGGATGGAATTTCCATAACACCTTTGCGACTCGTGCGTGTCGTGAGCGAACTCTCAGTACCAAGAAAGGAAAGCCTTTGGTCATTCGGATTCGAGTGCTTTCTACACATGCCCAATATATCCCTAGATTGTGCCCTGCTAATGTCTCTTGTCAACAAGTACGAGCCAGATAAAAAACTTGCAGAATTGGTGACAAGCTGGTCCCGTTGACGCCATCAGATGTGAAGGACATCGTGGGTCTACCAATCGAAGGAAAAGAGGTCAAGTTGGATGGAAACTATACTAAAACTCTGCTTACCCAACACGAAAGTGAAAAGAAGAAATTAGATCTGATAGAAATTGAAGAAAGGCTCCTTCGAAGTGATGGTCCTGGAGATAAATTCTTCCTTCGTGACTTTTTCCTGTACTGCCACAAGCTGTTGTTTGCACCCGATATGGATCCATGTATTCCAGTCAATGTCTTGCAGCTAGTGGAGAAAGTGGAAGAGATACCTTCCATGAACTAGGGTGTTTACATGCTCATTCATGTGCATAATTGTATTGCTACATTCAGAAATGGAGTGAGAGAATAACTTGGAAAGACGCATGTCCTTCAAGGAAACCTACTATTTCTGCAAGTATACATTTTTAAAATTCAGATCAATCTGATGAAATTTCATGCAGTTTAACTTCAGTTCTTGATAATTATGCAGCTTTGGTACTTTGAACATGTCCATGCGGGACTAAACGACCTCTATCCTAAACGACGTCAACCCCCTAATGAGACATTGGATAAAAGAATCGGCTGAGGTGCGACTCAACTCAAAATGTGATATGTATACAGACACTAAGGTGAATTCCTTGATTTGTTAGTCTTGTTGTGCATGCACAGTGGTTCTAATTATTTTCTCCGTGTTTGAGACGACCCTCGTTTTCAGTTCCCTTCCTACGAGATTTTTGAGAAGCTTCCAAACTACTATGAGGAACCAAAAACCACTGAAGAGGTGACCAGTAATGTTTATTGCAACAGATCAATCCATAGCACTTGTCCACAAGGCCCGTCACTTTTCGCCTCAACCAACAATTCCGCAACTGATAAAAATGTCAGCACAGACCTCCTCCACTTCAACAAGTTTACACTAGATTTTGTACCATGATTCACTTCTTTGAATTGTTTTTATAGGTCAATGATTTCATTCGCATACTAAGCCAGATTGCTTCAGATCTTGTTGACGCAAAAAATGGAATAAAGTTCTTTACGGCAACACGTAACAGATCCCTGAGATGTAACAAGGTGTGCCAGTCAATCTGACCTGTTGATTAACAAGGAAATCTTGAAACATTAGATTAATGGGTTAATCAGCTAGAGAGCCGATATGCCTCGCGATAGAACGTAACGGCTGGGAGTGGTCGAGGGAACATATCAGATCAGCTAGATTGGCCGGTATAAGCTATCGGCCATAAAACCGATTGAAAACATAGCATCGTCGGGCTCTTACTCCACCATGACTAGAGCCACAAAACCGATGAGTATTATCCTGATGTCTGCACTAGTGTATCTAGGTGTAACCACAACGATGCGCCCGGTAGTCACACCCTAGTAGAGCTGGCGGCAGGATACCAGTTTAAGCCTCACAAGCCGACGGATCTACTCACAATGCCACTTGAAACCAACAACACTCGAGGGATAGCCGAAATTAAGATACAATAGGCTATTAAATAATCTATCATCTATTATATGAGACTTAAATTAAACACAAAGCATGCTAAACAACAAGATGATAGACTAAATAAATATCAACCGATGCAATCTTAACCAAGGTAGGATAACTGTGATTCTACCACACCTAGCAAGAGATCAAACAATGCAGCCTTACGAGATATGATAGAACCGATAACTTGGTGAGTACCGTAGATCGAGACGGAAGCGATGCGCTGTAGTCGAAGGTCTGCGGTACTTGGTTCCAAAAATTTCTCTGGACTTACTCCTCCGTCGGAGATCAAGATGATGCAGCCCCACGTCAGGTGTTGAGGTTCTGTCAATGATTCAAAGTAAATACATTGCGGAAAGGTAAAGCAAAAAAGTAAAATAGTGGCGATATGCCGAGTTGTATTGATTGAGATATTTTAACTATTACAATGGCTGGGGTTTATATTTACACCCTGAACTAATGATTCTTAACTAACTAGGACTATGACTTGTAGAATACTTGCCTAATACAGAATATCTATACCAAAGGAAATATGATACATGGACTCTATTTTCCCTTTCGTAGAATCCTCGTTAATAAAGCTTCTCCAATTGTCCGGTGTTCATATATAATTAGAGAGATTAAATTGGACTCGTTTCTCCCCCATCATCACTTCCTTTGTTTATTGTTATTACCTTCACACATATGGACCTGACTTTTTCCTTCTTGATGTCATCTTTGCCTCTTTCTTTATATATCCTTTTCGACGAAGCCTCTGCATACGTACAACAATGGGACTCCTTGTGTGCATGCTGGTAGTCATGCTATAATTCCCTTTTCCTTAATCAATTATACCATATGTGTTGTTCTGTATATCTACATGACGCATGCAGCACATGGCATATATCACACACTTCTCTAATCATTATATGGATGGAATTATCAGCCAAGTGCATCTTTGCACGTGACTCAGCAGGCATATGTAGATCAGCCGATTCTCTCTGTTTGACCGATACTGTTACTACTGGCCGATCTCCTCCTCTACTTCTTTTTGCCAACCTCTCGTTGTCGATTCCTCTGTTTCACCTGCACGTGGTGACATAACACCTTGTGCATGTACGTGACCAGCCAGGCAGGCACTGCCTTTTCGCTTTAATTACCTTGCAAGCTGATAATTCTCTAATGCACGCATGCAGATACATACCAGTGGCCGATTATTTCCTTACCGATTATGCGTGACTCCTCCACTTGCATCACTATGACTTGCCATGCATGCTGCTTCCTAGCTTCTCTAGTCCATCTTGCCGACACTGCAATCTCGCTATTCAACATGACACGATTTACCAAAATCTGGTGTCAATACAAGCTCCTCAGTTTTGGAGTATGAAGGATTCATGTTTCGAAATTCTGTTTGTCCAGCATAGTTCCCTGACTGATGCAACTTGCTTCTTACATTTAATATTTCAACTTTCACAGCTGACACCTCTCTCTGAGCATCCTTCCTCATAAATCATCATATGTTATGCAGCTTTCATGAAATTTCTTTATTACTCTGCACCATCATCGTTGAATTGGCAACGAAGCCTCGTGTAATGGTAGTCGTAACTTGTGTTGATGTAGTCATCAGGTGAGAACATGTCGAGACAGTCTTCTTGCAGAATAGGATTTTTCTTCATTGGTGTATGCGAAATATCGGCGGTGTACATCTTTATCAGTGCCCGGCAATATTTATGGCGATGTTGACGTGAAGGCATCTATCCACCAGATCATCCTTATTAATCTTCCATTGGCCGTCTCGTTACAAGAGGTCATCGGCCGTCAAGACGTCCGTATTTGGTGAAATATCAATTTCTAGTAATTTAATAACACCTCCATAGCCGAGGGTCACGGCTTTTCAGAACTCTCAAGTCTCAACCAAACTCCGACTTGGCGTTGGGGCACATATGACGGCATTGACCATCGCCAACATGGTCGACAATGCTTGTGTCGCCATCAAGGGGAAAGTAGATAAAGATTTCTCTTGATTTTAGAATTAGGTTTGGCGGGGTAATGAAGCTGTTCCAGCATGGAGCCGATAAGCATATCGACTATCTTAATATAATATATAATTGGCAACAGAATATATCCTTATGGAGTTGCACCATCATCCAATTTTGCATAGCATTTTCTATCTTTGAATCTCAAAAATAATCCTGAGGCGAGGTATGCTTGAGCCCATATATAAAAATATCAGCTATCCTTGCTGCATAGTTTCCAATTATCTACTGACCTTCTGCTCTTTAAGTGTGCACCAGCTTCTTTCAACTATATATGGCCTATTGCCAAGATATTTTGGGATTCCAACAGTGCATAGATGTTGCATCTTTACTGACTTTCTCCGTGCCTCTTCTCAAGCATCTTGGTTGAGCCTGGCGCTTTTTCAGTGATCCTTTGCTGTACCGGCAGACTAGCAATGGTTGCATTGATAGCAGCGACATCATTTTGTAATCTGGTGATCTAAACCAATCGAGAACAGATGGATTGCATGTATTGATTGTCACCTAGGAATAAATCCCCATCTTGACCATATTGGATTTATACGCCTAGTAACCCTCGATCCGAATATCATCGGCTATGAGCAAGTCGCTCTACCATCAGCTTGGCATTTGCGATGGGCATCATCGTTGCATCATCTGGCCGTGTGCTCCGTCGACCGTGTAGTCTCATCGCCGTCAGCATCACACCTCTATCTTTTAATTCCGACGATGCTGTGTTATCCCCTTTTTGGTCGTCCAGTGTCTGTCTGATACCTTTGTGTCGATGGTGATCAGGCCATGGTAAGCTGTGCAACAATTGTCGAGTAACAACATGTTGAAGCAGTTTTCTGGCTGGAGTGAATTTTGGATGGTGGTGCATTGTTGATGACGTCTCTTCAAATGGCTTCCATCAAAACTCAATCCTGTACAGTATTGTGAGCAATCTTAGCCGGGCAACTGGTCCAACACATAATCCTATCAGATTGTAAAAGCTGGCCGAAGCAAACAATTATCCATAAGCTTTATTCTTGTCCAATGAGTGTACATGAACATCATCTGGAAGGTGACACTATGTGACCTTCTTGCTTTCACCTTGTAGTTTTGGCAATAAGCATTTTTGCTCTCACACAGAATCTCCCTGGCGTGCTCCTAGTTCGCACTCAATTTGTGCTTTCCTGTATCATGAGCACACAATTGGAGTTCCCAAATAGACATGCCTCATTTAACACGTGTCGTCATCACTTCTTTGGCAATTTCCATAATTGGTCGGCCGGCCAAAACTTATGCAGTATTCTCCTTCAACTTCCGTGGGTCATTGAACTGCATCAGAGAACCATTGTTCTGGAAAATGATTTCCCTGAGCCGACCAGATAGCCCTATGCTTCAGTAGCTGTGGTGCATCAGCACTGATGTGTACTTGCTGAGGGATAATCTCCTGAGACATGGCAATTGAGTGATTCTATTGGCGACCTTTTAACCCGGACTAGTAACTCCATCAGCAGCCCCTTTTTAGCTTGAACCCTCCAACATCGGCTATTCTGAAGAAGCTACTGACCAGCTTCCCTCACGTGTCCAAGTCTGACTATTTAGGAGGCTGGTGAACCATTATTGGCAAATTCTTTATTACAGGCCCATCCCTTTGTTTATTTGCTGACAAGCCGGTGCTTCGATCACTTTATTTAACAATAGCCGACTTTTGTTTAAACATAATTGGTCGGCTTTTGCATTCTGCCAAATGATTTCTTCAGCTAATACGTGTCTTATTGAAGCGTGATATTTAGCTATAATCTTTACAGTATTGGCATTTTTGAGGATGCAGACTGTAGCCTTGATGTCAGCCAGGCGTTTCACAGTCTGCTCTAGCGTCCCGTGATAGCATCTTGTGAGTTGTAGGTAGCCGACAATTCTTGCTGATGCCCCTTAAGTGTTTCTCACGAGTTTGCTTTATCTGATAATGTACCAGGGAGCAAAATAACGTTGAGGACGAGGTTTGTCTATCGGCCATCACTAACGTTCTTGAGCTTAAACACTAAGAGTATTAATGCTCAAAGTAACTCGACTGATTTAAGATCCTCTGCATCCTTCTCTGGTCGTCTTGAAAATAGAAGCACAAGCAGACGTGTGTTGAGCGTGATGCGTCGAGATGTGGCATAGCGTTAGCTTCCTACTTATATGTTCCATGTCAGCCATGTTTCCATCGGCTTCTCCCAATTATGCACATATGCACTTGATTCAGCTTGTAGATGACGTCATCCATTTAATGTCATCCACGTGCTCCATGACCTGCTCCGACATCATGGCATTGGTTTTCAACTTGAACATCTTCTATCAATTATTATCTTGGGCTGCTGCATTGCAAGGCCGTTATACCATCAAAAAATTGGTCGACTGCTAGTTGTCATCAGCTTGTCCAAAATAATAGCTGATGAGAGAATCTGAAAGACTGATCCGTAGCTTCGAAGATGCACTCAGAATTGATAACCATCAGCTTTATTAATGAAACAAACACTAGTTCCATTAAAGAGATAAACATGAGCTTCATTATCCATTAGCCGATTTCTTCCAATATCAGTGCCGACATCTGTCCTGTAACTTTGGATTACTTCCATCATCAAAGCTATTCTACATTGAGCCCTCGAACTGCACAGGATCATCTTCGGCTAAGAACGGGATCTCGAATCGGCCGTGTACCGGCTGCCACTGATGTATAATTGTTGAGTGACTTTCTACGAGGTCAGGTCACTGGATTGATGGCTCTCCTCCATATCAGCGTATTTGTGACATTGCTTGTGACGCTGTTACCATTGTCATTATGCCGGAAGTAGTTTGCTGATTTGGCTGGTCGTCTGACGGCTTTCACTGTGACCTTAGCGTGTAGTAACTTGCAACAGTTCACCGCAAATGACAGGCGTATGACTTCAAGCTCCTTCTTAGCCGATCCGACTGCTGGCTGATTTCATCAATCTTTCCAGTTGTTCCTTCATCGACCGAAAAATAGTTTCATCGGCTAGTATGTGGAAGGAGTTATAGAAGCTGTCATACACAAATAACTCTCCCAACCGGCGTATGTGCCAATCTTAGCTTGAATTCCCCAGTATTTTAACAGTCTTGACCTCATGGAATCGCCTATGGCTCTGCTACTACAGCTTGAACTCTTTACAGACTTTGAGCAGATCATCTGATACATGCTCCATCAGCCATCTCTTGGCTGTTTTAGTCTTTGTGAAATTTCCTTGAACTGATACAGAGTAATAAAGAGTTGATAAATATCAGTTGTGCAATTTCTCGACCCATAAGCAACTAATCTGCTGAGGGTACGTATCATGACAAAAAATGAGAGAACTTTGCTGGAGGGAGCGCGTCAGCAAAGACCATGATATGGTTGCACGGAACTGCAGTTTTGTTTTCTCTTCATCGGCTGGACCTTGATAGCCGAGTGAAATATATCTGATAGCCGATTGATCGGCTGATAGGACTACTAATTTCTTTTGTGTGTGTGACCTATTTGACCAGTAGAAATGAGTATTTGTCCCAATAAAATAATTGTCAGCCAATAAGATCAACTGGCTTCTTAGGAACAAAACTACTTCCATCCAATATTTTATTAATCTCTAGTCCATAATTGCATCGTGATTAGCAGATGCTCCTGAGCTTAAACCAACTGCTAATTTCTTCAAGTGCTGATATCTTTGTTTCCTCTGCTTCCCTCATTAGTCATAGCTGACCAAGGCATACAAAGGATTAATTAATGGCATGTAGATGTTGGCTCAAGTTCTATCGTCGGCTGTTCCTCATGCACGTGCAGTACTGTATATATCAGCCGATTGTCCTCTTTCTTCCGAGCTTTCATGAATTGTACCAAAATCTTCTGGTGCACATGGTTCCTTCCACTTTCATACGTACTCGACTTTGGTCTTTTAACTATGCAGATGAACTATGAGGTAGACCCCTGTTGCTTGCTAGTAGTCTTCGTGGTGGCATCTCGAATCCATTTAAATGACATATAACAGATAGACTTCTCATCGGCTTTTCTATAACCACACCACACGATGTGTTCCTCTTGTCCCCAAGCAAGCATTTAAAACAATCCAGGAGATTATGTCCTTAATGCGTAGTTATCTTGCATTTGCTTTGGTGCCAATTGATCTACTCCACTTGCCGCACAGGGCAGTTATCAGTAGATACATACCGCGTAAGGCATTAGGCATTGTCGTAGACATGCCTGCTTGATGACGAGTTGGCGCAGATCCGTTTGCTAATGATGTTGTCATAGTCGTCGTTTGTTGAAGTATTCGTTGATGAAGTTGTCGGCGAGATCGTCGGTGCCGAGCTTGATGGCGACTCCTCCAGCGTGGTCAACGAAGAACAACCAGCTTTCATGGAAAAATAGATGCCAAGTAGATACTACTCTTGATAATCTTGCTAGTGCTGAATGTTAATCTTGTAGGAATCCAAGCCGTTCACCAATTTGTATCTTCTTTGCAGTTGGCTTGATACCCACTGATAGATAAATCTCATCAGCTCTCCGTTTTTTAAAAATCCCCACAGTGACTATCGGCAGACTCCTAGCTTGGGCAAGTGATTCCACAGGCAACATTAGAAGTGCGCTTTTTCTCTTTAATTAATTTGGCACCAAATCTATCTGAGTAATCACAACCGATTGATATGTGGTCGGCTTTCAGTAATAATTTAATATCCGGAGAGAGTATACTCATAGGAAGATGCTGCTTTTGTTTGCTTTAAAATTTGGATATCAACATCTTCAGAAACATGAGTCTCAAAAATCATTATGCATGCAACTCTGTCCACCTGGGTCCCACAAAAAATAATTTCCAGTGACCGATGCTCCTAAACAGTAATTTTCGGCTTTCTATCACCTGGCTCCCATGGAAGACAAACGCCAAGTAGCCGATTCTCCGGGGTAATGTTTTTGAACAGCAAGCAATAAATACTCCAAGAAACAATATGTCGCTCCGTTCCTGTAATCTCGTAATCAACGGCCTCTGATTCCTTATCTTCCTCGGGGATTAGCACTTTAGCTTTGGATGTTTCTTCCTGGCTGTTGATCTCAACAATGTCTTGTAAACAATTAATCCTGCTGTCTGGAGCTTCTTCTTGAGGTTTTTTGAAATTAAGACCTCCTCCATAGAGGCCTTCATCTTTGACCTCGTCAACCTCAATTTGCAATGTGTGATCTGTTACCTCTGATTCACTAATCACTCGTGAATTCAATACTTCAGAATTTGGACACAGATCTCCATCAGCCTTTATTAGATGCGCAAGCTCTTGGGATTTTATCATAACAGACTTGCTGACCATTAATTGAGGAATTATTGGTTGACGTAATTTGGTGAGCAATCGGCTGCGGAATGGATGCTTCCGACTGACATGCTTCCTGTTCTGAAGCCAATTCATGTGACCAATAATTTTCTGGTTGTTGTGACCGAGCTAGTAGCTGAGAAAATTGCAGCCCTCTAGGCAAAAGTTGGTCGTAGTAGCATCCCCCGGTCCGAGATCGCTGAGCTATTGACCGTGACTGCAGCCCCCCAGGCCAGGATTAGTATCTCTAATAGATCAGCCAACACCTCCAATACGACAAACGAGACTTCGATAACTGACAGATGAATGCAGACGAAACCACAGTGATACGCCCGGAAGTTAAAACCCAGAACACCTGACAGATGAAGGCCATAGCAAACTAGAGATCGATCGGCTGACGGAGATGTTATGATTGGCAGTAATACCGGCTGAATGCAATCTCCATCACCTGAGTGCAAATCGGTTGATCGGCTTGTATAGGCAGAGTCCTGGCACCAATCAACAGAATCGTAGAATGTAGGGGCTTTTTACGGTGGACCATACCACCTCATACCACTATTGAAAAAGGACCAGTATGGAAGGATCCGACGGTTGAGATTAATTGTATACCACCACAGCTAGCACTGGTGGTATGGGGTGGTATACATAGGTGGTATGGTAGTATGGGGGTATTGTTGGTAGTTTTTTCTCGGTGGTATAAACGAAATATATGATTTCTTCATTTCAAATTTTTTTCATTTCCCTCTCGTGATATGGTCAATTTTTTTTTTCAAATTTCAAACGAAAATTTTTATTTCAAATTTCAAAAATAATTTTTTTCAAAAATTTCAAAAACAAAAATTTCATTTCAAATTTCAAGAATGATTTTTTGAAATTTCATTTCAAATTGTTTTCAAATTTCAAAAACGAAAATTTTCATTTCAAATTTCAAAAACGATTTTTTTTCAAAATTTTTCATTTCACTCTGGTGGTATGGCCAAATGTTTTTCAAATTTCAAAAAACAAAATTTTCATTTCAAATTTCAAAAATATTTTTTTTCAAAAATTTTCATTTCAAATTTTTCTTGATGGCATAAACGAAATTTATTTCTTGATCCGATATTGTAAAAATTACCTATTTACCCTTACAAAAAATAACTACATACTGCATATGGTCCACCGTAAAAGATTCCGCTTTTCTTCAATAATTACCAATAGAGCTTTCATGGATTAATAATTGAGATCTTGTGGGCTCCCTGACGCATATTACTCTGCCTCTATGGAAAATGTCCGCCTGCTGCGGCATACAGAGCGGCTCTTGCCGGCTGATAAAACCAATCAGCTTCCCAGGAGTCGGTTAGTGTCAACGACACATACAAAATATCTTCATACTCCCATTGAGCAGCCCACTGACCGATATGCTTTATTCGGCTTTTTTGCAAAGTGAGCCGATAAAATCCTTCAACAGTTTTTAGTGTCCACACCGTTAACTCTCAATCGATTGCTCCAATTGTCTCTTCCAAAATTACTACGACATTGCATCGGGTATTCCTTTTAGATTATTATATTGATTTTAAATAAACCCCAAGAAGCCGATGCTCATTCTCTTAGCTAATGAACTTTGAGATAGATGTCGTAGTCTTGTAGATGTATGTCCATCTTGTCGTATAGATATCCCTGGGTCCACTACTCTGGTGGGTACCAGGACCGACTACTCGGTGGGCCCCTGGGACTACTCAACTTGGGCAACACGACACCTGCTGGCGTGGGGCGCAAGGACTACAGAGGGATAGTACTCGGTTAGGAAGCCATACATGTCCGGATCCGTATAAAGTACTCCTAGCCGTACCTGACTAGTACTCTCCCCTCAAACCGACTTGTAACCCTGCCTCCCGGACTATATAAGGTGAGGCAGGGACCCCTATCTCTTCATCCGCATCATCTTGTAAACACACCCAATCAATCCAGAGCTACGCAGCATACAGGACGTAGGGTATTACGCACCTCGCGGCCCAAACCTGTCTAAATTGTGTGCCACGTGTCTCTCCTTCGAGTTACCGATCTCGGCGAGGCCACATTCATCTACCTCGGGTACTCCCCTTGGTAGGTTGCCGGTCTAAAACACCGACAGCTGGCGCGCCAGGTAGGGGAACTCGCCGAAGATCACATGGCGAACTCGACGGCTTCAATCGTCATCAAGCCAACCGTCGCCTTCAACCGCGGCGACACCTTCGTCTTCAGCTCCTGGGTCTGCACTGCTGACGGTGCTGGATCATTCCAGCGCTACCTCACCATGACCCCGAACCCAAAGACCGGGCTCGTGACGCTTCCCGAAGACGCCACGGGCCCACTCGTCAAAAAATTCGGCGAAATTTCGCTCTACAACCAAGTCGTCGACTTCGAGCTCGGATCCGCCTCCAACTTGAACTTGACGTCGCCCTGGATCGCCTCATGCGAGCCTGCTCCTGAGCCATCATGTGAAGCAGCCCCCCTCCACGAGCACTTCCCATACGGTCTCTGTAATGCTAGCAGGGCCCATGCGGAAGCTCTCGCTGCACGCCGGGCCGGCAAGGAGATCGCCTCCGAGTACTCCTCGGACTCCAACACCGCAACCGGCTACTACTCGGACTCTTCCTACGAGTTTGACTTCGGATCGGACCCAATCGAGTCCGAGTCCGAGCTCAACATGACTGTGGAACCGCTGTCAGGTCCTGCCACTGGCCTGGTCATTACATCTACTCCTGCCGGCAGATTTGTCTACTGGCCCGACCGCAAGCCTGCAGACCTGACGGACGACAACTCACGCTGCGTCGCCTACCTCGATTCACTCCCCTTCCAGGAGGGGACCCCGCTGGCTCTAAACGACGAGCATACCCCCACCGAGGTGGCGACTACTGACTCCAATCTCTGCACTCCCGACCATGAAGTCTTCATGACGGCCACAGATGTTGGGACTTCGGAGAACCGACCCGACCGGTACCTTGACGACATCTCAGAGGATGAGTTGTCTGCCAACGCACCTCCGAACGAGACCACCGAAGACAAGAACGTTCGGCGTGACCGCAACAGGAAGCGGAATGATCGACGCAGACATCTCCGAGAAACTCTCCCTATTCGGAACCTCAATGAGGCCCTGGAGCAAGTTGCCAACCGGGAACACACTACTCCTGAGCAGTGCCTCATGTCTATCACCACGATAGCACGGCAGGCCCAGGGGATCCGCGCGGGCGAAGTCATCGCCAAACTCGCTGAAGACGCCTACTTCATGCGGGTCGACAACAGGGTTGCTCAAGTACCCCCCGTCAGAACTCACGACGCCAGAAACAACGAAGCCACTAGCCGTATCCCGGCAGACGGCGGACGCAACCGTGTCTGTGGTGAACACCAGCCAAACCCCAACCGCTCTAGGGTCTCGGCTGGAGGACCCTCACAGGGCGGCATCAGCCAGGGTGGCACCGGAGGTAGTCACGGCGGCGGCGGTGGTGGTGGCAGCAGCGGCGGGAGCTCATCCCATGACGCCGGTAGAAGAGCTGGTGGCGGTGGCGATCGCGGCGGCCGAGGCCACGCGACTAGCCACGCCACTGGCAACGCACGTGGCGGCTACGACGCCCGCCACAAGATCGACGAGATCTGCCGCAAGAAGGCTACTGAAGCAAGCGACAGCGACGGCTTCCCCGCATACTCTGCAAGACTTCGCAACCTGCTTCTTCCTGAGAAATTCAAACTTCTCGGGATCTCCAAGTATGACGCGAAGCAAGACCTAGTTCAGTGGCTTAGGTGCTACGCCTTGGCCATCGAAAACGCTGGTGGCAACAACGACGCAGAGTGCCTCTTCTTCCCTTTCTGCCTGGATCAAGCCCCACTCACGTGGCTCGAGTCACTCGAAAAGAACTCGATCGACAAGTGGGACCAGCTGAAAGCGCAGTTCACCAGCAACTTCACGGGCACCATGGGGCGCTCTGGTACTCGCATGGACCTGGTGATGGTCAAACAGGAACAAGGCGAGACGCTTCGCCAGTACATGCGGTGCTTCTTCGACAAGCACGCGACCGTAGTCGACGTCACCGACAAAGAAGTCATCGACCTCTTCCAAGACGGACTCTATCACCGTCGCACCTTCGAAGACTTCGGTCGCCGCCGCCCGAGCTCCATCACCAAGCTCAAAGACATGATCACGTCATGGGCTGACGAAGAGGACAAGGCAAACACCAAGTACGACTCCATTCGCGGCAAGAACAAGAGCAACGCGGGCGGCAACAACAACAACAACAAAGATCAAGGGGGTCGCCACAACAACAACTACTCGAGCTCCAACCGCAAGCGCAAGCCAGACAACACAGTCGCGGCTATACAACACCCTGCAAAGGACAACTCAAAAAAGACCTCAAGCGGCTTCAGAGACTTGCTCAAAGAGAAGTGCCCGTGGCATCTAGATGGTAATCACACCACCGAGTAGTGCTACCAGCTCCGACGAGCACTCAAGGATACTCCCGACCCACGGCCTCCTCACGACAAAAAGGGCAAGAAAAAAGTCGACGAGGGCAACGGCGACTTCTAGGAACCTGACAAGACGGTGAATGTCCTCTTCGGCGAACTACCCACCAGACGGTCTCAGAAGGCCACCCGACGGGAAGTCTTGAACATTGAACCAGCGGTGCCGACACCTCTGAGGTGGTCGGAGGTACACATCACCTTCTCCCGCGCGGATCAATGGACAAGCTTCTCCGAACCAAGATGTTTCCCACTCGTCCTGAAACCTGTAGTCGCGGGCTCCAGACTCAACAAGGTCCTCATCGACGGCGGGAGCAGACTCAACGTCCTCTTCACCAAGACCTTGAAGGAGATGAAGCTCGACATCACCGACAAGCTCACCAAGAGCGCGTCACCCTTCTACGGCATTGTCCCCGGTAACGCAGCTATTCCACTGGGCTCAGTGGTCCTGCCAGTTACCTTCGGGGAGATAAGGGAGAACTACCGCACCGAGTACATCAAGTTCGAGGTGGCAGACTTCGAAACCTCCTACCATGCCATCCTCGGCAGACCAGCTATCGCCAAGTTCATGGCGGTACCACACTACACCTACTTGGTACTCAAGATGCCAAGTCCTGCCGGAGTACTCACACTGCAAGGGGACTTGAAGATTTCGTTCGACTGCGACACCGAAGCTGTGGAACTCGCAGCGACCAACCAAGTACCCAATGCAATGATGGAGATCTTTCCTGCGTCCAAGAAGCTCACCCCAACCGAACTCGAGATTCCCGAGAAGACCGACACCGCAAACAAGCCTCAGCCATCAGAGGAAGTCCATGTGAAGGCCATCGACCTTGGGACGGGCGACAGCAGCAAGACTACCATGATCGGGGCGGGTCTTGACCCGAAATAGGAAGACGCGCTTGTCAGCTTCCTCCGACGACCGACGGGATGCCATCAAGAAGGAACTCGCCAAACTACTCGCGGCGGGCTTCATCTGTGAAGTCTTCCATCCTGAGTGGCTAGTCAACCCCGTCCTCATCCGCAAGAAGAACACCAACGAGTGGAGGATGTGCGTCGACTACACCGACCTCAACAAGCACTGCCCCAAAGACCCCTTCGGGTTGCCACGGATTGATCAAGTCATCGACTCCAAGGCAGGCTGCGACCTGCTCTGCTTCCTCGACTGCTACTTTGGGTACCACCAGATCACTATCAAGGAAGAAGACCAGGAGAAGACCGCGTTCATCACCCCGTTCGGCGCCTATTGCTACACGACAATGTCGTTCAGGTTGAAGAACGCCGGCGCCACCTACCAACGAGCTATCCAGGCCTGCTTGAAGAAGCAGCTCAACAAGAACGTCGAAGCCTACGTGGATGACGTGGTCGTCAAGACCAGAAACTCCGATACACTCATCGCCGATCTTGAAGAGACGTTCGCATCCTTGCGAGAGTACCAATGGAAGCTCAATCCCAACAAGTGCGTCTTCGGCGTACCATCTGGGAAACCACTCGGCTTCATCATCAGCCATCGCGGCATCGAAGCCAACCCCGAGAAGATCTCCGCCATCACCAACATGAAAGCTCCAACCTGCATCAAGGATGTCCAGAAGCTGACCGGGTGCATGGCGGCCCTGAACAGATTTATCTCGAAGCTTGGAGAACGGGGACTACCCTTCTTCAAACTACTCAAGCATCAAGAGAAGTTCACGTGGACCGCGGAGGTTGATCAAGCTCTGGCGCAGCTCAAAGACTTCCTGTCTAAGCCACCGGTCCTCACGGCTCCTCGCAAAAAGGAGCAGCTACTGCTCTACCTTGCTGCGACTACTCATGTGGTCAGCACTGCCATCGTCGTCGAGCGGCAGGAAGAAGGCCACGCCTACCCAGTCCAGCGACCAGTCTACTTCGTCAGCGAGGTTCTGTCAGAGTCCAAGGCACAATACCAGCCGGTCCAGAAGCTACTCTATGCAGTGCTCATCACCTCGCGGAAGCTACGACACTACTTCCAGGAGTACTCGATTGTTGTTATCACCGACTACCCGCTCGGTGACATACTCCGCAATCAGGATGCTACTGGAAGAATCTCCAAGTGGGCAGCCGAACTCGGCGCCCTCAACCTCGACTTCAAGCCATGTACTGCTATCAAGTCCCAGGCACTAGTCGACTTCATGGCAGAGTGGCGGGAGAATCAGCTACCAACTCCAACCGAGCGCCCAGAACACTGGGTGATGTACTTCGACGGCTCACTCAAGCTCGAAGGGGCAGGTGCAGGGGTACTACTGATCTCTCCAAAGGGCGAACAACTCAAGTACGTCCTGCAGATCTTCTGGAAGGTCTCAAACAACGAAGCCGAGTACGAAGCCCTACTTCACGGGCTCCACCTCGCAATCTCTTTGGGCATCAAGCGGCTACTAGTCTACGGCGACTCCGCAGTGGTCATCAACCAAGTCAACAAGTCTTGGGATCGCAACAAGGAGAACATGAACGCCTACTGTCTGGAAGTCCGCAAGCTCGAGAACAAGTTCTACGGTCTCGAGTTCCACCACGTCGTCCGCGACAACAATGTTGCCACGGACGTCCTATCGAAGCTTGGTTCTGCTCGCGCGCAAGTACCTGCTGGAGTCTTCGTCCACGAGCTTCATGCGCCATCCATCCCGAAGTCGGTGCCAACGGCCATTGACCTTGCGCCACTACAGTCTGGCCAGGAGGTCATGATGGTTGACGTGGACTGGAGACAACCCTTCATCGACTACATCCGCGAGCAGAAGGTCTCATCCGACAAGAACTTGGCCGAACAACTCGTCCGCCGAGCCAAGGCCTACGTACTAGTCAGAGACAAGCTCTACAGGCGAGGTGCCACTTCTGGAGTACTCATGAAGTGCATACCTCGAGAAGAAGGCAAGGATATCTTGGAGGAGATCCACAAAGGCGTCTGCGGCAACCACGCGTCTTCTCGAACGATGGTGAACAAGGCTTTTCGACGAGCTTTCTACTGGCCCACAGCTCTGGCCGATGCTGAAGAGCTCATCAGAAAGTGCCAAGGATGTTAATTCTTCGCCAAGCAGCAACACGTCCCGGCCTACAAGCTAGTCACCATACCACCAACCAGGCCCTTTGCCTGCTGGGGGCTCGACATGATTGGGCCTCTGCCAACTGCGCCAGGAGGATTCAACAGAGTCTTGGTGGCCATCGACAAGTTCACCAAGTGGATCGAAGTCAAGCCGGTCACCTGCCCAAAGGCCGACAGAGTACTCGACTTCTTGGATGAACTCGTGCGTCGCTACGGGCTGCCCCATCGCATCATCACAGACTTGGGTTCCAACTTCAACAACCATCAGTTCTGGGAGTACTGCGAGAACAGCGGGATCGACGTTCGGTACGTCTTAGTCACCCACCCCCGCGCCAATGGCCAAGTTGAGCGTGCCAACGGGATGGTACTCGACGCCCTCAAGAAGCGATTGCACGACGCAGCTAACACCAAAGGAGGCAAGTGGATCAAGGAACTACCCAACGCACTCTGGGGGCTTCGTACTCAGCCTACCAAGCCGACGGGGCAGTCGCCCTACTTCCTGGTCTACAGCTCCGAAGCTATTCTACCTGCCGACGTGATGTAGGAATTCCCGGCAGTAGAACAATACGATGAAGGCATCTCAGAAGACAGCAGACGGGTTGACATCGACGGTCTCGAAGAAGCCCGTTGCACCGCCCTCGTCCAATCAGCAAGGTACCTCGAGGGTATCCGACGCTACCATGATCGCAATGTCAAGGAACGCTCCTTCAACGTCGGTGATCTAGTCCTTCGTCGTATCCAGAACACGGATGGACTACACAAGCTCAGCTCACCATGGGAAGGTCCCTTCTCAATCTCCAAGGTGACTAGACCAGGCTCCTACCGCCTCCAAACACTTGAAGGCGACAACATCAGCAACTCGTGGAACGTCGACCAGCTGTGTCGCTTCTACGCGTAGTCGCTCGACTACTCTACGGGTCCAGGTCTACACGACTACTCACGGACTCCTCGCTGTAAGCGGCCTTTCGGTCCTGGCACTAGTCTCCGGACTACTCTTCTCTAAGATCCAGCGTCAACGGCTACTAACGGATCTTGGGCTGCTTAGAGCGCTGAGGACTCTAGCGGCGGTCTGCAAGACCATGTACTCTAGATCCAGTCTATACGACTACTAACGGATCTCTAGCTGTAAGCGGCCCAAGGGTCCTAGCGCCACTTAGCCGTAGGCGGCCTCCAGGTCCTGGCGACTACACTTGTACACGGCTCTGACCATCCCGGTGTACTTACTCATCAGTAATAAAGTTTGATTTTCATTCAACTTATTTACTGTGCCTTCCAATCAGGCATCTCCTACTGAGTACTACTACTCACAAGCTCCACCACGGTTTGGTACTCCGCACACTTCGTTGAAAGTGGCGGCTACGAGTACTTATTTCATAGATATATCATGGACAGCTTTCATTGATAATCCAAACAAGTTACTAACAACTCTGTTTGTTTTACATCAACTACTCTAAGCTACTCCTACAGGTACTCCTACTGAAGGTTGAGCTTTTTCGCCACTTGTTCAGCAATGGGCGCCATCTCCTCCAGGAGGGTCTTGTACTGATCGTCAGTACATGTTCGTTGCAAGTCCACCGGCGACTACGTTCACTGGAGCCTTGGGGAAATATGACTTCATGTATGCCAAGACTTGGTTCGGGATCGACTTCGCCAAGTGCTTGACATATGTCGCCAGACGCCCGGGGGCTTCCTTCAACCGGTCCACCAGTGGAGCAATCTTGGGCCCGCCCGGGTGTGGCACCAGCAGCCTTGCAATGGGTAGCGCGGCTTCCTCAAGTTCCTTCAGCTGGCCCCGCAGCTTCTCGCAATCTTCATTGAGCTTCTGCAGAGATTTATAGCAATTGACAAGGTCACGGTCTGAGGCTTCACGAAGCTCCATGTGCTTGATACACTCATGGTGCAACTGAGCGTACTCATACTCAAGTACCTCTCTTTTGTCGGTCTCATGGTACACGATGTTCTTCAAGTCCGTCTCCGACGCCTTCAACTGGTCGACCCTTTCCTCAAGCTCTGCAGACAACTCATCACACTGTCAGATTATACCAAGGTACCCTAATAAGTACTCAAAGGCTTTGGCGGGAAGCATACCTTTATTCTTCTAGCACAGCGACTTGTTTTTCCGAATCAAGTCGTCCCTCTTCGCCTGCATCTCTTGCACTTCGTTATGATATTGGGCGAAGGTGCCGTCGAGCTTGGATTGGAGCAGGGCGGAGTGTTTCTTCGACTTATCGAGCTCCTTCTCCAAGGCTTCGGCATGAAGGACTGTGTCGCCGTACCCCTTCAGCAGCTCGGACTTCTCACGGGATCTTTCAATAATATCCTGCGCAGACAGAACAGTCAAACGGGTACTTTGTATTTCGTCGTACAAAACTACTCAAGGTACTCGCAACGTACCTTGACCCACTGCTGGGTACGCCGCCATGACTCCATGTTCAGAGCAACAATGGCCGGATCGACAAGATTGTCTTCCAGCAGCTCAAGACCCCCGCGGCTCGAAGATGCTTCCTCTGCCATAGCCGCCGAACGGATCGACGCGGCTTCCTCTATGATAGGCGAGCGGACGACTACATCCATGCTCGTCCCGTGGAGCGGATCATCCTGCACTTCCGCACCCGACTCGGGGGCCACCGCAGTCCCCAGCTCGGGGGCTGTTTCTTCCGCCGTCCCGGCCACCGGTCCTGTGGGCTCCGACTCCACAGTAGCCGTTTCCATGGCCACGGCTTCAGGAATCGAAGTTCCCTCAGCTTGTGCTCCTAGCACAATGAGTAAACGCAGTCAATCTCAGCGGCTACGACTACTATGCATGATGACTACCAGTGGTGACAGGGCACATACCTTCAACCAAGGTGGCTTCCTTCAACGTCGACTCCACCGCGACTTCAGTCTGTGGCGGCTGCGTGGGTTCGCGCTCCTCCGCCGAGCGGCCTCTCTATCGGCTGGAGTACTGGCCTCCCCACCGTCCCACGACAGGTCTGTGGATTTCCTGCATCACGAAGTAATCAAGTCAGCAATACAAGTCTGCCGTCTATACGACTACTTGAAAGTTCATAAGCACTTACAGTGTTGACCGCACCACGGTCACGGTCGGAGCACCTAGTATACTGGCAATATCAACTATGCCAGCCTCGGGTTGCTCCACAGTTGCAGCCGGCGGAGGGTTTCGTCCTTCTTCAACCGATGGCTGCAGCTCTGCAGCGCCGGTCTCCTGCCGTGCCGCTGTTGGCACGACTTCTTCGGTTGACGTAGGCGGGCTGATACTCCTATCAGCTGCCACCCCCACGGTGTCCAGGACCCCCTCGTCGCCCTGGTCTACGGGGTCCGTGGAGGGGATATCCTACAACATTACAAGACAAATCTTCAGCACACGACCACTTCTCAGCTGTGCTCGACTACTCTAGTCGCGGTGTTTACCTCTTGGTTGGTCGTCTCGGAGATCTTCAGCTTCTTGACGGCGTATTTCCGTGCCACGTTGCGAGGCCTCCTCGGCGGCACCGGCAGGTTAGCCTCGAGACTCGACGACCTCTCGATGATGACTGGGACGTCTGGCATCCCAGCTCGCCTGAACCTGGAGCGTAGCTGGAACCTTTGCTGAAGTGTTTCTTCGTCTTCATCGTCATCGGAGCTGGACTCAATGACAACGGCGTCACTGCCTTCACCGACTTTGCGGCGTTCCTTCTTCTTGCCCTTCTCCTCCGGTTGCTCCACAAATCGCGGAGTAGAAGTCGGGACTGAGACGTACTTCGCCACGTCATCCTACAACATGTAGCACATATGAGTATGACTACTTCAAGCAAATCAGTACTCGGGGGCTTATGTCATGATTACTAAGCTGATTTGGCGGCCGTGCCGCAGAGTACTCTGGCACCGGGCACGGTGTGTACGGGGGCATGTCCTTGAAGATCTTGCCCAACCTCTCGACAATGACGTCATTCTCGAGTTCGAAGCCAGGCAACCAGGACGTATCCTTGTCGCCGGTGTACTGGTACCCGAGGGTGTCTCGTGCCATCAGTGGCTGCACCCTCCTCTTCATGAAGCTGAAGGCCACGTGTTCGGCCCTCAGTCCGGCTTCTCGCAAAGCCTTGATCTTCTTCAGCAACTCGGGTAGCTGAATACCCTCTTGCATGGTGGGCTCTGTGTTCCACCACGGCTTGTGCTTCAGTTGACACCCGCTCGGCTTCGGCAACTCAGGATGGTGGTTGCTGATGTAGAACCATTTGGCCTTCCAGTCCTGGTTGGAGTCTATCAACTTGTACGGCAGGTACTGGTCGGCGGCATCCTCACGCATCTGGATACCGGCACCTTCGACTACTCGTGTATCGTTGGTGCTCGGTAGTGGCTTCAACCGGAAGAACTGCTGAAACAGCACCCAGTGGGGTTTGATACCCACAAATGCTTCGCAGAAGTGGACAAAAATAGAAACATGGAAGATTCTGTTGGGGTTGAGATTAAGGTACTCGATGCCATAGTACCTGAGCAGACCCTTGAAGAAATCACTGGCGGGGAGCGCCAATCCGCGCTCTACGAACCGGGCGAACATTGGGATTTCGTCCGGGTTCTTCTCCATCGGGTATGGATCGCCGGTGGTGGTGCGCCATAGATCCACCTCCTTCTCACGAAGGAACCCACTGTTGACCAAGGTGAGGAGGTCCTCGGTCTTCAGTTTCGCCTTCTTCCACTCCTTCGCCGGATTGGGGTGAGGGGACGAGGGTGGCGACGTCGACGACTGGCCGGCATCCCTGGTTTCTTCATCGCGGCTCCTTTTCTTCGACGCGCCGGTCTTCTTGCCCTTCGCCGGAGACCCCTTCATTCTCCAAGTGATGGGTGCCTTCACTCGCATTCACTCGGGGGCTACAGCAGCAGGTGAACTGCGGCGGCGCGAGCAAATGGATCTAAGTCTCTGCGCGGCAGTGGAGGAGCAGAGGAGGCGGCGATTCAGATCTAATCTGAGGAATGCAACTGCTAGGAGTGAAAAACCCTAAGGGACTCACTAGTTATTTATAACCGGCCCTGGCGGCTCGGTTCTCAGTGGGTAGATACGGCGCCAGATGGGTGACCTAGCGGTAGCAGCGTGACTCTTCAACTTCCAGTACTCGATGCTCTCCATCTCGGGGGCTCGACCACTTCAGATGACCTCAGTGGGACACAACCAGATTCAAGACCCACTCAGGACACATTCTACAGTCAAGATGACCCTTTAATTCGAGAGGAAGTACTCGACTCAAGGCTCGGGGGCTCCGTGCCACGTGTCCTTCGGTTTTTTCTCCGGATTTTTCGGGATAAGATTGGCAGAACTTCAGATTGACCCTCAGCTTTAATCTACGATTCGACCTAAGGCTCGGGGGCTACATTCCATATGGAATGCGATTCTCTGAATCGCATTTTCCATATGGTCTCTTCATCAGGACATCGCGAGTATTATTGAAGACCTTCGAGAGAAGCACTCGGGGACGCTTGGGGACTACTCGAGAAGACTTCAAGACTACTCAAAGATCAGCTGGAGTACCTTCCAGCCTTGGGATGGTTCAAGCGCTCTTGAGGACTTTTGGCTTGTGGAACTCGGGGACGCTCAAGGACTACTCGCCAAGGCCATCAAGACTACGCGAAGACATCCTGCTCGACTACAAAGTACTCGGGGGCTTGTCGTATGACATCCCTGGGCCCACTACTCTGGTGGGTATCAGGACCGACTACTCGGTGGGCCCCTGGGACAACTCAACTTGGGCAACACGGCACCTGCTGGCGTGGGGCGCAAGGACTACAGAGGGATAGTACTCGGTTTGGAAGCCACACATGTCCGGATCCGTGTAAAGTACTCCTAGCCGTACCTGACTAGTACTCTCCCCTCAAACCGACTTGTAACCTTGCCTCCTGGACTATATAAGGTGAGGCAGGGACCCCTATCTCTTCATCCGCATCATCTTGTAAACACACCCAATCAATCCAGAGCTACGCAGCATACAGGACGTAGGGTATTACGCACCTCGCGGACCGAACCTGTCTAAATTGTGTGCCACGTGTCTCTCCTTCGAGTTACCGATCTTGGCGAGGCCACATTCATCTACCTCGGGTACTCCCCTTGGTAGGTTGCCGGTCTAAAACACCGACACATCTGAATAAAAATATGAGCCTTCTATTTCAAATCCTACTCACATCATCAGTTTTCAGCAATAGTTTCTTCAGATGACATAATGCAGGCTTTTATCACTACAAGGAATGTGCTGACTAGTGACGAAAAAAGGGCGATTCTCGTCATAAACCGCGATTAATGACGCTGGTTGTTATGAAAACGCTCTGTCATTAATCGAGCATCACAAACCACGATTAATGACGAGGCCTTATTTCACGGCGTTATGAGTTTAATGACGTGTATAAATTCGTAACACTAAGGCGTCATAAGCTACATGCCACATCAGACCAAAATCTGATGTGGCATGATGTTTTGTGACAAACCGTTTTGTCATTAAGTGAATCCAGCCCATATTTTGTTGGCCAAGCCCCAAAAACCTTGTCGTCATAGATTGAATTGGCCCACTTAATGTTACGCTGAGCCCGTTTTGGTTGTCATAAATTGGTTTTAGGTCTTATCAAGGTTGGAATGAGCCTAATAAATGTGGTTGTCATAAATTGTATTAAACCTTATTATGGTTGGATGGAGCCCAATATTGTTGTCGTCATAGATTGTTTTAGGCCTTATTCTGGTTGGATGGAGCCCAATAATTGCAGTCATCATAGAATGTTTTAGGCCCGATTTTAGTTGGACCAAGCCCACTAATTGCAGTCGTCATTAATTTGTTTTAGGTCCAGTACTGGTTGGATCGAGTCCAATATTCGATGACGTCATAAATTAATTTAGGCCCAAATGATGTTGGACCGAGCCCACCAACCGCTGACGTCATTTTGGATTTGGTCCAGTTCATTTGGATCGTTTTTTCGTAAAAAATAATAGGTCGAGGGGGCAAGCCCACATAATTTTTTGCCCTGTTATTTTGGGCTGCAATCCTGGTGGTGCTTAATTAAATATAATTCAATCTCATATTACATGCTAATCAATTCAGTAATTGACATCACAGATAATATTTCCATACAACTGATACAAATAAATGTTTCGGATCACACATGACACATTATTATCAAGGAACACAGAACAATCACAAGCAGATTGTCAGTAGGAGCTCACAAACCAATACACATGATATCTCCCTGCTCACAAATAAAGCTGGTCTTGAATAGAACCCACTAAGATAACAAAGCTCAGTACTCACAAACCAGCACAACTAGCTGGGAGGACACAAGCAGAAGACTAAGAAACATAGTGGCCTTACCCAAGGCGTGAGCTTAGTAGTTGACGAAAGAGGGTCTCAGTAGTTTCTACTTGTTTCTTCAACCTCTCAATCTCAACAGTCTGCACTTTCATTGCTACATCTGAAGCTTGTGCATTGATCTTCAAGTCTGTCAAAACTTGGTCCTGTTCAACAAAGATTTCACCAAGGTCAGCAGCTTCATCTAGCCCTCCCAAAGAAACTTCAGGTCTTGACCATGTAGCGACAGCTGGATAATCTCGAGGCATGTAATCAATGAATGGCTTTGACTTCACATTGGAGGGGCAGAAATTTGATATTTGAACTGCAAGGATTGTCCTCAATATTTCAACCTAAAAATGAAAGGAGAAGTCAAACTTGAACCTTAAACAAAGCAAGCAAATAAACTTAAGAATAATCCTAAGAATAAAGTAGCAGGATAATCATGCATTTTGTTACATACCACGACATGTTATTGAATCTCAGCAATGCAGGAGCGAGATGCTAGGCCCTGCACAATAAGTATTAGGTCAGTTGCCTTAGATATCTGGAACAGAGTGTACCATGACCATTAGTAGACTTGCAGATAGATCTAGACATTGGCCCCCTCCTAACTTGTGTTACAAATTAGGAACTAGAACTAGGGCGGTCAAGGTAAGAGAAGGATCTCAAATCTAACAAAATAAACAAAGCAAATTACTTTCTAAGCATGGCTCATCAATTAAGTTGTGTTACAAATCAGTAACTGGATCTAGAGCGGCCAAGGTAAGAGAAGAATCTCAAATCTAACACAATACACAAAGCAATTTACTTTCGAAGCGTGGCTCGTCGATTAACTTGTGTTACAAATCAGTGACTGGATCTAGAGCGGCAAAGGTAAGAGAAGAATCTAAGAACTAACACAATACACAATGCAATATACTTTCTAAGCCAACGAAAATACTCCTAGGGGACTAGAGAGAAAAGGAAATGAGATTCTCACTTGTGAAGCTGCAAGATTTAGGGGCCCATGGATTGAGGGGGCATCCGGAGCCGGTGCTTGCGCCGCATCCTCGCTCAACTGCTCAGCTTGGCCAGCACAGCAGACACAAGCAGAACACTGATATCTGCCACCCACCATCTCGCTGAGATACCCCTCCCCCTCCACTGGTGACGGCGAGGTCGGACCGCCACCGCAGATCTAGCTGAGCAGAGTGATGCTTTTTGGAAATGGAAGGCAAGAGTTTAGTGGCGCAACACGGTAGCAATAGAATAGAGTATTTATTATTTGGGGGGAGGCGAGGGAATACAAAATTTGAAAATCCTGCTTTCCACTTGCTGACCGCAAAATGAAAATTTGGTAAGCTGCACTTGCTATGGGGCCACTAACAAGGGGGGCCGTGCAAGCGCGGCCCCATATTGTCAGCGAGTTTGGGTGGGATTTCGGTGGTGTACAATATAGGCGGGAGACAGATATCTGGAAGAGGCCCACACTTCAATGAAGCTCTACACATCTGTTTTTTAAGTCATGTAGATATAAGGATCTTCCTTCTGCGTTCTTATCTGGACCAAAACACACTCGTGTACCCACCAAATATTTCGCATGCCTACCGGTGAAAAAGCCTGCATATTCCGCCCTATACTTGTGACAGGATTCCTGAGCAGTGTAGGCCTGCGTATTCCGAGCATCCCACGTATTTTCATGGCTACTGTAATCTTGTGAGGCATGCTCTGTCACGAGGTGCACGCTGACTTGTGATCGGTCATGGTTCGATAAATAGGTGTGCCCCCAAGGCCTTTGCTCATCGCCTCTTCATCCTCCACGCATTGTGCTAGCAGACCACTATTTGGTTCTACGTGCTGTCAAAAGAGGTGAGCTCTTAGCTTCCGCGTCGTGTTTTTACAGGTTACCATCATTGTTTGTGGTCAGTGCTTACCATGTTTACTTTGTCGGCGAGTGTGTGTAGGAGGATGGCTTCTGATGCGAATGGAGGAACCACCAACTCCCATGCTGTGCCACCTCCGCAGCAGCCAGGATACATGGATCCATATGATCTGTACGACATGGACGAAGCAGACGAGGAAGAAATGGAGGAGATGAAGAAAGATGCCTTGGCTTGGCTGCAGGAGCAGGTTTACACTTGTGTGCTTCGCCATGGTCGCTGTGTGTGCCCTTACTGCAATCTTGCCCACCGGTAGTGGGGTTTCCGTGACATCTTGCAGCATGCTTCTGGCATTGGTCGCTTGGGATGTACCATGAAGTCGAGGGGTAGGCATCGTGCATTGGAGGAATATCTCTACACAGATCCTCGTTATGCTACATTCCGTCGTGCATTAGGTGTGGCGGAATAGGCGTGTGCCATATCCATCTCCATGACTGTGTCGGTTGTCTCCTCGTTGCCAAGTCCGAAGGTTTCGTTGCTGGGTGTGTGTGTGTGCTAGTGCCACTATATGAGTGTGGGTCTATGGGGATGTATCATGTATGTGCACATTTAAGTTGAATAATTTGGGCAAGGTGACCATCATTTACGTTGTGTATACTCTTGGCAAAACGGTGAATTTGGTCAAACGGTAAATTGGTAAAATCAGTCATCTTTCACATGTGTATCTTGCAATGTAGTGCGGTGGGATAATAATAAAATATCACATGACAAGACATTACATCTCAGACTATGACAACGCATCATGACCAGGGAAAAACACTGAAGCAAGGAAGGTGATCATGGAAATGAAGAACACCAATGTTCTTCATGGATAACATGGGATACAAGGGATTTTCCTACCACTACAAGATTCATAGAGCAGGAAAACAGGGGACCGATCTTTCCTTCCAAAAGAAAACATACCTCTTTACATCCACAAGACCACCGATATGAACATGAAAAAGAAAACCCAAATCCGAGTAATCTACATCGACCCCTCTGAGGAGTTCCTGGATGACTCTGGCGTCGCGGGAGCTTCAATGGCTGGGGGAGCCATGGGACTAGGATGGGCGGGGCCGGCATTTGAAGGACCAGCGCCGACGTCCATCTTCTTCTTGGTCATATTCGAGTCCACCTCCTCCTCCTCCTTCACACCCTTCTTCTTCGCCTACGGAGTGTCCTTGAACGAATCAAGGTTACCGGCCTTGTCATCCTTCAAAAGCTGCCTCACAAACGCCTCCATCTGACGATTCATCTTCTTGGCCTCCTCCCGCTTCCTCTTCTTTGCTGCCAATCGCTTCTTCTCAATGGCCCCCATGTCTTCACCTCATCCTCGTCCTCTTCCTCTTCATCTTCATCCTCTTCCACATAGTCGTGCTCATCCTCGCTGTCCACGCTCTCCTGCCTTTCCATGTCTTCTACATCAGTTTCACTCGAGGAGGGCTCGGATGGCTCGCATGCACTTGGTTGGGGGGAGTCGGGCGGTGTACCGACGGAGGAGGGGTTGGAAGGGAAGGGGGAGGCAGGCAGTTGAATCGGAGAAGAAGGCATGGTGGTTGTGGTTTTCTGGAGGAAGAGAGTTTGAGATAAGGTAATGGAGGGAGCTGGGAGAGTCCAGTATATTAATAGATCTCAATTTCAGGGAAAGGCGGGGTGTCTCTTCGGGAGTTGTATCATGCTAATGCAAGGAGGCGCCTCGATCTCTAATAATGTAACGGTCTTTTGCAAAGGAAAGAACTATATAAATTTGTAATCTTAGTGAATTTGGAGCAAACTATATTTGTAATCTTCAACATGCAGAGATGAACTGTTTCACTGCCATTAAACCTAATGTTTGGGTTTGGGATGCATTAACAGATCAGATCTTTGGCAATAGGAGACTGGATGTTTGGGTCTAGGAAAAATGTACAGAAAGGACAAATATTTCCGGTCCAGTAAAAGATCCTTGTTTTTATTTTGGGCAAAGGTGATCTAGGATTTCATAGTTTATGAGAGAGAGCTAAAATAGGATAACATTTATAGGGAGACAAGGAAGAGAGATGGTCAGGGAAACAAAGCAGAAACAAGGAGATTGATCAACAAACAAAGAGAGATGGTTTGGGTTTGGGATGCATTAGCATTTCAGATGTTTGGCAATAAGAGACCAGATGCTTGTTTTGAATTTGTTCAAGGTGAGCAACGATCACATTGCTATTTCTTATTAATAATCCAATATTGATCTTCAACCTCTCCAGATACGTGCATTATTCCAACTACTCCGTACATAGCTGTGGCTTAGCTAGAGCGTGTTGATACGAGGGGTGTGGTACACTGCCATTGGATATGAAGTAAGACAATGTTGGCGGTCGATTTCCGTCAACCAAGAACAGTTGTTATGTTATAGTTTGAACATCATTTTGGAACTAACCCACCACTAGGCATACTAATGATATAACAAGTTCACCGTTGGATGTCCATTTTGGAGTATAGTGTTTATGCAAGAATTCATGTACTAAATGAGAAGAGAAACAGTTAGTTCGGAGGACGATTTGCAAGTCAATCGAGGATCTCCGACCGTGTGCGATCTTGCCTCCAAAGGTGGCAAGGACCAATACGCTTCAATGAAGAATCCCCGAGGACCAAGATGAAAAGACCGGAAGATCATGTGTAAAGACCCCTTAACTTGGTCGCAGGGATAACGACGTCCAAAGTCCACAATTGAAGGAGCAAAAGACCCAAAGTGCAAAAGATTGAGCGTGGAGCAAGATGGACTGGAATTGGGCCGAAGAGGGCCCAGGCCGGCTAGCCCACCCCCTTCTGACGTCGGTTCGCGGCCCCCTTTCTTCGGTGTTAAGTACATGGTACCCTAATTGCTTACCAGAGCCACCATTCGCGAAAGACGAACAGGGAAGCCTCGGGAGATTGACCACAAGGGAGAGGGTTGATCGAGGGAGAGAGCATTCAAGAGAATCATCGCCGAGGTCAAGGGAGGCCACCACGAGGAAGGAGGACGCCGAGGCCCTGCCACGGCACCACCGGAGTTGAAGGACACCAAGAAACGATCTCCATCGGAGGCATCCACCATGCTCAACGGTGCCATGCCTAGCGTCTTGATGGGGTAAAGTTATCGTTTGTCCATGGAGTTGTAATGGAACTTGATGTGTAGTCACCCACTCTTGTTTGGATCTTATGTCTATCATACCTTTATTGATGATGCTTAATGTTTAAGGCTAGCTACCATGCTTTCGGGGTTGCTCCCGTAGATCACGTCAACATACCGCGTTCATTAGGATTAGTACCGATTACCTTCGCGTAGTGACATGTATGAGGGATGGGAAACGTCTAATTCTTTATCCACATGCTTAGATAGATTGGATCGGGGGTTTATCATGTTTTTGGTGATTGCATCTTCAAGTACCTAAACTCCATGGGCATACGTTCTTCATACTTGTGAACCTCTCATCTCTCTTTAACGTAATCTAGGGTTAGATTGTCTTTACTTTATAGATTAATCTTTACATCATAAAGTCTTCAATCAACTAAGTTAGTGTTAGGTTAAACGCTAGTAATCCCCTTGCTCCTTGGGTTGACAAGAACCTTGGGACTCCCCTAGGTGAAAAAGGCTACAAGCGATCCATGCACTTGCGGTGAACCTTGACGCGCTATTGAACCGTCAACAAGCCCCTTTTTCTGGCGCTGTTGCCGGAGAGCAAGCCAGTTTACTTCGTTTAATATTTCATTAATTTTATTGATTACTAACACCTAACCTTTGTGTTCTAGAAAAACACTCTTTTTGTTTTTGTTTTTGATTGTCTAGATGGCGTTCGTTGGAAATCCTTTGGAGGAACCGGAAAAATCGCTAAGAGACTATGCTAGCCCTCGATGTGAGGACATCAAGGTACAAGAGTCGGATTCGGTTCTCGAAGCCGTCGAAATCAAGGCTCAAATCATCGAGATGGCAGCAACTAATCCGTTCCGAGGGATGGAGACGGACAATCTATATAGACATATCCAGCACTTCACGACACTATGCAATACTGTACGACAAGAGGGAGTCCCCGATGCTTGGTTTAAATAGAATCTTTTTCCCTATTCACTTGCCGATGGAGCAACGAAGTGGTATTCATTTGCGTCCTTCGAAGTCGAGGGAAATTGGAATCAATTGATAAAGAAATTTTGTGCCAAGTTCTTCCCTATAATCAAGATTCAACATATAAGGAGGCAAGTGATAACTTTCAAGCAAGAAGAAGAAGAAGGGATAGATCAAGCGTGGAATCATTTCAACGAGCTAGTTGAACAAGGACCAAGACTCAGATTTCCCGGTGACGTACTTTTGCATACATTTTTCTTTTCCCTAACCCCTAGTTGCATGGAATACGTTCAAATGTGTCCAGGAGTGGATCTCATGGAGAGAATACTCACGGAAGCTGCCCAACTTCTACAAAAAATAAGTAAAGCAGCGGTCATGCGAAGAGATTGGGAGACCCACTTTCAGGAAAGCTGGAATGTGACACAAGTGTGAGACCACTTCCTGCAATTTTCAGAAATACGACCCTGGAGGAGAAGAAAGAAGAGCCAATCCCGAAAAAGGTTGAAGAAGCCAAATATGAGGAAACTAAAACCATCCCGAAGAGTGATCACGCCGAGACAAGCAAAGCAAGTGAAAGGACTATGTCAAGCGTGAAGCCACTAAGGGAGTTCGAGCAAATGGATTGGGTCCCAATTGATTTTGGAGAAATTTTTGACAAGAGAAGACCGTTCCCTAATCAAAAGGGGATGGCAAAAGCTTTAGAGATAAACTTCCCGCCAGAGAAACAAGTGGAACATGCATACAACCTAGAGACAACCGGGGAGGTCCTTCAAAAACTCTTTAGCGAAGAAGAAGTGGATCCGGACCATGTGGCCGAAGCTAAAAGAATTATGGGAACTAAGCCCGAGGCATCTCCATTCGCTCGCCTCACCGAAATTTTTGCCATAGGATCGGATGAAGAAGAGAAGACATCACCGCGTATAGATTGCAAAGTTAACGACATTAATTGCAAGACTTTATGCGACATAGGAGCACAATTGATGAAATTCATGATCGCACCATTGACCTAGTTCCAACCTCTACTAAATTAATTGGGAGATGGTAGAATTGTTAAACCTCTAGGAATTGCCCGTGACCTAGAAGTTTTAATTTTTGTAAAATGCATTCCAACCGATTTCTTCATTGTTGATGTCTACTATGATAAAAATGATCATGTAATTCTTGGTAGACCGTTTCTTATGTTGGTTAATGCCGTTTTAGATGCTGGGAATGGGAAAGTAACCATTAATCTTGATGGGGATAATCACATATACAATTTTCTTCCCGCTTCTAGAATTGCCTCACCCCTACCTCTTGATGACGAAGAGGTAGGGAGCCTTCGTTTTGTTGAAACATTCAGGGATGCGCTACAAAGAGCAATGGAGAATGAATCTAATGATGAGCTAGATGAAGAGTTAGCAGAAGCAACCAAAGGACTAGAACCACAAGACGGAAGCTTGGAGGAAGATAAATTTGAGGACCTTGGGGAAATTGAACATGAGGAACCACAAGTACCAGAGGTGGATCTTAAGCGATTACCCAAGTGATTGAAATATGAATTTTTGGGGCCGGACAAGACTTATCCCGTGATTGTGAGGGATGAATTGAGTCCCGAAGAGAATGGTACGTTGCTGAATTTATTAAAGAAACACAAGAAGGTGATGGGATATTCGATAAATGACCTTAAAGGACTTAGCCCAGCATTTTGCCCTCACCGCATACCTATGGAGGATCAATGCAAGCCCGTAGTGGACCATCAAAGGAGGTTATCCCATGCCATGTGAGAGGTGATGAAGAAGGAGGTTATCAAGTTGTTGGATGCTGGAATCATCAACCCAGTGCCGCATAGCGAATGGGTGAGCCTCGTACATTGTGTGCCTAAGAAAGGAGGTTTGACTGTGGTGAAGAATGGGAAGAATGAATTAATACCGCAAAGAACTGTGACCGGATGGAGGATGTGTATTTACTATCGAAAATTGAACAAAGCAACGAAGAAGGATCACTTCCCCCTACCATTCATCGACGAGATGCTTGAGAGGTTAGCAAATCATGCATATTTTTGCTTTCTTGATGAATACTCGGGGTTCATGCAAATACCTATTTCACCCGGATGATCAACATAAGACAACATTCACTTGCCCTTATGGAACATTTGCATATGGAAGAATGACTTTTGGTTTATGCAATGCTCCAGCCTCTTCTCAACGATGCATGATGGCGGTATGTTCGGAGTTCATCGAGGAAATTGTTGAGGTATTTATGAATGACTTCTCCGTCTATGGTAAATCTTTTGCGGATTGTTTGGCAAATTTGGATGAAGTTCTCACGAAGTGTGCAGAGGTTGATTTGGTGCTAAATTGGGAGAAGTGTCACTTCATGGTGAAACAAGGAATAGTGTTGGGACACGTGATATCCGAGAGAGGGATTGAGGTGGACAAGGTTAAGGTTGAAACGGTTGAAAAACTTCCACCACCGACGGATGTCAAGTCTTTGAGGAGTTTCTTGGGCCATGCGGGATTCTATAGAAGATTTATCAAGGATTTCTCAAAGATTACCAAGCCATTGACTAATCTTCTTGAGAGACATGGGTACCCATGGGTCCCCACTGTTGGCGTTTCTTAATCTCAACACTAGGCGCCGTGGTAGCGTGAGCGTGTAAGAAACTCCTGGGTACACTGACGAGTGCGAACGAATCCGTAAGCGCACGGATACACCGCTGTAGCACTTCTCCCTAGGAGAATGAGTATTCCCTTCGGGTTTCGTTCCTAGGACGGAGAGTAACCAGAGAGGATCTATCCAAGGACACCAGCTTTCGCTGGGATAGGTCGGGATACAAGAAGCACTTCCTTAAGGGACTTAGCTCTCAAGATGTATTCCTGTCAGATCTCAGTCATCCCCGCGGGGCAACAACACTCAGAGGTGCTGTCCTGTGAGCCCAACTCGGTATGCGACATAAGAGGGTTACAAAGGGTCCAACAGGCTGTCACCACTGCGGCCTACCTCTACGCTACGATCGTACGTGGTCTCCGTAGGAAACCCATGGCCCAGACACCACGTCTGTACCCCAGATAAATACTATAGTGCAGCGTATGCTAGCCCGCTAACTACACTATAGCAACCGTATAAATACGGTCCCATGAACAAGGGAAAGATCTGAATCAGATCATATCATTGAACTGGGAGCAGAAAGGAAGCTTTGGATGCCGCTGAACGAGATACAACAAACTTACTTAACTAAATAGGATCAGAGCATGCTAAACAAGTAAATGAACTATGGTTCTAGCTCTAAAGGATCGAAGCCTTGTGTCACGAAGAACACAATCCTCTAAGTTATGAACAAGCCAAGAACACAAGAACAAAGCAACCACGCATGATGTCCACTATAGTCTAAATAAGAAATGCTGAAATACTCATTTTGATCTAAATGAAGAACAATCATCCACGAGGACATCAACTCACTCCTTACCCCTCCTCTACCCCACACTAATCCTAATCTAGATCTCTCCTCATCACCAATCTACCACAAAGAGGTGAGAATCACCTCTCATGGGCAGAATTGGAGAGAGGGAGAGAGAGCTACACAAGACAAAGTGAACTTGAGAGCTAGGTGGTGTGTGAGAAATGGAGCCCCTCCCCTCCTATTTATAGACAAGGAGGAGGCTTGCTCCGGGGCTCAAAGTGCCCCTAAACGCCTGGGACTGCAGCAAGGAGCCAATGGGGGAGCAACATGTGGAGGGCCAGGATGAACCGACCCTAGGTCGGTTTGGCCGAACCTAGGGTCGGCCGACCCCCTAGGGCGGTCTCCTGGCCCGTGCTTCCTCTGGCTCGCTTCCATGTGGGCCCTGATGCCTCTCCTCCGTGCATGGCACATTTCCTGGCGGTTAATTGGTAATGTGGGCCCATGGATCAATGTGATGCTGACGTGGCAGCGTGTGATTCATCGAAAGTTCTTCACATGGATTGGTGACATCATGGATCCAGGAGAATCCATGTGGCAGCCCCTGATAGGCCAGCATTTGAGTGCCTTGGATTGGAGTGGAGTGTAAGTGCATGAATTCCTCTCATTTCTTGTGCTAAATACCTGCATTCAAATAGACATCGACACTGGTGGAAAGTATGAGTTTAAGCACCTATTCTAGTATGGATGTTCAATTCATGCTCAGATTTGCAGGAGTTGACGGCCTTGAAAATGGCAAATATTGACCGTCAACAACACCCCCACACTTGACCATTGCTCGTCCCGAGTGAAGGGGAAACAAAGCCAAGCGGGTCATAAATACTGAAAAGTAAGACATACATAAGAGATATTCCAAGTCATACCTTGCTCTTGTGAACCTCTGTGTAGTGGCTATCATGTTCCCTTGGGTGATTGAAAAGTAGAACAGCTGTGAATCAAGTCACTTATGCACCTGATGATAAACACCTTAGGGGTCTTGCGAGATTTTCATAAACAAAACTCTTGGTGGCTTCCTCATTTGATTCTCTCAAATTGCTCAATGTGTATATGTCCTCACTAAGGCATTTTGCCTTTCTTCATCCTATTTCTAATGATGGCTATATGCGGAGCTCAGGGTAGGATAAAGAAAAAGCATACTTGCATCACATATTTTGCAAAGTCAAAGACTGGATCCACAGAGAAAATCAAATCATACCATCAGATCAAGATGTGCACCAGTATGGCTATGGTGTGTATGATAAGGTGGGTACTAGGCCCAGAATGGGTGCTAGATATTACCATACATATATATGGTGGAAATGTGGGTTGATGGTAAGGTGGACACTAGCCCCGGAATGGACACTAGTTATTACCATCTATGATATGAAACTCCTTTTTCCATGATCCCATCTCTCTCCTATTCCTCCTTTATTTTGGACATGGGCTATTTTTTTTCTCTTTTTTTTCATCATGCCTTGAGCATGTATTTTTTTAATAGCTCATGTCTCTTTTTTGAAGGACACTTCTGGAGAGAGATGTCACACCACATATGGAGTTTTACTTTTATGAAATGGATAGATGATACAATGCTAACTTCCAAGGTAGAAGCATAGCAAGGGGAAAAATAGGTGGGGTGCACATAAATCTTGATCATGAAAGTAATGAAAAGAATTCTCACAAGGGTCACAGAATTTGACAAAGCTCAAAGTAATGATAAGTAGCATATGAATCGAAGGTTTTTACCTACAGAGATAATAAGGCTCTAATGGGACGGAGGCATATCAAAGAGGAGCCTTTAAGAGGTTTTGAGTTTTCAAAAATAAACTCCCCAAGAGAGTTAGTCATCAGAGTAAAAGATCATATCATCCAGCCATATCATACTCATCAATTACTTAGGTGAACATGCTTGTCCTTAAGAAGATTTTGGTTCACAAGCTCAGGCAGAAAACAAGGAATAAAACATATGTAAGTCTACTCAGGTACAAATGAACTGGGTGATCTTTAGCATCATCATTCGAGTTTTAGTTTAGAGATAGAAGGATATAACTCATAAAACTCAGGAATGAAAGAGAGTGAGTTATCGACATGCATAGAAGATGAACCGTGAGAGGCTCTCCACAGGAGTGAACTCGTGCGGGTCCCGTTCAGGTTCTTAGTAGGTGATCGATCGGCTAGCGCGGAGTGCTCATAGTGGGTACGTACGAAAACGTCGTGCTTGCGTTGGGAGAGTCGTGGCTCTTCCCCCACACTGTCTCGAACCTAGATGTCCTCGAATTCAAAAAGACCAAAGTAATGACACAAAGGGTGGCTAAACCGGGTTACATGACCGGTGAGCCACTTTATTCAAAACCAAAATGTTTTAATCAAAATGATTAGGCGCTTACACACACATGCAAAAGAAATAAATGAAATAAAGGGAAACAAAGGGAAATCAACCTAGACCTAGACTAGCGCCTAATGAACTAAAGATGGGGCTAATCCCCACTACTCGGAGAGGATCTGCTCCTCTCCCTCAGCAACTGCCAACCTCTGCAGCTTCTGGGTCATGTCCTCCTCCAGCTGGTGATACTCGAGCCTAAGCTCATGGTACACGTCCCTTTGCTTAGCTAGCTCCTCAACTAGCTTCTCATGTTCTAAGAACAGTTCAGCTAGTCTGTCTACCAGCTTTGCTAGGGCCGGGGTCTTCTTGGCGCCATTCACCCGGATGTCTGCAATGATCTTGACGAGGATCCGCTCCCACTGAGGGGGCTTATGGTAGGGTGTATCATAGCCTCCAGTGGCTGTCTTCACCCCGAAGATCTTGCACCGGGTCTGTGGAAGCGGGAACTCGTCCCACACATCCTGCTCATAAGTATGGCAGAAGGCTTCTCCGTAGCTGTTGAAGTCAGACCCGACGTAGCGCTCGCCTGGCTTCAAGGGTGGCCCAGGGGGATCATCAAACAAGACGCACTTGGCAGCGGTCTTGTCCCCCATGGTGGCTATCCTGGCCGGGAACGAAGGCGGGGAGGAAGAGCCTCACCGGGACGACTGCACCGGAGAGTCGGTGTGCATCCTGCGAGTGCTTTCCACACTCTTGCCTCTCTCGGGGGTCATGGCCTTCGGCGACCCCATCACCTCATCCAAGTTGCTGAGGTCGATGAGATGAGAGGGGCTCCCTCCTCCTGAAGTGAGGGGCGAGGCCTCCCTACGGAGCCGAGCGAAATCGTGGCCAGCCATGGATACGGCGATGCTGAGGAGTTGAGGTGGAGGAGATGGGTTTCGCGATGCGAAAACTCGTCGGGCGGCAGAGAGAAGGGTTCTAGAGGAGAATGAGACGCACACGCGAAAGAAGAAGGGGAGAGGAGGCACCAAGGTTTCGGCTGAACCAGGGTTCGGCCGGCCCCCTGTGGGCCCCTCTGGTCCTCCCCCTTCTCGTGTGGGCTCTAGCAGGTCTCAGGATCGACAGCCCAGGTGGATTCCCTGAGATGGAAAGCTTGGCTTAGGCCTTAGGCTAACATAAGGTCGAGGTTGAAATTTCATCCTCAACTATATACCAACCTTGGCCAAGCCATGATATACCCAAAGAGAATCTGGGGGAAATCACCTTGACGACACACTGGATTCGTCAGAAGTGTAGGCACTTTCGGCGGTAGTCACGAAGTGTCCGTGTCACCACAATGGTGCTGCCTTCCTATGGACCTTTTGCTACTCCTCTTAATCTTGGTAATTTCTTTCTCCTGTATGACCATGGTCCACAAGATACCCGAAGGATAATTCGTCCTGGGGAAACGAGATGAATCCCAAGAGTACTTAGGGTGTGGGTGTCTTGTGATCTCCTGTCTCAACTTATGACCGTGCCCTTGCAGATGATGTTGATGTGACGATAAGCTCTGCTCTGCAAGGGCGGTGCGTATATGAACTCGAGCCCAAAAAGATATATCGAGGCTGAGAGCAAGCATGATCATCCCAGAGAGGCTGAGGCCTTTCCTGAGGTGGTCATGGGACTCGAGGACCGTAGCACTGGGGTCATGGAACTCGGAGATGAAAAGATCAGGTACTGAGGCTAGTGCTTCACCAATAGGTACCGATCTCCGAGTGAACTCAAGCTCGGAAGGACACTCGGCTCTCAAAAGGATGAAGCATGGACTTCCAGAGGCCGGTGTACGATCAAGAACTAGAGTTCGGACGAAGAGCAAGATTTACTCACTCTTACCTTAGGCGGAGGGTTCGATGTTCTCACCAAAGTGATGAAAACATTCCCAAGTCTGTCCTAAGCTTCCAATGGGGGATTATGAATAAACTTAAAAGCGCACCTCCCATTGGGCATCGATCAAATCAGGCATAGGATACAAAGTGCAAGCTTCTCCTGATTGATCGGCTTCCATTGATGTGCTTGAGATAAAAAATGAATGCACTCCATTCGATCAGTAAATGATCGTGATCCTTCGGTCTGATAGATGGATCCAATGGATTAAAGAGCAGAGACCGATGTCTCGGTTTATACGAAACTTCAGTGCAAAGCACTTTAGCTCAAACCTCGACGTAGAAACACGATGGGCCTCTCATACCCTCCTTAGGAGATAGTAGTGAGGATCGAACAAGTCATCCTGGCCGGGAATGGTCGTTCTCTCCGAACTACTCTCTCCATTCTCCCATGAAACAAAGTCTCGGGGAGAAGGTCTAAGAAGATGCACGAGAGGGGAACCCAAGGGTAGATCTCGTGCCACGAAATCTTTCCCTTAGACTCCTGCTATTCAAGAATGACATCTTCAGCCAGAGCTCAGAAAGAGGGGATATGAAGTCTCGGACTCGGCTGTTGATAGATCTAGGTGGCTCAACTTTTCCTCTGGTGGGTACCTCATTGACCGGGATGCAAGGGGAGCTGAAATCTCAGAGATTATCTAGGATCTCTCTTCCCTTGACAGCATCTAGGTGTACGAAGGATCCTCTGGAGAGAGCATTAAGTCTCATGGCATTATTCTTCTGCAATCCAAACCAGAAGTGCTGAAGCAACATCCAATCGGGAATACAGAGGACTGGGCATTCTTCCACCGCAGAGGCGAAACGATTCCATGCCATTCCTAGTGATTCCTCCTCACATTGCTTGAAATAAAGAATCTTTGCCCTTAACGAGATGACACGTCGTATCGGGAAGAAGCGGGAGCAAAAAGCTGCTCTCAACGTTTCCCAAGTAAGGTAGTATCTACCAAAACAATGGTGCCAATCCCGAGCTTCCCCAGAGAGGGATAGCGGGAAAAACTCTCTTTTCCGAGCATCTGGTGATTCTCCGGTTTTACCCGGAGTTTCAATCACACGCTCGTAGTCTCTCACATGATCAAAGGGGTTCTCATGACTCAACTCCGAGAAAGATAGGTCCTGAATTAGCTTCATGAGAGAGGGGTGAATCCTACAGCCAGATGTAAGAGTGGGTCTTGATGAAGATGGCTCTGAGGGTTCACTCCTCGAAGGCGGAAGGTGTTTACAAGGATAACCTTCCATGGGTAGTGGGGGTAGAGGTAGAAAGAAAACAAAAAGGGTTATTTCAAAAAGGGTTACGGGGGTGACGGTAGAATAAAAAAGGAAAAAGATAAATACGAGGATAAACGGGCTCGAAGGTTAACAACAGCCGTCCCCGGCAACGGCGCCAGAAATGCTTGTTGGCGTTTCTTAATCTCAACACTAGGCGCTGTGGTAGCGGGCACGTGTAAGAAACTCCCGGGTACACTGACGAGTGCAAACGAATCCGCAAGCGCACAGATACACCGCTGTAGCACTTCTCCCTAGGAGAATGAGTATTCCCTTCGGGTTTCGTTCCTAGGACGGAGAGTAACCAGAGAGGATCTATCCAAGGACACCAGCTTTCGCTGGGATAGGTCGGGATACAAGAAGCACTTCCTTAAGGGACTTAGCTCTCAAGATGTATTCCTGTCAGATCTCAGTCGTCCCCGCGGGGCGACAACACTCAGAGGTGCTGTCTTGCGAGCCCAACTCGGTACGCGACGTAAGAGAGTTACAAAGGGTCCAACAGGCTGTCACCACTGCGGCTTACCTCTACACTACGATCGTACGTGGTCTCCGTAGGAAACCCAAGGCCCAGACACCACGTCTGTACCCCAGATAAATACTATAGTGCGGCGTATGCTTGCCCGCTAACTACACTATAGCAACCGTATAAATACGGTCCCACGAACAAGGAAAAGATCCGAATCAGATCATATCATTGAACTGGGAGCAGAAAGGAAGCTATGGATGCAGCTGAACGAGATACAGCAAACTTACTTAACTAAACAGGATCAGAGCATGCTAAACAAGTAAATGAACTATGGTTCTAGCTCTAAAGGATCGAAGCCTTGTGTCATGAAGAACACAAGCCTCTAACTTATGAACAAGCCAAGAACACAAGAACAAAGCAACCACGCATGATGTCCACTATAGTCTAAATAAGAAATGCTGAAATACTCACTTTGATCTAAATGAAGAACAAGCATCCACGAGGACATCAACTCACTCCTTACCCCTTCTCTACCTCACACTAATCCTAATCTAGATCTCTCCTCATCACCAATCTACCACAAAGAGGTGAGAATCACCTCTGATGGGCAGAATTGGAGAGAGGGAGAGAGAGCTACACAAGAGAAAGTGGAACTTGAGAGCTAGGTGGTGTGTTAAAATGGAGCCCCTCCCCTCCTATTTATAGACAAGGAGGAGGCTTGCTCCGGGGCTCAAAGTGCCCCTAAACGCCCGGGACTGCAGCAAGGAGCCAATGGGGGAGCAACACGTGGAGGGCCAGGATGAACCGACCCTAGGTCGGTTCGGCCGAACCTAGGGTCGGCCGAACCCTAGGGCGGTCTCCTAGCCCGTGCTTCCTCTGGCTCACTTCCATGTGGGCCATGATGCCTCTCCTCCGTCCATGGCACATTTCCTGGCGGTTTAGTTGGTAATGTGGGCCCATGGATCCATGTGATGCTGACGTGGCAGCGTGTGATTCATCGAAAGTTCTTCACATGGATTGGTGACATCATGGATCCAGGAGAATCCATGTGGCAGCCCCTGATTAGCCAGCATTTGAGTGCCTTGGATTGGAGTGGAGTGTAAGTGCATGAATTCCTCTCATTTCTTGTGCTAAATACCTGCATTCAAATAGACATCGACACTGGTGGAAAGTATGAGTTTAAGCACCTATTCTAGTGTGGATGTTCAATTCATGCTCAGATTTGCAGGAGTTGACGGCCTTGAAAATGGCAAATATTGACCGTCAACACCCGCCGGCCAGGGTCCCAGGGGCCCTTGACAAGTGGACCCGACCTTCCAGAAGACCCGCCGACCTGCCAAGTGGGCCCAGCGACCTTATCCGCACCTCTGATGACCACGAGCAACCTGATCAAGATCCCGGAAGACCCGCGATGCTTAGCGTGCAAGTCAAGACACTAGGACCTGGCGCGCCGCCGCCTGTAGTTCCGAGTATCACGGGATACTCCTTGTAATCTGGGAGATAAGCTTCCCGTAGTTGTAACCGACCCCGACACGGGTCAACCGACCTTGAATGGAAACCCTAGCCCGTTTTCCCCATATAAGGCGGCCTAGGGCTCCAGTCAAGGGGACAACTCATCTTCAACCTCCCGCATAATCCACCACAACTGGATGTAGGGTTTTACTCTCTGGAGGCCTGAACCAGTATAAACTCCGTTGTCTCCCTATTTTCACCGCCATACTCGCCTAGTTCCGAGTTCACCACGTGGACTACCACCTACACTCTTAGGTCCTGGTCCTCCATTAACCTGCAAACCTCTGGTAACCCCCTAGCGGATCTGTCCAGGTCTCACCCCCTAACAGTTGGCGCGCCAGGTAGGGGCAATCGGGAACTCGCTGTGCAGCATGGTGGCCCAATCTGGCGTTGTCTTCCCGGTGAGCATGGCGGCCTTCCTCGCCAGCCCCATAGAGATCTGCTTTGGATCTTTCACGTCGACCTCTCCTGCTCTGGCAGCCGCAACTCCTCCAGCGACCCCAGAGCAGGTCGTCACAACGTCCGTCGCCGCCCTCGTACCCGATCTAGTATCGGAGACCCACCCACCCAGACCCTGTGACCTTGCCCAGGGGATGGAGAGTGTCATCAGCTCGATGAGGGAAACTCTGGTGATCTGCGAACGAGCTCAGCGCTCGGCACAGACAATGCTACGCCACGACATGTTCCCCTTCGGCCTGAAGTCTGCACCTGGCCTTCGTCTCAGCCAGCTGTCCACGCCTCTCCAGATCCAATCTGGGCGGCGACCTTCTGGCGACCTAAGGCCGGCACCTCACGCTCGGCGCGACCCTCTCGACGTGCCCTGCACCTATCATAAGGGTGCGAAGCACACTCTCCGCGGGTGCCGCCTGCGGAAGAAGATTGACCAAGAGCTCCCTCGCCGAGCTAAACGACCTACCTAGTCCCCGAACTGCGGGGAGTTCCAGAAGGTCCGTGTTTGAATCTCCCCCAACGACTCGGACATCATCTTTCGCCAAGTGCTCGTGATCTCCGAGAACGAGCCACCCCGCGCAGGCGCGACCAACTCCGAGGAAGCAGCCCGCATCCTAGCTAACGCCCGCCGCGCCCAGCGACGTGCGGAAGAGCAGCAGTGCGTGGCCTTGCCCTGCGCTCGGGACCAGCGCCTGGAGTTCGAGGAAGCTGGAATCCCGACCTTCAACAGCCCCCAGGCCAACCTGGGTGCGGCCATTACCCGACTCCAGCAAGCTCAAATGACGCCTGAAGCTGAGCAGGCCCTCGCGTACCTCCGGGTCGCCAACGCCTTGGTGGAGGAGAAGAGCGCGGCCTCCAAATCTACCGCGTCTTCATCGACCCGCCACTCGCGTAGTCGATCTCATCGACCTCAGCGCAGCCATCTCTCCCCCATCTGGGAGGAGGCCGTTCAACACAACCCTGAGCAACCCGCCCAGTAGCCTGCTGCTGCCGGCGACCTTCGCGTCAACCTCGACACCAACAGGCGCACCCGCGACATGCGCGACTATGTCGACCAGCGCCATCGAGAGCACGAGGAGTGCGAACTTCGTCACCGCTTGGAGTACGATCGCGAGTACGGTCAACCTGGGGGCGTTCATCGCATCGTGGAGCGCGAGCTCTGTGACCGTCACGACATCAAGAACAAGTGACGTGCCCTCTACGACGCTGAGCACGGCAACCCAGGCGTTCTCCCGACCAACCGGGATCGGCAGCCACGTTCCCAGGTTGTCGTCCCGGAGCGCAGCGTCCACTCTGCGCCTAGAGAGGCCGCTCCGGCCAGAGGCTCCGGTGACGACCTTGCCGTCACCGCCTTCCCAACGCTAGCTTCCCGTTTCAGGAGGGTGGAGTACCCCGATAACTTCAAGCCCAACATCAAGCCGTACGATGGGCGCTCGGACCCTAACATCTGGCTGTCGACCTACTACGTCACCGTCAAGGCGGCCGGTGGTAGCTTCGACCATATGGCGGCCTACTTCTAGCTGGTGATGGGCAAGGCCCCTTCGCTGTGGCTCAACAATCTCGAGCCTGGCAGCATCAAGACCTGGGCTGACCTATCCCAGGCCTTCACGTCCAACTTCCAGGTGACCTACGATCGCCCTGGAAATGCCTTCAACCTCGGGCGGGTCGTGCAGAAGCTTAAGGAGCGACTCCGCGACTACAACAACTGGTTCTTCGAGAACCGGAACGAGTGTATTGGCGTCAGGGACGATCAGATCGTCGACAGCTACAAGAAGGGCATCAAAGACCGCAAGATCTTTGAGAAGATCCACGAGTCTGGCGCCACCAACGTCAAGGAGCTCATGCACGTCGTCAACAAGCTGATGGACACAGAAGAGGCACTCCAGAACCAGTTTGACGCTGATGCCGCTGGTGCATCTGGCACTACAGCAGACAAGCTCCGCAAGCGACCTTCTGAGGTCCTAGCGGTCGAAGGGCGCCGAGGTTTGACCATCAACCAGGAGGAGTTCGACCTGGCGCTCGACAACGTTTCCAGGTTCCACGAAGGGGCTACCCACACTCTCCGCGAGTGCTCCCAGTTCAAGAGGGCTTTCAACACCCTCGTGGATCCCAAGCGACCCAGGAACGACGGTGGGCGCCGTGACAACCGCCCCTACAACAGCAACTACCGCCGCGATGATGGGCGAGATCGACACGACGACCGGCGAGAGGAGTGATATGACGATCGTCGCGAGCCTCCTCGCAGCGACCCACCTCCAGCGGATCCTCGCGACGAGACTGTTGGCGTTTCTTAATGTCACCACCACTGGCACACTAGCATGATCGTGTAAGAAACTCCTGGGTACACTGACGAGTGCGAACGAATCCGCAAGCGCACGGATACACCGTTGTAGCACTTCTCCCTAGGGGAATGAGTATTCCTGTGGGGTTTCATTCCTAGGACGGTGAGTAACCAAAGAGGGTCTATCCAAGGACACCAGCTTTCGCTGGGATAGGTCGGGATACAAGAAGCACTTCCTTAAGGGACTTAGCTCTCAAGATGTATTCTGTCAGGTCTCAGTCATCCCCGCGGGGCGACAACACTCCAAGGTGCTGGCAAGCGAGCCCAACTCGGTACGCGACGTAGAGGGTTGACAAAGGGTCCAACAGGCTGTCACCACTACGGCCTACCTCTACGCTACAATCGTATGTGGTCTTCGCAGGAAAACCAGGGCCCAGACACCACATCTGTACCCCAGATAAACACTATAGTGCGGTTACGTCTGTCGACCCGCAAACTACACTATAGCAACCGTATAGATACGGACCGACGAACAAGGGAAAGATCGGAATCAGATCTATTCATTGAGCTGGGAGCAGAAAGGAAGCTATGGATGCAGCTAAACGAGATACAGTGGACTTACTAGACTAAACAGGATCAGAGCATGCAAACAAGTAAATGAACTACGGCTCTGGCTCTAAAGGATCAAAGCCTTGTGTCATGAAGAACACAAGCCTCTAACTGATGAACGAGCCACGAACACAAGAACAAATCAATCATGCATGATGTCCACTATAGTCTAAATAAGAAATGCTGAAATACTCACTTTGATATAAATGAAGAACAAGCATCCACGAGGACATCAACTCACTCCTTACCCCTACTCTACCTCTCAACTAATCCTAATCTATATCTCTCCTCATCACCATTCTACCACATAGAGGTGAGAATCACCTCTCATGGGCAGAATTGGAGAGTGGGAGAGAGAGCTACACAAGAGAGAAGTGGAACTTGAGAGCTTGGTGGTGTGTGAGAAATGGAGCCCCTCCCCTCCTATTTATAGACAAGGAGGAGGCTTGCTCCGGGGCTCATAGTGCCCCTAAACATCCATGAATGCAGCCAAGGACCAATAGGGAGCAAACACGTGGAGGGCCTGGATCAACCGACCCTAGGTCAGTTCGGCCGATCCTAGGGTCGGCCGAAACCCCTGGCCGGCCTTCTGGCTTGTGCTTCGTCTGGCTCGCTTCCATGTGGGCCCTAATGCGTCTCCTCCATGCATGGCACGTTTCCTGGTGGTTTAGTTGGCAAAGTGGGCCCATGGATCCATGTGATGCTGACATGGCAGCGTATGATTCGTCGGGAGTCCCTCACATGGATTGGTGACATCATGGATCCAGGAGAATCCATGTGGCAGCCCCTAATTGGCGAGCATTTGAGTGTCTTGGATTGGAGTGGAGTGAAAGTGCATTGATTCCTCCCATTTCTTATGCTAAATACCTGCATTCGAATAGACATCGACACTGGTGGAAAGTATGAGTTTAAGCACCTATTCTAGTGTGGATGTGCAATTCATGCTCAAATTTGCAGGAGTTGATGGTCATAAAAATGGCAAATATCGACCATCAACAACACCCCCGCACTTGACCTTTGCTCGTCCCGAGTGAAGGGGAAACAAAGCCAAGTGGGTCACGAATACCAAGGAGTAAGACAGACATAACAGATATTCCAAGTCATACCTTGCTCTTGTGAACCTCTGTGTAGTGGCTATCATGTTCCCTTGGGTGATTGAAGAGTAGAACAGCTGTGAATCAAGTCACTTATGCACCTGATGATAAACACCTTGGGGGGTTTTGCAAGTTTATCATAAACAAAACTCTTGGTGGCTCCCTCATTTGATTCTCTCAGATCGCTCAATGTGTATATGTCCTCACTAAGGCATTTGCCTTTCTTCATCCTACTTCTAATGATGGCTATATGTGGAGCTCAGGGTAGGATAAAGAGAAAGCATACTTGCATCACATATTTTGCAAAGTCAAAGACTGGATCCACAGAGAAAATCAAATCATACCATCAGATCAAGATGTGCACTGGTATGGCTATGGTGTGTATGGTAAGGTGGATACTAGACCCGGAATGGGTGCTAGATATTACCATACATATATGTGGTGAGAACTGTGGGTTGATGGTAAGGTGGACACTAGCACCGGAATGGACACTAGTTATTACCATCTATGGTATGGAACTCCTTTTTGCATGACCATCCCTCTCCTCTTTCCTTCTTTATTTTGTCTATGGGCTATCCTTTCTCTTTCTCTCTTTTTTTTTCAAAACATGCTTTGGGCATGTGTTTATTTTTTTTTCATAGCCCATATCTCTTCTTTGAAGGTTATTTTTAAAGAGAGAGGTCACACCGCATATGGAGCTTTATTTTCATGGAATGGATGAATGATACAATGCTAACTTCTAGTGTAGAAGCATAGCAAGGGAAAATAGGTGGGGTGCACATAAATCTTGATCATGAAAGTAATGATAAGAATTCTCATAAGGGTCGCAAAATTTGACAAAGCTCAATGTAATAACAAGCAGCATATGAACTGAAGGGTTTTACCTACAAAGATCATATGGCTCTAATGGGACGAAGGCATATCAAAGAGGAGCCTTTCCAAGAGGTTTTGAGTTTTCAAAAATAAATTCCCCAAGGGAGTTAGTCATTAGAGCAATAGATCATATCATCCAGCCATATTATACTTGTCAATTACGTAGGTGAACATGCTTGTCCTTAAGAATGTTATGGTTCACAGGCATCAGGTAAATAACAAGGAATAAAGCATATGTAAGTCTACTCAGGTACAAGCGAGCTGGGTGATCTTTAGCATCATCATTCGAGTTTTAGTTTAGAGATAGACATATATAGCTTATAAAACTCAAGAATGAAAGAGAGTGAGTTGTCCAGATGCAAACCGGTGCTATGCATGAGAGATGAACCATTAGAGGCTCTCCACAGGAGTGAACTCGTGCGAGTCCTGTTCAGGTTCGTGGTAGGTGATCGATCGGCTAGCGCGAAGTGCTCACAGTGGGTACGTACGGAAATGTCGTGCCTGCATTGGGAGAGTCGTGGCTCTTCCCCCACACTGTCTCGAACCTAGATGTCCTCTAAATCAAAGAGACCAAAGTAATGACACAAAGGGTGGCTAAACCAGGTTACATGACCAGTGAGCCACTTTATTCAAATTCAAATGTTTCAACACAATGATTAGGCGCTTACACACATGCAAAAGAAATAAATGAAATAAAGGGAAATCAAACCTAGACCTAGACTAGCGCCTAATGACTAAAGCTGGGGCTAATCCCAACTACTCAACATCATAGAGAGCTGCATGCCCCGTAACCGAGAACAGTCTCCTCGTCTTCGCACAAAGGCCGCGGCGAAGGTCACGAATGTCGTCTCTCAGCTCGGCCAAGTCCAACTTCTGCTCTGAGTAAGCAGCTCTGAGCTTCTCGTTGCTGGCCTCCAATTCCTTCATCAGCGGGGTCAGCTTGGCCACTGAGGAGAGCTTAGAGAGTTGCTCGGTTGCCCGAGTCCTCTCCCTGGACCTCCTAGTGTAGGGTGGCGGTGGAAACCCATCGTCCCGGCCAAAGTCTTCCTTCTCTTCTGGCAGAACTGGAGTTGGGCGTGCCTCAGGAGCCATCTCCTTAGGCAGTGCCAGATTTATGGTCACCGGCGGCTGCGGTGAAGGAGCAGACTGCGCTGAGCTCGTCTGCCCTCTAGCTAGCGATGATCCAGGTGTGCTAGGTGGAGCGAGCGGTAACCCCCTGGGGTGAAGCTGAGCCGTGGTCGGCCTGCCCGCCCATCTCATGTGCCTCTTCCCAGGTGAGGCGGAGTGCCTTGAGGGCGGTGTGCCTGGAATCCTCCCGCCCGGCGGGATGGTGGTGAGCTGGGGAACATCCAGGACACCGGCCACCATTGCGTGGTCCGCAGCGGGGGCGGCAATGACGGAGGGGTTGCCTCCTGCCCCGAGACTGGTGGACGAGGTGGAGCCGTCGAAAGGGACAACACTCCTTCCGGCCATGGATGCGGCGATGAGCTGAGGATGGTGAGGTGGAGGAGATGGATTTCGCGATACGAAAACTCGTCGGGCGGAAGGGAGAAGGTTTCTGGAGGACAATGAGACGCACACGCGAAAGAAGAAGGGGAGAGGCAGCACCAGGGTTTCGGCCGAACCTGGGTTCGGCCGGCCCCCTGTGGGCCCCTCTGGTCCTCCTCTTTCTCATGTGGGCTCTAGCAAGTCTCAGGATCGACGGCCCAGGTGGATTCCCCGAGATGGAAAGATTGGCTTAGGCTTAAGGCTAGGATAAGTTTGTGGTTGAAAATTCATCCTCCACTATATACCAACCTTGGCCAAACCTTGGTTTAACCATAGAGAATCTGGGGGAAGTCACCTTGGCGACATACTCGGTTCGTCAAAAGTTTAGGCACCTCTGATGGTAATCACGAAGCGTTCGGGTCGCCACAATGGTGCTGCCTTCCTGTGGACCTTCTGCCTACTTTTCATCTTAGTACTTTCTTTCTCCTGCAGGACCACAGTCCACAAGATACCCAAGGGATAATTTTTCCTGGGGAAACGAGATGAGTCCCAGGAGTACTCAGGTTGCGGGCGTCTTGTGATCTCCTGTCTCAACTTATGACCATCTCCTTGCAGACAATGTTGATATGATGATAAGCTCTGATCTGCAAGGGTAGTGCATATACGAACTCGAGCCCAAGAAGGTATATCAAGGCTGAGGGTAAGCATGATCATCCCAGAGGGGCCGAGGCATTCCCTGAGGTGGTCATGGGACTCGAGGACTATAGCACTGGTGTCGCGGAACTCGGAGACGAAAAGATCGAGCACTGAGGCTAGTGCTTCACCAATAGGTACTGATCTCCGAGTGAACTCAAGCTCGGAAAGGCACTCGGCCTTCAAAGAGGATAGAGCATGGACTTCCGGAGGCCGGTGTATGATCAGGAACCAGAGTTCGGATGAAGAGCAAGATTTAACTCGCTCTTACCTTAGGTAGAGGGTTTGATGTCCTCATCAGGGCGATGGAAACATTCCGAGGCCTGGCCTAAGCTTCCAATGGGGGGTTATGGATAAACTGGAAAGTGCGCCTCCCATTGGGCATCGATCAAGTCAGGCATAAGATACGAAGTGCAAGCTTCTCCTGATTGATCGGCATCGATCGATGTGCTCGAGATGAAAAGTGAATGCACTCCATTCGATCGGTAGATGATCGTGTTCCTTCGGTCTGATGGATGAATCCAATGGATTATAAAGCAGAGACCGATGTCTCGGTTTATACGAAACTTTAGTGTGAAGCACTTCAGCTTAAACCTCGACGTAGAAACACGATAGGCCTCTCATATCCTCCTTAGGAGACAGTAGTGAGGATCGAACAAGTCATCCTGGCCGGGAATGGTCGTTCCTTCCGAACTACTCTCTCCGTCCTCCCACGAGACAAAGTCTCGGGGAGAAGGTCTAAGAAGATGCACGAGAAGGGAACCCAAGGGTAGATCTCGTGCCACGAAATCTTTCCCTTAGACTCCTGCCATTCAGGAATGACATCTTCAGCCAGAGTTCAGAATGAATGGATATGAAATCTCGGGCTTGGCTGATGATGGATCTAGGTGGCTTAACATTTCCTCTGGTGGGTGCCTCATTGACCGGGATGCAAGGGGAGCTGAAATCTTAGAGATTATCCACGATCTTTTTCCCTCGACAGCATCTAGGTGCACAAAGGATCCTCCAGAGAGAGCATTAAGCCTCATGGCATCATCCTTTCGCAATCCAAACCAGAAGTGCTGAAGCAACATCCAATCGGGAATGTAGAGGACTGGGCAATCTTCCACCGCGGAGGCGAAACGATGCCATGCCATTCCTAGTGATTCCTCCTCACATTACTTGAAACAGAGAATCTTTGTCCTTAACAAGATGACATGTCGTATTGGGAAGAAGTGGGAGCAAAAAGCTGCTCGCAACCTTTCCCAAGTAAGGTAGTCTCTACCAAAACAACGGTGCCAATCCCGTGCTTCCCCGGAGAGGGATAGCGGGAAACACTCTCTTTTCCAAGCATCCGGTGATTCTCCAGTTTTACCCTGAGTTTCAATCAGACGCTCGTAGTCTCTCACATGATCAAAGGGGTTCTCATGACTTAACCCCGAGAAGGATAGGTCCTGAATTAGCTTCATGAGAGGGGCGAATCCATAAGCCAGATGTAAGAGTGGGTCTTGACGAAGATGGCTCTGAGGATTCACTCCTCGAAGGCAGAAGGTGTTTACAAGGATAACCTTCCATGGGTAGCGGAGGTAGAGGTAGAAGTAAAGAAAACAGAAGGGATATCTCAAAAAAGGGTAACGGGAGTGAAGGTAGAAGAAAAAAAAAGATAAATACGAGGATAGACGGGCTCGAAGGTTAACAACAGCTGTCCCCGACAACAGCGCCAGAAATGCTTGTTGGCGTTTCTTAACGTCACCACCACTGGCGCACTAGCGTGATCATGTAAGAAACTCCCGGGTACACTGACGAGTGCGAACGAATCCGCAAGCGCACGAATACACCGTTGTAGCACTTCTTCCTAGGGGAATGAGTATTCTCGTCGGGTTTTGTTCCTAGGACGGTGAGTAACCAAAGAGGGTCTATCCAAGGACACCAGCTTTCGCTGGGATAGGTCGGGATACAAGAAGCACTTCCTTAAGGGACTTAGCTCTCAAGATGTATTCTGTTTGGTCTTAGTCATCCCCGCGGGGCGACAACACTCCAAGGTGCTGGCAACCAAGCCCAACTCGGTACGTGACATAGAGGGTTGACAAAGGGTCCAACAGGCTGTCACCACTGCGGCCTACCTCTATGCTACGATCGTACGTGGTCTTCGCAGGAAAACCAGGGCCCAGACACCACGTCTGTACCCCAGATAAACACTATAGTGCGGTTACGTCTGTCGACCCGCAAAGTACACTATAGCAACCGTATAGATACGGTCCCACGAACAAGGGAAAGATCGGAATCAGATATATTCATTGAGCTGGGAGCAGAAAGGAATGTATGGATGCAGCTAAACGAGATACAGCGGACTTACTTAACTAAACAGGATCAGAGCATGCAAACATGTAAATGAACTACGGCTCTGGCTCTAAAGGATCGAAGCCTTGTGTCATGAAGAACACAAGCCTCTAACTTATGAACGAGCCACAAACACAAGAACAAATCAATCATGCATGATGTCCACTATAGTCTAAATAAGAAAAGTTGAAATACTCAATTTGATCTAAATGAAGAACAAGCATCCACAAGGACATCAACTCACTCCTTACCCCTACTCTACCTCTCAACTAATCCTAATCTAGATCTCTCCTCATCACCATTCTACCACATAGAGGTGAGAATCACCTCTCATGGGCAGAATTGGAGAGAGGGAGAGAGAGCTACACAAGAGAGAAGTGGAACTTGAGAGCTTGGTGGTGTGTGAGAAATGGAGGCCCTCCCATCCTATTTATAGACAAGGAGGAGGCTTGCTCTGGGGTTCAAAGTGCCCCTAAACACCCGGGAATGCAGCCAAGGACCAATAGGGAGCAAACATGTGGAGGGCTAGGATCAACCGACCCTAGGTCGGTTCGGCCGATCCTAGGGTCGGCCGAAACCCCTGGCCGGCCTTCTAGCTTGTGCTTCGTCTGGCTCGCTTCCATGTGGGCCCTAATGCCTCTCCTCCGTGAATGGCATGTTTCCTGGCGGTTTAGTTGGCAAAGTGGGCCCATGGATCCATGTGATGCTGATGTGGCAGCGTATGATTCGTCGGGAGTCCCTCACATGGATTGGTGACATCATGGATCTAGGAGAATCCATGTGGCAGCCCCTGATTGGCCAGCATTTGAGTGCCTTGGATTGGAGTGGAGTCAAAGTGCATTGATTCCTCCCATTTCTTAAGCTAAATACCTGCATTCGAATAGACATCGACACTGGTGGAAAGTATGAGTTTAAGCACCTATTCTAGTGTGGATGTGAAATTCTTGCTCAAATTTGTAGGAGTTGACGGTCATAAAAATGGAAAATATCGACCGTCAACAGAGACCAACCTGCCTCCTCCACCACCAACAGGCAACCCCAATGGGCCTTTCTAGGCCGCAAACCACACGACCAACATGATCATGGGTGGCATCATGTCCGGTGTCAGCAAAAGGCGCTACCGCAAGGACAAGCGCGAGGTCCACCTCGTCCACACTCAGCCCACCGCGCCTCTGCGTTGGTCTGAGCAGGCGATCACGTTCTCCAGATCTGATCACTGGGTGCACATCCCAGACCCCGGGTCCTACCCGCTCGTCGTCGAGCCTACGGTGGATGGGGCCTTGCTCTCCCAGACCCTGATCGATGGGGGGAGCGGTCTCAACATCATCTTTGTTGATACCCTCAAGAAGATGGGCTTCGACTTCGACAAGCTCACAGATTGCGACGAGCCCTTCTATGGCATCATCCCCGGGAAGGCGGCCTACCCCCTGGGTCGGGTCTCCCTTCCCGCCACCTTTGGTACAGAGGCAAACTTCCGCACGGAGTACATCAGCTTCGAGGTCGCCAACTTCAAGTCCTCCTACCACGCGATCCTAGGTCGCCCGATGCTGGCCAGGTTCATGGCCATCCCGCATTACACCTACTCGGTGTTGAAGATGCCGGCTCCAAATGGGGTCCTCTCCGTCCTGGGGGTCTCATCATCTCCTTCGAGTGCAACACGGAGGCTCTCGACCTTGCCGCGACCTCCACCGCCGTCGACGCCTCCGCAGTCTTGGTCGCTGAGGCCAAGGCCGTCGACCCAGTCAACCTACCTGTCCCGGAGCAGAAGCGTACCGACACCGCCCTGGACGCGGTCCCCTCGACGAAGAAGGTCTGTCTCGGCCTTGCCGACGTAGAGAAGATGGTGGTGATCGGCGATGGGCTCGACCCCAAATAGGAACTCACGCTCACCAGTTTTCTCTGGGATAACGCGGACATATTCGTATGGAGTCCATCGGATATGCCGGGTGTCCCGAGGGAGCTGGCCGAGCACTCCTTGGATGTAAGCAAGATGGCCAAGCCTGTCAAGCAGAAGCTTCACCGCTTTGCGAAAGATCACAATGACGTCATTAGGGTAGAATTAATAAAGCTCCTAGCTGCCAAATTTATCCGCGAGTGTAAAAACCCGGTTTGGCTCGCCAACCCGGTCCTTGTACCCAAGAAAACCGGTCAATGGAGAATGTGTATCGACTACACCGACCTCAACAGGCACTGCCCTAAAGACCTCTTCCCTCTTCCACGCATCGACCAGGTCGTGGACTCCACGGCCGGAAGCGTCCTCCTATGCTTTCTCAACTGCTACTCAGGGTATCACCAGATAGCCCTGAAGGTCTCTGACCAAGACAAGATGGCATTCATTACGCCCCATGGAACTACTGCTACATGGCCATGACTTTTGGCCTCAAGAATGCCGGCGCGACCTACCAGAAGGCCATCCAGAAGTGTCTCGCTAGCCAGCTCGGCCAGAATGTAGAAGCCTACGTCGACGACATGGTTGTCAAAACCACCCATGAGGACAAGCTCATAGCTGACCTCGCGGAGACCTTCGCCAACCTCCGCGTCTACCACTGGAAACTTAATCTAGAGAAGTGCGTCTTCGATGTCCCATCTGGCAAGCTCCTGGGCTTCATGGTCAGCAACTGGGGCATCGAGGCCAATCCCACCAAGGTGGATGCCATCCTCAGGATGAAGCGACCTACCGGGAAGAAGGATGTCATGAAGCTCACTGGCATGATGGCGGCCCTAGGTCGATTCATTAGCAAACTTGGAGAGAAAGGCCAGCCCTTCTTCAAGCTGCTAAAAAAGGTGGACAAGTTCGTCTGGACCGAAGAGGCAGACCAAGCTCTGGAGCAACTCAAGACCTTCCTCACGTCACCCCCGGTGATGGTGCCCCCGGCGCCTGAGGAGCCGTTACTGCTCTACATCTCGGTGACCACCCTGGTGGTCAGTTCAGTCGTGGTGGCTGAGCGACCTGAAGAGGGCCGACCTTACCCCGTCCAGCGACCTATCTACTACGTCAGCGAGGTCCTATCTGATAGGAAGACCAGGTACAGCCAACCCTAGAAGATGCTTTACGCGCTGCTTGTCACCTCTCGCAAGCTTCGGCATTACTTCCAGTCGCACAAGATCAAGGTCGTTTTGGCCTTCCCCCTTGGCAAGATCCTGCGGAGCCGCGACACCACCGGACGCATCGTCAAGTGGTCCATCAAGTTGGGCGAGTTTGACCTAGAGTTCTGCCCCAGGCAGGCCATCAAGTCCCAGGTCATCGCAGACTTCATCTCAGAGTGGACAGAGATCCAACAGCCTCCACCATCGGAGCGACCTGAGCACTGAAAAATGTACTTCGATGGTTCCCTGAACCTCGAAGGAGCCGGCGCGGGCGTCCTGTTCATCTCCCCTCAGGGCGACTACCTCAAGTACGTCCTGTAGATCCACTACAAGGTGTCCAACAACGGCACTGAGTACGAGGCCCTCATCCACGGGCTACGCATTGCTGTTTCCCTGGGGATTAAACGCCTCATAGCTTACGATGATTCCAAGGTCATGATCGACCAAGTCAGCAAGGATTCTGAAGCCAGGAAGGACACGATGGATGCCTACTGTGCTGAGGTGTGCAAGCTCGAGCGTCACTTCGAAGGGCTCGAGTTCCACCACGTATGCCGCAACAACAACATCGCAGCTGATGTCCTCTCAAAGCTCGGCTCCAAGCGCGCACTGGTTTCGGCTGGTGTGTTCGTCCAGGACCTACGCAAGCCATCCATCAAGCTCATCTCCGACCCAGAGTCTCCTGATGATAAAGTGACCTCGCCGGGAGGTCGCGAAGTCCTCATGACCGAGGTAGAAGATGACTGGCGCCTTGACTTCATCGCCTTCCTCCTCGAGCGTCGAGTACCTGAGGACAAGGCGGAGCGCGAAAAGATCACGAGGCATAGTGCCAACTACATCGTCGTCGGCAACGAACTCTACCGGAGGTCTGCCTCCATAGGCGTTTTGATGAAGTGCATCCTACGATCTGAGGGCCTTAGGCTCTTGGATGACATCCACGGCGGCGAGTGCGGCAATCACGCCGCCTCTTCCAACCTGGTGGGCAAGGTCTTCAGGTCCGGCTTCTACTGGCCCACGGCCATGGCTGATGCCCAGGAGCTTGAGCTTGTAAATCGCTGCAAGGGGTGCCAATTCTTCGCCAAGCAGCAACACGTCCCGGCTCAGGCCCTCAGGACCATCCCTCCATCCTGGCCCTTCGCAGTGTGGGGTCTTGACTCTGTGGGACCTTTCAAGACCACCTCGGTGGCTACAAGCACATCATCGTGGCGGTGGGTAAGTTCACCAAATGGATCGACGTTCGTCGTGTATCTAGCGTCACCTCAAAAGAAGCGGCCAAGTTCATCGAGGAGATCACCCACCACTTTGAGGTGCCCAACAGGATTGTCACCGACCTTGGCACGGCCTTCACAGGAGCCGATTTCTGGGACTTCTGCCAAGACAACCTGATCAATGTATATTCCTCCTCGGTGGCGCACCCGCGGTGCAACGGTCAGGTCGAGCGGGCCAACGGCATGGTCCTGCAGGCCATTAAGGACCGCATCTTCGACGGCTCAGCGCCTTACACAACCAGGTGTCTCTCAGAGCTCCCCCACGTCCTCTGGGGTCTCAGGACCTAGGTCAGCTCAGTGACAGGGTACTCACCCTTCTTTTTGGTCTACAGGTCAGAGGCCAACCTCCCCACCGACGTTGCCTTCGGGGCTCCCCGCATCCAGAACTTCGAGGAAGGAGAAGTGGAGCAAACATGCAGGCTGGACCTCGACAGTGTCGAGGAACATCGTGTGGCCGCGCTCATGCGCCACACCCGCCATGAGCAGTAGCTACATCGCTACCATGACCACAATGTTCGGGAACGTTCCTTCAACGTTGACGACCTAGTCCTGCGGCGGATCCAGAACACCAAGGACATGCACAAGCTCTTAGCGCCTTGGGAAGGCCACTTCATAGTTAAGGAGGTCATTGGACTGGCGACCTATCGCCTCCAATGGGCCGATGGCCAGGGCGTCCCGAACCCCTGGAACATTGAGCACTTATGTCGCTTCTATCCTTAGGAGCCTTGTATCACCATAAAAGATATGTACTCTATCCTTTGTAATTCGATATATATAAAGGTTACCTTTCGACCTACTTGTTTTCTGTTCACCCCTCCCCCTCGACACGCTCGGGGGCTTGGTTTAAAACTAGACCCCTCGCGCTCGGGGGCTTGGTGTTAAGCCCGACCCTTCACGCTGGGGGGCTTGGCTTTGCCAACCTAAGGGTCCTTCGACCTAGGGGTTTTTACCTTCCTTTTACCCAGTGTTCTCTTACCACAACTTTTTATAAACTTTATAAGTATTCCTAGGTTGTGCGGTTGCTCAACCTCGGGTCCAGGACCCCCCTCCGCGTGCCGGCTACACACAAGCCTCCATGCTGAGCCGTGTAGTCGGCAAGCCGTTCCTCCACCGAGTTGGGTTAGCGGGGGAAAGGGTTCGTGCAGCTCCATCACTTTTGCATTCTTATAAAGAGTATATAAGTCAAAGAAGGGATCACATCAGTTAATTAAACATACCCTTTCATTCATGCAAGGTTTATCTTACATCAAAAGGGTCCACGACCCATTGGCGCTAACAGTTTGCTATGTCCTAAGTTACACTTTACAGATCTATTTTCTTTACAATCTCGTCTGCGGCGGCCTGGATATCTTCAACGCCCACCAGCCGAGATAGGTCGAGCTCCTCCTTGACCTTCTCAAGGTCGAACATTGGCACATGGTGCCTCACCGTGGCCAGCACGGCAGCAGCGGCGAGCTTGCTGCTGTCCATCAGCAGGGTATTCATGCGACCTTCCGCATCTTCCAGCCGCGCGACGAGCTCCTGCGGCCCGCCTTCGACCTTGGGGACGTAAATGTCCACAAGGTACTCGGCGGCCTCCTTGAGGTCGCCCAACTCCTTCTGAAGATCTGCAGTCATCTCTTGATGATCAATAAGGGTTTGTATCACCCGGGAAAGGTTGATCTCCAGATCCCTATGAACACCCAACTCATACGCAGCCTTCCGGGTATAGTAATACTCACTGGCGATGACCTCCTTGTGCTTCTCCTTGAGGGTCTTCACCTGGTCCTTCGATTCCTTGAGGTCTTTCTTCAAGGCGGACTCCCTCTTCTTGGCTTCTGTAAACAACAAGGTCAAGAAGGGCACAACACGACGTAAAATTCAAGCACCAAGCATAAGGGGACCCCCAGAAGTACCCGCAGCGGCGACCTTCAGCTCGTCTTCCGCCTCCTTCGCCTTTAGCTTGGCAGATTCAAGCTCCTGCTTCATGGCCGCCATCGCCTTGTCCTTCAAGGCCGCCTCGTCCTTGAGACGCTTTATCTCTCATGCGGCCTTAATCCTGGCCTGCAGCACGGCCTCCCACGCCGTGGTTAACTCCGCGTGAAGCTTGGCACCCTTCGTCAGCAGGTTCACCCTGCCCTGCGCCCGCTCGGCGAGAGACTGCACCCACATGCCACAAAAGGTTGTGAAAATCAAGGCATCCAAGCAAATCGAAGACATAGCCCCAAAGGAATTGAGACTCACCATGAGTGTCCTGCCGATCGTTTTCGCCACCTCCTTGATCGTCGCCTGCGCCGCCTTGAAGTCGTCAAGGTCCCGGCCGTCGGCAAGGATATCCTCCTCCCACGGAGTGCCGATATAGAGGCACCGGTTCAGGTCGTCATCCTCGTCTCCTCCTTCGGTCTCTGCCCCCTGCGTATGCGGTAGACCTGACTCGGGTGGGTCCTCCTGGTGAAGGCCTTCCCCTTGCTGAGCGCTGTCAGCAGTGACCTTGGTTGCTGCCGACGATGCTGCCCCCACGGTCTCAGGGACCTTGCTGGTGACATCTCCGCCTAAGGTCACCGGTGATTGGCCCACCGGCGCCTTCTCCAGCTTCCGCCCAAAGGCCTCTTGGCCTGAGGCGTTCTTATTGGTGTCTGATGCAGCAGGATTCCCCTATCCAAGGCACAAAGCTTGTCAGGACGCCGCGGCATCGCAAGGCTACCACCCTCGGCGTGGTGGTCGTTACGATAGCCGAGAGGATAGGAGCCCGACGTCGGAGCCCCTGGGCACCTGTATGTTCGGTCGGGCGATCCGCACGGCAGCGATCCCCCCGCACTTCCGGCAGCCTGCCACCATGACCAAGTACTGGTGGGAGACGGACCCCCGGGTGTGGTTCAACAACTACCGCCTGGCCTGCCAGCTGGGCGGCGCTACCGACGATGCCTTGATCATCCGCAACCTACCGCTGCACCTTGCGGACTCTACGCGGACATGGCTCGAGCACCTACCTGGGAACCAGATCCACGACTGGGACGATGTTGGCGTTTCTTAACCTCAACGTTAGGCGTCGTGTTACGTGAACGCACGTGGCCTTCGTAGGATAACCAGAGTCCAGACACCACGTCTGCACTCCCAATAACTGCTATAGCACGGTTACGTCTGTCGACCCGCTAACAACACTATAGCAACCCGTATAAATACGGGACCACGAACTAGAGAGAGAACGGATTAGATCATACTAGTCATCGAGCTACGGAGCAGCAAGAAAGGTTTGGATGCAAACAAACGAGATACAGCAGACTTACTCAGCTAAACAGGATCAGAGCATGCAAACAGATACTTGAACTAATGGACTAGCTCTAAAGGATCGAAGCCTTGTGTCACGAAGAACACAAGACTCTAACTTATGAACGAGCTAAGAACACAAGAACAAATCATTCATGCATGATGTCCACCATTGTCTAAATAAGAACTTATGAACGAGCTAAGAACACAAGAACGAGCATCCATGAGGACATCAACTCCCTCCTCACTCCTACTCTATCTCTCAACTAATCCTAGTCTAGATCTCTTCTCAACCCTATTCTACCACATAGAGGTGAGAATCACCTCACATGGGTAGAATTAGAGAGAGGGAGAGAGAGCTACACAAGAGAGAAGTGGAACTTGAGAGCTTGGAGGTGTGTGTGAAATGAGGCCCCTCCCCCTCTATTTATGGGCAAGTGAGTGGCTTGCTCCGAGGCTCCAAATGCTCCAAAACACCTCGGGATGCAGCCAAGAGCCAATGGGAGAGAGCCACGTGGAGGCCAGGATGAACCGACCCTAGGTCGGTTCGGTCGAACCTAGGGTCGGTCGGCCCCCTCGGGTGGCCTCCCGGCCTGTGCTTCCTCTGGCTCACTTCCATGTGGGCCCTGATGCCCATCCTCCGTGCATGACACGTTTCCTGGAGGTTTGGTTAGCAAAGTGGGCCCTTGGATCCATGTGATGCTGACGTGGTAGCGTGTGATTCGTCGAGAGCTCTTCACATGGATTGGTGACATCATGGTTCCATGAGAATCCATGTGGCAGCCCCTCATTGGCCAGCACTTGAGTGCCTTGGATTGGAGTGGAGTGAATGTGCATGGATTCCTCTCATTTCATATGCTAAATACATGCATTCGAATAGACATCGACACTGGTGGACAGTATTAGTTTAAGCTCCTATTCTAGTGTGGATGCACAATTCAAGCTTCAATTTGCAGGAGTTAACGGCCATGAAAATGGTACTTAACAGCCGTCAACAACACCCCCACACTTGACCTTTGCTCGTCCCGAGTGAAGGGGAAACAAAGCCAAGTGGGTCATGAATACCAAAGAGTAAGACAAAAATAAGAAATATTCCAAGTCATACCTTGCTCCTGTGAACCTCTGTGGAGTGGCTATCATGTCTCCTTAGGTGATTGAAAAGTAGAACAGCTGTGAATCAAGTCACTTATGCACCTGATGATAAACACCTTGGGGTTTTGCAAGTTTTTCATAAACAAAACTCTTGGCTGCTTCCTCATTTGATTCTCTCAGATCGTTCAATGTGTATATGTCCTCACCAAGGCATTATTGCCTTTCTTCATCCTACTTCTAATGATGGCTATATGTGGAGCTCAGGGTAGGATAAAAGACAAAGCATACTGGCATCACATATATTGCAAAGTCAAAAACTGGATCCATAGAGAAAATCAAATCATACAATCAGATCAAGATGTGCACCGGTATGGATATGGTGTGAAGGACCGAATGGGCGACCAGAGAGGGGGTGAGTGAATGGGAGCCGATAAAAATTCTTTCCAAGAACTCGGCCTATGTCCCAATCGCAACTCCAAGGATCACACATGATCAAGCGGGAGCAAAATTAAACCTCTCTCGAACCTTGGGAACAAAGCACGGAAGCCTAGGAAGTAAAACGGAAGCAAACACGAAAGAGTTCGAGCATCAGAGCAAAAGGCTGAGTCCTACCGGATCATCTTGTCACTTGGGCCGGATCACCCGTTAGCCTCCAGAGCCGGTCCAGGTCACCCGGGCACAAGTGACCGGATCACCCGGCCCCCTTCGAGTCACCCGGGCACTAGTGGCCGGATCACCCGGGACAGCCCAGAAAACAGCCTCGAGAGAAGAGGGAAAATGCAAAACTCGATCAAACGACTTCCAAAAATCACGAAACTTTAACCATAGCTTCTCAACAACACAAGGAAGCTTTTCCCAAAAGATCTGCTCCAAAAGATCAAGGAAACATCACCAGAAAAATGATTTAGGCTATGAACCCTAGAGAGGAGACTTTTTCCTCAAATCGATGGATCTCCCAAACAGCTTGAGATCTTGAGACAAGATTTTGGGGAGATGATATGCGTCACACAAGGATGCTATGCCCCAAAAATCTTGACTCCTAACTCCCTAAATCACCGGGAATCGCGGATCACACAAGCACCACAATGAACATGAACTCCGGCCAAAAACTCACGAATCGAAGGCTCTCCACAGCGTTTGAGGGGTCAAGATCATACCCAAACATGCACAAGGCATCCACCCATGATTCCCTCAAAGAAATCCGTGAAGAAACGCCTCCAAACTCATGAATTGAGCGAAGAATGAAAACTCCCAAAAATAGACACAAAAATGACACGAAAATCACAAAGGACTAGGAGATCATCGGGACGCCAAATGCTTCCATACATCCAGAGGACAGAGTCTGTACAAGAGTCTAGCTTAAGGAATCCAGAAGAAAATGAAGCAGTCTAGAGAAATTCTACCGGGGGAGGGAACCCTAGGAAGCAAGAGAGAGAGATGCCATCCACCTCTCCGCTATTTATACGAAGTCTCTCGGAGGGAGGTAAATGACCACGCTACCCCTACTGCATAAATGAAGATACAACCCCTTAGGGGCATTTTTGTCAAGTCTTCATCGGACGGACAAGCTTCCACCGCGGCTTCGCTTCACATCGACGGAAACCCCGCGATCACGCCACGTGCCCTCCGCCTCGAAGCTTCCCGAAGCTCCCGGATCACCGTCTCCGTCACCTCGGGCCTTCGGGCTTGGTTTTGCGGCCCAAACCAAGAAACCGTCCACCTGATGGTTTTGTGGGCAAACCACCAAACCCCGCGTGCAAGCTTCGGGCTTCAACCGCTACCTTGCACCGGCCCATGTTCACGACTTCAGCCCACCAGTCTTGCACCGCACGGCTCGCACTTGACCCCATCGGCCATCGGGTCCATCGATCCAAGCCTACTTGCCACTCCATCACCCGGAGGCTGCCACGGCTAAGGCCTTTCGCGCTTGTTCTTCACCTGCACCGACACGAGTCAAGCCGCAACCTGTACCTGCACACTTAGCCAATCATCAGTCCACACAATGTTGTCAATCACTCATCACTAAGGAGCGACCCTCCACTGGTCTACAGACACACCTGGTCCTCATGGTGAGTATGGTAAGGTGGATACTAGGCGCGGAATGGGTGCTAGATATTACCATACATATACGATGAGAACTGTGGGTTGATGGTAAGGTGGACTCTAACCCCGGAATGGACACTAGTTATTACCATCTATATTATGGGACTCCTTTTTGCATGATCATCTCTCTCCTTTTTCTCCTTTATTTTGGACATGGGCTATTCTTTCTCTTTTCTCTCTCTTTTTTTTCATTATGCTTTGAGCAAGTGTCTCTCTTTTTTTCATAGCCCATATCTCTTTTTGTAGGATACTTTTGGGGAGAGACGTCACACCACATATAGAGCTTTATTTTTGAAACAGATGGATGATACAATGCTAACTTCCAGTGTAGAAGTATAGCAAGGGGAAATAGGTGAGGTGCACATGAATCTTGATCATGAAAGTAATGAAAAGAATTCTCACAAGGGTCACAGAATTTGACAAAGCTCAATGCAATAACAAGCAGGATATGAGTAGAAGGTTTTCAACTATGAACATCATATGGCTTTGGTAGGATGGTGGCATGTCACACCCTGAAATTTTCAATTTCAGGATGTGAATAGAGAGAATAATTAAGCAACGATTTTCACTCAATTTTAAAATTTTCCAACATTTATTTTCTTCACAGAAAATATAGTATAGGAAAAAGCTTTGTTTGATTTTCTAAATTAAATAAAAAGATTGTATGAATGTTTCATTCATGCCGATGCATCTTGGTGTTCATGAGTGCAAAAGGTTTTAAAAACACGCTTAGGTGCTAACTAAACCCTTCTAAGAATTTTCCGGAATTTTTCTGGAATTTATTCTCATTTTCTATGAGCTTATTCTATTTATTAGAAGGCTCTAAAATGTTTCTCATGAGCTCCAAATATTTTATTTGGATTTTTCGTGTCTCAATCTATCTCTGAGAATTTTCCTGGAAATTTTGGGATTTTTCGAGTATTTTTCGTGCCTTAAAACATTTTCTAGTATTTTCCTGGATTTGTTTTTGCACTGAGAAATGATTACGGAAAAAAAAGAAAAAACTAATCTATTCCACCGGGCCGAGCCCGAGGCTCGACTCGCTCCGACCGATCATCGCCCCGGCTCAGCCGCGGAGCCCGTCGAAGCCCATAGGGGCACGGCGGAGCTCACCCGGCCGCCTGAGGCAAAGGCCTCCACGGCTGGCGCCGATGTCGCCAGGACGACCTCGGCGTGCGTGCGGAGCACGCCAAGCCGCGCTTGCGCCCCATAAAACCTGCCGCCAGGCCTCCGCGTGCCCTGCTGCCGCTTCCCGTCGCCTGCGTCGTCTCTGTAGTGCGCCGCCGCCGTGCAAGTCGCCGGAGTCCGCCGGTCCGCTCGCCGGGCGCCGCCGCCGTCGATCTCACGGGAAATCGGGCACCACCAGGAGCTCCGCGAGGCCAAGCTACACCTCGTCCGCAACTTCCCATCACCAGCCGGCCACCGGAGCACCGCCGCCACCTGGGCCGCCGCTGGCCGCCGCAAGGAGCACGCCGTCGGCCGCCCCTGTTCGTCCCCGACACCGGTGAGCTGATTCCCAGCACCCTATATACCTCCTCTACCTCCAGCGCTGCTCACCTGAGCCCCTGGCAGCCTAGGTCGCCGATGCAGCCATCGGCCAGGAGTTTCCCAAGCCGCCGGCCGCCTCTGGATGGAGGGAGAAGATGAGTGGCCGTTTTGCTTTTAGGCCCCTAGGGTTTCTTGTTATCCTTAGAGTAATTCCTTGAGTCTTGCAGCTTTTGCATAAGGCCCCCTGTAAAGATTAGATCCTCCAGATCTAGTCCACCCTGAGGTTCTTGCGGGAAAGCCCTCAGGTTTATATACAAAATTATGTATGTGCCCTTGGTTTCTCACAGTAAAGCCCTGGAAGTTTCTAATCTTTCACAACTAGGTCCCTACACCTTTGATAATCCATATCTTTCATGTTTTAGCTGCGTTTTTATCCGTTCAAGCTGCGTTAGGTTCATAATGAAATAAAGAACACATTAGTGGTGAGTTTTCATCATGTTTGTTTTCTGAAAAATTAATTAATATTAATTTTGATTAAGGCTTAGTTAGGCACACCTTTTATAAATAAAAGCAATATAGAGGTACACACCGATTTTCATGATTTATATTAATTTGATTAATGAACATTTCACATGCTTTTGTAAATAAAATCTAATTAGAACCTTAGCTCAGTTTTTCATAAGCCAAATATTAATTTGCTTAATATTTAATTAACTTTTCTAAATAAAAGTTGATTAGGCTTTTACATTGGCTTTTATAATAAATATTAATTTGATTAATATCAATGCCATGATGTTTGCAATAATAATATGATCTACTAGAATCATAAAGTTATGTTTAGATTATTCATATAGTTTACCTTTTTTAAGTTAAATGTTTAATTGGTATAATCTATATATGAATCTTTATAAATAAAACTTGACTAGGCTCTTACTTCGGTCTTTTGCAAATAAAATATAATGCTGCATTAATTCCAACTTAGGGTATTTTCTTTATGAAATATCCTTTACATATCATTTGTTAATTAAAATGAACCTAGCTCATAATCTTGTTCTCTCATATATGCTAATCGTTCGTTAGACGTTTTCTGTCAGCTTGATCTATCTCAGTATCTCTTTTGATGATCTAGTATCCCAGAAGCTCTATAGTACTAGCTGAAGATCAAACCATGTGCCTCGTATATCTAATCAAGCCTACCTTTTTCCAATCATGGTTTGTGTGCCTTAGTACCACATAGTTTGCCTTAGAGTTTCCGTTCTATCTAGTAGCTTAATCTGTAGTGAGTAGTTTTGTGCTGCTCGTTTCCCTATCAAGTAATCTTATCATTCTTATTCCATGAATCATGTTTATTGGCATCTAGTTCATGGCTATCTTATCACAGCTTTCTTTGTTGTTTCCTAGCTAATCCATCTCGGTTATCTCTTTATGAATCAGCTATGTTCTTATGCATAATCTTCTACATCTGTCTTTCCTAGAATCAATCCTGTTAGTATCTCTGTCAGCTTAGCTTTCCTAAACCCTAGCTTAAGGTTTCTTCTATGTTTGGTAGTTGCGTTCACATCGTTCTCATTCGTTCACCTTAACTTGTACATTATCATGTGTATCATCTGTTACTTTTTCTTAACATTAAAGTTGCATGTTAATCTTGACTAATTCTTATTCCATTGCTTTTCTAAATAAAAGTGATTAGGTTATATCCTGGTTTTCTTTAATCATGATATAAAATGGTTAACTCTTATTTCTAACTAGTTTTTGTTAAATAAAAGATGTTAGAGCTATACAATGAGTTTCTCAATAAAGTTAATATGATTAATGATATTATAAATGGTTTTCCATATTAAATATGTTTAGTTGAACACGTAATCCAAAGTTTTTCGATTAGATGTTTATACATATTTTGTCTTTCTAAAGTAATTGTTAATTTGGCATAACTTATACTTAAACATTGCAAATAAAATATGATTAGATTTATCGAGTTTTCTATAATTAAATATAACTTGCTTAATTCTAACACAGAGTATTTCTTTTGAAATATTCTTGCCACATAATTTCCTGATTAAAATATGTCCAACACCTAGTCTCTTGTTGTTGATAATCTCCTGATAGCTTTCGTCTTTTCGACCTTAGTTCCGACTTTCAGCGTTTCCTTCGTTCATGCGTAACCATAGAATCGAGCCTATCCTTTAGTGCGTTCTTTTAAAACTTTTCTTTTGATTGGTGCATTGTTCTTAGTTGCTTGTTTGTTTGCTTTGTATGTTTGTGCCCGATGATTGATGCGAGTAGAAGGAACGTGGTTCGAGAGCTTTGAAGAGCTTGAAGGTGAAGACATTTTGAGCAACAACATTACACTAGTTAAAGGCAAGTGTGTCCTTGTTCTTTTGTCCCAATAACTATGTTTAATCACATTGCATATGCTTGCATTTAATTTGATAGGTCCTATTAAGGTTATCCTAGTCTTTATGATCATTCCTTGACAACCTGGGTTTACCTTTCTATTGGGTAGCTCTGCTTAGTTGCTTTACCTTGGGTTATGGTGGTTCTAATGAAGAACAACAATGATGAACTTGCTTTACCTTTATGTTATATCTCTGGTTAATACAAGATCACAATGCTTAATTGGAACATGGAGCAACCACACAGGACAACAGTGCAACCACAAGGACTAAATGGCTCTGGTCTTGGCCGAGTAATTAGGGAAGTTTTGTGTGGCCATTACTCGCATAATAGCTTGGGTACGGAGGAATGCTTTTAAGGCTCTTCTATTCCGGATAGGTATTGGAATGGAAGTACTCTATGGCTGACCGTCCGTGAATAGAAGTGAGGTACGAAAGATAGCCTCTATGGCATATGCTACTATGGACTAATACACATGAGAGGACTCTTTGTAAAGGCCTCGTAGCGTCCCTATGCAATCACACCTAGGTAGTGTGGTATGATGCTTGGCCGGCATCGCATGGTAGGGTTCAAAGTTCTTCGGGACTTTTACGCGACATGTGGGTAAAGATGTACAACCTCTGCAGAGTGTTTAAAACTAATCGATTAGCCGTGCTCACGGTCAAGAGCGGCCTGGACCCTCACATGATAATTGTGGGTTGGTATATACTTATACTTTATTAGTAATCACGTGCTAATAAAATTTGACCAACTAAAAATGCTTAATGCAGTCAACTAGTCAGCCTTTCCATGGCAAGCCTCTGCATTCATACTTTCCCCACACTTGCTGAGTACGGCATGTACTCACCCTTGCTATAAACAATGTTGCTCAGAAAGAGGAAGCTGCTATGAAGTCGTTGTGAAGATGTTGCTGGTGCTAGCCATACGCAACCCCCAGTCGACTGCTTATGGATGTTTGGTGCCTTCATTTCCAGGATTTAGCGTAATACTCTGATAATCTTTCTCTTTCTTTACGAGATATTATTTCTGTTATTCACTTTTGTCAACTATATGCATGAAACTTGATCCTGGCATGCATATAGACCTGCACTTGGTTTTCTTTGGAAAGACAGGTGTGACATGGCATATCAAAGAGGAGCTTTTCCAAGAGGTTTTATATTTTTTCAAAAATAAATAACCCAAGAGAGTTAGTCATCAGAGCAAAAGATCATATCATCCAGCCATATCATACTCGTCAATTACTTAGGAAAACATGCTTGTCCTTAAGACGGTTATGGTTCACAAGCATCACGTAGATAACGAAGAATAAAACATATGTGAGTCAACTTAGGCATCAATCAAGCTAGGTGATCTTTTAGCATCAACATTCGAGTTTTAATTTATATGAGATAGATAGTTATGGCTTATAAAACTCAGGAATGAAAGAGTGAGTTGTCAAGATGCAAACTGGCGCTATGCATAGAAGCTGAACCATGAGAGGCTCTCCACAAGAGCGAGCTCGTGCGGGTCCCATTTAGGTTCTCCGTAGACGATCGATCGGCTAGCGCGGAGTGCTCACAATGGGTATGTGCGAAAACGTCGTGCCTACATTAGGAGAGTCGTGGCTCTCCCCCACACTGTCTCGAACCTAGATGTCCTCTAAAACAAATGACAAAAGTAATGACACAAGGGTGGCTAGACCGGGTTACATGACCGGTGAGCCACTTTATTCAAATTCAAAATGTTCTAAAATAAAGATTAGGCGCTTACACACATGAAAGGAAATAAATGAATGAAGGGAAATAAATAAAGGCAAATAAACCTAGACCTAGACTAGCGCCTAATGAACTAAAGATGGGGCTAATCCCCACTACTCAGAAAGGATCTGCTCCTTCCCCTCAGCAACTGCCAGCCTCTACAGCTTCTGAGTCATGTCCTCCTCCAGCTGGCGATACTCAACCTTGAGCTCACGGTACTCATTCCTCTGTCTGGCTAGCCCTTCAACTAGCTTTTCATGTTCTATGAACAGATCAGCTAGTTTGTGCACCATCTTAGCCAAAGCAGGGATCTTCTTAGCACCATTCTCTCGGATGTCAGCGAGGATCCTGATGATGTCTCGCTCCCACTGAGGTGGCTTGTGGTAGGGCGTACCATAGCCTGCAGTAGCAGTCTTCACTCCAAAGATCTTGCATCAGTCTGCGGGAGTGGAAACTCATCCCACACGTCCTGCTCGTACGTGTGGCAGAAGGCCTCTCCGTAGCTGTTGAAGTCGGAGTTAATGTAGCGCTCCCCCGGCTTCAATGGTGGCCTAGAAGGATCATCAAACAAGGCACGCTTGCACGCAGCGGTCTTGTTTCCCATGGTGGCCGACCTGACCGGGAAGGAACATGGTGAGGAGGAGCCTCGACAGGATGACTGAACTAAGGAGTCAGTGCGTCCCCTTCGAGCGCTCTCCGCACTCCTGCCTCTCTCGAGAGTCTTGGCCTCCGGCGATCCCATCTTCTCGTCCAGGTCGTCGAGGTTGACGGGACGAGAGGAGCTCCTTGCTCCGGAGGCAAAGGGCGAGGCCACCCTCTGGAGGTGAGCGAAATCGTAGTCGGCCATGGATGCGCCAGATGGAGGAAGATGAGGTGGAGGAGATGGATTCTGCGCGGCGCGAAACTCGTCGTGCGGCAGGGAGAAGGTTTCTTGAGGAGGAAGAGATGCACATGCGAAAGAAGAAGGGAGGCGGCGTCACCAGGGCTTCGGCCGAACCAGGGTTCGGCCGGCCCTCGGTGGGCCCCTCTGGCCTTCGTCCTTCATGTGTGGACTCAAACAGGCCTCAAGATCAAAGGCCCAGGTGGATGCCCCGAGATGGAAAAGTTGGCTTAGGCTAAAGCTAGGATAAGGTTGGGGTTGACTAATCAACCTCTACTATATAATAACCTTGGCCAAGCCACTAGTATAACCATAGATAATCTGGGGGAGCTCACCTTGACAACATACCTGGTCCATCAAAAGTGTAGAAGCCTCTGATGGGGATCATGAAGTGTTCACCGTGTCGCCATGATGGTGTTGTCTTCCTGTGGTCCTTTGCCCTACTCCTTTCTATCTTCGCAATTTCTTTCTCCTGCATAGTCAGTGTTCACAAGATACCCGAAGGATAATTCTTCTCAGGGAAACAAAATAAATGAGTCCCAAGAATACTCAGAATGCAGGTGTCTTGTGATCTCTTGTCTCAACTCATGGCCATCTCCCCTTGCAGATAGTGTGATGTGATGATAAGCTCTGATCTGCAAGGTTAGTGCATATACGAACACGAGCCCAAAGGATAAACCAAGGCTGAAAGCAAGCATGATCATCCCAGAGAGCCTAGGCAGCCCTGGGGTGGTCACGGGACTCGAGAGCTATAGTAATAGGGTGGCGAAACTCGGAGACGAAAAGATCGAGCACTGAGGCTAGTGCTCCCGCAATAGGGACTGATCTCCGAGTGAACTCAAGCTCAGAAAGACACTCAGCCTCCAAAGAGTATAGAGCAAAGACTTCCAATGGACGGTGTGCAATCAAGAACCAGAGTTTGGATGAAGAACGAGACTTAACTCGCTCTTGCCTTAGGCAGAGGGTCCGATGTTCACATCAGAACGATGCAAACATCCCAAGGTCTGGCTTAAGCTTCTAATGGGAGGCTATGAATAAGCTGGAAAGTGCAACTCCCATTGGTCATCGATCAAGTCAAGCATAAGGTATGAAGTTTAAGCTTCTCCTGACTGATCAGCATTGATCGATGGGCTCAAGATATGAAGTGAATGCACTCCATTTGATCGGTAGATGGTCGTGGTCCTCCGGTCTCACGAATGAATCCAACGGATTATAAAGCAGAGACCGATGTCTTGGTTTACGAACTTCAGTGCAAGGCACTACAGTTCAAACCTCGACGTAGGGACATGATAAACCTCTCATACCCTCCTTAGGAGATGGTAGTTTAGGATTGAACAGGCCATCCTAGCCGGGAATGATCGTTCTTTCCAAACCACTCTCTCCATCCTCCCGCGAGACAAAGTCTCGGGGAGAAGGTCTAAGAAGATGTACAAGAGGGGAAACCAAGTCACCCGTAGGCTTACGGTGAACTTCAACACGATTTTGAACCGTCAACAAACCCTTTTTCTTATGTTGACGGTCAATTTCCGTCAACCAAGAGCGCTTGTTACACTTTGGTTTGAGCTTTGATTTATAACTAACCCGCCACTAGGCACACTAATGATGTAACAAGTTCGCACTTGCATGTGGTTTTTGGAGTGTGTTGTTTACGCAGGAATTAGGTACCTAAATGAGGACTTCCGGGTGGAGTTCATCTAGCACTTTGTGAGAAGATCACAAAGCCCGGCATGAGTCAAGACACGAAGTGAAGATGACTCCAAATGACCCAAGGACCGAAGCATGAAGCTGTGAAAGTCCAAGGACCTAAACAGAAGATGCGGGAGTTCGTACGCCGAGTACCCTTTCCAAACCACCAGGAAAACGACGTCAAGGACCCACATGGACTTCGACAAATATTCAAGAAAGCACGCGAAGTGTCGTGGAGGAAGATGGGCCCGAACCGGGCCGAAACAGGCCTGGCCCCGCCGGCCCATGCCGACCGGTCTAAGGTGTTCTGGGCTCGGTTCGGCCTCCCCTTTGACCTACATGCTCCTCGGCTCATTTATACCCCCCGCCTCCGACGGCCGCCACATCGAATCCATCAGAACTCGATGAAACCTAGAAGTGAGCACCGGAGGGAGACGACGGCGGTGGAGTCCTCGAAGTTTTCTAGGGGATGGACTAGGCCAACCCTAGCCGCCATGGTCGCCCTGCATGGTTGTGCCATGGTGGAGTTCCGGAGCTAGTTGAGGTCATCAATGGTATGTACTCGGTGGTGGTGACCCAAACACATCTACTATTATGTGAGCAATTGTAATCTTGCTTTCCGATCTTTAAGCGATTCCATGTCTCCGTCTTTACTTTCTACCTTTCATGAACATGTTTGATCCTTAGTCTAATCCTAGGTTAGACTACATAGCATACTTTATGTAATCATGGTGATTAGATATTGTATGTCGACCCTTAATGGTTTGTAGGCTTGTCCATGTTTGGGCATGCCCGTGGATCCCCCGCTTCATTAAGGGAGCATCGTGACAGGGTGATTTCCACGACAACGATGCCAGAAAAATGGCTTGTTGATGGTTCAAAACCGTGTTGAAGTTCACCGCAAGCCTACGGGTGACTTGGTGCCTTTTTCACCAAGGAGGGTCCCCCATGGTTTGTCAATCCAAGGATCAGAAGCAAACCGCTAAGGATCTCTACCTCGTCTAACCAAACTATCCTAACATTAAGTGTAGATTGCATACAGTATCCTTTAAGGGTGTATGTGTGGTGGCACAAGGTTGATCACGTACACAAACATAGGCAAATTAAAGCGCCACCAAGGGGACGACTAGGCCTAGTGCCTTCTAGTTGTAGCTTCGGCAAACGAGCAACAAATCAAGCATCTCATCTAAAAGCATCCTTAAACTCCTACCTCCGGCCTACCTCCCGAAGACATCCGCTTGTTCGGGGGAAATCATCCTGTCACGATGCTCCCTTAACGAAGCGGGATACATGGACAAGTCTACCAATCATGAAGAGTCAACATACTAGATCTAATCACCATGATTACATAAAGCATGCTATGTAGTCTAAACTAGCATTAGACTAAGGATCAAATCATATTCACGATAGGTAGAAAGTAAAAACGGAGACATGGAATCGCTTAAAGATCGGAAAACATGATTGTCATTACTCACATGAAAGTATGTATTACATCATCACCACCGAGATCATACCTCAGATGATGAACACGTAGCCCTGGAACTTCGCCATGGAATAACCACGCAGGGCAGCCATGGCAGCTAGGGTTGGCCTAGGTCATATCCTAGACAACTTCGAGGTCTCCGCCGCTGTCGTCTCCCTCCGGTGCTAACTTCTAGATTTCGCCGAGTTCTGATGAATGAATTGGATTCCACCCCTCCCTTAGACGTCCAAGGGGTTGTATTTATGCCCTTGGGGAGCCTTGGGCTGTTCTCCCCCTTTCCTTGCATGAGATCTTCCTTAGGAGTTAAGCAAACTTGGTTTCCATAAAATCAGCCTCGCTCAGATTTTTCTGATTCGCAGCCCTTCCTTTCCTGCACCATATCTCCCATGTCCGGACTCCAAATAATGCAATTTCAGCGTCTAGATTGTGTGCCATGAAATTATCTCCAACTTTGATATTCATTACTTTCCTTGAAACGAAGATAATATCCCCAAAACGGCCTCGGAAGATAATATGTCTGATTTCGAACTTATCTGCGCAGCAGGTATTTCGGGGGCCGTATCTCCTAGTTCCTTGACCCGAATTGGGCCTTCCATATGTCCAAATCGAAGCTCTCATCGAGGCCCACAACTTTGGTATTGAAACTTTTGCAATTAGAGGCCGTTTAAGTCTCCGAATCTGCACCGAAAGATCATGCTGTTCTGGGCTGCGCGAATATGTCATGGGCTGAGTTGATCTCGTGGGTAAACCTCCAAGTCTCAAGGGCCTGGGCCCTCTGGCCCACTTCAGGCCCGTCATCCTTCACGCGGGTTTTCTTGCAATTTTGACATTTTGCATCTTTGCATATGGGCTTTAGACGTCATTATCCCTGCGATCAAGATAATGGGTCTTGTCGCATGAACTCCCGCAACTTCTGTTTAGGTTCTCGGAGTTTCACGGCTTCATGCTTTGGTCCTCGGGTCATTTGGAGTCATGTTCACTTTGTGTCTTGACTCGTGCCGGGCTTCGTGATCTTCTCACAAAGTGCTAGATGAACTCCACCCGGAAGTCCTCATTTAGGTACCTAATTCCTGCGTAAACAACACACTCCGAAAGTGCGAACTTGTTACATCATTAGTGTGCCTAGTGGCGGGTTAGTTATAAATCAAAGCTCAAACCAAAGTGTAACAAGTGCTCTTGGTTGACGGAAATCGACCGTCAATATACGCTCATGCTTAAACCTTGCTCGTCCTCGAGTAAGCCTTTAATGGATGTCTGTATTGCCTTTCAATGTCCATACCCTGCACTTGATTACACATGAGAAAACATAATGCTCTCCAAGTTTATATTTGTTATAGTTCCATAAGGTAACTATCTTTCATCTCTATGGAGGGTAGATATCGTTTAAGCTCTTTCCACAAGTAATTAATCATGCTCTCAAATTTTAAATAAATCTCAGAATTTTTGAAAAATAAAGAGCGGGATAAAGAAAACTTTGCTTTACCAAGATCAATAATAAACCTCCTTGCACCTTGCTCATGAACTCTCATCTCATCTTGTCTCTCAAGCCTACTTGTTCTACTCCTTTCCTCTCTCAAATATATGGTGGAAGGCTTTATATGGAGCTATGGGAAAGTTTAGTCCTACCAAGATATTATCAAAACAAGACAAGCTTCTCATGAACTTACCGAGACTAGTCAAAAATGTCATTGGAAAAATAATGTTACAAGGAGGGGGAGAGATGAACTCACACTTTTAGATAGGTGGACATGTGCAAATGGTAAAGAGTGATCCCGAAGCACAAACGAAGTCCTCATTATCGGATCGCACATGGTTGGAAAGATGAGTATGGGTTTTGATCTTGAATCCTTTTTGAAAACTCAAAAAGCACTAAACATAGCTAGAGAACCGGGGAGCTTTATTTTATTTCATTTTTATTTTTTCTTTCTTTTTTTCTTCATACTTTTTCTTTTTTATTATTTTTTCATTCATTTTTTTTTCTTTTTTTTCTTTTTTTATTTGCTCCCCTTGAACTCTAGACTATAATAGCATTTCCTTGGCAACCCCCACATGCTTAGATGTTTGCTCGTCCTTGGGCAAAAGAGGTGATAACAATGCCAAGGTAGAAATTGAAGCTCTCATATTTTCTTAGAGAGATATACTCGAAAAATCTTCTAGGGATCCTTTTGGAAGTCTCCCTTACTCACTTGAAGCACCTTCCTTGTAATCTTCCTCGAAATATTCATCCATACTCATATACTCGGTTGTGGTCAAGGAGGTATACACAAAAAGATATTTTGGGTTTGTGCGTGGATATCCGACGAGGTTTGCAAAATTCTCAATGTGGAAACTCACAATGCACGGATAGAAGAGGCTACCATAAAGAATGATACACAAAAATGGAATGACCAGCTTCTTAGTCTCGAGCCAGAGAAATCAAACCTTGAATCAATACACCCAAAAATAAATCTTGTATATACTAATGTTTTGCACTCAAGTAAGTTTGGGCTTTGGATGGGTAGAGCAAAATGCAAGCGGTACTTATGACAAGGTTAGCATAACTTTTTGAGAATAAAAATGTTCTTTGATTCATTCAAAGTTGAGAGCAATGAAAAAAAACTATGGGACTTAAGTTATCATAACCTCCACAAAAGATTAGACTAGTATTAAATAAATTTCAGATTCATATTAAAAGAGAGAGCACTAGCTTAATCATATAAAAACCAAGCACAAGAATGATCAAAGTGGCAACAATCATCATATATCCATAAGTAAGTGACGAGAACATCCTAGGGCACGATTTGGCCAGGCGCACAACAGTGTAGGCGGCAGCCATGGAGCACGGTTTGGCCAGGCGCACGACAGTGTAGGCGGCAGTCGTGTCCAACGGGAGTACGGATTAGCCAGGCGCAGAACAGTGCTGGCGCACGACGGTGTAGGCGGCCCATGGGCTAGGCGCAGAACAGTGTAGGCGCACCACGGTGTAGGCGGCGAAGCCGTGCACGTCTGAATTATCCCACCTTGCTTAGCTTGGGAGGACCAAGCCACCTTAAAAGGGAGAGCCACCCTTCCCCTATTGGACTAGTCTTTTGGGGCGATTGGGCCTTTCCTGAAAGGTGTGTTGGGCCGAACTCATCATTTGGTACCAGAGCTGGGCCCTTGTTAAGAAGAGGAGGATGATGAGGACATCCAAGGGCACGATTTGGCCAGGCGCACAACAGTGTAGGCGGCAGTCGTGGAGCACGGTTTGGCTAGGCGCACGACAGTGTAGGCGACCGTTGTGTCCAACGAGAGTACGTATTAGCCAGGCACAGAACAGTGCAGGCGCACGACGGTGTAGGCGGCCCATGGGCTAGGCGCAGAACAGTGTAGGCGTACGACGGTGTAGGCAGCGAAGCCGTGCACATCCGAATTATCCCACCTTGCTTAGCTTGGGAGGACCAAGCCAACTTAAAAGGGAGAGCCACCCTTCCCCTATTGGACAAGTCTTTTGGGGCGATTGGGCCTTTCTTGAGAGGTGTGTTGGGCCGAACTCATCAGTAAGAGCATACGAGATATCATCATGGTGAGCACAAGGTAACGGTGATTATTATTGAAAACAAAAACAAACCTAGGTTTTACTCCTAGTAGCCATGTTATTCTATAGAGAGATATACAAATGTTGCATCTAAGGTTGTTGAAGGCATAAACATATGTACAAGCATATAGAAAGACGAGGACAAAAAGAGGGTTGAGGATTTGTTACCGTCCTTCGATGCTTGAAGTGTAGCGCGGTGCTCCATGCGGTCTTCTCATGTCCATCAAATCCTCCCCCATGCTTAGCATGTTGCTAGGCATGGAAGATGATGAACCATCTTGAAGTCCTACCGCCATGTGTGGATCATCACTCTTAACTTTGTCTTGATTGTCCTCCAACGTTCACCATTGTCACAAGCCTCATTCACAATGCCTGCAAAGTAATTTTAAAGCACAAAGTATCCCCGAGGTGACGGTCGGGAATACTCACTCTATGCCGACAAACCAAAGACATCCCCTAAGATCTTAACTTGTGGCATAGTTAATCTAGTGAAAAATTAAAAACCTAGTGGGTGTACGTGCGTGCAAGGGTGCATGCAAATGATAGGATGGTATAAAGACAAAACAAGGTTTACACCAAATTCTAAGCTCCATGCTTACAAAGTGGTTGCCAAACTTCGCCCTTGCCATAAAAATTTATTAACCAAGGTCAAAACACCATGTTTATTCCAAGATTAACAATTCCTTATAGTGTAAGATAAGTAGGGCGCATTGCAAAGTTTATAAATCAACCAATGCAACAAGATAGCAAGGTATGTAAAACTGAATGATGATGGTATTCCCGGCGCCAAAATTTCTTCTGATCGGTAAATATGGGTTTTGAAAAAGGGGCTTGTTGACGGTTCGAAACCGTGTTCAACTTCACCGCAAGTACACGGAGTGACTTGGTGCCTTTTTCACCAAGGGAGGGGACCCCAAGGTTCTTGTCAATCCACGGAGCAAGGAGATTGCTAGCGTTCGATCTAAAGCTAATCTAGTTGATTAAGACAACCTTTAACTAGAGATTGATCTAAGAGCAAACAAATCTTAAAACAAGAGGTGTGTGAGGTGAACTAGATGTAGAGGACACTTGCCCATAGGGTCTAGGATACATGAACACGCAACCACCAAGGAAGATAAAAAACCAATCTAATCTATTGAAGGTGTGACCGCGGCTTCACCGTTTTCCTTCTCTCGCACTGTCACTACGCGAAGACAATCAAGGCAAAACAACAAACAATCACGGTGTGTTGAAGGGATCAACGAGAGTAGTGAGATCTATACACCTGAAAAGCACGGTAGCTAGCCTTAAACATGAAAGCATCATCAACACGAAACCAATAGATTGAAACCATAAACAAGTCGGCGATTACATGACATGATCCATTACAATCCCATGGACAAATGAGAAGATTACCCCATCAAGACCCTAAGCATAGCGTCATTGATCATAGTAGATGCTTCCGGCGATGCGTCCTTCAACTCCGGGGGCGCCGTGGCAGCGCCTCGATGTCCTCGTTCGCTTGTGGCCGCCTCCTTGGACTAGATGAATGTTTCTCCCCAGTGCTCTCCTCGAATGTCTTCCGATTCAACCTCTCTTATGAGTGGATCCTTCTCTTGAACGTCCGGGGGGTTGTATTTATGCCCTTGGTGAGCCTTGGGGCGAGCTCCGACTTTCCTTGCACGAAATCGATAGAAGCGAACTTGGTTTCCATAAAATCAGCCTCGTCCAGATTTTCCTGATTCACAACCCTTCCTTTCCGGCACCATATCTCCCACGTCCGGACTCAAAATAATACAAATTCTGTGTCTAGATTGTGTGCCACAAAATTATCTCTAACTTTGGTATTCATTGCTTTCCTTGGAAACGAAGATAAGATCCCCAAAACAGCCTCGAAAGATAATCTATCTGATTTCGGACTTATCTGCGCAACAGGTATTTCGGGGGCCATATCTCCTAGCTCCTTGACCCAAATTAGGCCTTCCATATGTCCAAATCGAAGCTCTCATCGAGGCTCACAACTTTGGTATTCAAACTTTTGCCATTAGAAGTCATTTAAGTCTTCAAATCTGCACCGAAAGATCATGTTGTTCTGGGCTGCGCGAATATCTCTCAGGGTGAGTGGATCTCATGGGTAAACTCTTGACATTTTGGACTTTGATCCCAATATTTGTGTCTTTTTGACGTCATCAACCCTGCGATAAATATAGAGGTCTTCTCGTATGAAATCCGATCTTTATGTCTTGGTCCTCGGAGATGTTTTGTCATAGCACCTTGGTCCTTGCCACCTTTGGGAGTGAGTTTGCCTTGCACTTGAACACGAACGGAACTCCTCATTTACTCCTTTGAACTCGATGTGACTCCGTCCCTTTAGTCCACGTTTTCCTACAAAAATATCACACTTCCAAATGCACATACAAAGTTGAACTTGTTATATCATTAGTGTGCCTAGTAGCGAGTTAGTACCATAATGAAGTTCAAACCAAAGTATAACGAACATGTTTTGAGCACCAAAATTCACCGTCAACATCTCCCCCACGCTTAGATCTTGCTCGTCCTCGAGCAAGTTTCTTGCAAAAGAACACTTGTCCATGGAGTTAAAGCTTGTGTCGTAGTTCCTTCCTTACAAGTTAGTCAACCTTTCATCTTTGATATAAAAAACATGAAAATAATAAACACTATATGGATCATGGGCGTTTAGGAGATTACCCAATCAAGTCGTACCCCACAACTTATACCTTTTTGCCGGAGGTCCTTTATCCAACCATACTTACTTTCTTACTTCCGCCGAAGGGTTTTGAGCTTTTTCAAAAATAAAATTCCTGCAACAAGTATTAGACAAAATCTTCCTCCAAGTTCTCACATGTCGCTCATTTGAAGTGGCTATCATAAATAATTCATGAACTCTCATCTCCCATAAGTCTCTCATTTAAATATATGGTGGAGCTATAGGTATGGCTAGTGAAGTTAACACAAATATTATCAAGCTAGGAAAGTTCTCTAATAGTTGTTCACCTTCCGAGCCAATGACCATGAGAATAAAACCATAATGTGAGGATATCAAGGATAAGAAGATTTAGAATGGTGGACATGTGCAAAAGGGAAAAGAAAATATGACTCCAAGGCCCTAATGATGTCCTTCTTGTCGGATTGCACATGGTTGGAATATCGAAGATTCATTCTCAACAACATCACATCCTTCCTTTGCACTTCTCTTGATCTTCACTTGACTTGCTATCTCTTCTTATACCTTTCTTGCTTTGCGTTTGAATTCCTCTTTTTCCTCTTTCTTCTTTATTCTTTTTTCTTTTCTTTTCTCTTTTTTTCTCACCTTTTCTTTTCTTTATACCCTTTTTTCTCTTTGCTTGACATCTTTTTCTCTTCTCCGAAGCTTTAGGCTCGCCTCCTTGGCGTGGAAATACAATCTGAAATTTAGCCAAAATCCTTGCTAGAGACGGAACGAATCTTCAGGCATAGGTTGTGTTCAAGGAATAAGATGACTAAAAAGATATTATGGGTTGGGTATGGAATCCGGCGATACACAGGACTTTCAATGTGAGAGTCTCGTTACCGAATATATGACGAGGCTAGCAATAAAAGATATAAAGTAAGGACATGATCATTACTCGAAATTAGAACTTTCAAGAGAGAAAAGTCCGAACCCAATTCATCATGCTAACAACACTTATAGTGGAACGAATATACAAAGGCTTTGTAAAGGATAAGCTCGCTCTCAACTTGGAAGAAGAAGATGCTAACCTTTATTGCAAGGGGTTTTTCATGTAATTTTCAGAAATAAAAACCTCCAACTTTTTAATAATTGTAGCATAGCTAAACAAGGTTCTAGCTCAAAGTAAAGTATGGGTGCTCTCACGGGCAAGAACCCACTAAGCACTACAGAATCTTTCGTGCTCATTGCTCATGATCGAATATAAAGATAAAAGATAGGTAAACGAGTAAGCAAGAAAAATAAAACACAAGACTCTTTTTTTATTGACTCAATGCTAACATTAACACACCATCGAGCTAAAAATTGAAAAACTTCAAACCAAACCAACCAAACTACTAGGGTAAAAAGTTTTTGGAACTAGCTTTAGTTTCTCCCCCACGCTTAGACCATACGACGTCCTCGTCGTTTTTTTAAAAAAAAGAACAAGAGGGGAAGAACAACCACTAAACTTGAATATAAACCCTTGTAGAAGAATTGGCCCAACAAAAACACACTGAAAAAAATAAAAACTAAAATATATACATGTGACATACCTTGTTTTTCGTCCTAGGCTCGACGCTCGGGTTCATCCTCCATTGTGAAAATGTCAATGCAGTGTAGGGGCACGACGTCGGGTTCAATATAGACCTTTAGCCGCTGACCATTCACCATGTATTGGTCACCTTTTGCATCCATGATAGTAACCGCTCCATTGGAGAACACCGAATGTACCACATAAGGTCCGTCCCATTTGCTTTGTAACTTCCCTTTTCCAAAAGTTTTAAACCTTGAATTGTAGAGAAGGACCTTATCTCCTTCCTTGAACTCTTTTGCTTTAAGTCTTTTATCATACCACGTTTTGATCCTCTCTTTGTAAATGCTTGCACTTTCGTAAGCCTTCAACCTCATCTCTTCTAGCTCGCTAATTTGAATTCTTCTTTTCATCCTTGCAGCATCTAAGTCGAGGCTCATCTCCTTTATTGCCCAATATGCCTTGTGCTCTAGCTCAACGGGAAGATGACAAGCCTTGCCATATACAAATTGGTATGGAGTCATACCTATCAGTGTCTTGAACGCCGTCCGATATGCCCACAATGCTCCATCCAATTTCTTTGACCAATCCTTGCCTCCTTTCTCAATAGTCTTATTAAGGATGCTCTTTAGTTGCCTATTTGATGTTTTCGCTTGTCCATTGGTTTGTGGATGATAGGCAGTAGCCACTCTATGCTCGATTCCCAATTTGGACAAACACTTTCGAAAGCTATTCCCAGTGAAATGAGTCCCTCCGTCGCTTATCAAGATTCTCAGAACACCGTAGCGAGGAAAAATGATATTCTTAACCATTGAGATGGACTCCTCCGTTGACGCCTTACGACATGGTATACCCTCCACCCACTTGGACACATAATCAACCATGACAAGTATATGCTTATATCCATGTGAGTTTGTAAATGGTCCCATGAAGTCGATTCCCTAAACATCAAATAAATCAATTTGCAAATTATAATTCATGGGCATAGCATTCCTTTGAGAGATGTTACCAGTTCTTTGGCATTCGGGGCAAGGGGCAACATACCTTTTAGCATCTTCATGCATTTTCAGCTAATAAAATCCGCTGGCCCATACCTTTGCTTGAGTTCGGAAATGCCCATAATGTCCTCCGTATTCTGCCAAGTGACACTTCCTTGTTATTTCTTGCCTCTCTTCTCTTTGTACACACCTTCTCAACACTCCGTCGGCTCCAAGTCTAAAAAGGTAAGGTGAATCCCAATAATATTTTCGGCTCTCAGAGATTACCCTTCTTTGTGCATTCTTGTCTAAGTGATCGAGTGGCATTTTTCGAATCGCTCGAATGATGTCGATCATCGAACTATCCTTATCGATTACTCGATAGAGGTGATCATCTCTCATCTTGTCTTCAATGGGCTCCTTATCATCCTCACGATTCATCCTTGGTAGGTGGTCGGCCACAACATTCTCCGACCCCTTTTTGTCTCGAATCTCAACATCAAATTCTTGTAACAGAAGGATCCATCGAATCAACCTTAGCTTGGCATCCTTCTTTGACAAGAGATACTTAATTGCCGCATGATCGGTGTAGACAATCACCTTGGAGTTCACAATGTATGATCTGAATTTTTTGAAGGCAAACACAACTGCAAGCAACTCCTTCTCCGTTGTTACATAATTTAATTGAGCTCCATTAAGAGTTTTACTAGCATAATATATATCATGTACCTTGCCTTCTTTTCGTTGTCCCAGGACGGCTCCAACGGCATAGTCGCTAGCATCACACATTATCTCGAATGGCTGACTCCAATCGGGCGGTTGAATGATTGGTGTGGTCACGAGAGCTTTCTTTAGTGTCCGGAATGCCGCCAAGCACTTGTCATTAAAGTCAAATGGCACATCCTTTTGAAGAAGGTTAGTTAATGGCTTGGTGATCTTTGAGAAGTCCTTGATAAATTTTCTATAAAATCCCGCATGGCCCAAGAAGGTCCTCAACGATTTGATATCCGTCGGTGGTGGAAGTCTCTTGACCGTCTCGACTTTGGCTTTATCCACCTCAATGCCCTTTCGGATATCACGTGTCCCAACACTATACCTTGCTTCACCATAAAGTGGCATTTCTCCCAATTGAGTACCAAGTTAACCTCCGCACATTTCATGAGAACCTTGTCCAAGTTGGCTAAACAATCTGCAAAAGTTTTCCCATAGACAGAAAAATCATCCATGAACACCTCGACAATTTCTTCAATGAATTCCGAAAATACCGCCATCATGCAATATTGGAAAGAGGCTGGAGCATTACACAAACCAAAAGGCATCCTTCTATATGCAAATGTTCCATATGGGCAAGTAAAAGTTGTCTTGTGTTGATCTTCCGGGTGAATAGGAATTTGCATGAACCCCGAGTACCCATCGAGAAAGCAAAAATAGGAATGATTTGCTAACCTCTCAAGCATCTCGTCGATGAACGGTAGGGGGAAGTGATCCTTCTTCGTTGCTTTATTCAATTTCCGATAATCAATGCACATCCTCCATCCGGTCACGGTCCTTTGTGGAATTAACTCATTCTTCTCATTCTTCACCACGGTCAAGCCTCCTTTCTTTGGAACACAATGTACGGGGCTCACCCATTCCCTATGCGGTACCGGGTAAATGATTCCAGCATCCAATAACTTGATCACCTCCTTCTTCACCACCTCTCGCATGGCATGGGTTAACCTCCTTTGATGGTCCACTATGGGCTTGCATTGATCTTCCAAAGGTATGCAATGAGTACAAAAGGCTGGGCTAAGTCCTTTGAGATCATTTATTGAATACCTGATCACCTTCTTGTGCTTCTTCAATAAAGTCAGCAACTTCTCATTTTCTTCGGGGCTTAACTCGTCGCTCACAATGACGGGATAGGTCTTGTCCGGCCCCAAAAATTCATACCTCAACCCCTTAGGCAAAGGTTTGAGGTCCACCTCCGGCACTTCGTGCTCTTCGGGCTTAATTTCTCTGATATCCTCAAATTTCTCCTCCTCCATGCTTCAGTCTTGTGGTTCTAGTCCTTTAGATGCTTTCTCCAATTCTTCATCTTTCTCATCATTAGGTTGATTCTCCATTGCCCTTTGTAGTGGATCCTTGAAAGTTTCAACAAAACGAAGACTTCCTACCTCTTCGTCATCAAGAGGTAGGGGTAAGGAGTTCCTAGAATCAGGAAGAAAATCATATATATGTTTATCTCCATCAAGATTAATCGTTACTTTCCCCTTTCCGGCATCTAAAACAGCATTAACCAACTTTAAAAAGGGTCTACCAAGAATTATGTGATCATGTTTATCATAGTAGGCATCAACAAGAAAGAAATCGGTTGGTATGCATTTTTTAGAGATGACAACTTCAAGATTGCAAGCAATTCCAAGAGGCCTAACAACTCTACCATCTCCCATGATTAACTTAGTTGAAGTTGGGACTAAGTCTATGGTATGATTATGAATCTCATCATAAATTTTAGAGGATAAGACACTTACTTGTGCTCCGATGTCACATAAAGCTTTGAATTGAATTCCACTAATCGTGCAACATAAGTGCGAGGTTGTCTTCTCCTCTTGATCGGACCCTATGGCATAGACTTCAGCGAGGCGAGCGTATGGTGATGCTTCGGGCTTGATCCCCATTACTCTTTTCACCTCGGCTATATGGTCCGGATCCAATTCTACTTCATTAAAGAGATTTCAAAAAATCTCACCAGTCGTTTCAAGATCATATGCATTTTCCGCTTGCTTCCTCGGTGGGAAATCTACCTCCAAAGCTCTTGCCACCCCCTTTTGGTTGGGGTATGGTCTTCTCTTGTCAAACACTTCCCCAAAATTAATTGGAACCCAATCCATTTGCTCGAACTCCCTCAATGGCTTTGCGCTTGAAATGCTTCTTCCATTCACTTGGCTTGACTTGGCGAAGTCGATGTTTGAGGTAGTTCTTGCTTCCACGTGTACTCCTTCTAATTTTTCCGGAACTGGCTCCTCTTTCTTGTGTTCCGGGGTCGCTTCTCTGAAAATTCCAGCAAGTGTTCTCACACTTGAATCACATTCTTGCTTCCCCGAAAGTCGTGTTTCCCAATCTCTTCGCGTGGCTGCCACCTTGCTGATTTTTTGTAAAAGTTGAGTGGCTTCCGTGAGTGTTTTCTCCATGAGATCCCCTCCTGCATACATTTTAACATGTTCCGTGCAACTAGGGGTTAGGGAAAAGAAAAAAGTATGCAAAAGTACGTCGCCGGAGAATCCGAGTCGTGGTCCTTGTTCAATCAACTCGTTGAATCTATTCCACGCTTGGTCTATCCCTTCTTCTTCTCCTTACGTGAAGGTGATCACTTGGCTCCTTAGATGTTGGACTTTACTTATCGGGAAGAATTTTTCACAAAACTTCCTTGTCGGTTGGTTCCAATTCCCTCCAACTTCGAAGGATGCGAATGAGTACCACTTCTTTGCTTCACCGGCAAGTGAGTATGGGAAGAGGTTCCACTTGAACCATTCTTCGGGGACTCCTTCTTGTCGTACCGTATTGCACAATGTCACTAAGTGCTTGATGTGTTCATACGGGTTGTCTGCCTCTATCCCTTCGAAAGGATTGGCCGCCGCCATCTTGATGATTCACCCCTTAATCTCATACTTCGTCGCTTCGGGCTTCGAATCCGACTCTTGTACCTTGATGTCTTCACATCGGGGACTAGCGTAATCCCTTAATGATTTCTCCGGTTCTTCCAAAGAATGGTGGGCGAACGCCATCCAGACAACAAAAACAAAAACAAAACAAAAGCGGGGGTTTCTAGGAAACAAAGGTTAGATGTTAGTAATCAACAAAAATTAACACAAAAATCAAACGTAGCAAACTGGCTTGCTCCCCGGCAACGGCGTCAGAAAAAGGGGCTTGTTGACGGTTCGAAACCGCGTTCAACTTCACCACAAGTACACGGAGTGACTTGGTGTCTTTTTCACAAAGGGAGGGGACCCCCAAGGTTCTTGTCAATCCACGGAGCAAGGAGATTGCTAGTGTTCGATCTAAAGCTAATCTAGTTGATTAAGACAACCTTTAACTAGAGATTGATCTAAGAGCAAACAAATCTTAAAACAAGAGGTGTGTGAGGTGAACTAGATGTAGAGGACACTTGCCCATAGGGTCTAGGATACATGAATATGTCAATAAATATGAATAGGAGGTATAAATCTTTATGGTATAAATTTATCCCTTTGAACCGTCAACATGCCCTTTTCCCACGGTTTGCCAAGGGAACATGACTCATTGAAAGATATCTTCTTTGAACAAGCTTGAGAGTTCATAACAAGTGTAAGAAAAAGGGCTTGTTGACAGTTGAAACACGTGTCGCGTTTCGATCTGCAAGCGTACGGATCACATGTTGCCTTCTTCACTCGGGGATGACCCAAGATATCGAACTGTGGATCGGAAGCAAACTACCTAGGGTTTACCATCTAATCTATTGAACTAACCTACATGAAGCGTTGATCGCATAAAGATTTAACATACAAGCATGAAAGGATGTATGGATCACATTCACTAGCCATAAAGATACACGACCCAAGGTAACCCTAGCCTACTGTCTTCTAGTTGCAGCTCCGACCAAGATGAAAACCAATCTAATCTCAAACCATGATAAGGAGTAAACCCTTACACATTTGCTCGGCGCTTTCCCTTCCTTCGTACTGCCACTACGCGAAGGTAAACACAACTGAACGACTATACGTCCGTGCACTACTACGAGATATCCGCAAGACAAAGACTAATCACCACGATTAGATCTATTCCTACTAAAGGTATATGGTAGCTACACATATGAATAAGCACAACTCGTAGTAGATCAAAGTAAGGATAAGGTACAGTTTATATCACCATCGAATGTTGAATGTATAAATGCCTTGAAGAATTCAAGGCATGGCTCCGGAACTCCACCATGGCTTCACCACGCAGGGCCAACCATGGCGGCTAGTGCATGGCCTAAGCCATCTCCTAGGCAACACAAGGACTAGCGGCGGCCATCGGCTCCCTTCGGCGTGTCTCCTTCGATTTGGCGGCTCTCTGATGAATGGATGAATTCAACCTCCTCCCCTTAGGCGCCTAGGGGGTTGTATTTATACCCTTAGGGAGCCTTGGGGCGTGCTCCACCTTGCCTTGCACGAGATCCTCCTTGGGAGAGAAGCAAACTTGGTTTCCATAAAATCAGTCTTGTCCAGATTTTCTTGATTCACAACCCTTTCTTTCCGATGTCATATCTCTCACGTCCGGACTCCAAATAATGCAAATTCGGTGCCTAGATTGTGCGCCACGAAATTATCTCCAACTTTGGTATTCATTGATTTCCTTAGAAACGAAGATAAGATCCCCAAAACGGTCTCGGAAGATAATCTGTCTGATTTTGGACTTATCTGTGCAGCAGGTATTTCGGGGGCCATATCTCCTAGCTCCTTGACCTGAATTGGGTCTTCCATATGTCCAAATTGAAGGTCTCATCGAGGCCCACAACTTTGGTATTTAAACTTTTTCCATTAGAGGCCGTTTAAGTCTCCGAATCTGCACCGAAAGATCATACTGTTCTGGGGTGTGCGAATATCTCTCGAGCTGAGTTGATCTCGTGGGTAAACCTCCAAGTCTCAAGGGCCTGGGCCCTCTGGCCCACTTCAGGCCCGCCATCCTTCACGCGGCTTTTCTTGCAATTTTGACATTTTGCATCTTCGCATATGGGATTTAGACGTCATTATTCCCGCGATCAAGATAAGAGGTATTGTCGTATGAACTCCCGCATCTTCTATTCAGATCCTCGGAGTTTCACGACTTCATGCTTTGGTCCTCGGGTCATTTGGAGTCATGTTCACTTCGTGTCTTGACTTGTGCCGTGCTTCGTGATCTTCTCATAAAGTGCTCGATGAACTCTACCCGGAAGTCCTCATTTAAGCGCTTAAATCCTACGTAAACAATATACTCCAAAAACCACATGCAAGTGCGAACTTGTTACATCATTAGTATGGCTAGTGGCGGGTTAGTTATAATTCAAATCTCAAGCCAAAGTGTAGCAAGTGCTCTTGGTAGACGGAAATCGACCGTCAATAGAAATCCGATCCTTGGATTGACAAACCTTGGGGGACCCTTCTTGGTGAAAAAGGCACCAAGTCACCCGTAGACTTGCGGTGAACTTCAACATAGTTTTGAACCGTCAACAAGCCCTTTTTCTGGCACCGTTGCCGGGGATCGGCAACTCGAACCCTAGGGTGATCTACCTTTCTATTTGACTAATCCTAATTTTTATTGTTGCATATACCCTTGTTTTCTTGTTTGTATCCTTGAAAGCAGGTCAAAAGCTAGACACAAGACGTTCGATGAGTTTTCTATATACACACCCCAACAAGATGATTGCGACATCAAGATTCGCTCTTTAGTGGTAGGTGCTAACTTTGGTTAGTGGCCCATCATCCGCTATTGAGCCCACACCCTACACAAGAGCATGTGAACAAGGTAAGTCAACGTGTCAATTAAAATTTTAAGACTAATGTTTTGTGGAGATTTGATTGTTCAAGCAATAGTTATTGGAAGCAATCAAGATGCCCCCAAAATCACAAGACCAAGCTATTCAACATCTTCGAAGTTTCTGTTCGCATCAATTTTTGCACAGTCTTATGGGAAGAACAACAGGGTATCTTGGATATTTAGAAGCCCCACGAAGTTACACTTCCAACAAGTCAAGAATCGAATCGATCGGAGGTTCCTACAAGCGGATATGGCCGAATCACCGATGATTGCACGTCCTGAAAATTTCTACACAGCAAGCAAAGCTGAAGTGAAACAGCCATAACTCCCTCATTTGGACTCCGATTAAGATGGATGAGTACCCGTTGGAAAGGTAATTTTATAAATTTTTTAATAGAATTATATTTTGGTATATGTTCTGTTATGTATACAGGGGGAAATCCAAAGAAGATGCAGCTGTAATATGATGAGAACAAGATGGCGAAGGTGAGGACGACAACAACAAAGAGGAGCTTAGGGAATGCTTCCATTAGACCACTCATGAAGAAATTCAGAGGCTTGGAAAAAAACAAAGACCCCTGGAGCATTGGCAAATGAAGACACGAGTTGGCGGCATCCGACGCAAGGAGATGTTTGGAGAAGACCACAATGGACTACACACATAAGACAACATCCAATGGCGCGAATATTTTTGGGCTCTCACATGAAGGATCATGGAACTACATGAAGACATTTAAGACATGTGTGAAGCCCCGCAAATGAAGAAGAGGAGTGATCGTACTCAAAGCAACCTTGATGATATGTGGCACAAAGGGAAAAATTGAGAAAAGTCTACGCAAGCCACCTTTGATCATCAAGGATTGTCCGCTTTCAACTCCGGAGGATCACTCACGATGAAAAGCTCGAAGGCTAAGGTACACATTAAACTCTCAAAGTACTTTTGGATATGATATCTTTATTTTGATATATTCATGCTCATATCCAATAGTATGTATCGATTCTATGGCTTGCTACCTTTTGATGATCATGATAAGCTAGAACTTCTTGAGATTGATAAAGAGGCTATGTTGTGCTTTAACTTTGTTAATTACATGCCTAATGAACCTTTGCCTAATGAGAGTTTAGTGCTGAACAAGAAACTTATGCTTCTTTTAATCACAACATGCTTTGTTCACCAAATTTAAATTGTGGTTATGGTTGCATATGTTTGTTTTACACTTTGCAAATCTCGGACTTGTTTTGTGATTGGTCAAGCTCGTGACCTTAAAAGAGCGTATGTCGAGAGAAAACCCGAGTTTCACTAACCATGCAGGTCATTAAACCTTAATGAAGAGGAGAGAAGCCATGCCCTAAAGGAATTGCAAGCTCGTGCATTGCCTCCCCCGAAGCAAATGAGGAGAAGGTGATGATGATGCAAGGAAATGATCGGGCAAGCCTCTCATCAAGTAAAATGATTGTGTCAAACATGGAGAGTGGATCAAAACTGCATGGACATCATCAAATCTTACATGAAGAACCATGGCTTCGCGACCACGAAAAGGTACGTAAGAAAGTCAAGCTCTATGACTTTAAATGAAGCGCTTTGCGGGAGGCAACCCGTTTTCTTTTGTTTATGTTTATATATATATATATATAATATGACCGTCTACATTATGATCTTAAACTGAAACATCAAGTAACATTGTACCATTGCTCTAATAAATACCACAACACCATGTTGTTTGATTTAAATGCTATTGAGGGAGCACTTTGTTCTTGATCTTGGAAAACTTGTAGACCTTTTTGTGTGCCTATTAGTGTTTAGTGTCATTTTCTTTTGTGTCTTTTTAGCGAGAAGTATGAAGTTGGCACCATCCTTTGACTCTAAACTTGTGGCTAGTTAGTTTAGGCTAACTCTTGCATTTGTTTTAAACAACCACTATATCATGTCATTTTGTTCATCCATGTCATATTGCATTGCATGCTTTGTGTTGATCTAACTTTTTGCCCAACCGACCTAAGCCTACCTATAGCCCCACCAAAAACCCGTAGCCAACAAGGGTAGGGTTGACTTGTGTTGATTGGCTTGCACTCCGGTTGGCCAAGCCCACCTCTATCCCTTGCTCTAACTAAAAGCTTTAACTAGCCCTCCTATGAGGAAACCTTCCTCACCTTTAGCCTTCCCAAAACCATAGGTTTGTTTTCCATAAAAAAAGGACTCTTAGCACACCTTAGATAGAATTTCTAAACTTGTCTTCCTCTCTTCAAAATTCTTATTTGAGCCAAAAATATAAGATACCCATAACCTACCCTTAAAACCTTGTTAGTTTGGTTTTTTGATTTTTTTAACCCTTGCTAACATTTGCTTGTGCTAACTCTTTGCATTTGCATTTTGTATCCCCTCATTATCATCTTCCGCTTTATGATAGCTTGGTCTTTTTGTGAAACTTTATGATGAATGCTTTCATATCTATGTTAATGCTTGTCGACATGCATTACTCCTTTTTGCAATCTTGTGTAAACATGGTGTTTAGACATGATTGGAGACCACCATCTTTCAGTTTTACATACCTTGCTATCTTGTTGCATTGGTTGGTTTATAAACTTTGCAATGCGCCCTACTTATCTTACACTATAAGGAATTGTTAATCTTGGAATAAGCATGGTGTTTTGACCTTGGTAAATAAATCTTTATGGCAAGGGAGAAGTTTGGCAACCACTTTGTAAGCATGGAGCTTAGAATTTGGTGCAAACATTATTTTGTCTTTATACCATCCTATCATTTGCATGCACCCTTGCACACACGTACACCCATTAGGTTTTAACTTTTCTTTTACTAGATTAACTATGCGACAAGTTAAGATCTTAGGGGATGTCTTTGGTTTGTCGGCATAGAGTGAGTATTTCCGACTGTCACCTCGAGGGGTACTTTGTGCTTTAAAATTGTTTTGAAGGCATTTTGAATCACTCCCATAAATTCGATTGGGACGGAGGCTTGTCACAAACGGTGAACGTTGGAGGACAATCAAGATAAAGTGAAGAGTATGACAATCCACACAGGGCGGTAGGACTTCAAGATGGTTCATCATCTTCCATGCCTAGCAACATGCTAAGCATGGGGGAGATTTGATGGACATGAGAAGACCGCATGGAGCAAGGATCACGGTTCTTTTTCCATGTTAAGCACAATGCTTAAGCATGGGGGAGGCCGCGCTACACTTCAAGCTTCAAAGGACGGTAAAAAAATCCTCAACCCTCTTTTTGTCCTCGTCTTTTTATATGCTTGTACATATGTTTATGCTTTCCACAACCTTAGGTTCAACCTTTGTTTATCTCTCTATAGAATAAGATGGCTACTAGGAGTACAACCTAGGTTTGTTTTTGTTTTCAACAATAATCACCGTCACCTTGAGCTCACCATGATGATATCTTGTATGCTCTTTGTTATGGATATATGATGATTGTTGCCACTTTGATCATTCTTGTGCTTGGTTTTTATATGATTAAACTAGTGCTCTCTTTTAATATAAATCTGAAATTTATTTAATGCTAGCCTAATCTTTTGTTGATGTTATGATAACTTAAGTCCCATAGTTTTTTTCATTGCTCTCCACTTTGAATGAATCAAAGAACCTTTTTATTCTCAAAAAGTTATGCTAACCTTGTCATTAGTACCGCTTGCATTTTGCTCTACCCATCCAAAGCCCAAACTTACTTGAGTGCAAAACATTAGTATATACAAGATTTATTTTTGGGTGCATTGCTTCAAGACTTGATTTCTCTGGCTCGAGACTAAGAAGCTGGTCATTTCGTTTTTGCGTATCTATCTTTATGCTAGCCTTTTCTATCCGTGCATTTCGCAAACCTCGCCGGATATCCAACCAAAACCCAAATATATCTTTTTTGTGTTCACCTCCTTGATCACAACCCAATATATGAGTATGAATGAATATTTTGAGAAAGATTAGAAGGCAGGTGCCTCAAGTGAGTAAGGGAGACTTCCAAAAGGACCCTTAGAAGATTTTTCGAGTATCTCTCTCTAAGAAAATATGAGAGCTTCAATTTTCACCTTGGCATATTTATCACCTCTTTTGCCCGAGGACGAGCAAACGTCTAAGCATGGGGGGTTGCCAAGGAAGTGCTAGTATAGTCTAGAGTTCATGGGGAGCAAATAAAAAAACAGAGAGAGAAAAAGTATGATGAAAAAAATGAATGAAAAAAATGATAAAGAAGAAAAAGTATAAAGAGAAAAAGAACGAAAGAATAAAATAAAATAAAATAAAATAAAGCTCCCTAGTTCTCTAGCTATGTTTAGTGCTTTTTGAGTTTTCAAGAGGATTCAAGATCAATACCCATACTTATATTTCCAACCATGTGCAATCCGATAACGAGGACTTCGTTTGTGCCTCGGGATCACTCTTTGCCAATTGCATATGTCTACCTGTCTAAAAGTGTGTGTTCATCTCTCCCCCCTCCTTATAACATTATTTTTCCAACCTTTTTGACGAGTCTCGGTAAGTTTATGAGAAGCTTGTCTTGTTTTGATAATATCTCGTCTATAATATCTTGGTAGGACTAAACTTTCCCATAGCTCCATATAAAGCCTTCCACCAAATTTTTGAGAGAGAAAAGGAGGAGGACAAGTAGGCTTGAGAGATAAGATGAGATGAGAGTTCATGAGCAAGATGCAAGGAGGTTTATTATTGATCTTGGTAAAGCAAAGTTTTCTTCATCCCGCTCTTATTTTTCAAAATATCTGAGATTTGTTTCAAAATTTGAGAGCATGTTTACTTACTTTTGGAAAGAGCTTAAAAGATATCTACCCCCCATAGAGATGAAATCTAGCTACATTATGAAACTATAACAAATATAAATTTGGAGAGCATTATGTTTTCTCATGTATGAACAAGTGCAGGGTATGAACATTGAAGGGCAATACTGACATCCATTAAAGGCTTACTCGAGGACGAGCAAGGTTTAAGCATGGGATATGTTGACGGTCGATTTCCGTCAACCAAGAGCACTTGTTAAACTTTGGTTTGAGCTTTGATTTATAACTAACCCGACACTAGACATGCTAATGATGTAACAAGTTCGCACTTGCATGTGGTTTTTGAAGTATGTTGTTTACACAGGATTTTAGTGACTAAATGAGGACTTCTGAGTAGAGTTCATCGAGCACTTTATGAGAAGGTCACGAAGCCCGGCACAAGTCAAGACACGAAGTGAATATGACTCCAAATGACTCGAGTACCAAAGCATGAAGCCGTGAAACTCCGAGAACCTAAACAGAAGATGCGGGACTTCATGCGACAAGACCCCTTATCTTGATCGTGGGGATAATGACGTCTAAAGTCCATATGCAAAGATGCAAAATGTCAAAATTGCAAGAAAATCCGCGTGAAGGATGACGGGCCTGAAGTGGGCCAGAGGGCCCAGGCCCTTGAGACTTGGAGGTTTACCCACGAGATCAACTCAGCCCAAGACATATTCGCGCAGCGCAGAACAACATGATCTTTCGGTGCAGATTTGGAGACATAAACGGTCTCTAATGGCAAAAGTTTGAATACCAAAGTTGTGGGCCTCGACGAGAGCTTCGATTTAGACATATGGATGGTCCAATTCGGGTCAAGGAACTAGGAGATATAGCCCCCGAAATACCTGCTGCGCAGATAAGTTTGAAATCAGATAGATTATCTTCCGAGGCCGTTTTGGAGATATTATCTTCGTTCCCAAGAAAAGCAATGAATACCAAAGTTGGAGATAATTTCGTGGCACACAATCTAGACACCGAATTTGCATTATTTGGAGTCCGGACGTGGGAGATATGGTGCCGGAAAGAAAGGGCTGCGAATCAGAAAAATCTGAGCGAGGCTGATTTTATGGAAACCAAGTTTGCTTAACTCCTAAGCAAGATCTCATGCAAGGAAAGGTAGAGCACACCCCAAGGCTCCCCAAGGGCATAAATACAACCCCTTGGACATCCAAGGGAGGTGTGGAATCCAATCCATTCATCATAACTCGGCGAAACCTAGAAGTGAGCACCGGAGGGAGACGACGGCGGCGGAGACCTCGAAGTTGTCTAGGGTATGGCCTAGGCCAACCCTAGCTGCCATGGCCGCCTTGCGTGGTTGTGCCATGGCGGAGTTCCGGAGCTACATGTTCATCATCTTAGGTATGATCTCGGTGGTGAAGATGTAATACATACTTTCATGTGAGTAATGACAATCATGTTTTCCGATCTTTGAGCGATTCCATGTCTCCGTCTTTACTTTCTACCTATCGTGAATATGATTTGATCCTTAGTCTAATGCTAGTTTAGAATACATAGCATGCTTTATGTAATCATGGTAATTAGATCTAGTATATTGACCCTTCATGATTGGTAGACTTGTCCATGTATCCCGCTTCATTAAGGGAGCATCGTGACAGGATGATTTCCCCCGAACGAGCGGATGTCTTCGGGAGGTAGGCTGGAGGTAGGAGTTTAAGGATGCTTTTAGAGGAGATGCTTGATTTGTTGCTCGTTTGCCGGAGCTACAACTAGAAGGCGCTAGGCCTAGTCGTCCCCTTGGTGGCGCTTTACTTTGCCTATGTTTGTGTACGTGATCAACCTTGTGCCACCACACATACACCCTTAATGGTTACCTTATATGCAATCTACAATTAATGTTAGTATAGTTTGGTTAGACGAGGTAGAGATCCTTAGCGGTTTGCTTCCGATCCTTGGATTGACAAACCTTGGGGGACCCTCCTTGGTGAAAAAGGCACCAAGTCACCCGTAGGCTTGTGGTGAATTTCAACACGGTTTTGAACCGTCAACAAACCCTTTTTCACTTGCCACAAGTTTGCTAAGAAATCCGCAAAAGATTTACCATAAACTTCTAGGGCAAACTTGGGAGATGGTAGAAGGGTAAATACCTCAACGGTTTTTTTTCTAGGAAACTAGCTAATCTAGGAACACGGTTTGAACAGGTTTTTTTCTAGGACCGGCCTGGCCCATCCTCGGCCCGGTTCATCTCCGTCTTTTGCCATGTGTCGTTTCTTGCACTTTGGGGTTTTTCCTCCTTCGGATATGGACTTTGGACGTTGTTATCTCCACGACCAAGTTAAGGGGTGTTTATGCATGATCTTCCGGTCTTTTCATCTTGGTCCTCGGAGATTCTTTTTCGAAGCACATTGGTCCTTGCCACCTTTGGAGTCAAGTTCACACACCGTCGGAGCCTCTTGTTCATCATGTAAATCGTCCTCTGAACCGAATGTATTTTTTCTCATTTAGTGCATGAATTCATGCGTAAACATTATCCTCCAAAACACACATCCAACGATGAACTTGTTATATCATTAGTATGCCTAGTGGCGGGTTAGTTCCAAAATGAAATCCAAACTATAACATAACAAGTGTTCTTGGTTGACGGAAATCAACCGCTAACATCCCCCCACGCTTAGATCTTGCGCGTCCTCGAGCAAGTTGCTCAAAAGTTGATCATCCATGGTGTTTGAAAACATGCTTCGTCAAATCCTTCCTTTCAAGTTAGTCAATCATTCATCTTTAATATATGAGACATGAAACAAAAATCATAATGTAAACATGGGCGTTTAGAAATTACCAATTCAAGACTTACCCCACAACTCTTACCTTTTCACTAGAGATCTTCAACTTCATCCACACTTGCTTTCTTACTTCCTTTGGAGGGTTTTTGCACTTTTAAAAATAAAATTCCTGTACAAAGCATTAGACAAAGACCTTCTCCAAGTTCTTTCATGTCACTCATAAGGTGGCTATCCTATATAATTTTATAAACTCACCTCCCACAAGTCTCTCATATGTGATGTAAGGTAGAGCTATAGGTGTGGCTAGTGAAGTTAGCACAAGTGTTGTCAAGCTAGGAAAATCCTCTAATGGTTGTTCACCTTCCCAGCCAATGATCATGAGAATTAACCATAATGTAGGGGTGTCAAGGATGAGAAGATTTAGATTGGTGGACATGTGCAAAGGGAAAAAGAATAATGACTTCAAGGCACTAATGATGTCCTCGATGTCGGATTGCACATGGTATGGAATAAGATTCGTTCCTATCATCGCGAGATCCTTCCTTGCACTTCATTTGGTCTTCACTTGACTTGTCATCCCTCACTTCACCTTTCTTGCCTTGCCTTGGATTTCCCTTCTTTTATTTTCCTTCTTCCTTCTTTTTCTCTTTTTTGTTCTTTTTGTTCTTTTTTTTCTTTTTCTTGTGTGCGCACTACACTCATACACACATTTTTTTCTTTTCACCTCTTTACCATCTTCTCCAATGCTTTTCGCTCAACTTTTGAACATGATCACAATCTGAATTTTAAATATAAACATGCCTAAAGATTGAACGAATCTTTGAATATAGGTTGTGTTCAAGGAGTAAGATGATAAAAAGATGTATATAGGTTTGGGTAAGGAATCCGGCGATGTACGGGGCATTTCAATGTGAAATTCCCATTACCGAATACACGAAGAGGCTCGCAACAAAAGGTATATATCAAGGACATGACCATTGCTTGAAATTAGACCTCCCAAGAGAGTAGAATCCTAACTTAACTCATCATGTTAATCAACACTTATGGTGGAGCTCATGTATGTATGTAAAGGCTCTGTATAGGATAGATATCACTCTCAACTTGGAGAAAGAACTTGCTAACCTTCATAGCAAGGTGTTTTTTTATTTTCAAAAATAAGACCTCCAAAGTTTAGCAATACTAAGAGCATGGACGAAGCAAAGTCCTAGATTAAATTTTGAGTACGGGTACTTTACAAAGGTAGGTTTCCACTAAGCACCACGGTAAACAATTAATCAAAAAGCTCATGCTCAAATAAGAAAGATAAATTAAAGATATAACAAGAAAAGAAACATGAGACTTTGCATAAGACACTTTTTATTTCTTTTTTCTTTGACTCAACGCTAATTTAAGACTCTTTCAAGCTAAAAAGATAAAACAAAGACTCACACACTCTCACACTTGACTCAAAAATTAAAAGACTAGACTCTCACACCACTTTAAGCAAAAATTTAAAAAGCTAGTTAGCTAGCTTCCCCCCACGCTTAGATCTTACGATGTCCTCGTCGTAACTTTACAAAAGGCACAACAGGAGAGAACTATCTAACTACAACACCTAGTGGTACTTTCCTCACGAGTTGCACCACTCTTTCTTCTTGAAATTTTTATTCATCCCGAAGAGCTTCCTTATGTTGCGGTTGAGGTAATTGAAGTCATCTTCCGCCATGCGCTCCCAATGCTCAATTCGTTGTTGCATGGCGTTGATGGTGTGGAAACAATTATCAAGGGATGAGAAGAGCTCCGCAATGGCGTTACGGCATGCCACGCGACACACATTGTGCTCTTCCTCCGGATCATCATCTCCATGGTCTCCACAGTGCGGATCATTACCGCCGCCTGGGTTGCCTCCTTCGCCTTGCCCTTCCGGATGCTCCACCGGCTCCTCCTTGGGCACCTCCTCCCAAACGTAGAGATCATTGTCGTCTCTTCCGCCGGCTGCCCACGAGCTAGGGCTTCGATCATCAGAGTAATCACTATCTCTGTAGAAATCTACCGGCTCGGGGGTCTTCTCCTTGTAGTCCTTCCTCTTCTTCCCAAGGAGCCTCTCTGAGCGGCGAACCGGAGAAGCGGGCTTCTCCTTCTTCTCCTCAACCTAGGGATTTGGGCTAGCGATGCGCCCTCTTGAGAGATGCCCTCTGCATTGAATCCTCGCGGTTCTCTTCACTTGCTTCTTGGGTTTTGGCACCTCGCACCGGCGAAGCTCCTCTGTCGCCGGGGTTGAAGAGGGGAGGCGTACTTCTTCTTCCATGGTCGCCTTCACCTCCTCCTTGTACTTGGTGCTGCTCGAGGATGCCATGGGTGCTTTCGTGGAGGTTGGAGATTGCAATTGAGATGCAAACCTCGAGCTCCCTAGACATCCTTAAATATCCCTGGAAAGATTCAGCCGAAACCCTCCCTTACCTATTTTCGTCGCCCCCAAAAAGGGAAGACAGGAAAAGGAAATGCATCGAACCGTGTCCCAGAGAAAAACGAGCGAAAATGGGGGAAGAGAGGTGGTGGGCCGGTCGGCATGGGCCGACCGGCCTACCCCCTCTTTTGGGCCCCCGCGGCCCAACTTTCGCGGCCCTCGGTGTTTCGTGAATACTAGCCTAGGTGGTGGTAGGGTCCAACTAAAAATTATGAAAAGGACTTGAAATAAATACGAAAACAAAAAACAAAAACATATTTACAGAAAATGTACCTCATTTTACGTCTTAGGCTTGACACTAGGGCTCGTCCTCCATGTGATATATATCAATGTAGTCGATGGGCACGATGTCTTGTTCAAGAGAAACCTTTAACCGTTGACCATTAACCACATATTGATCTCCTTTCACGTCCATGATTGTGACCGCTCCACTTGGCGAGACCGAGTGAATGATGTACGGTCCATCCCATTTGCTATTCAATTTTCCTTTCCCGAATATTTTGAACCTTGAATTATAGAGGAGAACCTTGTCACCTTCTTTGAATTCCTTTGCTCGAAGCCTTTTATCATACCACCTCTTTATTCTTTCCTTGTAGATGGTTGCACTCTCATAAGCTTTGAGCCTCATCTCTTCTAATTCACTTATTTGAATTTTCCGTTTGATTCCCGCGGCATCAAAGTCAAGATTCATCTCTTTGATTGCCCAATACGCTTTATGTTCCCACTCCAAATGTAGATGACATGATTTTCCATAGAAAATATGATACGGTGTCATACCTATGGGTGTCTTGTATGCCGTTCGATATGCCCACAATGCTCTATCCAATTTCTTTGACCAATCTTTACCTCCCTTTTCAACGGTCTTATTAAGGATGCTCTTGAGCTACCTATTTAAAGTTTCCGCTTGACCATTGGTTTGTGGGTGGTAAGCCGTGGCCACTCTATGCTCAATCCCCAACTTGGACAAGCATTTTCTGAAGTTATTTCCCGTGAAGTGTGTTCCTCCATCACTTATCAATACTCGCGGGACTCCATAGCGTGGGAATATAGTATTTTTGATCATGCATATGGATTCTTCCGTTGAAGCTCTTCGACAAGGGATAGCTTCCACCCATTTAGATACATAATCAATCATAACCAAAATATGCTCATATCCATTTGAACTAGTGAAAGGTCCCATGAAGTCAATCCCCCCATACGTCGAATAGATCAATTTGCTAGTTGTCATTCAAGGGCATAGCAATTCTTTGATTTATATTCCCTGTTTTTTGACATTCCGGACAAGAAGCAACATACCTTCTCGAATCTTCATGCATCTCCGGCCAATAAATGTTTTCGGCTTTCGGCGATCCCTCTCCTTTGAGCGTTCCTATCCAAATAATCAAGTGGCATTTTTTTATGGCTCGAATAATGTTGATCATCCAAGTATCTTTGTCAAGGATGTGGTAGAGATGATCATCTCTCATCTTATCTTCAATAGGCTCTTTATCATCCTCACGATTCATCCTTGATAAATGGTCGGCCACAACATTTTCCACCCCCTTTTTGTCTCTAATTTCCACATCAAATTCTTCCAAGAGAAGGATCCATCGAATCAACTTTGGTTTGCCATCTTTTTTAGACAAGAGATACTTGATCGCCGCATGATCGGTGTAGACAATCACCATAGAATTCACAATATACGATCTGAATTTTTCAAAGGTAAACACTACGGCGAGCAATTCCTTCTCCGTTATTGCATAATTTAATTGAGCTCCGTTGAGGGTTTTGCTAGCATAGTAAATAGCATGTACCTTGCCTTCTTTTCTTTGTCCCAACACCGCTCCAACGACATAGTCACTAGAGTTGCACATTATCTCAAAATGTTGATTCCAATCGAGTGGTTGGATGATGGGTGCGGTTACAAGAGTTCTCTTTAATGTCTGGAATGCCGCCAAGCACTTCTCATTGAAATTGAATGGCACATCTTTTTAGAGAAGATTGGTCAATGGCTTGGTAATTTTTGAGAAATCCTTGATGAATCTTTTATAGAATCCTGCACGGCCTAAGAAACACCTCAAAGATTTGACATCCGTTGGGGGTGGAAGTTTTTCAACCATTTCAACCTTAGCTTTGTCCACCTCAATCCCTCTCTCGGATATCACATGTCCCAACACTATACCTTGTTTCACCATAAAGTGACACTTCTCCCAATTTAGCACCAAATCAACCTCCGAACATTTAGTGAGAACTTTATCCAAGTTTGCCAAGCAATCCGCAAAAGATTTACCATAAATGGAGAAATCATCCATAAATACCTCAACAATTTCCTCGATGAACTCCGAAAATACCGCCATCATACATTGTTGAAAAGAGGCTGGAGCATTGCATAAACCGAAAGGCATTCTTCTATACGCAAATGTTCCATAAGGGCATGTGAACGTTGTCTTATGTTGATCATCCGGGTGAATAGGTATTTGCATGAACCCTGAGTACCCATCAAGAAAGCAAAATATGCATGATTTGCTAACCTCTCAAGCATCTCGTTGATGAACGGTAGGGGGAAGTGATCTTTCTTCGTTGCTTTGTTCAATTTCCGAAAAATGCGTTCCAACCGATTTCTTCATTGTTGATGTCTACTATGATAAGAATGATCATGTAATTCTTGGTAGACCTTTTCTCAAGTTGGTTAATGCCGTTTTAGATGCCGAAAAAGGAAAAGTAACTATTAATCTTGATGGAAATAATCACACATACAATTTCCTTCCCGCTTCTAGAATTGCCTCACCCCTACCTCTTGATGACGAAGAGGTAGGAAGCCTTCGTTTTGTTGAAACTTTTAGGGATCCGGTACAAAGAGCTATGGAGAATCAATCTAATGATGAGCTAGATGAAGAGTTAGCGGAAGCAACCAAAGGACTAGAACCACAAGACGGAAGCATAGAGGAGGATAAATTTGAAGATCTTGGAGAAATTGTACATGAGGAACCACAAACACCGGAGGTGGATCTTAAGCCATTGCCCAAGAGATTGAAATATGAATTTTTGGGCCCGGACAAGACTTATCCTGTGATTGTGAGTGATGAATTGAGTCCCGAGGAGAATGATATGTTGCTGAATTTATTGAAGAAGCACAAGAAAGTGATGGGATATTCGATTAATGACATTAAAGGACTCAACCCAGCATTTTGCACTCACCGCATACCTATGGAGGATCAATGCAAGCCCGTAGTGGACCATCAAAGGAGGTTAACCCATGCCATGCGAGAGGTAGTGAAGAAGGAGGTTATCAAGTTGTTGGACGCCGAAATCATCTACCTAGTGCCGCATAGCGAATGGGTGAGCCCCGTACATTGTGTGCCTAAGAAAGGAGGTTTGACCGTGGTGAAAAATGAGAAGAATGAATTGATACCGCAAAGAACCGTGGCCGGATGGAGGATGTGTATTGACTATCGGAAATTGAACAAAGCAACGAAGAAACATCAATTCCCCTACCGTTCATCGACGAGATGCTTGAGAGGTTAGCAAATCATGCATATTTTTGCTTTCTTGATGGGTACTCAGGGTTCATGCAAATACCTATTCACCCGGATGATCAACATAAGACAACATTCACATGCCCTTATGTAACATTTGCGTATAGAAGAATGCCTTTCGGTTTATGCAATGCTCCAGCCTCTTTTCAACGATGTATGATGGTGGTATTTTCGGAGTTCATCAAGGAAATTGTTGTGGTATTTATGGATGATTTCTCCATTTATGGTAAATCTTTTGCGGATTGCTTGGCAAACTTGGATAAAGTTCTCACTAAATGTTCAGAGGTTGATTTGGTGCTAAATTGGGAGAAGTGTCACTTTATGGTGAAATAAGGTATAGTGTTGGGACATGTGATATCCGAGAGAGGGATTGAGGTGGACAAAGCTAAGGTTGAAACGGTTGAAAAACTTCCACCCCCAACGGATGTCAAATCTTTGAGGAGTTTTTTTGGCCATGTGGGATTCTATAGAAGATTCATCAAGGATTTCTCAAAAATTACCAAGCCATTGACCAATCTTCTCCAAAAAGATGTGCCATTCAATTTCAATGAGAAGTTCTTGGCGGAATTCCGGACATTGAAGAGAGCTCTCGTAACTGCACCCGTCATCCAACCGCCCGATTGGAATCAACCTTTTGAGATAATGTGCGACACTAGTGACTATGCCGTTGGAGCGGTGTTGGGACAAAGAAAAGAAGGCAAGTTACATGCTATTTACTATGCTAGCAAAACCCTCAATGGAGCTCAATTAAATTATGCAACAACGGAGAAGGAATTGCTCCCCGTAGTGTTTGCCTTTGAAAAATTCAGATCGTATATTGTGAATTCTAAGGTGATTGTCTACACCGATCATGCGGCGATCAAGTTTCTCATGTCTCAAAAAGATGCCAGACCAAGGTTGATTTGATGGATCCTTCTCTTGCAAGAATTTGATGTGGAAATTAGAGACAAAAAGGGGGTGGAAAATGTTGTGGCCAACCATTTATCAAGGATGAATCATGAGGATGATAAAAAGCCTATTGAAGATAATATGAGAGATGATCATCTCTACCACATCCTTGACAAAGATACTTGGATGATCAACATTATTCGAGCCATACGAAAAATGCCACTTGATCATTTGGATAGGAATGCTCAAAGGAGAGGGATCTCCGAAAGCCGAAAATATTATTGGGAGGCACCTTACCTCTTTAGACTTGGAGCGGATGGAGTCTTACGAAGGTGTATACCAAGAGATGAAAGAGACAAAATATTGAGGAAGTGTCACTCAGGTCAATATGGAGGACACTATGGACATTTTAGGACTCAAGCAAAGGTATGGGCTAGTGGATTTTATTGGCCGGAGATGCATGAAGATTCGAGAAGGTATGTTGCTTTTTGTCCGGAATGTCAAAGAACGAGGAATATAAATCAAAGAAATGCTATGCCCTTGAATTACAACTTGCAAATTGATATATTCGACGTATGGGGGATTGACTTCATGGGACCTTTCACTAGTTCAAATGGATATGAGCATATTTTGGTTATGGTTGATTATGTATCCAAATGGGTGGAAGCTATCCCTTGTCGAAGAGCTTCAATGGAAGAATCCATATGCATGATCAAAAATACTATATTCCCACGCTATGGAGTCCCGCGAGTATTGATAAGTGATGGAGGAACACACTTCACAGGAAATAGCTTCAGAAAATGCTTGTCCAAGTTGGGGATTGAGCATAGAGTGGCCACGGCTTACCACCGACAAACCAATGGTCAAGCGGAAACTTCAAATAGGCAGCTCAAGAGCATTCTTAACAAGACTGTTGAAAAGGGAGGTAAAGATTGGTCAAATAAATTGGATGGAGCATTGTGGGTATATCGAACGGCATACAAGACACCCATAGGTATGACACCATATCAATTTGTCTATGGAAAATCGTGTCATCTACCTTTGGAGTTGGAACATAAAGCGTATTGGGCAATCAAAGAGATGAATCTTGACTTTGATGTCGCGGGAATCAAACAAAAAATTCAAATAAGTGAATTAGAAGAGATGAGGCTCAAAGCTTATGAGAGTGCAACCATCTACAAGGAAAGAATGAAGAGGTGGTATGATAAAAGGCTTCAAGCAAAGGAATTCAAAGAAGGTGACAAGGTTCTCCTCTATAATTCAAGGTTCAAAATATTCGAGAAAGGCAAATTGAAGAGCAAATGGGATGGACCGTACATCGTTCACTCGGTCTCGCCAAGTGGAGCGGTCCCAATCATGGACATTAATGGAGATCAATATGTGGTTAATGGTCAACGGTTAAAGGTTTTTCTTGAACAAGACATCGTGCCCATCGACTACATTGATATATATCACATGGAGGACGAACCCGAGTGTCAAGCCTAAGACGTAAAACGAGGTACATTTTCTGTAAATATGTTTTTGTTTTTTTGTTTTCATATTTATTTTGAGTCCTTTTCATAATTTTTAGTTGGACCCTACCACCACCTAGGCTAGTATTCACGAAACACCGAGGGCCACGAAAGTTGGGCCGCAGGGGCCCAAAGGAGGGGGTAGGCCGGCCGGCCCATGCCGACTGGCCCACCACCTCTCTTCGCCCGTTTTCGCTCGTTTTTCTCTGGGACACGGTTTAGTGCATTTCCTTTTCCTGTCTTCCCTTTTTGGGGGCGACAAAAATAGGTAAGGGAGGGTTTCGGCCGAATCTTTCCAGGGATATTTAAGGATGTCTGGGGAGCTCGAGGTTTGCATCTCAATTGCAATCTCCAACCTCCACGAATGCACCCATGGCATCTTCGAGCAGCACCAAGGACAAGGAGGAGGTGAAGGCGACCATGGAAGAAGAAGTACACCTCCCCTCTCCAACCCTGGCGACGGAGGAGCTTCGCCGGTGTGAGGTGACAAAACCCAAGAAGCAAGTGAAGAGAACCGCGAGGATTCAATGCAAAGGGCATGTATGTCTTTGACCTCATCATATTGCAGCTGCCTCTTCTTTGGATTTCTCCCTGTATACATAACAGAACATATACCAAAATATAATTCTATTGAAAAATTTATAAAATTACCTTTCCAATGGGTACTCATCCATCTTAATCGGAGTCCAGATGAGGGAGTTATGGTTGTTTCACTTCAGCTTTGCTTGCTGTCCAGAAATTTTCAGGACGTGCAATCATCGGTGATTCGGCCATATCCGCTTGTAGGAACCTCCGATCGATTTGATTCTTGACTCATTGGAAGCGTAACTTCGTGGGGCTTCTAAATATCCAAAGATACCCTATTGTTCTTCCCATTAGACTGCAAAAATCGATGCGAACAGAAACTTCGAAGATGTTTGTGATTTCGGGGGCATCATGATTGCTTCCAATACCTATTGATTGAACAAACAAATCTCCGCAAAACATTAGTCTTAAAATTTTAATTGACACATTGACTTACCTTGTTCACATGCTCTTGTGTAGGGTGTGGGCTCGATAGCGGATGATGGGCCACTAACCAAAGTTAGCACCTACCACTAAAGAGCAAATCTTGATGTTGCAATCATCTTGTCGGAGTGTGCATGTAGAAAACTCATCTAACGTCTTGTGTCTAGCTTCTGACCTGCTTTCATGGACGCAAACAAGGAAACAAGGATATATGCAACAATAAAAATTAGGGTTAGTCAAATAGAAAGGTAGATCGCCCTAGGGTTCAAGTTGCCGATCCCTAGCAACGGCGCCGGAAAAGGGGCTTGTTGACGGTTCAAAACCGTGTCGAAGTTCACCGCAAGCCTACGAGTGACTTGGTGCCTTTTTCACCAAGGAGGGTCCTCCAAGGATTGTCAATCCAAGGATCAAAAGCAAACCACTAGGGGTCTCTACCTTATCTTGTCAATCTAACCTAACATATAGCGTTGATTGCATACAAAGAGGTAAACCTTGATATATATGAGTGATAGCACAAGGTTGATCACATCCATGATCAACGGCTAAGGTAAAGCTCCACCGAAGGGGTAGCTAGGCCTAGCGCCTTCTAGTTGATGTTCTGGCAGACGAGCAACAAAATGAGCATCTCATCTAGTAGCATCCTTAAACTCCTACCTCCGGCCTACCTCCCGAAGACATCCGCTCTTAATGAAGCGGGGGATCCACGGGCACGCTCAAACACGAGCATGTCTACAAACCATGAAGGGTCCACATGCTAAACTTAATCGCCACGATTACATAGAGCATGCTATATAGTCTAACCATGGATTAGACTAAGGATCAAATCACATTCACGATAGGTAGAAAGTAAAGACGGAGACATGGAATCGCTTAATAGATCGGATGACAAGATTGTAATTGCTCACATAATAATAGATGCGTTTGGATCATCACCACCGAGTACATACCATTGATGACCTCAACTAGCTCTGGAACTCCACCATGGCACAACCACGCAGGGCGGCCATGGCGGCTAGGGTTGGCCTAGGCCATCCCCTAGACAACTTTGAGGACTTGCCGCCGCCGTCGCCTCCCTCCGGTGCTCACTTCTAGGTTTCACCGAGTTTTGATGAATGGATCTGGCGACCATCAGAGGCAGGGGGTATAAATGAGACGAGGAGCGTGAGGTCAAAGGGGAGGCTGAACCGGGCCCGGAACACCCTAGGCCAGTTGGCATGGGCCGGCCAGCCCCGGCCTTTTTCGGCCCGGTTCGGGCCCATCTTCGGCCACGATGCTTCCCGCACATTCTTGAATATTTGCCGAAGTCCATGTGGGTCCTTGACGTCATTTTTCCCACGATTTAGATAAGGGTGCTTGGCGCGCAAACTCCAGCATCTTCCGTTTGGGTCCTCGGAATTTCACGGCTTCATGCTTTGGTCCTCGGGTCATTTGGAGTCATGTTCACTTCATGTCTTGACTCGTGCCGGGCTTCGTGATCTTCTCACAAAGTGCTAGATGAACTCCACCCGGAAGTCCTCATTTAGGTACCTAATTCCTACATAAACAACACACTCCAAAAACCACATGCAAGTGCGAACTTGATACATCATTAGTGTGCCTAGTGGCGGGTTAGTTATAAATCAAAGCTCAAACCAAAGTGTAACAAGTGCTCTTGGTTAACGGAAATCGACCGTCAACATACCCCCATGCTTAAACTTTGCTCGTCCTCGAGTAAGCCTTTAATGGATGTCAGTATTGCCCTTCAATGTCAATACCCTGCACTTGTTCATGCATGAGAAAACATAATGCTCTCCAAGTTTATATATGTTATAGTTTCATAATGTAACTAGCTTTCATCTCTATGGAGGGTAGATATTATTTAAGCTCTTTCCACAAGTAATTGATCATGCTCTCAAATTTTAAACAAATCTCAGAAATTTTGAAAATAAAAAGTGGGATGAAGAAAACTTTGCTTTACCAAGATCAATAATAAACCTCCATGCATCTTGCTCATGAACTCTCATCTCATCTTGTCTCTCAAGCCTACTTGTTCTACTCCTTTCCTCTCTCAAATATTTGGTGGAAGGCTTTATATGGAGCTATGAGAAAGTTTAGTCCTACCAAGATATTATAGTCGAGATATTATCAAAACAAGACAAGCTTCTCATGGACTTACCGAGACTCGTCAAAAAGGTCATTGGAAAAATAATGTTTTCAAGGAAGGGGGAGAGAAAAAATACACACACTTTTAGATAGGTAGACATGTGCAAATGACAAAGAGTGATCCCGAGGCACAAACGTGGTCCTCGTTATCGGATTGCACATGGTTGGAAAGATGAGTATGGGTCTTGATCTTGAATCCTCTTGAAAACTCAAAAAGCACTAAACATAGCTAGAGAACTGGGGAGCTTTATTTTATTATTTTTTTTCTTCTTTCTTTCTTTTTCTCATCATACTTTTTCTCCTTTATCATTTTTTTCATTCATTAATTCCATTTTTTTCATCATACTTTTTCTCTCTTTTTTTCTTTTCTTTTTTTTATTTGCTCCCCTTGAACTCTAGACTATACTAGCACTTCCTTGGCAACCCCCCCATGCTTAGACGTTTGCTCGTCCACGGGCAAAAGAGGTGATAAGGACGCTAAGGTAGAAATTGAAGCTCTCATATTTTCTTAGAGAGAGATACTCAAAAAATCTTCTAAGGATCCTTTTGGAAGTCTCCCTTACTCACTTGATGCACCTTCCTTGTAATCTTCCTTGAAATATTCATCCATACTCATATATTGGGTTGTGGTCGAGGAGGTATACACAAAAAGATATTTTGGGTTTGTGGGTGGATATCCGTCGAGGTTTGCGAAATTCCCAATGTGGAAACTCACAATGCACGGATAGAAGAGGCTAGCATAAAGAACGATACGCAAAAACGGAATGACCAGCTTTTTAGTCTCGAGCCAGAGAAATCAATCCTTGAATCAATGCACCCAAAAATAAATCATGTATATACTAGTGTTTTGCACTCAGGTAAGTTTGGGCTTTGGATGGGTAGAGCAAAATGCAAGCGGTACTCATGACAAGGTTAGCATAACTTTTTGAGAATAAAAAGGTTCTTTGATTCATTCAAAGTTGAGAGCAAAGAAAAAGAACTATGGGACTTAAGTTATCATAACCTCCATAAAAGATTAGGCTAGCATTAAATAAATTTCAGATTCATATTAAAAGAGAGAGCACTAGCTTAATCATATAAAAACCAAGCACAAGAATGATCAAAGTGGCAACAATCATCATATATGTGACAGAACCATCCAAATTAATTATGATTTAACACACATAACCTATCCACTCGGCCATTATGTGTTAAACAGGAGTTAACTTGTCGATATCTGCCGGGTCAAGCCTGGTAAATCACTCATAACAAAGGATCGAAGATTATACACTAAGACTCACACGACGGCGAGTTCAGAGATAATTAATACAACCTTAATACATCATCTTCATCAATTATTCATTATTACAAAACAAGTTCCATACAGGAAAGTAAACAGCTCAGAGTTTGAAAACACAGCGGAAATAAAATACTAAACGTCATAAGCAACATCACGGGAGGCCATCCATGATATCACTAAGCACTGTCATCTTCCCACTCACTTCCCAAAGGGTAGGAGAGAACCAGTCCACGAATACCATCAAACACATCAACACCTGCAAAAGGTATCAACAAAGCAAGGCTGAGTATACTAATACTCAGCAAGACTTAACCGTCGGGTGATGGAAAATCACCAACTCTCTAGACATGCAAGCTTTTTGGCTAGTGGGTTTCTTTTGCTGAAAAGCAACAAAGAGTATGTCCTTACTTTCAAGTTTTAGCTCAATATTCTAGTTCATTAACCATTACTAAGTAAGCAGCTAAACAAGCATAAGTTGTGCAAACAATTAAGCACACAACAATATTCTTCTCAATTCCATCATTAAGGGACATAGAGTGTATGGATAAGCAATCTCGGATAACGGTGAGAGGCCGACGATCGATCGATTAATAACCTTGCAAGGTGGACCTAAACACATAGGAGAATGCATACCCCATCATACGACCACAGCCCCTACAGGACGGGGTACGCACCAACCAGGCGGTTCCCAATCATCCTCGGTTCAGGATCAATGTCCACTGGCCCTGGTACAGTTGGTCAGGTCACGGGCTTACATCTTCTGCCGCCCGGATCCACACATGCACCACTGTCATGAACCTGGGGACTACTCCCGAGATAGTGGTAGAGAGTTCCCTTACCGGATCAAAAAGGTACTAGGCTTACCGGTCCCATTCCCGGCAAATGCTTAGTACGTTCAAACGCTTAACCACAGACCTACTGGCCGGAGCCGGTCGCATGCTCTTACCACATGAGCGGGTAGGTTCAACAATCTTATGATTCCAACATAAGACACCTATAGCTCGCGAGTGACGAACATCACTCGACTTCTACCGGGTCCTTAGAGCATGGCAACTAACGACTTATCATTCTAGTATTGGAACATAGGAACCTAAGATCATGCATCTAGGGTTTCAAATCAACTCCTGAACTTAAATGCACAATCATAACAAAGAGAGTTCCATAAGTTAAAAACATAGGTAATGCTCCGGGGCTTGCCTTTACTAGCAAAGTTAGTTGGAGATCCTCCGAACTTGGTTCGGGTCTTGTTGCAAAACCAACGTGTTCACCTTCTCCTTCTACAAGCTCTCCTTCAGCTTCCGACACCAACTCATATCTCTCGATCGGATGTTCTACACGACATGCATATGCATAACTTTAAACATCCGTTTGTAAGAAGGGAGAACTTAGTTCATATTTAAAGGATAAACATGAGGTGTATTGTTGGGCACATTCACCTGGATAAGAATATATCCAGCATACTCTTCCTTAATTAAGGAATTGTATGTTTGTTATTTATCTTTCTATTTTGATGGTGATTGTGTGCATATCTACACTAATTAACTTATTTAACTTTACCAAAATAAAAAGGTGTTGTTCAGAAGTTACTTTGGCGAAGCTTAGCTATTTAAAATCAAGTCACATTAAAGGTGATTTCAGTTTTTCTTTTTATTCCACTTATTAAGCTTGACTTGCTTTCAAAATGAATTCTGGAAGTTCCCCACACAAAAAAACAAAGAGAAAATTTAGACAAGCACATATCAGGGCAACAAAGCTACTGCCCAAAATTGGCATTAAACTCAGCTATATGTTGCACCTGAAAAATCTAGAAAGAACTAGTTGACTTAAACATGTTTTAATTCTTCAGAAAGATCTATACACGTTCTAGCCTCAGGAAATAACACAGAGCATAAACATGGTATTACTGAGCTACTCACAAAAATTCAGATTAAACTAACCTATAGATCTAGCATGAAAAATACAAATCTATATTACTGCTTAAAGGATAACTAAATCACACTGCAAGATATAAGCATGCATTGGGTCTGAAAATTTTACTGCAGCCATGGCATGGCAACACAAGACTACTCAAAAATTATCCTGGCCAGAAACTATTTACAACATGCTTTATTAAAAAGGCTCAAATTAAAGACCTAAATTAAAAGCTACTGCAAAAGATTTATATAGCAAAAGCTACTGCAATTTAAAAGCTACTGCAAAAAGATCAACTCTATTTGCTTAACTAATTATTTAAAACTAAACAGGAACTTAAAAGCTGCTATATACCAAAATTAAATCATAACTAAAGATTCATAAAAGATCTATGTGCAATTTTTCTACACAAGAGCAATCATGTCATGACTAACAACATATTAAAATTTCACAGGCAGATCAGTTATAGATTTTAAATGATTGCAAATCTACTCAAACTGATCAATTCAAAATTATTTAAAATCTAGAAAGAATTTTACAAAATTCCTTTCTAGAAAAGTTGCATCTGTTCATGAGGACTGCAGATCAATTGAGTTTACATTTTTCTGATTTTTATTCGATTTACTATGCACTTTAGAAGATCTCAGCATATTAAAACAAAAGTGATAGAATCTTCTTTCATCCGAGTCCTTGATCAAGAAAACTTATTCACAACCATGCCCTTACATTTGCACAGAGGTCATCGCATTTATAAAACGAACCCTGTGAAGATCTAAACCTTCACAAATGTGGGCTCGGCCACAACCGCCGGCGGGGATGGCCGGATTCCGGCGAACGGCGGCGAGCTAGGGTGGGGGAAGTGGTGGAGGAAGGTCTGGTGGTCACCTCGGTTCGATCCTGGTGCTCAGACGCGGCGGAGAGGTGGCCGGCGGCGATGATCAGCGGAGAGGTGAATCTCCGGCTGCTGCCGGGCCGTTTCCGGCGAACTGGCCGGCGATGCACGTCCACACGCGGCCCTGGGAGCTTCAGGAGGACGAGGTGGTACTGCTGATGTGCTTGGACAGGGACGAAGTGGCTCGGGAGCAAGGGCTCGCCGGCAGCGCAGACCTCTAGCGGCGGCGGCTCTTCTCCGACGAACTGGGGGCCGGGCTCGACAATGTGCGCCCGTGGGGTCTTCCGGTGGGTCGGATGGTACAGCTGAGCGGCTCAGGTGAGCACGAGACGGCGCAAGCTAGGTAGCTTGGCGGTGGCACTCCGGCGATGCGATGCAGTAGCCTGGCGGCGCAGACCAGCGGTGCGGCGAGCTTAGGGGAGCTTCCCCCTTTTATATGCGGGCACGAAGTGTTGCTGCGCTGCCACGGACAACTTCCAGCTGGCCGGCTTAGCACGATGCAAGGGGGCGGCGTGGCGCTGCACGGCGGTGCGCATGGCGGTAGGCAGGGCGATGGCGTGGCACGTGGCCTGGACAGGAGGGACGGCGTGACGCCTGGGAGAGCCAGGTGGCACGGGGATCCTCGGGCACAGCAGGCTCGTGACGGCAGTGGGGCCCACCTCGACGATCAGGCCAAGTGGCATGGGCGGGAGGCAACGCGGCGTGTGCGACACACGGGCACCGGGGCACGGTCGCGGCGTGACGTCGAGGCCCAGGGCGGGCTCACGGGTGACGGTTGCAGCAATCCTTTTTGAATTAGGCCTCTTTGACCGGCTTGAACAATTCAAATCCATATGGAAGTCAACTTTCAGCCAATATCAAAATTGGAGAGGAGACTACCCTCTACAACATTTGCAAAAGCCGACTAATGAAATTCGGAACAGGTTTGGCAGAAATTTGACTTGAAAATCTTGATTTTCTCAGCACAGTCAAACACAGTGCTCTGGCTTTGACCAAGTTTTTGAGGTATTTCCACTCCAAATTTGAAAATCTGCCAACTGAATGAAATGTGTCCCATGAAATTCTGCACAACTCTTGTATTGGCCGATTTTTTAGTGTTTTGGGAATTTTCAGAGATTTGATCAAAGTTCTAGAGATAGGTATATGAACAAAGGGGTTTGACCTTGTTAAAGGGTTTGACTCCAATATTTGAGAACTTTTCACTCTAACTTTCAATGCCCTCCTTAAAGATGAATTGTTAAGTTTGAGGAATCCATCAACTCACATATTTGTCGATTTTGCAGTTGCTATACCAATTCTTGAGATTGTGGCCAAGTCATCCAATGTACTTAGAACTTCCTTTAGAGAAGTTGACCAAACATGATAGGGTTAAACTCCTTCTTTGATCCTAAATTTCCAAAAGTGTAAAACTTCAAGGTCATGTTCTTGAATCTTGGTGACAATGTTCATAATGGCAAAAGTTTAAACTCTGGTTGAAAATTGATCTCAAGTCTAGACCAAACTTTGCTCCTAATGGTGCTTTAACAAAACTTGCATTGATTGATCCTTGAACACCACAAACTTAGATTAAATCCTTGATTAAACAGAAATAACACCTGGGGTGTTACAACCTACCCCCCTTAAACAGAATCTCATCCCGAGATTCGATAATAAGCTTGAGATTCTTTTCAGGGGAAGGTACAGATTACATAGAGAAACTTACAGAGACAGGCTAAACTCTCTAATATCTAGAACTCAAGGACGATAAAAGATACAAGAAGTTCATGACAAACTTCCATTTAACTTGTGAGGAAGCGGGCGCTGAATGTGCACATGAAAAGCTATAAACAAACATAGCAGAGGTGTAAAACAAATCAACACCATCAAGGCGTCCCAGCAATCTGAATCACATATCTCAAGAGATCGATCCATAGCTGGTGATGCAGGATTGGCTTCTTCTGGTGACCTTCTCATTGAGCATCTTCTTCTTGATGTAGGCACCAAAACTTTAGTAGACGAGCTTCGAAGAAATGCTTGAACTGTCTTCAACTCTTGAAGAGGCTTGATTCTTCTTCACCTTGTTGGAGAAGATGGAGGAAATGCTGGAGACGATGGAAATGGCCGGGGTGCGCTCAAAGAAAAGAGCAAGAGAGTAGGGAGGGCGACGGGAGGTGATGGCTCCAGTGGATGCAAAGGGAGGGGTAGTGGAAAACAAATGGAAGGTGGTCCATTTATGGATGCTCACCATGGTGTAGTGGCGGTGGTGCTTGCGCCACTTGGGTAGGGGTCGGGGGTAGGGAGGCACGGAGGTGCGGTGGTAGTGGCATGTGGCACGGTGGTGGCCGGCACGGGATGCCATGGTGACAAGACGGCTGTCGTAGGGTGTGCGTAGGTGGTGATCAGCTGCTGCGGTAGAAAGGTGGCAGAGCAAAAGCACAGCACAGAGTAGACGGAGCACAGATACAGAGGGGTCAAATTGATTCTCGAGAGAAATTGACTATGAATTTGGGAAACACGAGAAGATCCTGGGTATCCACAATTCAAACTAAAACTCATTTTTGTCTGGAAAAACTATCAATGGCTTTTGTCCATTCTTTCTTTTCAAACATACCGAGTCTGTAGATTTGGTTGAAGCTGATAAAGAATCTTAGATCATGGATCGGTATACAATTCTTCCTGTCTCAACTTCTAGATAACCTTGACTGCTCATGCCCCTTCAATTTAACTTGATTGATTTTGATATTAGGTAACCTTTGAGATTGAGATAGAAGAAGACCAATTTGAATGGTTCCGTAAAGATATCTTATGAAGAAAGGGAAGGCTAGTAAACAAACTTCTGTTAACTTTGTTTACTGGAATTTCTGAAGTTGTGCTAGGAAACAACAAGATGCTTACTCAGGGTATGTCCTTGGAAGTATCAACTTTAGTTGACAAAATTCCAAAACTTCTGGAAAGGATGAGGGTCAACATGTATACCAAAAAGATTCTGGCACTTGTGACATTGTTCTCATTTACTCCAATTTGTGAGAGCAGGGTTAAGAAAGATAGAATTTGAAGTTGAGATATCAAAAAGTGATCCACTCAAGGATATCAACATCACTGAAAAGCTGAGCGCTTCAGCATACAAACACACACAGTGGGAATTATACAGGTCGTCTGAGATATCATGCTTGCATTGCCAGGATAAGATTACAAACTAAGAATAAACTCTGAAGATTAAGTCTCTAACAAAGTACTATTATGGTTCATACATAGCACTTGTACATCTCCTGATTTTATTACACTCATGACAACATCCAAACTAGATCCACTAGCTAGTCCTAGGTTAACCCTTTTATTTTCCTCAAGTTGAAAACCAAGGCTCAGGGTGATGCAGGTACATACTCTCCTTGAATCTCATTGTGATTCTCACCATCTTCAGGTGGAGGAATAACAGGTCCTGGTGGTGGAGCTTCTATTGCTTCTAATTGATTCTCCATGTCTAGCATGTGTAGGTAGGCTTGATGTAGCATATAGTCCTAGTCCTGAATTTCTTGACGCAGTTCTATTATTTTTGCTTTATCCTTGCGTCTCCCTTTCTTAAGAGCTTTTATCATGGCTTGAGCTTCCTTCAACTCATGGGTGGTACTTTCCATTTCTCTAACTTGATTCCTATAGATTGCATTTTCTCTAACCAGCAGTTGGTATGTATCATACATTGCTTTGGAGAAACGAATTGAGATGATCAGATCAGGGTTGTAATGTGAGTTTTCCTGAACAGAGATGAGAGACTCCTGTTCAGTCCATTGTCCATGGTGTTGCTCATGCAGGGGAATTACCTTGGCTGTACTGTGAGCTACCAATGCAGAATGCTTCCCACAAAAAGTTGTGAGTGCTTCAAGAGCAACCTTTTGCAAGGTGTCAGCCCATTCTAAGCCTTGTGCTTTACTTTCCCAAGCTTCCCAGTTTGGATCAATGGGACAAGCTGAAATCTTCACTTTCACTTCACAACTAGGGATTTGTCCTTCGTTCATGTACTCACGGTACATATACTGTGGTTGGGTAGTATATCCAAAGTCCTTCAAAGTGGTCCACAAAATCAGGGGAAAACCACTCTCTTGAGGTTAATGAACGTGAGTCCATCCTTCTTCATCAACCATTTCAGATCCAGAATTGGCCATCTAAAGAGAGTGACATAAGTAAGAAACCAGACGGATGCAGGTGCATAAGGATAGATTTTAGCAGCCATACAAAATTTATCCTATTTGGAAAACCATGAACTAGATGTTCCTAACTTCCACCAGATCCTTATGAAGGTAGAAGCAAGTTGTGAATTTTCCAATTGGGCAAAAACTAAGGGTAATATGCTCGAAAAATTTAGAGACCGATGCTCTATCTTGGCTGATGAACAGCATGCCGAGGGTTACTAAAAAGTTCATAACTCTCAGCATAAGACTGCAACGATACTCAACTTTTACAAACACACCAAACTTGAAGTTCCCAACGACTCTGGTCTTCCAAGGTTGGGGCTACGATTGATGGGAAAAGAGGTGATTAATCCAACTTCAATTTGCCATTGTCCAGAAATTTTCAGCAGACCGGCAGTTACTCAAATTAGCGTAACTGAAATTCTACTTAGCCAAAAATTCTGAAATTTTACCAGGTACTCAATAAGGTTATGAAGTACCAAATTGGTAGTCAAGGGTAGAGCTAAAGACTAGAGGAAGATAGCCAAAAGAATTAAAATTCCAGTGGCTGTCCCTCAGGAAAAACAGCAAACAGAGCTGCACTATTTTGGTCATAACTCAAAATTCCTTCGACCAAAATTTCTGAAATTTTTATAGCAGATGCTTGACAAGATTTGGAACAACTTTCCTATCCAACTTTTCCCCAGCAAACACTGTCTTGAGGGTCGAAATACTTCGGACAGATAGGTTCACAGATTGACAGCTAGATCATTCCTTAAGAAAAAGATCACATCTTGAGTTTGGCTGATCCAAGGCTTATGAAAATTTTACAACATCTTCGTTGCAAAACTGGAGACAACTTTTGAGTAAAAGCTCTCTGGAGAAAACTTCTTTTACTAGTCCTCAAAATTCCAGACCAGCAGATCTTTCAGCAAACACTAGAAAGACCTTAAGCTATTTGACAAAAACTTGGATGAAAGAGATTTCAAGTTGTACTCATTAACTTTGATGTTCAGCTTTAAGAGTTTAACCTGATGCATGCAAAACTTATTCGTCCTCCCAGACAATTCCTTGTCAAGATCGAAGTTAGCGCCGGTGGCATGGCACAATATACGACTCTCCCTATAATAGTTAGTCGAATTTCTAATCGATCTCAACTTCTTACGAATCATGGTTAGGGTACCTGCAGAACATCTCGAACCTTTCGTGCCAGCACTCACGAAAGCGTCCACAAACATTACCGTTCACTATAGAAACGGCACCCATGCGTTTAACGCTGCATGGACAACGTCCAACCTGAGACACGCTCCTTTTGCATTGAGGGCGTCCCCCTTCACATGTTCACAATGCGGAATCATGCTCACGTATGGCAAAACGTGGCGAGACACGGACGCGACAGTGGGTTCCCTTTGGAATAGGTCCCATCCATCCCTCACATGACTTTCATGTGGCACCAACATGTATAGCAAAACATGCTGAACTAGTATGGTTGTGCGAGAAAGTAAGTTTTGACAGATAATAAAATGTGCTGGGAGTCAGTTTAGATAAACCATAGAATCTAGCCACCTGAAAGAACCCAAAAATACCACTAGGGCCTCTCGGACCGGTTAATCCTTAGCATTCCTGACGCATTTTTGGAAACACCTTAATTTTGCAAGTTTTATTCTAAAAACATGTTGTTAATGGTGTATTAACATCTCTGATGTACAATCAAGCTCTGATACCAGCTGTGACAGAACCATCCAAATTAATTCCGATTTAACACACATAACCTATCCACTCGGCCATTATGCGTTAAAGAGGAGTTAACTTGTCGATATCTGCCGAGTCAAGCCCGGTAAATCACTCATAACAAAGGATCGAAGATTGTACACTAAGACTCACACGACGACGAGTTCAGAGATAATTAATACAACCTTAATACATCATCTTCATCAATTATTCATTATTACAAAACAAGTTCCATACAGGAAAGTAAACAGTTCAGAGTTTGAAAACACAGCGGAAATAAAATACTAAACGTCATAAGCAACATCACGGGAGGCCATCCATGATATCCCTAAGCACTGTCATCTTCCCACTCACTTCCCAAAGGGTAGGAGAGAACCAGTCCACGAATACCATCAAACACATCAACACCTGCAAAAGGTATCAACAAAGCAAGGCTGAGTATACTAATACTTAGCAAGACTTAACCGTCGGGTGATGGAAAATCACCAACTCTCTAGACATGCAAGCTTTTAGGCTAGTGGGTTTCTTTTGCTGAAAAGTAACAAAGAGTATGTCCTTACTTTCAAGTTTTAGCCCAATATTCTAGTTCATTAACCACTACTAAGTAAGTAGCTAAACAAGCATAAGTTGTGCAAACAATTAAGCATACAACAATATTTTTCTCAATTCCATCATTAAGGGACATAGAGTGTATGGATAAGCAATCTCGGATAACGGTGAGAGGTTGGCGATCGATCGATTAATAACCTTGCAAGGTGGACCTAAACACACGGGAGAATGCATACCCCATCATACGACCACAGCCCCTACTGGGCGGGGTACGCACCAACCAGGCGGTTCCCAATCATCCTCAGTTCAGGATCAATGTCCACTGGCCCTGGTACAGCTGGTCAGGTCATGGACTTACATCTTTTGCCGCCCAGATCCACACATGCACCACTGTAATGAACCTGGGGACTACTCCCGAGATAGTTGTAGAGAGTTCCCTTACCGGATCAAAAAGGTACTAGGCTTACCGGTCCCATTTCCGGCAAATGCTTAGTACGTTCAAATGCTTAACCATAGACCTACTGGCCGGAGCCGGTCCCATGCTCTTACCACATGAGCGGGTAGGTTCAACAATCTTATGATTCCAACATAAGACACCTATAGCTCGCGAGTGACGAACATCACTCGACTTCTACCGAGTCCTTAGAGCATGGCAACTAACGACTTATCATTCTAGTATTGGAACAAAGGAACCTAAGATCATGCATCTAGGATTTCAAATCAACTCCTGAACTTAATTGCACAATCATAACAAAGAGAGTTGCATAAGTTAAAAACATAGGTTATGCTCCAGGGCTTGCCTTTACTAGCAAAGTTAGTTAGAGATCCTCCGAACTTGGTTCGGGTCTTGTTGCAAAACCAACGCGTTCACCTTCTCCTTCAACAAGCTCTCCTTCAGCTTCCGACACCAACTCATAGCTCTCGATCGGATGTTCTACACGACATGCATATGCATAACTTTAAACATCCGTTTGTAAGAAGGGAGAACTTAGTTCATATTTAAAGGATAAACATGAGGTGTATTGTTGGGCACATTCACCTGGATAAGAATATATCCAGCATACTCTTCCTTAATTAAGGAATTATATGTTTGTTATTTATCTTTCTTATTTGATGGTGATTGTGTGCATATCTACACTAATTAACTTATTTAACTTTACCAAAATAAAAAGGTGTTGTTCAGAAGTTACTTTGGTGAAGCTTAGCTATTTAAAATCAAGTCACATTAAAGGTGATTTCGATTTTTCTTTTTATTCCACTTATTAAGCTTGACTTGCTTTCAAAATGAATTCTGGAAGTTCCACACACAAACAAACAGAGAGAAAATTTATACAACACATGTCAGGGCAACAAAGCTACTGCCCAAAATTGGCATTAAACTCAGCTATATGTTGCACATGAAAAATCTAGAAAGAACTAGTTGACTTAAACATGTTTTAATTCTTCAGAAAGATCTATACACGTTCTAGCCTCAGGAAATTACACAGAGCATAAACATGGTATTACTCAGCTACTCACAAAAATTCAGATTAAACTAACCTATAGATCAAGCATGAAAAATACAAATCTATATTACTGCTTAAAGGATAACTAAATCACACTGCAAGATATAAGCATGCATTGGGTCTGAAAATTTTACTGCAGCCATGGCATGGCAACACAAGACTACTCAAAAATTATCCTGGCCAGAAACTATTTACAACATGCTTTATTAAAAAGGCTCAAATTAAAGACCTAAATTAATTAGAGCTAGATAAACATGTCAAAAGCTACTGATATTTTTACCATAGATTTATCTAGGCATATAAAAGCTACTGCAAAAAGATCAACTCTATTTGCTTAACTAATTATTGAAAACTAAACAGGAACTTAAAAGCTGCTATATACCAAAATTAAATCATAACTAAAGATTCATAAAAGATCTATGTGCAATTTTTCTACACAAGAGCAATCATGACAAGACTAACAACATATTAAAATTTCACAGGCAGATCAGTTATATATTTTAAATGATTGCAAATCTACTCAAACTGATCAATTCAAAATTATTTAAAATCTAGAAAGAATTTTACAAAATTCCTTTCTAGAAAAGTTGCATCTGTTCATGAGGATTGCAGATCAATTGAGTTTACATTTTTCTGATTTTTATTCGATTTACTATGCATTTTAGAAGATCTCAGCATATTAAAACAAAAGTGATAGAATCTTCTTTCGTCCGAGTCCTTAATCAAGAAAACTTATTCACAACCGTGCCCTTAGATTTGCACAGAGGTCCTCGCATTTATAAAATGAACCCTGTGAAGATATAAACCTTCACAAATGTGGGCTCGGCCACAACTGCCGGCGGGGTTGGCCGGATTCCGGCGAACGGCGGCGAGCTACGGTGGGGGAAGTGGTGGAGGAAGGTCTGGTGGTCACCTCGGTTCGATCCCGGTGCTCGGACGCGGCGGAGAGGTGGCCGGCGGCGATGATCGGCGGAGAGGTGAATCTCCGGCCGCTGCCTGGCCGTTTCCGGCGAACTGGCCGACGATGCACGTCCACACGCGGCCCTGGGAGCTTCAGGAGGACGAGGTGGTACTGCTCGTGTGCTTGGAAGGGGACGAGGTGGCTCGGGAGCAAGGGCTCGCCGGTGGGTCTTCCGGTGGGTCGTATGGTACAGCTGAGCGGCTCAGGTGAGCTCGAGATGGCGCGGGCTAGGTAGCTCGGTGGCGGCACTCCAGCGGTGCGCTGCAGCAGCCTGGCGGCGCAGACCGGCGGCGCGACGAGCTCAGGGGAGCTTCCCCCTTTTATATGCGGGCGCGAAGTGTTGCTGCGCTGCCACGGACGACTTCCAGCTGGCCGGCTTAGCACAATGCAAGGGGGCGGCGTGGCGCTGCACGGCGGCGCGCATGGTGGCAGGCAGGGTGATGGCGCGGCGCGTGGCCTGGACAGGAGGGACGTCGCGACGCGTGGGAGAGTCAGGTGGCACGGGGAACCTCGGGCACAGCAGGCTCGTGACGGCGGTGGGGCCCACCTCGACGATCAGGCCAAGTGGCACGAGCGGGAGGCAGTGCAGCGCATGCGACACACGGGCGCCGGGGTACGATCGCGGTGCGACGTCGAGGCCCAGGGCGCGCTCACGGGTGACGGTTGCAGCAATCCTTTTCGGATTAGGCCTCTTTGACCGGCTTGAACAATTCAAATCCATATGTAAGTCAACTTTTGGCCAATATCAAAATTGTAGAGGAGACTACCCTCTACAACATTTGCAAAAGCCGACTAATGAAATTCGGAACAGGTTTGGCAGAAATTTGACTTGAAAATCTGGATTTTCTCGGCACAGTCAAACATGGTGCTCTGGCTTTGACCAAGTTTTTGAGGTATTTCCACTCCAAATTTGAAAATCTGCCAACTGAATGAAATGTATCCCATGAAATTCTGCACAACTCTTGTATTGGCCGATTTTTCAGTGTTTTGGGAATTTTTTGAGATTTGATCAAAGTTCTAGAGATAGGTATATGAACAAAGGGGTTTGACCTTGTTAAAGGGTTTGACTCCAATATTTGAGAACTTTTCACTCCAACTTTCAATGCCCACCTTAAAGATGAAATGTTAAGTTTGAGGAATCCATCAACTCACATATTTGTTGATTTTGCAGTTGCTATACCAATTCTTGAGATTGTGGCCAAGTCATCCAATGTACTTAGAACTTCCTTTAGAGAAGTTGACCAAACATGATAGGGTTAAACTCCTTCTTTGATCCTAAATTTCCAAAAGTGTCAAACTTCAAGGTCATGTTCTTGAATCTTGGTGACAATGTTCATAATGGCAACAGTTTAAACTCTGGTTGAAAATTGATCTCAGGTCTAGACCAAACTTTGCTCCTAATGGTGCTTTAACAAAACTTGCATTGATTGATCCTTGAACACCACAAACTTAGATTAAATCCTTGATTAAACAGAAACAACACCTAGGGTGTTACAATATATCCATAAATAAGAGCCTACAAGATATCATCATGGTGAGCTCAAGGTGACGGTGATTATTATTGAAAACAAAATAAACTTAGGTTGTACTCCTAGTAGCCATGTTATTCTATAGAGAGATATACAAAGGTTGCATCTAAGGTTGTTCAAGGCATAAACATATGTACAAGCATATAGGAAGACGAAGACAAAAGGAGGGTCGAGGATTTGTTACCGTCCTTTGATGCTTGAAGTGTAGCACGGCCTCCCCCATGCTTAAGCATTGTGCTTAACATGGAAGAAGAACCACGATCCTTGCTCCATGCGGTCTTCTCATGTCCACCAAATCCTCCCCGGCATATACCCTAGAAGTGGCTTGCAATTGAGATGTTTAAATGTAGGCTTGAATACTCAAAGGGATAACAAGTGTAGATAAATTTAATTGCCATATGATGCAATTAACCGCCTTTGTTCAAAGAAGTATCTCAAAAGATTTATCCAAGTTTGCCAAGCAATCCGCAAAAGATTTACCATAAACGGTGAAATCATCCATAAATACCTCAACAATTTCCTCGATGAACTCCGAAAATACCGCCATCATACTTCGTTGAAAAGAGGCTGGAGCATTGCATAAACCGGAAGGCATTCTTCTATACGCAAATGTTCCATAAGGGCATGTGAATGTTGTCTTATGTTGATCATCCGGGTGAATAGGTATTTGCATGAACCCTGAGTACCCATCAAGAAAGCAAAAATATGCATGATTTGCTAACCTCTCAAGCATCTCGTCGATGAACGGTAGGGGAAGTGATCTTTCTTCGTTGCTTTGTTCAATTTCTGATAGTCAATACACATCCTCCATCCGATCACGGTTCTTTGCGGTATCAATTCATTCTTCTCATTTTTCACCACGGTCAAACCTCCTTTCTTAGGCACACAATGTACAAGGCTCACCCATTCGCTATGCGGCACCGGGTACATGATTCCGGCATCCAACAACTTGATAACCTCCTTCTTCACTACCTCTTGCATGGCATGGGTTAACCTCCTTTGATGGTCCACTATAGGCTTGCATTGATCCTCCATAGGTATGCGATGAGTGCAAAATGCTGGGCTGAGTCCTTTAATGTCATTAATCAAATATCCCATCACTTTCTTGTGCTTCTTCAATAAATTCAGCAACATATCATTCTCCTAGGGACTCAATTCATCACTCATAATCACAGGATAAGTCTTGTCCGGGCCCAAAAATTCATATTTCAATCCCTTGGGCAATGGCTTAAGATCCACCTCCGGTGTTTGTGGTTCCTCATGTACAATTTCTCCAAGATCTTCAAATTTATCCTCCTTTAAGCTTCCATCTTGCAGTTCTAGTCCTTTGGTTGCTTCCACTAACTCTTCATCTAGCCCAAAAATCATCATTAGATTGATTCTCCATAGCTCTTTGTAGCGGATCCCTGAAAGTTTCAACAAAATGAAGGCTCCCTACCTCTTCGTCATCAAGAGGTAGGGGTGAGGCAATTCTAAAAGCGGGAAGGAAATTGTATGTGTGATTCTTTCCATCAAGATTAATAGTTACTTTTCCTTTTCCGGCATCTAAAACGGCATTAACCAACTTGAGAAAAGGTCTACCAAGAATTACATGATCATTCTTATCATAGTAGACATCAACAATGAAGAAATCGGTTGGAATGCATTTTTCGGAAATTAAAACTTCTAGGTCACGAGCAATTCCTAGAGGTTTAACAATTCTACCATCTCCCATAATTAATTTAGTAGAGGTTGGAACTAGGTCAATGGTGTGATCATGAATTGCACCAAAAATCTTAGAAGACAAGACACTTACTTGTGCTCCAATGTCGCATAACGCCTTACAATTAATGTTGTTGACCTTGCAATCTATACGCGGCGATGTCTTCTCTTCTTCATCGGATCCCATGGCAAAAATTTCAGTGAGGCGGGCAAATGGTGATGCCTCGGGCTTGATTCCCATGATTCTTTTAGCTTCGGCCACATGGTCCGGATCAACTTCTTCTTCGCTAAAGAGTTTTTGAAGGACCTCCCCGGTTGTCTCTGTGTTGTATGAATGTTCCACTTGTTTTTCCGGCAGGAAGTCTATCTCCAAAGCTTTTGCCACCCCTTTTTGATTAGGGAACAGTCTCCTCTTGTTAATGATTTCTCCAAAATCAAGTGGGATCCAATCCATTTGCTCAAACTCCCTTAGTGGCTTCGCGCTTGATATAGTTCTTTCATTTGCTTCGCTTGTCTCGGCGTGATCACTCTCCGGGATAGTTCTAGTTTCCTCATGTTTGGTTTCTTCAACCTTTTCAAGGATTGGTTCCTCTTTCTGCTCTTCCGGAGCCGTATTTCTGAAAATTGCAGCAGGTGAAGCCACACTTGTGTTGCATTCCGGCTTTCCCGAAAGTCGTATTTCCAAATCTCTTCGCATGGCTGCCGTTTTACTTATTTTTTGTAGAAGTTTGGCAGCTTCCGTGAGTGTTTTCTCCATGAGATCCCTCCTGCACACTTTTGAACGTATTCCATGCAACTAGGGGTTAGAGAAAAAATGAATGTATGCAATAGTACGTCACCCGGGAATCCGAGTCTTGGTCCTTGTTCAACTAGTTCATTAAATCGATTCCACGCTTGATCAATCCCCTCTTCTTCTCCTTGCTTGAAAGTCATCACTTGCATCCCTATATGTTGAACCTTGGTTATAGGGAAGAACTTCGCACAAAATTTCTTTACCAATTGATCCCAATTTCCCTCGGCTTCGAATGACGCAAATGAATACCACTTTGTTGCTTCATCGGCAAGTGAGTAGGGAAAAAGATTCCATTTAAACCAAGTGTCGGGAACTCCCTCTTGTCGCACCGTATTGCACAATGTCGTGAAGCGCTGGATATGTCTATATGGATTGTCCATCTCTATCCCTCAGAATGGATTAGTTGCTGCCATCTTGATGATTTGAACTCTAATTTCGTACCTTGTCGCCTCGAGAATCGAATCCGACTCTTGTACCTTGATGTCCTCACATCGAGGGCTAGCATAGTCTCTTAGTGATTTTTCCGGTTCCTCCAAAGGATTTCCAACGAGCGCCATCTAGACAATCAAAAAACAAAAACAAAAGAGTGTGTTTTTCTAGAACACAAAGGTTAGATGTTAGTAATCAACAAAATTAATGAGAGATTAAACGAAGTAAACTGGCTTGCTCCCCGGCAATGTCGCCAGAAAAAGGGACTTGTTGGCGGTTCAAAACCGCATTCAACTTCACCGCAAGTCAACGAAGTGACTTTGTGCCTTTTTCACCAAGGGAGGGGACCCCCTAGGTTCTTGTCAATCCACGGAGCAAGGGAATTACTTGCGTTTAACCTAACACTAACTTAGTTGATTAAGGACTTTATGATGTAAAGATTAATCTATAAAGTAAAGACAAACTAACCCTAGATTATGTTAAAGAGAAAGAGAAAGGTGGTTCACGAGTATGAAAGACGTATGCCCATGGAGTCTAGGTACTTGAGATGCAATCACCCAAAACATGGTAAAACCCCGATCCAATCTATCTAAGGATGTGAACAAAGAGTTAAGTGTTTCCCTTCCCTCGTACTTGTCACTACGCGAAGGTAATTGTCTCTAACCCTAATGAACGCGGTATGTTGACATGATCTACGGGAGCAACCCCGATGACAATGGTAGCTAACCTTAAACATTAAGCATCATTAACATGAACATATGATAGATAAAGATCCAAACAAGAGAGCGGCTGACTACATGTCAAGATCCATTACAACTCCATGGACAAACAATTACTTTACCCTATCAAGACGCTAGGCATGGCACCATTGATCATGGTGGATGCCTCCGATGGAGTCCGTCTCTCAGTGTCCTTCAACTCCAGTGGTGCCGTGGCAAGGCCCCGGTGTCCTCCTTCCTTGTGGTGGCCTCCGTTGACCAAGGTGATGATCCTCCTTGATCTTCACCCTCTCGATCAACCCTCTTCCTTGTGTTTGATCTCCCGAGGCTTCTCTGGTCGTCTTTCGCGAATGGCTCCTCCCCCAATCAATTAGGGTTCCACGAATTTATCACCGAAGAAAGGCAGCGGCGAACCGAGGCGAAGAGGGGGTGGGCCGACTGGCGTTCTGTAAAAGTTGAGTCCTAAAATGTCGCGTTCATAACAAGTATCTCTTAACTTGTGGCTTGTAAACTAGACATATTCTCAAGCCAAAGTGGCAAGAAGCTCTCTATGTTACCTAATTCCTGTGTAAACAGCACTTGTAATTACCTAATTCCTGCATAAACCATACACTCCAAAAACCACATGCAAGTGCGAACTTGTTACATCATTAGTGTGCCTAGTGGTGGGTTAGTTATAAATCAAAGCTCAAACCAAAGTGTAACAAGTGCTCTTAGTTGACGGAAATTGATCGTCAACATACCCCCATGCTTAAACCTTGCTCGTCCTCGAGTAAGCCTTTAATGGATGTCAGCATTGCCTTTCAATATTCATACCCTGCACTTGTTCATACATGAGAAAACATAATGCTCTCCAAGTTTATATGTTATAGTTTCATAATGTAACTAGCTTTCATCTCTATGGAGGGTAGATATCATTTAAGCTCTTTCCAGAAGTAGTTGATCATGCTCTAAATTTTAAACAAATCTCAGAAATTTTGGAAATAAAGAGTGGGATGAAGAAAAATTGCTTTACTAAGACCAAAAATAAACCTCCTTGCATCTTGCTCATGAACTCTCATCTCATCTTGTCTCTCAAGCCTACTTGTCCTACTCCTTTCCTCTCTCAAATATGGTGGAAGGCTTTATATGGAGCTATGGGAAAGTTTAGTCCTACCAAGATATTATAGACGAGATATTATCAAAACAAGACAAGCTTCTCATGGACTTACCGAGACTCATCAGAAAGGTCATTGGAAGAACAATGTTATCAAGGAGGACAGAGAAAAAATGCACACACTTTTAGATAGGTGGACATGTGCAAATGGCAAAGAGTGATCCCGAGGCACAAACGAGGTCCTCGTTATCGGATTGCACATGGTTGGAAAGATGAGTATGGGTCTTGATCTTGAATCCTCTTGAAAACTCAAAAAGCACTAAACATAGCTAGAGAACCGGGGAGCTTTATTTTATTATTTTTTTTCTTCTTTCTTCTTTTTCTCATCATACTTTTTCTCCTTTATCATTTTTTTTCATTCATTCATTCCTTTTTTTTCATCATACTTTTTCTCTTTTTTTTTCTTTTTTTATTTGCCCCCCTTGAACTCTAGACTATACTAGCACTTCCTTGGCAACCCCCCATGCTTAGACGTTTGCTCATCCACGGGCAAAAGAGGTGATAAGGACGTCAAGGTAGAAATTGAAGCTCTCATATTTTCTTAGAGAGAGATACTCGAAAAATCTTCTAAGGGTCCTTTTGGAAGTCTCCCTTACTTGAAGCACCTTCCTTGTAATCTTCCTCAAAATATTTATCCATACTCATATATTGGGTTGTGGTCAAGGAGGTATACACAAAAAGATATTTTGGGTTTGTGGGTGGATATCCGGTGAGGTTTGCGAAATTCCCAATGTGGAAACTCACAATGCACGGATAGAAGAGGCTAGCATAAAGAACAATACGCAAAAACAGAATGACCAGCTTCTTAGTCTCGAGCCAGAGAAATCAAGCCTTGAATCAATGCACCCAAAGATAAATCTTGTATATACTAATGTTTTGCACTCAAGTAAGTTTGGGCTTTGGATGGGTAGAGCAAAATGCAAGCGGTACTCATGACAAGGTTAGCATAACTTTTGAGAATAAAAAGGTTCTTTGATTCATTCAAAGTTGAGAGCAACGAAAAAGAACTATGGGACTTAAGTTATCATAACCTCCACAAAATATTAGGCTAGCATTAAATAAATTTCAGATTCATATTAAAAGAGAGAGCACTAGCTTAATCATATAAAAACCAAGCACAAGAATGATCAAAGTGGTAACAATCATCATATATCCATAAGTAAGAGCATACGAGATATCATCATGGTGAGAACAAGGTAATGGTGATTATTGTTGAAAACAAAAACAAACCTAGGTTGTACTCCTAGTAGCCATGTTATTCTATAGAGAGATATACAAAGGTTGCATTTAAGGTTGTTGAAGGCATAAACATATGTACAAGCATATAGAAAGACGAGGACAAAAAGAGGGTTGAGGATTGTTACCACCCTTTGATGCTTGAAGTGTAGCGCGGCCTCCCCCATGCTTAAGCATTGTGCTTAACATGGAAGAAGAACCACGATCCATGCTCCATGCGGTCTTCTCGTGTCCACCAAATCCTCCCCCATGCTTCTCATGTTGCTAGGCATGGAAGATGATGAACCATCTCGAAGTCTACCGCCATGTGTGGATCGTCATACTCTTCACTTTGTCTTGATTGTCCTCCAACGTTCACCCTTTGTCACAAGCCTCATTCACAATGCCTGCAAAACAATTTTAAAGCACAAAGTACCCCTGAGGTGACGGTCGGCAATACTCACTCTATGCCGACAAACCAAAGACACCCCTAAGATCTTAACTTGTGGCATAGTTAATCTAGTGAAAAATAAAAAACCTAGGGGGTGTACGTGTGTGCAAGGGTGCATGCAAATGATAGGATGGTATAAAGACAAAACAATGTTTACACCAAATTCTAAGCTCCATGCTTACAAAGTGGTTGCCAAACTTCTCCCTTACCATAAAGATTTATTAACCAAGGTCAAAACACCATGCTTATTCCAAGATTAACAATTCCTTATAGTGTAAGATAAGTAGGGCGCATTGCAAAGTTTATAAACCAACCAATGCAACAAGATAGCAAGGTATGCAAAACTGAATGATGGTGGTCTCCAATCATGTCTAAACACCATGTTTACACAAGATTGCAAAGGTAAAAATGCTTGATCAAAGCATTATCATAAATATGAAAGCATTCATTATAAAGTTGCACAAAAAGACCAAGCTAACATAAAGCGGAAGATGACAATGAGGGGGATACAAAATGCAAATGCAAAGAGTTAGTGCAAACAAATGTTAGCAAGGGTTGAAAAGATCAAACAACCAAACTAACAAGGTTTTAAGGGTAGGTTATGGGTATCCTATATTTTTGGCTTCAAACAAGAATTTTGAAGAGAGGAAGTAAAGTTTAGAAATTCTATCTAAGGTGGTGTCGAAAGTCTTTATATGGAAAACAAACCTATGGTTTTTAGGAATGCTAAAGGTGTGGACTAGGTTTTCTCATAGGAGGGCTAGTCAAAGTTTTTAGTTAGAACAAGGGATAGAGGTGGGCTTGGCCACAAGTCAACCCTACCCTTGTTAGCTATGGTTTTTGGTGGGGGCTATGGGTAGGCCTAGGTTGGTTGGACAAAAAGTTAGATCAACACAAAACATGCAATGCAATATGACATGGGTGAACAAAATGACATGATATGGTGGTTGTCTAAAACAAATGCAAGAGTTAGCCTAAATTAACTATCCACAAGCTTAGAGTTAAAGGATGGTGCCAACTTCATATTTCTCGCTAAGAAGACACAAAAGAAAACGACACTAAACACTAATAGGCACACAAAAAGGTCTACAAGTTTTCCAAGATCAAGAACAAAGTGCTCCCTCAATAGCATTTAAATCAAACAACATGGTGTTGTGGTATTTATCAGAGCAATGGTACAATGTTACTTGATGGTTCAGTTTAAGATCACAATGTAGACGGTCATATTATATATATATATATATATAAACATAAACATAAACAAAAGAAAATGGGTTGCCTCCCGCAAAGCGCTTCATTTAAAGTCATAGAGCTCGACTTTCTTACGTACCTTTTCGTAGTCGCGAAGCCATGGTCCTTCATGTAAGATTTGAAGGTGTCCATGCACCTTTGATCCACTCTCCACGCTTGACACGATCATTTTACTTGATGAGAGGCTTGCCTGATCGTTTCCTTGCATCATCGTCACCTTCTCCTCCTTTGCTTCGGGGGAGGCGATGCACGAGCTTGCAATTCGTTTAGGGCATGGCTTCTCTTCTCTTTATTAAGGTTTAATGACCTGCATGGTTAGTGAAACTCGGGTTTTCTCCCGACACACGCTCTTTTAAGGTCACGAGCTTGACCAAGCACGAAGCAAGCCCAAGATTCGCAAAGTGTGAAACAAACATATGCAATCATAACCACAATTTAAATTTGGTGAACAAAACATGTTGTGATTAAAGGTAGCATAAGTTTCTTGCTCAGCATTAAGGCTCTCATTAGGCATGGGTTCATTGGGCAACTAAATCAAAGGTGTTCAAGCACAACATAGCCTCCTTATCATACTCAAGAAATTCTAGCCTGTCAACATGATCATTAAAGGCGCAAGGCATAGAATCAAAACATACTATTGGATAAGAACACAAATATATCAAAGAAATATATCAGATCCAAAAGTACTTTGAGAGTTTAATGCGTACCTTAGCCTTCGAGCTTTTTATCGTGAGTGATCCTCCGGAGTTGAAAGCGAACAATCCTTGATGATCGAAGGTGGCTCGCGTAGAATTTTCTCAATTTTTCCCTTTGTGCCACATGTCATCAAGGTTGCCTTGAGTGGGATCACTCCTCTACTTCATTTGTGGGGCTTCACACATGTCTTAAATGTCTTCATGTAGTTCCATGATCCTTCATGTGAGAGCCCAAAAAAATCCGCACCATTGGATGTTGTCTTATGTGTGTAGTCCATTGTCGTCTTCTTCAAACATCTCCTTGCGTCGGATGCTGCCAACTCGTGTCTTCATTTTCCAATGCTCCAGGGGTCTTTGTTTTGTTCCAAGCATCTGAATTTCTTCATGAGTGGTCTAATGGAAGCATTCCCTAAGCTCCACAAAACATTAGTCTTAAAATTTTAATTGACAAGTTGACTTACCTTGGTCACATGCTCTTGTGTTGGGTGTGGGCTCGATAGCGGATGATGGGCCACTAACCAAAGTTAGCACCTACCACTAAAGAGCAAATCTTGATGTTGCAATCATCTTGTCGGAGTGTGCATGTAGAAAACTCATCTAACGTCTTGTGTCTAGCTTTTGACCTGCTTTCAAGGACACAAACAAGAAAACAAGGATATATGCAACAATAAAAATTAGGGTTAGTCAAATAGAAAGGTAGATCACCCTGGGGTTCGAGTTGCCGATCCCTGGCAACGGCGCCAGAAAAAGGGCTTGTTGACGGTTCAAAACCGTGTTGAAGTTCACCGCAAGCCTACGGGTGACTTGGTGCCTTTTTCACCAAGGAGGGTCCTCCAAGGATTGTCAATCCAAGGATCGGAAGCAAACCGCTAGGGGTCTCTACCTTATCTAGTCAATCTAACCTAACATATAGCGTTGATTGCATACAAAGAGGTAAACCTCGATATATATTAGTGATAGCACAAGGTTGATCATATCCAAGAACAACGGCTAAGGTAAAGCTCCACCTTAGGGGTAGCTAGGCCTAGCGTCTTCTAGTTGAAGCTCCGGCAAACGAGCAACGAATCGAGCATCTCATCTACTAGCATCTTTAAACTCCTACCTCCGGCCTACCTCCCGAAGACATCCGCTCTTTCGGAGGAAATCACCCTATCACGATGCACCCTTAATGAAGCGGGGGATCCACGGGCACGCTCAAACACGAGCGTGTCTACGAACCATGAAGGGTCCACATGCTAAACCTAATCGCCACGATTACATAGAGCATGCTATATAGCCTAACCATGGATTAGACTAAGGATCAAATCACATTTACGATAGGTAGAAAGTAAAGACGGAGACATGGAATCGCTTAATAGATCGAATGACAAGATTGTAATTGCTCACATAATAATAGATGTGTTTGGATCATCACCACTGAGTACATACCATTGATGACCTCAACTAGCTCTGAAACTCCACCATGGCACAACCACGTAGGGCGGCCATGGCGGCCAGGGTTGGCCTAGGCCATCCCCTAGACAACTTCGAGGACTTACCGCCGCCGTCGTCTCCCTCCGGTGCTCACTTCTAGGTTTCGCCGAGTTCTGATGGATTGATGTGGCGGCCGTCGGAGGTAGGGGGTATAAATGAGCCGAGGAGCGTGTAGGTCAAGAGGGAGGCCGAACCGGGCCCGGAACACCCTAGGCCGGTCAGCATGGGCCGGCCGACCCAGGCCTTTTTCAGCCCGGTTCGGGCCCATCTTCGTCCATGATGCTTCCAGCACTTTCTTGAATATTTACCGAAGTCCATGTGGGTCCTTGACGTCGTTTTTCCCGCGGTTTAGGTAACGGTGCTTGGCGCGCAAACTCCCGCATTTTCCGTTCGGGTCCTCGGAGTTTCACGGCTTCATGCTTTGGTCCTCGGGTCATTTGGAGTCATGTTCACTTCATGTCTTGACTCGTGCCGAGCTTCGTGATCTTCTCACAAAGTGCTAGATGAACTCCACCCGGAAGTCCTCATTTAGGTACCTAATTCCTGCGTAAACAACAGACTCCAGAAACCACATGCAAGTGCGAACTTGTTACATCATTAGTGTGCCTAGTGGCGGGTTAGTTATAAATCAAAGCTCAAACCAAAGTGTAACAAGTGCTCTTGGTTGACGGAAATTGACCTTCAACATACCCCCATGCTTAAACCTTGCTCGTCCTCGAGTACGCCTTTAATGGATGTCAGCATTGCCTTTGAATGTTCATACCCTGCACTTGTTCATACATGCGAAAACATAATGCTCTCCAAGTTTATATGTTATAGTTTCATAATGTAACTAGCTTTCATCTCTATGGAGGGTAGATATCATTTAAGCTCTTTCCAGAAGTAGTTAATCATGCTCTCAAATTTGAAACAAATCTCAGAAATTTTGAAAAAGGGCTTGTTGACGGTTCAAAACCGTGTTGAAGTTCATCGCAAGCCTACGGGTGACTTGGTGCCTTTTTCACCAAGGAGGGTCCCCCAAGGTTTGTCAATCCAAGGATCGGAAGCAAACCGCTAAGGATCTCTACCTCGTCTAACCAAACTAACCCAACATTAAGTGTAGATTGCATATAAGGTAACCTTTAAGGGTGTATGTGTGGTGGCACAAGGTTGATCACGTACACAAACATAGGCAAAGTAAAGCGCCACCAAGGGGACGACTAAGCCAAGCGCCTTCTAGTTGTAGTTCCGGCAAACGAGCAACAAATCATGCATCTCATCTAAAAGCATCCTTAAACTCCTACCTCCGGTCTACCTCCCGAAGACATCTGCTCGTTCGGGGGAAATCATCCTCTCACGATGCTCCCTTAATGAAGCGGGGGATCCACGGGCGTGCCCATACATGGTCAAGTCTACCAATCATGAAGGGTCAACATACTAGATCTAATCACCATGATTACATAAAGCATGCTATGTAGTCTAAACTAGCATTAGACTAAGGATCAAATCATATTCACGATAGGTAGAAAGTGAAGACGGAGATATGGAATCGCTTAAAGATCGGAAAACATGATTGTCATTACTCATATGAAAGTATGTATTACATCATCACCACCGAGATCATACCTAAGATGATGAACACGTAGCTCCGGAACTCCGCCATGGCACAACCACGCAGGGTGGCCATGGCGGCTAGGGTTGGCCTAGGCCATACCCTAGACAACTTCGAGGTCTACGCCACTGTCGTCTCCCTCCGTTGCTCACTTCTAGGTTTCACAGAGTTCTGATGATTGGATTGGATTCCACCCCTCCCTTGGACGTCTAAGGGGTTGTATTTATGCCCTTGGGGAGCCTTGGGACGTGCTCCCCCTTCCTTGCATGAGATCTTGTTTAAGAGTTAAGCAAACATGGTTTCCATAAAATCAGCCTCGCCCAGATTTTCCTGATTCGCCGCCCTTCATTTCCGGCACCATATCTCCCACGTCCGGACACCAAATAATGCAAATTCGGTGTCTAGATTGTGTGCCACGAAATTATCTCCAACTTTGGTATTCATTGCTTTCCTTGGAAACGAATATATGATCCCAAAACGGCCTCGGAAGATAATGTGTCTGATTTCGGACTTATCTACGCAGCAGGTATTTCGGGGGCTATATCTCCTAGCTCCTTGACCCGAATTGGGCTTTCCATATGTCCAAATCGAAGCTCTCGTCGAGGCCCACAACTTTGGTATTCAAACTTTTGTCATTAGAGGCCGTTTAAGTATCCGAATCTGGACTGAAAGATCATGCTGTTCTGGGTTGCGCGAATATGTCTTGGGCTGAGTTGATCTCATGGGTAATCCTCCAAGTCTCAAGGGCCTGGGCCCTCTGGCCCACTTCAGGCCCGTCATCCTTCACGCGGCTTTTCTTACAATTTTGACATTCTGCATCTTTGCATATGGGCTTTAGACGTCATTATTCCTACGATCAAGATAAGGGGTCTTGTCGCATGAACTCCCGCATCTTCTGTTTAGGTTCTCGGAGTTTCACGGGTTCATGCTTTGGTCCTCGGGTCATTTGGAGTCATGTTCACTTCATGCCTTGACTTGTGCCGGGCTTCGTGACCTTGTCATAAAGTGCTTAATGAACTCTACCCGGAAGTCCTCATTTAGGCGCTTAAATCCTGTGTAAACAACATACTCCAAAAACTACATGCAAGTGCGAACTTGTTACATCATTAGTGTGCCTAGTGGCGGGTTTGTTATAAATCAAAGCTCAAACCAAAGTGTAACAAGTGCTCTTGGTTGACGGAAATCAATCGTCAACATATCCCCATGCTTAAACCTTGCTCGCCCTCGAGTAAGTCTTTAATGGATGTTAGTATTACCCTTCAATGTCAATACCCTGCACTTGTTCATGCATGAGAAAACATAATGATCTCCAAGTTTATATATGTTATAGTTTCATAATGTAACTAGCTTTCATCTCTATGGAGGGTAGATATTATTTAAGCTCTTTCCATAAGTAATTGATCATGCCCTCAAATTTTAAACAAATCTCAGAAATTTTGAAAATAAAGAGTGGGATGAAGAAAACTTTGCTTTACCAAGATCAATAATAAACCTCCTTGCATCTTGCTCATGAACTCTCATCTCATCTTGTCTCTCAAGCCTACTTGTTCTACTCCTTTTCTCTCTCAAATATTTGGTGGAAGGCTTTATATGGAGCTGTAGGAAAGTTTAGTCATACCAAGATATTATAGTCGAGATATTATCAAAACAAGACAAGCTTCTCATGGACTTACCGAGACTCGTCAAAAAGGTCATTGGAAAAATAATGTTACAAGGAGGGGGGAGAGATGAACACACACTTTTAGATAGGTAGACATGTGCAAATGGCAAAGAGTGATCCCGAGGCACAAACGAAGTCCTCGTTATCGGATTGCACATGGTTGGAAAGATGAGTATGGGTCTTGATCTTGAATCCTCTTGAAAACTCAAAAAGCACTAAACATAGCTAGAGAACTGGGGAGCTTTATTTTATTTTATTTTATTCTTTATTTCTTTTTCTCTTTATACTTTTTCTTCTTTATCATTTTTTCATTCATTCTTTTTCATTATACTTTTTCTCTTTCTTTTTTTTCTTTTTTTTATTTGCTCCCCTTGAACTCTAGACTATACTAGCACTTCCTTGGCAACCCCCCATGCTTAGACGTTTGCTCGTCCTCGGGTTAAAGAGGTGATAAATATGCCAAGGTGGAAATTGAAGCTCTCATATTTTCTTAGAGAGAGATACTCGAAAAATCTTCTAAGGGTCCTTTTGGAAGTCTCCCTTACTCACTTGAGGCACCTTCCTTCTAATCTTCCTCGAAATATTCATCCATACTCATATATTGGGTTGTGGTCAAGGAGGTGAACACAAAAAAGATATATTTGGGTTTTGGTTGGATATCCGGCGAGGTTTGCGAAATTCCCAATGTGGAAACAGACAATGCACGGATACAAAAGGCTAGCATAAAGATAGATACGCAAAAACGGAATGAGCAGCTTCTTAGTCTCGAGCCAGAGAAATCAAGTCTTGAAGCAATGCACTCAGAAATAAATCTTGTATATACTAATGTTTTGCACTCAAGTAAGTTTGGGCTTTGGATGGGTAGAGCAAAATGCAAGCGGTACTCATGACAAGGTTAGCATAACTTTTTGAGAATAAAAAGGTTCTTTGATTCATTCAAAGTTGAGAGCAATGAAAAAGAACTATGGGACTTAAGTTATCATAACATCAACAAAAGATTTGGCTAGCATTAAAAGGGCTTGTTGACGGTTCAAAACTGTGTTCCTGCGTAAACAACATGTTTACACAGGATTGCAAGTGTTTCCACATGTTTATCTCTGAACAAGGGCAAACTTGGGGCTGTTGACGGTTCCTCGTTGGTGAAAAAAGCACCCTTGACTACGAATCTGTGGACTTGTTCAAACAAACAAGTTTGCCATTGGTAAGATAACATTGTATATGGAAAAAGTGTAACTTGATTATTGGTGGAATCAGATTGCAAGTGCGAACTTGTTGGCGGTCGATTTCTGTCAACCTAGAGCATTCGTTACACTTTGGTTTGAGCTTGATTATGGAACCAACCCGCCACTAGGCACACTAATGATATAACAAGTTCAACTCTGTATGTGCATTTGGAAGTGTTGTGTTTTTGCAGGAGAACATGGACAAAAGGTTCGGAGATACAACAAGTTCAAAGGAGCAAATGAGGAATTCCATTCGTGTTCAAGTGCAAGGCAAAATCACTTCCAAAGGTGGCAAGGACCAAGGTGCTACGACGGATCATCCCCGAGGACTAAGACGTAAATATCAGACTTCATGCGAGAAGACCTCGTATCTTGATCACAGGAATAATGACGTCTAAAACCCACATGCGAAGGAGCAAAAATTCAAAATATCGAGAAATGCCACAAGGAGGAAGATGGGCCGGAGTGGGCCAGGGGCCCAAGCCCTTGAGATTTGGAGATACTCATGAGATCGACTCAACCTGATATTCGCGCAGCTCAGAACAGCATGATCTTCCGATGCCGATTCGGGGACTTAAACGACCTTCAATGACAAAACGTTGAGTACCAAAGTTGTCGGCCTTGTTGAGAGCTTCGATTTGAACATATGGAAGGCCCGATTCGGATCAGGGAGCTAGGAGATATGGCCCTCGAAATACCTGCTGTGCAGATAAGTCCGAAATCAGACAGATTATCTTCCGATGCCGTTTTGGGGATCTTATCTTCGTTTGTAAGGAAAGCAATGAATACCAAAGTTGGAGATAATTTCGTGACACACAATCAAGTCACCGAATTTGCATTATTTGGAGTCCGGACGTGGGAGATATGATGTCGGAAAGGAAGGATTGCAAAATAGGAAATTCTGGACGAGGCTGATTTTATGGAAACCTAGTTTGCTTTGCTCTTAAGTAAGATGCCGTGCAAGGAAAGGTAGAGCACACCCCAAGGCTCTCCAAGAGCATAAGTACAACCCCCTGGACGTCCAAGGGAGGGGGATGCATCCATCCAATCATTCCATCGACGCCCATTCACCAGAAAGCCACCGCCGCAAGATGAGGGAAAGAGTTAGATGAGTTCCTCGCAATGATCAACGCCGGCGGAGGGAAGGAAGCAAGAGGAGGACTCCAAGCCGTCGGCCTAGGGGTGTTCCCAAGCCTCCTCACCGCCATCTTCATCGACGACGTTCTCCGGAGTCTTCATCACCCCTATGTGCTTCAATCCGTGTAAGATGATGGGGTAATGTTTGCGTTCATCCCTAGGGTTAGATGGATCTTCGATATGTAATCGCTATATGAATCCTATGCCTTGATGCTTCACGGTCTATGTCTTTGCAAATGCTTGATTTACATATGTGTGCACAACATGTGATCTTAGTAGGGTTTGTGGTAATCGTGGTAATTAGCTTAACTCTATGGATGCTTAGATATAGATGCGTTAGTGAAGTGATCTATTACCTTTGCGTAGTGACATGTACGAGAGAAGGGAAAAGGCCTAGCGACCACATAACTGCCGTGAAGCTAGAGAAGTCAACACCTCTTTCATGTAGTAGATGCATGTCTTTGTGATCCTACTAGACTCTAGGGAGGGAACACTTATTTATCTTAATCTCTCTCTTGTACCAACCTTTGCCATCTAGTTTAGCCTTAGATCAACATAGGTTAGATTGCTTTTTCTTTAGATTAATACCTCTTTCAAAGGCTTTCCAATCAACTAGATTAGTGCTAGATTAAACGCTAGTATATCCCTTGCTTCGCGGATTGACAAGAACCTTGGGGATCACCCCCCTTGGTGAAAAAGGCACCAAGTCACCCGTGTGCTCGCGGTGAACTTCAACACGGTTTTGAACCATCAACAAGCCTCTTTTTCTGGCGCTGTTGCCGGGGAGCAAGCCAGTTTGCTACGTTTAATCTTGTATTAATTTAGTTGATTACTAACATCTAACCCTCGTTTTCTAGAAAAAAACCCTTTTTGTGTTTTTTCCTTTTTTCAGTGCCTAGATGGATTTGTTCACCTCACCATTGGAAGGCAAAGAGATGTTGCTAAGGGAGCTAGCAATGCCGTTAATGGAAGACATTGAGATGCAAAAATCAGATTTGACGCTTGCTACAACCCACTACGAAGTGAAGCCTAGAATCATCAAGTTAGTGGCGACAAACCCCTTTAGAGGATTGGAGGATGACAACCCAGATGGACACATTAAGAAATTCACAATGACCTGCAACACGGTGCAACAAGAAGGAGTTCCGGCCGCTTGGTTCAAGTGGAATCTTTTTCCATTCTCTCTCGAGGATGAAGCGCAAAGATGGTACACACTTACGTCCGTTGAAGCAAAAGGAAATTGGGATGAGCTAGTGAAGGAGTTTCTTTTGAAGTTCTTTCCCATAAGCAAGGTCCAGTACTTAAGGAGGCAAGTGCTCACTTTCAAGCAAGAAGAGGATGAAGGAATTGATGAAGCATGGGACCGTTTTAATGAACTACTTGAGCAAGGCCCGAACTTGAGATTTTCCGGTGACTTGATGTTGCATACCTTTTATTTTTCACTAACCCCTCACTCTGCTCATTTTGTAAGCATGTGTGCTGGCGGTGATTTAATGGATAAAACAATTAGTAAAGCCGCACAAATCTTACAAAGGTTAAGCAATGGAAAAAGAACGCAAAGAGATTGGCAAAGACGTTGTCGGGAGGAGCAAAATGACAAAAGCAAGCCCGAGATGCTTGCTGAAATTTCTGAAAAAGATGAACCGGAGGTAAAGGAAGATGAACCAATCATACAAAAAGCTGAAGGACCACTTCCTAAGGTAAGCAAAGTCATTTCAGATATTAAAAATGTTGAAACTAACATGAATGTAGGCCGAAGCATGGGGAATGCTAGACCATTGGCGGAATTCAATCAATCCGATTGGATTCAAATTGATTTTGACCCCCTAATCAACCACCGAAGGAAGGATGAACACCGACACATTGCCAAACAAGTTGAAGATATATTTGATCAAGAAATGAGTGGAGAATCGATCCAAAATATGTTTGAAGAATAAAGAGACGAAGAAGATGAAGGATGGGTCGATCAATATGACAACTCGAAGATTCATGATGAAGGTGGAGAAGAGTACATCCATGATGAGCCTAAAAGTTCCCTCTCCACAACACCATGCACACCAATTGAAGAAGAACTTGAAGAAATTGGTTGGTCGTGGAACCATGGTCAAGAATTCATTGCTAGGGAGACGAGGAAAGTGAAAAGAAGAGCTAGTGACTCGAAGAATAAATATAAGAAGATAGGACTCAAGCTAGAAGATGAATGGGAAGGAGATGACATAAAGCAAATACTCCAAGAAGACCCCTCTCCACAAGGTTATAGCTTGTGTGCTATTGAAACCTACACACTAGCAAATCAAGACATGGAAGTGCTCAAGGATGAAGAAAAGAGTGAATCAATGATGAGCAATCTAGACGACATGTGGTACATGGAAGATAAAGAAAAGCAACGTACAAGACTTTGAAGATGAAGATTGTGATGATAATGAAGACTTCAAAGAGGAGACAAATGCATACGTTGCTGAAGGATTACATGTCCCACATGATGAGATGGAGGAGATGCAAAAAGGTAACAAAGAAGCACCTCCACTCGTCGAGATTGACTTGCTTTCAACGCTACAAGACGAACCAAAGATCACTCTTGTTGAGAAAGCTCCAAGGCTAAGGTACACGCTGAAATCTCAAGATATTATTGGTATTGATGATGATAAATTCAAATGCTTATGTTCAACCAATAGTATGAATGATAGTTTAAATTATATGCCTTGCTCCAATGATTATCATGTTGATAGGCTAGAATTTCTTGAGAATGATAATGAGGCAACATTTATGTTTGAACCAATTAATTCTATGCCTAAAGAACCTTTTCCTAATGATGAGCTAAGAGCTTTGCATGAAACATATGCTTCCTTTACTTACTCCTTGACTTGTTGCTACAATTTACATGTGGTGTTAATTATGGATCCATATGTTTACAATAAGTTTTGTAAATCTCGATCATGCTTTGCGCTTGGTCAAGCTAATGACCTTAAAGAAGCACATGTCGGGAGAAGGCCCGATTTTCACTAACCATGCAGAATACAATGGCTTGAATGATGTAAAGAGAAGTCATGCCCAAAGAGTTGCAAGATAAATTATCAACCTCTCCAAATCCCGCGATAGATGCTACTGTCTTGATCAATTTGTGTACTTGTTCAGAGGTGTACAAATGAAGAAAATGATATGTTCAGAAGATCCATCATGTTTCCATTCCAACGCATCAAGAACCAACGAATTTGGAGACCTGTGCAAGGAGTTATGAAGAGAACGTTGAGCGTCACGCGTTCTGAAAATTTCAGGACAGATTTCATCACCGAAGTAAAACAGACGCAACTCTCTTGTTCGGAGTCCGATTTGGGCAAATAAAGACTTGTTGGAAGGGAAAAAATTTGTACATTGTGCAATGGAGTAGAGTTTGGGTACACATTCTGTTCTGGACATTAAAGAAAAATTTGTGAAGTAAAGGCACCACCGAATGGCGACAAAGAAGGAGAAAGCGATGATGTCAGATAGCTTGGGCAAGTCTCCTATAAGTGATCAAGCACAACATGGGAAGTGAATTAAAGCTGCATTGGCACCTTTTCTTCTTGCATGAAGGGCCATGGCTATGTGACGAAAAGAAGGTATGTGAGAAAGTCGAGCTCTATGACTTTAAATAAAGCGCTTTTCGGGAGGCAACCCGTTCCTTTGTGTTTTTATTTTTTTACCTATAGAGAATAAATGGCACCATCCTTCGATGATTAACTTGTGGCTAATTAATCTAAATTTAATTTTCTTTCTAGAACCACCATCATGTTCATGATCATATTTATTTATTTGCATGCATTGCATTATGTCATCAACATGATGTTTGTTTCTTTCCATATACATGTTTTGCATATAGTTGGATTGGTAGTTTTAAGACTTAATGATGTATGCTTCATTTCCTTCGTAACACTCCAGCTGGGTGTTTTTCCTTTTGTGATCTTGTGTAAACATGGTGTTTAAACATGATTGCGGACCATCATCATTAAGTTCAATAAACCTTGCTAGCTTTTCATATGTTTTCAAGATGCATTGGTTGGTTTATAAACATTGCATTGTGCTTTATTTTTCTTGTGAGATAAGGATTTGTTTATCTAAGGATAGACATGGTATTTTAACCCTAGATAAATAAATCTTTATGGCTATGGAGAAATTCGGCAACCTAGTTGTAAACATGGTGTTTAGAACTAGGTGTAATCATTGCCTTTGTTTATATGCTTTCCTCTCATGTGCATACACACTTTGCACCACGTACACCCATTAGGTGTTAATTCCTCATTAGATTAATTATGCCACAAGTTAAGAGTCTTGGGAAATATGTTTGGATTGTTGGTAATTTATCTACTCCCAACCGTCACCTTGGGGGTAGAATGTGTGCTTAAAATGTTTTGCAGCCAAGATAAAGATTCTCACGACAAGAAAATTGAAGGATGGTTAAGATAAAAATGTTTTGTCTTCTTCTTCCATGCCTAGCAAAATGCTAAGCATGGGGGAGGCCCTGAATCTTCAACACGGAAGTGCAACATGACGCTCTAGGAGATATAATGATCAAGACCATCAACGTCTCCGGATCGATGCGCAAGAAGCCACCGATCTCATCAAAATTCCGCGTGGTCTCGAGGGGAAGACATTGAATATTTTGGATATTTAGAAGCCCCATGAAGTTACGATTCCAAAAAATTAAGAATCAAGACAATCGGAGGTTCCTACAAGCAGTTATGCCCCAATCACCGAGTGCAACACGTCCTGAAATCAGTTTTGGACAGCACGCAACGCTGAAGTAAAACGGACATAACTCCCTTGTCTGAACTCCGTTTTTGATGAATGACCACACGTTGGAAAGGTAATTTCATAAAATTTTCAATAAATTTATATTTTGATATATGTTCTGTTCTGGACAGAGGATAAATCTATGAAGAAGAGACAGCAAGGAGATGATGAGAACAAGAAAGAGGAGATGGTGATGACAACATTGAAGAGAATGGTGACCATTGGCTCCATTAAGCATATGTGATCAAATTCAAAAGTAATAGGAGCATTGGAAAATCAATACAAAAGCAAAGCTATATTCGATACATGGAGATGCCGGGAGAAGATAACGAAGAGCTACAAAAGATGGTAACACCTCCATGGACCTTCTCTTTTCCGAAAATAAATGCTTGTAAGTATGCCTTCAACCTTAGGTGCAACTTTTTGTTTATTCTCTTTAACAATAACATGGCTAGTAGGAGGACAACCTATATTTCTTTTTATTTTCAATAAATAAGCATGACCATGTGTTCACCTCGATGTTTTATAATGCCTATGCTTATGGAAAAATGATGAATGTTGCCGCTTTGTTTTACCTACATGAAGTTATACATGTCTTGGCTAATTGCTCTCTATAACGTGATCAGAAATTAATTTTAAATACCAGCTCTTTTATTTGTGGAGGTGAAATGACTATACTATAGACCCACATATATATCTTTGCTCTTTGATTTAAGTTTACGGATAGCCGGATACCTTGTTGTTTTTATGAAAACTTAACTTTTATGCTATCTACATATTTGTGATGCTCTTGCAAAGTTCTACCTACCAAAGCTATATACATATATGTTATATGATAATAAAACCTTTAGATTGCAAACATATGTTTTGATGAGTTGGATTAGGAATGATTTCTATGGTTCGAGACTAAGAAGCTGGTCATTCCTTTGTGTAACTTTTTCTTGCTAGCCTTTTTGTCCATGCATTGTGGATTTTCACATCGAAAATTTCACAAATCTCACTGGGCATCCACCCTAAACCAAAAACATCTTTTTGTGATTACCTCCTTGTCCACAACCCAATTTTGAGTATGGAGTAAAATTCCCAACGGAAATTCAGATATTCCGCAAAGATTATGTATTTATGCTTACTTTAGTAGTCCCTTCCCCTCTCTCTTATGCTCGAGGATGAGCATCATTCAAGCATAGGGGGAGGAGTCATCACATCATGTCTGACAAATGCTGAGTAAGTATTATGTTGCAAAAGTTCTGAGGAGCAAAAAGAAAAAAAAATATGATGAGAAAAGAAAAAAGGGAAAAAGAAAAAAAGAGATGAAAAAAGGAGGAAAATAAAAAATAAAAAAGAAAAAAGAGGAAATGAAAAAAATAAAGATGCTCCTCGGTTCTTTTTGCTTCATAAGTTCTCAAGTGCCTCGAAGACAAATCCATACTCAAATCTTCCAACCATGTGCAATCCGATAACGAGGACTTCACTTGTGCCTCGGGATCATCCATTTGCCACTTGCATATGTCCACCTATCTAAATATGTGTGTTTCATCCCTCTCTCTTTCCAACATTTATTTTCCATGGCCTTTTTGACGAGTCTCGGTAATTCCAGTAGATCTCTCTTAATTTGACAATATTTCGGATGTATGTTTTGCTAGGATTGTTTTGACCTACCAAGCTCCACATAAGCCTTCCACTATCACATATGAGTAGAATAGGTTGAAAATAATCTAGTATAGGCTTGAGTGACTTGATGAGATGAGTGTTCCCATGAGCTTTTGCAAGAGATTTTCACCTATGTTGGATATGCATCTTTTTGAAAAGATGGAACAAGGTAATGGTTTTAGGTTCACTTAAGTTTGAGAGCATCGTATTTATTAATTGTGGCTTGTTCTTTATTGATAGTCTATCTTCCATAATGAAAAAGAAGCCGGTCACAACTTGAACTTTAAAACTAAATTTTTAAGAGAGCAATATATCTTGTCATGAATGACTAAGTGTAGGGACAACATTGGAAGGCAACACTGATTCCCCTTTAAGCAAGGATTACTTACACGAGGACGAGCAAGGTTTAAGCATGGGGGGATGTTGGCAGTCGATTTCCGTCAAACTAGAGCATTCGTTACACTTTGGTTTGAGCTTGATTATGGAACTAACCCGCCACTAGGCACACTAATGATATAACAAGTTCAACTCTGTATGTGCATTTGGAAGTGTTGTGTTTTTGCAGGAGAACATAGACAAAAGGGACGGAGTTACAACAAGTTCAAAGGAGCAAATTAGGAGTTCCGTTCGTGTTCAAGTGCAAGGCGAAATCACTTCCAAAGGTGACAAGGACCAAGGTGCTACGACGGATCATCCCCGAGGACTAAGACATAAAGATCGGACTTCATGCGAGAAGACCTCCTATCTTGATCACGGGGATAATGACATCTAAAACTCACATGCGAAGGAGCAAAAAGTCAAAATATCGAGAAATGCCATAAGGAGGAAGATGGGCCGGAGTGGGCCAGGGGCCCAAGCCCTTGAGATTTGGAGATACTCATGAGATCAACTCAACCTGATATTCGCGCAGCTCAGAATAGCATGATCTTCCAATGCAGATTCGGGGACTTAAACAACCTCCAATGTCAAAACGTTGAATGCCAAAGTTGTCGGCCTTGTTGAGAGCTTCGATTTGAACATATGGAAGGCCCGATTCGGATCAGGGAGCTAGGAGATATGGCCCTCGAAATACCTGCTGTGCAGACAAGTTCGAAACCAGACAGATTATCTTCCGAGGCTGTTTTGTGGATCTTATCTTCGTTTCTAAGGAAAGCAATGAGTACCAAAGTTGGAGATAATTTCGTGCCACACAATCTAGACACCGAATTTGGATTATTTGGAGTCCGGACGTGGGAGATATGATGTCGGAAAGGAAGGACTGCGAAATAGGAAATTCTGGATGAGGCTGATTTTATGGAAACCAAGTTTGCTTTGCTCCTAAGCAAGATCCCGTGCAAGGAAAGGTAGAGCACGCCCCAAGGCTCTCCAAGAGCATAAGTACAACCCCCTGGAAGTCCAAGGGAGCGGGATCCATCCATCCAATCATTCCATCGACGTCCATTCACCCGAAAGCCGCCGCCGAAAGATGTGGGAAATAGTTAGATGAGTTCGTCGCAAGGATCAACGCCGGCGGAGGGAAGGAAGCAAGAGGAGGACTCCAAGCCGTCGGCCTAGGGGTGTTCCCAAGCCTCCTCACCGCCATCTTCATCGACGACGTTCTCCGGAGTCTCCATCACCCCTATGTGCTTCAATCCGTGTAAGATGATGGGGTAATGTCTCCGTTCATCCCTAGGGTTAGATGGATCTTCGATATGTAATCCCTATATGAATCCTATGCCTTGATGCTTCACGGTCTATGTCTTTGCAAATGCTTGATTTACATATGTGTGCACAACATGTGATCTTAGTAGGGTTTGTGGTAATCGTGGTGATTAGCTTAACTTTATGGATGCTTAGATATAGATGTGTTAGAGAAGTGATCTATTACCTTCGCGTAGTGACATGTACGAGAGAAGGGAAAAGGCCTAGCGACCGCATAACTGCCGTGAAGCTAGAGAAGGCAACACCTCTTTCATGTAGTAGATGCATGTCTTTGTGATCCTAGACTCTAGGGAGGGAACACTTATTTATCTTAATCTCTCTTGTACCAACATTTGCCATCTAGTTTAGCCTTAGATCAACATAGGTTAGATTGCTTTTTCTTTAGATTAATACCTCTTTCAAAGGTTTTCCAATCAACTAGATTAGTGCTAGATTAAATGCTAGTATATCCCTTGCTCCGCAGATTGACAAGAACCTTGGAGATCACCCCCCTTGGTGAAAAAGGCACCAAGTCACCCGTGTGCTCGCGGTGAACATCAACACGGTTTTGAACCGATCTTCTATAAAATCGATGTGCCATTCAATTTCAATGAGAAGTGCTTGGCGGCATTCTGGACATTAAAGAGAGCTCTCATAACCGCAACCATCATCCAACCGCCTGATTGGAATCAACCTTTTGAGATAATGTGCGACGCTAGTGACTATGCCGTTGGAGCGGTGTTGGGACAAAGAAAAGAAGGCAAGGTACATGCTATTTACTATGCTAGCAAAACCCTAAATGGAGCTCAATTAAATTATGCAACAACGGAGAAGGAATTGCTCGCCGTAGTGTTTGCCTTTGAAAAATTCAGATCGTATATTGTGAATTCTAAGGTGATTGTCTACACCGATCATGTGGCGATCAAGTATCTCTTGTCTAAAAAAGATGTTGTTGGCACATTTTATCTATAAATATTTCCCCTCACATTTACTGGAAAAAGGACTAAAATATAATTAGATCACCTTATTAGGGTTTATATTGACAATTTCCACGAGTTTTGGTGAATCTATGAATTTACAGGGACTATTCAGAAAATATGCAAAGAAACCACTCTAGAAGACTCCAGAAGGCTCCGAAACTCAACGTGACTTAGCACCTAAGAAAGAAGCATCTAGAAGGATCAAGGACCCACCTGGCCGAAGTGGACCCCGAGGGGGGCCCACCCCAGCCCGATTGGCCTGGTGGTGGTGCCGGTCGGCCCCCCTAGCGCCAAATGGGCCCAGCTTCCGGAATGTTCTTCCACCGCCTATGAGGATCAATCTAAACCACAAGTTAAGGTCAATTTGATCGTACGGTACACGTCATCTCCTTCGGGCTATATAAGCAGACCCCCTGACCCTAGGGCAGACAACAATTCATTCTATCAGATCCTCCATGCCTATCTGAGATTAGAGCTCTAGATTAGAATTAGAGTTGGAGAGTTAGTATCAAGTTGAGAGATTAGAGCCACGATCTATTTAGATCTAGCTAATCTTGTTCGAGAGGATTAGAGAGCGGTAGAGGCGAAGCTGAAGGAAGGCCCGGACCTGTCGGTGTCTCCTCTTCATCTTCTACCTCTGGGATCAACTCCATTGGAGCCTGATCCTGAGGCCTTGTGGAAGATCGACTTCTTATTCAAGTGAGTAACATTGTTTTTATTGTTCTTACGGTTCATAACTCTTTGAGTACTTTAATTCCTGTCGCTCTTGAGTTAAAGTTGCATGTTTAGTGTAAGAGTGGTGCTTAGACTAGCTAGCTTATGAATGCCTTCTATATTCCGGATCGTGTGGTAGAAGCGGGAAGTGACCTTGTTCCCGTCTGTCCTTTGCAGTCCACCTCTCGTCTATAGAAACCGTAGGACTCCCCCCATAGATTCTCGGGAGGTTCCCTTTCCTAAGTGTGCCTTCAGACAATCACCCCATAAGAACAATATAGACATAGCTTGTGAGAATAAGAACCAGACATCCTTAAGTTTTCCTTATCTCTCTTTCTGTCAAGTCCTTGATAGCTACTCAGTGATTAGTTATATACCTCAGATACTCTCTTTACCATTCTCCTTGTGGATTCGATATTTAAAACCCTCTCTCGGGTGGAATGCTCACCGGTATCCGTGCGCTTGCGGATTATCCATCATAATATTTCTGTAGTCTTAACAAATACCAACAAGCATTTCTGGCGCCGTTGCCGGGGAGAACGGTTAAGAGAAAACTCTTTGAGTATAACTAATCTTGTATCTTTCTTTTTTCTTTTTAGTTTTAGATTACCTACTGTCCTTATGGACACTACCCTCATTAAAAACTTTTCGGCACCCTCAGAGCTCAGCCTTAGGCCTATGCCATCATCGAAACCAATCCTATCTGATGCCTATGAGCTACGCCCACGGTTAATAGAGATGGTCCAAACCAACACTTTCTTAGGAATAGAAGACGAAGACCCTTATCATCATCTCCAGCAGTTTGAGCAAACTTGTAACTGCCTGCACATTGAGGGTATGTCAGACGAGACTATCTGTTGGAAGCTTTTTCCATTCACTCTGAAAGGAAAAGCTCGCCAATGGTACGACCGGACCAAAGAGAAGATGAAAGGCGATTGGGGAACTCTCCGTGCAGATTTTTGCATGGATTTTTATCCCTTATCTAAAGTAGTCGACCTCAGAATCAAGATCATATCCTTCAAACAGGGGGATAATGAGTCTATGAGTTCATCCTGGGAACGTTTTGAACTCCTTTGCAAATCCGGACCAGATCTAAGCCTCCAAGACCATATTCTCCTTCAACATTTCTATATTGGTCTTAATAAGGAATCTAGAGCCTATTTGAATACCTCCTCTCATGGATCATTCATACACCTTACATCTAGTGAAGCTAGAACCGTCCTAGACAACATTCTAGCCAGCAGTAATGATGGTCCTTTAGAAGAGAAAACTTTAGAAGAAGAGATTCCAGAGATAGCTACACCAGAACCTATGCCAGAAACATCTCAACCTATAGCTATCCAACATATAGAATCACCACAGGAAGAAATTCCTCTACCTGATTTTATAAATGATATCGAGGATGATTTATTTTCTGATTATGGAAACACCTCGAAATATCATAAAGAGAAGAGGCCTCGAAAGCACACATCTTCTTCACATGAGAAGATAGACCCTTTTGAGCAAACCTTCTCAAGAGAACACACTATGGAGCTTGCATCCATCATGAGTGGGGAATGGTTGGAAGAGTCAGAGCTTTCCTCTGATGTAGTCCATTTGGATTCACCTTCTATACCAATTCAATGTACGATCAATGGAACCCCCTTTGATGCCCTTTATAATCCAGTTGTGGGAATCAATATAATGGCCTTATCCTTTTTCCATCAGTTTATTAAAAACAAGCCATTATCTCCCACAACGAAATTATTAAAGTGCTCCTCAGGACAAATTATTCAAAGTTCGGGAATTCTCTATGTCTTACCTGTTTCAGTTTACGACATGTCAATTCACCTGAGCTTTCACATTTGTGATATTAAGGAGTTTAATCTTTTAATAGGCTATCCTTTAGAAAAACTCCTTAAAGAAGGACACACAGGGAAACTTGATGTTTGCCTAGGCAAAACCATTAAAGTTCCCTTACACTTCTCACATTCGATCCATACTAAGACCGAACCCAGTCCTGAACCTGACCCAATGGAAGAGGTGAATGAAGTATCTCTAGAACATTTCATAGAATCCAATCAAGAAGATGTCACTGAATTCTTCATCGAGGAGGAAGAAGAAAATCCTATAGAATCTGAGCCCCTCGATGAAACCGAGGAACCCTCGAGACCTCCCATTGAGCTTAAACCTTTACCACCTGGTCTTAGATATGCCTTTTTGCACAATGATTCTGAGTCTCCTGTGATCATTAATGACCAACTCACTCAGGAAGAGAGTCATAGGCTGATAACCATCTTAGAACAACATCGTTCAGCCTTTGGCTACTCGCTCCAAGACCTTAAGGGCATCAGTCATGCCCTTTGCACTCATCGCATTCCTACAGACCCTGATGTTCTACCATCTAGAGAGCCACAACGAAGACTCAACAATGCGATGAGAGAGGTAGTGAAGAAAGAAGTTCTGAAACTCTTACACGCCGGGATTATATATCCTGTGCCACATAGTGAGTGAGTGAGCCCCGTGCAAGTTGTGCCTAAAAAGGGAGGCATGACAGTTGTGAAAAATGAGAGGAATGAATTAATTCCTCAGAGAACCGTCACTGGTTGGCGTATGTGCATAGATTATAGAAAACTCAACAAGGCCACAAGGAAAGATCACTTTCCCTGCCCTTCATTGATGAAATGTTAGAGCGGTTGGCAAATCACTCTTTCTTTTGCTTTCTTGATGGATATTCTGGATATCACCAAATCCCAATCCATCCCAGTGACCAGAGCAAAACCACTTTTACATGCCCTTATGGAACTTATGCTTATCGTAGAATGTCTTTTGGGCTATGTAATGCTCCAGCTTCTTTTCAAAGATGTATGATGTCTATATTCTCTGATATGATTGAAGAGATCATGGAAGTTTTCATGGATGATTTTTCTGTTTATGGAAAAACTTTTGATGATTGTCTAGAAAACTTGGATAAGGTTTTGCAAAGATGTAAAGAAAAGCACTTAGTCCTTAATTGGGAAAAATGTCATTTCATGGTTAGAGAAGGAATAGTGCTAGGCCATCTAATTTCTGAAAGAGGAATTGAGGTAGATAGAGCTAAAATAGAAGTAATTGAACAACTACCTCCACCTGTTAATGTCAAGGGAATCAGAAGTTTTCTTGGCCATGCTGGTTTCTATAGAAGGTTTATAAAAGATTTTTCTCATATTGCTAGACCTCTTACAAACTTGCTTGCCAAAGATGTTCCCTTTGACTTTGATGATGCTTGTCTTAAATCTTTTGAAACTCTAAAAAATGCTCTTATTTCTGCACCCATTATACAACCCCCTGATTGGTCTTTACCTTTTGAAATTATGTGTGATGCAAGTGATTATGCTGTGGGGGCTGTTTTGGGGCAAACAAAGGACAAGAAACATCATGCCATTGCTTATGCTAGTAAAACTTTGACAGGACCTCAACTCAATTATGCCACAACTGAAAAAGAACTGCTAGCTGTTGTTTATGCCATTGACAAGTTTAGATCTTACTTAGTAGGAGCAAAAGTTATTGTTTACACTGATCATGCTGCTTTAAAATATTTGCTCACTAAGAAAGATGCTAAACCTAGATTAATAAGATGGATTTTGCTTCTTCAAGAATTTGACTTAGAAATAAAAGATAAGAAGGGAGTAGAAAATTCTGTTGCCGATCATTTGTCTAGAATGTATTTTGAGAAACCACAGGAACTACCCATCAATGACGCAATGAGGGACGACATGCTCTATCGGATCGCCCGGTCAGACCCCTGGTACGCAGATATTGTTAATTTTATGGTTGCAGGGTATGTACGACCAGGAGCCGACAAGAAAAAGCTTATTTACGAGAGTCACCATCACCTGTGGGATGAACCATACCTTTTTCGAGTATGCTCTGACGGGTTACTCAGGAGGTGTGTACCGGCAGAAGAAGGAATGAAGATCATTGAGAAGTGCCACTCATCACCATATGGAGGTCATTATGGAGCTTTCAGCACACATGCAAAGATCTGGCAAAGCGGATTTTTTTGGCCAACCATGTATCAAGACACAAAAGATTTCTTACGAAGGTGCAACTCCTGTCAGAGGCACGGAAACATCAATTCCAGAAATGCCATGCCACTGACAACCAACCTTCAGATCGAGCTCTTTGATGTCTGGGGAATTGACTACATGGGACCATTCCCAAAATCCGAAAAATTCGAGTACATCTTAGTGGTAGTTGACTATGTCTCCAAATGGGTTGAAGCCTTGCCATGCAGATATGCTGACCACAAAAGCTCAATAAGAATGTTTGAAGAGACAATATTTCCGAGATTCGGTACGCCAAGGTTAGTGATAAGTGATGGAGGATCCCATTTCATCGACAAGCGCTTCGAGAAATACCTCATGAACCATGGGATCCAGCACAATGTCGCTACTCCTTACCACCCGCAAACAAGTGGTCAAGCAGAGACGTCCAATAAGCAGATCAAGAACATTCTATAGAAGACGGTGGACCAAATGGGGATAAAATGGAAAGACAAGCTACCCGAAGCACTTTGGGCTTATCAGACAGCTTATAAAACCCCCATTGGAATGTCTCCCTACCAACTGGTCTACGGGAAGACATGTCACTTGCCGGTTGAGCTAGAATTCAAGGCTCATTGGGCAATAAAGAGATGGAACATGGACTTTGAAGCAGCCGGAACAAAACGGAAAATGCAACTGTCCGAGCTAGAAGAATGGAGAGAGAAGGCGTATCACAGTGCCAAGATCTACAAGGAAAGAACCAAGAGATGGCACGACAAGAGAATCATAAAGAAAGAATTCAACCCAGGCGATCAGGTATTAGTTTTTAACTCCAGGGTACGACTCTTTGGGCACGGGAAGCTACGAAGCAAGTGGGACGGACCATACAAGGTGGTGAATTCATCGTCACACGGAGCCGTCACTCTTCAAGACGATGAAGGTACGTTATTCAAGGTAAATGGTCAACGTCTCAAAATATTTTTAGAGCCCAATAAAGAGTCTGAGGATTTAGATGAAATAGATTTCTTTTGTTTACCCACGAATATTAATTTTAGGCCATAATGGGCCGTCTTAGGGTTTTTAAGGATCAGCACACGATTAGAGCACCCCGCGCCGAAGATCGTCGCGAGACGACGTGGTGGGAGGCCGACCGGCCTCCTCACTGGGCCGATCGGGCCCTGCCCGCCGCCTCGCGCCGCCAGCTTTCGCCCACGCTATCTCTAAGGTGCTCAGTTTTGGAAAAACTTGTTCGAGGATCTTTTACGAGATATCCCGTAGCCTTTCCAAGCTAGGTCAACCCCCTCTGCAAGTCCGTGACCGATATATAAGCAGGGGCAGACCTCCACCTTTTTCTCATCCCAAAGCCTCCAAGTAGCAGCAATGGCCGACAAGCAGCTTATCCCCTTTAGTTTTGAAGCCAAGGCGGTTGTTCCTTTCGAGAAGGAAGCAAAGCCGCTAGCCTCCTTGCCTCCTGATCTCAGCCCTCTCTCGCTGTTCCCGCCTAGTCATCCACGTTCGCCGCCACCACCTAAAGAAAGCAGGCAGGCAATGTACGCTCAGCCGTACGATCGCCGTCGTGAAGCAGCTCAGAAGAAGCCGATCCGTGTTCCTAGCTACATGGATCTGAAGAAACCAAGGGATGGTGAGTGACTCGCTGACGTGCACATGGACAAGCATGGCAACACAAGGGTGCATAAGTACACCACCTCCTCAAGCCGTGTCACCATCGACGGAGTTCGTGCCAAAGAACCTCAAATCAAGAGAATTCCGGTCATCGAAGCCAGCCAGCGGATGCCGCAGAAACAGAAGACCCGGAAGACCGTAGCTGAGCTAGCGCAGGAAGTAGCAAGCCTGGCAGAAACTTGCAAAGAGATCCACCGCGTCAACACTTCCCTCACCAAGACCGTCCTCAAACTGTTAGAATCAAAGAAGCGAAGGGACGATGAGGAAGACCATAGCCGCGACCTTAAGAAGGGCAAGCGCCCTTTGTAAACACCTTAGTTAGAGAGCACATTAGTGATAGTTAGTTCAAGTTAGTTAGTTTGCTTTAGTTGTTAGAGTTGTTTAATAAAGTGCTCTCTCCTTTAATAAAGAAGTATTCCACAAGTTGAGCTATTTTTGCCTATATATATATTTTCTGGATATGTTTTTGTCTCCACCATACTGTGCATGCAAGATAACAGAAAACAAGTGTGAGGGAGAAGAACAGACGACCAAACGGCATCTTCCACGACCAAAATCAAGAAAAAACGGGAAAAGCACAGAACAAACGACTCGCACGACGAACCACGGCAGAACCCAGTTCGGCCACGTCTCGTCCACCACTCGGTTTGCTTCCTGAACTTTTTAAATTTTTGTAATTTGCTTTCCGTTTCGAATTTAAATAAAGATGCCCTGCTAAAATGTCTTGATAACCTAAAAGATAAAGTTTCACATGTTTATGCTCTTAGAAATATTTATTGCTTTTTGGATGATCAGAATGAGGTTAGAATAATGAGAACCATCTTTCTTTTATCTTGTCTATGGAGAGTGCTTTAAAAATCATTAACTAAGTTTCTCCTTTGTGATCAATAATATATCCCAACAGAACTTTCATTGAAAATAAATTTGATTAAATGCTTCTTACTTGTATTGAGCTTTGTCAAATCTAGAGCTATGTTGAAGTTTTGTCTAAGTCTATGATCAAGATCACGTACACTGCTTTCACTAAAGTATCTATGCTCTAAGATTTTTGATCTCTGTCTCCCATATCATGAAAAAAGGTACAGCTAAAAAAAGAAGAAGAGAGAAAAAGCCAAAGAAAGAAAAGAAAAAAATTATGAGTGGAGAGAAAAGTGAGAGAGAGGAGAAAATGGACAAGTGTTCTACGGGTCAGAAGAACCCCCCTCTCAGAAAAAAAGGCATAAAAAAGAGAAGAATAATGGACATGTGTCCCAAGGTGAGTAGGGCCCACTTCTCTAAAATAATAAGTGAGAGAGTAATAATGGACGCATGTCCGAGGGTGAGTAGAACCCAACTCTCCACAAAATAGCTGAATACCTTGTTCTAAAAAATGGGAAAAGATGGAAGATTCTAAAGTCAGAGCAATGGTTTTTAAAATTTGACACACGCACATATCTTGATCTACGACCTATGACAGGCCTCTTCATGGATACAGATTTTGACCCAGCAATATATGCAAGGTAAGTCTACTACATCTTTACATTCTAAAAACCTCACATATATTTGAGAGTATCACAAAGGAGTAAGCAAGGCTGCATTTTCTTTTCAAAACTTATTCAAAATCTCTCCATTGACTTGATTTGAGAAATAAAGGTGATCTGTTTCTAACTATGCTCAGATATCCCCTAAGTACAGATATGACTAAGGAGTATAATTATGTTGATTCTTGTCTCTACGGTTGTAAACCATCCTTTTATCGAGGACGAGTAAAAGCCTAAGCGTGGGGGAGTTTGTTGGCACATTTTATCTATAAATATTTCCCCTCACATTTACTGGAAAAAGGACTAAAATATAATTAGATCACCTTATTAGGGTTTATATTGACAATTTCCATGAGTTTTGGTGAATCTATGAATTTACAGGGACTATTCAGAAAATATGCAAAGAAACCACTCTAGAAGACTCCAGAAGGCTCCAGAACTCAACGTGACTTGGCACGTAAGAAAGAAGCATCTAGAAGGATCAAGGACCCACCTGGCCGAAGTGGACCCCGAGGGGGGCCCACCCCAGCCCGATCGGCCTGGTGGTGGGGCCGGTCGGCCCCCCCTGGCGCCAAATGTGCCCAGCTTCCGGAATGTTCTTCCACCGCCTATGAGGATCAATCTAAACCACAAGTTAAGGTCGGTTTGATCGTACGGTGCACGTCATCTCCTCCGGGCTATATAAGCAGACCCCCTGACCCCAGGGCAGACAACAATTCATTCTATCAGATCCTCCATGCCTATCTGAGATTAGAGCTCTAGATTAGAATTAGAGTTGGAGAGTTAGTATCAAGTTGAGAGATTAGAGCCACGATCTATTTAGATCGAGCTAATCTTGTTCGAGAGGATTAGAGAGCGGTAGAGGCGAAGCTGAAGGAAGGCCCGGACCTGTCGGTGTCTCCTCTTCATCTTCTACCTCTGGGATCAACTCCATTGGAGCCTGATCCTGAGACCTTGTGGAAAGATCGACTTCTTATTCAAGTGAGTAACATTGTTTTTATTGTTCTTACGGTTCATAACTCTTTGAGTACTTTAATTCATGTCGCTCTTGAGTTAAAGTTGCATGTTTAGTGTAAGAGTGGTGCTTAGACTAGCTAGCTTATGAATGCCTTCTATATTCCGGATCGTGTGGTAGAAGCGGGAAGTGACCTTGTTCCCGTCTGTCCTTTGCAGTCCACCTCCCGTCTATAGAAACCGTAGGACTCCCCCCATAGATTCTCGAGAGGTTCCCTTTCCTAAGTGTGCCTTCAGACAATCACCCCATAAGAACAATATAGACATAGCTTGTGAGAATAAGAACCAGACATCCTTAAGTTTTCCTTATCTCTCTTTCTGTCAAGTCCTTGATAGCTACTCAGTGATTAGTTATATACCTCAGATACTCTCTTTACCATTCTCCTTGTGGATTCGATATTTAAAACCCTCTCCTGGGTGGAATGCTCACCGGTATCCGTGCACTTGCGGATTATCCATCATAATATTTCTGTAGGCTTAACAAATACCAACAGATGCCAAACCAAGGTTGATTCGATGGATCCTTCTCTTGCAAGAATTTGATGTGGAAATTAGAGACAAAAAGAGGGTGGCAAATATTGTGGTTGACCATTTATCAAGGATGAATCGTGAGGATGATAAAGAGCCTACTGAAGATAAGATGAGCGATGATCATCTCTACAACATCCTTGACAAAGATACTTGGATGATCAACATTATTCGAGCCATACGAAAAATGCCACTTGATCATTTGGATAGGAACGCTTAAAGGAGAGTGATCGCCGGAAGCCGAAAATATTATTGGGATGCACCTTACCTCTTTAGACTTGGAGCGGATGGAGTCATACGAAGGTGTATACCAAGAGATGAAAGAGGCGAAATATTGAGGAAGTGTCACTCAAGCGAATATGGAGGACACTATGGACAGCTTAGGACTCAAGCAAAGGTATGGGCTAGTGGATTTTATTGGCCGGAGATGCATGAAGATTCGAGAAGGTATGTTGCTTCTTATCCGGAATGTCAAAGAACGGGGAATATAAATCAAAGAAATGCTATGCTCTTGAATTACAACTTGCAAATTGATCTATTCGACGTATGAGGGATTGACTTCTTGGGACCTTTCACTAGTTCTAATGGATATGAGCATATTTTGGTTATGGTTGATTATGTATCCAAATGGGTGGAAGCTATCCCTTGTCGAAGAGCTTCAACGGAAGAATCCATATGCATGATTAAAAATACTATATTCCCACGCTATGGAGTCCCGCGAGTATTGATAAGTGATGGAGGAACACACTTCACGGGAAATAGCTTCAGAAAATGCTTGTCCAAGTTGGGGATTGAGCATAGAGTGGTCATGGCTTACCACCCACAAACCAATGGTCAAGCGGAAACTTCAAATAGGCAGCTCAAGAGCATTCTTAACAAGACCAATGAAAAGGGAAGTAAAGATTGGTCAAAGAAATTGGATGGAGCATTGTGGGCATATCGAACGGCATACAAGACACCCATAGGTATGACACCATATCAATTTGTCTATGGAAAATCATGTCATCTACCTTTGGAGTTGGAACATAAAGCGTATTGGGCAATCAAAGAGATGAATCTTGACTTTGATGCCGCGGGAATCAAACAGAAAATTCAAATAAGTGAATTAGAAGAGATGAGGCTCAAAGCTTATGAGAGTGCAACCATCTACAAGGAAAGAATGAAGAGGTGGTATGATAAAAGGCTTCGAGCAAACGAATTCAAAGAAGGTGACAAGGTTCTCCTCTATAATTCAAGGTTCAAAATATTCGGGAAAGGAAAATTGAAGAGCAAATGGGATGGACCGTACATCGTTCACTCGGTCTCGCCAAGTAGAGCGGTCACAATCATGGACGTGAAAGGAGATAAATATGTGGTTAATGGTCAATAGTTAAAGGTTTTTCTTTAACAAGACATCGTGCCCATCGACTACATTGACATATATCACATGGAGGACGAGCCCGAGCGTCAAGCCTAAGACGTAAAACAAGGTACATTTCTGTAAATATGTTTTTGTTTTTTTGTTTTCGTATTTATTTCGAGTCCTTTTCATAATTTTTAGTTGGACCCTACCACCACCTAGGCTAGTATTCACGAAACATCGAGGGCCGCGAAAGTTGGGCCGCGGGGGCCCAAAAGAGGGGGTAGGCCGGCCGGCCCACCACCTCTCTTCACCCGTTTTCGCTCATTTTTCTCTGGGACACGGTTCGGTGCATTTCCTTTTCCCGTCTTCCCTTTTTGGGGGCGACAAAAATAGGTAAGGTAGGGTTTCGGCCGAATCTTTCCAGGGATATTTAAGGATGTCTGGGGAGCTCGAGGTTTGCATCTCAATTGCAATCTCCAACCTCCACGAAAGCACCACGGCACCCATGGCATCTTCGAGCTGCGCCAAGGATAAGGAGGAGGTGAAGGCCACCATGGAAGAAGTACGCCTCCCCTCTCCAACCCCGGCGACAGAGGAGCTTCGCCGGTGCGAGGTGCCAAAACCCAAGAAGCAAGTGAAGAGAACCGTGGGGATTCAATGCGGAGGGCGTGTCTCAAGAGGGCGCATCGCTAGCCTAAATCCCTGGGTTTTGGAGAAGAAGGAGAAGCCCGCTTCTCCCGTTCGCTGCTCAGAGAGGCTCCTTGGGAAGAAGAGGAAGGACTACAAGGAGAAGACCCCCGAGCTGGCAGATTTATACGGAGATAGTGATTACTCCGATGATTGAAGCCCTAGCTCGTGGGCAGCCGGTGGAAGAGACGACAATGATCTCTATGTTTGGGAGGAGGTGCCCAAGGAGGAGCCGGAGGAGCATCTGGAAGGGCAAGGCGAATGAGGCAACCCAGGCGGCGGTAATGATCCGGACGGTGGAGACCATGGAGATGATGATCCGGAGGAAGAGCACAATGTGTGTTGCGCGGCATGCCGCAACACCATTGCAGAGCTCTTCTCATACCTTGATGAGTGTTTCCACACCATCAACGCCATGCAACAAAGAATTGAGGATTGGGAGCGCATGGCGGAAGATGACTTCAAGTACCTCAACCGCAACATAAGGAAGCTCTTCGGGATGAATAAAAATTTCAAGAAGAAGGAGTGGTGCAACTCGTGCGGAAAGTACCACTAGGTGTTGTAGTTAGAAAGTTCTCTCCCCTTGTGCCTTTTGTAAAGTTACGACGAGGACGTCGTAAGATCTAAGCATGGGGGGAGCTAGCTAGCTACCTTTTTAAATTTTTGCTTAAAGTGGTGTGAGAGTCTAGTCTTTAATTTTTGAGTCAAGTGTGAGAGTGTACGAGTCTTTGTTTTATCTTTTTAGCTTGAAAGAGTCTTAAATTAGCGTTGAGTCAAAAAAAAGAAATAAAAAGTGTCTTATGCAAAGTCTCATATTTCTTTTCTTGTTATATCTTTAATTTATCTTTCTTATTTGAGCATGAGCTTTTTGATTAATTGTTTACCGTGGTGCTTAGTGGAAACCTACCTTTGCAAAGTACCCATACTCAAAATTTAATCTAGGACTTTGCTTCGTCCATGCTCTTAGTATTGCTAAACTTTGGAGGTTTTATTTCTGAAAATTAAAAAACACCTTGCTATGAAGGTTAGCAAGTTCTTTCTCCAAGTTGAGAGTGATATCTATCCTATACAAAGCCTTTACATACATACATGAGCTCCACCATAAGTGTTGATTAGCACGATGAGTTAAGTTAGGATTCTACTCTCTTGGGAGGTCTAATTTCAAGCAATGGTCATGTCCTTGATATATACCTTTTGTTGCTAGCCTCTTCGTGTATTCGGTAACTGGAATTTCACATTGAAATGCCCCATACATCGCCGGATTCCTTACCCAAACCTATATACATCTTTTTTTATCATCTTACTCCTTGAATACAACCTATATTCAAAGATTCGTTCAATCTTTAGGCATGTTTATATTTAAAATTCAGATTATGATCATATTCAAAAGTTGAGCAAAAAGCATTGGAGAAGAAGGTAAAGAGGTGAAAAGAAAAAAATGTGTGTATGAGTGTAGTGCGCACACAAGAAAAGAAAAAAAAGAAGAAAAAGAAAAAAAGAGAAAAAGAAGGAAAAGAAAAGAAGGGAAATCTAAGGCAAGGCAAGAAAGGTGAAGTGAGGGATGACAAGTCAAGTGAAGACCAAATGAAGTGCAAGAAAGGATGCCGCGATGATAGGAATGAATCTTATTCCATACCATGTGCAATCCGACATCGAGGACATCATTAGTGCCTTGAAGTCATTATTCTTTTTCCCTTTGCACATGTCCACCAATCTAAATCTTCTCATCCTTGACACCCCTACATTATGGTTAATCTCATGATCATTGGCTGGGAAGGTGAACAACCATTAGAGGATTTTCCTAGCTTGACAACATTTGTGTTAACTTCACTAGCCATACCTATAGCTCCAACATATATTTAAATGAGAGACTTGTCGAAGATGAGAGTTCATAAATTGTTTATGGTAGCCACCTTAAATGAGCGACATGTGAGAACTTGGAGGAAGATTTTGTCTAATACTTGTTGCAGGAATTTTATTTTTGAAAAAGCTCAAAACCCTCCGGCGGAAGTAAGAAAGTAAGTATGGTTGGATAAAGGACCTCCTCCAAAAAGGTATAAGTTGTGGGGTAAGACTTGATTGGGTAATTTCCTAAACGCCCATGATCCATATAGTGTTTATTGTTTTCAAGTTTCTTATATCAAAGGTGAATGGTTGACTAACTTGTAAGGAAGGAACTTATGACACATGTTTTAACTCCATGGACAAGTGTTCCTTTGCAAGAAACTTGCTCGAGGACGAGCAAGATCTAAGCGTGGGGAGATGTTGACGGTGAATTTTGGTGCTCCAAACATGTTCGTTACACTTTGGTTTGAACTTCATTATGGTACTAACCCGCCACTAGGCACACTAATGATATAACAAGTTAAACTTTGTATGTGCATTTGGAAGTGTGATATTTTTGTAGGAAAACATGGACTAAAGGGACGGATTCACATCGAGTTCAAAAGAGTAAACGAGGAGTTCCGTTCATGTTCAAGTGCAAGGCACACTCACTCCCAAAGGTGGGAAGGACCAAGGTGCTACGACAAAACATCTCCGATGACCAAGACATAAATATCGGATTTCATACGAGAAGACCTCTATATTTATTGCAGGATTGATGACGCCAAAAAGAGACAAATATCGGGGTCAAAGTCTAAAATGTCAAAAGTTTACCCACAAGATCAACTCAGCCTGAGAGGTATTCGCGTAGCCCAGAACAGCATGATCTTTCGGTGCAGATTCGGAGACTTAAACGGCTTCTAATGGCAAAAGTTTGAATACCAAAGCTGGAGATAATTTCATGGCACACAATCTAGACACCGAATATGCATTATTTGGAGTCCAGACGTGGGAGATATGATGTCGGAAAGGAAGGGCTGCGAATCAGAAAAATCTGAACGAGGCTGATTTTATGGAAACCAAGTTCGCTTCTATCCCAAGGAAGATTTCGTGCAAGGAAAGGCGGAGCTCGCCCCAAGGCTCACCAAGGGCATAAATACAACCCCTCGGACGTTCAAGAAGGAGGGTCTATTCACCAAGAGAGGTTGAATCGGAAGACATTCGAGGAGAGCACTCGGGAAGAAACATTCATCTAGTCCAAGGAGGCGGCCACAAGCGAAGGAGGACGTCGAGGTGCTGCCACGGCACCCCCAGAGTTGAAGGACACACCGTCGGAAGCATCCACCATGATCAACGACGCCATGCTTAGAGTCTTGATGGGGTAATCTTCTCATTTGTCCATGGGGTTGTAACGGATCATGTCATGTAATCACCGACTCGTTCTTAGTTTCAATATATTGGTTTCGTGTTGATGATGCTTTCATGTTTTAGGCTAGCTACCGTGCTTTTCGGGTGTATAGATCTCACTACTCTCGTTGATCCCTTCAACACACAGTGGTCGTTCGTTGTGTTGCCTTGATTGCCTTCGCGTAGTGACAGTGCGAGAGAAGGAAAAGGGTGAAGCCGCGATCACACCTTCAATAGATTAGATTGGTTTTTATCTTCCTTGGCGGTTGCATGTTCATGTATCCTAGACCCTATGGGCAAGTGTCCTCTACATCTACTTCACCTCACACACCTCTTGTTTTAAGATTAGTTTGCTCTTAGATTAATCTCTAGTTAAAAGTTGTCTTAATCAACTAGATTAGCTTTAGATCGAACGCTAGCAATCCCCTTGCTCCGTGGATTGACAAGAACCTTGGGGGTCCCCTCCCTTGGTGAAAAAGGCACCAAGTCACTCTGTGTACTTGCGGTGAAGTTGAACGCGGTTTCGAACCGTCAACAAGCCACTTTTTCTAGCGTCGTTGCCGAGGAGCAAGCCAGTTTACTTCGTTTAATCTCTCATTAATTTTGTTGATTATTAACATCTAACCTTTGTGTTCTAGTAAAACACACTCTTTTGTTTTTGTTTTTGATTGTCTAGATGGCACTCGTTGGAAATCCTTTGGAGGAACCGGAAAAATCACTAAGAGACTATGCTAGCCCTCGATGTGAGGACATCATGATACAAGAGTCGGATTTGATTCCCGAGGCGACAAGGTACGAAATTAGAGTTCAAATCATCAAGATGGCAGCAATTAATCCATTCCGATGGATAGAGACGGACAATCCATATAGACATATCCAACGCTTCACGACATTGTGCAATACGGTGCGACAAGAGGGAGTTCCCGACACTTGGTTTAAATGGAATCTTTTTCTCTACTCACTTGCCGATGAAGCAACAAAGTGGTATTCATTTGCGTCATTCGAAGCCGAGGGAAATTGGGATCAATTGGAAAAGAAATTTTGTGCCAAGTTCTTCCCTATAACCAAGGTTCAACATATAAGGATGCAAGTGATGACTTTCAAGCAACGAGAAGAAGAGGGGATTGAACAAGCGTGGAATCGATTCAATGAACTAGTTGAACAAGGACCAAGACTCGGATTCCCAGGTGACATACTATTGCATACATTCTTTTTTTCTCTAACCCCTAGTTGCATGGAATACGTTCAAATGTGTGCCGGAGGGGATCTCATGGAGAAAACACTCACGGAAGCTGCCCAACTTCTACAAAAAATAAGTAAAGCGGCAGCCATGCGAAGAGATTGGTTAATACGACTTTCGGGAAAGCCGAAATGCGACACAAGTGTGGCACCCCTTGCTGCAATTTTCAGAAATACGGCTCCGGAAGAGAAGAAAGAGGAACCAATCCTTGAAAAGGTTGAAGAAGCCAAACATGAGGAAACTAGAACTATCCCGGAGAGTGATCACACCGAGACAAGCAAAGCAAATGAAAGAACTATGTCAAGCATGAAGCCACTAAGGGAGTTTGAGCAAATGGATTGGATCCCACTTGATTTTGGAGAAATCTTTGACAAGAGGAGACCGTTCCCTAATCAAAAAGGGATGGCAAAAGCTTTGGAGATAGACTTCCCGCCGGAAAAACAAGTGGAATCCAATTCAATCATCAGAACTCGGCGAAACCTAGAAGTGAGCACCGGAGGGAGACGACAACGGCGGAGACCTCAAAGTTGTCTAGGGTATGCCCTAGGCCAACCCTAACTGCCATGGCCGCCCTGCGTGGTTGTGCCATGGCGGAGTTCCGGAGCTACGTGTTCATCATCTTAGGTATGATCTCGGTGGTGATGATGTAATACATACTTTCATGTGAGTAATGGCAATCATGTTTTCCGATCTTTAAGCAATTCCATGTCTCCGTCTTCACTTTCTACCTATCGTGAATATGATTTGATCCTTAGTCTAATGCTAGTTTAGACTACATAGCATGCTTTATGTAATCATGGTGATTAGATCTAGTATGTTGACCCTTCATAATTGGTAGACTTGACCATGTATGGGCACGTTTGTGGATCCCCCGCTTCATTAAGGGAGCATCGTGACAGGATGATTTCCCCCGAACGAGCGGATGTCTTCGGGAGGTTGGCCGAAGGTAGGAGTTTAAGGATGCTTTTAGATGAGATGCATGATTTGTTGCTCGTTTGCCGGAACTACAACTACAGGGCGCTAGGCTTACTCGTCCCCTTGGTGGCACTTTACTTTGCCTATGTTTGTGTACGTGATCAACCTTGTGCCACCACACATACACCCTTAAAGGTTACCTTATATGCAATCTACACTTAATGTTAGGTTAGTTTGGTTAGACGAGGTAGAGATCCTTAGCGGTTTGCTTCCGATCCTTGGATTGACAAACCTTGGGGGACCCTCCTTGGTGAAAAAGACACCAAGTCACCCGTAGGCTTGCGGTGAACTTCAACACAGTTTTGAACCGTCAACAAGCCCCTTTTTCTGGCGCCGTTGCCGGGGATTGAAATATGAATTTTTGGGCCCGGAAAAGACTTATCTTGTGATTGTGAGTGATGAATTGAGTCCCGAGGAGAATGATATGTTGCTGAATTTATTGAAGAAGCATAAGAAAGTGATGGGATATTTGATTAATGACATTAAAGGACTCAGCCCAGCATTTTGCACTCACCGCATACCTATGGAGGATCAATGCAAGCCCGTAGTGGACCATCAAAGGAGGTTAATTCATGCCATGCGAGAGGTAGTGAAGAAGGAGGTTATCAAGTTGTTGGCCGCCGGAATCATCTACCTGGTGCCGCATAGCGAATGGGTGAGCCCCGTACATTGTGTACCTCAGAAAGGAGGTTTGACTGTGGTGAAAAATGAGAAGAATGAATTGATACCGCAAAGAACCGTGACCGGATGGAGGATGTGTATTGACTATTGGAAATTGAACAAAGCAAAGAAGAAAGATCCGTCGATCTCCTGGGAAATCGGGCACCACCAGGAGCTCCTCGAGGCCAAGCTGCACCTCCTCCGCAACTTCCTGTCGCCGGCCGGCCACCGGAGCACCGACGCCACATGGGCCGCCACCGGCCGCCGCAACCTGGGCCGCCGCCGGCCGCCGCAAGGAGCACGCTGCTGGCCGCCCCTGTTCGTCCCGGACGCCGGTGAGCTGATTCCCCGCACCCTCTATACCTCCTCTACCTCCAGTGCTGCTCACCCGAGCCCCTGGTAGCCCAGGTTGCCGATGCCGCCATCGACCAGGAGTTTCCCCAGCCGCCGGCCGCCTCTGGACGAAAGGAGAAGATGAGTGGCCGTTTTGCTTTTAGGCCCCTAGGGTTTCATGTTATCCTTACAGTAATTCCTTGAGTCTTGCAGCTTTTGCATAAGGCCCCTGTAAAGATTAGATCCTCCAGATCTAGTCCACCCTGAGTTTCTTGCGGGAAAGCCCTCGGGTTTATATACAAAATTATGTATGTGCCCTTGGTTTCTCGCAGTAATGCCCTGGAAGTTTCTAATCTTTCACAACTAGGTCCCTACACCTTTGATAATCCATATCTTTCATGTTTTAGCTCCGTTTTTATCCGTTCAAGTTGCATTAGGTTCATAATGAAATAAAGAACATGTTAGTGGTGAGTTTTCATCATGTTTTTTTCTGAAAAATTAATTAATATTAATTTTGATTAAGGCTTAGTTATGCACACCTTTTATAAATAAAAGCAATATAGAGCTACACACCGATTTTCATGATTAATATTAATTTGATTAATGAACATTTCACATGCTTTTGTAAATAAAATCTAATTAGAACCTTAGCTCGGTTTTTCATAAGCCAAATATTAATTTTCTTAATATTTAATTAACTTTTCTAAATAAAAGTTTGATTAGGCTTTTACATCAGCTTTTATAATAAATATTAATTTGATTAATATCAATGCCATGATGTTTGCAACAATAATATGATCTACTCGAATCATAAAGTTACATTTAGATTATTCATATAGTTTACCTTTTTTAAGTTAAATGTTTAATTGGTATAATCTATATATGAATCTTTATAAATAAAACTTGACTAGGCTCTTACTTCGGTCTTTTGCAAATAAAATATAATGCTGCATTAATTCCAACTTAGGGTATTTTCTTTATGAAATATCCTTTACATATCATTTGTTAATTAAAATGAACCTAGCTCATAATCTTGTTCTCTCATATATGCTAATCGTTCGTGAGACATTTTCTGTCAGCTTGATCTATCTTAGTATCTCTTTTGATGATCTAGTATCCCTGAAGCTCTATAGTACTAGCTCAAGATCAAACCATGTGCCTCGTATATCTAATCAAGCCTACCTTTTTCCAATCATGGTTTGTGTGCCTTAGTACCACATAGTTTACCTTAGAGTTACCGTTCTATCTAGTAGCTTAATCTGTAGTGAGTAGTTTTGTGCTGCTCGTTTCCGTATCAAATAATCTTATCATTCTTATTCCATGAATCATGTTTATTGGCATCTAGTTCATGGCTATCTTATCACAGCTTTCTTTGTTGTTTCCTAGCTAATCTATCTCGGTTATCTCTTTATGAATCAGCTATGTTCTTATGCCTAATCTTCTACATCTGTCTTTCCTAGAATCAATCCTGTTAGTATCTCTGTCAGCTTAGCTTTCCTAAACCCTAGCTTAAGGTTTCTTCTATGTTTGGTTGTTGCGTTCACATCGTTCTCGTTCGTTCACCTTAACTTGTACGTTAGCATGTGTATCATCTTTTACTTGTTTTTAACATTAAAGTTGCATGTTAATCTAGACTAATTCTTATTCCATTGCTTTTCTAAATAAAAGTGATTAGGTTATATCCCGATTTTCTTTAATCATGATATAAAATGGTTAACTCTTATTTCTAACTAGTTTTTGTTAAATAAAAGATGTTAGAGCTATACAACGAGTTTCTCAATAAAGTTAATATGCTTAATGATATTATAAATGGTTTTCCATATTAAATATGTTTAGTTGAACACGTAATCCAAAGTTTTTCGATTAGATGTTTATACATGTTTTGTCTTTCTAAAGTAATTGTTAATTTGGCATAACTTATACTTAAATGTTGCAAATAAAATATGATTAGATTTATCGAGTTTTCTATAATTAAATATAACTTGCTTAATTCTAACATAGAGTATTTCTTTTGAAATATTCTTACCACATAATTTCCTGATTAAAATATATCCAACACCTAGTCTCTTGTTGTTGATAATCTCCTGATAGCTTTCGTCTTTTCGACCTTAGTTCCGACTTTCAGCGTTTCCTTCGTTCATGCGTAACCATAGAATCGAGCCTATCCTTTAGTGCGTTCTTTTAAAGCTTTTCTTTTGATTGGTGCATTGTTCTTAATTGCTTGTTTATTTGCTTTGTATGTTTGTGCCTGATGATTGATGCGAGTAGAAGGAACGTGGTTCGAGAGCTTTGAAGAGCTTGAAGGCGAAGACATTTTGAGCAACAACGTTACACTGGTTAAAGGCAAGTGAGTCCTTGTTCTTTTGTCCCAATAACTGTGTTTAATCACATTGCATATGCTTGCATTTAATTTGATGGGTCCTATTAAGGTTATCCTAGTCTTTATGATCATTCCTTTAGGGAAGTCTTGTGTGGCCATTACTCACATAGTAGCTTGGGTTTACCTTTCTATTGGGTAGCTTTGCTTATTTGCTTTACCTTGAGTTATGGTGGTTCTAATGAAGAACAACAATGTTGAACTTGCTTTACCTTTATGTTATATCTCTGGTTAATACAAGATCACAATGCTTAATTGGAACATGGAGTGACCACACAGGACAACATTGCAACCCCAAGGACTAAATGGCTCTGGTCTTGGCCGAGTAATTAGGGAAGTCTTGTGTGGCCATTACTCGCATAGTAGCTTGGGTACAGAGGAATGCTTTTAAGGCTCTTCTATTCCGGATAGGTATTGGAACGGAAGTACTCTATGGCTGACCGTCCGTGAACAGAAGTGAGGTACGAAAGATAGCCTCTATGGCATATGCTACTATGGACTAATACACATGGGAGGACTCTTTGTAAAGGCCTCCTAGCATCCCTATGCAATCACACCTAGGTAGTGTGGTATGATGCTTGGCCGGCATCGCATGGTTGGGTTCAAAGTTCTTCAGGACTTTTACGCGACTTGTGGGTAAAGATGTACAACCTCTGCAGAGTGTTTAAAACTAATCGATTAGCCGTGCTCACGGTCAAGAGCGGCCTGGACCCTCACATGATAATTGAACTTGAAGATGGACTTAAATCATTATTATGGTTATGTTAGCCATATGCTTATGGCGTATCTCTTTATGTTAATTGTGGGTTGGTATATACTTATACTTTATTAGTAATCAGGTGCAAATAAAATTTGACCAACTAAAAATGCTCAATGCAGTCAACTAGTCAGCCTTTCCTTATCAAGCCTCTACATTCATACTTTCCCCACACTTGCTGAGTATGACATGTACTCACCCTTGCTATAAATAATGTTGCTCAGAAAGAGGAAGCTGCTATGAAGTCGTTGTGAAGATGTTGCTGGTGCTAGGCGTACGCAACCCCAGTCGACTGCTTGTGGATGTTTGGTGCCTTCGTTTCCAGGATTTAGCGTAATACTCTGATAATCTTTCTCTTTCTTTATGAGATATTGTTTTTGTTATTCACTTTTGTCAACTATATGCATGAAACTTGTCCTGGCATGCATATAGACCTGCACTTGGTTTTCTTTGGAAAAACAGGTGTGCCAAGGCATATCAAAGAGGAGCTTTTCCAAGAGGTTTTATATTTTTTTCAAAAATAAATAACCCAAGAGAGTTAGTCATCAGAGCAAAAGATCATATCATCCAGCCATATGATACTCGTCAATTACTTAGGTAAACATGCTTGTCCTTAAGACGGTTATGGTTCACAAGCATTAGGTAGATAACAAAGACTAAAACATATGTGAGTCAACTCAGGCATAAATCAAGCTGGGTGATCTTTTAGCATCAACATTCGAGTTTTAATTTATATGAGATAGATAGTTATGGCTTATAAAACTCAGGAATGAAAAAGTGAGTTGTCGAGATAGAAACCGGCGCTATGCATAGAAGCTGAACCATGAGAGGCTCTCCACAGGAGCGAGCTCGTGCGGGTCCCGTTCAGGTTCTCTGTAGACGATCGATCGCCTAGCGCGGAGTACTCACAGTGGGTATGTGCGAAAACATTGTGCCTGCATTAAGAGAGTCGTGGCTCTCCCCCACACTATCTCGAACCTAGATGTCCTCTAAAACAGATGACCAAAGTAATGACACAAGGGTGGCTAGACCGGGTTACATGACCGGTGAGCCACTTTATTCAAATTCAAAATGTTCTAAAATAAAGATTAGGCGCTTACACACATGAAAGGAAATAAATGAATGAAGAGAAATAAATAAAGGGAAATAAACCTAGACCTAGACTAGCGCCTAATGAACTAAAGCTGGGGCTAATCCCCAGTACTCGGAAAGGGTCTGCTCCTTCCCCTCAGCAACTGCCAGCCTCTGCAGCTTCTGAGTCATGTCCTCCTCCAGCTGGCGATACTCAACCTTGAGCTCACGGTACTCATCCCTCTGTCTGGCTAGCCCTTCAACTAGTTTTTCATGTTCTATGAACAGATCAGCTAGTTTGTGCACCATCTTAGCCAAAGCAGGAGTCTTCTTAGCACCATTCTCTCGGATGTCAGCGAGGATCCTGATGATGTCTCGCTCCCACTGAGGTGGCTTGTGGTAGGGCGTAGCATAGCCTCCAGTAGCAATCTTCACTCCAAAGATCTTGCATCGAGTCTGCGGGAGTGGAAACTCATCCCACACGTCCTGCTCGTATGTGTGGCAGAAGGCCTCTCCGTAGCTGTTGAAGTCGGAGCCAACGTAGCGCTCCCCCGGCTTCAATGGTGGCCTAGGAGGATCATCAAACAAGACACGCTTGCACGCAGCGGTCTTGTTTCCCGTGGTGGCCGACCTGACTGGGAAGGAAGGTGGTGAGGAGGAGCCTCGACGGGATGACTGAACTGAGGAGTCAGTGCGTCCCCTTCGAGCACTCTCCACACTCCTGCCCCTCTCTGGAGTCTTGGCCTCCGGCGATCCCATCTTCTCGTCCAGGTCATCGAGGTTGACGGGACGAGAGGAGCTCCTTGCTCCGGAGGCAAAGGGCGAGGCCACCCTCCGGAGGCGAGCGAAACCGTAGTTGGCCATGGATGCACCGGGTTGAGGAAGGTGAGGTGGAGGAGATGGATTATGCGCAGCGCGAAACTCATCGTGCGACAGGGAGAAGGTTTCTTGAGGAGGAAGAGATGCACACGCGAAAGAAGAAGGGAGGCGGCATCACCAGGGCTTCGGCCGAACCAGGGTTCGGTCGGCCCTAGGTAGGCCTCTCTGGCCTTCCCCCTTCATGTGTGGGCCAAACAGGCTTTAAGATCAAAGGCCCAGGTGGATGCCATGAGATGGAAAAGTTGGCTTAGGCTAAAGCTAGGATAAGGTTGGGGTTGAATAATCAACCTCTACTATATAATAACCTTGGCCAAGCCACTAGTATAACCATAGATAATCTGGGGGAGCTCACCTTGACAACATACCTGGTCCATCAAAAGTGTAGAAGCCTCTAATGGGGATCATGAAGTGTTCACCATGTCGCCATGATGGTGTTGTCTTCCTGTGGTCCTTTTCCCTACTCCTTTCTATCTTGGCAATTTCTTTCTCTTGCATAGTCAGTGTTCACAAGATACCCGAATGATAATTCTTCTCAGGGAAACAAAACAAATGAGTCCCAAGAATACTCAGAATGTGGGTGTCTTGTGATCTGCTGTCTCAACTCATGGCCATCTCCCCTTGCAGATAGTGTGATGTGATGATAAGCTCTGATCTGCAAGGTTAGTGCATATATGAACACGAGCCCAAAGGATAAACCAAGGCTGAAAGCAAGCATGATCATCCCAGAGAGCCTAGGCAGCCCTGGGTGGTCACGGGACTCGAGAGCTATAGCACTAGGGTGGCGAAACTTGGAGACGAAAAGATCGAGCACTGAGGCTAGTGCTCCCGCAACAGGAACTGATCTCTGAGTGAACTCAAGCTCAGGAAGACACTAGGCCTCCAAAGAGGATAGAGCAAAGACTTCCAATAGATGGTGTACAATCAAGAACCAGAGTTATGATGAAGAACGAGACTTAACTGGCTCTTGCCTTAGGCAGAGGGTCCGATGCTCTCATCAGAACAATGGAAACATCCCGAGGTCTGGCCTAAGCTTCTAATGGGAGGCTATGAATAAGCTGGAAAGTGCAACTCCCATTGGTCATCGATCAAGTCAAGCATAAGGTATGAAGTTTAAGCTTCTCCTGATTGATCAGCATCGATCGATGGGCTCAAGATATGAAGTGAATGCACTCCATTCGATCGGTAGATGGTCGTGCTCCATCGGTATGACGAATGAATCCAACGGATTATAAAGCAGAGACTGATGTCTTGGTTTACGAACTTCAGTGCAAGGCACTTCAGTTCAAACCTCGACGTCGGGACATGATAAACCTCTCATACCCTCCTTAGGAGATGGTAGTTTAGGATCGAACAGGCCATCCTGGCCGGGAATGATCGTTCTTTCCAAACCACTCTCTCCATCCTCCCGTGAGACAAAGTCTCGAGGAGAAGGTCTAAGAAGATGCACAAGAGGGGAAACCAAGGGTAGATCTCGCGCCACGAAATATTTCCCTTAGATTCCTGCTATTCAGGAACGACACCTTCAGCCAGAGTTCAGAAAAAGTGGATATGAAACCTCGGGCTCGGCTGATGATGGATCTAGGTGACTCAACATTTCCTCTGGTGGGTACGTCATTGACCTGGGTGCAAGGGGAGCTGAAATCCGGGAGATTCCCTACGATCTCTTTTCCCTCAACAGTGTCCAAGTGCACAAAGGATCCTCCGGAGAGAGCATTAAGCCTCATGGCATCATCCTTCTGCAATCCATACCAGAAGTGCTAGAGCAGCATCCAATCGAGAATGTGGAGGACTGGGCAATCTTCCACCGCAGAGGCGAAACGATTCCATGTCATTCCTAGTGATTCCTCCTCACATTGCTTGAAACTGAGAATCTTGGTCCTTAACGAGATGACACATCGTATCAGGAAGAATCGGGAGCAGAAAGCTGCTCTCAGACTTTCCCAAGTAAGGTAGTCTCTACCAAAACAACAATGCCAATCCCGTGCTTTCCTAGAGAGGGATAGCAGGAAAAACTCTCTTTTCCGAGCATCCGGTGATTCTTCGGTTTTACCCCGAGTTTCAATCAGACGCTCGTAGTCTCTCACATGATCAAAGGGGTTCTCATGACTTAACCCCGAGAAGGATAGGTCCTGAATTAGCTTCATGGGAGAGGGGTGAAGCCGGCAGCCAGATGTAAGAATGGGTCTTAACAAAGATGGCTCTGAGGGTTCACTCCTCGAAGGTGGAAGATGTTTACAAGGATAACCTTCCATGGGTAGCGGTGGTAAAGGTAGAAGTAAAGAAAACAAAAAGGATATCTCAAAGGGTAACGGGGGTGAAGGTAGAAGAAAAAGGAAAAAGATAAATACAAGGATAGACGGGTTCGTAAGGTTAACAACAGTCGTTCCCCGGCAACGGTGCTAGAAATGCTTGTTGGCATTTCTTAACCTCAACGCTAGGCGCCGTGGTAGCGTGAGCATGTAAGAGACTCCCAGGTACACTGACAAGTGCGAACGAATCCGCAAGCGCACGGATACACCGTTGCAGCACTTCTCCCTCTGAGAATGAGTATTCCCGTCGGGTTTCGTTCCTAGGACGGGAGAGTAACCATAGAGGGTCTATACAAGGACACTTTCTTAAGGGATAGGTAGGGATATGAGAAGCACTTTCTTAAGGGAGTTAACTCTCAAGATGGATCTGTCCGCTATTAGTCCTCCCCATGGGGCGCCAGCCCATCCTAACTTTTTAGGAAGAGGCCAATGTATCGGCAACAGGGCCCAACTCGGTACGCAGGCGCGGAGGATTCCAAAGGGTCCAACAGGCTGTCACCACTGTGGCCTACCTCTATCGTTACGTGAACGCACGTGGTCTTCGTAGGATAACCAGGGTCCAGACACCATGTCTGCACTCCCGATAACTACTATAGCGCGGTTACGTCTGTCGACCCGCTAGCAACACTATAGCAACCCGTATAAATACGGGACCACGAACTAGAGAGAGAACGGATCAGATCATACTAGTCATCGAGCTACGGAGCAGCAAGAAAGGTTTGGATGCAAACAAACGAGATACAGTAGACTTACTCAGCTAAACAGGATCAGAGCATGCAAATAGATACTTGAACTAATGGACTAGCTCTAAAGGATCGAAGCCTTGTGTCACGAAGAACACAAGCCTCTAACTTATGAACGAGCTAAGAACACAAGAACAAATCATTCATGCATGATGTCCACCATAGTCTAAATAAGAAATGCTGAAATACTCACTTTGGTCTAAATGAAGAACGAGCATCCACGAGGACATCAACTCACTCCTCACTCCTACTCTATCTCTCAACTAATCCTAGTTTAGATCTCTTCTCAACCCCATTCTACCACATAGAGGTGAGAATCACCTGACATGGGCAAAATTAGAGAGAGGGACAGAGAGAGCTACACAAGAGAGAAGTGAAACTTGAGAGCTTGGAGGTGTGTGTGAAATGAGGCCCCTACCCCTCTATTTATAGGGAAGGGAGTGGCTTGCTCCGAGGCTCCAAATGCTCCAAAACACCCCGGGATGCAGCAAGAGCCAATGGGAGAGAGCCACGTGGAGAGCCAGGATGAACCGACCCTAGGTCAGCCCCCTCGGGTGGCCTCTCGGCCTGTGCTTCCTCTGGCTCACTTCCATGTGGGCCCTGATGCCCATCCTCTGTGCATGGCACGTTTCCTGGCGGTTTGGTTAGCAAAGTGGGCCCATGGATCCATGTGATGCTGACGTGGTAGTGTGTGATTCGTCGAGAGCTCTTCACATGGATTGGTGACATCGTGGATCCAGGAGAATCCATGTGGCAGCCCCTCATTGGCCAGCACTTGAGTGCCTTGGATTGGAGTGGAGTGAATGTGCATGGATTCCTCTCATTTCCTATGCTAAATACCTACATTCGAATAGACATCGACACTGGTAGAAAGTATTAGTTTAAGCTCCTATTCTATTGTGGATGCACAATTCATGCTTCAATTTGCAGGAGTTGATGGCCATGAAAATGGTACTTAACATCCGTCAACAGAAAACCTGGTCAGGACATTCGTGGGCAACTTCCAGGGCACGTACATACGCCCTGGAAACTCCTAGGACCTTCGAGGTTGTTCCCAGAAGGCTGGCGAGTCCTTGAGGGACCTTGCAAGGTTATTAATCGATCGATCATCGGCCTCTCACCGTTATCCGAGATTGCTTAATCAACTGACCATTGTGATCCCTTTATGATGGAATATGGATAAACTTGATGTTGGATTAATTGTTTGCACAACTCATGCTTGCAATAGTGTTGGCGGTCGATTTTCGTCAACCAAGGACGTTAGTTACACTTTGGTTTGAGCTTTATTATGATACTAACCCGCCACTAGGCACACTAATGATATAACAAGTTCAACCGTGTATGTGCTTTTGGAAGAATAATGTTCTTGTAGGAAAACATGAACTAAAGGGACGGAGTCACATCAAGTTCAAAGGACCAATTGGGGAGTTTCGTTCGTGTTCAAGTACAAGGCATATTCATACCCAAAGGTGGTAAGGACCGAAGTGTTATGGTGAAGCATCTCTGAGGACCAAGGCGTAAAGATCAGATTTCATATGAGAAGACCCCTTATATTTATCGCCGAGTTGATGACGTCAAAATGCTACAAGTATTGGGCTACAAGTTCATATTGACAAGAGAAGCAACGTCGAGGAAGACCGGGCCGAACCGGGCCAAAAAGGGCCCAGGCTGATGGGACTGGTCCGATCGGCCTGGCCTCTCCTGGCCTCGGTTCAGGCCCCCGTTTCTCGTGCGCGAAGGTTGTTAAACCCTAAGTTGCTGGCGGCGCCGCCATTCGTTGGAGACAGAGATAAATACCCCCGAAGGCGACCACAAGGCAGAGAGGTTAGACCAGAGGAAATTCGAGGAGAACATTCGCGAGAAATATTTATCGAGTTGAAGGAGGCGGCCACAAGCGAAGGAGGACGTGGAGGCGCTACCACCACGCCACCGGAGTTGAAGGACGAGATCGCTGGAGGTTCTACCATGATCAACAACGCCATGTCTAGCGTCTTGATGGGGTAAACCTTTCATTTGTCCACGGGGTTGTAACAGATCATATCATGTAAATCGCCAACTCGTTTATGGTTTCAATCTATCAATTCCGTGTTGATGAATGCTTCGTTGTTTAAGGCTAGCTACCATGCTTTTCGGGAGCATAGATCTCAATACTCCCGACGATCCCATCATCACACCTTGGTCGTGTCTCACCGTCATGATTATCCCTTCGTAGTGACAGTACGATGAGGGAGAAAGGGCGAAGGCATCGGTCGCATCCCTTGATAGATTGTTTCCGATTCGTTTAGGTGGTTGCATGTTTATGTTTCCCAAACCCTATGGGCAAATGTCCTTTATATCTCGTGCACCTCACACACCTCTAGTTGAGTTTGGTTTGGTTAGATTGATCTCTAGTAGTAGATTGATTCAATTAACTAGTTTAATACAAGATCAACGATAGCAATCCCGTTGCTCCTTGGATTTGACAAGAACCTTGGGTTTACACTTAATGGAAAGAGGGTCCCTTGATCCGTACGCTTGCGGATCGAAGTTTACTACGACATTAGACCGTCAACAAATAGTTGCTTATTTAGTAATGATTTAATCCACTAGAACTTGAGCTAAAATATCGAAAGTAAGGATCAACTCCTTAGTAGCATTACTAGAGGTTACATCTTTTATTTTAGACAGGTAAGCCCTACTGAGTATTAGTATACTCTGCCTTGCTATATATGTTGTTTTCAAGTGAAGTTGTTCGACCTGGTGAGATAACCCACGGCTGGGAGATGTAGTGGGTGTCGGACGCTGAGGAAGATCATCATGGACGACCTCCTATGATGATCATTGCGTTACTTAGTTATTTCCGCTGTTTTAAGCTCTGAACCTTTTTATCATCATGTCATGAACCATGATTTGTAATAAATGACCCTACGGGGAAGATTTGGATGGAATTTATAAGGTAATTTGGACTCACCTTCATGTGAGTTTTAATATATATGTTTTCGATCCTCTGTGTGTTATACAAGTGATTTACCAGGCTTTGACCCGGTAGCACTCAATGGGATGGTTCCTCATTATCGCTTAATGAACAGATGGAGTGGTTTAGGCGATAGTACGCAATTATCTCGGGTAGGGTTGTCACAGTTGGTACCAGAGCAATCATATACACCAGAGTAATTAGAATAAATACTAATCACATGTTTTTGAATAAAACTTGCCAAGATTGTTGGATTTCGAAAATACGTTGGACCGCAAAGGAATGACTTAGACTGAGAGGCCCTAGCGGGAATTTTGGGTTCCTTAAGGTGGCTTAATAATCTATGGTTTATTTTGCTAACTCCCAGCACTTTACTTTATGTCGGACTTACTTTCTTGCACAACCCAACTAGTTTAAGCCACGTGTTTCATACGTGTGTTGTGCCACATCACGAGTATGCGAGGGTTGATAGGGCAATCCATTCAATGGATCCTATCTTCTCAGTTGGATGCTCACGTGTTCTATACGTATGCTTTCCGTATGCAAGTCATGCGAAGGATGGCATGTTCTATTCAAAATGAAGATGTCATTGGTTGTGATGTCGCCACGTTTTGCTAGACGTGTGCATGATTCCGCATTACGAACATTCGAAGGGGGACACCCTCCATTCAAAAGGGGCGTGTCTCAGGTTGGACGTTGTTCATGCAGCGCTAAACGCATGGGTACCATTTCTATAGTGAATGGTAATGATTGGGGACGCTTCCATGATGTGCTGGCAAAGAAGGTTCTTTTCTGCAGGTACACTAACCACGTTTCGTATGATCGTTATGTGACCAACGTGTAGCTTCGACTAGTTATTATAGGGAGACACGTATATAAGCCTTACCACCGGTGCTAACTTCGATTTTTGGCTTGATCGCCTTGTGAGGTCGTATGTGACGCTTTTGCATCATGTTAAAAATTTTTGAACCTTAAAGTTTGCCATCATACATGTTGTATGCTCTCTAGGTGCTACCTTGCTATCTCGATGTTTTAGTATAACCTTGCACATATAGCTTGCTTGTTGTCTCGTCATCGAGTCGATGTGTCTGTTTGCTTAATTTTTACCGCCTATTCTAAAAATAAATTGACTAGATGATCTACACCAAAGTTGCTTCATATCTAATCTAGTTTTTGCTGCCAAAGTATCATGGTCATATCTTCTATAGATCTCAAATGATGCTCAGAATAGGGAAACCCTATCTTGCTGTTTTTCCTGGGTACCTCACTCTGAAACTTGCATCTTCTGAGCATGTTCCTAGGTGATCTAGATCTACCTTCGAATAGCAAAAATGTTCCTCATAACCTTGTTGAGTTGTTACAAAAATTTGGAAATTTTTGGGGCCGTAGTTTCTGAGTTATGAATTTTGTTCACAACTGCCAGAACTTTGTGCCATTTTGTATGTTACGCTCATTTCGAGTTCTGACATACCTCTGTACCTTTGTACCAATGGCCACACCAGTTTTACCCACACGAGGATCAGACTTATTCCTCTGTACCTCCCTGAGATCTTGTTGAAAGTTTGGAATCTTTAGTAGGGTTTTTGTATGCAACTCTCTTTCTATCGCTATGAAAATCTATTCTTTGTGCAAATTCATTCATCTGGAATCTTACGTTCATCACTTTATCTAGATGTCCAACTTCGAATCCATGACCGTTGATGTGCAGGCATGGACTCACTTGACTTGCCTCGAGGAGGGTGGACTCCCTGCACTTTTGTGGAACACCCTGAAGGATTTTGGATACATCACTTATCCAGAGTACATGGGGCGTGAGTTCATGACCTCGGGACAAATCCTTCATTGGGAAGTGAAGGTGAAGATTTCTGCTTGCCCGTTGAATCCCGATTGGAAAATATTGGAATGTAAAGCTTAGGGTCTGATACTGGCTAGCACCGTTGAAGGACCAGAATGGTGACCAGAGAGGGGGGGAGTGAATGGGAGCCGATAAAAATTCTTCTCCAAAGAGTAGAACTCGGTCTATGGTCCCAAACGCAACTCCAAGATCCTCGACACCCCGCTAGCCAAATCCACGCAGCCACTGGAGTGCTACTGGACCTAGGAACTAGCACACCACTGAAAACACTCGAGAACGCAGTGGAAGACAACTCGAGCAAAACACCAGACCCAAACCGGTCAAACCGGAAACTCAAACAGCTTAGACCGGTCTACTCAGACTTAGCCTCTCGCAGCACAAGGAAAACCGGTCAGACCGGTTTGGCAAACCAGTCAGACCGCTTTTGCCAGGAAAACTCCACAAGATCCTCGAGGCCAAAATCTAAGCAACCAAACTCGAAACTGGACGAAACTTGGACCAGGGACCCTTCTGGTGGAAACAAACTTGCCAGCCAGAAATCTCCATGAAAACTCACTGTGGGCAAAACCGGTCATACCAGTTTGAGAAACCAGTCAGACCGCTTTTGGCCTGAGCACTCGGGAAGAACTCCACCCGCGGGTCAACAGCCTCTTTCTGATGCCTCGATCTCCCGATTCGCTCCACTGATTCAAGTAAAACTTTGGGGATAGGTGTATCACCTCATGGACAAGCCATGCCTAAGAGATCGTCCCCAAAGATCCACTAAATCAAGAGGAATCGAAGGATGAACACCAAGAACACCTTTTCCCGGAACCGAAAGAAAGCCCCAAAATCGAGCACCCAAACCCATGGATTTAGAGGGGGGATCACCAAGAAAATAACCTCAAGGGGCTCATGTATGCATCCCACAACAAATCTGCAAAGGGTAGTGTGACAACCCCACCCGAGATAATTCCGTACTATCACCTAAACCAATCCATTTGGTCATTAAGTGATAATAAAGAATCATTCTGTTGAGTGTTGCCAGGTCAAAGCTCGGTAAATCACTTGTCGAACACACAGAGGATCGAACACGCATACATTAAAACTCCCACAAAGGAGAGTCCAGAGTACCTTACAAATTTAATCCAAATTTCCCCGTAGGGTTAAATTATTACAACCATTGTTCTTGACATAAAAGTAAATGGTTCAGAGTTTCAAAGGCAGCGGAATTAAACTAATTCATAACTTGGCATCATGGGAGGCCACCCATAACACCATTACTCCTCATCGTCCACCCATTCCAGTTCCCAGCCAGGAGGAATTTCACCAGGCCAAACATTATCACCTGTAAGCAACATTTATAGCAAGGCTGAGTATACTAATACTCAGCAAGGCTTACCCGTCCAAAATAAAGGACTTAACCTCTAATCATGCTTGGCTTTTGGCTAGTGGGTTTATTTTGCCAAAGAGCTTCTAAGGAGTTAATCCTTACTTTCAATATTTGAGCTCAAGTTCTAGTAGGTTGATTCATTACTAGTTAAGCAACTATTGCAATCATGATTTGTGCAAACCATAAATCAAACATCAAGTTTAACAACATTTCATTGTAGAGGGATTATCGTGGCCAGATAACTAAGCACCCTCGAATAACAGTGAGAGGACGACGATCGGTCGATTAATAACCTTGCAAGGTGAACCTAAACATATGGGAGAAATGACCTCACAAAGAGTTCATTCAACCAGGTGGTTCCCGTCATTCCTCTGATTGGGATCTGATGCCACAGTCCTAAGTACAAGGCTAGCTGGCACGCCTCACACTAGTGTCCAGCATCACACATGCACCACAGTTTGCAAGACTGGGGCCGCAACCCAAGATTAGTAGCCTAAAGTTCCCGCACCGCATCATTTAGGTACTAGACTTACCGTACCCATTTCCGACAAATGTTTATTACGTTCAAACGCTTAATCTCTTAACCACTAGACCGGAGCCCAAAATCCCATTCTCCTACCACGTGAGCAATCAAATTTAACAATCTTATGATTCCAACATAAGAACCTATTCTCGCGAGCGAAGTACATCACTCGACTTGTACCGGGTCCTTATTGCATAGCAACTAGCGACCTAACATACTAGTAAAAGGTCATAGGTACTTATGGATCATGCAACTAGGGTTTCAAATCAACTCCTGAATGTAAATGCACATATAGAATCAAAGGTAAATTTAGAAGGTAAAAAGTAAACACATAGGCGAATGATAAACCGGGGCTTGCCTTCGGCAGCTCCTGCAGTCAGACAATCTTCCGGACTTTGGTCTGGGTCTTGATCTACGGTCACGAAGTGTACATCTCCTCCTGCTCCCTCGTCCTCGTCAGCCGGCACGAGCATATAGCTACCGTCAGGGACTTCTACACGGGGAATGCATATGCAGGAATTAGTTGGTGAATGTGAATTAAGTAAACACAACATCACATGACAAGTATAGGGTGTCATGTTGACCACATTCACCTAGACAAAAATATATTCGGCATACTCTTCCATAAAGATAAAACAACAACCATGTATTAATGATTATTTTGATGGTGATTGTGTGCACATCTATACAAACAAACTAGAGCTACTTCACAAAACAAACAATTTGGTTTTTATTGTTCCACAGAGGTATTTTCTAAAATAAACACTTCTAAATCCTTAAAAGAGGGATTTCTTTATTTCTCTTTTTATAACACTTGGGTTCTTCCAAAAATCATTCTGGATAACCCATGCAAGGTATCACAATGAGAATTTTTGTACAAGCACACAGCACTACAAGCAATCTACAGCCAAAAATTCATAGCAAACAGAGCTATAATTTAAGCATGAAAAATACGACAATTTATTACTAGCAAAAGCAAGAATATTTATTACAGAGAAAACTACTCATGCAATGGAGTTCAAATTTTACATTGAGGCTCTAGGGACTACAACTAGACTACACACCAAAAATTAGCTCTAGAAACTAATTCTATCAAGCTACACAAAAATAACCATTTTTAGCCTAGTTATTCACAAAAGCATTTATACAGAGAGATACATAACTGCAAGGTAACCCCACTTTCTCCTGCAGCTCAAGCGTGGAAACATCTACTAGTACAAAGATAAGCATCACTGGATCAACAGAAGCCGAGCTATAGATTTAACTGTATAAACAAGCCTAATTCAGAAACACATACATAGACAGTTCATAAATACATGATAAAATCACTAGGAACACATCTAAGCCTAACAAGATGATAGCCACAAGATGAGCCATAGAAAACATTCATATGAAGCTGTACAAAATATATATACAGATCTAGCTTAAATACCAAATAAATCATATCTAGAGATTCACTCAGTAACTTTGTGCAAAAACTTAGGTCTAGCCTATACTGGTCATGACTAAGAACATATCCAAAAATCAATACTAGCACAGGAGTAAAACTCTAGTTATGAACAAACCTATTCAAACTGATTTTGAATTTTTATTCAAAATCTACTCATCAAAAGTATATACAACCTTTCTAAAAGATGCAGATCTACTCATACGGAAACCAACAAAATTGGTTTTGCATTTTGCCCATTTCTCTATGATTTTCTAGGCATTTTACAAATCACTGGACTAAAGGAGAAAAAGAAGAAGAATCTTCTTACAGCACAGACCCTAGAAAGATTTAGAACCTCACAGATATACCCTCAGCTTTTACAACCCAAACCCTACAATGGCGGACGGCGGCGGTGTGAGCTCGCGCAGGCGAAGGAGGAGGGGGTGTTTTATAGGGGGCGCGGGTTGGAGAGGCGGTAACCGCCCAAGTCTCCTCACTGGTCATGGTCGCGGGATGGCTACATGTGGCAGCGACGTCGGGAGGCGCTGCTGGCCAATGGCGGGCTCGATGTGCGCACGCCAGCTCGTGCAGACTCGCCGCGTGGCACCGGCCTATGGGCCTAGCCGCGTCACCTAACCGTCGAGCACAGTGTCCACGGCAACCTCTTCGTACCGGCGGATCCCACGGTGCCTTGGCGTTCGTGCCCGGTCGGTCGGCGGCAGGTCGACGTGGCGCGCACGCACGACGGCGGTGTGCGAGGGTGCGTTCTGGTGCGTTTTTGCGTTGAAGTGACTCTGTTTGACCAGTTCAAACTCAAGATTTCGATATAGAACTGTACCATGGTGTAATTAGCAAAGTTTTTGATCAACTAATCCACTACAAGTTTTACAATGGCCGATGGGTGTTTTACTCAAAAGATCGAGCATAAACAGCAGGCAAACTTGGCCATTTTCTCGGTGCTGATGAACAGGAGCTGCAGACGTTGACCAGAGTTTTACACCATTTTCCACTTCGAATTTGTCATGCCACCCAAATGCAAAGTTGTGTGCCTTGAAAAACTGAACAACTTTTGTATTGGCAAAATTTAAAGTGTTTAGGTGAAATTTGGAGAACATGGCAAAAGTTCCAGGTAGGGTTTAAGGATCAAGGGGTTTGACTATGGTTTGACCCTAACTTTGACTAAGAGCTTAAGCACTAATGACCATGATTTGATTAGGAGGGTGATTAGCACTAATTAACACTTGATTAAAAACACGGGGTGTTACAGCCTACCGCCTTAAAAGGAATCTCGTCCTGAGATTCGAATCTTAAAAGATAGCTGGGAAAGGTTACGTACGATGTTGGCTTTGAAGAAAACCCGGATACTTGGTGTTGAGAAACTGCTCGGTTTCCCACGTAGCTTCTTCTTCAGTGTGGTGACTCCATTATATCTTGTACATCTTCACCGTTTGTCTTCTTGTTTGTCTTTCCTTCTGATCTAGCACTCTCATGGGATGTTCCATTAGGGATAGGTCAGGCTCTACCTCTGCATTGGTCTCATTGATTATCTTTGCTTCCAGTATTTGATCACATTTCTTTAATTGTGAGACGTGAAACACGTTGTGTACTGTGGAGAGTCGGTCTGGGAGTCTAATACGATATGCAACCGTACCGAACTTCTCAGTGACTTCATAAGGGCCGATGTACCGTGGCGCTAACTTCCCTTTCACTCCGAATCTTTGTACACCTTTGGTTGGTGACACCTTCAAGGATACATAATCACCAACTTCAAATTCTCTGGGTGCCTTAGCCTTGTCATGATAGCTCTTTTGTCTCATTTTAGCGGCTCTCAAATTTTTTCTAATTACTTCCACCTTCTCTTCGGCTTCTTGTACTAGTTTAGGACCAAATAATGTCCTCTCACCCACTTGTGACCAATTCAAGGGGGTGCGACATCTTCGCCCATACAAGGCTTCAATAGGAGCCATCTTCAAACTAGCTTGATAACTGTTGTTATAAGCAAACTCTGCCAAGGCTAAGCACTTATCCCAAGTTTTGTCAAAATTAATGACACAAGCTCTCATCATGTCTTCCACTATTTGATTGACTCTTTTGGTCTGACCATCGGTCTGAGGATGATAGCTAGAGCTATGGATCAACTTGGTACCCAAGGATTCCTACACTTGTGCCCAAAAGCGAGCAAGAAACTGAGTGCCTCTGTCAGATAGGATAGTTTTTGGAACACCGTGCAAACGCATAATGAGGTCAACATAGATCTCTGCATAATGTTCAGCTGAATAGGTAGTGTGGACAGCGATGAAGTGAGTGGTCTTGGTAAGTCGGTCCACTATAACCCATATGGAATCATGCTTCTTGGGGGTAAGGGGTGAACCTACAATGAAATCCATGCTGATGTCATCCCACTTCCAAGCGGGTATAGACAAAGGTTTCATTTGGCATGCGGTCTTTAGGTGACTAGCCTTGATCCTCTGACATGTGTCACATCCGGACACATACTTGGCTATTTCACCTTTCATGTTTGACCACCAAAAATTTTCCCTAAGGTCTCTGTACATCTTGGTACTACCAGGGTGAATGGTGAATTTAGAGAGGTGAGCCTCCTCTAAAATCTCCTTCTTTATTTCCGGATCCTGGGGAATAACCAATCTCTGATCGAACCATATAACTCCCTTTTCATCCTTCCGGAAACAATTGTACTTGGGGTCTCCCTCAGATAATTTGTGGGTGATCAACTGGACACCTTCATCAGTGAGTTGAGCTAAAGCAATTCTCTCATGGAGAGGGGATTCGGAGGAGATGGCATATAAATTTCCATGCTCAACCACTTCAAGGTTGAGCTTCCTCATCTCTTCACATAAATCTTCATTATACGGCTCCACCGTCGTGCAGTTGCAATACTTGCGGCTAAGCACATCTGCAACCACGTTGGCTTTGCCAGGGTGATATTGGACTTCTAGATCATAGTCCTTTATCAACTCCAACCACCTTCTTTGCCTCATATTCAGATCCGATTGGGTGAAGATATATTTAAGGCTTTTTTGATCGGTGAAAATATTGCAGCGATTTCCCATCAAATAGTGATGCAAAATCTTCAAGGCATGCACAACTGCTGCTAGCTCAAGATCGTGGGTAGGATAATTCTTCTTATGTGGTCGAAGTGCTCGTGATGCATAGGCAATAACCATGTTGTCTTGCATAAGCACACAACCAAGGCCAGTGCCCGAAGCATCACAATACACATCAAATGGTTTCATCATATCTGTATGTGCTAGCACTGGGGCTGATGTTAGGTGTTTCCTCAAGGTGTGGAAAGCCTTGTCACAAGCTTCATCCCACACATACTGGTAACCTTTCTTCAAAAGTTCAGTCATGGGTTTAGCTATTCTGGAGAAATCCGGAATAAACTGACGGTAATAGCCAGCTAGACCCAGAAAACTATGAATCTGATGCACAGACTTGGGTGGCTTCCAATCCATGACCTCCTGCACTTTGTTAGGATCCACGGAGATACCATCCTTGGAAATAGTGTGACCCAAAAATTTCACACTATCTAGCCAGAATTGACATCCGGAGAATTTAGCATAAAACTTATGATCTCTCAAACACTGCAAAACAATCCGAAGATGTTCCACATGTTCTTCTTCATTCTTGGAATAAATAAGGATATCATCAATGAAGACCACTACGAACTTGTCCAATTCATTCATGAAGCCAGAGTTCATAAGGTACATGAAATAGGCAGGTGCATTTGTGAGACCAAAGGACATCACCAGAAATTCATAAAGACCGTATCTGGTGGAGAAGGCTGTTTTAGGAATGTCACCTGGTCGGATCTTAATTTGATGATAGCCTGATCGAAGATCGATCTTGGCAAAGACTTTGGCACCAGCCAATTGATCGAAGAGAACATCAATGCGGGGCAAGGGATACTTGTTCTTGATTGTCACCGTATTGAGAGGATGATAGTCCGCGCACATCCGTAGACTACCATCTTTCTTCTTCACAAAAAGAGCGGGACTTCCCCAAGGAGATGAAGATGGGTGAATATACCCTTTATCAAGCAATTCTTGCAATTGATCTTTCAACTCCGCTAACTCTTTGGGAGGCATATGGCAAGGTCTTTTGGAGATAGGTGTCGTGCCAGGTTGACATTCTATCACAAATTCGATGTCTCTGTTTGGCGGCATGCTAGGCAAGTCATCGAGAAACACGTCCGGATATTCACACGCTACCGGAATGTCATCAAGTGAAGAGGTGATAGATGCAAAAGCATATGAATTCCCACTACCATTGGGATGTAAGTATAGAGTAGATTTGCTAATAGTAGGTGAATTGATTTCTATCATTCTTGTAGCAAGGTCCAAGGTGACTTGATCGTGTGCTAACCAATTCATGCCTAAGATCACATCAATGCCCTCTAGGTTCAGAACAATGAGATTGGTTGGGAAGACTTTGCTACCTAGTTCAATTGGCACTTTCCAGGATAGGTCTCGGTAACTCAGCCACCAGGTGTTGTAACCAGGAATGGTTGTTTTGTTCGACAACTATTCAAACCCAACTTGCTCAAAATTTGCCCATTTATAAAACTATGCGTTGCACCAGAATCAAACAACACTTTAACTGAATAGCCTCACATAGAAAATGTACTCGTCAGCACTGGTGCTCCTTCTGGCATATCCATCAGAGAAGTGAAGTTCAGTTTGCCTTGTTCACTTGCACCATGGGCTTCTTGCCCAGATTTCCCTGCTTGGCCCCTGACCCTTCACCTTGTTGGTAGGTCTTGATCGGCTTAGGCTTGGGACACTCATTAGCATAGTGCCCTGGCTGCCCACAATTGTAGCAGCAACGGTCCTTGATAGCGTTATTTTTGGCCGGGGGTGCATTAGGCTTGTAAGGCTGCTACTGTGCCTTACGATACTAGAAGTTTCTAGAGGACTTGTTCTGAGATGGGGTCACTCTCCAGTGTCCAGATGAAGATGATTGGGAATGCCCCTGCGTATTCTTCGTGACAAAGCGAAACTTTTTGCCTGACCCACCAGAAGTGGTGAATCCGGCCTGCCTCTTCTTGTCCTTCTGGGCCCTTCTCATGGCATCTTCCTGGGAGATGGCCTTGTTCACAAGGTCCTGATAATTATTCGGCTCAAAGAGATTAAGACTCTCATAGAGATCTCCGTCCAACCCATCACGGAAACGCTCTATCTTTTTGGCATCATTGTCAACATGGTGCCCACCATATTGACACAAGGAATTAAATTTCTTAGTGTACTCATACACAGTGTCAGTACCTTTCTTCAGTGCAAGCAACTCTTTCATCTTTCGGTCCATGAGACCCTTAGGAATATGGTGTTCCTTGAAGGCTCTCTTGAACTCGGTCCAAGTGACCTGATGTCCAGCGGGAACCATGGCCTTGAAGTGCTCCCACCACAGCAGTGCAGCACCATGGAGCTGTATGGCGGCAAAGCTAGCCTTACGCTCTTCTGAGCACGGTAGGACGAACACTGAGAACTTTGCCTCAATGGCCCTGATCCATGCCTCAGCACCTAGAGGCTCCTTAGCCTCCTCAAACGTCGGGGGTTTCATGCCATAGAAATGCTCATATTTGGTGACCAAGGGTTGGCCATCCTGATTTCCCCCATGTGGAGCTTGCTGCAGCTGTTGAGCAATCTGCTGATGTGTCTGCAGTATCTGTCGCTTCACCTCAGTTTGTGTGGCGATGAACTGTTCCTGGATTGTCATGTTGGGAGGAGGCGGCGGAGCATCACTCCCACTTGCACCGAAACCATTAGGGGAGGTGCGTGTCGGTCCCACCATCTGAAATTCATGGAGTTTTCATTAGCCACATATTCTCAAACTTGCTTACATAAATCCACAAGAAGAATATGCAAGACGAAAACTCGTAAATATCCATATTTTAGGAACCGGACAGCACAGCCGATTTTGGTGAAAAATTCATAACTCTCTGCCCATACATGGGAAAATCCTCATTTTTTGTCAGTATGTGTAGAATTTCGTAAGCTCTAACATTGGTATTCAACTCAAGGCCATCTTCTGATGTTATCATGCTCGAAAACTTCCGTAACCGAGCTTCTGCCTAGCTGTTTTCACAGGAGGCCGAGATGCACTAAAATTGCCATCACTCTTGGTACGCTTATGCAAACATGATGAATTTTGGTGAGCATGATCTTGACAACATTTCACACAACTTTGGTATTCAGCACAAGATCAATTTTTTTGATCATGACAACCCAAATTAATTCATAGAACATACATCACAAGGTGTTCATCCAATAGCATTACAAGATGCATAGTTTTCATGGATCACCTACAACAACACGAAATACATGGAAATGGAACACATCCCACATACTCTCTGTGTAGCCTAATCCCTCCACAAAATCTAGCTGAAAAGGCTAAGCGAATAGTACATGTTAGTTCCCTACAATACCATCTAAGCAACCTAGTCGCCCGCAGCGGAGCCAGCGCTGGACTGAGGAGACTCCGGGGGCGGTCCGTCGACGCTGTCCTCGTCCAAGCCTGGGTCCCCCCTGCAACTCGTCTGGAGCAGCAGGTGCTGCTGGAGGGACAAGTGGTGGCTGCTGTAGCTGGTGAGCCATGGGCTGCCACACCTCCACCTCGACCTCCATGTCAATGACCTGGTTCTGCATCTCGGCCACGGTCTGCACCAAGGCAAAATGCTGGGTCTCGGAGTGCACCAAGTCTGCTCGTAGTGCGTCGTTGTCCTCATGCAACCTGTCATTGTCGTGGTCACAGCCGTACAGCTACTCGATGTACTGAGCACGCTCCTCGTACCACTGAGCTCGCTCGTCCTGGAGGCTCACAACCTCCTGCTGCAAGTGAGCGGAAGTCTACCGCTCGAACTGCAAGTCGTGGAAGAAGACATCGGTCAAGGAGGTAGTGTCTCGGATCACACCAGCAAGCATAGCCTCGGCGGCGAGGCGGAAGACCTGCACATTGTACAGTGCTCAAGTAGCCTCAGGAGCTGCTGCACGGTAACCTCGGGAGGGTCGGCCGTGAGCAACACGTCTGTGAGTGACAGATGCTCACGCCAAGCCACGTCCTGGGGGTCCAGTGAAGGGAACAACCCTAGAGCGGTGAGCCTCACCTCCTCCGGGTGCTGCTCGCTGAAGGTGTGGAGAATCCGCATCGCCGCTGACTCCAGTGACTCGACCCCACGATGTCCACAAAACATCATGCTCAGGTCTGGCCACTCGGGGTGCTCGGGGTGCGGTGGCATGATCGCGGTGGTACACGCGTAGGGGACTCCTCGGTCCCAGAAGTGTAGCACCTCGTACACCGGCAGAGCGGTGTAGCTGACCTCACGTAGGGTGTCCCACAGAACACGGGGAAAGCCCTCCTAGTGAAGGCTGTTGGTATGCAAGGTACCATCCACGTCGATCTCGAAAAACTCCGGGTACTCCATCTGTAGAAAAATTGGTGCAACACGTTAAAACTCAGTACGAGGATAACATGAATACGGGTACAAAAATCTGGTAGTTATGACCAAAAATTCATAGCGTGACAACTAGAGCCCCAAAAATTCCCATTTTTTTACAGCAACTCAGTGATATAATTGTGTATATTTTTGGTATTCAAGGGTAGAACTGGATCAGATAGGAACATACTCGAAAAAATCTACTTTCAGAGAAAGGTTAATAGGAAAAACAGCAGAACAGAGGTTCACTAATTTGATAAAAACTCTAGATTGAGGAATCCTAAAATTGTTAAAAATTCACAGTTGATGCTTGACTTGATGAGGAACAACTTTCGTAAAAGTTGCCTAGTCAGAATCATCCTAGAAATGGCTCAAAAAAATTCATGAACCGACTGCATCAAAACTTTATAGAAAACTACTAGGATCAAAGTGAGAGAAAAACCCTTTCTAAGAGCAAGCAACACACTTAGAAGCATAGCACAAGAGTAGAATAGCAAATTTTTAGGATCAACTAAATTTTATGATGCATGCACACGTCATAAACGACCTCACAACTTATGGATCTAAAAGACGTAGTTAATGCCGGTGGCAAGCTTATAAACGACTCTCCCTATATTAACTAGTCGGAGCTACACGTCGTTCACAGCGATCGCAATAACGTGGTTAGTGTACCTGCAAGAAAAGAACCTTATGTGCCAGCACGTCATGGGAGTGTCCACAAACATTACCATTCACTATAGGAATGGTACCCATGCATTTTGCACCGCATGGACGGCGCCCAACCTGAGACACGCCCCTTTTGAACGGAGGGTGTCCCCCTTCGCATGTTCGTAATGCGGAATCATGCACATGTATAGCAAAACGTGGTGACATCACAACCCAAGACATGTTCATCTTGAATAGAACATGGCATCCTTCGTATGACTTGCATACGGAAAGCACACATATAAAACACGTGCGCATCCACCCGAGAAGATAGGATCCGTGGAATGGATTGCCCTATCAACCCTCGCATCCTCGTGATGCGGCACAACACACGTATGAAACACGTGTCTTGACAAGTGCTGGAAGTTAGCAATAATAAACCATAAATACTTAGACACCTTAAAAGAACCCAAAACTCCCTCTAGGACCTTTCGGTCTAAACATTCCTTAACGATCCAACGTATTTTCAAATTCAATCAATCTTGGCAAGTTTTAATTATAAACCAAGTGATTAGTGTTAAACTAATTACTCTGGTGTATATAGATGCTCTGGTACCAACTATGACAACCCCACCTGAGATAATTCCGTACTATCACCTAAACCAATCCATTTGGTCATTAAGTGATAATAAAGAATCATTTCGTTGAGTGTTGCCGGGTCAAAGCCAGGTAAATCACTTGTCAAACACACATACATTAAAACTCCCACGAAGGAGAGTCCAGAGTACTTTACAAATTTAATCCAAATTTCCCGGTAGGGTTAAATTATTACAACTATTGTTCTTGACATAAAAGTAAATTGTTCAGAGTTTCAAAGACAACAGAATTAAACTAATCGATAACTTGGCATCATGGGAGGCCACCCATAACGCCATTACTCCTCGTCATCCACCCATTCCAGTTCCCAGCCGGGAGGAATTTCACCAGGCCAAACATTATCACTTGTAAGCAACATTTATAGCAAGGCTGAGTATACTAATACTCAACAAGACTTACTCATCCAAAATAAAGGACTTAACCTCTAATCATGCTTGGCTTTTGGCTAGTTGGTTTATTTTGCCAAAGAGCTTCTAAGGAGTTAATCCTTACTTTCAATATTTTATCTCATGTTCTAGTAGGTTGATTCATTACTAGATAAGCAAATATTGCAATCATGATTTGTGCAAACCATTAATCAAGCATCAAGTTTAACAACATTTCATCATAGAGGGATTATCATGGCCAGATAATTAAGCACTCTCAGATAACGGTGAGAGGCCGACGATCGATCGATTAATAACCTTGCAAGGTGAACCTAAACATACGGGAGAAATGACCTCACAAAGAGTTCATTCAACCAGGCGGTTCCCGTCATTCCTCGGATTGGGATCTGATGCCACAGTCCTAAGTACAAGGCTAGCTGGCACGCCTCACACTAGCGTCCAACATCACACATGCACCATAGTTTGCAATACTGGTGCTGCAACCCAAGATTAGTAGCCTAAAGTTCCCTAACCGAATCATTTAGGTACTAGGCTTACCGTACCCATTTCCGACAAATGTTTAGTATGTTCAAATGCTTAATCTCTTAACCAGTAGACCAGAGCCCAAAATCCCATGCTCTTACCACGTGAGCAATCCAATTTAACAATCTTATGATTCCAACATAAGAACATATTCTCGTGAACGAACTACATCACTCGACTTCTACCGGGTCCTTATCGCATAGCAACTAGCGACCTAGCATACTAGTAAAATGTCATAGGTACTTATGTGTCATGCAACTAGGGTTTCAAATCAACTCCTTAACGTAAATGCACATATATAATCAAAGGTAAATTTAGAAGGTAAAAAGTAAACACATAGGTGAATGATAAACTGGGGCTTGCCTTCGGCAGCTCCAGCAGTCATACAACATTCCGGACTTTGGTCCGGGTCTTGATCTATGGTCACGAAGTGTACGTCTCCTCTTGCTCCCTCGTCCTCGTCAGCCGGCACGAGCGTATAGCTACCGTTAGGGACTTCTACACGGGGAATGCATATGCAAAAATTAGTTGGTGAATGTGAATTAAGTAAACACAACATCACATGACAAGTATAGGGTGTCATGTTGACCACATTCACCTAGACAAGAATATATTCAGCATAATCTTCAATAAAGATAAAATAACAACCATGTATTAATGATTATTTTGATGGTGATTGTGTGCACATCTATACAAACAAACTAGATCTACTTCACAAAACAAACAATTTGGTTTTTGGTGTTCCACAGAGGTATTTTCTATAATAAACACTTCTAAATCCTTAAAAGAAGGATTTCTTTATTTCTCTTTTTATAACACTTGGGTTCTTCCAAAAATCATTCTGGATAACCCATGCAAGATATCACAATATGAATTTTTGTACAAGCACACAGCACTACAAGTGATCTACTGCCAAAAATGCATAGCAAACAAAGCTATTATTTAAGCATGAAAATACGTCCATTTATTACTAGCAAAAGCAAGAATATTTATTACAAAGAAAACTACTCACGCACTGGAGCTCAAAGTTTACACAAAGCCTCTAGGGACTATAACTGGACTACACACCAAAAATTAGCTCTAGAAACTAATTCTATCAAGCTACACAAAAATAATCATTTTCAGCATAGTTATTCACAAAGCATTTGTACAGAGAGATACATGACTGAAAAGTAAACTAACTTTCTCCTGCAGCACAAGCATGGCACAAACATCCACTAGTCCAAAGATAAGCATCACTGGATCAACAAAAACTGAGCTATAGATTTAACTTTATAAACAAGCCTAATTCAGAAACACATACATAAACAGTTCATAAATACATGATAAAATCACCAGGAACACATCTAAGCCTAACAAGATGATAGCCACAAGATGAGCCAGAGAAAGCATTGATATGAAGCTGTACAAAATATATATATACAGATCTAGCTTAAATACCAAATAAATCATATCTAGTGACTCACTTAGTAACTCTATGCAAAAACTTAGGTCTAGCCTATACTAGTCATGACTAACAACATATCCAAAAATCAATCCTAGCACAGGAGTACAACTCAAGTTATGAACAAACCTATTCAAACTGATTTTGAATTTTTATTCAAAATATACTCATCAAAAGTATATACAACCTTTCTAAAAGATGCAGATCTACTCATACAGAAACCAAAAAATTTGGTTTTGCATTTTTCTGAATTTTCTACGATTTTCTAGGCATTTTACAAGTCACTGGACTAAAGGAGAAAAAGAAGAAGAATCTTCTTACAGCACAGACCCTAGAAAGATTTAGAACCTCACAGATATACCCTCAGCTTTTACAACCCGAACCCTACAAAGAGTTTCTCCTCACAACCGTACCCTTCTGCGGTGGGGCGATCTCGCCGGTGGTGAAGGACGGCCGGAGCTGGCAAACACGTGGCACGGGAGTAAGATTGGGCTCACCACGGATCGATTGGCGGTGGTGGCTAGGTCGGAGGAGCCTCCGGCGAGCGGCGGCGGCGCGTCTGCCTCGGCTCGAACTCCGACGAATGCTGGGACAGAGCTACTCCATGTGTGGCAGTGAGAGTTTGTGTGGGTGCTAGAGAGGAGGTCTGAGTCACGTGTTGGTCACGGGCGCGAGCGGATTGCAAGGTTCATCGGCGGCGGTGACAATGGCGGACTGCGACGGTGTGAGCTCGCGCAGGCGAAGGAGGAGGGGTGTTTTATAGGGGGCACGGGGTGGAGAGGCGGTAACCGCCCAAGTCTCTTAACTGGTCACGGTCGCGGGATGGCTACAGGCGGCGGCGATGTGGGGAGGCGCTACCGGCCAATGGCGGCCTCGGCGTGCACGCGCCGGCACGTGCGGACTCGCCGCGTGGCACCAGCCTCCGAGCCTAGTCACGTCAGCTAACCGTCGAGCACAGTGTCCATGGCAACCTCTTCGGACCGGCGGATGCCCCGGTGCCTCGGCGTTCGTGGCCCATTTTCTCAGCGCTGATGAACAGGAGCTGCAGACGTTGACCAGAGTTTTACACCATTTTCCACTTCGAATTTGTCATGCCACCCAAAAGAAAAGTTGTGTGCCTTGAAAAACTGAACAACTTTTGTATTGGCAGAATTTGAAATGTTTAGGTGAAATTTGGAGAACGTGGCAAAAGTTCTAGGCAGGGTTTAAGGATCAAGGGTTTGACTAGGGTTTAACCCCAACTTTGACTAAGAGCTTAAGCACTAATGACCATGACTTGATTAGCAGGGTGATTAGCACTAATTAACACTTGATTAAAAACACGGGGTGTTACAGGTAGGCCTCAAATCATCCACAAGCAATTCGCCAAGAAAAAGCTCCGAAAATCCACAAAAAGGAAAACGGGAATCACCACCACAAGAGCTAGAGGAACCACGTCGAACCTTCTATACATCAAAGGAAAGATTCATACAAGGTCTAGCTTGCCTCCCTAGCATCCATCCCTCTCTCAAGATCTCTCATGAAGCTCTCAAGCTAGTCCTTGAGAAAATAGGAAACTCAAAACAGAAATTGCCTAGAGCAAATGAAAACCCTAAAGCCCAAGAGATGGCTGCCACAACCCTTCCACCAAATTTATATATGAGGTCCTCCTGTGGGGGTAAATGACTAGAATGCCCTATAGGCGATACAACCCCTCGAAGGGCATATTTGCAAACTTGGCAGCCTTTCCATTGGACAGACACCCAGCAACCACACCTCGTGTAGCCTCGATGCCAAGCCTGCGATCCCGACGGGTGTCCTCCGCTTCGACGATTGCCGGTCGCACCACGACCAAACCAGTCAGACCGGTTTCCCAAACCGGTCAGACCGGTTCTGGTGCCTTGGCTGCACCAGAACCTCGGGTCAGCTTTCTGGAGCAACCAATGGACCCAGCGATTTTGTGGTGAGCCTCTACAATCCTCGCGAGCTTGGTGCAGCCTCCACACCAAGCTCCTCGACTTGGCTGCCACGTTCGCCCCGGCTCGATGTTGGCTTTCAGATCAACCAACGAACCTGCTATCCGACTTTGACTTGCTCTTCTTGCACCATGTGACTCGCACTTGATCTTGTCTGGTCACCGGATCCCTCGAACCAATCCTACTTGTCCCTCCAGTCCTTCGGAGGCCCCGCAAGGCTAAGACCATTCGCGCTTGTTCTTCACCTGCACCAACGAAAATCAAGCTGCAGCCTACATCCACAAGATAGAACACAGCGTCAGTCCACACAATGTTGTCAATCACTCATCACTAAGGAGTGGCCAACCACTAGCCGTCGGACACTCTGGTCCTCAGTCTCCCACTTGATGAGTGCATTGACAACACACCACATAATCGATACATAAAGAAAAGTAAAAATGAAAGACAAACGAAAACCTCCAAACAAGTGATCCAAAAGCCAAACAACACAAACCCTGATCACTTGCAATCCAAAGTCTCGGTCCCCTAAGGCAAGGGCAACAACTCAGCACAACCGAGACAAAAACCACCAAAGCTCTCAAAGAGCAAACCAAAGCTCACACGGAGCAAGCCAACAAAGCAAGAACTCAAACGACACAAGGAGCTCCCCCTGAACACATGCAGCTCCCCCTGAGCAAATGCAACTCCACCTGAACCAATGCGTGCAAACTTACCGAGCAGCAGCAACTAAACCGGTCAGGCTGGATTACCAAACCGGTCAGACCGGTTCTGACACCATCTTCCAAACTGCTCCCCAAACCAGTCTGACCGGTTTCCAGATCGGTTTTCCTGTCAGAAAAAAAAATTCTCCAATGCAACTTGGAAATGCATGAAAAACTTCTAAATGCTTCTGGAAAACTTTTCCATGCACAAACTTCTCCCCCTTGTTGACAATGCATGAATCAAGGCATTTCTACAAAAATTTCACTTCTAGGCTTCTCAAATGGACATAGAGCCATAAAATGTGCTAGGAGCAAGCAAATGGACTATTTAGAGTTGACAAAGGTTCGAAATAGCACAGCCATCAAGAATGTTCAGTTTCATAGACACAAGTTCAAGCCATGGTAAAATTTAGCATTTTTGCGAAAAAATTCCCTCTCATGAGCTAAAGACCTAAACATGAGCAAAGCATACCAAACTGAATCTAGATCACACAAACTTTATGCTAGGTCACATATCCTTGACACAAGATCATTATAAACACCCATAAGCATCTCATGTCATGTTAAAACCACCGAGCCATGTGTCTACTTCTTAAAATAAGACTTCTCATGGTAGACAACATGCAACGGTTTAGCACACATATAAAATCAGTTTTAAAGCATTTATGACATGGAACAAGTGAGAGCATAACTTCAAGCACAAACATTTCATAGCAATTTCATTTTTCATATTTAAGCACAAAATGGTACATGAAGTGTCTTTGCGGCAAAAAGAAGTTTATGCTCCCCCACAAGGTAACACATGGGTTAAACATTCATAATGACAAATAGGTCTTTGACCCCAAGTGAAAAGCACATGATATCCAACCATGAATTAAGCATGATATAAACCACCAAAGCACACTAAGATCATGCAAAGCCTTAAACTCACAAGAGAGATCCTATCTAGCATTTTTGACAAAAGTAAGCTATCTCATCATGAATATACAACCAAACTATCAAGAGCATAGCTTATCAACCCAAATATCAACCAAGCTCATCCAAAAGCTCAAACATAGCATATCATAGGGATCAATGTACATAGGAGAAGCCATTCCTAACCAAATGCATATGATACAAATGCAACATGCTTATCTTACAAAGATGCAAAACTATACATCAAGATACAGAGATGGCTATCCTATGAATTCAAACATGCATGCTATACATCAAAGTAAACATGTATGAAACATATGCTATAAAGTGAGCTCCCAAAGACCGACTCAAAAAGGACAACACACACCAAGCTCTCCCTATAAACGAGCAAAGGTAGCTTGGTCAAGTGGTTTTGTGAATATGTCGGCTTTTTGGTCTTGGGTAGGTACATGGCTCAACACTATGGTTCCCTTCTCAACATTGTCCCTTAGAAAGTGGTACCTCACTTCGATGTGTTTTGTTCTAGAATGGAGCACTAGGTTTTTTACAACGCTTATGGCACTGGTGCTATCACAAAGAAGTGGGATCTGAGTGCACTCCTCACCAAAGTCTCTCATGGTATAGGAAATCCAAAGCAGCTGGGAACAACAACTAGCGGCTGTAACATACTCGGCTTCTGTGGTAGAGTGAGCTACACTCCACTGTTTACGGGAAGACCAAGAGACCAAAGAGGAACCAAGAAACTGGAAAGAACCAGAGGTAGACTTGCACTCCACACGACACCCAGCAAAGTCAGCATCGGAAAATCTGTGAATTGTGAGTGTCGAGGAGGCAGAATACCAAAGACCAAACTCAAGAGCGTACTGCAAATACCTGAAAATCCTCTTGACGGCCTGCCGATGTGAAGTCCTCAGGGAAGCCTGATAACGAGCGCACATACACGCAATGAACTGTATGTTCGGCCTCGTCGCCGTCAAGTAGAGGAGGGAGCCGATCATGCTCCGGTACTCCTTTTGGTCCACTGGTTCACCATCCTCGTCCGCATCCAAAGCTGTAGTCGTACTTATTGGTGTTGACATAGGCTTCGCATCATTCATGTTGAACTTCCTCAGCATGTCCTTGGTGTACTTGCTCTGCTGCACGAAGGTCCCGTCCTTGAACTGATTGATCTGGAGCCCTAAGAAAAACTGCAGCTCGGCCATCATAGACATCTCAAATTCCTTGCTCATGTCATCTGCAAACTTGGCAACAAGATCGTGAGAAGAGCCACCAAAGATTATGTCATCCACGTAAATCTGTACAATCAACAGGTCATTTCCATGCTTAAGGAGAAACACGGTCTTATCAACCGTGCCCATCACAAACCCCTTACTCAGCAAAAACCCTCTCAACCTGCCATACCAAGCCCTCGGTGCCTGTTTCAACCCATAGAGCACCCTCTGGTGTTTAAACACATGGTGTGGGTATCTCTCACTCTCAAACCCTGGTGATTGCTTCACATACACTTCTTCCTCTGTCACCCCATTCAAGAAAGCACTCTTCACATCCATCTGGAACAACTTGAACACTTTAGCCACGGCAAAGGCTACAAGGATCCAAATCACCTCTAAATGGACCACAGGAGCAAATGTATCCTCATAATCTATACCCTCTTTCTGGTTAAACCCCTGAGCCACCAACCTCGACTTGTTTCTCACAACCATCCCATTCTCACCTTCTTTGTTTTTCCACACCTACTTGGTACCTATAGGACGGCAATTTAGCGGTGGATCGACTAACACCCAGACTTGGTTTCTCTCAAAATTCTCCAACTCCTCATGCATGGAATTCACCCAATTTGCATCAGAAAGTGTGTGTCCAATATCCTTGGGCTCGAAAGAGGCAACAAATATGGAGTGAGCAAAGTGAGAAGTATTTCGTGACCTCGACCGTGTAATTCTCTCATTCATGTCACCAATGATCTTCGAAGGAGGGTGATCCACTTGTACACGCCTAGGAGCCTCTCGCCTGGAGACTATCGCCCCCTCCACAACAACTTCCACCCTTGCTTGCGGTACATGTTGATGCGTCGTAGTCGAAGTAGAAGGCCCGCCATCAACTGTAGCCATCGTCGTGGAAGTAGTGGGTACACGATCCGCAATAGGTACACGATCATCGCCATCACCATCACCATCTTCTTCTTCCTTCTCCAAGAGTGTCTCGGCCATCTCCTCATCACCTGCACAATCAAATCCAAGAGAGCTATATGGCACTGTCTCGTCGAAGGTCACCTCGCAAGTCTCCATGATTTTGTTAGTCTCAAGGTTAAGCACCCTATAAGCTCTAGAATGGTTCGCATATCCAAAGAAAATACCATCACTAGATTTAGCCTCAAACTTATCAAGCTTTCCCTTCTTGAAATTAAAACACTTGCAACCAAAGACTCGGAAGTGACTCACCTTCGGAGCTCTACCATGCATAAGCTCATAGCACATCTTCTTCTTGAACACTGGAAGGAAGATCCTGTTCGACACATAGCACGCGGTGCTCACCGCCTCAGCCCAATACCTCCTAGGAGTCTTGTGCTCATCAAGCATCATCCTAGCCATCTCACACAACGCCCGGTTCTTTCTTTCCACAACTCAATTCTGAGGGGGCACATAAGGAGTCGAGTACTAATGCTCAAGACCAAGACACAGCAAAAGGCATCAAAACGAGAGTTCCTGAACTTACAACCATTATCATTGCGGATTGCTCAAATAGTATTCTCATACCTCTCATTTTTCAACCTCACGATCAAGTCTCGAACAAAATCGAAAGTCTCACTCTTATCCTCCAAGAAGAACACCCAGGCATAGCGAGAATAGTCATCCACCACAACCAGGACATACCACTTCTCACCCACCAAGCGAACTCGAGCTGGGCCAACAAGGTCCATATGCAATAGCTCTGTCAGATGCTCTGTCATGACAGCAGTCAGGGGTGGATGAGAAGCAGCGACCATCTTACCACGCCTACAATGCGCACAAACCAACTCCTTCTCAAACCTCAACCTCGGCAATCCTCGGACCAAATCGAGACCACTCAAGCGAGAAAGCAAATCAAAGCTCAAGTGTCCCAACCGCCTATGCCATTTCCACAAATCAGGAGAACCAGCCACCAAAGACCGTGTAGGACCATCAGACTGAGAGAAATCAGCTCAAAAGATCTGACCCTCGGGGACGACCATACAAACACGGTCACCTCGAGAATCAAGCACCTCAAATGCACCCAACTTAAACCGAACCTCAAATCCCTTGTTGGGGAAAATGATTCTCTAGGCACCCCCTATTCAGCCCATTTGTATAAAATATGGGCTCGGCTGTAATTTCTGTACCCACCAGGGGTTTGAGGCTAAATTTGCACTCCTCCCATTGAGTATATAAGCAACCCAAGGGGGTTGAGAGAGGGGACTCCTCCCTCACTTGGCTTTATTTCCTCCCAACTGTTTTCCTTTTCCTTTGGATGTTGGCCTCCCTTCGAGGACGGTTTTAACCCCAACATTTTTGGCGCCCACCGTGGTTGATCCCTTGCATCTCTACTCTTCGGGAGCCACTGAAATCATCTTCGGATTCACCTAATTTCTCGATTCAGCCACTATACCCGAAGTTCTACTGAAGCTCGCAGTTTCATCGGCCTGTCAATCTCCCTCTTCGGCCCAACCAAAGCACAGCGTTGTGAAGCCCCGCTTCATCCCACCAGCTCAACATCGAAGCCAAAGCATCATTCATCATCGAAGCCCAGTCAACAACACCTTCGGGCCCATCCGAAGGTCTTTTTGACCAGCAAACGAGCCAACGACGCCGCACACCACTGAAATTTCTCTTCGGGTTAAGTTCTCACACCAAAGACCTCCTCGTCAACCAAAGCTCTTCGGCCCACCCGAATGTCATCATCAAAACCTAAGTACATCTTCGGGGCCCATCCACCTCTTCAGCTAAGTTCGCAGAAGCTCTTCGGCCCAGCTCGCTCCACCGAAGTACACCGATAGCTGTTCGCGAAGCTTTTTTGCAAGGGCATCACCGAAGTCCAGCTCGCTCCACCGAAGTAGCACACCTTCGGCCCACCTCGCGAAGGCCTCTTCCTTCGGTCGACGCCCGCCTATCTCCACCTCTTCGGCTCAGCACCGAAGACCACCAGTTCGGCTCCACCTCTTCGCCCGCGTCCCTTTTCGACCGAGACAAACAAGCGCCACTCGTTTCTATCCCAGGGCCGCGGCCGCTACCTCATCCGGATTCGCTCGCCACCACCGCCGCCGCCGCTCCCAAGGCCGCGGCCCCCTCGGCAGCCAAGCTGCCGACATCATCTGCCGTTTCCGCATCCAGGGGGGCCACAGCGGTCGCTGCCCCAAAGCTCTGCACCTTGAAGGCGACCTCCTCCGCGCTCACCGTCGGCGTCCCCGTCAAGGCAAAGATCCCCGGGGTGCTCGCCCTCAGGTCTTCCCTGGCTCAGCGGGCACGCGCGTGGGCCTCCTCCCCGGGGACATCGTCCTCACCGTACCCGGCGCCGCGCAGGACCCGTCCGGCTGCCCTACCCCCGTCAAGCTGGGGCGACCAGTGAGCTTCACTGCTGTAGCAACCAGGAGCCACATCCGTATCAAGTGACCTGCATCGCACCTGCAGCAGGGGTACCTTCATCCATCTCGCCAAGCACATGCTTGACGATATGCATCAACCGCCAACGTATCCCATCTTTTCTAGCATGGTTTAGTAAACTTTCTTTATTCAACTCTTTTCCTGTGCTTGGATTCGGTCAGCGTCTTTGATTTGATGGAAACAACAATTGAATTTTATTTGCCATGCCACATTTGAACACTAGTTGGTTACCTTAAAAGTTTTAGGAGTTAGCCAAGTGATGAATCAAGTGACGCTGACAAGTTTCAGTAGAAACACTAGTCACATGGTTTGGAGTCTAGCATAAGCACTGGTAGTTCATCGCTTAGGAAGCAGATCATCCTACTTTCTAAACGATGCAGTCTGGTGGATAGGTTTTTGAGCAATTTTGTGCTTTCGTGTGAAGTAGACAGAGTTTGGTCTCACACAATAGGTAGGTTGCAGAACCAGAGTTTGGTAATACTTCTGCCAATCATTAGCAAGTTTATTTTCTTGATTATGCTCGGAATAGGCTGCGAAGCTAGTTAAATGTTGAACCCTGCATTTAGATTTCAGATGGGCAACTTGGTTTTATTCAGTTCCTTGTTGTGGGGTTACAACTTGGCCATGCCTCTTAGTATGGCTTTAGTGACAAAAGCCTGTGGTGGCTTACTTTTTTACAGCTTGTGTTTATTAAATTCACCATGCCTTGTGAAGTTTGCTCCTACTACCACATTTTCTGTTATTAAAGTAGAGTCTTGGAAATTTAAAAGTTATTCATACATATGAAAATACTGGATTACATTGCATGACCTCTGCCACAGTAACATGGTTATTTGGCATTTCGCTGCATGAACTATAATTCTCTTATGCTGGTTTCTCTAATTGGAGTACATTCATTGATACGGTTAATTATGCCTTAGCTTTGTTTTGGTCAAAGTCCTGTGCTCCACCTCCTTTGCTCATCCCTAGTCCTACTACCATGGCAGAATCGAGACTGACTTTATTGCCCAATCTAAGTTTGGCTGCTAGTTTTGCATAAAGTAAAGCAGATTACTTTGTTAATTTAGTCAAGCTTCACTGAGGTTGTACTGTATCTGCAATTGTTAGCTTCATTTTCCATCTCAATTGTAGTGTGAAGTCCCAAACCTGTATTAGACTGCAGGACAGCTTAATTCATTGTGGTTTCCAGTACAACAGGATTTGACAATTGGGTTATTCGGGAAGTACAATGATCAGCAGATTGAGGGTCTTTCCCTAAATGGCAGCCATTGTTCTTCGAGTGGGTATAACAGTATCAGCTAGGTGCTATGATTCTCTAATCACCCAGGTTTTTAAACTTCCAGTTCAACCAGACTTGTGAATCCTCAGTTATTATAACAATTCTTGGCTGATTTCCTTCAAGACTTGTTCATCTATGCACTATAGTTGATAGATGCATCATACTGACAATTATTGTTGCTGCATGTTCGAGCACACCATTGGTTGCTGAAATGCTTAAATATATGTTGGAAGTTTGCCTAGCAATTATTTTCTTGTTAATCTCAAATACCTGAACAGCATAGGAAATTAATTCTTATTGTAATACTCAACTAAAAAAGTTCACCAATCTTAATTACAAAAGTGCTTGACATCAGTTTCATGTTTATAAATATGTTCAATGTCAGGAATGAGCTTGGCTTTCTGAAGTGACTTATTGTTCGAGTGTGCAGTGCTACAATTCTGCAATCTTAGGTGTTGCAAAGTAATTTTGTTTTCTGATTTCTCAAATCAAAGCTTTGCTATTATCGTAATTTGTGAAACCTTAGTTATTTGAAGATGGTCTTGTTAAGTTCATAGGCAATTCTATTTTTGGGTCCACTGTAAATAATGCTTGCCACATGTGGACTGATAATAGCAATTGTGGTGCCAGTCATAATAACAATGCTTAGCTGATTTCTTTCGAGTCATGTTCATCTACGCAATATAGTTGATAGTGATATCTGTTACATCATACTGATAATCATTGCTGTTGTTAAATACACAACATCATTGGTGGGATGCTTCAATACATGTTGGATAACTATTTAGCATAGATATCCTAACAGGTTTTAAATATCTGAGCACCATAGAAAAAATAATTTTTGTTGAAGTTTTCAATTAAAAAAGTACTGTTTATTCGGCATTAGTACCTAGCATTTCCCCTTGTTGTTCTGCTGTCCATTGTTTACATATGTTTATAGACTATGTTGTTAAGGTCTAGGTGCATCCTTAAAACTTCGTGATCCTTGACAGCCTCTTTAGGTTAAGGTTTTTAACACTTGGCAGGTGTGTCCACAAATATTCCAGTGTGGGCATCGGAATTGTTTTGCAATTGTTTTTATGGGTAGCAAAAGTGAAGACTCAAAAATGATGACATTGTCCAATAATCAAATCTATTTCCTATCACCAGACTAGTGTTGGTTGGACAGGGAAGTTTATTTTTGGAGGACATATATTTTTCTTAATTTCTTTTGCTTAACTGCTTGCATCTCATAAGTTTCTGGAAATAAAATATTATATGCTACTCATGGAATACTCCACTTTTATAAAGTTTGGTATGTCGTGAATCACTATACCAATTTTGGTTGGATGAACAACAATTTGCATTAAAATGCTAACCTGCACCTCCAGTCTTTGATTGTTTAACTCATTGAGGATTTAATCTCGCGATTATTAGATTTCTTGCTAATATTAATGATATAATTGAGATGGAATTCATGGACAGCCTTATGGCTCTTCGCTTATTGCCTCATGGTTCTTCGGTCACCATATGTGATTGTTGGGTTCTCGCTATGGGGTTCTCTGTTTGGTCAAGCTGGGTAATCATGCAATTGGATCGATGGAACCAGATCAGTCTTGGCCCATGCGGATAAAATACAATCGGCAAATCACTTATCATACTGGGACATCTAAGAGTCAACTTCAGAACGGGACTCAATGAAGCATCTCATGTCACCTCTTCTCACGAAGGTATGACATGGCACCATCCTTTGCACTGCATTTTAAATGACATTTTCCTTCGGTACATTGTTAAGCACTTCTTGAATCAAAGAATTGATTTTGCTGTAAGATGATTACATTTGAACCTGTATCATCGGGACCCAAGGTTTGGAAAATACAACATCAGTACACCGGATCTTAAAACATGTCAGCCGAAGACTATTTCAGTTTGTAATGCAGCATTAATGAGTTATCTATTTTATCATGGATATCAGCAATGTTAGTTGTTGGGGCTGTAAAAGGAGCTATGAATTTTGCCTTTACCATCAGTTTGGTTCTGTAAATAAATAAACAAGAGTTTGAAATATAGCATCATGTGCACTGTTTGAGGCTGCAGTAGTGTGAGGTTCTTTGGTAAAGATATTTGTTTTACCTGTATGATCAAGGTTGGGCGATATTTAAAATGATGATTGGAGTTACTGTTTTATCTACATTTTTGTAAAATCACATACACATAGATGTCAGAAATGGTATGCTTGGTGTAAAGAATGCAAGAGTAGCATTTTGTAACAGACCCTTTCGGCTTGTAATTGTTGGAAAAACAGGACTAGCCCTCCTGATTCAAGTGGCTCCTTTTAGACGTCTTTTGAACAAGAAACAGCACAGATGTGCAGTTTTTCTTTCATCCAGCCGTATGCATTTGCATTTAGATGAGCTAGCAAAGATAAACTGTACCTTTTTGGACGGGCTTGTTGCTCTGTTTTGGTCTTGTACACATGCGTACACTCAAACAGCACATCTACGGGTTACCTAGTTTTGGTTTAATAGTCTTAAGCTCTGGTGAAGTTACAACCGAGGAACGTAGCAAGTTTGACCATAATTTATGGTCGCTAAACAACACACTTAGTTGTTTGCTTTAGAAATGTCTTCAGGGCTGTGTGCATGCGCAACAGCTATCGGACCTTTCTTTACTTTGCTTTTTGCAAAACTGTTTCGCTTAAAGCTTGACTTTAGGGCATCCTGGGTTTTTTGTTCATTGAAAGAATAGTGTTCAAAGTAGTTCCTAGTTCGGATCATCCCGAAGTGACAACTCATGTAAATCGAGTTGTCACTTTCGGCACATGAAAACAAGTTTAGAGAGTTAGGTGAACATTCACGTTTTGCTCTAAGGATGCAAAACGTGAATGATTCACCTAAAGCTCACGTTGTGCAAGCAATAAACAATAATAATACTTCATCCCTAAGTCTAAAAATTTCACATCTTTTCACTTACTACTCGTCTTTATGAACCTCTTTTCAGTAAGCTTTGTCGCAAACAAGTGGATCACTTTTGTAGTTAGCGGAGCAAAAATAGTTCAGTGTTGTATGAGCCGAAGTTTGAATTTTATTGTTTAATGAAACAAAGAATTTTAACAAGCTTGTCAAAGGTTTTTTGCGAAATAACTTCAGCCTTGTTTAAAATGTTTAGATCACTAGAGTAACGAAGGTGTTTCTTTTTTCAATCTGGGCTCGGACTCTTCAGGCATCCTAGTTCCGGTTTGGTATATTGTAAAAAAAAATAGAAGAGAGTCATGCTTTCCAACAGCTGGTCTTGATCACAACATACCTCTTCGGTCGTACCCCATCGATTTACAATTTTTGTTTAAAATTAGCTGAACGAAGATAGTTCAGTTGTTTATAAGCCGAAGTCACGTGTCCTTCTGTTTCTGGTTTTTCTCTTCGTTATAGCATAATATGGTTTAAAATTCGGCTTCGTTTTTAAACTATGGATCAATGCCACTTTGTATGAACCACCCGAAGCGGCTTGTTAAGCTTGCGAAGTAACACGTGTGTAAGTTCTGGTTGAAAGCAGTTCGATGAAGACTTCGAATCAACTAGTTAGTATGCTTCGGGGCTATCAGTTTGATCATGCATGCAAGCGCAACACGGTCTAGATTTTCTGTACAATTTTACTAGCATGCAAACATTATCTCTTTCATTTTTTTCTCACCGAGCGCTTAATTTTGGAAAAATCTTGAATGACCCACGAAATTAATCAATGATGTCACAATCGTGTGAGAAGTTCATGAACGGCTCTTCGGATATTATGTTATTCTTTGGTTACGGCCTTATGGTTCTTCGAATCACGGAAAATGAAAAAAAAATCACTCAAGGATCACAAATTCCATGAGCTAGGTATGAAAGTCTTTGGCGGTCAATGCGCAAAGCACCTCGGGAAAACCGTAGGGATAAGTCGACTCGTTAAATGGCGTGGTCGTAAAATCATCTGCTTTATCACAAGCGAAGAAGCCTTCGGCGGTTAATGCGCGAAGCAAATTGCGAGGCAGGGCTGACGAGCCACCTCGAGGTCACTAAAAGCCTTCGGCGGTGAATGCGCGAAGCAATTAAAACTCGAGTGGAAATGAAATCGAAGTTGAGCTAAGGAGCTACTTCGAGCAGGCTAGCTACCTACTATGCATGATTTATGAAATTTAAATCCAAGTTACATGTTCACTAACCTCGTAACACGAGAACTTGTTGTTTCGAAAGTTGTCCTTCGTCTTGAAATTTTTTTTCCAGGATTAATGCTATGGTACCATAAATTTTTTTATGCTAATCCTTCTAGCCGAAGGAGTCACATGGCCTAACTCTAGAATAAATGGATACTTCATGGAATTGGTCTTCGGAATAATGAGTTTCCAGCTAAGTTGGTTGGCTATCTTGCTATTGGTTCTTCGGGTATTCAACAATATATGGCTCTTCGGTCCAAGAGCTTCGGGTGCCTCGGGTATTTCAGGCAACGACACTTCGGCCACCTCTATACGGTTCTTCGTACATTTCATCATTTATTCTTCGATTTTAATCTATATGGCTCTTTGGACATTTCTATACGGCTCATCGGGTTATCACAGCGAACTTCAATGCTTCTTCGATTAATACCTCATGTGAAGAGGTCAAATAGAAGATTCTGTCTCTACCACCGACAAATACGTTATCTTCACAATCAGCGGCTTCTTCTACGCATGAACATCAACTTTAATTTACATCGACCGCTCTACTACTACCACGACATACAGTCTTCACCACAAGCATCGGCCAAGGGGGCTATGGAGGGATTTTGGAGAACCAATTCACCCATCTTGCCCGATGCGTGTGAACGAAGACCCAAGAGCTTCGGGAGGATGAATAAGGCATCACACTCTCCTCTACTTTGGCTACATTGAGTACACGGGAGGAACGGCTACGGGAGGATGAAGCAGAACCGAAGCGGGAAGATCAATTTTCAGTAGGGACAGCGAAGCCGACGTCGTCACCAAAAAACTTCCCGTCGTCAAATAAAGACCGAAGATGACATTAGTTGGGTTAGCTGATGAATGTGTATGTGTAAATCCGCGAAGTGTACGTGCTCTTTTCTCCATTCTATTTCGTCCCACTGGGTTTTCGGAATGGAGTTTTTAGCGAGGCGTACGGGCGGATGGTCCTGAGGGCATGTCTTCGGGGCTGAGTAGGGTGTGCCTAGGCTTTCCCCTTGTTTTCATCTACTTCGCTTTGTTGTACTAGCCAAATCAAAGTAGCTGAGGGGCTAATGTTGGGGAAAATGATTCTCTAGGCACCCCCTATTCAGCCCATTTGTATAAAATAGGGGCTCGGCTGTAATTTCTGTACCCACCAGGGGCTTGGGGCTAAATTTGCACTCCTCCTCTTGAGTATATAAGCAACCCAAGGGGGTTGAGAGAGGGGACTCCTCTCTCACTTGGCTTTAGTTCCTCCCAACTGTTTTCCTTTTCCTTTGGATGTTGACCTCCCTTCGAGGATGGTTTTAACCCCAACACCCCTCATCAAGCAGCTGAGACACAGAAAGAAAATTGAACCCCAGCGACTTGACAAGAGCAACACGCCTCAGAGACACCTTCCTGCTTACCTTTACCATTCCTTCACCAAGAACTCGTCCCTGGAGGAGTGTGACCACTACAAAAGGAGTCAAACCAGTGTCAAGCCATTTGCTCAAAAGAGGGGTTAGCAACATCAATCCTACCATATCTACCAAAGCTACGGCACCTACCCAACTGAACGACCTCACGTCTCACTGGAGGAGTGTGACCACCACAAAAGGAAGAGCATTGCCCGTACCTCCTCTGAGACTCAAAGCTGCGACAACCTCTCCCATCCTCATATCGACCATGAGATGGACAGTGTCTAGCAAACAACCCACGACCAGACTCAAACTGTATACCACCTGCATCACGACCACCAGAACCAACTCCACGGCCTCGAAACTCAAAACCAGCACCTCTCTGGGGTGAACTAGTCTGACCGGTTTCCCTAACCGGTCTGACCGGTTTCCCCCTAGCATCACCTCGGTTTTGATCAGCAACTCTCCTACCACCCCAAGCTGGTATAGACCTCACCACAGCCTCTCCCCTAGGTAGTGGCATACGAAGCTCACGCATACCATGGTACCTGTCCTTGTTTGCCCACTCCTTAGCCAACCTCTCATCCCTCTTCCTCTTGTAGCAAAACTCACCAACATGACCTTCTTTCCCACAATACTCACAACGGAATCAGACCTGTTTTGGCTTTGGCTGTGGGTTCTCAATGGGTTTCTCTTCCTCTTTCTTCTCACCCTTCCCCTCAAACATATTCCCAAGGGTACTCACAAATTTCACTGGTTTTTGGAAGTTGTCGGTTTTGTGGGGGAACACAGGTGGATCGGGAGTGGTGTCAAGCTTGTTTCTCAAGTGGTTAGGCTTGGGAGCATATTTGTTTGTAGGTGTAGTTTGTGGTGGAATAGGAATCTCTCTAATTTTCTTTCCTCCCTCACCACTGCTCTCACCAATCTTGTCAGAACCCAATGCCTGACCATCAAACGTCTTAAACTCAGCCATCATTAAACTCAATTGTGGCTCACGCCCAGACAACCAACTCATTAACTTTCTCAGCTCATCATTTTCATTTTGCAAGCGATCAACATAGTGCGCAAGTTCCATATTTTTCAAAGCATGCAATTCACATGTAGAACAAGTAGTAGGAATAAGAGCTTTCAACTCAGCCTCTAGGGAAACAATCCTAGCATGTGAATCATCCAATTTAGCATGCAACACAGGACAAGATTTGCACGCACCAAGCAAACTAGATCTAGCTTTCAACTCATCCAACTCAACCCTAGCCACATCTAATTCCTCAACTGTGAGGGCATGCTTCTCTTTCAGAGCAGTCAAATCAGACAGAAAAATAGAGCAATCACTGCAATTAACTTCATCGGTAACAACAGGAGCAGATTTCAAAGCATCAATAGCAAGCATGCCATCAAGAAGCCTAGCCTCTAACTCAACCACATTTTCCCTAGCTTCCTCAAGCGAGGCCCTAAGCTCTTTTCTCATCTTCTTAGCATCTCTAAGCACACTATCACGATTATCTAGCAATTCATTCAGAGTAGCATTCTCCTCAAGCAAAGAGTCAATGGTGGGTGGTGATACCTCATCCTCGGAGTCTGAGCCCAAGTCCTCTTTGCTACTCTTCTTGCTCCCTGAACTGTGTGCCATGCCGCAGAACCCGCTCGCCGCCATGAAGCTCAACCCGGTGAAGTTCTTGCTCGAGTCCTTCTTGCTCTTGTGTCTCCCACGGTTTTCATCTTCACTGCTCGAGCTTGATGTGGTGTAGTCAGAAAAAGAGGTGTCCATGTCGCTCGCCCCAGCCACCATCGCTCTTGACTTCTTGTTGTGGTAGCCTCCCTTCTTCTTGCCCTTGTACTCGTCCCGACTCTTGTGCTTGGAGTAGTGGTTATGGGATCGATGCTTGTGCTCGGCCTGCTTGTACTCGTTCTTCGGGCGATGCTTGTACTCTTGCTTGTACTCGAGCTTCTTGTACTCGATCTTGTTCTCGTCTCCATCGGGACACTCAGCGAAGAAGTGTCTGTGCTTCCCACACTTGTAGCACGTCCCTGAGTTCCTCCTGAAGTTCTTCCTGTTCTCGTTCCGGTGCCCGAACAGCTTGGTCAGCAAAGCAAGATTCCCATCGTCCAACGCCTCGAACTCCTCATCTGGCAAAGAAGCAAGAGTAGACAGAGAGAACATCCTAGATGATTGATTAGAGTTAGTTCTCAGTCTAGAAACAAGAGCAAGGCTATCATCAGCAAGGCCCTTGCCCTTATTGGCTCTTAGGTCATGGTCCACCTCGGACGACTTGAGCTTATAGAATAGCTCGTCCACCGTCAGGGTCTCATACACACTAGACTCCTAAATAGCCTCAACCTTCGCTCCCCATACATCAAGATCGAGCACGTGTAAGAGCTTGATAGCTCTATCATGATCATCGTATGGAAGCTCGGTGATGTTGGCTCTCATGTTGTTCACAATCAGCGTGAAGCGCTCAAACATGGCATCCACAGACTCTCCGGGGAGATGAGTGAAGTTCTCATACTCTCTCCAGTAGGTCATAAAGCGACGTGCCTTCACCTGACTGTTCCCTCCATGGGCATTCCTCAGCTGGGTCCATATCCGATTTGCCAACTTCTCTCCATACACCCTACTGAACTTGGATGCACAGAGAGCACGATAGAGATAGTCCACGGCCTTGTTGTTGGCATCGAACATATCCCTACTCCCAGGCAAAAGGAACGACTCCGGTAATACATAGTTCTCGTCAACCGTGACATCCCATAGCAACTGACCCTTTCCACACAAAAATGCGACCATCCGGGCTTCCCACATCTGTAGTTCTTCCCATCGAAGTGGGGAGGACCCGAACCCTTCCCATAGTCCGCCATCTTTGGATCTCAACCAGTCAAGGTCTCAATGATCCGTATCTCGCTCTGATACCAATTGAAGGACCAGAATGGCGACCAGAGAGGGGGGAGTGAATGGGAGCTGATAAAAATTCTTCTCCAAAGAGTAGAACTCGGCCTATGGTCCCAAACGCAACCACTGGAGTGCTACTGGACCTAGGAACCAGCACACCACCGAAAACACTCGAGAACGCAGCGGAAGACAACTCGAGCAAAACTCTAGACACAAACCGGTCAGACCGAAAACTCAAACCAGTCAGACCAGTCTACTCAGACTTAGCCTCTCGCAGCACAGGGAAAACCGTTCAGATTGGTTTGGCAAACCGGTCAGACCGCTTTTGCCAGGAAAACTCCACAAGATCCTCGAGGCCAAAATCTAAGCAACCAAACTCGAAACTGGACGAAACTTGGACCAGGGACCCTTCTGGTGGAAACAAACTTGGCAGCCAAAAATCTCCACGAAAACTCACTGTGGGCAATACTGGTCAGATCGGTTTGAGAAACTGGTCAGACCACTTTTGGCCTGAGCACTCGGGAAGAACTCCACCTGCGGGTCAACACCCTCTTTCTGATGCCTCGATCTCCCGATTCGCTCCACTAATTCAAGTAAAACTATGGGGATAGGTGTATCACCTCATGGAAAAGTCATGCCTAAGAGATCGTCCCCCAAGATCCACTAAATCAAGAGGAATCGAAGGATGAACACCAAGAACACCTTTTCCCGGAACTAAAAGAAAACCCCAAAATCGAGCACCCAAACCCACGGATTTAGAGGGGGGATCACCAAGAAAAGAACCTCAAGGGGCTCTTGTATGCATCCCACAACAAATCCGCAAAGGGAAGGCCTCAAATCATCCACAAGCAATTCACTAAGAAAAAGCTCCAAAAATCCACAAAAAGGAAAACGGGAATCACCACCACAAGAGCTAGAGGAACCACGCCGAATCTTCTATACATCAAAGGAAAGATTCATACAAGATCTAGCTTGCCTCCCTAGCATCCATCCCTTTCTCAAGATCTCTCATGAAGCTCTCAAGCTAGTCCTAGAGAAAATAGGAAACTAAAAAGAGAAATTGCCTAGAGCAAATGAAAACCCTAAAGCCCAAGAGATGGCAGCCACAACCCTTCTACCAAGTTTATATATGAGGTCCTTCGGTGGGGGTAAATGACTAGAATGCCCTCTAGGCGATACAACCCCTCGAAGGGCATATTTGGAAACTTGACAGCCTTTCCATCAGACGGACGCCCAGCAGCCGCACCTCACGTAGCCTCGACGCCAAGCCTGCGATCCCGACGCGTGTCCTCTGCTTCGACGACTTCCTGTGGCACCATGACCAAAACGGTCAGACCGATTTCCCAAACCGGTCAGACCGGTTCTGGTGCCTTGGCCGCACTGGAACCTCGGGTCAGCTTTTTGGAGCAATAGATGAAACCAGCGATTTTGTGGTGAACCACTGCAAACCCCGCGAGCTTGGTGCAGCCTCCACGCCGAGCTCCTTGACTTGGCCGCCACATTCGCCACGGCTTGATGTTGGCTTTCGGATCAACCAACGAACCCGCTATCCGACTTCGACTTGCTCTTCTTGCACCATGTGACTCGCACTTGATCCCGTCTGGACACCGGGTCCCTCGAACCGAGCCTACTTGTCCCACCAGTCCTTCGGAGGCCCCACAAGGCTAAGACCTTTCACGCTTGTTCTTCACCTGCACCAACGCAAATCAAGCCGCAGCCTACATCCACAAGATAGAACACAGCGTCAGTCCACACAACATGGTCAATCACTCAGCACTAAGGAGTGGCCAACCACTAGCCGTTGGACACTTTGGTCCTCAACCGTGCAAAAGGCCGCTCTCGAAGCACTCACTACATTTTGTGGGAAGTATTCTGCCTCGGTAGCTCGCACTGCGGCCAAGGTAATCCCCGTAGAGGAAGAACACCCTGGACAAGGGGTTGAACGCAAAGCTTTTCTCACCACTCAGGGTAACACTCACTTTAGTCCTGATCTTGTTACCTCAGTCCGTTTCTCCAAGGCTATGTATGACACCTATCAACCGATGGTGGGAGAAAGTGTATTTTACAGACACCAAGTTTATAGGCAACAAGTTAAGGAAGTGAAAGATACCACACAAGAGTTGAAAGAAGCCTGAGCACTGATAGCCACTCTCAAGAAAAGAAGACGCAAGGATAAGGCATGAATACGTGAATTGGCCCAGACTATTCACGAACAGAATTTCATGTTAAAACATAATGACCAATATATGTTCGAACTAGAGAATCAACTGGAAGCTGTAGCAGCGGCACCTCCGGAACCTGTCATTCCTGGACCAGAAGAGGAAGGAAATCCGGAGGACACTCAAGGAGAATTCGAGGTAGAGTCTGGACCTACCTCACCTTGAGATTTCTTCGACTTGGGTCGGCCAAATAAGTAGAAAGTGAAACTAGGATTAGCTTGTCATCCAGTTGAAGGCCGGTACGCTTGTAATAGAGTAAGGAGATGTACGGGTGTTGAAGTAGGAAGGACATGCTCTAGTGTGTGCAGCTGCTTTTTGGATGGTTTTTGTGGTAGGCTGACCTAAGAGTACGCCCTTGAGCAGGAAGACTGCATTGTAACCACCATGTTTCATGTTGTGGTGATTCCAAACTCGACATCAATGTAATGCTATGGATGAACACCTTCTCGCAGCGAATTGGTGGATAAATGAATGATGCTGGTTGTGACCAAATCTGGATCCAAGTTGAATACCAAAGTTGTATCTTGTGAAGGATTCTATCTGTTACCCGAAAATGAGAGTTTTTGGTTAAATATTTTGGGAGTACTCGACTATTCCTTGATGAGACCTCCTTGTCGAGCTCCCTATTGATCTCCCAACCTTGAGCTTCTATCCTTGGTCTTGCTCACAAAATTTTGAATAAATAAAACATGGATAAAGGGTGTCCAAAGTCTTTTGGTATGCAGGAGCATCACCACATCTTGCATATGTTGCATCCTTAAAGAAATAATTGACGAGCATGAGAATGCATTGCACAAAACATGCATTTCAAAACATTGGATGAACTAGCATGCATGTGCACTGAGAATTTCAACCTTTCTACTCTATCCTTGTTTTGGTATTGGTAAAGTTGTCATTCCATAACCAAAGGTGCCGCGACAGAACCTAGTTTATCATGTGTGCTGCAGCCATGCGATTACCACCAGGAGCGCGCCAGGTATCTTGGTTGTGAGAATGCGACTCACCGCAGATTTTATTTCCTAACTCTATGTTGTTCTCCCCGTCTTGACTAACTTCCTGGATAAAGTGAGTCATGCTAACCTTGCATCATGAGCATCATATCTCATGAGCATGTGCACTAAGCATTCATACACATGTGCATCATGCGTGCACCGCATCATGCACACATCATAAGCATCTGCAACTATGCATCATGACATATGCACCATATGTCATATGCATAAACATAACATGCTCATTCGCATGTGCATTCTACTCTATGCACCACGTCATGAGCATCAACATGTGCACCATTCCATTGTTGCACCAAGTATTCCATTGTTGACGGCTGTTAAGTACCACTTTCAGCCATCAATATTCTCACATAAATGGAGGCATATGCATTATTTACTTGCATTTTGGTTTGAATAATGTAGTTCCACTTGTCCTTGGAGATTGTTTGTATGTAGGTGAAATAAGTATGAAAAGAGATGGAAACCCACCTTCTATGGAATGATCCATGCCAACTCAGCTGAGGAGGTGGCTGCCACACTAATTCCAGGTGGCATCCACATCACTGATCCAAGGAAGGCACTCACCGACGAATCAGAGAGCAACACATGGACTTCACAAGGATCCATGGGCCCACCTAAGATTCCAAAACAAGGCATGCACGGGGGAGTGACCAGAGGGCCCACCTGGAGGCAACCCATAGGAAGCACACCACGAGAGGAGGGCCGAGGGGGCTGACCGATCCTAGGATCGGCCGAACCGCCTTTGCTCCCTCTCATCTCAGCCTTCCACGTGGTGGTTGCTCATTGGTCACTTGCTGCATCCCCGGGTATTTTGAGGCCATTTGGTGCCCGAAGCAAGCCTGGTCCTTGCCCATAAATAGAAGGGGAGGGGCTCCATTTCTCACACACCACTCTCTCCATTCTCCTCTCACTGTTAGTTTCCAAGGCTAGGGGGTAGGCTAGAGTAGCTCTTATTCAGGTTCCAAGTCTACTATGGAGTCTAGGTATGAGTTCTCTTGTATCTTTATTGCTATGTATGTCTTTGATCTACTTCAGTTATTCAGCTATTTCATATAAAGTCGTGGTAGATCATATGATTTATATGTTCTTTAGTTCATTCATTGTTCACCATTTAGAGGCTCGTGTTCTTCATGAACACTACCTTTCGATCCACTTGAAGGATGATTTACTCATTCCTTATGTGTTTGTTCATAAGTTAGAGGCTCATGTTCTTCACGAACACGACCCTTTGATCTTGTTGACTAGACATGAGAGAGTTCGTATCCGTTCGTATGACTAGCCCTAGTTTGATCTTGTTTGATAGCATGTTTGTGTTGCATGAAGTTGGTGTTTAAGCTACGGTACTCAGTCTAAGTTGACCAGTCTTCTGGTGGCTCTCACCCTGGGTCACAATAGCCCGGGCCGGTGCCTGGGTTGTGTGCCTACGTTAGTTATGAGCTTGCCCCCCGTAACGATTGAGGTACGCCGCAGTGGTGACAGCTATTGGACCCTTTGAAACCCTCCGCACTGGGGTATTGCTGTAGGAGGCTAAAGGATAGTTTCGCAAAGTGCTGGTCGTCGCGGGCTATCTCCCCATTTGTACCTGGGTGCTGAACCTTACCTTTCATGCAATACTTTATGCTTATCTCTTGTATCATCTAACTTTGTATGTTTAGTACCATAGAACCTGGAGCTAGCTTCGTATGTCCCCCCTAAGCCGTAGTGTGCTAAAGTGTAGAGATAGATCACAGTGTGTGTCACACTACCCTATCATATCATTTATCTTACCCTGTCTTTGAGCTATTGTCTTCTATATCTATCTCTTGGTTTACATTAGTGCAAAAGCATAAGTCTTGATATCCGCCATTGCCTTCCACGGATACGATACCCTTGGAACACTCACTTCCCTGGGGAAATGCTACAATAGTTTATCTGTGCACTTGCAGATTCGTTCATGATCGTTAGATTTACCTTCGTCAAGTCTTGATGCTCACGCTAACTCGGCGTCGTTAGGCGTGACGTTAAGAAACGCCAACACCCATATGCATTGGCATTGCAATCATATGTCTCATTGGTGCATCGCCCATTATGTTTAAAATTACTAAAACTCACCGATTAAATAACATGTGAGCAAGCATCTTTTGAAATTTATGTATCAACCTATCTTTTCAAAATTGTCCTCATTTGCTATCCATAAACAACTCCTTGCAACCGCTATCTATGACCTTGCCATCCTTTATTGATTTTATGGACAACTAACCTTGGACCTATGATGGTGGAACACTTGATCCATCATCACACCTTTGTCGCTCTTCTAAAATAATTCAGAAATCGTGATAAACAAACTTAACAAAATGTTGTTTACTAGCCTTCCTTTTCTTCATAGAAATCTCTATGGAACTTTTCAACTTGGTCTCCTTCCGTCCAATCTCAAAGGTCTTGTAACATCAAATCAAATCAAATCAACCGTCTAAGTTGAAGAAGTATGAGCAGAGTTTTTCATGAGCAGTTAAGGTTCTCTAAAAGGCAAGATATGAGAGTTTTTCATTGCTCATCAATCCATGATCCGTTGATCATATACTCCACATCCTAGGAATCAAGACACAGGCAAACAAAGGACAGGTAGAATCTCTTGCTAAATTCTCCTCGTTACAATCTCAAGCCTAGATGGTGGATACTTTGAGCTCTTCTCGTTATTCCCACCATCACGGTCGGTTCTTCAGGCCGTTGGACCCCATCCTTTTCCGTGCCACGACTGCAAGATGTCGTGGCGTCACTCTGCCATCTCTTTTCTGTGGCCACGATCATGTCGCCGAGACCTCTCAGGGCCGACCACTATCAAGCCACATGCTGCCACTGCTGGGTCACGTCGTCGGCCCCTACCTCGGATGGCTTGGGATGACCGTTGCGGCCCCGCGGCGAAATCAAAAGGGAAGCCCCTCCGTCATTACCGCCATCACCATGTCTCGCCACCCATTTGAGCTCGACATCACCGTCGCTCTTCTTTTTCCCCTCTAACTATTCCTTTGGCAAACCCGCCACCAACCCATCTCCGCCATCTGCTCCGTTCCTTGCCGAGCAGGCCCTCCCTCCGTCTTCATTGACGACATCAAGAGAAGCTCGGAAGTAGGCCAAGAGAAGAACGCAAGCCTGTATCGCCAACCATGGCTCGTCCTCTGGAGGTGTTCAAGTCGATTCGCTGGACTCTAGTGGGAATGTACATCTGCGTTGCGATCGGAATCTGTCTACTCTTAGTTTTTCATGTGCACATTCATCGCCCGCTCCCTCATGAGCGGTGTTGAGACAGTGAGGAGAGAACCATGTATCTTTTATCCTCTCTGAACTCTTGATCTTGAGAAGTGTAATTGAATATGTCTTTCTCACCTTGTAACCCTAGCATTTGTTGGAAAGGTTGGCTCTAATCTTGTTGCCGAATCTTGGGAGGAGATGCTTTTTAAGCACCAATGATGGAGCTTATAGAATTCTACACTTACTGACCAAAATGAGAATTTTTCCAGTGTAGGAGCAGAGAGATATGAATTTTATACTTATGGTTGTTGTTGTCTGGTTTCGAAAAACTTGCCATGAATGAGCTTTCATTGTACATATATATTCTACTTGTTAATTTTTCTGAGCAAGCTTATGAATATGTGTTTAATGAAAACTCAACCTTTTAGATTGTGGGACCGACACGCAACATCCCCAATGATTTCGGTGATTCGAGTGGTAGCGACCTACCACCGCCACCACCCATGACGCTTTCGAAGGCATTCACAGCTGCTCAAACGGAAGTGCTACGCCAAATCCTCCAAACGCAGCAGCAGATAATTCAGAGGCTACAACCGCAACCTTCCCATGGTGCCAATTCAGATAGACCGAAATTGATCGCTAAGACCATGAACTCCACTCGAGCAAATCCAGAGAAACCTCAACTCTATGAGTCTTGCTCATCCCAAGTACATACCCAGGCTGATCTAGATACCATAACTAGCGTGATCAAGATGTTTGAAGAAAAGAATTCAGTGCTAAGTCAGATAGTGCACAACGTCATTCATGGTCATTATCAAGAGCTATCTCAAACTAGTTTAACTGCCAGTTTCACTCAGTCATTATCTACATCTATAATGGAGCAGGCCCGCTTCTGCAATCTATTGATGGATCATATGAATCAGGGTCAATTCAACACCTCTTACTACCACCATCGAAACTACCCATGGACCTTAGAGAGGAAGAAAGGAGGAATAGGAACCCCAAGCGAATTTTACCTGAGTTGGATTTAAGTGGATGGGAAATTACCTGCACCGAATTCAATTCATGTGCTAGAAAGCAGAGCAACAGTGCTAGTATGGTTAATCGGCCCAACAAAACTCAGCAGACCCCAAGTGCCGACGCACCCCCACCACCATGTGGTCATAGTAACCGCATTTACTACAATTGTAAACAACGTGGGCATTATGTCAAAGAGTGCCCAAAACCTTAGCATAACAAGCTCAAAGTGAATGAGAAGAATAAGTGCAAGAGGCGAGCCGCCCAAGTCAAGAAGAGCAGACCAAAAGTCACAACTACGGTTGATCTTCCGGAAGGAATCTTGGGACAACGGGTACTTTTCCTTTTAACGCTACTGTTCCCTACCCTTGTTTAAAACTGCGAATCTCGGGATGAGATTCTTTTGCCTCCTCTTCAGGTTTTTCCTTCCAGTCTAGTACCAGGTCTTTCGAGTCTAGGTCAAGAATCTCAATAATTTCTTTCGACAGGGCATTGTCCTGGTGTAACATTTGGGCACACATCTCCTTGTATTTGTTGGTCTGTTGCAATTGTTCATGTAACAATTGGTCAGCCATCTCCTTGAATTCCCTCATCTCTTGCATATTTTTATTTAAAATTTCCTGACACAACTACTTGTATTTTACAGCCTCTTGCTGTGCCATGAGTTCTCTGCCTTGTTGTTCTTGCAGGTCTCTCTTCAACTTCTGCAGCCTAGCTTTTGTGGCTTCAAGCACCTCTAGAAGCTAGGAAAATACAAGAACCTATCAATCCATCAAACGATGCAAATTGAACACTAACTGAATCTAACACCTATTGTATATGTTCATCATTCTGTTAGATCCCCAAATCTAGAAATCCGAAGGACGATAGGGGAATATAGTGGCTCAAACCAGAGAACCGACCTTGTCGAGCTGTTTCAGTCTCTCGTAGCCGGGAGGTGGCGGCGCAACCATCTTCCCGTCGCCTCTAGGATCCGCCATTCCTGCCACGAACCGTTGCAGATCTGCGCGTAGCAAAAGTCGAGAGTCTTTGCGAAGGCAGTGAAGCGTTTCCCCTGCGAATTACTGATTGTATTAAAGACCTTCCTCGTTCCTAACTTTCACCTCGCACAACTATAAGGAAATTGTTTCCCATCAAATTGACACATCCAAGAGTTGGTGTAGTGGTAAACAATGCAGTCTTGTTCCTATAGGTCTCTAGTTCGAACCCTTGCTATGGCAAATTGTTTTTGCAACATGTCGTGACCGACAGTAGGAAACAAGGAGTTTCACGATCGTTACTTAGGAAGGTCCTTCCAGCAAAACATCAACAGACCGGACTAGCAAAACATCAGCAAAATTAATTCAGAATGGTGAGTATGCTCGACTCAATTCGAAATAGATTAAATCAAATCGACATAATAAGATGGCATCTCATAGCACTCATCATCACAAAGTTCACACCACCAGCATGTAGCAAACACCAAAATACAAGCAACTCATCACCACAAAGTACACACCACCTGGGAACCCTCTAGGTAGCAATAACACCATACATGTTTTATCGATTGTTTGCAGCGTAGTTAGAGTTCGATTGCTCTTCTTTCAACAGGGCATTCTCCGCTAACAATTGCTTACACTAGTCTGTCCATTTCTGAATCTCTTTTAGTTGGTCATTCTCCTGTCGTAACAATGGATTAACCTGGTCGCTGCATTTGGTCAGCTCTTCCATCAGGGCAATGTAGTCCTGCCGTAACAATGCCATTTCATTCAACCGAGTATTCTCCTGTTGTAGCAATTGATTACATTGTTCCCTGCATTTGGTCAGCTCTTCCATCTGGGCAATGTTGTCCTGCCGTAACAATGCCATTTCATTCAACGAGGTATTCTCCTATTGCAGAAATTGATTACACTGTTCCCTGCACTTGGTCAGCTCTTCTATGTCGGCAATGTTGTCCTGCCGTAACGATACCATTTCATTCAACCGGGCATTCTCCTGCTGCATCAATTGATTACATTGGCCCCTGCATTTGGTCAGCTCTTCCATCTGAGTAATCTTGTCTTGTAACGATTGCTCATACAGGTTCTTGTAATTTAGAGCTTTTTGCAGTGACTTGAGCTCGTTGACTGTTCTTGCAAGTGTATCTTCACCTTCTGCAGCTCAGCTTTAGTGGCTTCAAGCACCTCCAGAAGCTAGAAAAATACAAGAACCTATCAATCCATCAAACGATGCAAACTGAAAACTAACTGAATCTAACACCTATGAATTGTCTATAGCCTATCAACTTCTAACACCAATCGAAGTGCAAATCTAAGGGTACGATGAAATCTGAATCTAACATATATGATCATCAATCCTCCAGATCCCTAAATCTCAATATCCCCAACCCTAGGAAGATAGGGGAACATATAGCGGCTCAAACCAGAGGACTGACCTCGTCGTGCTATTTTATCCTCTCGCTGCTTGGATGTGGCAGCACAACCATCTTCCCATCGCCGCTAGGATCCACCATTCGTGCCATGAACCATTGCTGATCTGCGTAGCAAAAGTCGAGAGTCTTTTCAAAGGCAGTGAAGCGTTTCACCTTCGAATTATCGATTTATATTAAAGACTCATCTGAAATTTACAGGTGGGACCTTGTCAATGTAAAAAATTCCCCTTCGAGTGGTAATAGGTTCGACCCACGGGATGAGTAGATTTTCTCCTTGTTTTACCAGCATATTTATCTGCTTTAACTTACATGAGGCATGCAAAATAATATAAACACAAATAAACTAATATAAAAAAAATCTTCTTGGCTCAAATAACACAAACTGCATCATGTCTCAGTGGTAGTGCCGCCATCCCCTTCAGAATCAAAGCTCCCGGGTTCGACCCCTGTTATTGACATTATATCCTCAGACTGACATGTGGGATCATATTAAATTTTATGACGAGCTGGAACACTCTATTTTTAAACAGATGCTTACATGTGGGACCCTGCAAAATTTTATGACGGGTTGGAACACTCTATTTTCGAAAGAATGCTTACATGTGGGAGCCTTCCAAATTTTATGACGACTTGGAATACTCTATTTTTAAAATAATGCTTGCATGTGGGACCAAAGTTGGTTTATGACACTGTTGCGGAGCTTATGGTATCACAAAACTGCTTGGAATAGGGAATGCTCGGCTGCAGTACCAACCGTTATGACTAAAGTTTTTTTTGTCACTACATTTGCTTAGAAGTGAAATTTAATGACGAGATCAGCCAGGAATGTAATAAATCAATGACGGCAAAACTAGGTTGCGTCACTAGTCAGCGATTTTCTTATAGTGTATGATCGTGTCCCACTAGGCGTGCCAAGATGTGTTGACACAAAAAACGGAATAAAGTTCTTCACGACAACACGTAACGGATCCCTGGGATGTAACAAGGCGTGCCAATCAATCTGGCATGTTGATTGACAAGGAAATCTTGAAACATTAGATTAACGGGTTAATCGGCTAGAGAGCCGATATGCCTCGCGATAGAACGTAACGGCCGGGAGTGGCCGATACGGGAACAGATCAGATCGGCTAGATTGGCCGATATAAGCTATTAGCCATAAAACCGATTGGAAACATAACATCATTGGGCTCTTACTCCACCATGACTAGAGCCATAAACCGATGAGTATTATCCTGATGTCTGCACCAGTGTATCTAGGTGTAACCACAACGATGCGCCTGGTAGTCACACCCTAGTAGAGCTGGCGGCAGGGTATCAGTTTAAGCCTCACAAGCCGACGGATCTACTCATAGTGTGTCGGCATTTCTTAACCTCACCACTAGTTTCGCACCTAGAGGGAGCGTATATGAGCGACCGGGTATACTGCAAGCGCACGGGAATACCGCTGTAGCACTTCCCCAAGGAAGGCGAGTATTCCAAGAGTATTGAATCCAAGGAACGATGTGCACTATCTTCTACTCTAGTATAGATGGTCTAAGGACACAATACTGATTGATAAGATAGGTAGAAAGGATCTGCTTGGACCGAGTGCAGAGTCTAGCACGCTCTCTCAGGTATAACACTCGCTTTGGGTGCCAACCCACCCTAGCTGTTTAAGGCTAGGCAATATGTTCTGGCAACGGGGCCCTACTCGGTACACAGGCGCGGAGGGTTCCAAAGGGTCCAACAGGCTGTCACCACTGCGGCCTACCTCTATCGTTACGCGAATGTACTTGGTATTCGCAGGATAACCTATGGTCCAGACACCACGTCTACACCACTGACTACTACTATAGCCAGACACCGTCTGACGTCCCGATAGCCCGACTATAGCACTCCGTATAAATACGGAACTACAAATCCGCGAGGGAGATACTGGCACTAGCTCAATGTATGCTCTATCACTCATGCAAGATCACGAATGCACTTTGATCTAACTAGAGATATGCAGGAGCATCAACTATACTCTAATAGACAAGCTAGCAAACTAGATGCAAACTTATGATCTAAGTCTACTAGATCGAAAGGGTTCTGTTCGAAGAACACAAGCCTCTAAATCAAGAACAAACAAAGAACACAAGAACAAAGCAACTAAGCATGCATACGACTTTAGTATAAATAGAAAATGTCGAAATACTCACTTTAGTCTAGATGAAGAACAAAGGCACCGCTGAGGATCATTCTTGAGGAAGATGTATGAACATGACATGGCCCCAAGCCTCCTACCTCACTTCCTAGCACTACTCCTATACAAAGAGCTCTCCTCTCCTAAAGAGAGAGGCTCCAAGGCCAAAATGAAGAGGAGGAGGAAAAGTGTGTGTTCCACATGAGAGCCCCTCCCCTCCTATTTATAGAGGAGGGGGTGGCTTGACAAGAGGCCAATTCCTCTCCAAAGTGTGCAGCCATCCTTGGGTGCCACCAATAGGAGAGCGACACGTGGCAAGGAATCTTGCAATGCACTCTTCTCTAGCTTCCATGGGAAGGAACCAAACCGACCTTGTACCGGCCAATCAACAAGCGCCATGTCACCGATCCACCCCGGAACGTTGCAAGGGATCAACCAGGAAGCAACACGTGGAAGCAGATGGCGAACGGAGGCAAGATGGGAGCGGCCGAACCTGGGTTCGGCCGACCCTGGCCCACCTCGTTTTGCCCCGTGCTTTCTCTAGGTGATTGATATGTGGGCCCTTATGACGGTTCTAGGTGCATGCCGAGTTTTGAGGTGGTTTGGGTCCCTGGTGGGCCCTTGGATCCTTGTGCTGCACACGTGGCGGTGTCTGATTCGTTGGGAGTTGCTTCACATGGATTGATGAGGTGTCATGGACACATGGCATCCAATGTGGCACACGTCGCCACGTGGCCTGGTGTGGGTCCCACCGAGCTCACAAGATATCAGGAACATGATCTTGTCTTGTGCATATCTTTCTCATCCGGACTCCGAAGTAGACAAATGATATATCCATTTCGATCGTCTCGATGAGCCCGTCGCAGCGGTGCAGTCCAAATTGGCATTTGAGGATGTTTATGATGACGCCCTTTAATAGCCATTGGATCACTTGCTCTCAATTGTACCATTTGGCATGTATTCTGGTGCATCTTGCAAGAAAAGCTAGAAACACCAACACTTGTGGAAATCATTAGTATCAAGCCCTATTCTAGTGTTGATGATCCTTTTACCATTATATTATGCAGGTATTGACGGTGTAAAAGTAGCACTTAGCAGCCGTCGACAACACCCTCACACTTGACCTTTGCTCGTCCCGAGTAAAGGGAGTCAGATCAAGGTGAGACATGATATCCAAAGGTATGAAGTGAGCATAAGAGATATTCCAAGCCATACCTTGTACTTGTGAACTCTGAAGTGTCTATCATGCTATCTTGGGTAGTTGAGGAATGGAACAGCCATGAATCAAATCACTCTTGCTCATCATGTTAAGTAACTTGGGGTTTTTGCAAGAGTTTTCAACACAAACTTTGCTTAGCTCCTCATTTGATTCTCTCAGATCACTCGAAGTGTATATGTCATCACCAAGGCATTGTTGCCTTTCTTCATCCTACTTTTAATGATGGCTATATGTGGAGCTCAGGGTAGGATAAAGAGAAAGCACACTTGTATCAGATATATTGCAAAGTCAAAAACTGGATCCACAGAGAAAATCAAATCATACCATCAGATCAAGATGTGCACCGGTATGGCTATAGTGAGTATGGTAAGGTGGATATTAGGCCCAGAATGGGTGCTAGATATTACCATACATATATGATGAATGTGGAGGTGATGGTAAGGTGGACACTAGCTCCGGAATGGATACTAGTTATTACCATCTAAATTATGGAACTCCTTTTTGCATGACCATCTCTCTCCTTCTGCTCCTTTATTTTGGACATGGGCTATTCTTTCTTTCCTCTCTTTTTTTTCATCATGCTTTGAGCATGTGTCTCTTTTTTTCTCTTTTTTTCATAGCCTATGCCTCTTTTTGAAGGATACTTTTGGAGGGAGAGGTCACACCACATATGTAGCTTTATTTTCAGGAATGGATAAATGATACAGTGCTAACTTCTAGTGTAGAAGCATAGCAAGGGGAAATAGGTGGTGTGCACATGAATCTTGATCGTGAAAGTAGTGAAAAGAATTCTCACAAGGGTCACAGAATTTGACAAAGCTCAATGCAATAACAAGCAACATATGAGTAAAAGGTTTTCAACTATGAATATCATATGGCTCTAGTAGGACGGTGACATATCAAAGAGGAGCTTTGCAAAGGGTTTTCAAGTTTTCAAATAAAATTCCCAAGCACTCAAACATTCAGAGCGAAGATCATATCATCAAACCATATGACAAACACCAACTACTTAGATAAGCATGAGTTCCCTAATGATATTTGTTCACAAGCATCAAGACAATAAGTAAGGAATAAAACATATGTAAGCCAACTGCAGGAATCATGTAGAGCAAGCATAGCACGAATTGCTGAGTTTGATATAAAGGATATGAATTGAAATTCAAACAAACTCATGGATAGGATAGAGTGAGATATAGGGTGCACATACTATCGTTTCTGAAGGATAAGAGATCAAGGAAGACCAGTGGTGATTCGGCTGACCAAAAGGCAGCTGGCTCACTCCAGTTTACCTTGCTCTTGTCATGAAGGCGTAGTCGATGTTGTGCAGCGCCTATGTGGGAGTTCTCTAGTGGATATGTCGATGATGAGCTCGAGAGAACTCCCCCACACTGGTGGTTGAATCTGGTGCTGTTCTTCAAACGACAAATGAAAACAAAGGATGGACTCTACTTGTTCGAGAACCATAGAGCCTTTATTCAAATTCAAATATTTTTGTTGTTTTTGTTTTATTTTATTGTCACCATGTCATTTGCTCAAGAAGGGTTAGATCAAGATTGCATTCCGTAATCAAAGGGGACTATACTTACCTTGGACCTTTGAGAGGTCATATGTACCACCTTTGCATGTTGTGCAACATGAGTCTGACACCTCAACTTACCTTCCCATTTGAATTTAGCTCAATGACTTACCCATTCAAATTTGGCAATTTTTCTGTAGGGGTTAGTCAGCATATATGCAACCAAGATCTATGAAAAATATGACTCTGAGGTTCATCAATCAAAACTTGACACCATGTCTTGTTTAGACTGAAGAAGACAGATTTAAACCTAAGCACCATGCTTAATCTAAAACAGTCTATGAATGTATGAGATCAGATACATTCAAACCGGAGCATATGAGCAAAGACAAAGGAAGCATGAAAGCATGATCAAGCTATCATCAACAAGGGACATAAGCATGAGCATAAGACGGTGAACCTCGGGAACCTCCCGGAAGGGCTTTGTTTAATGTCAAAAGCAGGACTTACCTAGCTAGTGGGCAAGATGCAAGAGCTGACATCATCGCCACACCAGGATACGATTTGGTAGAGGAGGAACTTTACTCAGGATGCTCACATACCTCCCCCACACTTGAAGTTTGCATTGCTAGGCAACAAAACTCAAGTGTGTGGTGATCAAGCTTCCTTTTGTAAATGTTCCCTCTCCAAAGCTTATCTAGGTGTTGCAAATGACGTGGCTCACATGTTCGTAGGCATCATCTGTCCATCTTTCTTTTCAATCTCCACCTGAAAGGTTAGTGACCAAAAATACCCAAAGGACGACTTATCCTAAAAACATGTTCTTGCTTTTATCCGAAAAGGGAAATAAAACCTATGCTAATCTAGGCTATCTCCTGGTAGTGCTTTGTTTATTTAAGGTCATAAGCTCGACCAAGGGAACTTCATCTTGCAGCTATCGTTGGTGGTGTCATTCCCGTCTCACCACCAATCCTTGATGTATCATTGAAGCTTCAGCTGCAAGGTTAGTGCCACAGCGCACACATGAAATCTGATATGCTTATGATAGACATATACATCTACAACCACCCTTCTGAACTTTCTACAAAAGAGGATCATAAGGTGATTGCAGCCCTCATGCGTGCTCAACGCACTAAGTAGGTCTGACTCTAGAGGGTCATGATGCAAGCATGGTCTGTATGGTGACTCAAGAATGAAGCTACCATGCTCGTGCGTGGAATCCTTTCCTCCGAACTCCAGAGTCAGTGCCTCAAAAGGTTCCATGGCCCAAGAATTCTCCATCTCAAGAGAGTCATCGTGGAAGCTGGATGTTGACTCTTGATCATGATCGAAAGCAACATGATACGGACCATCGGGAAGAGGCTGAAACTCGGTCGGGAATGGTGATGATCGTTCGCCTTCACAAAGGTGAAGAGGGTCTCCTGAGCCATCCTCATGAGGGGTATAACATTCTACAACCTTAATGAGAACGGACGCGGATGATGCGAACGGAGATGTATGCGTCATCTCCTCGAGCGGGTTTTGTTGGAGAAGAGGCTTCGCCATAGGATGTCCCTGACAAGGGGTAGCAGTGGCAGAAGCGACTCTCCTAAGCTTATCATCTAGGCTCCCTAAAGATGTATCAAAGAGCTGCTCTACAGGGGAGCCTAGGAGGAGATCAAGATCAAGGACATCGAAGATGTGAAAGTCTAAGCTAGCCTCGATCCCGTCTATGATAAGCGGCATGGCACTTGCAATCCCCCGACATTCAAGAACGCTTCCAAAGGGACAAGTTTTGAGGAGCATGTCAGATGATGCTAGCGGGACTCTGCCAAAAGAGTTTACGCTAAGTGCCATGGCAAAATGTTAACCTCCATGATGGGGTTACAATGGGCCTCTATGACAGTGCCTCTACTAGAGCAAGGGACAACTAGAGAAGGTGAACTATTCCAAATTGCTTCAGAAAATCGTGTCACTCCCCCTGACCATTCCTCTCTCATGGCCTCCTCAGGATATGCTTCATCAGGAGGATCAGGAGGTAGAGGTGGCATCGCAGGCCTAAGGGAAGGTTCTGCTGAAAGATATCTAGAATGATCGGTATGGACAGAATGAGGTTCCTCTCCTAATTGGGCATCGAAACAATTTGAGGTGCCTGAAGGATTTCTAGATGGGTCATCCTCGAATTTGCAAGTGAACATCGAAGGTTGAATTTCTTCTTCCTTTGGTGTTCGGGGTTCGGAAGAGATTTCAACAGACAAGTCTAGGGATATGGAAGATGCAAACTCTGACTTGGATGTTGAGGGACCCTCATGGCTCGACTCAGATTCTTGGTTGGGTTCGTTGTGATCAATAGGGACAGAAGAGTTTTCTAAGAGGGAATCTAGGATGTCTCTTCCTTCCATTGGAGTTTTTTCCACAAACAAACCTCCAGCAATAACGTCTAGATAGAGGGCAGAATCCATGTCTAGACCCACACAAAAGATGTATAATGACACATCGATGGGTAAAGACGGATCAGGTGTCGACACCAAAAGGTGCCCATGCCACTCCTAGTGACTCCTCCTCTAATTTCTCGAAATCGAGGATACTTATTGGAAGAGAAGCTACACGAGTGTACCATTGCTCCGTCCTTTCCATGAGAGAGAACGAGTGGCAAAAATTATCTCGGAGTTCTCCCCAATCACCGTTCACACTTTCTATAGTGCGGGCGTACCATTGTTCCACCTCTCCTATGAGGGAGAAAGGAAACAACTTCCACCTCACGGTGTCCTGTGTCATGCCTGGCATAGCCATACTACAACATAGTTCCTCAAATTCCTCCAAATGGAGGTAGGGGTCTTCATTGATTGCTCCAAAGAATGGTCGATCTCGAACCATGGCTAAAAAGCCAGGGGGGAGTTCACAGCCAGATGATGAAGATGATGATGGCTCTTCGAACTCACCCCTTGAGGTAGAGAAGCTTTGAAAGGAAGGCATCTCAAAGGGAGCAGGGGTAAAGGTAGAACAAAAGAAACAAAAAGGATATCTCGATGGGTAACAGGGGTGAAGGTAGAAGAAAATGAAAAAGATAAAAAGATACGAAGACCACTAGGCTCGAAGATAGAAACAACAACCGTCCCCGGCAACAGCGCTAGAAATGCTTGTTGGTGTTTCGTAACCTCACCACTAGTTGCGCACCTAGAGGGAGCGTATAAGAGCGACCGGGTATTACCGCAAGCACACGGAAATACCGCTGTAGCACTTCCCCAAGGAAGGAGAGTATTCCAAGGGTATTGACTCCAAGGAACGATGTGCACTATCTTCTACTCTAGTATAGATGGTCTAAGGACACAACACTGATTGATAGGATAGGTAGAAAGGATCTGCTTGGACCGAGCGCAGAGTCTAGCACGGTCTCTCAGGTATAACACTCGCTTTGGACGCCAACCCACCCTAGCTGTTTAAGGCTAGGCAATATGTTCTAGCAACGGGGCCCTACTCGGTACACAGGCGCGGAGGGTTCCAAAGGGTCCAATAGGCTATCACCACTGTGGCCTACCACTATCGTTACGCGAATGTACATGGTATTCGCATGATAACCTATAGTCCAGACGCCACGTCTACACCACTGACTACTACTATAGCCGGGCACCGTCTGACGTCCCGATAGCCCGACTATAGCACTCCGTATAAATATGGAACTACGAATCCATGAGGGAGATACTGGCACTAGCTCAAGGTATGCTCTATCACTCATGCAAGATCACGAATGCACTTTGATCTAACCAGAGATATGCAGGAGCATCAACTATACTCTAATAGACCAGCTAGCAAACTAGATGCAAACTTATGATCTAAGTCTACTAGATCGAAAGGGTTGTGTTCGAAGAACACAAGCCTCTAAATCTAGAACAAATGAAGAACACAAGAACAAAGCAACTAAACATGCATACGACTTTAGTCTAAATAGAAAATGTCGAAATACTCACTTTAGTCTAGAAGAAGAACAAAGGCACCGCTGAGGATCATTCTTGAGGAAGATGACATGAACATGACATGGCCCCAAGCCTCCCACCTCACTTCCTAGCACTACTCCTATACAAAGAGCTCTCCTCTCTTAAAGAGAGAGGCTCCAAGGCCAAAATGAAGAGGAGGAGGAGAAGTGTGTGTTCCAAATGAGAGCCCCTCCCCTCCTATTTATAGAGGAGGGGGTGGCTTGACAAGAGGCCAATTCCTCTCCAAAGTGTGCAGCCATCCTTGGGCGCCACCAATAGGAGAGCGACACGTGGCGAGGAATCTTGCAATGCACTATTCTCTAGCTTCCAGGGGAAGGAACCAAACCGACCTTGTACCGGCCAATCAACAAGCGCCATGTCACCGATCCACCCCGGGACGTTGCAAGGGATCAACCAGGAAGCAACACGTGGAAGCAGATGGCGAACGGAGGCAGGATGGGAGCGGCCGAACCTGGGTTCGGCCGACCCTGGCCCACCTCCTTTTGCCCTGTGCTTTCTCTGGGTGATTGATATGTGGGCCCTTATGATGGTTCTTGTTGCATGCCGAGTTTTGAGGTGGTTTGGGTCCCTGGTGGGCCCTTGGATCCTTGTGCTGCACACATGGCGGTGTCTGATTCGTTGGGAGTTGCTTCACATGGATTGATGAGGTGTCATGGACACATGGCATCCAATGTGGCACACATCGCCACGTGGCCTGGTGTGGGTCCCACCGAGCTCACAAGATATCAGGAATATGATCTTGTCTTGTGCATATCTTTCTCATCCGGACTCCGAAGTAGACAAATGATATATCCATTTCGATCATCTCGACGAGCCCGTCGCAGTGGTAGCATTTGAGGATGTTTATGATGACGTGCTTTAATATCCATTGGATCACTTGCTCTCAATTGTACCATTTGGCATGTATTTTGGTGCATCCAGCAACAAAAGCTAGAAACACCAACACTTGTGGAAATCATTAGTATCAAGCCCTATTCTAGTGCTGATGATCCTTTTACCATTATATTATGCAGGTATTGTCGGTGTAAAAGTAGCACTTAACAGCCGTCAACATAGTGCCGCTCGAAACCAAGAACACTCGAGGGATAGCCGAAATTAAGATACAACAGGCTAGTAAATAATCTATCATCGATTATATGAGATTTAAATTAAACACAAAGCAGACTAAACAGCAAGACGATAGTTTAAATAAATATCAGCTGATGCAATCTTAACCAACGCAGGATAACTGTGATTCTACCACATCTAGCAAGAGATCAAACGATGCAACCTTACAAGATATGATAGAACCGATAACTTGTTGAGTACCGTAGATCGAGACGGAAGCGATGCGTCGTAGTCGAAGATCTCGGTTACACACGATTCGGCGACACACCATCCGTCCTGCATGGTGCGTGCATCACCGACTGGGTTACGCACGATGTCGGTTACACAAAATTCACACTACATCCGATCATGTCGATTCAGCGTGTAACGTTCACAGGTTACGCACCGTTCGTGATGCTTGATGCAACACCGACTGGGTCATGTCGAATCTGCGTGTAACCTGCAAAGGTTACGAGCCGTCCGTGCTGCTTGATGCAATATGGTTACGCAAACTCCACACTGCATCTGGTCGTGTCGATTAAACGCGTCACCTGTGATGGTTACGCACTGTTAGTGCTGCTTGATGCAACACCGAATGGGTCGTGTCGAATCTCCGTGTAACCTACACCAGCTCGGTTACACATAGTTCGGCGACGCACCATCCGTCCTGCATGTCACGTGCATCACCGACTGGGTTACGCACGTGTCGGTTACGCAAAATCCACGCTGCATCCGGTTGTGTCGATTCAGCGTGTAACCTTTACAGGTTATGCACCGTCCGTGATGCTTGATGCAACACCGACTGGGTCGTGTCGAATCTGTGCATAACCTGCAAAGGTTAGGCGCCGTCCGAGCTGCTTGATGCAACACCAAACTGGGTTACGCACCTTTAGGATGGCTGGCTACATGGTTCAACACTGACTGGGCTACGCACGGAGTCTGTCACGCAATATCCCCATGCATCCGGTCGTGTCGATCCTGCGCATAACCTGGAGCCGGAAAGGTTACACACAGCGTCGATTACGCAAAATCCACGCTGCATCCTGTCGTGTTCATCCTGCGCGTCACCAACACCAGCTCTGTTACGCACGGTTCGGCGACGAACCATCCGTTCTGCATGGCGCGTGCAACACTAATTAGGTTACACACGGAGTCTGTCAAGCAAAATCCCATGCATCCGGTCGTATCATTTCATCACGTAACCAGTAGCCGATACGGTTACGCAAACTCCACGCTGCATCCGGTCGTGTCGATTTAACACGTAACCTGTGAAGGTTACGCACCATCAATGCTGCTTGATGCAACACCGAATGGGTCATGTCGAATCTGCGTGTAACCTGCACCAGCTCAGTTACACACGGTTAGTCGATGCACCATCCGTCCTGCATGGCGCGTGCATCAACGACTGGGTTACACACGGTGTCAGTTATGCAAAATCCACACTGCATCCGGTCGTGTCGATTCAGCGTGTAACCTTCACAATTTACGCACCGTCCGTGCTGCTTGATGCAACACCAAACTGGGTTACACACCTTTAAGACGGCTGGATGCATGGTGCAACACTGACTTGGTTACGCACTGTGTCGGTTACGCAAAATCCACGCTGTATCTGTCGTGTCGATCCTGCGAGGAGGATTAAAAATATTTGGAAAAGTACTACCCGAGTACTAGGATAGATGCTTAGCCGATTACTACTTCTGGCTTTTAGCCAATTTTAGTTTTAGATGATAGCCGATACATTAGCTATCGCCTTCAGTGTAAAATAGCCGATACTAAGTTATCGCCTTAGTGGAAAAAATAAAAGTAGCAAAAGTATTTGTAGCCGATCAATGATTCGAATGATGGCTGATGTAACAATCGCCCTTAGAACAACAAATAAATAAATATATACATTTATCCCATATTTCAGTACATGATGATTAGATCCCCCTCTCGTGGTAGCCGCCGATGGCGGCCACGAAATCCACGCCCTGGGTGCGGAGCGCCTGGAGCACGTCGAGACCGCTTTGAAAGGCTGCCGGACCTGGTCCTTCTTCTCCGACCCCCACTTCCACGTGTCCGACGCGCGGTCGTACCATTCGCCGTTGTACTTCAGAAGCGGGTGCCGAGGGTCGTTCTTGAGGTAGAACCAGTAGCCGTGCCACCCGCTATTGGAGCTCGTGAGGAAGGTACGGATGTACTCATCCGACCTCCCTTGCTTCATCTGGAGCCCGGTGCACCCAATCGCCGCCGCGCGACCTACGTCCTTCAGGCACACGAACTTGTAGAAATACCAGAACAGATCCCAGTGGGACACCTGGTCCAGATATCCCTCGCACAGCACCTCGAATGCCGCCATCTGTTGGATGCCATTAGGGTTGAGGTGCTGAAGCTGCAGGCCGTACTCCTCGAGCACGGCGCGGGTGAACCGCCCCGCTGGGACGGAGAAGTCGCGCTCGTGGAAGGCCACGAACAAGATGATGTACCCTGCCAGAGAGTCAGGGGTGCACTCGGTCCCGGGAAGCCTCCACTCCTCCGCCTCGGTACGCGGTGGGAGCATGCCGTCGGCAACGAGGCGGTTGAGCTTGGACCAGGTCACCCCGGAAGGCGTCCAGTTCGACATGGCAGCGGCGGCAGGGAACGAGCTCAAGACTAGTATCGAAGGATGCGAGAGGGTGCAGGCATGGAGAATGCGAGAGCGAGGAAAGAGCGGCGGTGGCAGAATGAGCGAGGAAGAAGAAAGGGGAAAACCCCAACTGACGGCCACCGTATATAAAAGGGGAGTAACTGTGCACGCAACAGATAATGCTCGGGCCCCCCTCAGTCCACGTCCCCCACGCAGTGAAGTGACACCTCTCAAAAGGCACGCCCACTGGCGCCAACCGCGCACGAGATGCTGCCACGTCACCTGTGACGGGCCCACGAATCCACAACAGGCGCGAAATCTTTGCCGTTTACCCCACGACGCATGTTTTTTACGCAATGTGCAACGACACCAAATATCCATGGCTTCAAATCACAATATTAACCCCACGCACAAGTCTCCGACTTGTTTGTGTGCTCGAGGGCTACCACCCGCGGGTGCGCTCACACGCCCCCGCCGGGAAAACTTACCTCCTCATCGCCACGACCACTGAGCCCGGGAGTGAGTCCCTGACTCCCCCACCAGGCTCAGGGGCTACTGACGAGGCCCTAGACCAGGGCCCACCACGACCATTAAAAAACGTAGTACAGACTGACACACCATGTACTTAACAGCCTGTACAGCGAGTACTACGCTCCCGAGTACCTGACAGCCCGTACGACCAGTTTCCGTCAGGGCTGGGAGCTTGACGGACCATACAAGCAAGCGCTCCTCTACTCCGAGTACATGGCGGCCCATCCAACAAGATCCAAGTACTTGGAGGCCCATACGACAAGTCCCTGGCTACACGGCGGCTCGCACGACAAGTTTCCACCTCCTCCTCCGACTACTCGTTCGCACGAGTAGTTTCCGTCCCCGATGAGTCCAGGCTTCGCGATGAAGGCAACCCCAACCGGGGCCCACTCTCGATATCCCAAGATATCCACGCACGCTCACCCACACGCCGCCACGTGCCGCTCCCTTCATGCCGGGCCGCACTGGCAGGGCCTCTTCGGTGTCAGAAGGCATGTCCGCCCACTGTGCCACGAACGGCACAGTGCGAGCCACTCTGCCCACACGGGGCCCCCACAGTCCCTAGGAAAGGCGCGTTCCTACCCTACTGATGGAAGTAGGGTACAGAGCCTATGACCTATGACAAACGGACTACTCGAAGGCGAGCCCGAGGAGTCCTGGAGATAGCTACTCAGAGTCTGTGATTCCAGTGGGCCTATGCCATCGCCAATAACTTCGCTACAGTCCCTCGCCGCTCCCGCCGCCTCACCCTACAGACCCGACGTGGAGAAGGACGCCCTACGTTGTAACCTAGTTTCTATCCTCATTTTTACCCCCTGTAGGCCTCTCTCTTGCAACTATAAAAGGGGAGGAGGGGGTCACATGTACACATGCTTACACTTACGCTCACACACACACCCGATCGATATCTCATCACATAATACTCTTAGTTGTTCACACCCATTCACGTACGCAGAACTCTGCTACAAGGACCACATGCACACGCACCAGGAACTTGGGCGCAGAAACCCTCTCATGAGTCCGGCCCAGGTGGGATTGGATTATGGCAAGCCAGATGCATCGATTACTCAGTTTAGCATTCGCACACCCGAGGTTCTGACCCTCACGATCTGACTACGACAAGCAAGCCCGAAGCGCCAATGCAACCGCTGAACCGCAACTGAAGGGTACCCCTTCGGGCAAAGGCCCAATCACCCCAAAAGACTAGTCTATTAGGGGAAGGGTGGCTCTCCCCTTTAAGGTGGCTTCCTCCTCCCAAGCTAAGCAAGGTGGGATAATGACGCTCAAACGGTTGCCGCCCGACTACAACTTGGCCACATGGCCCATTTATGTTGTGTCTTTGCCAACGGGTAATAGTGGATGATGTCCTCATCATTATCCCCTTCTTAACAAGGGTCCAGCTCTGATACCAAATGATGAGTCCGGCCCAGGTGGGATTGGATTATGGCAAGCCCGATGCACCGATTACTCAGTTTAGCATTCTCACACTCGAGGTTCTGACCCTCACGATCTGATTACGACGAGCAAGCCCGAAGTGCCAATGCAACCGCTGAACCACAACTCAAGGGTGCCCCTTCGGGGAAAGGCCAATCACCCCAAAAGACTAGTCTGTTTGGAGAAGGGTGGCTCTCCCCTTTAAGGTGGCTTCCTCCTCCCAAGCTAAGCAAGGTGGGATAACGAGGCTCACACGGTCGCCGCCCAACTACAACTGGGCCACATGGCCCATTTATGTTGCGTCTTTGCCAACAGGTAATAGTGGAAGATGTCCTCATCACCCTCTCCCGACCAGTTTGTAACCCCTACTACAAACACTTGAGCATAAAGAACACCCCCTCTCAGACTGGACGTAGGGTATTACTCTCCGGAGGCCCGAACCAGTGTAATCCCTTGTGTCTCTTGTGCCACCGTGCGGTTCCGGACACGCGATCGTATAAATTGACTTGCCGGCGGTAACAAACCCAGACAAATCCCGCGCCCCACCGCTATCTCCGCCCCCGGACCCACCTGCCCCCTCCTCCACGCTCTCCCCCGCGCCTGTGACCCTGTCCAGGTGTGCCCCTCACCTCGGATGGCAGGAAACCGCCGCCCGCGCCTGCCATGGCCGCTTTCCCCCATCTAGACCACCACCGCTGCTCCTTGGCCTATAAAAGGGCGGCGCCGAGCTCCCTCATCTCCCTTTGCCTCTCTGCACAATCTCGCTCGCCGTCGTGCCGCCCCTGACCGTCAAACACCCTCAACGTCGCCATGGTGAGGAGCCCCGCCGCCGGGTAAGCTCCATCTGCCGTCGTCGATTCCCCCACCGTAGGGCACCTCTCACCCCTCTCTTCATTTTCCCTTGGCCGTCGCATGAACTCCAGAAGGCCCAGACGCCCAGGAGCGCCAGACCGATACCTTCCCCGGCAAACCCCCGAGCCATCGTCCGCCCCTCATCGTCGCCCACCTTCTCCCCCACCCGATCGACGACGAGGACCCTCTGGTGAGCTGCACACCTCCCCCTTCTCTCTTCTGGTGCAATCTGTTGTCAAGATGGTACACTGTAGGCCGCACTAGGTTGAACTCCGGTGATGCTCCGGCGAGCTACCGCCGTGCACTGCCGCTCCCTAGCTACTCCGGCGACCCAACCCAGCCACACAACCTCAGCCACCCATTCTTAGATCCACGACCCAGATCATACCCTAGCGTACCACTTGGTTTCGGTCCACGGTGGACTAGTGAACCCGCCCAGTCACCTGGTCCACGGTGGTCCACAGGCTCCGTCAGCGCCCTGTCAGCGCAGTCCACCAGTGGGCTCCCGTCGTGTGGCATCCAGTCAACCAAACAGCCCGGTCAGCTGCTCCTTTGCACATGACCCCTGCAGAATCGAGTAATCCCACCCACCTTTTCCTGTGTCTTGCTCTCTTTGCACACAAACCCTCAGAAAGATCCCACCTTCTGCAGAACAGCCCAGCCGAGCATCTTTTCCACTTAGAACCCTGAGATTTGACCGTTTCGCGAGTGTAGTTCTCTGTCTCTCATGGAATCTTCTATGCCAGCCCCTGTAAACTATAGTTTATCACACATAGGCCCCTGCAACCTTCAAAACCCCATATCTTTCACATCCTAGCTCCGTTTTAGCACGTTCAAGTTGCGTTAGGTCCGTCTTGTTATAGAGTACGTGATAGTAGCAACATTAACCATGTTTCTTGTTTCTAAAAATTAAACCTTATATTAATTCAATTAATATTCCAATCAATCTCTTTTGAATAAAATCAAATATAGGTTTAAGCTTCGCCTTTTCCTTAATAAAAGTTAACTTGATTAATTCGAACATAAATATGTTTTTCTTATAACTTATTTAGCTCAACCCAACACATCTTTTTAACTCATTAGTTGATCTCACATAATGTTTCTTTTATAAAGATAAATGCTAATTTGGTTTAAATTTTAATAAACTTCTATAAATAAAATATGACTAGGATCAACATGTGGTCTGGAATCAAATTTAATTTGAATAATTCCAACAAAGGTTATTTCTCAGGAATATCCTCCATACATGTTTTTGTATAAATAAAATAAATCAAGCATATAGTTCCTTCTTTCTTATAATATAATCCCTACCGATAGTTGTGCCCCTTTCACCTGTAGCTTCGTTTAGTCGTCCCTTGCGCTGTAGAGTTTGTAGCTAGCTCACATTAGTTAGTGGTGCGCCTTTTTCTAAAATGATTTCATTATCTAGTGCATTGTTCTTAGTGGTAGCATTGTGTTGTTTCAGTTGATTGCCGCACGTGAAGGAACGTCTCTGAGCAGTGGAGCATCGGGAAACGGGCAAGTGTCCTTGACATCTTGCTATTTTATACCTTAACTTTTATACACTATAATCACCTTTTATTGATGCTTTCCTGCATTAGATGTCTAATTTTTTATGGGAATTCTATTAAGGGCTGTTTACTAGATTTTCATGATCATTCCTTGCTTACCCTTAGTGGTTACCTATATGGGTAGTTTATGCTTAGCTTGCTCAACATGGGTTGGCTTTTAATCTTAAACTTGATTAATGACTATGCAACTTGTTAATGTGGGTTATGGTTAGCAACATGAACACCCTAGGTGACTCAGGTAAGTGGTTTGAATGGTGGTTTGTGATTGCTTGATGTCGGCCTTGCCTAAGTCAACTTTATAAGGACCTGTCTGTGGAGTGACCACCCGGGACTTATAGTACAACCATGAGAACTAATAGGCTATGGTCTTGGCCAATTAAGTAGGGTAAACCAGCGGTCTGTGTTAAGTTGTCTAGGCTGGATGAGGGCGTAGTTCCCAAGAGTCCGGCAGGAACCTCGGGTGTCGCTGACACTCCGTAACCCGGTTAATACGCACTGGTGAACCTATGTAAAGGCCTCATAGCGTTCTATCACACCTAAGGAAGTGTGAAAGTACCTGATCCGCACAACATGGTTGGGTTTAACGTTCCTTTGAACGTTTACGCGACTCGTGGGTAAAGATGTACAATCTCTGCAAAGTGTTAAAAACTGTTATAACAGTCGTGCTCACGGTCAAGAGCGGCCTGGACCCTCACATGGTTAGTTGGTGGTTCGGGTGGATCACAGTGGTGGAACTATGGTTTGGGAGCTGGTTATGGTTCTATGATGTTTTAACCCTAGGATCAGGACAGGTTGCTGCCTGTGCCTCGAAGTGGATGGGAAGCTTTATACACAATAAATTCTAGGTGCTTAAATAAAACTTGACCAACTAAAACTTGAGCTTTGCAGTCCACCAAATAAAGCCTTTCTTTCTTTAAGCTAGCATGTTATGCATACCTTTCCCTCCACTTGCAGAGTACACGCCTCCAGGTGTACTCACCGTTTTCCCTTTCAACCCCTGCTGTTCTCTCCCCACTGCTACTCAGATAGTAAGAAGCTAGAAGAGGAAGTTGGAACATGAAGACCTTGAAGATCTGGAGTTCTAGGTTGGCGTGCCCCCAGTCGACGTTCCTGTGGAAGATGGTGCCTACTCCGCTGCAATAGAATAACGATGTGTAATCTTTTGTTTTAGACCCTCTGGTCATTTTGTAATTATTAAACACTGTAATGATATATGTTGTCATATTACACCGATGATGTCACTTTATGCATGAATTTGATCCTGGGCATGCATAAAGGGTGCATTCGGTTAATCCTTTAAAACCGGGTGTTACAGTGATTTAAAAAGAAGATATATATTTTTTGAGTTTGGTTCGACCCATCTTACCATTGAGTTAGTAGGCTCCGACCCTATCGACCCATTTTTCATTTGAGGTCGGCCCATATGACCCATTGGCCTTGGATTTTTGGGTCGAGCCAACTACCCAACAGGTCGACCCGACCCATTCCCATCTTGATCGACAGGCCGGCGGTGTTGCCAGCCGCACGGCCATTGATGTCAGGTGCGCCCGCCACGTCGATTGTCCCGGAGGGCCGAGGCACACGGCCGTTCCCATCCCTGCTTGACAGGCTGGTGGCGTTGCCAGGCGCTCAGCCATTGATGTCAGGTGCGCCCGCCGCGCTGACTGTCCCGGAGAGCTCAGGGGCACGACCGTTCCAGTCCCTGCTCGATAGACCGGCTGTGTTGCCAGCCGCTCGGCCAATGATGTTGCCCCTGTTCCTGCTAGAAGGCGAGGTTGCACCATGATCATCGACGAACCAGACTGGATGAAACGCTATTGCCAACAATTACAAGTGTCGCATTGCTATAATGCTAATTAGTAGTTTCTAATTAAGTTTGGTCCCTCCTTATTTGATTGCGCTGCTATCTTTGGGTTGTAAGATCATTGGACTCTGTTTCCTACTACGGAGTACTGTACTTTGAATTGATGTTCGTTCAACAAATGTGAACATATTTTGCCAACAAATCAACAAATAATTCAGTCCGGTCTGGTCACTTTTTCTTATTAGTAACATCCGCCCGTTGCCATCCTTGTGAGGTCGAGGCGACCGTTGCCACAACTTCCCATGGAAGGTGGTAGCCATCATCAAGAGATCACAGACGTGTTGGTCATATGGTGCGGGGACCCACACATCAGCCACTCACCAAAGCTGGCACAACTTCCCATGCAAGGACACTGGAATACATTATTTTTTGTATACATAATGGTACTTGGGTTTGAGAGTTGAGCACCTTTCCACTACACTGGAATACATTATTTTTTGTATATATAATGGTAATTGGGTTTGAGAGTTGAGCACCTTGCCACTACACTAGAATACATTATTTTTTGTATACATAATGGTAAAAAGTGAATTTCAATAAATGACGACTACAAGCAAGAATTTTTTACTCTAGATGTGGTCAAATGGAAAAGTGACGAATACCAAAGTTGGACGAGTCCAGGGGACTCATCAACGGCCTTTTTGTCACTGTCAAAAGTGGTAACAACATGTAGTATAATATATAAAAAATATATTAGTGTACATAAGATAATTATTTTTATATGCTAATCACAGTGGTGCAATAAAATAGAAAAAGAAAAGAAAAATCCCACAAAAGGAGAGCACATGTGAATTTAACCCAGGTACTTATATTAGGTTTAAGAGTCGAGCACAAAAGGAGAGCACATAACAAATAGGCTTCAGATCAGATGTACTCTGTATGCGTAACCTACACCGACTTGGTTACACACCGTCAGTGCTGCTGCATAGGGCAACTACGACTAGGTAATACACAGACTTGGTTATGCACCACTCAGGCAACACCGTCTCGCAGGTGCAGGCAGCACTGATAGTGCGTAACAGAACGGGTGTCGGTTGCTCGCAGAATCGACAGGACCGGATGCAGCAGGGACGGTGCGTAACCAATAGCCTTCATATGTAAGAGTCACTTGTACCCACTAGGTTACGCACCATCCATGCTACATCCGGTTGTGTTATGTTACCCCATGGTTAAACACCATCCATGCTGCATGCAACACCGTCTCGCAGGTGCAGGCAATACTGATAGTGCTAAACGAATGGGTGTAGGTTACTCGCAGAATCGACACGACCAGATGCAGCAAGGATGGTGCGTAACCCGTGGCTGGGTATAGGTTACGCCGGTCTGGGTTATTTTCCATTTTTATTAGCAGTGAATATAAAATAGTAATAAAATAATAAAAATAAAAAAGGGTACAAAGGCACTAGTGTATAGTAGTCGTAGACAATGCTTGCACGCATCTATGCGATCCAAAATAGGGGTTAACATATATTATGAATTCATTCGAAGACGTCTAGCGCCCATACAAAAAGTTGAATTTGGACGACGCACCTACGAGGAATTACGGTACGGACCTAGCAAACTAATAATTGTTGCATCATACTATATATCATGAGCCAGTAGCGCAGCGACGTGGGATCTGCTGGTGGGTTGTGTTGCACACACACCTTGACCTGGTGTTTATTGTTTGGTCGATCTCCCGGCCTGGAGATTACTACTCGTCGTCGCTGCCTATATTTTATTATTGCGAGACAAGAAAAGGCAAGCAAGTTAGAGGCATCAGAAGCACACTCATCGATATATATACACAACGACAGAGTATATGTGTATTATTTGCACCTGCCATACTGGAGGGATCATCTTCGTCAACATCAACGGATGGAGCATCAGGAGCTGCAGGTGCATCGTGCAGGATGTACTGATCCACCGAGATGTTGTCATCATCCTCCTTGTACATCACACCAATTGCGGCCAGAACATCCAAAAGTTCCTTCTCCAACTCACTCATCAACTGTACAGAGAGTGGGAAACACACACAACACACCGCGCGTGCCCATGCATGAAGAACAAGAAAATGAGGAGATGGAAAATAATTAAAATGCGCAGAGTGTAGTGCGAGAGGAACCACTACAAGAAAATCGTTGACTAGTGACGCAACCACATTTTAGCGTCTTTGATTTATGACATTCCTGGCTGATCTTGTCATTAAATTTCACTTCTGAGCAAATTTTGTGACAAAAAACATTCATCATAATGGTCATTACTGTAGACGAGCATTCCCTGTTCCAAGCTAGTTGTGTGACGCGATAAGCTCCGTAACAGCATCATAAACCAACTTTGGTCCCACATGTAAGCATTATTTTAAAAATAGAGTGTTCCAAGTCGTCATAAAATTCAGAAGGGTCGCACATGTAAGCATTCGTTCGAAAATAGAGTTTTCCAACTTGTCATAAAATTTTGTAGGGTACCACATGTAAGCATTTGTTTCAAAATAGAGTGTTCTAACTCGTCATAAAATTTCATAGGGTCCCACAAGTCACTCTAATAAAAAAGGTAGGAAAATTAGCTGGGGTCGAACCCGAGACCTTTGATTCTGAAGGGGAAGGCAACACTACCACTAAGACATGATATAGTTTGTGTTATTTGAGCCATGAAGATTCCTTATATTTGTTTATTTGTGTTTATATTATTTTGCATGCCCCATGTAAGTTAAAGTAGATAAATACGGCGGTAAAACAAGGAGAAAATGTGCTCCTCCCGTGGGCCGAACCTATTACCACTCGAAGGGGAATTTTTTACATTGACCAGGTCCCACATGTAAATTTCAGGTGAGTCTTTAATATAATTCGGTAATTTGAAGGCAAAATGCTTCACTGCCTTTGCAAAGACTCTCGACTTTTGCTACGCAGATCAGCAATCGAAGTGAGACTTTTGGCACGAATGGCGGACCCTAGCGGCGACGGGAAGATGGTCGCGCCGCCACATCCAAGCAACAAGCGGATGAAACAGCACGACGAGGTCAGTCCTCTGGTTTGAGCCGCTATATGTTCTCCTATCTTCCTGGGTTTGGGGATATCGAGATTTAGGGATCTAGAGGATTGATGGTCATATATGTTAGATTCAGATTTCATCGTACCCTTAGATTTGCACTTCGATTGGTGTTAGAAGTTGATAGGCTATAGACAATTCATAGGTGTTAGATTCACTTAGTTTTCAATTTACATCGTCTTACGATAGGTTCTTGTATTTTAGTAGCTTCTAGATGTTCTTCATGCCACTCGTTTTATGGATTTTTCTGGAGGTGCATAGTTGATAGGATTGATAGGTCCTTATATTTTCAATTTGCATCATTTTATGGATTCATCGATTGAAGAGACTATCTCTGAGCTGTAGACTGTGAAGGGACATCTGGATTCTGTCATGATTCTTATCCTTTGCACAACTCGTAGGTGTTAGATTCAGTTAGTTTCCAATTTGCATCGTTTGATGGATTTATAGGTTCTTGTATTTTACTAGATTTTGCAGGAGCTTCAAGCCAATGCCGCTGAGCTAAAAGCACTACAAGAGGCTGTACTATACAAGGGCCTATATAAGAAAACGTTACAGCAGCTATTACAACAGGAGAAAGCCACGCTGGAAAAATATAATGAGTTACAGAAGGATCATACTGACCTGTTAAAAGTGGCTTGCCAATTGATGGAAGAGAATATATCCGTGTTGAAAAAAGAGAACATAAACCTCAAAGCTGTAGCAGGCTAGAAATGAGCTGGAGAAGTTCCAGCAATTGTTATGATTATAAATGGGAGCCTCTGTGGCAAGGCTAATTAAATGTTTGTGAACATTGTGTTGATCATGTATTTAGCAAGTGTCATTTTCGTATTCTGGACAATATGTCGATCATATATTCTGAACATTGTGCCTTATGCTTGTATTTTGGTGTTGGCTACTCTTTAGCTCATCAGTGCGCAGGCGGCCTCTGCTTTAAGATTAGCTGGGAAGAATGGTTACTCTTGAGCTCTTACGATGTTTGCTACTCATATGATAGCAAAAACTGGTACTACTACTACTACTACTACTACTACTACTACTACTACTACTACTACT